>CM060695.1:174452842-175850342 GCA_030686995.1 Artemisia argyi
CGAATATTGTGAATAGATCTATTGGGATTGACGGATCCCATTTGTGTTGAACAACGATGAGTTCACACAAATGCACTATATTTGAGATTTAGCGGTATAATGGCAAAAGTACCTTGGTAAGGCTTCTATAATGCCAATTTTGTTGGTTCGATGTTAATGCTTTGGTTGCATGAGCTTAGTGAAATAAATAACGATTTTGTTTTCTAACTATGGGTGTGAGTCTATAGCTCACACTACGATTATTGTGTTCAAACGATTTAACTAAACTCTATGAATATCACTCAACCTTTGTGTTGACCTCTCAAGCATGTATTTCAGGTTCATGACGATCAAGGATGGCACGGAAGGACACGGATACTCAAGAGGGCTATAAATTTTATTATCATTCAAAACTCATTTAAATTGTAAACATGGAACCATCTGGGACCTCATTTTGTAATCTCTGATATTTATATAATTTGAATGATAAATCTTTTAAAACAACTCAATTGGAGTTCGTTTTCTATTATTGTGACTATTGTGCCGTCGAGTAACACCCAGTTCGAATTCCGCTGCAACCATGAATTGGGGGTGTTACAACGTTAGGAGCTAGTAGTCGGCTCGACATAGAATGAAGTAGAAGCCTATAGAGTTAGGGATTATCGTACACGGCCCTATGACTAGTATTAAGGAATATAACCCGTCATCCATGCAATTGTAATAAGCTAATCAACCGGTAAAAGATATCTAGGGAGTAGTGAAATCTAAGTAAAAACATTTTCTCTCATTATTGTTTCCACCACATTTATCTTAGTTTCATTTTATTTTATTTTGTTTGCATTTGTAGTAATTTGGGTTAGTTGATTAGCAACTAATTCCGCCTAATCTTCCAAAACCGAGATTTTTACTTGCTTTTCTATAAAATATAAAAATACAAAAAGAATCATCCCTCACCTTTAGACCTAGTTTAGTAGAATTTTAATCCTAGCGAACACTATTCCTAGAGTTAAACAATCAATCCCTCGGTACTTGTCATTATACTATACTACAACGATCAGGTACACTGCCTGGCGGGGATTGCAAGCTTCTCAAGATCCCTTGAGAGGTAAAACCTGTTGCGAGGGCGCAATCCCGCGTATCAAACTCCCCCTTACAAACTTTGACTTTCAGTTCTTCATCCTAATCAAAAGTGAAAAGTTACAACCAAGAACTAGGCATGGGGCTCACCACCTTCCCCACTAAGGTGAATGAGCAATGCTAAAAAACATGATTTTTTTAATTGGGAAAATTTCATGTATATCCTTGAAAATTATAAAAATTTCATATATATCCTTTTTACTAGTTTTTTATGCATAAAGTACAATGCATTTAATGCATCAAAAGGATATATATGAAACGAGGCATGAAGAACCCGTGCTATGCACAGGCTTCGAATCTAATTGTTAATCGCGTATTCTTTCTGTGTATTGGCGAGTGTATGCTTAATTATTGTTTAGTATGTTGTATGAAACGTTTTGACTTTCTTGTATAAAAATTTATAAATGTTTGATGTTGTTTTGGTTTTGTGGTGTTGTATTTTATAAATGGGCTTGTGGTTATTAAGTTGTGATGACTTTGTTTCTTTTGGCCTATTACTTATTTGCATGATAAAAAAATTGTTTTGTTTCTTTTGATCTATTACTTAGCCCTACATTACTTGTCCATTAGATGGTTTTTGCATGGTAATATGAAGCACACGGGTTCTATCTAATTGGTCATAATTTAATGTGTGTTACAGTATATATGTTCTTTATTAAGTTTGTAAGTTAAAGTTTGTGTAATAATATATATATAATAATGCCACATAAACTGTATAAAAATCGTTACAAACCTTTTTAGCTTCATCTCATTTTATTGTACAACTAATTTTATTGAAAATTAACATTGGAGTCTAACTAATATTAATAAATTTTATCAATAAACTCAATTATAAATAGCTAACTAAATAAATATTAATTAACACACTATTAATAATTCCTAAAACCTTTGGACTCCACTATTATGTCTTAAACTTAATTTTTTTAATTTACAAATGGGTTTGAGCAAAAATTATGTACTTTTTCTTTTATATTCATTATTCAGGTTGCATGCTTACATAAACTAATCACGCTAAAAAATATCATTTAACCATTTAAATGTTGTTTTACATACATGCTCATGCACATTTTCTTGAATCAATTCACACATGTGAGCTACATCAATAGAAAACACATAAATTACTTGTATATGAAAATGCATTAACAAAATACATATATCTATATATATTGCATTAGGTTAAATCATCAATTATTCTTTCAACATTTTCAACTTCATCTCAATCAATAACCGACTTTTAATTCTATACTAATTACTAAATATCATGTGATAAATTCCGGAAAGCCTTGCACTTTCATCTCGATGTTGTATATACTTCACATTAAATGCACCGGTTTTGTTTTTCGATAAAAGTTTGAACTTTTGCTTATGTTTAAAACTCAACTTTTTTATTTGATATTATAATTTACAAACGGCTTTAAGTCAAAATTATGTATTTTTTCCTTTATCTTCATTACTCAATGTGATATTTTTAATATGTCGTATTTTCCTATTATGGCAAACTCATTTAATGGGCGTAAATATTGGTTTCTCACTAATGATTCTACATATAGAAAAAGAAAACACTTTGCGATGCGCGGAACTTCTTCTTTTCAATAATAATTCAATTGCACACAATAAATTCATTCTAATATTTCTCAAAGAGCATTCGAAAGCAACTACTTACATAAACTAATCACGCTAAAAAATATCATTTAACCATTTAAATGTTGCTTTACATACATGCTCGTGCACATTTTCTTGAATCAATTCGCACATGTGAGCTACATCTATAGAAAACGCACATAAATTACTTGTATATGAAAATCCATTAACACAATACATATATCTATATATATTCTTATCTATAACAATCACCTAAATATGTAAGAAACAAAGAAAATAGTTGGTATCCCAATCTTTGGTTCCATTTATCTGAGCATGCATGATCTTGTGTGATTTACATGGTACCTGCGTATGATAACTAAATTAAGAAAAAAAGAAGACCAACTTAATTACAAAGATCTAAAAGATATGTGAACCATCTCCAAAATGTTGTAAAAGAGAATTTACATACCGCTACCAACAATCAAATATCTAAAAGATGTGTGAATCATCTTCAAATGTACATACTAAATGTGATTTTGGCCGGTTTATATAGGCAAGAATTAGGTTAAATCATTAATTTTTTCTTGCAACCTTTCGCAACTCTTGCACTTCATGTAACCGACTTTTAATTCTATACTAAATGCCTTGTGATCAATTCGGGCAACCCTTGCACTTCATCTCCTTTCATGATTTTATAGTTATTATGAGGCTGCATTGAATTCCGAGCATTAGCTATCTTGTACTCTATGCAATCTTGATGCCTACACAATAAATTAGAGGGCCTAATCTTATAGTATTATAGATTTTTGAATTTTGCAAGGATATGAATGAAATTGCCCCTTTTTAGTTTAATAGCAGAGTGGGGGGCAAAACACATATTCATAACAAGACAATTCTAAGTAAAAATAAAAAAGTAGACCATAGTTTTCAAGATAAAAACTCCGTCTTTAATCCAGAAATCAACCAATCTCTTTCGAAGAATCCCAATAGCAACTTTTCTCCATAAATGAAACTGAAAAATAAAAAAATAATATGGTCTTTTAGGCACAATCTATACTACCTTATAATGTATTTAGGACATCTATATTTAGAAGTTTTAAAATGTTTAAGACCAAAAACATTTCTTTAATAGGAAAGATGCATGTACACCACTTTAATGCACATAATTTTCATACTTACAAGACAAGAAGCATAGTGTACACCACTTTAATGCACATATTAAAAAAACACCACATTAATGATATTTAATGTAGTCAATTAATTAATTGGTCAATAAATACAATTATTAAAACACCCTTACATCACAAATACAAATTATCAAGCATATTGTACAACCAAATTAAACACAATTCCTACATTAAATGTCACTAATAAAAATAATAAAGCACATTATACAAATATTTATGCCCGAACGGGCAATGGGCCAAATGGGCTTGAGTCCGAACAGGTGCGGGCCAAACAGGCTCGAGCCCGAACGGGCACAGCCTAAACGAAATTCTTGATATCCGTAAATTTATTGTCAAAAAGAACATAATAAACTAAAATACATGATTTACCGGAAAATTTAATTTCAAGGTACATGCCACTGCAACACGCGGGTACCCTGCTAGTCATTAGAAAAACAAGGAGAACTGGATGGGTTTAAAGAGAACAGATTTCTCAAGGCACAACATCTGGCATTACAAACACACACTAACGAAACAAAGCACCAGGGACCAAAAATATAGTAATAACCCCTTGATGCCACTCTCACTAGACCAATATGAATATAGAAGCATGGCCCATAACTAGGTTCTTGGTTGTGTGAACACTATTGTTTGAAGCTTTTTCTACTATAAAATATATGTTTAGGTAAGTATGGACAGCTTGACTTCATTCATCTTGGCGCATGGTTCTCATTAATTATGTGTACCAGAATCAAAAGAAATTATGAACACAGAGATACAAGGGTTGTTATTTTCACTTAATACTCCACTTCTAGATCAATATGTTGATAATATTAGAAGATAATGTACCCTAAGCCCACAGATCATCAGGCTTGGGCCCTATTAGAAGATAATCAGCCCAAGCCCGATCTGTGGTGGGAGTAGATACTCTAGGTGAGCCTCGAGTTTGATACAGTTGCAATCTAAACGATGTCCTTGGAGCACCAACCACATCCTCAATAGTAGTCACAACGTTCTCCCACGTGTTCCTCTCTTGGAAATACAAAATATAGTCCCCTCCTACTCCGAATTTCTTTTAGATGAACAGTGACTTGATGCCCTTGACGCCCATGCACTGCTATGGCTCCCAACTACCGATCATTAAAGTTATAGTGTTGAATCTCCTTCATATAGTACGTAAATCCACCACATTTTGATGATGCGCGAATTCTTCCAGAGTCCAATTACCCTGGTTAAATAGCAATAGGGTTTAGCAGTGATTATCTTCACATAACCAGATAACAAGTAATAAGCAACACAAGAACAAGAAACTTTACAATAATTTCAAAGGAATCACATGAACTAAATGAAACTAACTACCTGGGAATATTATGAAAGTAGTCTAACACACTTTTGTGAATACGAAAAAAGCACATGCTGGTGGCAAATTGTCGTAGTCGATATAGTACATAACCATGTTTATGTTCTCAATCCGTCCGGTTAAAATGTTGTTGGATTTTCCAACCGACCATAAAACAAGACTGTTGTTCAGATATGAGGTTTTTGGGTTGAGGGAGGTTTGTGTTTAAGAAAGAAAACAAGTTTGTATTTGTGTTTGTGTTTGTATTTGTGGGAGAGAGACTGGGTAGTTGGTTGATTTTAATTCATGTGGGAGAAAACGAATTTGATTTTTAGTCATACACGGGTTCCTCTGCCCAAACTAAACTGCTGAAAGGGTTCACAAGCAAAGTCCTATTAATGAATCCTTCCCATGAAATAGAATAATCACAAACTGTAAACAATTCATTGGAGGTTCGATTATGAGGATAAGCGAGTATCACTGTATGACCACGCTGACGTAATGCTCCTAGTGCCTGGAAATAATCATCGTCACCGGCAATTGCCATAATAAAGCTAGGTGGTTGTGAATCATTTGCAAACAGCGTCATATCAGTCATCATAGAGCGATCAGACGCGTTTAGCTCTCCACTTGCTACGTCGTGCAATGATACCCCAATATGTGTGCAATCTTCTCGTTCTTCGTCTGTAATATTTTGGGAATTGGCATATGCATGGAAGTTGTTGATAGACAGAGCTGGTAAGAATCTACGGAGGTAATATCGGACATTGCTAGCTACTTGAAAGACATTGTCAACTCGACAATTTTCCAAATCCCAATAAACATCAAGATTTGGAGGTTCGATCTGCCAAAATATATTAATATAACTCTCAAGAAACACCAAATGAGTGACATTTCAGTGACTGCACATGGCTTAACCCATCATGGCAATGCTACAGTACAAATCTTAACTCAAGAAAGTGTACATCAGCCACATGCTAAAAATAACTACCAGAATTACATCTAAACACCAAGAAGACACATCTAAACACATCTAAAGCACACAAATCCAAACAATCACACCATTATTTTAGGTTACAAGAATTACATCTAAACACCAAAAAGACACATCTAAACATATGAAACATTGTTTTTTACCTGGGGTTCTTCCTGGTCTTCTTCCTGGTTATTCATGGTAAAGATATGATAGGAACAAAGAAGTACCTAGGGTTTGTTTTCTATATAATGGCAATGATAAGTTTTATCACTGGTTTGTCTATGTTTTGTCTGGGCTGGGTTGTCAATAGAGAATTGGGCTGAAGTTGCTGTCTTGGAAGTGAGTGTAGTCATAGCTGGTCTGTATATGGCCTGTATTATCATGTTCTCTCTCTTTATTGTTTTTGTAAACATGTTTTTGTGGTAGTAATATATTTCACCCTTTTGCACCCAAAAAAAAAATAAAATATGTAACAAAATCTTATGACTGTAATTGGTCAAATACAACTACATTGGGTAGTTGGTTGATTTTAATTCATGTGAGGATATGGAAGAAATGTAACTTCTTTTTTCATTTTACGAGTATTTATGAAAATTTTGGAGCTATACATATTACTGTATTATTTTGTTGGATTATCTTACAAAATCAATGTGTTAAAAATGGTTGTCTAATCGGCACGACCAAGCTTCCGGATCACGGTTAAACTGAGTCTTCTTTTTAAAACTTACTTAAGATGACCCAACCGGTTTCACGGTTCCCGGCTCAACCTGAGTTTTAACACATTGTAAAAAATAAAATTCAGAGTAATTTGAGTCAATGAATTTGATTGTCACACTATGGGCCGTCTTTAGATATCGACTTGGTAAGCTATATGGTGAATCAAAAGCAAAACCTTATTTTCTTTTTTGAAGAGACGAGGAGATATAACAGAATTTTATGAAAGAAAATTTAATAAAAAGAAAATTTTGTTTAAACTTATAGAAAGGTGAATTACAAGTGACGTGTTGAACGATATGACACATGATTTTGACACTTAAGAGGGCAATCAATTAATATTAGGTACTATCTTAAAGAAATGATCTAAAATTTTACGCTATAAAACTATAAAATTGGTTCAATGGCTCAAGTGAACAAAAACTTAAAGTCCGGTGACAGATTTAACAAATTCAGATTTTTCAATGATTTTATCACCAAGTTTTGATAGTAAGTTGACCAAAAAAGCTATAAAAGTAGTAGAGTGATATAATTGAATGGAAACAAAAAGTACAAACTTTTATGCGTATTAACCCTAAAATATAATGGTCGAGTTATACCATTTTTAACTTCCAAACTACTTAAGAGACCAAATTTAAGCTATTTGAATTTCAGCAAATGAACAAAATAACTTCTAACTAGATTTGAACACTTATGCCAAACACCCTCTTAGTTGGACTATTTTACTTTTTAAACCAAGACAGACAATTTTAAGCTGAGATAATGGAAAGCAGATGCATAACTAAGTATAAGGACTCATAAGAAGCAATTTCCAATTAAAATTAAGCACTACTAATAAGCTGAGCTATTAAGCTATTTTTTTAAGTTTATATAGTTTTGGATTGCTTACAGAAACTTAAATAAACAATTACTAACGCTTACTTGGTACTTTCTGACGCTCGCTGGAATCTTGTTTATTCGGAGATACAGAGGTTTCTTGGCTGCTCCATCTGGTAGGGAGAGAACCATTGTTCTTTCAAGTGACTTTGTTCAGTTCAAACTTAAGGCCTGCACAATATAATCAATGAGTAAATTGAGATAAATAAACATTAAAAAAATGTTAGCACAGATATGTTTCAAGTCCTTGTTGTTTTCAAAAAATACCTGTGCATGGAGGAGCGACCTGCCTGTAGCTGGTCTGTAGCAACTTCAACCCTAGTCGCTTTTAGAAACTTGAGCTCGATATCAGTCTTGGTCACCGTTGGCAACAACCGACTGACGAAAATAGATGGAGTTTCCAGCCATGACACCAAACGTTAAAATTTCGTTTCAAAATATAACAAATGATATTTTTTACTGTTATTCTAACTGTTTCACAACAATATAATCATGAACAAGTACTTGCAGTAGAAAACATAACTCACTGTGCAATAAATGCAACCTATTCTAAACAGAAACAAACACAAACTCGCTGGTCACATCTTTATAGCCATCAGTTCTATACATAAACTAAACACAAATTCGCTGATCACATCTTTGAAGAAAACAGACTATCAATTCACAACACATAATGTATTCAAACAAAAACTTATCCTAATATTAGCTGACCATTTTACAAGATCACACATAGTCTAGTCATATAATTATGTTGCAACATCCCAAAATTTTAGTCGTGTATCTGCATATGACCGACACTATCCCATAAGAATTTCCAAAACAGCTTAAACCCTTTTTGAAAACAAACAAAAAACCACTTAAATAATAAATACACTTAAAAGAGCAAATTCAGGTTATTAAATTAAGCAAAACTCGTCATACAAATCTTTACACAAATTTTTCAATAAAAAATTAACTATTCAGTTATGTAGTAAAACAAAAACATCATTAAAATCATCCAGGAGTTGAATGTCAATTCGATGACCATTTTACAAAATCACATCTACTTATCGTTAGATTCTAACATCCCAAACTCTGATCCATATTCAATTTTTTTGCAATTGGTTTGATTTCTCTTTTGACATATATACACGAATGCAAAAATAAAAAATGTTAATGAGGTTTATCATCTTATATTAACAGTTATCATAAATGAACTAAACTAGGGATTTAACACATAACCTAAAAACTACAACATAACGTCACACACACTAACAAATAAAAAATCAAACATCGCGTTTAAAAACAAAAAAAGCCAATACAAAGTTATTAGTTACCAATACAACCAACAATACAATAAATAAATAAATAAATAATAAAATAAAATAAAGAATAATCAACACAGAACACAAGAACGCTTTAAAACAAAAGCATGTAGGCGATACTAAATCTATGTATACACAATCATAGCAATAATTTTCACATATTCCGAAATATGAAGTATATCCAAATGACCATAAAAGCTTTATAAACTAAAGCTTCCATGACAGCTACAAATACAATATTTGATAAAATGCGTCATGTAAGTGACCAAGATATAAATATTAAATAAGAAAGGATAATGAGATTATACCTTTTTATTTCCAAGATCACCTATTTCAATAAGAAAAGAGTTGTTTTGCTCTTGTATCATACAATAATAGCAGAGGGTTTTGGTCAGCACTTGGAGCAAACATATTAACAAGGTTGCCGTTGGTAGAAAAGCGGAGTTCGGTGCTGAAAAAAAAAAGACAAGAAAGGGTATAAGTGATTCGATAACATTAGTATGATGTTTGTGTATGTGTATAGAAACTAGTAAAGTTTATGAATATATACTTTAATGCAAGTGTAAATATTGATAGATGAAACTTTAGTGTATGTTGGGAGGTGGTTGAAAGGCTTTAATGTAACATGAAAAGTTGAAAACTCTTTTAACATAAAAACCAGAGTACATTCTTATGGTGTAAAATAAGATTACCAAAAATACACTAATTAATTCTTTTCGAAAAAAGAATAAAACCAGCATGA
Source organism: Artemisia argyi (assembly GCA_030686995.1). Classification (NCBI taxonomy): domain Eukaryota; kingdom Viridiplantae; phylum Streptophyta; class Magnoliopsida; order Asterales; family Asteraceae; genus Artemisia; species Artemisia argyi. The sequence continues at coordinate 174,462,660 of CM060695.1, forward strand.
AAACATTTTTTCTTATATAAAAAATCAAAATGACAACATATGTTATTTTCAACAAAAAAAAAAAAAAAAAAAAAATTATTATTTTGTTATAAAAACATTACATGCTTTTATAAAAAAAGGTAGATTAATGAGCCTAAAAAAAGTATTTCTGTAGATAAACCCACAGAAGCACATAGATATTAGATTTATTTTACCTAAAACAAACATCGAAAAAGCAATTATCAAACTCACACACATGCTCATAATGAATCAGTTTACATATTTATTAAGCACATATATTATGACCACATATTTAACTTTTAGCAACACGAAAACTATTAGCAACAGAAAAAAAAAAAAAAAAAAGTTAACTAAATGGGTGTTTGTTTAAGTTTATATAACAAGCTTGTGGCTTATTTAATTTTCGGCTTATGTTTCATAAGCTTATTTTTTTAGCTTATTTTGAATCTTATATAAGCTTATGATGTCATATTATCCTAATAAAAGCAAAAAATAAATAAATGAATAAATAAATAAATAAAAATTCGAAACAAGTGAACTTATGATACATAAGCCGAAACCCACGTAAGGCATGAGCTCGTTATATAAGCTTAAACAAACACCCTTAACTTTTAGCGATTGATTCAGACGAAAAAAAAAAAAAAAAAAAAAAAAAAAAAAAAAAAAAAAGTTAACTAAATGGGTGTTTGTGTAAATGGCTTATTTTGAAACTTATATAATCTTATAATGTCATAATATCTTTACAAAAGCAAAAAAAATTCAAAACAAGTGAGCTTATCCGAAGCCCACATAAACCATAAGCTATATAAGCTTAAACAAACACCCTTAACTTTTAGTGACTGATTCAGACGAAAAAAAGGTTAACTAAATGGGTGTTTGTGTAAATGGCTTATTTTGAAACTTATATAAGCTTATCATGTTAGAATATCCTTATAAAAGCAAAAAAATATTCAAAACAAGTGAGCTTATCCGAAACCCACATAAGCCATAAGCTATATAAGTTTAAACAAACACCCTTAACTTTTAGCGACTGATTTAAACGAAAAAAAAATAATAATAAAAAATAAAAAGAGGAGTTAACAAAAATAAACAAATTTACTTTCTTAAAAAAAAAATAATAATAATAAACAGATCCAGAAGTCATAACCATTTTAGAACATTAAAAAAATATATGGATCTATAAAAGAAAGATAAATATATATATGAAACACTACCTTATAAAAGAAATACAAATATATATATGAAACACTACCTTAAAAAATCAATATTTTAAGATGAGATGAGATTGTTTTTGTTTGGTGTTAGGAAAGAGTCAAGGACTCAAGGGTGTTGAAAAAGGAAATTATGAGATTGTTGAAGTAATGAGAAGCTAGTGAAGGAGTACTACAGGTAACGTAAATTTATGAACAATAATTCAATGTAAAGTTACTACAATGCAACTTCCTCAACTACCATCTGTTTATAATATTTACTGTCATGAAACGCCAGTAAGAAAAAAAGTATCATAAATAAAGCTTGTTTACAAAGCTGAGTACCAGAAATGAAAAAGAATATTATAAGGAAAACTAAAGTTATTTTATCTTCCAAATTCCAATATACTTAAAACGTACATTTCTATTCTTGAGGTCTCCATTTTCAGAGTTCAGATTGATACTTTTACATTTATGTTCCACTTGTATTATCACCGTGCCGCAAGTCCAACAACCTGATAGTAGAACAACATGGCATCGCTAACAAAATTTTGCACCAAAAACTTGAGCTTTAGTATAAGGTAGATAAAATTTTATCTTGTTTCATGTGTTCGTGACTGAAGGTCGTTATATAGTGAACTTTCAACTTCGAATATTGATGCTTGCAAAGACTTTGCCGAAAGGGAAGCCCGTATGACACAGCTCGAGATTAGATAAGGTTACTAAATAATCACAGCAGTTGACAACTTACATAGTCAAAGTACTAAACATGCCAAGAGAATAAGAGTTCAAATTTATTTATACATTCATATCTTAATCTTAATAGGTTTACATGGTGCAAAGAATTAAACACACAAAACCAAAAATAACAATTCCATTATAAGAGTAAAATAATTCAAGACGTAATATCTTAGATGTTTCTCTGGTAATCTTATAATGACAACAATCAGGGGCGGAGCCAGAAAAAATTTCTAAGGGGGGCATTTTTTTTTGTTATTATTATTATTATTATTATTATACACCAAGCTTGATTTAGAAGGAAAAAAAATGAGCGCTAACTTAAAAAATTTTAATTTAATAATAAACATGTAAAAAAGAATTGCTATTACCACCAATAAGTACAAACTACAATGGAAAATGGGGAACTTATGTCTTTAAGTACGATATAAGAACTAAAGAATGGTCTTCAAGAAACGATAATGCATGGTTTGATAGTGGTCATCCATGTTGGTCCGTCGTTTTTGCGCGTCGGAAACAACGGACTAGCATGGATGGCCGCTATCAAACCATTATCGTATGTTGAAGACCATTGTTCGGTTCTTGTATCGTACTTAAAAACATATAAGTTCCCCATTTTCCATAGTAGTTTGTTGTTATTGAAAAATAAACAATCTCATATTTGGTAACCACTTATCCGAATGATGGCGCCTCCGACGCTCTACCAAGTCCTCGTAACGCCGGCTTTCTTCGAACTATATATATACACAATATAAAACAAATTAATAACGAGGTATATAAACAATATAAACACCTTTAAAATATTATTAAAAATAAAAATAGTAAAGAGTTATACGAATTCGTGTCTTCCATGGGCGAAAGATTTTGATCCTTGGTGGGTCGTCACTTTGTTCTTTGCTCGGTTTTCGGCATTCCTCTCCGATTGTTTCTGCTGATCCGAGTTGGCCCAAAAGCCAATAAGTTTCTACCACTCATCATCTCCTTTGTTCCACTTCGGCGGCTTCTTCCGCCTTGCCACCCCTCGCACCGATAGGGTAATCGCCTGGGCCACCCCTCGTCGGGAGGACAACGCATGTCAGTCAGCTGCAATATTTCATGAGTTTTTAAATGAAATGGAAAATTTTCGTTTGGAGTAGCAATTCATATGTTTATTTTAATGTGTTATTGAATGTGTTAATCGGTATGTTTATTTTAGGGATAATACCTTTAAAAAATATCATACTTGTACAAAAATACTCTTTTTGGTATCGAACAATTTTTTTTTTGCTTATATGAGTACTAAACTTTCAAACTTGGACTTTTTGAGATAATTTTTAACGTTTTTGGCCCTAAAATTATCAAAAATCCATGGGCAAAAATGTCACAAAAGCACCTCAAAAAGTCCGAAATTGAAAGTTCAGTATTCGTATAAGCAAAAATTTTTGTTCGATACACAGAAGAGTATTTTTGGACAAGCATATATGATGATTTATAAAGTTATTATCCCTTTATTTTAATGTGTTAATGATTAAACATTTGTTAATTTGGAATATAATTTGTATGTTTTAGTTAACATTCATCAAGTTAACACATTTGTATGTGCACTCTCAACACTATCAATACAAAGTATTCCTACGAGTAGTATGGTTTGATGATTAGTGGTAGGTTGGGTTCAGACACCTGGATCATGGGTCATGGCTAACATTGATCAATAGAATTTTGTCAGAATAATTAAGATATAAAATAGAAGTATAGTCTTGCTCCTTTGCTAATAATCATTTCGTATGGATTTATTCACTCGATACGTTAACATTCATATGTGCGTTCTCGATACTATCAATGTAAGTTATTCCTATGAGTAGTTTGCGCTCTCGATATGAAAGTATCAACGATACATAATTAACTACCTTTACAATTTAAACACATTTCAACTACCAAAATAAATTTAATAATTAATTAAAATATTAATTTTGTTGAATAAACTGATTCATATTTTTTTTATATATTATTATACATAATTCTAAAAAGAACTTTTAGTGGGAGTATAATTATAGTGACGACAACGTATTACTTTTTTTTTTATTAATTATTATTTAATTTAAAAATACTAATTAAACTTTTAGCGACGACAGGTGTCGTCGCCAAAAGTTTTGAGTCTAACACATTTTTGTCAAGGCGAAAAAAGAGGCATGCTGGTGCCAAATTTTCATAGTCGATATAGTACATAACAAGGTTTATGTGACCTAGCCAATGATAACTTTGAATGGATAATTCATTTGAACCAAAATCAAATATAGTGAGCCCTGTGTTGAATTATGCTTCATATTATGAAAGTAGTTTAACACACTTTTGTCAAGACAAAAAAAATAAAAATAAGAGAGAGAGAGAGAGAGATATGCTAGTGGCAAGTTGTCGTAGTCAATATAAACATATACTACGTAATACATAACCATGTATGTGTGATCTATTCACCTCAATATGTCCGTTAAAAATATTGGTAGTTCTTATTTTGTGTGTTTTGGTGGAGGTGATTAATGTTTGGGTGTTTGTATATATATTGTGTTTCTTGTGTTTGTTGTGAGATTATTATTATTATTATTATTATTATTATTATTATTATTATTATTATTATTATTATTTTTGATTGGTTAAAAGAGATTCACATGGATTGTGAAATTCAATGGCCAAGATTGATTATTGAGTTTTTGGATGGTCAAAATCCATTAAATGAAATGTTTGCTGTTGGATGAGTTTTCAACATTGGTTTGAGTGAGGCTAAGGGGCGTTTTTTTTTTCTTCCTCTTAGCTAAGGGATATAAACTCACTAAACATAATTAAATATTTTTTTTTGCAGTGAGGCTTACTAATTTTCACTAATGCATCTATATATGGAGAGTGTAAAATATGAGCTCTTCCCCATTAAAAAGAAGTAATAGACGTGGGGCCTACTCATTTTATAGGAGGAAAAAGAAACCCCCCTAAGGGCACGTTTGGTAGGGTGAAATTCAGAGAAATGAAATGAAGTGCAGAAATCAAATCACAGAAATGAATTCTCAAAGAAATTCAATATACATTCCAGTGTTTGGTAACACTAGAGAATTGACTCAAGAAATCAGTATTATTATTATTATTATTATTATTATTATTATTATTATTATTATTATTATATTAAAATATTATTATTATTATTATTATCATTATTATTATTATTATATTAATATATTATTATTATTATTACTATATAAATTATTATTATTATTATTATTATTATTATTATTATTATTATTATTATTATTATTTAGTTGTCCAAAGAATTCATTTCTTTACCAAATAGATGGGAAACCAACTCTCCACAAAATACAAAGGAACCAAAACCTATTAGTTACAATTCTCCACATTTTTATTTCTTTGAGGTACCAAACATAAGAAATGAATTGATTTTCATTTCCTTATCTTCAATTCTTTGTACCAAACATGCCCTAAGTGACTAAGTAAAGAGGTATGGCATGGTTTTTGGTTATTTTATTTTTACGCAAACAACTAGTGGTCCGCAAAAACAATGTATCACTTATACAAACAATTAGTGGGCCTAGTAGAGTTAGGATCAAATGAAAAAAAAAAAGTAAAATGAAAATGGTAAGACAAAATTACAACCACATATTTTAGATGTACCTACAAAAATAGATGCATTCCTTCTTAAATTTTTCCATCCTATTTGAAATATGTGCCTAAAATTCTTCTTATTTTTCTCATTTTAGTTTTTCTTCTCATCAGATCCTTTCCCGAGCCTAGTATATTATGCTTTTTTGAGGATATTGTTCTTGGTATTTATTGGTAAAAAATCTGAGTTCCCTTCCCATTTATAGAAACCTGAACCTGAACCTCACTGGCATTTTAATTCAAAAAATGATGTATTAATAAAAAATTTGTCACCAATACAAATAATCTTAAACAATTCTCTTTCTTTTTGGAAAATTCAAATTTTCCTATTAATGCATGTCACACTTTTTTTTAGTGAAAAAGTCTTTTGTAAAATTCTTGTGGATGTAGCACCCTCTGTAACCCTTTAAAACTTCGCAAACATGCAAGAGGTGTTTTTTTAGCAAAGCTACGCTCACATAAATTTTACACAATAAAATTTATAAAATTAGTTGTCAATCTCACTTATCTATTCACATAGTTTCTCACTAGTTTTCTAGTTGGCTTGAATCTAAAAAATAAACAAGACACATCATTGTGTGAATATTTTTGTGTAAAAATTATGTGAATATATCATTTTTCTTTTTCTTATTCGCTATGCATTAGAGTGCTTGTACCCTATTATATTACAATCAAAACTAGCCATAAAATACTTGTACCAATGGTTAAAAAAGGAAACTACTTAATTTTTAGGTAACATAACATTGCTAATATATTTCTTTAAGCCAAAAAATATTGAAGTAGTGGTATAAAAAAGAAACAAATAAATGCAAACAAGTCAAATACACAATTGTAGATAATTTTAAAAGCTTTGGATATTTGAGCAAATAAAAGTATGTTGACAATCCGATGCAAACAAACACTTGTGTATGACATTCAAAGCTTGTGCAGACATGCAAAAGTAAATCTTGAAACAATGAATATTGCTAGTAATATGAGGGTGATAATGAGAGGAGAGGGAGTGGGTGCGTGAAGAACGCGGGGAAGGTGAAACCCCGCACGGGAACACCGCCGCCTCGCGGGGAACCCCGCACGGGGGGGTAAAAATCAGGACATTTTCACGCATGCGGGGAGAGGAAGAAAAGAGACGTTGGGAGGAAGGTGCCTTTGTTCACTGCTACTAGCTTTGCAATCTATACATGTTGCCACTGCTATCTATACATGGCTTGAAATGGTTTTTGCAAATCATTGTTTTAAGTGACAAGCAAATGTTGGTATACATACATATTCGGTTTATGCATGTTGACATACCTATACATGTTGCCACGTTGCATGTGTTTGTAAAATGTTTTTTGAAAATATTGGCACGTATATGGTTTTTGCATGTTGGCATTACATGTAAAATGGAAAACATGCATCTACTTGAACCATGATGTGAAAAAAAAAAAAAAAAAAAAAAAAAAAAAAAAAAAAAAATGAGTGAAGGGTGAGTGAAGGTGCCGCCTCCAAAAATTAAGTGAGTGAAGGGTGAGTGAAGGAAAAAGTGGGAGATGATGTGGCGCAAAAGGATTGGTTGTGAGTGAGTGAAGGGGAGAGGAGTGAGTGATGCACTCCCCCCACCCCGAGGTAGTTGAAATATTAAAGAGTGTTTAAAGTGTAGGTGAGAGATTAAAGAGGGTAGTTGAAATATTAAAGTGACTAGCATTCAAAATTTATGAGCAAATTGTTTTGGTCATGGTGTCATGTTTTATTGAACTAAAAACATGTGGCATACAAAAGAGGAACAATTTGTCGCGAGCAAATCATCTGGCGAGCAACATATCGTCATTTAATATTTTTTTTACAGATAATCTCATATGCGATGAACAAACGGACGTGGCGAGCAACAAAATTTGCTCGCAATTCACATTTTTTCAATAAAGCTGCGACACGTATTAACTAGCGATCGAATAAAAGTGCTGAGCAAATGTATTTGCTCGCAATGTGAAGATCAATAATGTGGAAAAATAGTATGGATTATGAATATTTGGTTTGGTAAGAGTAGAATTTGGTAATTGATTTTATATATAGTGTCATGATTGTTTTTGAAAAGGGGTGTTACAGGGAAGAAGTAGGAAATGTTTCGTTTTTTAATGTTATGTCAACCGGTCACGTACCGATCTCGTACCGAATTGGTGGTACCGATTTTTTCCCGAGCATAAATAGTGGTACCGATACCGTGCTGAACGGGATTCGGATACTGGTACCGGTACCGGTTTGAGTACCAGTACCGGTTTGAGTATCGGTACCGGTACCGGGAAATCATGTTTTTCCCGCTTTTATTCGGGAATTTCCCGATTTGGTACCGGTCCCGTACCGAATTAGTGGTCCCGATTTTTTTCACCTTATTTCGTAGTCCCGGTACCGTACCGTATATCGGGAACGGTACCGGTACGATTCCGGTTCGGTTCCGGGATTCGGGTCGAAATGCTCATCCCTAGTCAATAGTATAGTTTTACCTTAAAGATAACTATTATCTTTCAAAGTAACTATTAACACAAAGTTCTAACTAACATTTTTAAGAATGGTTGTTTTCATATGCTCAAACGAAGTTTCAAAATTTTGATTCATAACTATATTGGTAAATAATTAACATCATGACATGTATGCATATTAACATCGCTAAAATTATAATTGTACTTTGAGGTCTCCATTTTCAGAGTTCATGCTATGCAAGTTTATGCTACTTCAATTCATGTTTCATTTGTATTATCACCGTGCCGCAAGTCCAACCTGGTAGTAGAACATGACAGCGCTAACAAAATTTTGCACCATTAACTTGAGCTTAATTTAGTTTAAGGTAGAGACATTTTTCTCTTGTTTCATGTGTTCCTAACTGAAGGTCGTTATATAGTGAACTTTCAACTTTGAATCTTGATGCTTGCAAAGACTTATTTGCCAAAAGGGCAGCCCATATGACAGCTCAAGATTAGATAAGGTTACCAAATAATCATAGCAGTTGACAACTGATAAAGTCAAAGTACTAAAAACATGCTAAGAGAGTAATTGTTAAAATTTATTTTACATGATATTTCATAAGTAATGAAACTAAATGACAAGTTCAGTTTTAGATATTCTTATGACTCTGCCCATTTGACTTTTTTTTTTTTTTTTTTTTTTTTTTTACAAATTAGAGTTAGTATACATTTTCATGTTAAGTTAATTAAAAGTTAGTATACATTTTCGTGTTACTGCACTACATTTAAAAGTTAGTATAAGGCGCGTTTGTAGAAATTTAAATGTTTGGCCCATTTCAGCTTTTGCTATTTTTTAGAACATTAAACAATAATTGCAATTTTTTTCTAATAAACCCCCGTTATGCAACAACTTTGAAACTCCAATATTGTACTATCCATAAAGCTTATTGACATTGTAAATTTGGGAAGTACGCTCTCAAGTCTCTAAGTATGAATAGAAAAATCCTCTTCACTGTTACCTGTGAATGTAACAATTCGGCAGTTCAATTTTGGACTCTAGATTATAATATCCAAAAAGATGATGCTTATCTTTACTATCCATGGTTCTCTTGCTTAGTAAACTTATTTTTTCCTGCTTCCATGAATCTTAACTCGCATTTAACTTACATGAAAATGGATCATATACATGAAAGAATGGATCAGGTTTAATAGATAAATTTGTTAATTGTTTCCAAAATTGGTAAAGTTTATAAAGCGAGTTAAGTGGTTGTTGCTTATATGTTATTGTTATACCAAATGTGGCTTTAGTCCATATGAAGAAGCCGAGCTTTATGAGTCATCTTGATATGACTTGTGCTTTTGTATGTGCAATGATGAGTCAACGCGAGAAGTTTCTTATATTTTTGACGTGTTTGATTTTTAAAATTCCCATAATAACCTCAATTAGAGTCTGCAAGCAGCATATTAAAACACCGTGGTTGTTACATCTTTTGTGTCGACTTATAAGCAACTCATGCCTTTTGGTTTTTGTTGTAGTACTCCTAATATATGCTTGCAAATATGGAGACCTAGATGAATCTGTCTTATGTAGAGTGGGAAAAGATCATAACACCGTGGTTGTTAAAGAGATAGAGCCAAGTAATGAATTTTTTGGTCATAGAATCAGACAAGCTTTTGAAAAGCAAGTTGAGATTGAGATGCAATGTTTGTTGAGTGGAAAGAATGTTGTAACTATGTGAAGAAAAATACAAGGTGTATCAAGTCTCATAAAAAAAAAACTTGGTAGAAAATATACAAAATGAGTATGTATAGATTGGGTACTTAGTAAGTAACGAGCTTGAACTTTATTTCCTCCAATATGCAACACAAGCTTATTCACTAAAATCCTATCTCCCTCCAGTTATAAATCTCACACGTCAAACACACTTTTGTGAAGACGAAAAAAGCGGCATGCTGGTGGCAAATTGTTGTAGTCGATATATATAGTACATAACCATGTTTATTGAATCTTTCTGGTTAAAATTGTCGTACTCCAAAATCTCAGATTTAGAGTTCCAAAATCTCATATTATAAACTTCCAAAATCATTCACTCATCACAGATTATAAACTTCCAAGACACTGAAGAAAGTTTAACAAGTTCCAAAATCTCAGATTAAGAGTTCAACAAGTTTCAAAAGAAATGAAATAAAACAAGATAACACCATCAAAAATCATTATTACATCACAGCAGCAACAACACCTGCAAAACAAAAAAAACAAACGAAACGTCATATTTAAAATTCTAAAAAACATGCAGAATAGAGATTTAGATCAAGTATATACTTACCATGGTCATATTGGCCGCAGGCCCCAAGAAACGATCCCGTTGTCACATACAAAGTCTTCCCCATAAAAACTTCTTGGTCATGTGAGTCTTCCCCATAAAAACTTATTGGTCACGTGCTAGGCACGCCTGGAAGTCTTCCAAACAAATGAGGTAAAGGAACCCATAGCCTTCACTCCTGTTGGTATGTATCACATTTGGAATCCTCCTATCAACGCAAAACTCCCTGAAATAGTCCACTAGCTGCACAATAAAATAATATAAGCCAATTGTACGCTTGAACAGATCATCTATAGGTTATATTTCTACTAACATATGCATAATAAAGGGACGGTTTTGGATTGCTTACAGAAACTTAAGCTGAGAAATGGATTGTTTTAGATTGCATATTAAAGCTGCTAATAAGGGAGTTTGGGTAGCCAGCAAGCGATCCCAAAGAGCCCATTATAAGCCAGCTTTAATAAGCAATTCCAAACAGTCCCTAGATTAGCAGTTACAATAAGCAAATCCTAAACAGCTATTTTTTATGGTATAAAAATCTTATAGAGACAACTTTGTATACTTAGAAAAAGGTCTTCATAAATTATAAAGACATGTTTCCGGCTTGAAAACAGGTCTCCATTCTTAGAGACCATATCAAAAACCGGTGTCGATTATTGAAAGCCTTTTTTTGTAGTAGTAGCATCATGATTATAAATAGGGATTTGTTAATGAATTCCCATTGGGCATTTTTTAAGCTGTAAACAAATGAAAAGTTTGAGTGTATTAAGTGAAAATTCACATTTAACTATAGTACTTTAAAAGTTTAATTAATGCTTATTAAATGCATTTTTTGATTCAAAATGGAAACTTTGAGTGTATTAACTATATATTGAATGCATTTTTTACATTTTATAATGTGCCTGGTGGACACCCGTTAGCAAATCCCTTATAAATATACAACTACCCAATTATTATTAATAAAATAACTAATAACTAGGTTTGAAACACTTACATGAGACTTTGTGGCATTCTGGGGAATGTTGCTTATCTTGAAATAGAGAGGATTCTTGGTCCCTCCATTAGGGAGGGACAGAACGATTGTTCTCTCTAGCAGTTTGGAACTGTTCAACGTCAAAGCCTGCACAATATCATCAATGACAAATTTGAGATAAATAAACATTAAAAAAATAAAACAAAACAAAAAAAATAACAAAATCAAAAAAAAAAAAAAAAAAAAACCGCTGCACAGACCTGCTTTGCTTAAGATTATTCACATTGGCAATCTCTTTGCCGGTAGCAGGGTCCAAAGCAAGTTCCACTTTCGTGGCTTTTGGGAACTTGACCTGATCTCTATCAGGCGACTGATGTAAATGAATTGCGTTTCCTGCCATGACACCAAACGTTAAAATTTTGTTTCAAGATATAACATATGATATTTTCTACTGTTATTCTAACTGTTTCACTACAATATAATCATGAACAAGTTTCTCTACTTACTTGCAGTAGAAAACATAACTCACAACTGCAACCTACTCTAAACACAAAATAAATGCTCTAAGCTAAGCAAACACAAATTCGCTGGTCACATCTTTAAAGCCATCAGTTCCATACATAAAATAAACACAAATTCGCTGGTCACATCTTTGAAGCAAATAGACTATTCAAACAGACAATTGACAACACATAATGTATTTAAACAAAAACTTAATCCTAATATTAGCTTACCATTTTACAACATCACATAAAGTTTAGTCATATAATTATGTTTCAACATCCCAATATCCCATAAGAATTTTCAAAACAGCTTAAACCCTTTTTGAAAATAAACAAAAAACCACTTAAATACACTTAAAAGAGCAAATTCAGGTTATTAAATTAAGCAAAACTCGTCATACATATCTTTACACAAAATTTTCAATACAAAATTAACTATTCAGTTATGTAGTAAAACGTAAACATCATTAAAATCATCCAGGAGTTGAATGTTAATTCGATGACCATTTTACAAAATCACATCTACTTATCGTTAGATTGTAACATCCCAAACTCTTATCCATATTCAATTTTTTTGCAATTGGTTTGATTTCTCTTTTGACATATATACACAAATGCAAAAATAAAAAATGCTAATGAGGTTTATCATCTTATATTAACAATTATCATAAATGATCTAAACTAGGATTTAACACATAACCTAAAAACTACAACATAATTTCACACACACTAACAAATAAAAAATCAAACATCACGTTTAAAAACAAAAAAAGCCAATACAAAGTTATTAGTTACCAATACAACCAACAATAACAATAACAATAACAATAACAATAATCACAGAATACAAGAACGCTTCTAAGAGACGACTTAAAAACAAAAGCATGTAGGCCATACTAAATCTATGTATACACAATCATAGCAATAATTTTCACATATTCCAAAATATGAAGTATATCCAAATGACTATAAAAGCTTTATAAACTAAAGCTTCCATGACAACTTCAAATACAATAATTGATAAAGTGCGTCATGTAACTGACCAAGATATAAATATTATATAAGAAAAGATAATGAGATTATACCTTCCAAGATCACCTATTTCAATAAGAAAAGAGTTGTTTTGCTCTTGTATCATATAATAAAAGCAGAGGGTTTTGGTAAGCACTTGGAGCAAACATATTAACAAGGTTGCCGTTGGTAGGAAAGCTGTGTTCGGTGCTGAAAAAAAAGGAAAAAGTATATGTGATTCGATAATATTAGTATGGTGTTTGTGTGTGTGTTAAAAAACTAGTTAAGAGTATAAATAAACTTTAATGTAAGTGTAAATATTGGTAGATGAAACTTTAATACATGTTGGGAGGTAGTTGAAAGGCTTGAATTGAATGTAACATGAAAACTCTTTTAAAATAAAAAGTATACTACACTTTATGGTGTAAAAAAAAAAAAAAAAAAAAAAACACTTTTTCAGAAAAAGAATAAAACAACATTAAAACATTCTTTCCTATATAAAAAATAAACTTGAAAACATACATTATTTAAAGAAAAAATACAAATTATTTTGTTATAAAAACATTACATGCTTTAAAAAAGAATAGATTAATGAGACTAAAAAAAAAACATTTTTCTAGATAAAATCTAGAGAAACACGTAGACAATATGTAGATTTATTTAATTTAAAGCAAAAATGGAAAAAGCATTTATAAAAAAGAAAAAAAAAAAAAAAAAAAAAAAAAAAACCCTACTCGTGTTAGTTTACAATATCTCACCACATATTGAATCAGTTTACATATTTCACCACATATTTAACTTTTATCTACAAGAAAAACTATTAGCGAAAAAAAAAAAAAAAAAAAAAAAAAAAAAATAGTTGACTAAATGGGTATTTGTTTTTAGATTTTCGGCTTATGTTTCATAAGCTTATTTTCTTTGGCTTATTTTGAAAGTTATATAAGCTTATCATGTCATAATATCCTTATAAAAGCAAAAAAAGGTTAAAAACAAGTGATCTTATGAAACATAAGCCGAAACCCACAAAAGCTATAAGCACGTTATATAAGCTTATACAAACACTACCCTTAACTTTTAGCTACTCATTCAGACGAAGCAAAAAAAAAAAAAAAAAAAAAAAAAAAAAAAAAGTTAACGAAAATAAACAAAGTTATATCGTACATTTCCAGCATTGAACACCAACAGATCTACAAAAAAAAATACAAATATTTTGAGATGAGATGAGATTGTATTTGTTTGGTGTGTGTGAGAGAGGGTAAAACTTAAAAGTATAATCTTGTTTGAGTTTATGAAAGCAGGTGGGTGACATTTAATACTGTAACTCAAAGGAAAGTTTCAAGGACTCAAGGGGTTGTTTTAATTGCGTTTTGTATGGTTATTTTTGTTTGCTCGTTCTCTAATAAGTTTAACATGTTTCTCGTGTAGCTTCTGATTAGGGTGTCGAAAAAGCTGACCCGAATCCGATTAATCTTATATGGGTGTGCTTATTCGGGTTGATCCGAATTTTAAATATGGTCGGGTATCGGGCCTAAAATGGTTGGCTAACTCGGGTTCTGACCCAAATAAAGGTTTTTTATATTCTTCTGATAAGAAAGTGTCTATGCAAACTTATTAAATTAAGCATTTTTTATAATCATTTACTCATATTCGAGTCAACCCGAACCCGACTAATCCAAGATCTTAATAGGGTCGGGTTCGAATCAATTCGGGTTGAGGCTCAAAAAAGTATACCCGAACTTGACCAACTCAACCCGACTAACACCCTTACTCGTGATACGATGATGCTGAATGATCTGAAGATAAAATGCTATTATGCATAAGTGTTTATATTATTTTTAAAACACAAATAGTAGTACTTAAATTTGCAAAGATCTTGCTGTTTTTTATTTAAAAATAAAAAAAATATAAAAAATAAAAAATAAATAAGTGTCAAGTGTGTCGTATATAAATCAATTGCTAAGACTCCATCTTAAAGTCTTAAAACGTTTTGGAGCAAAAAAGAAATATTTTTTTTGTGACTTATTAGTCCAATGCTTGTTGATTTACAATTTTGTGGATAGTTCTATATATCATGTCGTTTTATAATTTTGTGGACTGCTCAAAATTTCAGGTTTTGAAGCGGTTAAATAGCTTTGTTCTTTGAAGTTTAGCTTTGTTCGTTCAAGTTTAACGATTTCGGATGTTATTAATTCAAGCATCGATATGAAGTATGTAAATTTTGGCTGTTAGTAAGAATCATTTTAGTCCTCAAAAGGGCCAAAACTATAAGAAACGCGTGACTAAGTACTAACTATATACCGACAGGAAATGCAAAGTGATTGCAGGAAACTATCTGTTTGTTAATTTTAAGCAGGTCGCAAATTTTGATTGATCGACCCTCAACCCTATGGCAAATTAAAGAACCAAACATAAATATCACACAATGTAGCATTCATGTTCATCGTACAAGCATGATGTATATATATCACTCGTTTAAGACCCGTGTAATATACGGATTGTCTAAGCATATACTTTTACCATAATTAACAAAAGTTGGATGTTGGGCAAAAACGTTGCACTTAGTTGATGCCAATATCATTACCATTTTATTTGATTTTGGATTTTTTTTTTTTTTTTTTTTCTTTTTTTTTTTTGCTCGTTCAAAACACTTTTTATTTCATCAAAATAGAATTTACATAGTGGTTGAAGCAAACGGGCAACAAGCTGCGCCGCTAGCCCTTTTTTTTCTTTTTTTGTTTTTTGGACCATAGAATGAGTATGCTTGTGCTATGGCCGTATGGGTTCTTTTTTCAATTTACGAGTATTTATGAACTTTTGGAGCTATACATAATTAACAAAAGTTGAAAGTTGATATGCGCGATGTTATAATATTAGTCGCATTGGGTTGAAACTAGCTTTCAAAATGAACAAATTAGAGAAAGACAGGCCGGTGTAATTAGTTATAAGAACGGAAAAGTGTAGGATATTAAGATGGATACAATTAAACAAGATAAGATTGTTTTATTCTAAACAATTTAATTTAATACATCTTGATTAAACTTTACCTAAAGCAGCAGCAACTACTTCTTCAGCATCATCAGTTTCACATGTGTCGGTATCTGCATATTGAGGAGCTATTAGTATAGTAATGAATCATACAGTATGAAAGCGCAAAAATACAAAAGCCAAGAAGAATGATAGTGCCATAAAAAAGAGAGAAATGATAATCATGGATATACGCAAGCAAGCAAAACAAGTACACGGATCCACGCTGACTAATTGTTGATGGAAGTACGATTAGATAAAGATTAAAAGCGTATATTGTTTTAGAGTACAAATTGAGTCCATCTACTTATGGAGTTATGGGTAAGTGGATTTGAGGAACATGTTACCCCTCTGTTACACAATGAAAAGTGATACATTTTATCATATAGCGGCAAATATATGATGAAACCCTAATGGACCCAAACCATCAGTCGGGCTTGGACCATATCTATCCACTAATACCGTCGACTTTTGTCAGTCTTCTCCATGCATATACTATGTTTTAATGAGTGAATGAAAGTGACAGGTAGCAAAAGCAAAATGTCATATCGACTTCTCATTGATGTTTATCATTAGTGGTATCCTCTACGCGTGGAGAACGAAGGGGAGATGGTAGCAAAAACAACAATGCGCCTGTCAATCAATATAACTGAGGGTTAATATTAATTCGAGTCGAGTAATAGAGGATGGGACAGGTCATGGAACGAAACATCACTACTAAATTTGGTTGCTTGGATGGTAGTCAACCAGCTATGCTTACTATGTATATATGAATAATTACTGAAACAATAAAGCCTTTTAAAGGCAACCAAGATGATGCTCTAAGTAGGAGCCTCAAGCAAAGTGGTTTTAATTGTTAACAGGAGGAGAGGGAGGAGTTTCTTGAAGAAGGGGAACAACAACACCAACAAACTAGATATGCGCATGCATGCATTTATCAGCAAATGCAGTATAGGCAAATAACTTATTTAGAAGTTAAAGTTAAAAAATGTAGTCAAAATATATATATCTAGTTGGTAAGCTATAAGGTGAATCAAAAGCAAAGCCTTGTATTGTGAAGCTCTAAACTTAGAGAGAAAATAGAAAGGAATGAAATGATGTTGTTTTCATTAAGTGTGAAAATGAATAACAGATCTACAATATAAAGAGAAAGTCAACTAACTAACTTTACACTTTTTACATATTCAGTCCCTACAACTATAGAATTGACTAAAGTAGTCCCTATCTTTCACATTCCCCCTCAAGTTGGATGTTATCAGACTTTGCAACACCCAACTTGGACAGAAGTTTATGATGCTGATCAACAGTTACCACCTTTGTGAAAACATCAGCTACTTGAGCTTTAGTAGGAACATATGATGGATTGATGATACCTGCTTTCAATTGATCTCTAACATAGTGGCAATCAACTTCAATATGCTTGGTTCTAGCATGAAAAACAGGATTTGCAGCAATGTATAAAGCAGCTTGATTGTCACAGTAAAGATCAACAGGCTTTAACTCAGTAATACCAAGGTCTTTCAACAAACTAATCAACCAAGTTACTTCACAACATGTTAGAGCCATGGCTCTATACTCTGCCTCTGCTGATGACCTGGACACAACAGCTTGTTTCTTTGATTTCCAAGATATAGGAGAGTCACCCAGTAATACACAATACCCTGTAGTAGATCTCCTAGTCATTGGACAACTAGCCCAATCTGAATCACAATAAGCCTTCAATTGTACAGCTGAGTCACTGGCAAGCAATATACCTTGGCTTGGTGAGTTTAACAAATACCTCAATAAGTGTTTCACAGCTTGCATATGCACAGATGTTGGAGCTTGCATAAATTGACTTAAGAGTTGAACTGTGTAGCATATGTCTGGTCTTGTCACAGTCAAATATATAAGCTTGCCAATAAATCTTCTATACACCTCTGGATCTGTCATAGGTGTTCCAACATCAGCTTGTAACTTCAAGTTTGGGTCCATTGGTAACTTGTAAGGTTTATGATTTAGAACTCCCCCTTCTTGCAGAAGTTCTCTTGTATACTTTTGTTGAGAAATAAAAATACCCTGTGCTGACTTGCAGATCTCCAAACCCAAGAAATAGCTCAATTCACCCAAATCCTTCATGTGAAAACTAGAACTGAGCTAAGATTTGAGCTTGCAAATTTGAGATTCATCATTTCCAGTTATCAAAAGATCATCCACATAGACAAGAATGGCTGTGAAACTCTCACCATCTTTCTTTACAAACAATGAGTAATCAGTTTTAGATTGTCTATAACCAAACTCAATTAATGCAGAAGACAACTTAGAAAACCACTGTCGAGGTGCTTGTTTAAGACCATACAAGGATTTTTTAAGTTTACATACCAAGTTTGGAGAATGAGAGGCATTAGCTGAAACTGGTTTGCCTTTACCTTGATAACCCAAAGGTATTTTCATATATACTTCTTCTTCCAAATCTCCATGTAAGAAAGCATTTGACACATCCATTTGACAAGTGTGCCATCCTTTGAGTGCAGCTACAACAAGTAATGATCTTACAGTTACCATCTTTGCTACAGGAGCAAAAGTCTCTTTATAATCAACACCATATGTCTGCCTGTTCCCTTGTACCACAAGTCTAGCTTTCTTCCTATCCTCACTACCATCAGCTTTGAACTTTGTCTTAAACAACCAGTGACTACCAATTGCCTTTTTTCCAGGTGGCAATTCAGTAACTTCCCATGTATCATTATCATCCAAGGCACTTACTTCAGAATCCATAGCTTTACACCACCCTGGTACAACTACAGCTTCTTTAAAGTTTGCAGGGTCTATTTGAGCTAACAAAGCAGCCACAAGATCTTGGAATAAATGTACAAGAGGTGTTTTGGAAACTTGATTTGCCTTAGGAACATGATTTAAGACAAAGTCTTTGAACTTGGAAGGCACATTAGTTTTTCTAGATGACTTTCTTGAAAGTATAGAAGGTTGAACAGGTGTTGTTGTATTATTTATCACATTCACATTAGTAGGTTGAGGTGATGGATGAATATTAGGTGCTTGTGTAACAGAGTTAGGAGTTGTTTGTGGATTTGTAGCAGATGGCATTGAAATGAAAGCATCACAAAAGTTTTGAGACTCAAAGTTACAAGGCAAGGTAGTAGGAAGTGGACTCAAAAACTTTTGAATGCTATCTGTTGCATAAGGAAATATATGCTCATAAAAAACAGCATCTCTTGACACAAATGTTGTATGAGTAGCAAGATTGTAAAACTTATATCCTTTTTGATTTGGAGGATATCCTAAGAACACACTTGGAACACCTCTTGGATCAAATTTATCAGCACTTCTAGAAGGATTACTCACAATAGCAAAGCATCCAAATACTCTTAATTGACTATACTCAGGTTTCTTGTTTAACAAAGCTTCATAAGGAGTTATATTGTTTAGAACAGAAGAAGGCAGTCTATTTATCAAGTATGTAGCAGTTGTAACACAATCTCCCCAAAATTTCAAAGGTAAGTTAGAATGAAACCTGAGTGCTCTTGCTGTATCAAGTATGTGTCTGTGCTTTCTTTCAACCCTTCCATTCTGTTGTGGTCTATCCACACATGATGTTTGATGCACTATACCCTGACTTTGCAAGTATGGTCCACATTGTCCTTGTACAAACTCCAGGGCATTATCTGATCTCACCACTTTTACTTGCTTTTCAAACTGAGTATTCACCATTTTAATGAATGACTTCAAGACATTAAATGAGTCTGACTTTTGCTTCAACAAATAAGTCCAAGTCACTCTACTACAGTCAATGTTGCAAAAATCGTGAATCGGTAGTCGGGCGGTCGACCACCCTGCAGCCTGTAATCGGTCAAGGCAGTGATTAATCGGTGATTAATCGGTTTGGCATTTCCTGCATGTTTTGGGAATTTCTGGAGAGCAAACTAAAGATCTTAACTGATTCCAAGCCTTTTATGTTTACAAACCTCAATAAAAGGCTTCAATTCTGATTATGAGGCCCATTTTACGTTATAAGTGAAATAAACGATCCCCAAATTAAGTAAAATGCCTAAATTTCTCTTTTTTTTAAATTGACCGATTCGGCCTATTTTTGGCCGATTCGACCGATTTTTGGCCGATTCGGCCGATTTTTGACCGATTTTTTCTGATTTTTTTGCCTAGGCCGATTTTTTCACCGATTTTCGAAAATCGACAAGGTGCATCACCGATTAGCGATTAATCGGCCGATTCGGCCGATTTTTGCAACATTGACTACAGTCATCAACTATTGTTAAAAAATACCTAAACTTCCCTTATGTTGGAACCTTATATGGACCCCATATATCTATATGAATCAGCTCAAAAACACAAGAACTATGAGACTCACTTAGAGAATATGGTAGTTTACTGAATTTTGCCATAGGACATGATAAGCATGTATCCAAACAAGACTTAGACACAGATATTGGCAAATCCTTCATACATTTCAATTTTGAATCAGATACATGTCCTAATCTATGATGCCACAACCCATACAAGTCAGCTTGACTTTTATTCACACCACCTAAAGCAGACAAAGAGAACTTTTGCAAAGCTGAATTGACTAAAGCAGAGAAAACACTATCAACCTTATCAAGTGGAAGATTCACAAGATGATAAAGTCCATCCTTCTTTTTACCCAGTCCTGTCACCTTCCTTGTTGTCAAGTCCTGAACAACACAGAATTGTGGGTAAAAAGACACAACACATTGTGAGTCTTCTGTCAATTTTGGGACAGATAGCAAGCTAAACTTAAAAGATGGTACCACTAATACATCCTTTAGTAAAATACCATTCTTAAGGTTCACTTTACCCACATGTGATATTACTGAGGTTTCCCCATTTGGCATTTTAATTTGTGGCTTAATTTTCAACAAATAAGGGTCAAAAACATTATCATTTACTGGTGTCATGTGGTCAGATGCACCAGTATCATAAATCCAATTCTCTAGCACATCTAGCATATCTAAAGAACTCATAAGACATGCTATACCTGCAGCAAACTGATGATCAAACTCCTCTGTGTTATTGAACACATTCATCTGATGCATACTTTTCAGTAACTGCTCAAATTGTTGAGGAGTGAAACTTATGTTACCAGTTTCCACATGAGCTGCAGTTCTTGGTTTGTTTTGCTTCAACTGTGACCCTTTGTGTTTTGGATGCCAAGCAGGATACCCCACTTTTTCCCAACATCTCTCAGGAGGATGCCATTTGAACCCACAAATTGAACACTTGTCTTTAACATTTCCTTTGCTGTACAAAGCAGTTGAATCAATACTAACAGTAGAAGAACCAAATAACATTCTTTGTGACTCCTCTTGTTGCAGCAAAGAACAAGCACTCTCCACATTAGGTAAAGGATCAATCATCAAGATTTGACTTCTTTGATTACTATAATGATCCTCTAACCCATTGAGAAACTGAAAAAGTCTTTGCTCCTCTTTTTGCTTACTCAAACTAGCCAAGAACATAGAAATCTCAGGAGTAACATTACTCAACATAGGCAATACATTCATACTATCCAATTCTTCCCAAACACACTTCATCTTAGTATAATACTCTCCAATTGAACTCCCTGACTGTGTGATCTCATATGTGTCCTTATTTAATTTGTACTTTCTAGAACCATCACTTAAAGAGAACCTTCTTTCTAATTGTTGCCATATTTCTGTTGCAGTACCAACAAACATAATGGACCTTGCAATTGATTCACTTACAGAACCCATAATCCAACAAATCACCATATTGTTACAAGTATCCCACAGTTCAGCAAGATTTGGATCAGTTGTTGATCTTGTAACAGTACCTTTTATGAACCCTAGCTTTCTCTTGGTAGACAATCCAATCTCAATAGCTCTCCTCCATGCGCGATAATTCTGAGACCCAATTAACTTTTCTTGAACAGTCAAAGAACCAGGTCCATCTGATGGATGAAGATAGAGAGGATTTTGAAAGAGTGCAGGTTGTGTTGAATAATCAGAACTAGATGACGCCATTGTTGATTATCAAGAAAACAAGAAGATTTGAACAAGATTGTGCGGAAAACGTGTAAGAAACAGAGTAATACACACACAGAACACACAAGTGTGATGTATACAGTTGAAAATTAGTTAGAATTCGGTTACAAAACGGTTAGAACTCCATTGATAGAGCTCTGATACCATGTGAAGCTCTAAACTTAGAGAGAAAATAGAAAGGAATGAAATGATGTTGTTTTCATTAAGTGTGAAAATGAATAACAGATCTACAATATAAAGAGAAAGTCAACTAACTAACTTTACACTTTTTACATATTCAGTCCTTACAACTATAGAATTGACTAAAGTAGTCCCTATCTTTCACATGTATCATTTTTTGAAGACGAGGAGATATAACAAAAAAATTTATGAAAGAAAATTCAATAAAAAGAAAATTTTGTTTAAGCTTATAAAAAGGTGAATTACAAGTGACGTGTTGAATGATATGACACGTGATTTTGACACTTAAGAGGGCAATCAATTAATATTAGGTACTATCTTAATGAAACGATCTAAAAGTTTCCTCTATAAAACTATAAAATTAGTTCAATGGCTCTAGCGAACAAAAACTTAAAGTATGGTGACTTATTTAACAAATTCACATTTTAAAACGATTTTATTACCAAGTTTTGATACGTTGACCAAAAAAGCTATAAAAATATTAGAGTGACGTAATTGAATGGAAACAAAAAGTACAAACTTTTGTGTGTATTAACCTTAAAATATAATGGTGGAAGACAAACGATATAAGTTTAAATTGAGTAAATGATTATTTTATTATTTTTATCATCATTTTATTTTATTTTTTGGTTAGGGTTTATTTGCTTTTAATATTTTTGGGACTATAGAAAGAGTATAATTGTGCTATGGTCGTTTTTTTTTTTTTTTTTTTTAATCAATTAATTAGATTTACATAAAGGTGGAAGACAAACGAGCAACAAGATACGCTACTAGCTCTTTTATTTTACAAGAGTACTGTTTGTGAACGTTTCCTGCTATACATATTATAATTTTGTTGGATTATCATACAAAATCAATGCATTAGAAAACAATTTTCTAATCGGCCCGACCGTGCTTCTGGTTCATGGTTTATACCGGGTTTTCTTTTCAATATCGGCTTAAGATGATCCAACCAGTTCGATTGGCCGGGCCAACCCGAGTTTTAGACATTGTATAAAAGTAAAATTCAATGTGTTTTGAGTCAATGAATTTGATTGTCACACTGCACTTTGAGAAGAAAAATTCTTTAGATTATTGCATTGGCATTATTATGGGCCGTCTTTAGATATACTATCGAGCCATAGAAGGCATTGTAGTATTATGGGCTTCTTTACCTGGTTACTATTATGTTTTTTAAATTTATGGGAAACAAGATCGTAACACTTGTATGTTATAAGTGGATCGAGATAACGAGTTAAACGAGTACCCAAGAAATACGCATGAAGCTGATATTGGTTGGAGTTTCGACGTGGGCGCAACCACTGATAACAAAAACTATTAGCCCGGTTATAGTTTGGCGCAGTGCCCGTACAAATAAAAATATAAGTTTATCGAACTCAAAAATGTAACAATGATTAATCTATGTTGAAAAATGGAACAAGATGATTTGTAAAGGAAAGAAACAACAGAATAACACATTAAGTGATTAACCACTATCTTTTAAGAACTTATGCATTGTATTTCTATTGGGCTTATAAACTTGATCCACAATATGTATACAATAATGAGTAGGCCTTTACATGGGATGCCTTTGGTGTGGGGCTTATAGGGGCTTAAACTTTTAAAATAAGCTTGTTTATAAAATAAGTTTTGTTTATCACACAGGCTTTTGAAAACTTTTATAAGCCATAAGCCCAAGCCTATTGAAAGGGGTTTATAGCTATTTAAATTACTTAAATATCTTTCAAAATTATAATAGTTTATCTCGCAAAAGCTAAAATGTATCTAAATCTAATTTGATGTATTTTCATGCAATATTACATTTATAAGTTTCAACTGCAACTATTACACCAAACAACTTTATAGAAATATAAACTCTAGCTTTCGGCTTATAATATAAACTCCGGCCGCAGCCACAGCTCCAACCCCATCACTCATTTCACCAAACATAATCATGGAGTCCAGTAGCTACGAAACCTCCATTGAACAACGATCATGAAGAATAACAAGTCACAAGCGAAACAAGAAATATTTTGATCGATAGGTTACATTACATGTGTAGCAATACAATGGAGAACAATATTTTATACTAAAATAAAAAATCTAGATGAATAAATATTTGTGGAAGACATTAATTTGATGAATAAATATAGGTCCAAACCCACATTTCATGTCACTAAAAGTATAAACCAACGTGACCACCATAAGACAACTTTACTGACTGTATTTTATGTAGAGAAATGCTACATCCACAAAAATAAATCCACAAAATCAACCAAAAAATGGCGTGTTAGAGAGTGAGTGGTTGATTAAGAGAGAAGAGAGAGAAATAATCACAAAGTATACCAATCAACGATGATGGCTTGAAAAAGTATGCTTAGACAGTTTTTTCACGCAAACCTTTTAGACTAATATTTTATCTTACACCCATTCGATTTTGAATCTTGTGGTTGACACTTTCAATACTCGAACATCCATGTTTGTGTTGAGTTGAATCAACGACGTTTGTTCAATAACCTTGATACTTGATAGAGATCAATGTGCCCGAAAACTACTCACCCAGTGTTCTCTTTCTAAAAGTGCTTTCATGAAAGACTAGACCTAAATCACCCATTTAAGATGCAAAAGGACCACTTCGGACCACTATTGTACCTTGACACATTGTCACATCTACGCTGTTATCGATTCTTTCGATGTATATTGTATTTACATAGTTTCTTTATGCGCTGAATTCTACCAACCACTCAAAATCATTCAAAGAATACACATTACAATTTATCAAGGTTGATGATTGTTCTTGTAGTCAAAGCAAATCATCATTTCCATTTTTATGTATCGTAGAGTGGTATGTAAAGTGCTTTCCATACAAGTTCTTGTATGTTTCAGTATTAACTAAGACAAGGGTATGTGTGACCGATAGAGATATTTAGTTTGTAGCGTAAATTTACATCATGTACATCTATACCAATGACGCGTAACTCAGTTACCTTTGCACCTAAATTTACATCATGTACATCTATACGACTATACCAATGACGCGTAATTCAGTTGGTAATGGGTGAGACATCTTTGCACCTAATAAACACCCCTTAATTTAGTACCACTCCTTAATTTAGGACCACTAAGCCTTATATTTTGTATTTTGTTTTTAAAAATTTAGTATAAATGTAAAATATAGGTTTGACCCCCTCAAATGTATTACGACTACGTTTCAACCCTTCCAGTAACATTGCTCAAGCCCCGTCTCTGGTTCAATCCTTGACACCTCATAGCCAGAACCTCTGAGTAAGTCATGCATGCCCCCACAATATGAAAAGGCAGCCGACTGTTAGCCGGTGCGAGTTAACGATTATTAACCCTTTGCATCTAACACAGTAAATCTATACAACAGACGTTTAAACATAGGAATCATTTACACATTTTTAAACCCGATGAATGTATTTTATTTCAAATAAAGAAGACAATACAAAGCATTTAAATTGATCATTTACCTTTGAAGAATTTTAATCATGTTTGATTCTAGCTTTGATCATTTACACTTTTGGGAAAGGGTAGCAATAAGGAGAGGCGAAGTGATGCAAAAAATCGAAGAAAAACGGCTAGATACAATCGGAAAGGTCAAAATAAGCCAATTAAAATTAAACGTGCATGGGGCCTCCACACAAGTTGGAAATGAGCCCACTTGATCAATATTTAGGTGACAGATTGGTCAATAGTGACAAGTCGAAGGTGGTTAGGTGAAAAGTTGCCAAATAAATTTTGATTGTTGACATGTCACCCTTGCTTGACAGTCATTTAATTCAGTGATATTAACTAAAAATTTCAGGTTTCTCGGTCTCAGTTGAAATATATATGCATGTGAGGTTATGGATGATATCAATACAAGAAAAATCGCACATAGTCAGGACAATAATTTGGTCACTAACAACATAACATGAGTCACTGTTTTCGACAGAAAACTACACTTGGTAACTTTTGTCACTAAAGGCTAGCTGGGTTTTAGCTAGAGATGAAACACAAAAAAAAAAGGTTCACCATTTAGTATTGTAGGGGTTAAGAGTCTAACATAATTTTGGTTTATACATGCTCAAACTGGACACATGCATCTTAATTTTTTTCTTTTAAAGTTAAGCTTTATATAGTTCTAGCCAATGTTATAAATAGCGTGAGGCGTGGCGTGGCGGTATGATCAAGCCTTAAGCTTAACGTAAGGCGTGGCGGCATGCGTTTTTAAAACGTGAATTAAAGCTGCAAAAAATATTTATAGATTTATAGATTTATATTATATTTCATTAGTATATCATATTTCATATACATCGAGTTTACAAAAAGTGTTATACACAAGCAATAAAGTCAAGAAACTCTTTTTACATTTGTAATTTTCTTCAAATACTAGTAAACCCCTAAACGGCAAATACAAGTAAACCTCAAATACGATGCCCAAATTCCAATTACTAGTAAATCCCCTAAACATCTCAAATATCAGTACACCTTATCGCGCCTTATCGCACCTCATCTCATGCCAAGCCTTAAGACGATGCCTTAGTTTATTGCGTGGCATGGAGGTGACACCTCGCGTCTTTGCGAGGCCTTTGAGGCGCCAAGGCGCGCCTTTTAGAACACTGGTTCTAGCATACAAGTCAATCTAAAAACATATACAAGCCAAGCCGAGTTCCAGAATTAAGCTTATATACTTATCAGGTTTTTTGATTTATGTACATGTATTCTTAACAAGTCGAGGTCGAGGTCGAGGTCAACAATATATAACCATGCGCTTTTGTGTCATACGACTCACCTGTACATAACCAAGGTAGGTATTCAAGAATGAACATTTTTTTATGTATAAATGCATATGCATGTAGACACTTGATCGACTCCTTACTTATTCTTTTTCGATTTTTCAAATTCTTTCTTGAATTTTATTGACATTTTATGTGTCGTCAAGAAATTTTTCTTGTAGACATGATACGATTAGTTTTGAAAAATTCAAGTTTTTCTTTGGTAAAAGGTTGTTGTACCCGGTGAATAGATTACTCCAAAAAATGTTTAAGTACAAAGTATGTGGGTAAAATCTCACATCACAGCTTGTTACATAGACGATGAAACTAACATAACAAAGCAAAACTACTCGTACCACCGAAGGAACAACCACCACTAGATTACAATTGACTCAACATATAACACCAAATGTAACCTACACTTTCCTTCGATCACAAAGCTTGATGTTCAATGCGTCACAAAAAGCCTCTTGTTCTTCGGATAAACCATGAATATTGTACTCATCATCATCATCATCATCATCATCATCATCATCATCATCATCATATGAGTCATAATCAAGCATGATGGCATGACATGTCAAAAACGGGTTGTCGATAAAACAGTAAAACACGAACAATGATGGCTTCCGACTACCTCCTAGAATTGCTTCCCATGGTATAAGGGTGGGTTCTAAGGTTCACTTTAAACCTAAGAAACAATTCTACAAAGTCATCTCTAACAAGAATGCTGCTAGTTCAAGTGGAACGATAAAGAAACATGAAGTGTCTAGCCAAGAGATGCCTACTACTAACTCTTTTAATGCACTTAGTACGTTGGAGAAGGATGACGAGCTTGAATAAAATGGGGGTTTTCAAATTTGGGTAACAAAGTGGTTCAAGAAGTTGTCGAGGTACATGAGATTTCTCCATCTGTGGACTTTGGAAAAAAGGTGGTCGAGGTACATGAGATTAATGAGATGGTGGCTGAACCTAGTACAGGTGATGCTGACGACCAAAAATGGTAATCAAAGTCCATCTTCCATAGCTAGAAAACTTCAAGGTATTGAAAAACTAATGCTCGAGGGGAAGCTTGTTCTAGTGGGTGATGATGGAATTCCAATCATAGCAAAACATGTGAAAACAAGCACTCAACCGAGTACTTCGAGTTTTAATGTTGAGGAGGATAGCGAGGGTGAAATGGAACATGTTAATGACAAAACTGGACTTTTATGGCTTCTAAGTCAAGGAGTAGTGGATACGAGACGAAGAGCTTGCACGAACGATAGAAGGAAACTCACGATGATGATCCATATGATTTATATAATGATGATGAGTGCAATGCTCAAGATCTAACCAAAGATTAGTTGGCTTTCTGTGATGCTTGGGACATCAAGGTTCGTAGGCGGAAGAAGTCGTAGGTTATGTTTTGAGTCGTTTGAGTCAAATGTAATCTAGTTATAGTCGTTTCTTCAGTCATAGAAGTAGTTTGCTTGTTACGTTAGTCGCACCACCTATATAACAGGCTGAGATGTGGGATTTCACCCATATCCGTTTTACTTAAACGTTTTTTAGAGTAATACATTTACTTTGAAAACCCTTTAAAAAAGAAAATAAAAAGAAACCTTGCAAATTTCATTGGCAAGTGGTTGGCATTTCCTATAGTTCAACACTTTGCTCGTACTTTGTGGGCTAAGTATGCTATCCAACGTATGATGATGAATATCCATAGAATGTATTAGCACATCTATTGTTAACCTCTTCAACTGGCGATCTATGGATAAGTAAATCAACATCATTAAATGTTGGGTCTAAAAAACTGACCCAATTGTCTCTCATAAGTATTTAAATATAGCATAGCCTAATACACCTTCTGAAGTTCAATGAGCATAAAGTTTCTGATAACGATAAGAGAGCATGTCACTTCATAACTATCAATGTGAACATGATAGTTATCAAAAGTGAGATACTCCCTAAAAAGTTATCAGAGAACATGTCTATCTGATTATTATTCATAAAGTATCTCACTAATAGAGAAATTAGTTAGTGTTGTATGAAGCTCAAACATCTGTATGGCTTCAGGGACGTCAAAGACCAACTGAAGAAAACATCTCACAAACTGATGCGATGTCAGGGAGTGATTTACAAGGAGCTAAAAGCAACACCAGCGTCATTGATCTGACAAATGTCTTTATGACTCTGAGGACTTAATCTTGGATTACAACCACAACCTCTGAATGCATGGGTGAGAAACTTCGTTAGGAAGATAAGTTCAAGTACTTATTGATGTACGAGAAACATGCATTGGGACTATAAGTTGTCAAATCAGAAAAGTCCAAAGTACGCTTCAGACTAGCCTACAAGGCACGTGGTGATGCGGTGTTTGTTAGTGCAAGTTTTAAATTTATAAGAGTGAATTACCAAATCTAGAAACAACACATACGAGCAAGTGTACTCGTCCGTTATAGCAAGATATGATGGTAAGTCGGGATCGTTCGCAGGGATTTGTGAGTGAATCGAAATATAAGTCTAAAAGTAAATCTCTAATGTACGCAAATATGATAATAAGTAAATTCAATAAATTAAAAAAAAAACTACACTTGTTTAGACTAGTTTTCTACTTAATGACACATATGATTGTGATAACTTTTGATGACATGTTGGTTGAGATAATTAGATGGTGATCTAATCTATTGTTTCTCAAGTTAAACCTTCGTCAAGATT
This sequence comes from Artemisia argyi, assembly GCA_030686995.1. Taxonomy (NCBI): domain Eukaryota; kingdom Viridiplantae; phylum Streptophyta; class Magnoliopsida; order Asterales; family Asteraceae; genus Artemisia; species Artemisia argyi. Next base: position 174,492,172 of record CM060695.1, read on the forward strand.
TTAGTTCATAAAAACAAGCTTTAGGTGTAAACCAATCAATTCAAGATCTATCCAAGGTTCATAAGTTATGGTGGATATCTTAAACACAAGACAAACTTTTATTACCGATCAAATACTCTTAAGAAATGGTCAATACAAAAAGTAACCTCTTCATAGACAAAAAGGTCACAATCGTTTATAAACATTTAAACTTTCGTCCTACTAAAGGTTTACAAACAATCCGATTTGACGTTATAAAAGAATTCTTATCACAATCATACTTCTTGTTTCTTTGTTTAGTCAAGAATAATTATGGTGAAAAACAATAATTCATAGACAAATGATTATAACTAGTTGAGTAATAACAAATCTTTCGACCTTTGAAACTATTGTCAATTAGTTAATCTTGGCTAAACAAATGTCACGAAGAAACTTAAGGTACAATTGGTTCTTAGGATTGACTTGAAATTGAATTAAAACATGTTATCACAATCATCACTATCACTAAGTATAAAACATCATCAAAACAAGTGTAAAAAGATTACCAGCCACTCATGGCAAACATGCAAATAAACTCAGAATATTTAACATAAGAATCCATGGTTATAAGTCTTACAATGCTTTGAAATTGATAACAAATGACAAGGTATTGATAACTTAAGAGTTGGTGATGATTTCTTGAGATTTCCGGACTCCAAATGTTACTTCCTTGATCCTCCAAAGTTTCTGGTTCTTTCTGCACGAATTTTTCTCCTTAGAGAGCTAGAAGATGATAATAATTGTGTGTAGTAATGAGAGTAAATGGTATCTTCAATTGTGTGTTGAATGGTGTTGAGTTATGCACTTTTGAAGTCCTCCATAGGCTTGTCCAACACTCTTGGTCATAAATAAGAACTTAAATGCTTAAAATTGGACAATAAGACACTAAAAAGGGCCTAGAACCTTGAGACAAAAGACCAAGATTCGTGGACAAAAGTTGGCAAAAACATGCAGAACTGACCAACCGGTCGGTTACGGGTTGGCACCGATCGGTTGGAGAAAGGTACTTATGACCATCCGATCGGTTTCACACCAACCGATCGGATGGTAATTTCTGGTAGCTTTGGACTTTGACTTTGACTTGTGTAGCTCTTTATGTACTATCCAAACTTGATTAACTTATGAATTTGGAACTTGGAGATGACAAAACTTAGGTTCTCATATGAATTACTTCATAGATTGGACTTTTGAGCTTGGGAATCTTCGTGTAATCGCGTATACTTCATTTCCTTCACTTTTTCTCCATTTTTCCAGCATTTGGCTACATATGCTACAAAAACATACTTTGATATGATTTAGTGGTAAAAGCATATAAAAACAACCAAATAACATACACAAAAACACTAATAACGCTTATAAAAACATGTTAACTTTGAGCGTTATCACGTGGCTATCTATAGCAAGTGGACAAATTACTGTGCAACCCGCATGCAACGACTGTTTCTCCTCCTATATAAACTTAAGGTTGTAGTCGAGTTTAGTAGATATTCAAACAAAGAAAATTATACAAAGTATTATGGTTAGGATCCACCTCTCCTAGGAACAATAATTCAAAGCTAGCTGCTACTTGTTGTTTGAGTTATGAGAATCTGTCATCAACCCGAGGTAGTTTTCCGTAGGCTACCCCTTGTAAATCTTTTATTCATTTCAAGTAAGATTTACAAAGTTGAAAGTACAAATGGTGTTATTAGCATGTCTGTGTCATTCTAAAGCAAACCCAACCACAATGATGTTGATATTCATTAGGTTTATTCACGTGCTAAAACTGTTGTTCTTATCCTTCATGGTTTGTATGAATGCTTGTGTGAAAAGTGGACCCAGCATTAATTGTGTCATTAGTTTCAAGAAGAAGAAAATTAACCTTGGTTGTAGAATTATCAACACAAACACTATTGGCGAATGATGTAGACCCAAGCTTGCATGGCCTTCTCAAAACTCTTACTTGCTAACCTAGTCGCTTGATCAATGTCACCTTCTAGCCCGTCGTTAGAATTATTGTTTACATGCTGCTCATCAAGCGAAGCATCCTCATAAGATGATGAAGAAACCACATATGTAGTTCTAGTCTGTTTTAACGGCTTTCCATCATCTCCCACTAACACAAGTTTACCCTCAGTCATTTGCTTTTTAATAACACAAAGTTTTTTAGCTAAGGAAAATGGACTTGGACTACCATAAGCATTCAACAAGCTTGGAAATTATCCCTGATCAATTCCATCTATTATATCAGCCAAGCTACCCTCATCGATATTTTTCCTATCATCTTTTTTCTTATGATTTCTACCCCTCCCAACCAAATCAAGAAATCCCTTTTGCATACTTACATCAATTCAGACCAATCAAACCCAATCAAACCCACAACAAAAAGAAGAGGATATTTAAAACCCTAAACAATGTTAGGGTTTAAATTGAATTAGGCAAAATAGGTGAGACACATAATAGGAGAATAAAAACAAAGATATTGTTACACCCCGTGCTCGATTTGACCACAAATTAAAACTTTAAGCGAAAAATGCGTTGACTACAATGTACCTTCCATTACTCTTTTGACCATTGACAAAAGTCTATAAACATTCAGACCTTGAAACCATTTTTAATTGAAACTAGACTCAATTACCATCAAAATAATGGGTGGTATGACTTCAAACAACTTACAGTTTAAAAAATATGATTTTCTGAACATTGGACAAAACTGACAAAACCTTCCTGATGTACTTAGCCACCGGCTAACGATTTAGCTTACGGCCGTTTTCCACATCCTGTGACTAAACGGCCTCTGGATCAAAAATAACCAGCGGCTGTTATCCACAGCCTGCGGCTAAATGGGTTTGATCACCCATTTCCATTTCAAAATCATTTTCTGGAAATCATAGCTCCTAAACTCGTTAGACCACGAAACTTTCCAAATTTACTCATTACATTTGTAGGCTCATTTCCATACAAAAACATTTACCGCTTGACACTCGGATGCGTGCTTTACAACTTGATGGGTTTTGTGCCCAAAACTCGTTTTGACCCATTTATACAACAAACCACTTTTACCACTTGCACTGTACACCAAACTTAGCCAACATTGTTAACATAACATATTAAACCTATTCCATAGACACATGACCCGTTTACATTCCAAAATGGGTATAATTACACATTATGCCAAACACCCCTTTAAACATTGTCCATAGACCCTTAAACACATTTTGACACTTAACAACATCTTTAACAAAAAATTTTACGACACTTTGGGGGTTCAACCTTGATTTGAGCTTGGTACTAATACTAAGCTCCTAACTGCATTACTACCTTCAAGTCCTTACTTCCATTTTCTTAAGCCATAATCCAATCGGTTAACCTTCCTCACATAAGCAACTGCAAAACATTAACATCTTACGAGTAAGCGATAAACACTTAGTAAGTAAAAAGATATTACATTACATTATGCATCAAATAACATGTAACCATTAAACACCTTTAACCATTGCTTTCTTGAATTCACATAACCTTCACAACATTAAGCATTAAACGTCGCCTTAACCACATTCTTCATTAAAAGCATAATCAACCTAAGGCAAGATTAGGTCGATCCTGTCTTACACCTTTCTGCACAAAAACATAATATGCACACAACATTTACAAGTTAGAATCCACATAACTTCATGTAAGTATCATTTACCTACCTTAGCTTTCAAAGCTAAGCAATACAACATTCCACCATCGTCAATTCCATATTATCAACCTTCCTTTCTTCTTGTATGGATGATTGCTAGGTACATATTTCTTGAATTGGAGCTTCAATCCTTCATCAATTGATCACACTACTAGAAAAAGGTCTATCCTTGACTCGCATTTTATGACGCACACAATATAATGACACGTAAAATTGTAAGTCATAAAAAAACTGTCATAAATTGTAAAATCTAAAGGCTAGACGCCAGGCATTTTTGTGTGTCATATCTCAAATTTTTTAAAAAACACGGACCACAAAAGCTTGAAAACTTTCAAATCCCCTTTTATTCATTATCAGATCTCATCTTCTTTCTCTCAAATGTTCCATCCCTCCCTCCTCTCTTTGGTGAACAACGACAGCAACAACAACATCACCACCATCCGACTACCGCCGCCTTCATCTCACTACTCCTCTCTCGGTTTTTTGGTGGTATGACAAAACTCAACCATGTTTATTATTTTCTTAATATACAACCGATTTATAAAGTTTTCGTGGATTAAAATAAGGATTAAAACAGGTTTTTTATTTGTTGTCGTGTGGTGAAACCTGATTAAAGGTTGTTTGTTTGAATCGATTTGATTCAGATCGGGTCTAAACCCGTGTAGGGTTTCGGGTCAGTCGACCCATTTGGGTCACGAGTTGGCCATGGGTCAGTCGACCCATATGTGTGTTGGTTTGGCTCATTTTGTAACCGTAACATTATTATTTTCTTATGAAACGTGACATATATTATAGAATGTTAGATTTTATTTTGATATGGTGATTAATCAAAGGTATTGCGATTAATTTAGCTATGAATATCAGAGCTGCTAAAGATTGTTAAGTTATTATTGTTTTTGTTTGGTTTATGTTAATAAATGTACTTATTGTACATATATCGGATCACATATGTTATGTTGTCATTACCTTTACAAGTCTATATACATTTGATACGTATAGAAATGGTATAACATTCATTTGAATCGATCATTTGCTTTTGTCTAATTGCGAAAAACAAGTTTTAGTATATTTATCCTGAATATAGATACTACTATAGAGATGGTGTTTGTATTGATAGGAAGTGTGATAAGATTCTTCTCCTAAAATTATAGCCTCGATTGATTTGTTTTGTCTGTAAATGATGCACCATGATGATGTTGATATATGTTTGAACTTTTTTTGCATTCAATGAATAGGTTGTTGATAATGTGAACCATGTTATTGGCCCTGCTATTGTCGGCAAGGTTTGTTTATCAACCTTAACTTTAATATCAATCTAAATGTTATAATTCCGAGCCCTTAATAATGTATGTTCCTTTTACAGGACCCAACCGATCAAACTGCCATTGACAATTTCATGGTTCAAGAACTCGATGCTACTAAAAATGAGTGGGGTTGGTGCAAGCAAAAGGTATAGTTTGAAATATTATATTGGTTTGTTTTAAGTTAATAATGATAAAACCGTAACACCACTAAACTTTCACCACTTTGGCGGTTTAGCTTGGAGCGAATGCGATTTTGGCAGTGTCTCTTGCAATCTGCAAAGCAGGAGCTAGTGCCAAGAGTATTCCCCTTTACAAGGTAACTTTTTCGTAGATAATCTATTGATACAATATTCTTGCTCATTGCAACGTGAAGTAAATCAACATGTGGTCACGAGTTGGCCATGGGTACGTTTGGGTTTGGTAGATAATCTGTTGTCGCGGCTCACACCACAAGCCTCACTCGGGTACGTTTGGGTTTTGTTGCCTGTTCCACCAAAACAACCCACTAGGGGCATTTGTTTATTCTTAGTTAAAGAGAAAAACCTGCAAGGGGTGTTTGGCTTAAGCTAAAATCAGCTTGTATAAGCTGGTTTCAATCTCACTTTGCTTGTTTGAAGTATTTTTGCAGGTTAGAATTGGTGTGCAGGCACAAGACAAGCTGAACTGTCTCAATAAGCTCATAATAAGCTCTGCTTATTTTGGAGCTAATTGGTGTGCAGCTGGTACGTTGACATCTCTGGATCTTGTACTGTTTATTACATTTTTAGCATTATTATAATCTATATCCATGATTACATTTTTCAGAATACACCTAGGCTGAAGGAAACCATCTCTGTGGCAAATAATGCTTGCTGGGCCATTGGGGAATTGGCAATTAAGGTGCTTTTCTTCGTATGCTGCCTACCAAATACCTAATTTTATTCTCGGATATTATGCTTCTTTAGTTTCATGCTTATCTGTGTACCAATGAATGTATGTATTTAGCTTCTATATCATATGCTTCAGGTCAACCAAGATATATCTCCAGTGGTGATGACTGTAATTTCATGCTTAGTCCCGATCCTTCAACATGCAGAGGTGATTTAGCTCTTTTATTTGCATTTTTTTTAATAGTTTTGTATTGTATAATTTTTTTGTTTAGCATCTAAATGCTGCTATTTTTTCCTATAGTAAAAAGATGCCACTTTAATATTTAGGTTTCAGCAATAAAAATCATACTTCAGTTTTTATTATTCAAATAATGTCATTATAGTTTTAAAGAAATAATGTCATGAAAAAAAAAACCTTAGGCGACTCTTGACCCGTTTTGATCCTTTTACAGATCAGATTACCTGTTGTATCCTTTGACATCAAATATAATATTATTCAAATAATGTCATTATAATATTATTCAAGTAATGTCATTATAGTTTTAAAGAAATAATGTCATGAAAAAAAAAAAAAAAAAAAAAAAAAAAAAAAAAAAAAAAAAAAAAAAACTTCTGGCGACTCTTGACCCGTTTTGATCCTTTTACAGATCAGATTACCTGTTGTATCCTTTGACCCATTCATAAGTAAACGGGTCAAAATTTCCGCCACCAGTTTTTCTTCTAAAAATACTAGTTTTGATTGACCTTTTATCACCCAGGTTGGTCTTGAGCTGGTTCAACGGGACTATGAAATGGATTCCGCATCTCCTTTCAGGAAAACATATATTATTAGCATGGTTCCTATATACAAGGTGAAAATATGACTTGCCATTCCTATTATGAATTGCATCTTTTTAATAAACTAAAAATTAACATCACATATGCTAATGTGAACTACTTTCATACAGCATGTTGCATGTTCCTCTGCGGATGGACGTACACTTTTAGAGTCATCTAAAACATCATTGGATAAAGGCAAACTGGAGGATGCTGTCAACTATGGAACAAAGGCAAACATAATCTCTTTTTTAATTTTATGTATATCTTTCGATGTTATCTTAAACATCTTATGAAAATATTTCAACCTGAATTATGCAGGCACTCGCAAAACTTGTATCTGTATGTGGTCCTTATCATCGAATGACAGCAGGAGCATATAGTCTTTTGGCTGTGGTGCTCTATCACACTGGGGACTTTAATCAGGTAAATTAGCATGAGGCTCATGTTATTCCATAACTACAAGAATAGACGAATTACTATTATAACCATAATAACTTTTTCAACCCTATATTAGGCTACTATATATCAGCAAAAAGCTTTGGATGTAAACGAGAGGGAGCTTGGACTCGATCATCCAGATACAATGAAGAGTTATGGGGACTTGGCTGTGTTTTACTATCGCCTCCAACATACGGAGCTAGCTCTGAAGTATGATTTTAATTGCTGTAATAAATTAGTACAAATTCATGACATATACCTTATGTGGTCAATTTATCTGTGCTATTTTTTTGTTATTTAGGTTTATGTCAACGACTGTTGTTGATTTCCAGTTTTTAATATTTGTGTTTCATTGACTTTGATATTTGACATTTGTATTTTTAATTTTGTATTATTAGGTTTTTAATTGTCATTTAATAGAAAATTAGGAACTGAAAAAAATTAATTAAAAAAAATTAGGTTATGACACGCAAAAAGGAGAGTCATAAAACGTGGGTCATAAGTGCGCATCATAGAGGGATGACGCACAAATGCGAGTCATGAAGATTTATGACTGGTCCATCCTTGACTCGCATTTGCGCGTCATAAGACCTCTTCTTGACTCGCGTTTGGAGTCAAGGATACACCAAGACCATTTTGCCTTTTTCTCTCATTTTTTTGTTCGACACATACACCAGACACATATTCCTGGATAATTATGAATGTGTATAAACATAGAAATATCTAGTTATGACTTTCTTCATAACAAAGTTATCTCCCAAATGACACATTTGGTAACCCAAGTCCATTTGCTTCTATTTTGGCCACATTAACTTTTATAACACATTTACCATTTGACAACCTTAGGGTGCGTTTGATAGAGAGAAAAGAAATGAGAGAAATGAAATTTGATCAAATTCTCTTGTTTGGTAGAGAGAATTAAAAAAAAAAAAAAAAAAAAAAAAAAAAAAAAAAAAAAAGTAGATAATTGAGAAGAAATTAGTGAAGAGTTGGAGAGAACTAGGTAGTGTAATTTGGTTACTCCCATTTCCATAATTTTGATGGAGAATTAGGAGAATTAAGATTTTTTTTTTTTTTTTTTTTTTTTTTTTTTTTTTTATACAAAATAAATATGTTTTTTTTTTAATATTTTTCTTTTAAAAATAATTTTTTTTATAAAAAATATATATATATTTTTTAGAATTGTTATTTAGAAAAAAATAATTTTTTTTAATAATTTTAATAAAAAATAAATTAAAAAATAATAAATTAATTTTTTTTAAATAAAGTTTTTAAAAAATAAGTTTTTTTAAATAAATTAAAAAAATATATATATGTCACAACTCGTAATTTCCGGTCATTTTCCAAACTTTGACAATCTACTATTCATCAGTTACTATTCACAGATTACTATTCATCGTTTTACTATTCATCATTTTTTAGGTCAATTTGATATTCTGAGAAGCGTTCAGAATTTTTATTATTCACCTGACACTATTCATTTCCGAGAGAAAACCACTATTCATGTGCATTACTCATGTCATCGTAAATTTAGTTTACGAGTATTCGAATTCGCGTAACCGTATTGGTTCAGGAGCGAATTCATGTATTATCATTGGGACATTTCATACGGACTAGAAATAGTCTGCCTATCATCATTATGGCACTTGCATACTATTCCACTCGTAGGATATTTAAATTAGTACTTTTGGTATAATTAACTTTTACGTATAATTATTTCTATATAAACGTTAACAAATGATCAATAATGTTACTAACGCGTCCAACACCGCCGACTATGATCCCAATATATTTTTATATTCATTTTTATAATATAAAAATTATAATATTAAATTACCCGGCATTTTGGATATTTATTTTAATTATTAACTTAAGTTTACTAAAATTTCGACGGTGTTCGTAGAAATTAAACGACGATTAACCAAACACTCAAAAATTTATACCCAACCTATTTTTATAATTCTTACAACTTTATTTTATCCCGGTTAACTCCGTTAAAATTTATTTTAGTTAACCCGGTACCCGGTACACCTTAAAATTTCAAATAAACACAATAATATACACAAAGTCTTCCAAGTCTTACACATTCATCCCCCCCCCCCCCCCCCTTGACTTGCCGCCCCCTCCCCCATTCCAATCAACTTACAAGCTTTGAAAATCCTACTAACTCATTAATACATGTCATAGTTTGTCTAAAATAAAATATATATAACATATACTTATGCATTTTTCTCTCATTTCACAAGATCTAGCAAGTAAAAGAAAAAGTTTTCATCTCTTTTTCTCTCTTCCTCTTGAACCGGCCAAACCACAAGACCAAGAAGGAACCAAGTATTTTTCAAGATCTAGTGTTTTTCAAGTTCCATTAGTTACCTATTTTAAGGTTTTGAAATAAAAACCTTTAGGTTAATTAGGTTTTCATCTCCAGTTACGCACTAAATAGTATATTTTCTAGAAACGTTACTAAGGACTATATTCTTAACAAATGAATACATACGACCCAAGAGAATATTTATACGACTTAACGACGTTATTTTAAGGTTTTCGATACGAGGAATATAACGCTAACATTTTTATACGATATATATTACGACAAGTTTTTATAACTCCAATTAGACTTATTTTTCCTAAGTATGGAAAGTATTTTATCTTGACAATAACTAGTATTTCCAAGTCACGAGTGGTATAGGTATCATGTGCATGTGCATTCATTACATCACGGCATGATCTAAATTAGATCACAATTATTCATTTAGGTTGCGGCTAGTGTTCGCGCCTCATTGTCCCGATTACTTTACCATCGTTGTACCGTCTTTGTACTATCACTCCAGGTGAGTTCTCATAGCCCCGTTTTTAGTACTTATTTGATTTTAAATCCCACGGGGGAGAATACATTGCACAATTATTTTTGTACATGCCCAAGTATTAAATTCCATACATTGCTTAAGTTGTTAGTACTATCACTTCAAGTCCCCTTTATTATCATGGACCGTTAATTATATTGCCAAGCGAGAGTGAGTGGATAGATCTATCGAGGGTGACTCCTCCATTCGTGTTTGGGTTGCTCCATAAGGAAAACGAATGCATTTCATGTCTGAATATTTAGAGTGCCTGATAAACACTCCTTTGGGGCCAATTTTAGTACGTCGAGCTTCGGTGCCATGAGCTTAAGAGACAATGTAGCACTTTTGACATTTTAGTACTTTACTTTATATTTGTGGCTATTGTACTTACGATTTAACTTATAAACCTATGATTATTCACCAACTTTATGTTGACCATTTTTCGCAATGTATTTCTCAGGTAGATAAGGTAGCTCATGTGCATGCATTTGGACCTTCATGGAGTCGCGGAGTCGACGCGTCTCACCTTATATTTTCTGCACTTATGAAACGTTTGATCTTGTGGAACTTATTTTAACTAAATTGTCAATATCTTTTGGGACCTAAGTTTTGTAAACTCTGAATGTTTTAATGATCAAACGATGTATTTTTCCAAACGACACTTTAGGTCGTTCAATATAACTGTAACTATGGTGTTATGACAGTCACCCCCAGGTATTCCATTCCGCTGCCATTCAGGTATTTTGGGGGTGTTACAGATTGGTACCAGAGCTAAGGTTATAGCGAACTAGGATGTATCTTGGACCTTAGACTATAACCACATCATCATAGCATCTCATCATTTAATCATAGGTGCATATTCACTATACATGTTGCTTTACGCACACACTGTACGAGTTATTCATACCCATACTCATATATATATGATTATATTGACCTGGTTCACAAGTGACATGTCTTCAGATACCCACGCTGTTATCCTTTCGTCGGATTCCGACATTGAAGATGCCTTGTCATCTTCCACTACCATTATACCACCAGCTGTACTTACACCACCATTAGCACTATTGAATTGTCATAAGAACAAGGTTCTCATTCAGCCTATACATAGAATGCCGTTTGGTAGTGTATTCAGAATTAATTTTAATGGACTTATTAGGATGCTTATTACAAGGGAGATAACATGTTTTCTTTCCTTCACTAGTAGGACGCTTACTACTTAGGTACTACCACCACCGTTGGTTACTTATTACACTATTAGTCGTCCCATAGTGCGTACTTCAACTTTACCTCTTGGATGTCGCGAGATAGCGCGAAAGAGGGTGGTATTCCATTCACTATTATCACCATTATCTCCTAACTCATCACTGGGATTTTATCGTCATCAATGTTATTCTCATCCTTTAGAATACCACCATTGTCAGTTTCCTTTTTCCATTTCCACTTGCCACGAATTAGATAACACCTTTTGGATAATACCAAGATTACGGACTCAACAGGAACATCTGCAGGTTCCTCAAGAATGGCTTAGAATCTACACTATCTAGGACTTGATCGATGCACAACTTCAGACACCACTTCAGGACTATCTCGACCTTATGATGCCATAAACCTGATTTCACCCAGAAGGACTACAGGAAATCTTTAGACTAGACTTATATCTTTACTAGCTTTTACTATTATCCTAGCCACGGGAGGTGTGGCATAGTTCAAAGAAACTTGTAGTATTTTGATTATTATACAAACGGAATCACCAAGTATTGACTCTACTATAGGGGAATGGTTGTGCTATCTATGATATTAGTCCATATAGACCGAAACCTTCATGTATTATATTCATGTGTTATGAATAGGATGATCCTTATTACCAATAGATTTTCATGGACTCTTATGATTTGATGGAAATAGATTTAAGCAAACAACTCCAAGCATGACGCAAGCCGCTGTTGGACAATTCATTGCCAGGAACGTAACTACCGCCCTCACCAAGGAACTTACTCACGTGGAATTTATGGGTTGTAATCCCTCCTCCTTTAGCGGAAATATAGACACAAAGGAATTTCTCAAATGGTTCGAAGAATTAGAAACAATCTTTCAATGTGGTGACTGCCGTAAGGAAGACAAAGTTAAGTTCGCCACTTGCACTTTTCAGGAGCATGCCCAGAAATGGTGGACTAAGCATGTTCAGGTAGTAGGAGTTGATGCTGCTTACTCACACTCTTGGGAGAAACTAAAAAGGATGATGAGTTTGAAGTTCTGTGTGAAAAGCGAATTACAAGCAATTGAACATGAAACACTAAACCTTACCATGGTAGGAGGTGATGTTGTCAAGTATACTGCTTATTTTTATGATTTAGCTCGACTAGGCTCTGCAATGGATGAATCGGAAAGCAAGAAACTTGAAAGGTACATCGGAGGACTTTCTCCTGAAATTCGTATGTTGGTCAACTCATTGGAACACGATACCATGCCTAAAGCTATCAGAATGGCGATCGAAGCAAAGGAACGCATAACTCACACCAAGATCTTAGGAGGCAATGGTAGCAACAAGAGAAAGTGGGTCGGTAATTTGGATGCCAATGCTTCTCAACAACCATTTAAGATACAACAAGTGGTGGAGACCCGTGCTGCTGGGTCAAGCCAAAAGAAAAGGTATGTTGGTATATTACCCAAGTGCAACAAGTGTCAGTTTCATCACAAAGGATCTTGCCCCTCTCAATGTAAGAACTGCCAAAAGGTCGGACACGAAGCCAAGGACTGCAAGGCTCCCACCCTCGCAAAGCATCAGAAACTCACGGTAATCTGTCGTGAGTGTGGAGTAGTGGGACATTTCAGGAGTGAATGCCCGGAGTTGGGAAACCGGATTTGGAAGAAGAAGTTTATGTTTTAATTATATAAACCTTAGTTTGAGCCCTCTAGGGTTGTACTTTCTTTTGGTACTTTCCATAAATACGTCGGTGTAACCTAGTTATATTAAGCACTTTCCTATCTAATGTAATGACTATCTTTAGATATCTCTGTGATAATCGTAACCTTCGTTTATTCCATTTTCTATTGCAATTGTGCAATTTTCAATCGTTTCGTAACATTATACCATTGTCTTATTAGGGATTAAGCCTATTTCGTATTTGACGGATTAATAGATTATTACCATTCCATAATATTTACCCATGTATCCAATAAACCATTCAATGAGTTTTATTTCAAACTAATTTACTATCTTATGGGGGAATTGTTTTATCGAATTTCTAAAATAAACCGTTTTGTTACCATACTATAAACTGATTTTTCCGATATTACGCCAAATATTTACTATTACTACGCGAACCAATTTTTATATTGCTTTGAAAGGAAGTATCAGGATACCATTTTTAATAAGAATGCGTTGAACACCATCTAAAACTTTTGAGAAAAGTAATACTATTTTGACTAAATCAAGCATCGCATCATTAGTCCTCAACTATACATAGCCTGATCACCTATGTATACTTCAGGAAGGATTATGCCATGAAGGAAATAGTTACTTTTTAAAGTATTGCTAATAACAATCTTCATTTAAAAGCGTTTTAAACAAGTAAACTCTTGTATAAATATCTTTTTCTGACAAACTCTCCCTGGATACTTACCCCACCTGTCACCCACTTAGTCATTAAGTTGGACTTTCCATTGACTTCTTTAGGAGAGACTTCCCATATCAAGTACTAGGAGGATTCTTCGATACAAGAAAAACAATAAAAGGATTATGGAACTATAATACCTAGACTAAGAAAATTCATAACTCAACAGCAATCCTAAGATACCACAAGACCATCCGAACCCCCATCTCTGACCTAGTTGTCCAATTTATTTATTCAAAGGTACTAGCTAGACCGAGCTACAGCATCGAACACATTGTGAAGGTACGCTAAGCAACACCATGGGAATAAACCAAGCCTCCTAACCGATACTGTAGAGCGATTTGATTAAACATGACCTCATCTAAACGTAAACTTCCCTATAATAAGTTTCACCAAGGAAAAATTGATTTGAGTTAAGGGTATCGATATAGATTCCCTTAAGGCATTGTGTTCTCAAGAAATTCTAGATAACCTCACCTATACATCAAGAGAGGCATCAGGCCCAAGCATATCTCCTCAGCTACATGTGAAGACAATACGGTAATTCATCGACATAGTATCAATTGAAACCCTCATATTGCCAAGATGATGACAATTTCAACGATAAACCATCTCAAGACTAAAGTTGGTTGAATACCTAGGCTTGTAGTTCTTCCTGATAACCACCAATAGGCACCATCCAATATCAGGAACCGAACATCAGACATTTATGCATTATGCGAACATTACCTATCCTACTATTTTATCCTTGTTAGTATTTTCACTTTAAGTAAAGTCGATTTAAAAATTTGTGTTTATACAAATCACATATCTCGTAGAAAATAATTTTTGAATTGCCTATTTTGAACAAATACGATCCTTTTAATCAATATTTAGCTAAACCATTGTACAATGGGAAATATATAAACATCAAACTTTGGTAAACAGTCATATTCACAACATGTTTGGAAACCGCGTCACATTTCCTAACTATTGAATTTTGAATCATCAAGAAAGATATTATTTAGTAAACCATTTGCTCCATTTTCTAAATTCGTTTATTCAGAAAAAGATTTCGACCAAAAACTCAAAAATCGCGAGATAAATTTTGAAAACCAATCACCATGCTACGTCGCTTATGCATTTAGGGCTTTGTGACTTGACAATAAGGAATATTGGAATATGTGATGAAGAAAATTAGGAGGAACACCATAGAACGATTACAAACGTCAGTAATGGAGACCAAGCACAGTAGGCAAAGAATGACACATGTCTTAGCAATCCATTAGACCAAAACACAAAGAATCAAACATTGTTACCCATATTCTATCTTCTTCGTATAACGCCGTGTTCGAAAGACGTAACGTTGTGGAATTAGTCACAAGATTTATTGTACCAATTCAATTATTCCTGATAAAGGTAATCGAATCACCTTGGACTTCTAGCAATCATTTTAAGATTACCTTTAGAACCCTATTTAGACGTAAACACCGCCAATTATCCTCAGACCGATGGTCAGAATGAGAGAACGATTCAAACATAGGAAAGTTATGCTCAGAGCATAAGTGATTGACTCTAGAAATGGTTGGACTAACCTTTTATCATAAATCAGATTCGTTTGCAACGATAGTTATCGCACGAGCATAGAGACTACACCATTTGAGGCACTTTATGGTCGAAGTACCAATTACCCAGTTACAGACCGAAATCGGAAAGTTAAATTCACTGGTCTAGAACTAAACTATGGAACAACAAAGGAAATTTCACAAGTCAAGAACCATTTACAAGCAACGAGAAACTGGTAGAAGTTATGTTGGTACATGACGCACATCATACGGATTGGGTATCCTTGAACAGCAAACTAACCAGATTCACGTGAGAGAACGAACTAAGTTGAAAGCTTTGCCTTGGAGAGGCATGATACGATTTTGGTAACACGAGAGATTGAACCTTTAAGTATATTGGGCCATTTCAGATTCATGTTAGAATCGACCAGCTGACATATAAGATTTGAGTTCTGACAGAGTTCAACAACATATATTAACCATATTACATTATGAACCTGAAAAAGCACTGATCATCTATTGACGAACCAAACTCGGAAAAAGCCAAACTCACTATTCCTGTAGGCATTAATGAAATAAACAGAAATTTCCTACAAGTCAAGAATCAATTACAAATTCTACAAGTTGTAAACCATTAAAACTTCAAGTTGGTAGCCAGATCATGTTGAAAGTTCTACCTAGGAAAGGCATGATATTATTCGGAAAAATTTAGAAAGTTAAAACCGATATACACTGGACCACTTAATAGTTCAGACAGAGTAGGCCTAGTGGCCGTCAGACTTGAGCCTTGTTAAAGAACAGCCGGATTACACAACTATGTTCCTCCTATGCAAATCTCAGGAAATGACTTTCCGAATAGTCAATCATAATCCCATTTGGAAAGGAATCCAACCGAAAGACAAACGTAAAATTGGTAAGAACCAATAGAAATCATGGACTGTTAGCTCGAACGGTTGAAGCAGAGTCGAATTCCTATCGTGGAAGTTCGCTGGAATTCACAAATATTATCATCTTTTCACCAATACCACTTCAGAGACCAACACAAACTGAACTTCGGGACGAAGTTCCTGTTAGAAGGGAAGACTGTCACAACTCGTAATTTCCGGTCATTTTCCAAACTTTGACAATCTACTATTCATCAGTTACTATTCACAGATTACTATTCATCATTTTTGAGGTCAATTTGATATTCTGAGAAGCGTTCAGAATTTTTACTATTCATCTGACACTATTCATTCCGAGAGAAAACCACTATTCATGTGCGTTACTCATGTCATCGTAAATTTAGTTTACGAGTATTCGAATTCGCGTAACCGAATTGGTTCAGGAGCGAATTCATGTATTATCATTGGGACATTTCATACGGACTAGAAATAGTCTGCCTATCATCATTATGGCACTTGCATACTATTCCACTCGTAGGATATTTAAATTAGTACTTTTGGTATAATTGACTTTTACGTATAATTATTTCTATATAAATATTAACAAACGATCAATAATGTGACTAACGCGTCCAACACCGCCGACTATGATCCCAATATATTTTTATATTCATTTTTATAATATAAAAATTATAATATTAAATTACCCGGCATTTTGGATATTTATTTTAATTATTAACTTAAGTTTACTAAAATTTCGACGGTGTTCGTAGAAATTAAACGACGATTAACCAAACACTCAAAAATTTATACCCAACCTATTTTTATAATTCTTACAACTTTATTTTATCCCGGTTAACTCCGTTAAAATTTATTTTAGTTAACCCGGTACCCGGTACACCTTAAAATTTCAAATAAACACAATAATATACACAAAGTCTTCCAAGTCTTACACATTCATCCCCCCCCCCCCCCCCCCCTTGACTTGCCGCCCCCTCCCCCATTCCAATCAACTTACAAGCTTTGAAAATCCTACTAACTCATTAATACATGTCATAGTTTGTCTAAAATAAAATATATATAACATATACTTATGCATTTTTCTCTCATTTCACAAGATCTAGCAAGTAAAAGAAAAAGTTTTCATCTCTTTTTCTCTCTTCCTCTTGAACCGGCCAAACCACAAGACCAAGAAGGAACCAAGTATTTTTCAAGATCTAGTGTTTTTCAAGTTCCATTAGTTACCTATTTTAAGGTTTTGAAATAAAAACCTTTAGGTTAATTAGGTTTTCATCTCCAAAACTCTCTAATCTCCAAGTAAGTTAACAAAACTCATTTCATAATTTTTACAAGTTATTACTATGGTTATATTTTTTTTCTTACAAGATCTCATGCATGTATTAACTTATACCACTCCATTTTGTATATATTAAACTTTTAAGCCCTAGAAATGATTTTTGGTTAGATCCTTGTTAGATCCACTTGGTTTATGATGTTTAGGAACCCATGACACCCTAAGAAGGTGTATGGTAGGATTAGACTAGTTTTGTGATGATTGAAAGTGGTTTGATTGAAGTTAGAACTAGTTTGGAGACTTGAAAATGGTTTTTGAAACTACATATTGACCTACTGTCCCTATTTTTATTTCGTGGGAAAATCAGTGAATGATGGGTAAATTTTGACCAAAGATTTAGAAAATACATTCAAAAACGAAACTTTAGGCGAAAGAACGGATTAAAAAGAGCTTATAACGAAGGAGATATGATTTTTGCAAATTTAACGACGAAAACTATTTTTATAAAAACTGTATGCTGTTTGGCAATTTTCGACGGGCAAAAAGAGGTATTAAACGTAACCTAGAGGAGCCGAGTTATCAAAAATATATTACTACATACAAAAACGAATCCGTGGATATAAAGAACGAGGAAAATAAACCTAAAACGACCAAGTTATACGCGTTTTAAGATCACCAAAACTATATATATATTTTTGGTCACAAATAAAAATAATAAGTTACGCACTAAATAATATATTTTCTAGAAACGTTACTAAGGACTATATTCTTAACAAATGAATACGTACGACCCAAGAGAATATTTATACGACTTAACGACGTTATTTTAAGGTTTTCGATACGAGGAATATAACGCTAACATTTTTATACGATATATATTACGACAAGTTTTTATAACTCCAATTGGACTTATTTTTCCTAAGTATGGAAAGTATTTTATCTTGACAATAACTAGTATTTCCAAGTCACGAGTGGTATAGGTATCATGTGCATGTGCATTCATTACATCACGGCATGATCTAAATTAGATCACAATTATTCATTTAGGTTGCGGCTAGTGTTCGCGCCTCATTGTCCCGATTACTTTACCATCGTTGTACCGTCTTTGTACTATCACTCCAGGTGAGTTCTCATAGCCCCGTTTTTAGTACTTATTTGATTTTAAATCCCACGGGGGAGAATACATTGCACAATTATTTTTGTACATGCCCAAGTATTAAATTCCATACATTGCTTAAGTTGTTAGTACTATCACTTCAAGTCCCCTTTATTATCATGGATCGTTAATTATATTGCCAAGCGAGAGTGAGTGGATAGATCTATCGAGGGTGACTCCTCCATTCGTGTTTGGGTTGCTCCATAAGGAAAACGAATGCATTTCATGTCTGAATATTTAGAGTGCCTGATAAACACTCCTTTGGGGCCAATTTTAGTACGTCGAGCTTCGGTGCCATGAGCTTAAGAGACAATGTAGCACTTTTGACATTTTAGTACTTTACTTTATACTTGTGGCTATTGTACTTACGATTTAACTTATAAACCTATGATTATTCACCAACTTTATGTTGACCGTTTTTTGCAATGTATTTCTCAGGTAGCTAAGGTAGCTCATGTGCATGCATTTGGACCTTCATGGAGTCGCGGAGTCGACGCGTCTCACCTTATATTTTCTGCACTTATGAAACGTTTGATCTTGTGGAACTTATTTTAACTAAATTGGCAATATCTTTTGAGACCTAAGTTTTGTAAACTCTGAATGTTTTAATGATCAAACGATGTATTTTTCCAAACGACACTTTAGGTCGTTCAATATAACTGTAACTATGGTGCTATGACAGTCACCCCCAGGTATTCCATTCCGCTGCCATTCAGGTATTTTGGGGGTGTGACAATATATATTTAAATATATATTTTTTAAAATTGGTATTTAGAAAAAATAAATTTTTTTTAAATAATTTTTATAAAAAAAATTAAAAAAAAGTAAATTAAATTTTTTTAAATAATTTTTTTTAAAATAAGCTTTTTTTTTAAAATATAATTTATAAAAAATATATTTTTTAATATATTTTTTTAGAATTGTTATTTAGAAAAAAAAAATTAAATTAACAAATATTATTATTATTATTATTATTTTTTCATTTCTCGGGTCAATTTTTTTATTACCAAACATTAGAATTGAACAAAATTATCTACTGATTTATATTATATGAATTTATATTCTTTGTTTCATTTCTATTCTCTGAAATTCTCTCTATCAAACGTGCCCTTAGTCTCTTAAGTTTATATCTCTTATATTTCAGACAAATCAATCTTTCTATAACCATATTACATTTTTTTTGACAATTTGTTTGACTAGTGGGTTTGACTACAACTTAACTTTCATTGAATAACCAATCATATCAAGTCACATGACTCGTAAAAGTCTTACTCAAACTATTCGAATGACATTTTCATTATTTAATACTTAAAACTTGGTTTTGGGTGTAACAGATATCGATCACGTATATCAAAGACGACACTGATACAAATTACCATAATGTAAAATTCAAACGACGACCAAGAAACCCTAAAATCAGAATAGGATAATCGCACAGATTAAACAAAAGATTCGGGATTTGAATGAGGCGATTTCAAACGATTAAGGATCAAGAAAGCAACAAGGATTTAAGAAAAACGATTAGGTTTTTGTTTGAGTCGTCAAAGTCGTCGATATTGTTTTTTTAGGCATCCGAAAAATTTAAGTTTCTGTCTTCGTATCATGCTAATATAGTTCTCTCTTCTAATGATGGAACATTAAGCTCCTCGTGCAACATTATATTTGCTTCATTGGTTATCTCTCACAAGTAACAATTATTCCAGCTGAGCAGGGGCGGAGCTAGAAACTTATGGGCGATGAGACAAACTTTGATAAATTTTAGAAGCATAGATCACTACAAATTGGTTCGTCAGGAGACAAATTACAAAAATAACCAAATATTTTTAAAAAATTACACTGCAATTTTTTCACTAGGGGGCACATGCCCACAGGGATGGAAGTAGGACTGAATATGACCGGGTACACAAAAAAATTGAACAATAATATTAGAAACATATTTCGATGGACCGGGTGCATTTAAGATGACTTTAGGAAAAATCGATGTTTTTTTTCTTCAAAAATTAACACTATATTTAAAAAATCTACTCGGGCACCCGCGGGAACCCCCTGGCTCTGTCCGTGCATGCCCACCCCTCAATTCCTGTCCTTGCCTCTGGTTTTGTGTGACAAGCGTGAAACAATTATTTTGTCGTTCTTCTTCAATGATATATACATATGAATGTCGTTTTCATTTACTTGGAAAAATGACAATGCAGACAAAAGATTTTTGTTTCCCTGCTCTTTCTATTTGTCCTAAAGCTCTAATTTGTACTAGCTAGTAAGGCAACGAGGATGAAAAACATGTAACATGTTATTATGGAGTACTCTTAAATACCACATATACGTTAGTAATTTTCTGACCGATAAAATATAGTAAAAAGTGGGATAAAGGAATAAACTTTTTCATTGTATGCATGTTGAGATTACTTGGTGAAGGTAGAGCATAAAATTAAACTATTGGTTTGAAACCTTGAATGATTCAAATTAATCTATATTTATTTATTTTTCCAAAATAATGCAAGTTGATTACCCCATATAAAGGTAATGCAGTATTTTATTGTCAACTAGCTTGCTTTTTCCTCTTTTCTATGTTGGAGATTCATGAAGTAACTCTAAAGTATCACTTAATTTATAATTAATGTATTGTACTTAATTGTTAATATTCTTTCAGAAATATATTGTCTCCTTATCTAGGGCAGGGATCTTGATTTTAATAACTTGACACCCATGCACAAACAGCCCAATTATCGTTTGACGACATTTTTTAAGTTCATAAAACGAGGTACAAGAGTAGTAAAATATGAACCAATAATGTTTCTTTAAATAGAAATACATATATTTCATTCAAGTTGGTATAGACTTAGACAGGTGGTAAGAAGGGGTAAGACGCGTCTTTCCTCTTATCCCACGCGTCTTTCTTATTACACATACCCCCGTTACACGTGTCTTTGGTCATAAGAATGGAGAAGTCGGTCTTCCTCAAGACCGAGTTATGGAAAAAAGAAAAGGAGTTGTGTGTAATGTTAGTTTTTGTGGGGTATATATATTTGTTTTTAAGTCAGGTATGTTTGAGTTGTGAAGTTGTTGTCTCACTATACTATGTTGGTGATGTTGAAAAGTTAATATGCTGTTGAATTGATGGCCGTGTTCACGATCACTGTTACCACCAGTCTCATAATTTTATTATTAGAGGCTACGAAAGCTAACTTCATAACAACATACTTCTTAAACAAATCTTACAGTACGTGTTGTGTAATTAACCTTTCTCTATTTTGTCGTCAAGTAAATATGCATTACAACTTTATACTCCAAAAGCCTTAACAATTGAACATCGATATATTGCTTAAAAAGGAAAAGAGAATAAAGGAGCTTATATAAAATTGAAAAAGTTCCATTTAAAGCAAAGCATTTTTCCAATTGGTCAAGTTGAAGAACTAGTTGATCACTCAAAAGATTGCACCACTATATAATATACATATACATAAAACGTGTATATGTATGTAAACTACATCATAAGATTAGTACACAACATTGTAACAATGATAGAAAACTACGTTGAGACACGTAACCACGCGTGATCCTTCGATGCATTTGGTGGAGACTCATGCGTGAAGCAGAAAAAAAAAAATAGAATCAGTGGTGCCTACTGTCGATTGAAAATGAAGAACTGCGTCTATTCGTAGGTGTGTTGTAAGGTATCTGATATCTTTGCGTGTAAGTAAATGGTAAAAGAAAAAGTTGTGATTATTACGGGGTAAAGATGATATGACATTAACGTGAAGATAGTCAACATGATTATAATTACATCTACCGTAGCACAGTACCATCACTAAAGTACGTTATTCAAAATTAATTCATCATGCTCAATTATGCTTATAGACAGTTATAATTACAAACTGAAAAAATATATTCATCAATGGTTGAAATAGCTTTATGACCATGAAATGTGAAAATAATGAAGACCCTACTACTCTCAAGTTTGTCTCCTACAACATAAAAAAGTAAAGTTGAGGGACCAATAATGTAAGTTTATGGGGTCACACATTATTACGGTGGGACCCACTAAAATATGGACCCCTCTTGTTGGAAACATGACACATTTGACACCAACAGATTCCTTTTTTTTTTTAGTACAAAATAATAAATAATTTTTTATTTACTTTTTTTTTTTTTTTTTTTTTTTTTTTTTTTTAATTTTTTTATTATCGAAGTGTAAAAAAAAAGTAGAAAACTTACTTTACGTATACAAGTGCGAAGTACTTTAATGATATACATTAATCTTAAGTAGGTGTAAAACTTATGATTTAGTAAAAAGCAAAAATATTTTTTGGAATGTTGGTACGAGGATATCAATTTAGATACCTAGTAAAAACAAGGTAAATTAATTCCTCATGTTACAGTTGAAATATTAAAATGAAAACTTAGTAATTAACAACATAAGAAAATATCTGGTTTAATATACAGTAGATGATATTTATACTATTTAAAAAAAAATAACATAGCTAGTAAGGAGCTATGAAATTAAGTGCACGAAAAATATATATAAGAGACCTTACAAAGACTATAAAACCATTCTCTCCAACCAGTATTAGTTTTTCTACATCGATTGAAATTAATCTAGTTAAGGATGAACTGTTTGACAACGTTGAAACATAATTATACTATTATGAAGCCTTTAAGTTGTACAAGTGAAATAATTATTAAAAAGGGGAGAACAAACTAATACTTTAAGGATCTACCAATTTGAATCATCTTTTGCACACACAAAAAATGAACACACACATCTTTTCCTTTCTCAAAATTAACCGGACAACACTTCTCGCCAAGAATACCGAACGCTTGCTGCTAAACCATTGTATGAAGCGTGTACACGTTTTTGCAAGAACAATACTCAATACTGCTAGAGTCTTTTAGCTATTTGTATTAATTTAACATTTCTACATATTACTTAAGGAAATGCGTTTTAGCTAGATGCTAGTGACTTCACAAAATGTGTCACAAGGGAACATTCAATTCACATGCTTATTGTACTAAAATCATATACTAATATTTTCTCCAAATACTTATATTGCAAACATCAGGCATCATATCTCTTGAATAATACACGATCACAACAAAGTAAAAACAAAGATAAAAAAAATAAAATATTACATAGCAGCAACAGTTTCAGAAGCAGTGGATGAAGCAGTAGTTACAGGACTAGTGTTGTGTTTGTTTGATGCCATTGAACATTTGTCTTTTTTCTCATCTTGATTCATTTGTTGTTGTCTACACTCTAAACTGCAAAATGCACTATCACCTCTGCAAAAATCATTAAAAAACAGTTAGACATAGGGATTCTCTTTTACTAAATTGTTTATAGAGAACAAGTACACAAGTAAAAAGGTAAACATAAGAAAGAAAATAAAATAAAAAACTATATGTCCATAAATATGTACAAGGATCATTCATGTAATTTGATCATGCAAAATCAAGGCCGTAGCTGAGTTAACGAAAGCCCTGTGCAAAAAGTATTTGATAACTAAACACAACGTTCAAATATATGTAAAAACCAAATTTTGATAGAAAATTTACTCTTTTTTATTTGAACGGCAACTTTCATAACCGAGCTCTAACCAGGAGCTAGAGCCAAAAAAACAAACAATTACAAAGAGATTACAAAGAAAATTTACTTTTTACATGTGTATGCTTGTAAGATTTTTATATCAATCCTATTGAAAGATAGCTCTTCTTTAATTTTTACCACCAAAAATAACTTTTCTTACATGCTCAAATTCAGAATAATGGATCTATCACAGTTTTGATATGTGATTAATTCAACTACTTTCTTTTAGGTATCTTTGAGAAGAATCATTTTACGAATCTAGAGGAGAAAAATATATATCATATATATACCACTTGTTTTTATGTAACTAGATTCAGAAATAAGCTTTCTAGCAAGTAGCAATAATCAACAAAGTTATAAAGAGTTCATACATGAATTCCAGTATTTGTCTAAGCAACTATATAGAAGAAATTAAACTAGATTTGATGCATCAATTTCTATTTTGTTTTAATAAGATATAGGTTTGAAAATATATACCTATACATGAAGATATCACGGCCAGTGATCAACCTACGTTTACACAAGTGACAAGCTTTCAAGAAATGAGATGTTTGTGTATAATCAGCCGAATTACGTCGATGAATCTTGGAAGCAATAGTAGGCGAGGAGGGCGGCTTGTTTATAGTATTAAAAGGGTTATTAGGGTATTGATCATATGCTGGTGGTGGTGGCCCTGAATTGTTAGGGCCAGTACCATCAACATCTACGGTATGATTGAGATCAAGCATGAACTCAGTCATGCTTGTGGTTCTCTTCATTGGAGGCCTTTGTCTCTTTCCCAACAACATGGTTGTAGAGAGATAGAAACTTTAGGGTTTTTAGAGAGAGATGGTGGTGATGAGAGGAGTGAAGGTGGGAGAAGATAATAGAGGGAACCACAAAGCAAGGAGAGAATCTTGGCCCTTGCTTTTAATTGTAGGATCCTTTATATTATACTACTATGCCACTAGTAAGTCTCCATCATAATTCATCACTATTTATTCTATATTGTATAGCATATACATTCATATCCGTAGTGTATAGTTGGACGTATATGTGTATTTATACACATAGTACGCGCATATACACGTTTGTGATGTACGTACAAACACGCAAGTAAACATATACATATGTGTCGTAAGGACTAGATAGATCGAGTTTATTAGGTAAGGATCATAATGGCTAGTCGGACAACGTTAACTTGGCAATTTCTTGTTTTCATTTTAGCTCTATAAATTGTTAAAGAACTATTACGCTTACAAAAATAATAGAAATATTGAGATTTTATACAACTCATTTGTTTATAGTGATTTAATAACTAGCTTGTTATTATTTTGATATATATACTAGCTTATGGTGATTCTTGATCTATTGGATTCAACCAAATTTGTTTCTCATGTGTTTTAATTCATTATAAATCCTGACATGAGGTGCTGTGAGGTAAAATATGATCTCAATAATTGAATTGTTGATGATAGAATTAACATCACGATTACCACGTTTAACGTACGATAAATTCACGTTTAAACACATACAACGCGAACACGGCCTTCCATCACCATTTTTGGCATTGATAGTAACAAATATATGTGTGTAAAAGTTCAAATATAAAATTGCAAATTAAAATAAGTTCTTATTTTGTCAACATCTTAGGTTTTGCTTAGTTGAAACGCTTTGTTTAAATACTTATAGAGTAAGTTGAGTATCGAACGTTATACAAGGTAAGAAGAATAGCCAATGAAAATGTGTTGGATTTAAAGATAGATGTTGAGTTGAAATTTGCTTCCCCTAAAACCGTGACAGGTATTGAATAAAAGATGAAATGTTATATCTTTTTGATGTGGATAGATAATTATTAACTGTGCAATGAGTGTTAAAATTTCTAGTGTATATATAGTTTTTGTCACAAACTCATGACATGACGAGCATAAAAAGTGACTAAGTGCATTAAAGGAAATAAATAAGATTAAAAGCATAATTCTTTATAGGCAGATTGCATTTAGGAAAAATAAAGGTTTTTTAAAAATTAGCATTACGCCACAAAAATTCATAGTGTCCGTAAGCATCGAAACGCACTCTGCTTCTGCCTATGGATACAATAAAAGATTAAAATCTAGATGATATTACAAAAAAATTTTGTTGATACAATCATACATGAGACGCCTTTTTTGGTTTTGTTTTATTGTAGAAACTACTTATAACATTATGAAATAAATTCAGAATGTGAATCTTTATTTTCAATGGCGTTTTCTTAGCGGCAAAGATTTATTAAAAAAGACTAGCAAAGAGCTAGAACATAACTACACAGGGTTTTAAGCCAATCTGGCCACACTAAATGATTAAAGCTTCTACTATTTAACAAAGAGAAAGAACAAAAACGAATACTATTAAATAGATCACATTTCCTCATGCGTTGAGAATTAAATGTGATTGGAGTTCGATACTTCCAAATAATCCACCAAGTAGACGCGGCTATCACTTGAATACGCTTCTTGACTTCGATAGTGACCCGAATGTTGTCAAACCAAGACTCCCAATTCAAAAGAGAATGAACCGCGGGGATGTTCAAATCAGCCCATACTGCACTCGAACCAAATGCCAAATGTTTGACGCAACATTACACGTGAAGAAGATGTGATCATTGGACTCCCTACCATTGCTGCAAATCGGACAATCAATAGATTGAATATCCAAATCTTGTTTAGAAAGATTCAAGCGGTGGGGAAGTCTATCCAATCTCATCATCCAAATGAAAATGTTCACTTTTCGAGGAAGAGTGTTACACCAATTTGTTGCCATCGAGATGGTCGGGAGAATAACCTCATCAATATGTTTCCTTGTACCTCATATAGTGACAGAGCCATCTTGAGAAAGACCCCAAAGAAGGGTGTCTCTATCAGATGAAAGAAAGAGAGAGTGCATTTCAGCTTTCAAATCTTCGAGCATATCAAGTCATCTTCCAGAGGTAATAGGGCGAGTCCAGTGCCAAGTCCAATCACCACTTGAAAACCGATCACTAATGGTACAATTAGGATGCGCCTCTAGACTGTAAAGCCTGTTATAGCGGAGATACAAAGGAAAATCCCCAATCCAATTGTTGATCTAGAATTTCACTTGAGAACCACAACCAACTTTGTAACTCAAAGTGTTTGATGGAATAATACTTTTAGAGTGAAGATGGTTGATAGTTTCGGTAATGTTAGCCCAAACCCCGTTATTTTTTCTTCCGAAATGAGTAATGCCAACTTTATGCCGATGAATAGCTTTGATTACTTGAACCCATAGAAGAGTAGGATTGGAAACTAGACGCCAACGCCATTTTTGAAGAAGAGCTAGGTTGAAAGCTTTTAAACTACCAAAACCTAATCCCCCTTTTTCAAATGAAGCCAAAGCATTCTCCCATTTAATCATAATCATCTTGTTGCAATCTTTTTCAACACCCCAAAAGAATTTGGAGCGTAACCGCTCGAGAGACGTGAGAATGGATTATGGAAGTTTGAAAATCAACATATAGTAAATGCCAACACTACCTAAAACCGCCTTTACCAAAGTCGATCTACCATCGATAGATAGAAGATTTGCCTTCCATCTAGATAACCTAACTTCGAATTTATCAATCAAGCTTTGACAATGGTTTAATCGTTTCATGCTCGAACCAATAGGATGACCGAGATAAGTTAAAGGCAAAGAACCCATAGTACAACAAGTGACGCGAGCTATGTCCTCTATATCATTATTTGAAACTTCAATTCCATAAACTTTAGATTTATGAATTTGATTCGAAGGCCGGAAGCAAGATAAAAAAACGCTAAATAACCGAATGATGTTATCCATGTCAGCTTGGTTCCATTCAGTAACTAACACAGCATCATCGGCATAAAAGAAGTGGGATAAATGCATACCCGGATTACCAACCGAAACACCTTTAATCAAGTTTGATTGAGTCGCATCCTTAATTGCTATGTTAAAACTCTCCATGATAAGAAAAATAAAGAATGGAGATAATGGATCACCTTGGCGTAATCCCCTCTTAAGGGAGAATTCGGAAGTAGGAATTCCATTGACAAGAATAGAAGTACGAGCAGAACGTAAACACTCTTGTATCCAACTTCTCCATTTTTCTCCAAACCGAAATTTGCTAAGAACATAGTTTAAGTACTTCCAATTCACCAAATCAAACGCCTTTCGAAATCGACTTTAAAGATCATCATCTTCTTATTATGTTGTTTGTACCATTCCATGATCTCACTTAGCATCAAAGGGCCATCATGGATTTGATGACCTGAGATAAAAACCGATTGTTCCTTACTAACCAAAGAGCTCACAACCAAAGCCAACCGACTAGCCAAGATTTTTGCAACAATTTTGTACTGCAAACCGATAAGGGAGATAGGACGATAATCTTTGATAAACATAGGGTTGGAAACCTTTGGGATAACAATAATGAAGGAGGAATTAGAGCATGGAGGTAGTTTGGCAATAGCAAAAAATTCGATAACAAACTCTTGTAAATCGTTCTTGAAAAGCATGTTATGAAAGCATCTTTTTATCATTGTTTCATTTCCATTTTTTTTTACAAATAACATTACTTCGTCTGTTTCGAAATAAATGTGTCATTTCATCTTTCACAAAATTTTAAAGAAATCCTAGTAATTTTACTGTTCACTAATCAAATATCGATCATAATCATTAAATTATTTTTAGTTGATTGAAACACAATATAAACATTTATTTAAAATATTATAAAATATAAAGATACACATTTATTTTGAGACATAAAAGGTAACTCAAAACTGAGTATATTTTAGTTGTCTTTGATGCAATATTATTAAGGGAAAAATCTTTAAAAATGTATGATACTTGTCAAAAAAATGACTTTTGTGTAGCGAACAAAACTTTTTTCTTATATGTGTACTGAACTTTCATTTTTTTGCCTTTTTGATATACTTTTGACATTTTTACCCCTCAAATTATTATAAATCTAGGGGTAAAAATGTCACGAGTACATAAAAAAAGCTAAAAATTGAAAGTTCAGTACATCAAAAAGGGTAAAATAGTTGAGTTTAAGGGAGAGAAAAAGATATTTTTTTTGTACAGTACACGAAAGTCATTTTTTTGACAAGTATGGTACATTATTTAAGATTTTTCTCTATTATTAACCAATCACTATAAGTTATATATAACCCTCAAATTAATATGTATGAGTTTATAAATGTAGGAACATTTGGACCATCTATGTAGGTCTCGATATCATTGAAAGTGAGATTCCTGAAGTAAAATTTTGAGCCATTCGTATGTTACCACCAATCTCAATCTATGATTCACATTAAAATACAAAGTAAAATTATTATTGGTCCTTTTACATGCAATTATTGTTATTGCTGTCGTCCTCTGCACTTATTTATAAAAGGCCGGTTGGTGAACACTTCGATATCTGAATTATAATATTCGATATCTTATTTTCAAGTGAAAATAGTAGAGTGTATGTTAAAAAAATAAATTAAACGAATACTACGTAGTACTTTGTTTCTAGCTAATATAAAATAAACAAACACTTTTTTTTTTTTTTTTTTTTTTGAACATCAAACAAACACTTCAATTGACAAAGTTTTAATATCACGTATCTCAAAAACCAAGTATCTTATATTTTTATGCATGTTTTTAAAGTATAAATTTCGTTTTTCAGTGGCATTTTTTTCTTCTTCATGTTTTGCTGTTACAATCTACTGAGACAAACGGGTTTTTATATTATTTGAAATCGAGTATTTATACTAGTTTTAATTTAACGGAATTGTGACTTCTGCTTTTTCGATTTGGTTAACCAAATGGTATAACTTTTCAATTCATGATTTAGTAATGAATGGTTAACCGAAAAACCAAATTTCAATTGGTACATTTCTCCCATATTTATCATATCAAAATAGCTAGTAAACCCCTTCACTACACCAAACACCTCACAGTCCAATGTTTTGTGTAATGGTAATGATTTAGGCCTTTCTGTTCTTTTTTGTTTTGTCTTAGCTTTAAGCCATTTTGCGTCGTTACCCTGCTTTGTTTCTGTGTTGTTCTCTTTTCCTTTTGCCCGTTTGCTTTTTGCGTGCTTTGTTTGCTTGTTTGATTGTCTTGCCTCTTGTCTTTTGATTGGTGTTCCGCTTTTATATGCTTTGTCTTATCTTATGTTCCTTGTTTGATGATTCCCTGCGTTTCTGCTTTGTTTGGTTGTCTTTTCCTTTTCTCTTCTATATGCTTTACTTTGTTGCTCTCTTGTTCCTTGCACTTATTTATGTTCTCTATCACTCACACATCTGCACTTGCCGGAAGTCTCCTGGAAGCAGTCTCTCAACTCCCAGGTTTTTCCTGAGGTATGGGTATGATATGTCTACATTCTACCTCCTCATATCTCGCTCTCGCGGGATTGGGTATATTATTGTTATTGTTGTTGTGTAGTAATTTAGGCATGCGTATCATATTCTAAGAAACTAAGCCCGTGGAGTAATAACTTGACTATCATAGTAACTTGGTTATGATATTAGTCAACTAATGAAGGGAGCTTTTTATTATAGTTCAAAAGGTAGCAATACAAATTTATGATTTAACCATTTGGGGTTTGCCTAAGTGGTATCATTCTTTCTCTGCAAATGTTTAGTTGACCGGTCATAGAAGGTCTTTGGAGAATGACCAAGGTTCAAACCTAACTTTTGGCTAATTAGGTCGTTGGGACAGAAACTCAGATCCTCGAGAAAAGGTCCAGTTGGCGCATGAGATCAAGATGCTCCCACCGATTTACACATTTTGGAGCAATACAAATATAAACACACAATTACCACGTAAACTTCTTAACTCAATAAAAATCTTTTGTATAAATTTCTTGGAGTATACTGAGACTACATATTTTATAAATAAAAAACCTCAATTATGCTGATGTGGTTATTCTTCTATTGGTGGGACTCTTAAACACCGATGGGTGTCAATTATTTGCACAAATGGGTCCAACCATGCCCACTCTACATTTGTCTCCCAACTTGCATTTTATTACTGTTCGTGAATCACTTATTTGGCTCTTTCCCACTTTAACAAGTTTTCTTAATCATTTTACGAATTTCCTTAGCGTTCACTTTCTTTTACTTTTTAATATCTTCATCTTTAGCTCAATTTTTTAGGGTAAAATTACGAAAAAAGTGGAGTTTATAACATCACTACATGCTTAGAAAACACTTGAAAACTACATTTTTAAAACAAGTTGCATCTTGTAATACATGACATGTCAAGTTGAGCATGCGTCAATGCTTTTGGAAGAACTGTTCTATTACTCAAAGTATACTCAAATTTCTCATAATATCGAGGGCATTATATTGCTTCAGGTTTGGTCCTTACAATAAGTCAATAATATAAAGTTTTCTTAATGTCACGATCTTAATACTTATCAGCTACGCTAAATGACGGGAGTCTAATCGAACATAATAGCCCCTGGTCGCAGAGGCGGAGCCAGAATTTAAGTTAAGGGGGCTGACTTCGCTCGACTGTAAATAGTAATTGTCAAACTCAAACCTCAAAACTATTTTAGCCTCCAATATAAAAGGTTGTACGCTAATGCAAGAATATATGGATCGAACACAAAATAGAGTAAAAATATGTTGAAAATTTAGCATACGCCTTTATTAAAGTAGACCTTGATTAATGAAGTGAAATCATCTCTAGTTTTATAAGTTTTTCCAAATTAATTGTGGATGCAAATGGCAACTGAGACAAAAATATGTAAAAAAGCTGAGTGTTATATATGCTAATGTATGAAAACATTATTTTACACACCATCTAACTATTATAATAAAAGAATAAAAAGAAAAAATTGGAAGGGGCGGGATGAATAATTTAGATTTTGTGAGGAATCAAATAGGATAAATTGTTCAATCATTTTGTTTTACTAAGGATAGTAATTGTAAGGGGCCAACTAAACAGATATTTAAATTTGGGCCATTATTAAGTATGAAAGTTGGGCCGTTGTGAGCGGGTGCAGCACCCACTAGTCACACCATCAGCTCTGGTTCTGCTTGGCCTTGTCTCTGACCATCACTATAGCGTACCCCATGCATCTTGATCATAGGTATATCTGATTACTGGACTTGAATTCTTCGATAGACACCGAAAATACATGATATGAAAGATGCGATTTTAACCTTTGTAAAAATATAAGCCTATGAACCTTGTTTATATATGGGTATAAACTATAGAATGATATGTATATACTTTTTCTTTCTAAACCGATTATAACAACCTAGCTATGGAGGTTCACCTGCATCGACTCCGGGCTATCCAAAAGGATAGTCGCCCTGAAATTAGTCGGCTCGCAATGTCGAGTCGAAAACCGGGGAGAGAGAGAGAGAGAGAGACCCTGAAAAAAAACTGACATGTTATAGAGAGCATAAGATCATCGGTACGGTCAAATAGACAACATAAAATGCTCCGCATGGACACAAGGCCAACATATATAATAAGTCACACCATGTTCTCGTGTTCATAATAACACATATTATAATGTCATATGCAAAATAATTTATTAAGTTGATTATGATAGTTCAAAGAATAAAACAAATAAACTAGAAGTTACTATAGCTTATACAGTTTTTATATTCTTGGTTCATCGAGGCCATATATATTAAAATTCGACCTTAACATTGTTACGAAAGTATTTGAGTTATACTAGTTCAAATATTTGGCTCCTATGTATAAAACTAAGACAGTGTCAATTATTTGGGGACGTTTAAATCATTAGAAATGATTTTTGGATTCAAAGTCGGACCCCATATGCGAAATGGTCCATCACAAGAGTCGACTTTGAAATGTCAATGTAGGGTACGTTTGAAACCGTCTTTATACGGAATATACATGTATACAAACGGGGCAAATGAGTACACAAAATTTGGTATCATGTGAAGGTTTTTCGGGTTTTTCTAATAAAGAACTACTGGATCCTGAAGTCGAACAAAACTGAAATAACATGTTGGTTTGTGTTGAAATTTGGAGCAAAACATTTTGCATATAACAATATATGCAACTTCATTTTTTACATAGTTAGTACATGTCGTAAAATATTTCAGTAATAACAGATGAAGTCATGAACAGATGCAACTTTATACATGTATTCAATAAAAAGGGTAATTACAAAGAGTAGCATTTATATTTTGGGGTAGCAAATTATTTCTGCAGTTACATAAGACTGGTTTGATGGGTGTCGTGTACCACCATTATACCAGCACCACCTTAAAAGGAGGCATCCAACACGCGCCAAGTTGGGATTTTGGCACCATATTGGTGGTCTGCACCACCCTTATGTGTGTGTGGCTTTTAATGTTATTTATTAGTTACTCACACGCTTAATTTCTTCATGCATTCATTCTTCTAAAAACCCGTGGAGCTAGTGTTTGAATAAAGTTGAGTACTTTTATATTTTTGTTTTGGTGATGACTATAAAAGGCAAAAGGTGATAGATTTGGTGATATGCTGAATGGTGATGTGGCACTATGTCAGCCATGTAGGTACACTGCTTTTTGTTTTAGGTCCGTTGGGCTAACTCGGTTAAATGGGTTGCTAAAACATAAGAAATAGTTTTCATTCTTCATTTACCATTGTGTCTAAATTTCTAATAATGTATGCAGTGACATCTATATCGGTATGTTAACATGTTTGTAATGAAAATGAAGAGACTGTCATAGTGTATCAATAATTTTACAATTCAACTTCATAGATTAATTCAGTTTTTATTTATTTATGATAAAGTAACAATAATACCTCAATGTACCTCTTGGGTACTGTTAATTGTAGTTTGGAAGAGTGACCTATTTTTGTGAACTGTAATTGTGTTGCAAAATTCATATTACTAGCACTATTTTTTAATTTTATTTTATATATATATTTTTTCTCGTTTGTGCTATATAATCGACTATATATGATCTTTTAATTCTAAAAGATTAATGAAACCCATAAATGATCAAGCTTTTGTTGAAACTTTATGGATGAATCCTTATGATCTAATAACAGAAACCTTAACATTGTCTACAGGCTATGTATATATGTTCGTATATTACAGTCGATCAATAGTAGATTTTGAACGATAAAAAGTAGTTTGGTACATTTCTATAGTGTAACGATACCACTACTTATCATCGACTCCATACTCCAATGGTTCTTGTTCACATTTTTTAGCGAACAATAAGCCCATCCAAAAGTTGCTCTTCCATACACCTCTAATTGAGCCTCAGCAAATCTTCGGTAGTCTTCTGGTTGAGCATCTTTCGCATTCCACACAGTCACCCATTCGCCTACAAAATCTTATATTACTACATTGTTTCATCAAACTCATAGGGTTCGTGATACATTTTAGTTTATCAGAACGATTATTGTAGATATAATTGATGTTTTGTTCAAGGTTCATATCATTAAAAATATCGCTATAGAGTTTGTAGTAATGAACATCAATAACAACATTATTCTTTCCCTTCGCAACTTCAAAAAGCTCTTGCGGTTGACCACCAATTCGACTGGATAGAATTACAAATTTATCAGGAGCAAGCCTACGTACAGTGTTGGATAATACCTCGACAACAAACCCGGAGTTCGATCGCAGAACGCTAGATCGCGAGTTGTATCGAGCACAAGTAGCAAACACGAGATACTACAAAGAACCGACAAGAATATGCACACGATATACCCTCAACAAACCCTTTATTAATACCAATAAAGCTTTTAGAATTGAGGAAGAAGAATAAATAACTAGTATCCCCCTCATCTCTATTTATAGAGATGAGGAGGTGGAAACCTAGCTTGCCTTGCACTCCAAGCTAACTAATCATAGTTTATGTCTAACACCTAATCTAATTACAAATTACACTTAAGACCCTAAACTACGTTTAAGTTTACTACTAATATTCTAACAATTTCCACCTTAGGAGTAACACTTAAATATAACCGATACTCAACACCAGACATTGTACTTTAGTAATTTTTCATGATTAGCTTCCGTAGGCACCTTCACTTTCTTCTTTTTAGCAACATTACCCTTTGCACCCTCTTGACCAAGTACTCCGGTTACCGTAATGTCTGCCCCCACCTTTATATCAAGGTGTACCTTTTCCTGCTCCTTTACCAAGCAGGCCGTGTTTGTCTTTTCTTCAAGTTGTTTGTCCTCCAACTTTCTTTGAGCCACTGCAGCATCATCGTTACTAACTTGAACATCCTCAGCTTCACGATTCCCTTGAGCTCCCTGCAGTTCCACCTCAAACCAAACACGTTCATCAACCTGTACTCCATAGACTCCTGTTTTAACACCAGGACCAAGTTTTTTGAACCCAACTTGTTTATGACCAAGTTGTTTGAGACCAACTTGTTTATGACCAAGTTGTTTGAACCCAACTTGTTTATGACCAAGTTGTTTGAATCCAACTTGTTTTGAACCTCCATGATTTTGTACACCAAAAGTCGTCACTTTTGCTTCAAGAGTATACACACAGTTATCTTTCCTGATCCCAGTCATCATAACCCGACACCTTTGATCACCTTTACTCTACCCATCCGCATCTTCACAGTATAACCCTCTTTTTAAAGAGTACCCAATGAAATCAAGCTTTTTCTTAACCTTGGAACATACCTAACATATTCCAATATAAAGCTTGAACCATCATTTAACTGTATCTTTTCTTTTCCTGTCCCTCTGATAGTGCATGTCCTGTTATCACCTAACTGAGCCGAACCTCCATCAACATCCTTGAAGTCATACAAGAAATCCCTCCTAGGTGTCATATGATAAGACCCACCTGAATCCATTACCAATTCAGTCATCTCATCATTCCCGACCACCGCTAAGGCTTCTCCAAAGTAGGCGTTACCCTCGTCATCAGAAGAAACGGAATCCTGATCATTCTTACCCTTCCTGACGAACCCACTTGACTTCTTCTTTGGACAGTCTCTCTTCAGATGATCCTATGAATGACATATGAAGCACTTGAGTTTACCTGTTCCACCCCTTGATTTAAACCGCGAACTTCCACCAGAATGAGCTTTACTAAAATGATCTGACCCTCCCCTTACATATAACCCGTCACCAGTTTCTTCCTTTGTGCCTTCAGTTCTTTTGTTCAACTCCTTTGAATTCAGAGTTGCAAGAACATCCCCCATTGTCAAGGATTCCCTCCCATACAACAATGTTTCCACAAAGTTTTCATAAGACGATGGCAACGATGTAAGTAACATAAGAGCCTGATCCACATCCTCAATCTCGATATCAATATTCGCTAAATCAAGTATCAACTTATTAAACTCATCTATATGATCACCCAGTTTCGTACCTGGACTCATATAGTACGTGTACAGCTTCTTCTTCAGATACAGTCTATTTGCTAAGGACTTAGTCATATAAAGACTAGTCAACTTCATCAAAATTCCTGCAGCAGTTGTTTCCTTGGTAACTTCCCGTAAAACCCGGTCTCCCAAGCATAGAATCAAGGTACTGTATGCCTTCTTCATCAAAGCAGCCTTTTCACCTGCTTCCATGTCCGCGGATAATGTCTCTAATGCAGCATCACATCCCAACTGTACCATTAAAGCATGCATCTTTATTTGCCATAACCCGAAGTCATTCTTCCCATTGAACTTCTCGATGTCAAACCTAATTATAGAACTAGCCATTCTTCTTATCCCTTGCTAAAAACCTTGTCAAGTTGTTTATTAACCAACTTTACCGACAAGCCTCACAAGCCGTGTGCAATATTCCCATTGTTGCTATAAACGTTTCTTGCAAATCGAATTAATTTGAATAACCTAAAAAATGGGATGTAGGAGCAAAAAACTACTAAAAAACCCTAAAGTCGACTTTTCTCTGGTGATCAAAAAAACGAAACCCTTACACCCTAACCTCTAATCCATCTCTTCATTCCTGCCTACTTGGCTTGCTGTTGTGATCAATTTAGTTAGGTAATCGTTCTAATCGTTCCAATCAAATCTACCTTAAACCTTTTAAACAAGTTTGTTGTCGATTTTCTTGGATCGTTATTTAGGGTTTCGCTTGGGATCTTCAATCGACTGTTCTTAGTAGTCGGTTCTGATTTGATAATTACAATCGATCATTATTCAGTTAATTCTTTTCTTGTAACTGTTCGATTGTTATTATGATGGGAGGTTAGATTCTTGATTCGTATTGCTATAAACCCTAATCGCTAAGATTAGGGTTTTTTTTTCTCTTCTTAGTTGGTTTCGCATGCTGCTGGATTTCTTGATTCGTATTCTTTGGTTCGTATTCTGTTTTGATTTGGTAACGGGGTGGTGAGAGATGGAAAGGGGTTTTTTGAGTCCTAAGCTTGGTAAGAAGGATGTTAGTGTTCCAATGGTTGATGTTGATGATGTGGCTGATAACGTGAACGAGGGTAACGATCAGGTTGTTTTGGATGATTTGGAGCATGATTCGTCATCTCATGGTTCAAAACAGCCTAATGTGGAGCAATTAATTGCTAATGCGCATAACAAGTTTGATGAAGCAATGAATAAAATTAACAGTGATATTGCTAATATGGCTTCATCTTCTGAGTTGAACAATTCGAGTGGTACTAAAACTCCTCCTACGAGTTTTAATGTGGCTATGCAATCCCATATGTATGGGACTAATGAGAATATGAATCAGAGTGTTACTTCTGATCCTAATGCACCCAAGGTTGATACTACTAGTGGTAATGGAGTTAAGTCGGTCTCTTACGTGGGTGTTGCTTCTAATGAATCCCAGAAACACGTATCTAATTTTCGGAGGTTAGAATGCAGCAAAAAGAAGGATGATGTTGACCTTTCAGTCCCGTTGACAATAGTGGGAGAAGTGAACATGAGGTTTAAGAATACTCTCTACGGATACTTCCTTGGTCAACGCCTTGCTTTTCCTGTTGTTGATTATTATGTTCGCAATGCGTGGTCTAAGTATGGTTTAAAAAAGGTTATGATGAATGCTAAGGGGTTCCTTTTCTTCAAGTTTAACTCGAAGAAAGGTGTCGATGATGTTCTTGATAATGGTCCTTGGTTGATTCGTAATGTTCCTATTATTCTTAAACCATGGACATTGAACACAAACTTGCTTAAGGAGGATTTGACTAACATTCCGGTGTGGGTTAAATTCCATGATGTTCCTTTAGCTATGTTTTCGGATGACGGGCTTAGTTTTCTTGCTACTTTGATTGGGACGCCCAAAAGGTTAGATGCTTTTACCAGCCAAATGTGCAAGGAATCGTGGGGCCGTAGTAGCTTTGCTAGATACATGATTGAAGTAAAGTCGGATGAGGTGCTGAGGGATAACATTACTATTGAGATACCTTTACTTGATGGTACGGGTTCGACTATTGAGAAGATTCGGGTTGAATATGAGTGGAAACCACCGCGTTGTGATAAGTATAAGGTTTTTGGTCATACTATTATTGATTGTCCGAATGTTGTTGTTCCTCCAGTTCAACCTACTAAGCCTGTTAATGATGGTTTCACGGCTGTCAATAACAAAAAGAAAGGTAAACAAGGTGGTTCTACAACTCAGGGTAAAGGAGGCTTTACTAAATCTGTTGTGGGTAAGCAATTTCATTACCAACCAAAAAGAACCCTCCTAAACCAAAGAAGGTGGATGGAACTAAGAAGAAGGCTTCTGATGTGGCTAGTACGAGTGGAACCAAGATCACTACTTCTAATCAGTTTGACGCTCTTGATATGGATGATACATATGGCTTTGGTATTCCTAAGGTTGTTACTAACAAGGATGTGGATGTTGGCAGTACAATGAAAGTTAATAAGGATGAGTCGGTTAAGACTGGTACTACATCACAAGTGCCTCTTGTGAGTGATATGCAACAATTGTTTGTAAGTGATTCTATGGGAACAATGGAAGTTGGTTCTACTCCTATTGTTGAGAAAATTAGTAAGCTTGAAAAGCTATTGATCGATGGAAAAGCTACTCTTGTGGATGATGCTGATCATCCTATTCCGTCTACCTCTATCACTAAGATGGCTAACCCATTTTCACAGGTGGGTGAGGTTGTGGTCTCTGATAGTGATGAGGATGAGGTTCTTAACACGTTCGACGAATCAGCAAATCTTTTTGGTGGTGGTCATGAGCGTGAAGATGAGTATGACTATGATGATTATTCGAAGCAAATTTATGATCTTCCGGGGGAATTGGATGTTCTTAATGCCATTTATGGTTTTAATCTTCAAGGTCGTAGGAAGTAGTTTATCTTTTGTCAGAGTCACTACTATCATGTGAGTAATGGTTTTTTCTTGTTTTGAAAATAGGAAGTATCTTGTTATGTAAGCTTTTCGCCTATGTAACGGGCTGAGATATGAGATTCACCCATATCCGTTGTACTTAAACGTTTTTTGGAGTAATATATTTACCGGGTCGTTGACCTTTTACAAAATTTTTTTTTATTAAAATAACCCTAAACCCTCGATTTCGAACAAGCAAACCCGACCATTAACTTGAACCCCAAGCAAACAATGATCGAAACTTGAACCACAAGAAAATTAATACGCAACAAGAATACCTCCAAAGTTTATGGATTAGAAAAATACCAAACTGAATCTTTCCAAATCGTTTTAAACCATAAAACGATTAAACAAACTTAGATTTTTTTATATAAAGTAAAAAACCAAAGTTCTGTTTGTCAACTTTGTAGTAACTAATACGTGGGAATATTGAGTCAAACAATACCCCAAACCTTTTTCAACCCCTCGTTAGTGCAGCTCAAAGAAAAGAAAACCGAACCAGTTAAACCCTTTTCTTTGCTCGATCAAATTAACCTCGAAACCTCGAACAAAAGTATAATCTCGAACGAACTCGAAACCTCGATCTAGCACTCGAACTTCGATGACCACAATAACCGCGGCTCTTGATACCACTTGTTGGATAATACCTCAACAACAAACCCGAAGTTCGATCACGGAACGCTAGATCGCGAGTTGTATCGAGCACAAGTAGCAAACACGAGAGACTACAAAGAACTGACAAGAATATGCACACGATATACCTTCAACGAACCCTTTATTAATAGCAATAAAGCTTGTACAATTACAAAGTACACTTAAGCCCCTAAACTACGTTTAAGTTACTACTAATATTCTAACATACAGCTTCATAGCCAGCTTCGTAATACTCGACAAGTTTTTCTGGCATGACCTCTGGTGCATGAGGCTCGTTTAAAAGCTCAACCGCATATAAACTTGGGTGTGACGCGTACCTATATATACAAAATGCATATTCTAATTCGAATTAGAAAATCATTTTGTCAGATTCTTATTTTCTGAGTGACCTAAATAGAGTTTACTAAACTTCTACCTAGCAGTAAAGATCTCAATGACATCAACTGTCCTTTGTATGCTTTCTTCTGTTTCACCAAATCTAATAGTACCATCCCTACTCAGCTACGGTCTTGACCATTTTGGGACCAATTAGCGCCATTTATATCTAATATCACCTTCAAATTATTTTGCCTACCCAAAGAAATCATCAAATGGAAAATAACATTACTTACTGTGCGATACCTATTTTATCAAGAAATATACGTTTTAAACAAACTCGACATAAAGCATACTTGGCCCATAAGAAAGCGTTATCTAGATATTACCTCGATCCTCCTAAATAAAGAGGCGGCGGAGTTGGATCAAAAGCAGTCCACCACCCTACCGGAATTCTCACAGCATTTAATCTACTTTGTGCAATAAACTCAGAATCTGCTTCTATTTGCTTCACATCAAATTTCTTAAATATTAATGCCAAATCCTTAGAAATTTTTACATCATAGTTGATAAAGTTATCATGGCAAATGTTATGAACCATTTTGATTTAATCCAGGTTAAGAATTATAGCATGAAAAATTGAAAAGGACAGCTTGTCACCGTTTCATTCGGCTCTCACGGGTGTGGGCTTTTCAGGCTTGGTACGGTGAGCCCTTATAACCCAAATTGTTAAGAGTTCGTGTCACACAATATGGGCTGGTTATGTATAGGTTTAAAACTTGTTACATTTGAATTGAGACAAACAATGTGCTTGAGAGAAAGAGTAATTTCAACTACATTTCTAAAGTTTAATATAGCCGTTTTTGATCATCCACTCCATACTCCAATGGTCGTTCACATTTTTTAGCGACCAATAAGCCCACCCAAAGCTTGCATGTCCAAACACTTCTTGTTGAGTCTTCGCGTATCTCTTGTAGTCCTCTTTCGATGCGCCTTTTACCTCCCACTCAGCAACCCATTCCCCTACAAAATCATATATTAGTTCAGCATCAACCAAATTTATAGTTTGTCATAAAGTTGTTTTGAATACGTACCAACAAAAGTGAGTGGTCCATTTGATGTCGTCATGGCTTGTAGCTCACTAGAACGGTTTGTTTTAATGAAGTCAATGTTTTGTTGGCTGTTCATGTTGTTAAAAATAGGCGAAAACTGATTGTAGTAATGAACATCTATAACAACGCCCTTCATGCCGGTCGCTATAGGAAATATCTCTTTTGGGTCACCATCAAGTCGGGTTGATAGAATCACAAAAGCGTTGGGAGAATGTTTTCGTACTATTTTATAGCCAGCTTTGTAATACTTGGCCAATGCACTTAGTGTGACTCCTGGTGCACGAGGTTCGTTTATCAGCCCAACTGCATAGAAACTAGGATTTTTCGCGTACCTATATAAAATTTATGATATGATTAAAAAACTTGTGTAACGATCTCTTGTTATCAAGGTCCCTTAATTAGTTAAGGCTGACATGAATTGTACCTAGTTGTGAAGAACTCAATGACATGAAGTGTTTCTTGTATGGTCTCTTCAGTTTGACCCCATTCTAAAGAACCATCTCGAGTAGAGCTATGCTCGTAACCATTTTGGGACCCCGGAGCACAATGTAGATCCAATATCACCTTCAAATTGCGTTTCCTATTAGTGAAGTGATCCAATAGAATGTTATATTATGATGTTTTGGTCAACAAAAAAAGAATGCTTGTAAGAAATGAAGATATGCATACTTTGCCCATAAGAATGCCTTATCAAGGTAGTGCAAAGATCCTCCTACATAAGGCTTTGGTGGTGTCGGATCTCTAGCCGTCCACCATCCTACAGGAATTCTTATACCGTTCAGTCCGCTAGTTGCAATGAAATCGAAATCTTTTTCCACAATGAACTTTTTCCAATGATTCTAATCAATAAAGAGTACATTGTTAACCACAACCAGAAAGTGAAAATACTACTGATTTTTATACTCAAAGGTTTATATTCAATTTGTATATTCGTCTTTGAAGGAAATTATAGGCGTCCAAAAAAAAAAAAAAAAAAAAAAAAAAAACTCACTTTCATGATTTTGGATGCTCTTAAAGCACCGAGACCATTTGTTACTTGGTACTCTCCATGAAATACTTCTGTGATCGACATATTAAAAACCGTAGGATCTTTATCGCCCCATTGCCCGTCTCCTTTTGAATCCGCGGTAACAAGCTCTTCGCTTTTTGCCTATAATCACCCAAGTATAATGATATGCTCGAAAATGGTTAAGTGGTACTCACTTTTGACAAAACTTTATATCATTAACAATGCTAATAAACACAAATAAGGGTCGAACAAACCTGCACGAATAACCCATTTGGTGCCTTAATCCGAACAAGACTTGAATTAGTAGATTTCTTAATTATCTCAAAAGTACCCGACGTCAATTCAGAATCAGTAGAATAAGCAACCAAGTTGACTCCATTTGAGTTAAGTCCTAGAAACCGTTTGTTAAACACTCGTATATGAAAACTCGTCGCATTGATCCTCCACAGCTGAAAAAAAAAACTCATTATTTAGGGAACTAAAAGTGTCGCTAATATTTTTTGACAAGCATTTTAGTTGCAAAAACATTGATGGTAGTCGCAGTTAAATGAAAATACCTTGAAAGTTTCCCAACGCTTAGCAAAAGTACGATTTGCAACAATGATCGAGCCTCCACCATGCTCTGCTGAAAGATATTTCCCACTCGTCATCGATTTGAACTGAAGTGCGGCTCCATCCTAGTAATGATTCATAAATAACGAATAAGAATCGTCACGAAAATAATTTGTTGGCATATTTTCTTTCGGTAAAGGGTTTATCCCGGGTAAATTTCAATATTTCATTAAACGAGACTAAATACAATGTTTACAATGAAGCACAAAAAAAGCTCAACTTAAACATGCCTTAAGGACAAAACAAAGACTATAACTGAATAAAAACTCAACAAACAACACAACCTGAAACAAACAACTCAAACATACAATGTTCATTTGAAAACACATTAAACGAGTGCACTATGATGAAAAAAAGTACAAAACTAAACGAGAACAAACCAGCAAATCATTGTTTGGGATTGTATCAAAGAGAGAAGGTTTCATCCAGCCTTCAGTTACGAGCCAGCCTCCGAGATTAACTGCTCGGACCTTCGGATAGTTTGAGTTCAATGTTTTACCATTTGAGATTATGAACATAGCAAACACAAGAACAGTCCCCAAGAGTTGACTACTTGAGTATGGACTTATCATTTTGATTTTTGACCTTTCCTAATCAACTATTTGAAACGTACACAGTATAAATCAAAGAGGTCTTGTGTAGGAAAAGAATATAGCTACTCATAGATTTTAAAATGGAGAGTGATTATTTTGTTAAGTTTTCTTTAATTAAGTGTATCAAGTTGAGGTTATATAATGATTAATTTATGTTATCTCATTTCCTATCATCGTCTTATATGCATAGAAAATCTCAAAGTTAGTGTCTCCATGTGGGAAAGCCAGTACTTAAAATATGAATTAGTTAATTTCCCTTTTGAAAAAAGACAAAAAATATAATAATAAAAGGATGATCAACAACCAATTAGAAGTGCTTAAACAAGTTGTAAATCTTAGGTTGTCGTCCTTGGTTTGGGAAAGGAAAGAGTGCATAGTTATCAATAGCATGTTATCGAGTTGGAAAGAGTGTAAAAGAAATTGTTTATTTTGTGTGTTGATTCTAGTGGGCTTCAATTTGGACTCACCAGGGTAGAGGAAACTAATAAAGGGTCTGAAAATTTAGTCCTCAAAGCCTGTTACGAGTTCTGGCAAGGCAAATGTTTTGAAGGGTCCGAGATCTTAAATAAGAATATATATATAAGGTGTGTAAGGCGTTTTAGCAAGGCAAAATGAGCTACCTTAGCGGCTTTTGGCAAAAGTGGCAACCCTCCATCATTTCTTCTGGCGGCAAACTCTCCTAAATTCCTTTCTTAGCAGTATATAGTGTGTGTTTTGGTTTTTATATTTCATTAAAAACTGGAAAAGGTTGAGGGGAATAGAAAAGGTGTTGCATTGTTTTCTTAAAAAAACAAAGTTGAAGTGATGTTGAAATAAAATCAGTGGAAAGTGCTTTAACACCCTCTGCCCTAACGAAATTCAAATGTTAACAAATCTTCTTTTGTAAATAAGGTGAATGACAAATTTTCGTGCAGAAAGACTAAATAAGTGAATCATGAATTATATGCAAG
This sequence comes from Artemisia argyi, assembly GCA_030686995.1. NCBI lineage: Eukaryota > Viridiplantae > Streptophyta > Magnoliopsida > Asterales > Asteraceae > Artemisia > Artemisia argyi. The sequence goes on from CM060695.1 coordinate 174,536,706, forward strand.
TTGGAAGGCAACTTGGCAAGTGTGAACTTTCATACAAAAGATTCAAGAAACCACACATAAACGATCAAAGCTATGTTGTTTATGTGTCGTATGTGGGGTAATAGGGTATCCTGATAGCAATTAGAAGTCACGAGTATGAACGCTTTCAGATCGATTAAATTGGAGTGGATACCAATTAACGACCGGATAAAATCTAATTGATTCAAGTTTGTGTATGTTATTATGTTTCTGTATAACAGAATTTAATTTTCTGTATCCTTATGTTTGATGAAAACGGGTTTTAGGGTTAACTGCCTTTTGGCAGTTTCAAGGTTTCAAGCTGTCAAATTTAGTCCCTCAATTTCCGAAAATTTAATTTTCTGAGGAATTTTTGACATAGCAACTTAGTGGAAATAAAAAATTTTACCCCAGCCAGGGGCGCTGCCCCTTGGACCCTGCCAGGGGCTGCCGCCCCTTGGACCCTGCTTCTCTCAGGGGCGTTGCCCCCGAACCCCCACCAAGGGGGCTACCGCCCCCTTGGAACCCCCGTTAATCCAGTTAATATTCATATAAGTGTCGACCCTTATATGCATATTAAACTCAATCTATTTTACACTAAAATACCAACAAGCTATTGTTGAGATGTTATTGATGAACCCTTTTTATTAGGGAAATGATAAGACACTCTAAATTATAAACAGTTAAAGTAAAGAGTAAACTGCAAAGAATGTCTCTGAGTATATCCCAATTCGCAAGTTATGTCACGGAAAGATACTTATGCAAATTATGCCTCTACTGTGGATGTTACGCAACAAATTGTGTCTCTCGGCCTAATGATCATTTGAATTTCTCGTTAGATTGAAACTAAACAAGAGACAACCAATTGAGAATGAGACTGATTGGCACCTGGCCACACTGGTAAAACCTGATAAGCCAACTAGTTTGTACCAAATTTCAAGCTTTTGAATACTTGTAAACAGAGTAAGGTTCTTACATAGCTTGCTTCATTAGTGACAAGCTTTTTTGAATCTTTCAGGTAGGTTTAGACAAGCTTTTTTGAACCTTTCACATTGTAATCATATACTTGAATTAAAATGAAGTGTATAATTGTGTATGAACAGAAATTTACATTTGCAAGTTTCATTAGTGACATATTGACCAAAATGCATTTCTAGAGATCAGATCCAAATGTGTTTTCTCCGCTGTAGCTGATGTAGAGGAAGCCGTCTTCATCCTTGTTTTCCTCATAAATTTCAGAAATCAAAGCAGATGTTAACAATCAGACACCAACAGAAACAATGAGTTAAGGATGAAGAACGATGATCAAGAATTGAGCTGTTGGTGAGCCTAGCCCGAGCTTGAGATTCCTTTATCTCAATAACTCATGAGCAAAACTTGGGTTTGTTGTATTTTTCACGAGTCACAAAAGCTCAGGCTAAACTTGACTCAAAGATATTGCATGATAACAGACAAGATAACGTAAAAGAAGATTTGGGTCTCACCAGTTGGTGGTAGCATGTTCTTAACGAAAACAAATATATCCTTCGCGGCACTAAGCTTGATTCTCTTACGGACCACATAAATAAACTGCCCAACAGTCAAGTTAGCCGATGCGAGGTATCTGCAATGCAAGCATGTACACACTTCACATTACTAAACCATCATAGACCATTAGTACGAAACCAAGTAAAAACTTCAGATATCACTCATTTATTTGTGTTTTTCATCAGCAAACTAGAATTAAACAGCAAACTACAAATTTGTTCTTTACTTTTATTGTGAAACATCAAATTAAACAAGAATCCACAACAGAATCACAATTCATCTATCCAAAACATCCTTGAATTTATGCTTCAAAACCACATTTCATATGTTTTCCGGCGTTATTGTGGTGGTGTAGGTGGTGGAGTACCCTGGTGGTGCGGGTGGCGGTGGCGGCGGCCAGGTATATAGTTTTTAAACTTTCACAATATAGGGGTTTTGACTTATGTTACATCTTTGTATAAAAGAAGAAACCTACTTAGTGTGTGCAACGAATCTGTGTGCAACGAGTGGTGACAGATCTACATCTTTTGGATACTTGAAGTGGGTTTTCATGAATCTATATCGGTTATTATTAGTTTGGTCTTTTATCTTGTAACAGAAGACGGTGACGGCAAAACTAGTGCGGGGATGGTGGTGGTTGGTTGCAGGGTAGATAAAAAGATACTATACAGTAGTGAACTAGTGATAGTTATGGAAGTAAAACAAAACTAGAAATGATAGGCTTAAAAGAAAGAATAAATATGATGAATAGAAAATGATCAATTTTATGATGATGGTGTATAGTTCATATAGATGGAGTAGTGAACCAGTTTGTGGTTTTGACAGGTTGAAGATGTGATGTGATGATCTTTTGAGGATGGGTTTATTGTGGGTGATGGTAGTGTTGGAGAACTGAGTTTTATTTTGATGTTTCGGGTTCACTTTGAATATCTGGGGTCACTTTGATTGTGTGCTCGGGAAGAAGCCATTTCGCACGGGTTAGATTGTTAGAATATTAACTAACGAGAAATTCTAACGATCGTTAGGTCGAGGGACACAATTTGCAGCGATACATCCACAGTTGAGGCATAATTTACAAAATTATCTTTTCAGTGGCATAACTTGCAAAATGAGATATACTCGGGGACAATTTTTGCAGTTTACTCTAAAGTAAATTATAATAAAAGTACAACTGTCGAATGCACACATTAGAGTGTGCCAATAAAAAGTGAGAGGTTGCAAATCAATTCCCTTTTTATTAATTCTTTCCAAGCATAAGCCAATAAGATGTTGTTTGAACAATGTGTGTAAATGTATGCTTTGTATTCTTCAATCTATTGAGAGTATACATCATTTTTTAGAGGTTAATATAACCGTTCTTGATCATCCACTCCATACTCCAATGGTTGTTAACATGTTTTAGCGACCAATAAGCCCACCCGAAGCTTGCACGTCCAAAGACATCTAACTGAGCCTTTGAAAATCTTTGGAAGTCCTCTTTACTAGCATCTCTAACTTGCCACTCGGCCACCCATTCGCCTACAAAATAAAAAATTAGCACTTCGTTTCATCAAAGTTAGAATGCATCATTTGAGTATAGATACGTACCAGCAAAAGTTAGAGGTCCATCAGTGGTCGTGATATCTTGAAGTTCGCTAGAACGGGTTGTTTGGATGAAATAAATGTTTTGTTCAACGGTCATACCATTGAAAATATCAGAAAAGAGATTGTAGTAATGGACATCAAGAACAACATATGGCATTCCCTTGGCAAGAGGAAAAAACTCTTTTGCATCACCGCTAAGTCGAGTTGCTAGAATTACAAAGGCATTGGGAGCATGCCTTCTTACAGCTTTATAGCCAGCATCGTAATACTTGTTAAGTGCACTTACTGTGACCCCCGATGCATTAGGCTCGTTTATGAGCTGAACAACATATAAACTTCGATTTGTCGCGTACCTATACAAATTAAATGCATATTTAAATAAAGATCTGGAAAATGCAATGTCAATTGCCTTGATTTTTATGCCTAGTTGTAAGGGTTATATAAAATTTACCTAGCAGTGAAGAACTCAATGACTCGAACTGTTTCTTGAATATTTTCATCTGTTAGGCCCCATTCAATTAAACCATCCCTAGTCGCGCTATGCTCAAAACCATTTTGAGACCCTGGAGCCACATGTAAATCCAATATCACCTACAAATTATATTTCCTAAGCACGAAATAGAAGAAAAAAAATTTTACTTATCGTACTATTTCCGTCGAGAAATATATGCTTAATAAAGAGGAACATATGCATACTCTGCCCATAAGAAGGCCTTATCAAGGTATTGCAAAGATCCTCCAACAAAAGGCTTTGGCGGAGTTGGGTCACTAGCGGTCCACCACCCTACCGGAATTCTCACAGCGTTTAATCTACTTGTTGCGATAAACTCGAAATCTTTTTCCACTATGAATGTTTCCCAGTGGTCCTTGAATATATAAGAGCAAACCACAAAACAACAATCAAAATTATTAGCCATTAGTAAGTTATTTAAAAAAAAAACTAAAAAGTATAAAAACTTCACATTTAGCCATTTAGGAACCTTTTGAATAGTCAATACCTTTGAGGCTTTGACCCTTAATATGTATTATAACGATTTTGACTTATATAATAATTTGACTTTGAGGCAGCAATTTGATGACCACTTTATAATTATTTACTGTGGTTGATCATATTCAATGAGTATTGTTTGAAGGTTGTTATTTGTGCGATCTAATGTTTCTCAATCGAGCTTTGAGTTTGTTGTCGTAATCATCCAACACAACGAATAACAATAGCAAAAATATTAGCTACAAAAATTAAGCGGTACAACTTATTTGTGCTCAATACAGTCCGCGATCCAATGTTTCTCAATCGAGCTTTGAGTTTGTTGTCGTAATCATCCAACATAACGGATAACAATAGCAAAAATATTTGCTACAGAAATTAAGCAGTATAACTAAATAAAATCTTACTTTCATAATTTGTGGTGCTTTCAAAGGACCGTGACCATTAGTCAGTTGGAACTCTCCTTGAAATTTTTTAAGGATCGTCATTTTGAAAACCGAAGGATCATTTTCCCATTGCCCATCTCCCTTGGAATCGGCGGTAACAAGATTTTCGGTTTTTGCCTATATTCCATAAAAAAAGACACAAAAACAAGAATCAGTGAACCTTTTTTTTTTTCCTTCTTCTTGTAAGTATCATCATTGAGACCTATACGCACTAATAAATACATGTAGAGTGAGAAATAACCTGCAAGAACAACCCGTTCGGTGCTTTTATCCTAACACGACTTGGATCGTCTGATTTTCTAATAATCTCAAATATACCGGATTTTTCAGAATCAGTCGAAGTTGCGACTAAATTGATCCCGTCAAGTCCTAGAAATTGTTTGTTAAACACCCTCATGCAGTCATGCGAAAACTAGTCTCATTAATCCTCCACAACTGCATAAAAAAAATCAAATGATGTCAACTACTATATAATGAAAAAGAAAAACTATTCTTTAGTGACAACTTTACTAGTCACTAAAGCATGACAAATTTTCACCATTGAATGAAATTTACCGGAAATGTCTCCCAGCCTGAAGCGGATGAACGGTTTGCGACGATGTTTGTACCTCCACCGAGCTCAGCAGCAAGGTATCTATCAACCGTAACGGATTTAAGCTGAAGCTGATCTCCATCCTTGTAACAAGAACTGGCATTAAAATTAATATTTTGCATCAATTTAACTTGGTATTCATGCACTAATTATGACAAGAAAATGAACGTAAATATACGTAAGAAAAACAAAATGGATTAGAAGAACTGAAAGCTGGTTATGTTGTTCTAGCTTTCGGTTCTTGTACTTATAGCACATAGACATGAAATGAAAACGAACCAAGAAATCTTTGTTTGGGATGTTATCGAAGAGAGAAGGTTTCATCCATCCTTCGGTTACGAGCCAGCCTCCGAGATTAACAGCTTTAATCATTTGATTATTTGTGCTCTGCTATAATGTTCTCTAGCTGCAATTATTTATAAAGGCCGGTTGGTGAACACCTTCGATATCTGAATTATAGTATTCGATATCTTATTTTCAAGTGGATAGTTGAGTATATGGTAAAGACAATTTAAACGAATAGTACTTTGTTTGTACGTAATTTAAAATTAACAAATACAAACGAAGTTTTACTAACACGTATCTGAACATACTTGTGTTTTTATAATCAATCTAAGTGCCATTTTTTCTTTTTCTTTTTCCATATTTTGCCGTTATCTTAGAAGTGTTAATATGATTGGTAACAAAATAAAAATAGAATTACATAGTTGTTGAAGGCAAATGAGCAACAAGCTGCACCGCTACAATTTACTGGGACAAACGGGTTCTTATATTATTTGAAATCCAATATTTGCACTAGTTTTAATTTTACGGAATTGAGACTTCTGCCTTTTCGATTTTGTTAACAAATTGTTAACCGAAAAACCAAATTTCAAATGGTACATTTTTCCCATATTTATCATATCAAAATAGCTAGTAAATCACTTGACTACACCAACACCTCACCATACAATGTTTAGTGATCCAAGTCATCGTATACGGAGTATTTCATTTATTGAACTATTGATAATGATTTAGGCATGCGTTTCATATTCTAAGAAGTGATGCCACAGGCTTTGGTATTCCTTGTGGACTAATAACTTGACTATCATAGTAACTTGGTTATGATAATAAGTCAACTAATGAATGGAGGTTTTTAATATAGTACAAAAGGTAGCAATACAAATTTAAATAAAGGGCTAATACTAAAATGTATCGTAGTTGTCACTTATTCCTTTTATATGTATCGAACAATTTTGTTTGTTATTTTGTGTACTAAACTTGAATTTTTGGGTTTTTTTTGGATACTTTGTGTCCATTTTGCCCCTCTTGGGTTAATAAAATGAGAAGCAAAACAGTTATAAAGTACAAAAAAAACTCATAAAATCCAGTTTAATACACAGAATAGCCAAAAAAATTTGTTCGATAAATATAAAAGAAAATCATGACAATTATGATATATTTTGATGCCATTAGCCCTTAAATAAACAATTACCACTTCAACTTCTTAACTCAATAAATTGCGAGAATGCCGTTGAAACAACTAATCACATTATATTTCAATGTTCTTTTTCTTCTGTTGAAGATTTTTTTGTGGTGGAATATTGGTTGTTTTAATGGATTATCTTTATTAGATATTTTATCCTCTAATGGTTTGGTGTCATTGAAACTTGAGTATGTGTGGCAAACCGTCAATTGGAGTTCTTTGTATCTCATATGGAAAGTTGGCAATAGCAAAGTTTTTGGGTCTAAAGAGATGGTGGCTGCTGATATATTCTTCGAGTTTCAGTTGACTTGTTTCTTTTGGATTTCACCCATATTTGAAAAACTTGGTATTAGTGGGTGGATTGGTACAAAAGCTCGTGTTTTTCTTGATTTAATTCGGGTTCATGGCCAGTTTGTAATGGGGTCATTTCCAGCGGGGTTTTTGGTTGTGTTTTATGTGTAACTTTGTTTAGTTTACTACAACTTTCTTGTTTATGATTTAAAGGCCTATTGTCTGTGACTCGTAGGCTATGTGTAAACTTTCTGTAGCTTAATGTGGTTTTTATATATACTATTGCTTTTCGAAGAAGAAAAAAATCATTTGTATAAATTTCTTAAGAGTATACTAAGACTACATAGATGTAGTTATTTTCGTATTGGTGGGACTCTTAAACACCGATGGGTGTCAATTATTTGCACAAATGGGTCCAACCATGTCCACTCTACATTTGTCTCCCAACTTGCATTTTATTACTGTGAATAACCTATTTGTCTCTTTCCCAGTTATATAAGTTTTCTTAATATCTTAATCTTTAGCTCAACTTTTTCAGTGTAAACTTACGAAAAAAGTGGAGTTTATAACACCACTTGATGCTTAGAAGACACTTAAAAACTACATTTTTAAAACAAGTAACATCTTGTAATAAATGACATGTTGTCAAGTTGAGCATGCGTCAATATAGATAAGAGAAACAAAATGGATTAAAAGAACTGAAAGCTGGTTATATTGTTCTAGCTTTCGGTTCTTGTACGTATAGCACATAGACATGCAATGAAAACGAACAAAGAAATCTTTGTTTGGGATGTTATCAAAGAGAGAAGCTTTTGTCCATCCTTCGGTTTCGAGCCAGCCTCGAGATTAACAGCTTTAATCATTTGATTATTTGTGGAGGGAATTGCAAAAATCGTCCCTAAACTTTGGCCAATTTGCAAGTTTCGTCCCAGAAGTGTCGAAACTGCAAAAACCGTCCCTGTGGCAAACTTTTGGGGCAAATTTCGTCCCATGTTCCAAACGCTGTTAACTTCCATCCAAAAACCGTCCCACGTGATTTGCACACGAGGACACTATTGTCTTTTTACACTATATTCAACCCTTTAATACCCCACCCACCCATCCATTTCAATATCCCACCCATCAATCCCAAAACTCACATATCTAATTATATTAATAAACCCTAAACCTAATTTTTAGGAACAACCCAAATTAGTCAAAATGGTGCTTTGCTTGTGTAATAAACAAGCTCTGATTCGATGTTCATGGACTCCCCGTAACCCAGGCCGTCGTTTTTATTCTTGTCCCCAAACTGGTGTAAGTTGCAAACTACATTCATCTTTTACATTCATCCTTCACATTCATGCTTAACAATTATCTGTTTGTAGGGTACTAATTGTGGATTTTTTCTTTGGTATGACCCACCCATGTGTGCCCGTTCAACTGAGATCATCCCAGGATTGTTAATGTCAAGGAATGTGCTTCAAGAATCAGTGAATGAATTAAGAGCTGCAAATCGAAGATTGAAGATTTGGTTGGTTTGTACTTGGGTGGTTTTCCTTGTTTTTATGATGTATTAGGCTATGTACTAGTATTATGTTAGTAGTTGAACCTATACATTGACCAAAATGTGTTATGGTCAATGAATTTTGATGTAAGGTTTGTGTGGTTCAATGGAATGAAGTTATTAGAATACTAGTATTTTGCATATGTTGTTCAATGAAATGAACTTAATATACCAAACAATGCACATGACAGTATACCAAACAATGCAAATGAAAAATGTCAAAGGAGATTTAAACATAGCATTTAACATCAAACATACCAAGTTTACTACATCAGATACCAAGTTTAACATCAAACAAAATACCAAGTTTACTACATCAGATAGTACTAAGTCATAAACATCTTAACTTAGTACATACAAAAGAGACATGAAACAGAGTTGTAGTTTTTGTTCTACATCAGATATTACTAAGTCTTAAACATGAAACATAATACATCAGATACTTGTTGGTGTTTTCCTGGAAGCTGTAGTTTTAGTTCTTTTATTTGGAGTTGCAGATGGTTGTTGTTGACTCCCACCACCTGAACTCCCTGCACCAGCATTCATCCCAACACTTGCACTCCCACCTGCACCAGCATTCCTCCCAACACCTGCATTCCCAGCTGCACTTTTACTCCCACTTGAACCATGAACTCTCCCAGCAGCTGCATTTGTAGTAACTGAACTCTTCTTACAACTTCTTTTATTATGCCCCTTTTCCTTGCAGTTTTGACATGTGATAGTTGTTCCCTTCTTTGACAATTTTCCACCTTTGACCATGTCTTCAACTTCTACAACACTCTTCTTCCTTTTTTTTGAAGGTCTTCCAATCTGTGGATGTTCTTTTGGTGCAATTAAAGTAGATGGCCATTCATGTTTCACCCATAGATGTTTCCCATTAATAGGATTGATTTTATGTGAGTATTGCTCCTTCCAAGTGCTGAGTCTGTATGAAGCATGAACCCAATCCTCTGGCAAACCACCTTTCCCACCATTTTCATTCAAATTGTTTATGCAAGCCACCACATGTTTACAAGGCAACCCTGATATTTCCCATTTCCTACAAGAGCATGACCTTTGTTCTAAGTTAACTACCACTTGGTCACCCCATGGCCCTTTGACTTGATATTGATCTGCACCATTCCATTGGGCAGTGTACTGAGTTGCTGCATTCTTGATTTTCTCAAAAATCTTAGTAACAGCTGGAGTTAATGGCCCAAGAGACTTATCAATGACACTTTGAACAACTACTATCCTATTCAACAGGTATTCTCTAACATACTCAAGGGCAGTGATTATTGGAGAATCCCTGGCATCTAGCAATTGCCTGTTGAACACTTCACAGATGTTGTTTATCAGCAGATCACAATGGGCCCTACCTGTATATATTAATCACAGATGTTATTTAAGTCTAAACCATCTATGAAACATCTAACCTTATAATACACTAACTTAAACACATCTCCCAGTTAAACACAAATCTAACCTGAGAAGTGAGATCTACTCCAATGTTCAGCGGGAATTTTTTGCAACCACTCATAGGCTTTGATGTTGTATGCTTTCAACACATCCATACCTTTGTTGAACTCTACAACTGTTGTGGCAGTTGCACACTTCCAAAGCATTTCCTTATATTCACCACCTCTCCAAGTTAATCTCATGTTCTCACAAATGTGTCTCACACAATACCTATGTTCAGCAACTGGAAATAACTTCTTAATAGCAGGTAACAAGCCCTGTAATTAAAAGAAATAATAATTAAATATTTACCTTTATATTTACCAACTAATTAAAAGAAGTAATAAGTAAATATGTACCTTCTGTCTATCTGTAATAAAAGTGAAATTTGAGTCCATGTCAAGCTCAAGATCATCTCCTAGATTAGTGAGGAACCATAACCATGACTGCAGTGATTCGGATTCCACAATACCATAAGCTACAGGGTAGATCCCATTGTTTGCATCAACAGAAACAACGGTAAGAAGTTGACCTTGATATGGTGCTCTCATAAAGGCACCATCTAAGCCTAATAGGTCTCTGCCACCAGATTTGAAGCCCTGTTTTAGTGTACCTAAACAGATGTATATTCTCTTAAACATCTTAACATTTGAATCTGGATCTCCATCCCTGTACACATCTATCTTTATTGTGGTATTTGGATTGCATCTTTTAAGTTCCATGACATAGTCTCTCAAACGTGCATACTGCAAATGAGCATCACCTTTCACAGTCTCTTCTGCCTTAGCTTTAGCCCTGTAAGCTTTATGCCTAGAAATACCAACTTGGAAATCTTTCTGCATTTGATCTTGAAGTGCTCTAACTGGGATGTGTGGGTTTAGTGTAACCTTATCTAAAAGATGTTGTGAAAGAAAAGTAGATGTGGCATGTCTTACTTTTCTTGTTTGTAGACATATATGGTCTTTTTTAAAAGTCCTTACTTGCCATTTGTCTGCCTTTGTCTTAGCAACATACACCTCCCATTGGCATTTACTATTGTCATCTACCTCTGCTGAAATTACTTTTTTGCCCTTATCCACTTTATTTTTCTTGCCCTGGACCACTTTATCTTTCTTGCCATGTTGACTATTTCCCATTAAAGATTCCATTACCCCATCTCCCAAAGTTGGTACAATACCTACACATTTAGCCCTCACTCTTACATTATCATTTTTCACAATATCTATATCTCTTCTTGTCTCCACAGAATATGCTTTAATCCTAGCCTTTACTTCCTCCCTATTACCAAATTCTTGGCCTGGATAAAAGAAGTTCACAATTCCACCCTCATTATCCTTTTTTCCCATTTTTTTTATTTTCCTAAGTGAAGATTTTATAGCAGTTGCAGTGTCATCCTCATCCTCACCAAGTTCACTTTCATATGAATCATAATCAATAACTTCTAAGTCATCCTCATTTATACTTAACTTAGGTCTTAGAGGATCTGCAACTGATTCCCTTTCCCTTTCATCATCTGAATCAAGAGTGAACCTAAACCCTGCCATTGGCACATCTACTTGCTCTACAATGTGTTCATCATCCACCAAATCTACTTGCTCATCACCTACATCAGTCTCATCACCACCTACATCAGCCTCATCACCACCTACATCAGCCTCATCACCTACATCAGCCTCATCACCTACATCAGTCTCACCACCTACATCAGCCTCACCACCTACATCAGTCTCACCACCTACATAAGCCTCATCACCACCTATATCAGCCTCAACACCACATAGCAACTCTTGATTGAATTCAACATTGATGGGTATGTAATAACTCTCAACAATGGTTTCACCATGTTCAATATAAACTTCAATAACCTTATTATCATTGACATATTTCCCTAGGTTAACAATATCATAATCACTTCCCAAAGCCCTTAATCCACAGTCTAATGTCTGATTTGGTATCTTAAAGTGATAATACATGATTTTCCTAGGATCATATTTTAACCTTTTCACTATAGAATGTAATATGTCAATCTTAAAGTGCTTCATATGCAACAAATCAACATATTGAACTTTACCACCAAAATACCTACGATTTGGTGTTGGTGTGAAACTTCCACCATGAAAAACCTTCATTGAGAAGACTAAGGGAAAACCAGCTGTTTGATAAACAAAAAAACAATAGTTAGAATAAACACATAAAAAGCAATAATTAGGATAAACACAAAAACAATTATTTTACTAACATGTTCTTACCATATTCATCGTATGGATCAAATTTGGGATTTTTTCGAAAATACCATACGTTATACATTTGAGAATCAAAGTTTAAGGATTAGAACTATATTGTGTTAATTTTTTAAGGATGTATAGTGTTTTGGGATTAGGGTTTCTGATTAAACAAAGACTATGATCGGATTTATAAATTGGGTGGGTTTTTAAAATATTAATATGGTGTAAAAAGACAATAGTGTCCTCGTGTGCAAATCACGTGGGACGGTTTTTGGATGGAAGTTAACAGCGTTTGGAACATGGGACGAAATTTGCCCCAAAAGTTTGCCACAGGGACGGTTTTTGCAGTTTCGACACTTCTGGGGCGAAACTTGCAAATTGGCCAAAGTTTAGGGACGATTTTTGCAATTCCCTCATTATTTGTGCTTTGCAATAATGTTCTTCCCTTGGAGATGGAGAACAAAGCAAATACACAAATAATGCCCAAGAGTTGGTTTTTTGAACGTGTTGTTCTCATTTTCTAATTTTACTTGGTCAACAATAGGCAAGTATATAGTGACAAAGTGGACGGATATTTGTCTTTTTTTTTTTGTCATATATGATATGAATAGTATATCTCTCGAATAGTTGAATATTCAAACACGTATAAATGCTTCATTTCATACCTATTGCATTCAAGTTGTTCTATTAATTTTATCTATTCATGTAGTCTTCTTATTACATTTTCTTAATTCATGTTGTCGTTCATACGATGCAAGCAATAAAAGTATATCTATCATAATTTACGATAATTTATTAATAAAGTTATTTTATCTTTTCAATAAGTTATGGAGACCCAATAATTTTTTCGTTCAAGAAAAATGTATTGATAGTAGCAGTTTAAACCATTCTTTATTTCCTATTATTCAATATACAAAAATAATTCCATCTTTCAAGAACATTCGTCCTTCATTTTTTTTGTATCCAACCAATATTATGCTCTACAAATCTCAATTTCAAATTATTTTACACTAACATAATTTATCTACACACATTAATATGTTAAAATGTTAAAATCATATATAAATTAGGTAAGAATGATAAATCAACTTTTTGGAGATGTGATTAGCGTGTCTCCATTACTCCATATTTGGAGGAAACGTAACTTCTTCCAAAATTATCTACATAAATAGAGTATTAGTTGAGTAAGCTTTACTTCATAAGTTCTTCTCCAAACCTCCAAATTTAGAGATGATGAAAGCCATGAAAGTTTGGGGTATATCTTTCAGGTGGTAGGGCTTTGAGAGAGTAAATGCATTTTTGCCTTTAGATCTACAAATGTAGTTTTTAAAAGAATTGGCTTTGCAATTTAAAAAGGACTAGTGGCGCAGCTTGTTGCTCGTTTGCCTTACACCTCTATGTAAATCGAAAGAATGCAAATAAAAATGATCTTTCCTTTAGATATGTTTCAACATGATGGTCGTAACATGATCCCAGTTTTAAAAAAGGAAATTTGGCAAGCAGTTTAGATAAATTTAAGAGTAAATGTCATTTTTCGTCCTTGTGGTTTTCCGGGTCAATAACGAATAGTCCCTGCCATTAAATTTCGTCGGGTTTGGTCCCTGTGGTTTACAACCCCTACGGGTTTGGTCCCTTGACCAAGTTTGACTGTTATGCTGAAGGGTATTTTTGTCATTTGATCCGGCAGGGACTATTCATGATTGACCCAGAAAACCACCACCTTCACCGCCTTCCACCACCACCACTTAACACCGCCACCACCACCACCTAACACCGCCACCACCCACCACCACTTAACACCGCCACCACCGACCACCACTTAACACCGCCACCACCACCACCACTTAACACCACCACCACCACTTAACACCGCCACCACCACCACCACTTAACACCACCACCACCACTTAACACCGCCACCACCACCACCACTTAACACCACCACCACCACCACTTAACACCACCACCACCACTTAACACCCCCACCACCACCACCACTTAACACCACCACCACCACCACCACCACTTAACACCACCACCATCACCACCACTTAACACCACCACCTCCACTTAACACCACCACCACCACTTGACACCGCCACCACCACCACCACTTAACACCACCACCACCACTTAACACCGCCACCACCACCACCACTTAACACCACCACCACCACCACCACTTAACACCGCCACCTCCACTTAACACCACCACCACCACTTGACACCGCCACCACCACCACCACTTAACACCACCACCACCACCACTTAACACCGCCACCACCACTTAACACCGCCACCACCACCACCACTTAACACCACCATCACCACCACTTAACACCGCCCACCACCACCACCACTTAACACCGCCACCACCAATTAGGTGGTGGTGGATGGTGGCGGTGTTAGGTGGTGGTGGTGTTGGGTGGTGGTGGTCGTGGTGGTGGGTGTGGCGGTGTTGGTGGATGGTGGCGGTGTTAGGTGGTGGTGGTGTTAGGTGGTGGTGGTGTTGGGTGGCTGTAAACTCAAACGCAAGCAACAAGCTACGGCCGTAAGCTTATGCTCACGGCTTGACCACGACTCGACCACCAATCGATCTAAACACACTAAACCCACACATAAGCCTCGATATAAAACCAAAAGATTTTAATAAAATCAATCGATCTAAAAAAATATGTTAATAAAAATTTTAATAAAAATTTTTTTTTTAGAATGTTTTTCGAATTTTTTAATAAAAGTTTTTATTAAAATTTTTTTTTAGAATTTTTTTTATTAAAAAATTTGAAAATTTTTTAAGAAATTTTTTTTAGAATTTTTTTCGAATTTTTTAAGAAAAAAATTTATTAGAATTTTTTTTTTCAAATTAATTTTTTTTTGAAAAAAAAAATTTTCGTCAATTTTTTTTTTAGAAATTTTTTCGAATTTTTTAAGAAAAAATTTATCAGAAATTTTTTTTTCAAAACTTTTTTGTTTGAATAAAAATTTTTCGTCAAAAAATTTTTTTTTAGAATGTTTTTCGAATTTTTTAGAAAAAATTTTATTAAATTTTATTTTTGAATTTTTTAAGAAAATTTTTTTAGAATATTTTTTTATTAAAATTTTTTTTAATCAAGATAGGTCCCTGTGGTTTGCATATATATATATATATATATATATATATATATATATATATATATATATATATATATATAGCTAAGGGTGTTTTTGTCTTTTTGCATATATTTGACGGTCAAGGGACAAAACCCGTATGGGTTGTAAACCATGGGGGCCAAACCCGACAAATTTTAACGGCAGGGACTAAACATGATTGACCCGGCAAACCACAGGGACGAAAAATGACATTAACTCTAAATTTAATTAGAAAGTATTGAGTGGACTTCTAACAGGTCACAAAAAGAGAAGTTCGTGTGGTTGAATCGGTTGGAGAACTCGAATTGATTAGAACTTTAATAGTCATACAATTTGTGTATTTTTGAGGTGTCTTTATTATTGGGTGCTCGTAGAGTTGAGCTCATGTTTGGTCAAGGTATATAACAAGTAAGTAATTTCATTTAGTATGAGTTAAATGATGAAAATTTTAAAAGGTTTTTGGTTAATAACTTAGAAGTTTAGAATTATTTTTTTGTAAATCATAACATAACCACCATATTTTATGGGGTTCTATGAAAGTTTTATAACAGAATGGGATCTAGATTTTGTAATGAATAGTGCGTTTATCTTCTGCACTATAATTTATCTACGAAAGATTCAAGAAACCATAAATAAATGATCAAGCTATTGTTGAAATGCATCTTATTGATGAACCCTTTTAATTTGATCCTAACATTATTTTGTGATTAAATCAATGCACACAATGTAGAAGCAGTCGACTATAAGTTCTCGTTTGAACAATATGTATATGTAACTAAGTATGCTTGTATGTTTCAATCAATTGGAAGTATACATTACTTTCTTTTCTAAAGGTTAATATAACCATTCTTGATCATCCACTCCATACTCCAATGGTCGTTCACATTTTTTAGCGACCAATAAGCCCACCCAAAGCTTGCACGTCCAAAAACATCTAACTGAGCCTTTGAAAATCTTTGATAGTCCTCTTTACTAGCTCCCCTTACTTGCCACTCGGCCACCCATTCACCTACAAAATCACATATTAGCACATTGTTTCATCAAAATTAGAATGTGTCATTTGAGTATAGATACGTACCAACAAAAGTTAGAGGTCCATCTGAGGTCGTGATATCTTGTAGTTCATTAGAGCGGTTTGTTTGGATGAAATTAATGTTTTGTTCAATGGTCATATCATTGAAAATATCCGAAAAGAGATTGTAGTAATGGACATCAAGAACGACATTCTGCATTCCCTTGGCAAGAGGAAAAAACTCTTTTGCATCACCGCTTAGTCGAGTTGCTAGAATCACAAAGGCATTGGGAGCATGCCTTCTTACAGCTTTATAGCCAGCATCGTAATACTTGTTAAGTACACTTACAGGGACCCCTGATGCATGAGGCTCGTTTATGAGCTCAACTGCATATAAACTTGGATTTGTCGAGTACCTACACAAAATGCATATTTCAATAAAGATCCGGAAAACACTGTGCCAGTTTCCTTACTTTTTGTGCCTAGTTATAAGGGTTAATATAAAATTTACCTAGCAGTAAAGAACTCAATGACTTGAACTGTTTCTTGAATATTTTCATCTGTTAGGCCCCATTCAATAAAACCATCCCTAGTTGCGCTATGCTCAAAACCATTTTGAGACCCTGGAGCCGCGTGTAAATCCAATATCACCTTCAGCTTATATTTCCTAAGCACGAAAATAGTAAAAAAAAAAAAAATGTTACTTATCATACTGTGTCTGTCGAGAAATACATGCTTAATAAAGAGGAACATATGCATACTGTGCCCATAAGAAGGCCTTATCAAGGTATTGCAAAGATCCTCCTACAAAAGGCTTTGGCGGAGTTGGGTCACTAGCGGTCCACCACCCTACCGGAATTCTCACAGCGTTTAATCCACTTGTTGCGATAAACTCAAAATCTTTTTCCACTATGAATGTTTCCCAGTGGTCCTAGAAAACATAAGAGCATACCACAAAACAACATCCAAAATTATTAGCATATTTTCAGTGGACTATGCAACTAGTGAGTTACGGAGTATTTCAAAAAAGATAAAAAGAAAATAAAACTAAATAAAATAAAAATAAAAAATGTCACATTCAAAAAAGAGCATATTTTCAGTGGATTATCCTCATCCCGAACCCAATTAACAATCACTCCCCAAACTCACCCCAATCCCCATTGGGGATCTTGTCAGGGTGTCTCATTGGGAAGAGATGCTCCCTAAACATGCTCTGATCGCCGTTGGGATTGTTATCGGGGCACCTTTTTGGGGTGATGCTCCACCAAATATACATTGTTCCCCGTTTATTATTTTTAAACCATATTTTAACAATATTATTATATGTAATAACGTGAAATATCATATTAAGTACTAGCCATAATAAGTTTTCGACAAATTAAACGATAAACCATCCTGGAACAATCAGAACTTCTTTTAAAAATATGATACAAAAGAAGTTTTCTCAGTCACACTTTGCGTCTTGCAAAGATATAAAATTACAAAAATTCGAGAATACTGTTTATATGTATATGTATGTTTCGGGGCGGGTTGGATGTTCTTCCACGGCCCCTCCCCGAACCTAATAAAAATATGTGTTAATGCCCTGAAACCCAATAAGCATGCCCACTCCGCCCCAAAACTTTCGGGTTTCGGGTTTCCCGTTGGGTTCGATTTTTTTTGCCATCTATACCTTTGAGGCCTTGACCCTTCAGATTTATTAAAATGATATTGACTTGTACAGCAATTGATGACCACATAATTTATTATTATTTATTGCTATACGCCTATATGTTGTTGATCATATATGATTGGTGACTGGTGACCCAATAATAACGAACTAACAATAGCAAGAATAGTAATAACCAGGGTTTTAAAAGGCGCGCCAAGGCATCACCAAGGTGTGAGGCGTGGCCTCGGCGCCACGAAATGGACCAAGGCGTGAAGTCTAGGCGTCGTGTGAAAAGGCGTAGAATAAGGCGCGAAAAGGCGTGCCAAGGCGCGCCTTATCGTATGGCGTGGCGCCATTTTTAGAAGGGGATGATGTGGGCTTAAATTTTGGGCCTAGTAATATCTAAACATAGTTCAAATTTTCACTTTATTTCTTATGCATATCACTTTTTGTAAGCTCACCTTTTGTAAACTCACCTTTTGTAAACTCGATATGCATATAAAATATGATATTATAACATAAATGATAAATATATAAATATTTTTTCGCGGCCTTAGTCACGTCGCAAAAAACGCCATGGTTTCGCCATGGCGCGTAAGGCTTGAGGCGTGGCCTTACCGCCACGCCACGCCTCACGCCATTGATAAGGTAGTAACAGAAAAGAAAGCAGTACAACTAAATAAAATCTTACTTTCATAATTTGTGGTGCTTTCAAAGGACCGTGACCATTAGTCACTTGGAACTCTCCTTGAAACCTTTGGGCAATCGACATTTCAAAAACCGAAGGATCGTCATTTCCCCATTGCCCGTCTCCCTTGGAATCGGCAGTAACAAGATTTTCGGTTTTTGCCTATATTCCATACAAAAAGATACCAAAACAAGAATCAGTAGACTTTTTTTTTCTTCTTGTAAGCTAGTATCATGGTTGAAACCTAAATGCATTAATAAATACATGTTGAGTGAGAAATTAATAACCTGCAAGAACAACCCGTTCGGTGCTTTAATCCTAACACGACTAGGATCATCCGATTTTCTAATAATCTCAAAAATACCTGACTTTTCAGAATCAGTCGAAGTAGCGACTAAATTAATCCCCGTTGAGTCAAGTCCTAGAAATTGTTTGTTAAACACCCTTATGTGAAAACTAGTCTCATTAATCCTCCACAACTGCACAAAAAAAAAATCAAATCATGTCAACTACTAAATAATGAAAAGAAAAACTATCCTCACAACATAAATGTGTTTGTCACTTCTTTAGTCACAACTTTACTAGTCACTAAGGCATGACAAATTTTCACCGTTGAATTAAATTTACCGGAAATGTTTCCCAGCCTGAAGCAGATGTACGGTTTGCGACAATGATTGTACCTCCACCGAGCTCCGCAGCAAGGTATTTACCAATCGTAACGGATTTAAGCCGAAGCTGAGCTCCATCCTTGTAACAAGAAGTGACATAAAATTAATTTTGCATTAATTCAACTTGGTATTCATGCACTAATTAGAACAAGAAAGCGAACGTAAATATGAAAAAGAGAAACAAAACGGACCACAAAAGCATTCTTTTCTTGTACTATAAATAGACATGAAATGAAAACGAACCAAGAAATCTTCGTTTGGGATGTTATCAAAGAGCGAAGGTTTCATCCATCCTTCGGTTACGAGCCAGCCTCCGAGATTAACAGCTTTGATCATTTGATTATTTGTGCTTTGCAATAATGTTCTTCCATTGGAGATGAAGAACAAAGAAAAAACACAAACAATACACAAGAGTTGGTTTTCCGAACGTGATGTTCTCATTTTTGACTTTTACTTGGTCAACAATTAGCAAAATGTGTGAGACATTTGTTTATCATAAGTGGTATATATAGTGACATAGCAGTGGTACCAAAATGGCGGGTAATTTTATCTTTTCCCTTTTCATAAATGAATATATGATATTA
The DNA here is from genome assembly GCA_030686995.1 of Artemisia argyi. Lineage (NCBI taxonomy): Eukaryota > Viridiplantae > Streptophyta > Magnoliopsida > Asterales > Asteraceae > Artemisia > Artemisia argyi. The sequence goes on from CM060695.1 coordinate 174,556,533, forward strand.
TTGATATATCTAGCTCTAGAATAGTTGAAGATTAATATAGTTTGGTGCATTCACAAGTGTTATATGATATTATAATTAGTTTTCTTATTATATTTCTTAATTCATGTTCTAGCTCATGCATGCGATAAATGCAATAAAAGTAAGGAAATAATTTGCACACTTACTCTTTTGATTGAGACACTTCACTGTATGCATTAGATATTTGTACAACACTTACAGTATGTTGTAACTGTTTGTACAGTTGAGTGTCTCAATCAAACTATGAGTGTCCCAATCATCTCTCTAAAAGTATATGCATACTAATTTAAATTTATCGGTAAAAGAGTGTTGTTATACATATCCTTTTGCGGTTACCCCCTTTAATATGATGTTAATAAAATTTTATTAATTTTTTGTATTTTATTGTGATTTTTATATGATAAATAAGTCAAATCACTATCAAATTAGGTTTATATTTAATCTCAACTCCTCTGGTTCTTAAGAAACAGCTGAATATTATTCGGGACTAGTCGTGAATGGTCAGAATATAATCAACTATTTTATTTTATTTTATTTTATTTTTTATTATCTAAGATATTCTTTTCCACACTAACAAACGAAAAAGTAAATCTATTCAATAAAGTAGGGTATAAAAGTATAACTTAAGAGGGTATGCATAATCAAACATTCAGTAAAAATGATGAGTTTTTATATGTTATTTTATCATTTATATTGTTACATAGTTATGCTATTTGTCCAATGACGATATATGACACTTTTTTAAAGTGCTGGAATCTCCGTGTTGACTTCTTTTACAGTGCTTTTGGTGTATAGATGGGTTTGTGATATGGTTTGGATTTAGTTTAGGATTTGAAATTGATTAGAGAAATGGGATCCACAAAATTAATTGTTTTTATATAATTATATAAATTAAATTGTAATACTTACACCGTTGATAAAAGTAGTCGCTACGCAAACGTTCCTCGGCAATCTCAAACTCACGGTGGATGCGTGTACGCGGAATGCGTTGTCGAGCTGCTACTGCTTCTTGTTGTTCCAAATGTTGATGATATTTGAACGGGGCTATCATAAACTCCATGTCAATTTCATCATCTATATAGGAGAAACTCTTTTCTTCTTGGTTATGTTCATTCGGATCCATTGTGAACATGAAAGTTTTTTTTTTTTTTTTTTTTTTTTTTTTTTAGAGGAAGTATGTAAGTTGAATTTGAGTTGTGTAAGTGTGAAAATAAAATGTATGTGAGCTGGGTATTTATAGTGGTAAGAAAATGGGTTCAAAAATATATTTTTTTCTTTTTTGATTATTATATATTTTTTTAATAAAATAGCCGTTGATAAACGGTCATAAAAGTATAGGAGTTATTATTTTTTTATTATTTTTTTAATTCATAGCCGTTGAGGGGTTGTTATGAATTTTACTTTTTATTTTTTATTTTTTTTACTCAACATCATTGTTAACGCACGTTATAAGCTTGACTCGGCCCTTTAACGCACCCTTTTAACATGGGAAGCGGTAAATTAACGCACCACGTTAAGTGGCTGAGTTATAACTTAACTCGGGGTCGAAGACAACTTACCCCGTGCTCTAAACCCTCCCCTCCTCTCCCCTCCTCTCAGGTTAATGTGAGAGGGAGCTATCCCTGTATATTTTCATAGCAACCAAACAAAAGAATTGTGATCCTAATTCCTAATGGTAAATCCAACATTCAAAAACCAACAAACAAACAAACCCCTAGTTTTGTTATGAGAGTCAATCGTAAGGTTGACTTATGGCCATTATAGGAGTCAACTTCCAGAAACTCTTGACCGCCAATATTTGGTCGTACCAAAATTGGATTTTTGCTCCAATAAAGCAATAGGCTATGAATACTTAATTATTAATGACGTTTAGATTAGTATATGGATTTAATAAGGATTATGGACTACAAAAAGTGTTTACATTGAGACAAAATATCATATGATAGCAACTATACATTTATATTGTAATTTTCCCCATAAAGAATTCAAGATCTACTAATATCCTTTACGAGTTGAGTGGGAAAATAAAATGACCGTAGAAGAAAAAAAATCATTATATAGATTTTTTTTTTTTTTTTTTTTTTTTTAACCTTTAACACATTATAAAACTAACATCTATTTATCCAACTTACCCAAAGAAGCAAATGTCTCTCTCCCAATATTGACGACTTTGGCCAAATCTCTAGAAATTGACCAAACTTTTTCTCCATCAATTCTTCTTCGTCTTGTTGATCCTAACGTTGTCTGATTATGTCTCGTTGGCAATTAATTCCTCAGGTTAATTGTTACTTGTCGTTTTTCCAGATTAGGGTTATGGTTTCGTTTCTACGATTTAGGCTTTTAAAGTTAAACGATGGATGTCTATGCACTATTATCATTCAGTATTATTAATCTTTATTACATTCCTTTGATTTTTTTTTTTTTTTTTTTTTTTTGGCTAAAAACATTCCTTTGATCTTTATTGATGGTACATATTGTAAATCATTAGTTTGGTTGGAGTAGGGCTTTTAAAAACCTAAAGTTAATCGTCGGGAACTGTTGGTCTGATTTTGATGTAAAAATGCAAAAGGGTTTTTTTAGAAAAAAAGAGGCTTATGTGGTTGAATCTATGTGAACAAGCCTACTTGTACGCGTCATAAAAAACGTGTTGAGGGTGGGTCGAATGTGACGAGTTTCGAGAAAACCATTGCAAAGATTTAGGATTTTAAACGACAAATGCTTGAAGATAAGCTCGTGTTGTTGGGAGATGATGGGGTACCTTTAAAACCTTCGAAGGCTGATGGTCAAGCTAATATAATGGAATCGTTTCCATGCATGTCTGACACATTTGGTACCCCTAATACATTCCCCAATGTTGATACTGCCGGTCAAAACGATAATGCGCGAAGGAAGGGGACGAGGATTTTGTTATGGGACCTGTTTCCTACGCCAATTTCTAAAAAAAAAATATTGTCACCTGTTTCCAACACTTGCCACACATAATCCCTTTCAACCTTTATATATGATCCATTCAATGTTCTTGAGTTGTGTTCTTGAGTTGGATTGGTCTAGAACCCAAGAAATCAATAAGTTTCTTAAACACAATAATATTTTTGAATGGATTAAAGTAGGCTTCCATTGCTAAATCCCTTTCCACATCATATTCAATTTCAAGAAATGATGGTGCAAGAGGCCCATAATTTGGATTTCCATTTTCATCTCTTCCAACTTCTAATGAATCCATAAAATCCTCATCTTCCGACCCTTCATCTTCTTCTACAACATTGCCTTTTAGCTTGGCGTGGTACACATGTTTCACCACACCATCATATATCACCAAGTTCCTCTCCCATTGTCTATAATAGCACCACACGTCCTTAAAAAGTGACGTCCTACTACCAAGGGTAACTCACGATCAACCGGTATGTTCAAAACCAAGAAAACACACACGTATATTTGAAAACCAATTTGCAACCTCACATTCCTAACCTTCCCCATAGCTTTAGCAAACATATAGTCCGTCATCACAAGATCCGCATTGGTAGGTATAGCTTTTGCTACCCCTAAGAATTTTGTATTGTTTTTATGGCATCACACTCACGCTTTCCCCGATATCGGCTAAGGCATTGGGTGGGGTAGTATTGTTCACCTTGAGGGGTAACACAAAACAAACCGGGTCATCCAGTTTCTTAGGCAACCCGTCTTCCATAATCCTAGCTACCTTTTGCTCTTCAACAATCTTCCTCTTTTCCAACTTCATCCTATCTATGGTTACTTCATCAAGAAACTTACGGTAGTAGGTGTACTTCTTTAAAACATGGAGATTTGGTTTCTCTTCCAATAAATCCTTGAAATGGTTGGTAATCTCCTCAATGGCTTTGGCTTCTTCTTTTGTGTAAGTGGTGGTAATTTTGGTTGTGGTGGTTTTCGAGATGGGCTTGCTTCATCTTTTTGGAGTGAAGTGGGAGTTTGAAGGGTAGTTTAAGTTTTTAAGGAGACTTGCATTTCCCATTTCGACCATTTCACAATTCATCTTTATCATCTAGCAAACACCAATATAATTTGCATCTCCCCCAAACCAAAATCTAGAGTACACTTAGTAGACACCAAAAAATTCCGTCCAAACACAACCGAAGGATCTGTAGGGTCCTCATATTCATCAATTACCAAATCCATGGGAAAAACATACCCATTATTGTAAATTTTCACATTCGCGGCAATTCTCCTGCCATACTTGTCCAAACGAAAGTTTTTTGCCCAAATTTTAAACAACTCATTCGTTATGTAACTATCTTTTCGGGCAATATTGCACTCCGCATCCCAAGCTCCAAAACAATTAATTCCACAAGGCATTGAATACCTCGTGAAAGGTTTATTATGTTCACATGGTTTTGCCTTGGTGAAAATGATCACCTTAGGCCTTTCGGGCTCATTGCAAACGACATCATTAGCTCCATTATTCCAATTTCCATTTTCTTCATCTCAACAAGCATTTCCAATTATCAATTGCATCTACCTCTCCACTAAGCAAAACTTCCAGGTTAGTATTCTGATACATCACATAGAGAATCAATTATATAGGTATCTAAAAATACTAAAACCAAACAAAACACACAACAAAAATGGTTAAGGTTAAGGTTAGTGATAAACAAAACCATGTCTAAACACTCTAGGAATGATCTCAGAAAACATTTAAGCACAAATAAGCTAAATGTAAACACAAAAGAACAAAATATTAACCGCAAAAGTTTGACCTCAGAAAGTTTTAACCGCGCAGTTGGAAAATCATTTTTTGACCAGGTTGTTCCAACCGTGCAGCTGGGAACTCTAACCATGCGGTTGGAAAACAGTTTTTTTATTAGGTTATTTCAACCGCCCGGTATGGACTCTCAACTATGCAGTTGAATTTTTTTTTTCCAAAATTTTTATATGTTAAAAAAAACAAATGAAACACGTAAATACATAGATGATATAAACATAATAGAAACAATAATAACAAGCCTAGACTAGGACATGAATCACAAAAGACCAAAAAGGATGTAAACACACGACAAAACCATAAGCACAAGAAATGCAATTAATTATTTTCACAAAATTTAACGAGGAAAAAAGTGAAAATTATACTAACCTGTTAAACTAAACTTAGACAAAAGTAGATCATCATGGGAAATATGCCAAGGATCACAAAAATGATAAAAAAAAAATATATAATAATAGTGCTAAACTAACAAGAAACACAAATTAATTTTTTACCAGATGCCTCCAACCGCACGGTTTAAGCCACCAACCGTGCGGTTGGAACATGTCCATACCAACAATTTTATATTTTTCTCCGTCCAATTTTTATAAAATCACTTTACGCCATTGTTTTCAGAGAATAACCACTATTAAAATCAATTTTCCAATGGCGTCAAAACTTGATGTGCTCATGTTGTGAAAGTTTTAAATTTAAAAAATATGATTACACAGCCTATTACTTTGAACACATACGAGCAAGTATACTCATTCGATTATAGCAAAGGTTTGGGGTAGGTCGAGATCGTCCCAATGGGTAAACACAGAATCAACAAGAACCAATGGTAAGGAAAACACTTGCGTGGAATTTTGTTCAATATTCCTATGGAGTGTTGGACATGTTTGGATAAGAGACTAGGATGATTTACAAATCAAATTCACAATAAATTTAAATCAATTGGTCATATCATGAATTTTGCATATATAATGGTTTATATTACCGAACCCTTTCGACCTATGAGCAATAATAAAAACCAAGTCATTATGTATCATTTGTGAGAAATCCGAATTTAACCAATTCGTTCCTATGACCCTTTTCGACCTATACTCGTGATTAAATTGTTACGAGTCCCTTTAACAAGTTTACTTTATAGGTGTCAAGTATAAAGAACCAAATATGTTCGTCCACTAACCTTTCAGAATAAAAACATAACGATTTGCCCTATAAATCCGGTTACATTTTACCAACAAATTAATTAGACATGGTTTTATTTAAACGAACTCGTTAGAAAAATCATGATTTCAAACATATTTAAATATCCACACACTCAATGCTACTTGTTTACATGATTCCATGCAAGTAAACAAAATTACTCCATAGTAAACTTCATTATAAACCAAATAACATAATAACTCAAGTCATCATTTTGCAAAAGAAATAAAGTTTACCTATTGTACGAATTACAAATAAGTAAAGATCGAAGAATTAAAGCACTCCTTACGCCTCCAATTGACAACAGTTGTTCGAACCACCCGTCATTGTTAGCTTTTGTACTCCATTGAAATAGCAAAAGTTGTTTGTCTTTTGGGAGTGAGAATATGTTGAAAATTAGCCTTAGTTGTAAGGATAATAACTTCTATTAGCTTTTGACCCAAGGCACTGTGATATAGGCTTAAAGACTCTTACTAAAGACCTAATATCAAGTAATGATTGGGCATAGTTAATGAAGGTGAATTAGTTAATATCAAGTAATGATTGGCATAGTTAATGAAGGTGATTAAATTCATTAATTGAAACCTTTCAACTTAAATCTTGTCCAAGTGCGCAGTTCCAAGTCCATATTGGGAAGTCGCGTGGTGTATGTGATTGCTCCATTAGACTACGCGGTTCCAAGCCATAGGCGGTTGGAGCTCCACGCCTGGTGGTTATGAGGCATCTTTCTGCGCGCGTGTTTCTTGTTTTCATTTGAACCGTCGGTTGTTTATTCTCTTGATCATAACTTGTTTTCTTCACTTCAAAGTTTTCAAACTCTTTTTCTTGAGTCTCGGGAGCAATTACTTCATGACTTTTTCATCTAAAATATACTCCCCCAAGACGTGTATTTGTCTGGCAATCCTCGTACGTGCATTTTCATCCATTTATTCGTCATTTCATTATCTTTTTCTTCACTTTCCTTTACTTGGCTGTTCATGAGCCTGGAAACATAATTTTACTCTTTTTAAGTACCAAATGTTTATCACATCAACCAAATAATAAGCACAAAAGTACGGACAATGCTTTTAAAAACATGTACAATTTGAGCGTTATCGGTTTGTGCGTGTTTGTTGTTTTTGTTTAATTCAAGAGTGAAAAATAAAATAAGGGGAGGATTGATAATGTGTTGCAGTGTTTATTAGCAAGCAAATAAATACAGGGGAAACTGATGCAAACGTTTACATGAACTTCTAATAAATACGAGTATCAAATATGTAACATGTGATTTCACGCCCTCCACCCAAATGTGAGTATCAAATATGTAACATGTGAGTTCACACCCTCCACACTAACGAGATTATTTTTTATTTCTCCAGCAAACAAACTAGTATAAGAGCACTATGTATCGTTGAGACAGTTAACACGTTATTGGTATGCCATCTCAGCACCCCATCATACCCCTCCGTCCCTCCCAATAACACACTAATCACTCAATCACCTCTCCCTCATAACACACCACTTACATGTTATTGAGTCCCACTTTTTTCATTTTATTTTATTTAAAACCACACACATTTATTTGTTTTTCATTTTATTTTAAAACAAACACATTTCATTTTATACATTTAAACCAAATTATATGTTTTAAAGATTAAAAATATAAGAAAAATAACTTAAGGACTAAAATTGCAAACATACTAAGGATTAACGGTGTAAAAAAAAAGTGAACTGGACTTATTATAGAAGATTTATTTTAACTAATTCAGTTATATGCCACAAAGATGATTTATTAGAGCAAAGATTGATAGTTTTTATTCACACACACATTAAAATATATATATATATATATATATATATATATATATATATATATATATATATATATATATATATATATATATATATATATATATATATATACGAATAGCGTGTGCCAGTCTAGCAACTCAAAACCATTTGGCATGTTGGCGTTTCGCTCGGTACAACGAATGGCGCACCATTCGTTCCATTTTGATGCATTTGGCGTATTTTTGAAGATCATACCGAGTGCTCTAATATTAAAGTTAAGAATCATACACATCACACCTCATTAGCAAGGTAAGAGCATCTACAATGGGTAAACCAAATAAAAGCTTTTTACTATTGTAAAAAGCTATTTAAAAAGGTTTTTTGCATTGCATAAAAGACTTTTTGAATAACTTTTTAACAAAGATTTTGTAAACTAAAAGTCTTTGCAAAAAGCTCTAATCATTAAATAAGTTAAGCATTAAATGCATTAAATGCAAAAAGTCTTTTAAGGTTTTTTTCATTGTAGATGCTCTAAGTTCAGAGTAAAAGATACATCCAAACTAAAAAGAAAAATGGAAAAAGACACAAAACGAGCAGTCCAATTAACTTATTTGTCAAAATGGTCCCCCGGAAAGACAATGTTCACGATTTTTCTATAAGCGGAAAAATAAGTGCCTATCACCTATCAAGGTTTGAATCGAAGCTTAAAAGAGGACTAACAAATTCGCGTGCAATAACTTATTTGTCAAAATGGGCCAATGGCCAACTATAAAGTTCACACTAGCCTAGTTGCCTTCCAACTTGCATATATTTCACGATTCATTGTTTGGTCCTTCTGCACTACAATTTGTTATTTACCAAATATACAAAAGATTCAAGAAACCACTTATAAATGATCAAGCTATTGTTGAAATGTTATTAATGGAACTTTTTCACTGGTTAGTGAATACATTCTATTGTGATTATTAACTCAATGCACACAGTAAAGAAGCTGTCGATCTTTTCGAGCATAAGCCTATGGTACTATGTATGCTTGTATGTTTCTATCAATTGGAAGTATACAATTTTTTTTCTAAAGGTTAATGTAACCGTTCTTGATCATCCACTCCATACTCCAATGGTCGTTCACATTTTTTAGCGACCAGTAAGCCCACCCGAAGCTTGCATGTCCAAACACATCTAACTGAGCCTTTGAAAATCTTTGATAATCCTCTTTACTAGCTCCTCTTACTTGCCACTCGGCCACCCATTCACCTACAAAATCACATATTAGCACATTGTTTCATCAAAATTAGAACGTGTTAATATGAATATATATACGTACCAACAAAAGTTAGAGGTCCATCTGAGGTCGTGATATCTTGTAGTTCATTAGAGCGGTTTGTTTGGATGAAATTAATGTTTTGTTCAACGGTCATATCATTGAAAATATCCGAAAAGAGATTGTAGTAATGAACATCAATGACGACCTTCTGCATTCCCTTTGCAAGAGGAAATAACTCTTTTGCATCACCTCCAATTCGAGTTCCTAGGATAACAAAGGCATTGGGAGCATGCTTTCTTACAGCTTTATAACCAGCATCGTAATACTTGCTAAGTATGCTTAGCGGGACCCCTGATTCACGGGGCTCGTTTATGAGCTCAACTGCATATAAACTTGGATTTTTCGTGTACCTGTACACAATGCATATGTCAATAAGGACAAAAACAAATGTGGTATTTAGGTTCTTTTGGTTGCCTAGTTATAAGAGTAAGCTGTGCAAATGGTTATGTGCATGTTATAGGTGCATATTTGTGCCTATAAGGACGCCTTGAATGCTATAGGTGCACCATCCCATTGTGTTATAGGGTCTTCGGCATGGTAACATGCATCAGGCATTACTGTGCTATTTTTTTTTTTCCTTCTTTCTTTAGTGATTAGATTAAATAAAACTTGTAGGCCTCATGTACAGACATGTTATAGGGTAAAAGTTGACATAGTTGGCGTAATAACCCCCCTGTAACATAATATTCACCATTCATTCTAAGGGTTAATATAAATTTTACCTAGCAGTAAAGAACTCAATGACTCGGACTGTTTTTTGAATATTTTCTTCTGTTAAGCCCCATTCGATAAAACCATCCCTAGTTGCGCTATGCTCCCAACCATTTTGAGACCCTGGAGCTGCGTGTAAATCCAATATCACCTTCAGCTTATATTTCCTATGCACGAAAATTGTCAAAAAAAATGTTACTCAATATACTGTTTTCATTGAGGCATATATGCTTAAAGCAAACGAACATATGCTTACTTTGCCCACATGAATGCCTTATCAAGGTATTGCAAAGATCCTCCTACAAAAGGCTTTGGCGGACTTGGGTCACTAGCGGTCCACCACCCTACCGGGATTCTCACAGCGTTTAGTCCACTTTCGGCAATAAACTTGAAATCCTTTTCCACTATGAATGTTTTCCAGTGTTCCTGTAGAACAATAGGGCAAAGCACAAAAGATCATCCAAAATTATTAGAACATTTTTAGTGGTATGCAACCTAGTTAAAAGTGTCACATTTAGCCATTTAGGAACCTTTTGAATAGTCAATACCTCTTAGGCTTTGACCCTTAAAATTTATTAGCATGATATTGACTTGTATAATAATTTGACTTTGGAGGCAGCAATTGATGACCACCTAATTTATTGTTATTTATTGATATATGCCTAAAGGTCGTTGATGATATATGCTTGATGAATGGTGGCCCAATAATAACGAACTAACAATAAGAAGAATAGTAGTAACATAAATAATAACAAGAATAGTAGTAACATAAATAAAGCACTGCACCTAAATAAAATCTTACTTTCATAATTTGTGGTGCTTTCAAAGGACCGTGACCATTAGTCACTTGGAACTCTCCTTGAAACCTTTGGGCAATCGACATTTTGAAAACCGAAGGATCATCGTTTCCCCATTGCCCGTCTCCCTTGGAATCGGCAGTAACAAGAACTTCGGTTTTTGCCTACATTATATATTTCCAAGCGAAAAGACGCAAAAACAAGAATCACTAAACTTTTTTTTCTTGTAAGTATCATCGTTGAGACTTAAATGCATTAATAAATACAAATTGGGTGCGAAGTAACCTGCACGAACAACCCATTTGGTGCTTTAATCCTAACACGACTAGGATCATCCGATTTTCTGATAATCTCAAAAATACCCGATTTTTCAGAATCTGTCGAAGTAGCTACTAAATTAATCCCGTCAAGTCCTAGGAATTGTTTGTTAAACACCCTCATGCGAAAACTAGTCTCATTAATCCTCCACAACTGCATAAAAAATATCAAATCATGTCAACTACTATATAATGAAAAGAACAACTATTCTTTAGTGAACAACTACTATATAAGTTGTACATTTGTTGGCGATTAATATAATACATTCTCCTTTTGCAGCAGCAGCAGCAAAAAAAAAAAAAAAAAAAAAAAAAAAAAAAAAAAAAAAAAAAAAAAAAAACTTTACTAGGCACTATGGCATGACAATTTTTCACCGTTGTATGAAATTTACCGGAAATGTTTCCCAGCCTGAAGCAGATGTACGGTTTGCGACAATGATTGTACCTCCACCGAGCTCAGCAGCAAGGTATTTACCAATCGTAACGGATTTAAGCTGAAGCTGAGCTCCATCCTAGTAACAAGAAGTGACATTAAATTATTAATATTTTACATTAATTTAACAAGAAAATGAACGTAAATATAGATAAGAAAAACAAATGAATTAGAAGAACTGAAAGCTAAAACTGGTTAAGTTGTTCTAGCTTTTGGTTCTTGTACGTATAGCACATAGACATGAAATGAAAACGAACCAAGAAATCTTTGTTCGGGATGTTATCGAAGAGAGAAGGTTTCATCCATCCTTCGGTTACGAGCCAGCCACCGAGATTAACAGCTTTGATCTTCTGATTAGTTTTGCTTTGCAGTAATGTTCTTCCATTGGAGATGAAGAACAAAGCAAATACGCAAATAATGCACAAGAGTTGGCTTTTTGAACGTGTTCTTGTTCTCATTTTTTAATTTTACTTGGTTAATAATCGACAACTATGTAAATGTGGGATATTTGTATTTGAAAGGTGATATAAATAGTGACAAAATGGGGGGATCTTTGACTTTTTTTTGGGTCATATATCTCAAGAATAGTTGAGTATTCAAACACGTCTAGATCTTTGACTTTTTTTTCATTCAACTTGTTCTATTTAATTATGTCAATTCATGTAGTTTTCTTGTTAAAAGTTTTTAATTCATGTTAACAGTATATCTATACTAATATACAGTTATTTATTGATAAAGTTATTTTATCTTTTCGGTTAGTTATTGAATACCAACTATTTTTTCGTTTTAGAAAAAGGCAAAATAACATATATATTCCTCTTAAAGTGAATAATTGCATATATATCTTTTGTACAAGTTTTTTATGTAAATAATACAATAATTTTTATACATGCTTTGGATATATATATATATATATATATATATATATATATATATATATATATATATATATATATATATATATATATATACACAATTATGCATTTTCAGAATGATATTTATGTAAAAAACCCTTAGAAAAATGTATTATAAGTAGTGATTTTAATCACTAAAAAGTTTGAGATAAGATTAAGCGAAAAGAAATAGAGGTTAAAGTACTCGTAAGTAGGGGTGTTCATCGATTCGGTTAGTGGTTGTTCGGTTTTTTCGATTTGGTTATTTTGGGTAAAAAAAATCTGGGTAAAACCGAAAATCTAATCCAACCGAACGAATAAAACAAATTACATAATGTAAATTATTTATTAATTCAAGTATAAAAAATGTTATATTTATAGAGTTTTAATGTTTTTTTTTATATAAATATATAAAAATATATATTTATATGAATCCGTTTTTCAGTTCGGTTCAGTTTTTATTTTGCCAAAACCATTAGCGAGCCAAAACCCGAATATTTAATTCGATTCGGTTACAAATTTATTTCGGTTTTTTTTTGTTCGTTTTGGTTTCAATTTTCAATTTTTGTAGTAAAACCCTAATTCTGCACACCCCTACTCGTAAGGAGGGCAATCAAAGAGAGATTACCAGTTAAGGTCGAATGTGATAATATATATATATATATATATATATATATATATATATATATATATATGTGTGTGTGTGTGTGTGTGTATGTGTGTCTGTACTGACGTTGACTGTTTATTATGATTGAGATGTGATGATGTGGTGAAAATTGCTTACCATGGGTTAATTCCATGTGATAAGCTTATCTTCAACCATTCTAGATTTCGTATTATTCAAATATATAAAAAGAATTGCATCTTTCAAGAATATTGGTTATTCAAATTCTTTTTTATCCAACCATTTGCTCTACAAATCTCAACTCCAAATTATTTTACACTAACATAATTATATCATATTACATTCATTGAAGTGGTTTGGGGAGCTGGCATTATTCTGAAGTCGTCGTTTGGAGGGTAGTCTTGAGAAAGTGGGGCGGCTTGGGTGCATCGTGGAGCCGCAGCTCGAGCCGACACTGTGCATACGCCGAGCCGAGCTGAACCGATGGCTTAGAGGGATTTAAATAATGGTTAGTGGGTTTGTTAGTGGGTTTTCACTAAGGTGGTACCTAATTAAAAGGGTTTGCTGCATGTTGTGCACCTGTTTTCATAATCGGTTGTAGGTGCTATTATACCAAAAATTAGGCCAGTTTTTTCATTTTTTGGGGTTTTTTATACAAAAACTCTCGCACACACAATGGGTGCCGGTAAGAAATTTATATATGAAATTTATTTTATGCTAATTTTGCATGTCGAATTTAATCGCTCATCTATGATAATGTGTGCTTTTTCAGGTTTTTGGTGACGATGCTGAGGTTTTGTGTAAGAAATTTGTTTATGTTGAGTTGTGCAAGTTTAATTCTATTGATGGTGATACTAAGGTATGTTTACTTTTTGTTGGTTATAGGTTTATAGTGATTTGAGTTATTTGTATTAATGTGTTTTGGTTGGTTAGTTCTGCGATAAAATAAAGCGTTTAATTTTATGTTTGTATAATGTTTGGGGTTAAAATGAGAGTAATGTGGTAGTTTCTGACAGCGATGATGATGAAGTTTTGGATTATCACATTGGGACGTTGTATTCTGGAAGTGGAGGTAAGGAGCAAAGTCTTTATAAACAATGGAAAGCGGATACAGGTGACGACAACAATTATGATGATGATTTTGGCCTATCTCTTCCACAATTAAAGGCTGCAGGAATTCAAGATTTTTATCTTAACTAGGTTGTTTTCTATTTTTTGCATAAAATTTTCTTATTTTATGATGGTTTTTGTTTGGTGGTCTTGTTGGTTGTAGCTAGTTGTCATTTATGGTCTGTCATAAATGAGTTAGTGGTTGTGTCAAGCGATTGCTTGCGGTTAATGTGGTAATTCAACCACATTCTATTGTACTTAAATGTTTTTTTGGAGTAATATATTTTACCGGGTGGAATACCCTTTACCCAAAAAAAATGAGAGTAATGTTGTTTAATTTACGCTAAAGTTGCTAGCTGCTTAGCTTGATTGTAGTGGTTTTGATCATTATTAAAGAACACAAGTTTGTTTTTGTGTGAACTTTGTATTAAACAAATGTGGTTTTGATTATTGTTAGTTAATAGTTTTGAGGTAAAAAATGTAAAGTTGCTAACTTGATTGTAATGGTTTTGTTAATTATTAAAGGACATAACTTTATTTATGTGACTTATGATTAGAGTTGAATATGTTAATGAGTTTTCGGTATTTCAATTAATAGTTCTGAGGTAAAAAAAAGTGTGTGCTTTTTTTGTTTGTATGATGTTTGGGGTTAAAAAGTATGTTAAAGTTGCTAGGTTGATTGTAATAGTTTTGATAACTATTAGAGAACTGGGATGTATTTTTGTGAATTATGATTAGATTTAATGTGTTTATGAGTTTTCGTTGTTTCAGGTGATGTAAAAAGGTTAAATTTGTAAGCGTTCTTTGAATTTTTTGGATTAAAGAGGATAAAATAGTGTTTCTTCTCTTAAAGTTGCCAAATTGATTATGGTGTTTCAGTTATTTGTGCTTACCAGGTAGAGTTAAAGATTTATCATCGTTGGCACTTACATCCCAATTGTTAATGCAGTTGGATAGAAAAATGAGTAGCATGTTCTTATGTGAAAGCAGTATTTGGTCGAAGGTTGGTACGTGGTATCTTTCCTTAAATCATATTTTCTGACAATTCAGTGTAGCATTTCATGGATAAATGCTTGCATGATTAGATTATAATAAGTAGGGGCAACTGGGTAATTGTGGTGATTATGGAAACTACCAAAGGGCCAGTTAATACAGAAGCTATCAAGGTGTAGTAATTTATGCCTAAACTTTTTAACATTATATTTGTAAATGTATCAATAAGGTAATCAGTTCTATGAACGAAATGGTAAGCTTCAAAATTCAATTAATTAAAAACGAGTTCCCCTGTCTTTGAATTAGTGCAAACAATATAACACTCTTTTAAAGAATCTGAAAATATTATTTGTAGATACGAGTAGGGGATTGGCATTTATTACAATGGCATGCATTCAGGAAGTTAAAGAAGCCATTAGAATGTTTGATGGATCTGTAAGTGTTGATTTCATACGTTTTACGTTCTAATTTTTATTTTGCTGTAATGATCTTTGAAATTTTGCTTTTTTGTCAAGATTACTCAGCTTAATTGTGTTTATGCTATGGTGTGTTACAAGTTGTGTTTTATTTAATGGCCTTTCAAAATTGTTTACCTACTATGTATGCTATTAGTGGATTTCTAGATGGCGGACATGAGTGGCATATTAAGTAGTCTAATGAATGTCTATATGTATCCAGGTTGCCCAATTTCAGCTTTTATATGTTGGGACAGCAGAGAATGATGGTGTTTTGATACTGATTTTACAGACTTGTTTTGCATTACTAAAATAATAAGCAAAATTAATTTGGTTTTTTGGGGTGTTTGATGTTTTTGGGTTTTCTCTAACGTGAATGCTAATCATATTTTTGGTACGGCAAAGACCATATGCTATAAAATGTGATTGTGGTTTGCAGCAGGTTCTATATTTAGTCCACGTAGTTGTGTGAAAATTAAACGTGAAATAGTAGTTATGTGAAACGTTTGTTGGGACAATTGATGTGCCACATATATTCGGTATTAGTAGAAAATATGCAAGATATGCATCGCGCATCAAGTAGTATAACTAATGGCTCATAGGTATCTAGCTTGCCTAGCTTTAGTTTTTATACGTTATTTCGACAGTAGAAAAAATTGGTGTTCTTGATGATGATCTCATTTGGATTGTATTAAGGGTCTTTTCTTATATGAATTGTTGTTTTGAGCTTGCCAGTTATGCTGTTATCTTTGGAGTTCTGTGCATGGCACAACCAATGGTTTTCGACATACATTTTATCTTCAAGGCATGTACAGGTTTTATTTTTAATTTAATTAATGTTTTACATTTTATGAGGTGATACCTGATTAGGCATCGTCCGTGTGTTTCTGTTTGTTTAAGGGTTCTGATTTCTTTTACTGTCTGATATATGGCGACGTTTTCTGGTTTTATACATGTGTATAATATGCGGTCCCGGTTATTTTGTGATAACCATTAAAGTGCGATATGTGGTTAGCTGTGAATAAGTTATGGTAATGAGTATTACCATTTGTAAGTTGTACGGGCCACTTTTTGCTTGTGCAAAATAGGTATTCGTGATTTCCTTTAAAGTTCGATGTGTGGTTTTATGTCTTTCTTTGTAAGATGTAATCGTAATTGCTGATTTAATAAGTGATATTAGCTAGCATGGGAAACTGATCTTTCTATTTAGGATTGGATGTCTTAGTTTGAACTCCATGCTTTATATTATTAAATTATTAAATGTTATTCTTGGTTGATTTAGTTTTTTGCATACTTCATACATTTTGTTTTTTTTTTTTTGTTTTTTTTAGTCTAATTTAGACGTTTGTTCATTTTCTATGTTGATTTTGGTCTCGCAGTTAGTCTTAATTTTGTCGTGTCAAGAACTTTGCTGGTTCAATTATTAATAGACTTTTCTTTTTTGTATTCAATCTGTACAAGAATTTTCGGTTGGACATGATAATGCCCAGGTGAGGAGATGGAAGAAATCGATTTAAAAGAGGAGCATGTTTTACAAGTCACTTGCACCAAGATACTCTAATCAGAACAAAGAGGGTCCTTATTTTCTTCCACAACATCATAAAACTAAAAATGAAAAGGCTTTTGGTTCTTAGAATGATGTCATTGTGGAAGAAAATAAGAATATTCTTTGTTCTGGTATATCTAAAATAACTGTTTATAGTATTTAGGTGCCTAACCTGTACACCTCAATCCCACTACGAATCATACATTTCCAGTTCTCCTGGCGTTTTGTTCAAAATGCCTTTTTTAGAGATTCGAAGTGGGGATGGCTCTGATGATTCGGTAACAGGGAAAAAAATTGGACCTTTTGCTCGCAAATTGTCGTTTTGCTTGCACATTTGATGTTGCTAGAATTGGTAACCAGGTAAAATCTAATTGCTCACATCCCCGTAACTTCACTAAAGTTATAAAAACAACTTTAAAGAATCCTTCTCCTTCAAGATGATGGTACTAACATGGTTCTAATTTATAAAAAGGAAATTTGGTAAGCAGTTTTATAAATTTCGGTATACTACATATGAAAAATCATAATTTTCAAGTCTTTGGCAAAAGGTGCTTTCAATGAATGCTTTATTTAGATTAATTTAATCAGAAAGTATCGAGTGGACTTCTAACATGTAACGTAAAGAGAAGTTCGTGTGGTTGAATCGGTTGGAGAACTCGAGTCTATGTTTGAATGAATCGATTATAACTTAAATATTCATAAAACTTGTGCATTTTGAGGTGTATTTTTGTTGGGTGTTCGTAGAGTTGAGCTCATGTTTGGTCAATGTATATGCTCTCTTAGTCTCAAACTTATTGTCCATATTTTTTTCGAGTTGTTCCAAATTAATTGTTACTTCTAAAAATAGATAGAAAATTTAGATCGAGTTTACCACATTACCGTCACTTGATGTTATTATTAGAAATATTAAAGAAGTTATACATTAATTATTTTGGTGAAATAGTCATTCTACAAAAAGTAAGAAAAAGAAAAATATAATGACGGTGTTTTTCTAAAATTATATGTTTTGTATCGGTGAACAATTATTTTGATACAGAGAGAGTAATTTGAATTGTAGGTGCATGTCATGTGCTTGTTGTCTAGCTATTTGCGAACTTTTTTGTATTGATTCTTGTACGTTTTTTAGCCTTTTAAGCTATTGTACATTTGTACAATTCTACAAAATATTCTTAAATCGGCCAAAAAATCCGTTACTTTATGCATCTTTTTGGGTGCCGACTGACCCATCCTCAAAGACGTAACTTTAACTCAACGAGCACCTGGTACAATAACCTTTAGGCAGAAGTTATGATTGCACTTATGAAATACTATTTCTCCTAAAGTCCTCTTGACGTTTATGGTCAACTGGACAATTCTTCATTTGTATGTTTATATTATTTATCCTAATGAAATTGCCTCTTCTAGGAAAAATTTCGTCTTTTATTTTTATTTTATTATTATTATTTATTTTGTTTTTCTAACATGGAGCCATGGAGGGATCTTAAATTCATAGTTGTGCTATATTATTTGTCCGATGAAAGGTAGACAACATATCGCATTTCCTAAGTATTGGAATTGCCGTATTATTGACTTATTCTTCTTCTAAAAATTTGTTACGAGAGTCAAATCGTAGGCTTGATTTATGGCCATCATGGGAGGAGTCAACTTCCAGAAACTCTTAGACCACCAATATTCGATTGTAATCAACTTTGATTTTTCCTCCGGATGGCAATAAGATACTATGATTAATCAACCAATTATGACGTCTCGATTATTTATTTATTTATTATTTTTTTTTTTATTTATTTATTTATTTTTTTTAACGGCAAATGAAATATAACACTAGCAAGTAATCTCCACCACCATTTAGCAAGCATGCCAAGGTTACTTACCCATAGACTCCCGATACCAACCCCACCTTGGTTAAGAGGAGAGATTACTTTATCCATGCAATCCAAGCTATCTTATTAGAATCTGAGGTGCCACCCCAAAAGAGATGCTTTATAAAAGATTAGGGGCCACCCCATTTTTTCCAAACGGAACCCCCCGTGTTTTTTTTATTTTTATAATTTTGTTTTTATTAAAACACTGTAAACCTAAAAGTATATAACAGAAAATATAAAGTTTAATAAGTCAAAAGCTTAAAACTGACAGAAAACACGAAACACAAATTGATAAAAAAAATTGTATTATACTATAAACTGAGAGGACAAGGGAAATATTTTGTACTTTACCCCCCTTATGTTACATCCAAGGGGGGTTTGTATAGTAGGACCCGATTAGATTATTGACCACAAAAATGATGACCTTGAGAAAACATCAAATGATAGCAACTATAAAATCGATAACAGACATCTGTAATTGAAAATATTTTTATGAGCAATAGTATAGTATCCGTGCAAAGCGGCGGAAAATGGATATTTTAAAACGGTTTTCATTTTTTAGATTCGGTCCTAATGGATGATAGTTTTCGGTTATTGTAAACTATTTTCGATGATGGCGCCAAAGATTGAGAAATTAAATATGTAAGAGATGTGAAAAATATGATTTTCACATATTTTGAGAGAAAAGTTGTACTAAGTAGTTCTTTAAATTAGCCATTGCTTTTAATATATGTATTTTTAAAGTACTATATGTGTCACACCCCGCTAAAGCAAAAACACGAGGTGTAACTGGAAAGGGGCACAGGCATAAGATAATAGAACATGCTATCATTTAAAATAAAGGAAAGAGTACAACATTACAATAGTGTTTTAGCTGACATCGACAATTAAAATATAAACTTTAGTTCCCAAAAGATAGCATTTTAATACATAATGACCAGTAATGACACGTGAAAACTTCCTTATGCAAAAACCTTAAAGAAAAAGCTTACTGACGATCACCTGAAATGCATGAGAGAAAACGGGTCAACTATGAAAATAGTTGGTGAGGGGGTATACACATTTTTTATAATATGAAAACCTTTTTGAGAAAGTTCATACAGCAAATATCCTATCAACTTATCCTGTTACAAATTAATCTCGCCCATACAAGACTTGTAACATATAAGTTCACATATATTTTCATAATAAAAGTAAGTCAAACGTCTTTAAGAAAGGTCCAAAAGGCAAAGGCTCTGTCAAACAATTCAGTTGCAAATCCCGCCCATACAAGACTTGTAACCTATATCTTCACAAAGCATTGCATAAAAAATAGTACAGTTTATGTTCAAGCATAGGCTGTTTTATTAGTTTACAATATAAGCACCACGTATATAATAATGTATGCCAGGAAAGCCCCTAAAATAAATAATATGCGTCCCGTAACATAGTGAACAAGAGATTGGCCGACCTCTAATGCCCCAGACAAGGAGGTTGTACGAACAGTACATATAACTGGGGACTGACAATGAGAATGTATGAACAGGACATTATACAACAATTATGTACAATTAAGAATGCTCCTAACATGGGAGACTTTATGTCACTCCACCACCTAGGCGAGAATTATTGTCACTCCACCGACATGGCGAGAATTATTGTCAAGTACGCTCCAAAGAAGGGAGACTTTGCATGTTCCAAAAAAGGGAGACTTTAGGTTATAGTATGTACGGTACATTTAGTTCAAAACAAGTAATAAGTTCATAATTAGGTTCAATAAGTCGAGTTCAAAAGTTCAAGAGTTCAAAACAGGTTATAAAGTCAAGACAAGTCAAAAGAGTTCAAATTAAGTCAAAGGGTTCAAGATCAAGTAAAAGGGTTCAAAATTAAGTGAAACAAGTTCAAAATATATCTTACGGTTCAAAAAAAGTTTAAAGAATTCAAGTAAAAAGTTTCATAAAATCGAAATCAATTTAGTTTAACTATGATTCATGCATTCCACCCCAAAACGATTAAAACAATTAAAATGGGGGCCCGTGAATTCTCACCTCAAATCATGAGTAATGCATTACAAGTAAGTCACCGAAAACGATGTGCGATACTTTAATCGCAACCTTAAGTAATAATGTGTTTTAGATCGTAATAATGTCGTGTATGTAATTATAAAAGTTATATCACCCGCACATGTTTGTTTGTAAGTTTAGTTATAAAAATAACATCACTTTGTTATTTTCTATCAATAGTCAAAATATACTATTTTGGAATTTTAACAAGTATAGTTCGTAGTTACGGAAGGAATGTTTCGGTATTATATGTTTTGAAAAGTTTCCGACTCGACCAATATATATATATATATATATATATATATATATATATATATATATATATATATATATATATATATATATATATATATATATATATTTGTGTGTGTGGGTGCCCGCGCGCGCGCTGCGTCATTTGTTTGGTCCATTTTTCCTGATTCGGTCATTAAGACCCTTAAAAATGACTTTTAAATTTTCTGACAGCTTTCAGTAAAATGCTGTGAATAGTATTTTTATATATTTTTCGACCAAAACTTCGGTGTGTCATAACTTACTCGTGTTAATTCTGTTTTCAAAGTTCTACCTATCCCCGCTTAGGTATTTAAGTACACCAAAACATTTTAAGGTTTTGGGGACTCGATTTATCTTTTAAAGCTCGGTTTTACTTTATTGAAAATCCCAACAACATGTATATTTATTTTCTGAAAAATAGTTTTCGTCATTAACTTTAGACTATCGAATCTCATTCGTTATAAATCCGTTTTTATCCATTCAAACGACCATGTTTTCGTTATAAAATTTATTTTCTATTTCTTTGACTAAATCTTGTAAAATCAACTTTTTTTTTGAAAATTAGAAACTTGGGCAGCACTTCCACGCATATTTTTCAATAATCCATTTTTTATACTAAATCACTTCAAATCAACTCCAAAACTATCCTAATCTCTTCTACCAATTTCTTGAACAATTTTTATAATTTCACAATAATAATAACAATATAGTAAAAATATATAACTTGAGGAAATGACTCATAAATGTACAAAAAAAATTATTAATCTATATTAACACTTATATAGCAATAGTTTCTATAAATCAAACAAAAATATTCAATACTTATATGGCAATAGTTTCTATAAAGAAAAGTGTTTAACACAAGACATTTATATTTTAACAATATAAATGTTAGGTATCCTTAATGAGTTGAGTTGAGAGATGAGATTAGTGGATTCTTAACCATAAAAAGATAAGCACAATTGTGTTTATCCTATCGTTTACTTGAAAAACGCATTTTGGTGTCCTATTTATTAAATGTTACTATGTGCTGGGCCAAGTTATAGGGATTTTCTATGTGACATATACCGAATTATAATCTTTTATATAATAAAAGAATTATGTCATTTCAGAGTTTTTTTGACAGAACAATCTTATGGGAAAAAAATTGGGCCAATAGGAAAACTCGATTTTGACATATAAGCGAAATCGAGTAATATGATTGGCCAATAAAAAGTCAAAACTGAATTGATTTTAGTCAAACTTTAATAAATTTGGTGAAGCATTTGATTTAGAAAATAAAAACACATAAAAATATAGGTGTCAAATTTATGAAAATAAAAACTTAAAAAAAATGAGGTAATTAATAAAACATTAGTGGTTGAATTTTAAATATATTATATGGAGTTAAGTGTAAAATTATAAATATCCATGTTTTTTGATAACTTTAGATATTACAAATATAACACTTACACTTTAAACCTCCTACACTTTATAATATGAACTTTGTTTATAATTACATGAGTATTAGTGTTGGTATGAGACTAACTTACAAAATTTATAAATGTACGAATTAGTTTTAATATACGCTAAATACTTTTAAAATAAATATTAGCTTTAAACTTTCATCTATTAAAATACCTTTTTACTATGTACGTTAAATATAAATAAGGGCTCATGTTATCATATTTAAAAGTTTAATCTATACGTACACGGGTTTGAATATTAAATACAGTTAAATTACTATTAACGGTAATAAAAATATCAAATGGTAAGTACGAGTTACTGTGATATGAAAATAAATATGCGCGATTGTACTTATAACGACTGATGTAATTATTATTTAAAGTTTATATACAGATATCCGGAAAAACATTTTTAAAAAACTTTACGGAGTATATTTCAACTTCATCAGCGCTCATTATGTGCTAATAAACTCGCACATTTTGTACAACATGATATCAATACTTAAAGTTAAACAACAATATCAACCTCAACATTAATATTTATGTCAGCTAAACAAAGTTAAATCTTTCATCCAATAAAATTTTTACAAAATATTAATTGATATTAATACATAATGAAAAACTCATGCAAACTTATTAGTTTATATTACAATTTTCACGGTTAAATTCTTATATGTCCATATAGTAAGCAAAAAATTAAAAATTAATTTGATTTATGTGTAAACCCATGTGATTAAAGAACCTTTGACCCAATAATATTATAAGGAGACACGTTCAAGAATCCAATACAAGGTCGATGCCACGGTTATATTTACAATTTCTGCCAACTATTTTTCTTACTTTCACCCATGTTGATGCTCCAACTTTTTAAAATATACATAAGATTTCTGTTTTTAAATGATAATACTATATAATTAATTTAACTTTACATTTATTCATCTAGTATAACACAAGGAACTTTTAGATGGATCATATATACTTTAGATGTTATTGTCCGTTTTTTTTTCTTTTTTTTTTTTTTTTTTTTAAATAATTCATATCAGTGATGCATCTAAAGACTTGATACAAAATTATTACGATCCACTGCTTATGAATCTTCTATTTTCACCCTCGTATCTTCCTTTTTTTTACACGTTATTTGTTTTTATTGATGTAAACAAATAGCATAACACGACTTGCATTTTGATGATACCATTACAAAATGTACATATTATTTTATTGTAACTTTTTTAAAGTCATGCGGTCCATTTGATGATCTCTCTATCAATTATTTGTTAGTCTGTTAAAGTTGTTATGTTTGGGTTCTTGTATAACTAATAGTTTTAGAAATAAGTTTTTTTACTAAAATGAATAGAAGGGGAGTGTTGATGACTTGTGACATAGAGTGATAAGGTCTTATTCGTCAATGGTGATTTGTATAAATTGCCTTGCTGCCATTTTGTTAATCACCACCCATAAATTAAGTCTCTATTTTAATTTCTTAAACAAAAACAGAGAGTGAAGCTTTTGGTAATACTATATTATGTTGTTAGTTATATTGTGGACCATTATATCCCGCTTGTATAATATGTTGAGCTATTGTAAGTTGAAAATGTAGCAATAGCACCAATAAAGTTGACAATTATGAAACAGGTTGGGAAAGTTAAACTATCATTTACAAATATTTACATAAAAAATTATGCTCGATTCAGTATTGACTTATACAACTTTTTAGACCATATCAGAATGGACCTAATAAATCTAATGTATGCCTACAGTGTGGTTGTTATAATTTTGAAAATTGTAATATCAATATACAGTATATGAAAAATATTAATTATACTTTCAAAAACTCACTAATATCACCTCTTGAAATTAAATTTTGTTTTACAAACTATACTGAACTTCACACTTCACTTAAGATACATCGAGAATGCAACTTCAAGTAAAATGTAAGGCTTTATGTATTCTTTTGTAGAAGTACCTTTGGCGGAACATCTTTCGACTTATCCCAACGTAACCATCATTTTGCAATGACAGCCTCTATCAATAAAAAAACATAAAAAACTTAAATTCCTGGCCCTATTTGTTAGATATTGCGTTATATGATTCTCGTTTTACACGTTTAGCATTATAACATAGATCATTTAAACTTATTTTGCTCGATGTTGAATGTCGTTTCACGTGCTCTGGTGCCTTTCCCGAATGCCTCTCCATTAGGAAGAAGGATGTGACTGGTATAACCGTACAAAGATGTAGCTCCAGTCCCATAGCCCACACATCAGTATTCCAAGTTAAAACCTGCATTTAACTCATCGTTTTCTACCGGTCTATATAAAGACCAAAATTAACGCAAGGAACATTGATAAAATATTAAAACCCACCCTTTTACAAATGACCTCAAAATAGATGAATTATCATAAAAAAAATAAAATAAAATAAAACAATCCAATCTCCATAACCCGATCAAACTTAGAACTTAATAAATATTCAAGATTTAAACACAGAATTAGATCAAATGTGATCATTAATTTTGACTTTAGAAATTCGAACCTTTTGTTTGTAAATCCACAACTTACATCAACATTTAGTGTCTTATTCGTTGCCTATTAGTTCTGGCTTCTCAAATATTGTTAAAGTATCGAAATGATCAGTAAAACACATTAATTAAAATCCAAAATTCAAAATTTACTCCAACAACAAATTAGGGTTTTCAAATTAATCATCAAACATCAATTCACATATATATGATGCACCAAATTCAGTTCAGCTTAATTTAAATTCAAAATCTTAAATTTAAAAAAGATGTGTTCTTTATTAATATCAAATCTTAACCTATAAATTATCAACCTAAGCTAGATTTTAACCACTTAATAATCTAATGTTCCGTAAAGTTTTTAAAAAATATTTTTCCGGATATCCGTATATAAACTTTAAATAATAATTAAATGAGTCATTGTTATAAGTACAATCACGTATATTTGATATCATGTTATACAAAATATACGAGTTTAGTAGCATGAGCGTTGTCGTTGTTATAATTTAAAATATATACGTATATAAACTTTTATTTAGCAGACATAGATGTTATGGTCGATGTTGTTGTTTAACATTTAACAATTGCTTTCATGTTGTACGAAATATGCGAGTTTAGTAGCACATAATGAGCTGATGAAGTTAAAATATACTCCGTAAAGTTTTTTAAAAAATATTTTCAGGATATCCATATATAAACTTTAAATAATAATTATATGAGTTGTTGATATTTATATTACCGTTAATAATAATTTACCCGTATTTAATATTCAAATCAATATACGCATAGATTAAACTTTTAAATATGATGTGACAACTAGCAAATTAGGGAGCCATTTTGAAAATCCGCATTACGTTAAAGTTCGTTTATAAATTTTTATTTGAAGTTTTATTCGTAACGAACTTGTGAAACCTACATTATGGTTGATTATATTTTAAAATCTTTATGAGATTTGAAGATTTATTTCAATGATTCTATATGGAAATATATGTGATGATTTAATTTGAAATTCCTCATTTGGCACTACGTTGACTCCGGCACTAAGATAACCTAACAGAAATTTGAGTCTACGGATACGACTATATATATATTTATTTATGGAACGTCTCGTGAGATATTAAACGATTTGAAACGAGTTACGGGTCTTGGTCCATGTATTTTACACCTAGCCACCTCAACCTTAAAGATTAATAATACTCTTATTATTATTATCTATTACTATTATTATTATTGTTTAAGTAAAAGAAGAAAAAAAAAATAATAATAATAAAAAGAGTATGACTACAAAAATCGTCCTTGTGGTTTTTGCTTCTCACACCACACAAACACAATCAAAATAATATACTCCTCCATCTCTCATCTCTCTCTCTCTCTACAACCCCTAGCCGCCGCCCTCTTTGGCCGGCCACCACCGTCGCAGCGCTACCCTCACCACAAAACTAACACCACCATCTTAACCACCATCTTCCGATCTATCTATTGGTGTGCACCACGCGCCTCACCAACATCATAACCTTTGTTTTTAACCACCACCGCCACCTAAACACCACTTTTTCCGTCATTTCATTGTTGGGTTTTTGAAGAAAACGTTATTTGGAATCGTTTGGAGGTGGGTGGCCACGATTTCTTTGTCGTGTGCCTCGATTTAGCTTAGATCCGTGGCTACACGAGCTATATTCTTGTTGGGTTTAAAGATTAACACATGGGAAATGTTGTTTTGATAATATTAATGCGTTTGGTATCCGGGTTTTTGGTTTGGTCGATTGGGTCGAGACACGACCGAGAGCCAATGCTCTCGGCTTGTGTTCTTGTTGGAGTAATCTTGGTCTTGATGATTATTTTGGCCCTCGTATTTGATTTGTGGATGTTTGGGATTGATATGTTGGTTTTTGGATACGTGGGATGATTTGATTTTTTTTCGTTGGTTGCTTTGAGGCCGACGACCCATATGGGTCGGTTGGTTTTTGGTTCGAACTCTCAAGAGCTAGCCGAGACCATAGAGGTCTCGGGTGGGACCCACACGAGTTGTGGTGAAGCTTTGACTCGGGCTTGACTTGGTAGGTCGACCCGTGAATTTGTATTTTGATATGCGTCGCGTATATATTTGATGGTTTATGTTTTTGGCGAATATTAGTATGATTACTAATATTATGTTGAAGTGAATGGCGAGTTATATGGACTCGAGGTATATCTTGGAGTTGTGTTGACGAAAGTGGCATTGGGGACCGATTGTGAGACGGTCAACTAGAATGACGGAGATAGGTTAGTCGGGTGCCGTAGTCGGACCCTATTGTTGTAGCACGTGATATGGGTATTGTTTGGACGGACTTGGATTGATTGATTATGACTTGGTGATTTTTATGTTGGACTTGGACAACGAGCCGAGAGTGATGACTCGGACATGTGACCATTTCGTATGACTCGATAAATATTTATAATCAAACGCAAATAATAAAACTCGTAATAATATTATTGGTAATATAAACGTTTATATAAATATATAGACGTGAATAACGCATATAATTCCTCAAAACGCCATCATATCACTAAATCAATAAATCTCAAATCCTCAATTCATCTCAAGAAATCCCAAATCTATAATCATCTCAATAATCTCATAATACCTCAATAATAAACAATGATGCTTCGGCTTGGCGGGCTGGCGGGCAATGGTCGAGGATCGTTTTCTATAAAAATCGGTTATAGTATAGGTGTCTATTTACCTAGTTCTCTATAACCTTGGCTCTGATACCAATCTGTAACACCTCCAAAATTTGATACAGCGGAAGACTCAACAAGCTTTCGGGGTGCTACGGGGATTGGTATCCATTCAAAGTCATGAAAGAACGAGATAAAGTAAACATAAGAAAAACACAACCAAAACGGGTTTTAATGTTTACATTTATCCTGAGAATTATCCAAAGTAAGGCCCAAAAAAAATAAACATAGGTCCACAATAGTTTATCAAAGTTTTAGAAAGATAGATCCATAACCGGTGCCATTGCCAAGCCTCCAATTCCAAGCATCCATAGAGCATCACTTAATGACCTGAGAAAATGTGCTAAAAGTCAGCTTTCGCTGGTGAGATCATAGGTTTAAATTCATAATTCAATATAGTGGACATATACGCAAAACGCTTGCTAGCTAGACTAGGCCTCAATCATCCAACCAATATAATCCAACCAAATCAAATCATCCCTATAGGTGCATGCTATAGCTCAAATCAATCCAATCAATAGCTTACCTAGCTCAAGTCTAGGCCTCGCTCGATAATCAATCCAATAGCTTACCTAGTTCGGGACTAGGCCTCGCTCAACAACCAATCAATAGCTTACCTAGTTCGGGACTAGGCCTCGCTCAATAACTAAATCAATAGCTTACCTAGCTCATGTCTAGGCCTCGCTCAATAACCAAATCAATAGCTTACCTAGTTCGGGACTAGGCCTCGCTTAATCCTACCTAGTTCTATAAGCATAGCAAGTTTTAAATAAACGAAGCGATAATAGTCCACATAAAACATTTGCACGTTTCTCACCCCAAGTATTGAAAACAAAGTTCAAGAGTAAAAGTGGGGCTATGACTCACCTCAAGTCCAGCAAATCCTCAAAAGAAATCGATAGAAGAAAGACGTAAGCAAACTCAAGTAACTCACGTAACGGCAACTACAGACTCGGCACTTCCTAACAATATCAAACTCGTTCAGAATCATTTCCTCAAAAATCAAATATTCCCAATCCCGAACGTATTCCATTTAACTTTCCAAAAATATCCATTTCTCGAATTATCTTCATATTAATTTGAAGTTTGACGTTTGGTATTCATATGGGCGGAGGGTCGACACAACTCAAACCAAGAAGCCACAACGAAAGAAATAACAAACCATCTATAGGTCTAACATTAGCCCAATATATTATTTAAATAAATCATCGAAGTTTATCAAATCCGTCGATTTGGTAATCCCCCATATTTATTTACGTAATATATCGCTCCAAGATTATACCCAACCTAAATCACATAGCACAAAGAATACTATATGGTAAATATCGTAGTCCAATAAATTCCCTATATATATCGTCCAATTTGCCAAATTCGTCAATTTAGCCAATTCCACGAGATATATAGTAATTTATTATCCTAATATACGTACCACAACCTATGGGCGTCGTGGGATACGATGCCCATTAATATACTCATTTTCTATGGCTAAATAAACCCTATTTAACCCGTCGATTAAATAGGTTACGTAGTTATAGAAAATGGATATATTAATCGTCATATCTCCGTGACAACACAAAAGTCACATAATAAAGTCCACTTGGACTTAAGTAACCACAACTCGTATAACTCGATAAGTTTTTCAAATTTATAAAAGTCATGTTTTTAATTATTACTTACCCGTTGTATTAGTTCTTGACATTATTTATAATTATTATTTATAATAATACCCCGACATTTATTGCACTATTCGCATAGTATAATAATTATCGTTATATTATTATAACGTTTACTCGTGATCGTTTTATTATTAATATACGCATTTATATATATATATATATATACATACGTTTATCACGTCCATATACGTATATAAACGATTATATTATCAATAATATTATTACGAGTATTATTTTTAATGTTTGATTTTAAATATTTATCGAGTCATAAGAATTTGGTCACATGTCCGAGTCATCACTCTCGGCTCATAGTCCAAGTCCAAAATAAAACAAACAAGTCATAATAAATAACCAACTCCGTCCAAATCAATCCCAATCACATGCTACAACAATAGGGTCCGACTACGGCACCCGACTAACCTATCTCCGTCATTCTAAGTGACCGTCTCACAATCGGTCCCCAATTCAAACTCGTCAACACAACTCCACAATTAAAATCATACTACCAATCATCTTCGGCTCCAAAAACAACGACCGTAATAACATCAAAATTACCAATGCCAAGCATGCCATTAAAGCAACAAAAACAATATTAATATGTATAAAAAATGATACTCAAGTCTCAACAACAAAGGTTAACAATCAACAAGAATCCGGAGACCCACTCGGGTCACGGCTAAGCTCCAAGAGCCACGAGGCAATTCCCAAGGCCAAGGGGGTCTCGGTTAGGCTCCATCGAGCCACAAATAAACCAAACGAACCCTTGAGGTCGACGGTACTCCAACAACAACAATACCACAATAATCTTTGGTCAAGAATCGACCATAACCCAACAAGGTATCACCAATACCCTCGATAACATCCCAAAAGGAAGAACCCAAAATCAAAACTCTACCAAACTCGACAAAATCACAAGCCGAGAGTATGAAAACTCTCGGTTCCAACTCGACCCACTCCAAAATCAATAACCCGGATACCAAACCATATCTTTATTAAAAATATTAATTTCCCCATCATTTATAATCCATATTTCATCAAAACCCATTAAATAAAATCGTGTACCCACGATTTGGGTAACAAATCGAGACACACGAGTTGGAACTCGTGGTCACTCACCTTCAAAATGACTCCAAGAACATGTTTCTTCAAAACCCAACAAGAAAAGAGATGAAAAGTGATGGTATTAAATTCGTACGGGTGTTAAAGTGGTCCAAATCGCGCGTGGTTTATACCAATAGATAGATCGAGAAAAGATGATTAAGATGGTGGTATTATTTTTGGTGTGAGAGTGGCGGTGGTGGTGCTATTGGAGGTTTAGGGTGGCGGTGATGGTGTGTTAAAAGAGAGAGAGAGAGTTGTAATGTTGGTGAAGGTGTTGGTGGGTTGTGTTGCTTTATCAGGTTTTTCACAAGGACGGTTTTCAATTTACTCTTTAAAAAAAAACTTTTTATTAATAATAATAATAATAATAATATTAAGGGGTAAAGTGGGTTAAGTAGCCCGGTGTAAATACACGGACCAAACCCGAAACCTTAAATAACAAATCAACTTTCTCGAACCGAAATCGTTCCAAAATAATCAAAACCTCGCGATATGTTCCAAAAATATAAATATCCGAACCAATATTAAAATAATTAAAATTGTTAGGTTATCCTAGTGCCGGAGTCAATGTAGTGCCAAAATAATGATCTCAAAAATAAATCATCACGAATGAACCAAACCAAACCATAAATGAATAATCGAATTCCATAAATAACGTACGATAAAAATCACATTCCACGTTCATAAAATATCTCGTCTCGATAAACTTTTCAAATATTCCAAAATTATAATTTTTAATGTAATGCGAGTTTTAAAAACGGCTCCCTAATTTGCCAGTTGTCACATCCTCCCAGCCTCAGAAGAAACCCGTCCCGGGTTTCTCTCGGAACAAACCATCTACGAAGTAAAAAGCTTCGGATATCTCTTTCGAAACTCATCCTCACGTTCCCACGTGAATTCCGGTCCATGCCTCGAATTCCAACGAACTTTGATGAGTGGAATACGACTTTTCTTAAGTCGTTTAATCTCTCTATCCAGTATCTCAATCGACTCTTCCACAAAATTCAAACTTTCATCCACACGAATATCCTTAATTGGTATAACCGGCGTTTCATCCGAAAGACACTTCTTCAAGTTGCTAACATGAAACACATTATGAACTTTACTCAATTCCGGTGGTAATTCCAACCGATAAGCCACGGGCCCAATTCTTTCCAAAATAAGAAATGGTCCAATGTAGCGGGGATTAAGTTTCCCACGTTTCCCAAAACGTATCACACCCTTCCAAGGCGAGACTTTCAACATCTCTTTGTCTCCAACCTGGAATTCTAGGGGTTTACGTTTCTGATCGGCGTAACTTTTCTGCCTATCTCTAGCTGCTTGCAATCGATCTGAAATTTGCGTTACTTTCTTAGTAGTTTCCAAAATAAGTTCAAAGCCTGTGAGTTGGCTATCTCCAACTTCTGTCCAACCAATAGGCGAACAACATTTACGACCATATAAAGCTTCAATTGGTGC
Organism: Artemisia argyi; assembly: GCA_030686995.1. NCBI lineage: Eukaryota > Viridiplantae > Streptophyta > Magnoliopsida > Asterales > Asteraceae > Artemisia > Artemisia argyi. The sequence continues at coordinate 174,588,541 of CM060695.1, forward strand.
AGCTTTAAGACTTGTGTGGTAGCTATTGTTATAGGAGAACTCCGCAAGGGGGTAGATATTTCTCCCAGCCTTTACCAAAGTCTATTATGCATGCACGAAGCATATCCTCCAATGTCTGAATAGTTCTCTCACTTTGACCATCGGTTTGGGGGTGATATGCAGTACTCATACCAAGTCTCGTCCCGAAAGCGGTTTGAAGTGATCGCCACAACACTGACGTAAAGCGGCTGTCGCGATCAGAAATAATTGATATCGGAACTCCATGCCGAGAAACAATCTCCTTCACATACAACCTCGCAAGTTTATCAACACTATCATCTTCACTAATTGCCAGGAAATGAGCAGACTTAGTCAATCGATCCACAATTACCCATATAGCGTCACAACCGCTAGCTGTCTTTGGTAATTTGGTAATAAAATCCATTGTGATCCACTCCCACTTCCAAACCGGGAGTTCTGGCTGCGTCAATAATCCTGACGGTCATTGATGTTCGGCTTTAACCTTAGAACATGTCAAACACTTACTAACATACAATGCTATATCTGCCTTCATATTCGGCCACCAATATAACTTCTTCAAATCCTGGTACATCTTGTCAGATCCAGGATGAATAGAGTATCTTGACTTATGCGACTCTTGCATAATCAACTCTCGAATTCCTCCATACAATGGTACCCAACTTCGCTCTCCAAAACATAATACTCCATCAGAACGCTTAACAAATCGCTTCTCATTTTCTGCCATCCCAAATATGTTCTCAGCAGGTCAATTTTCTGCTTTCAACGCTTCCATTTGAGCTTCTAATATTTGAGACGGTAACGGAGATACGATAGTCATTCCTAATGACCTAACTCGTAACGGTGGTATCCTCTCCTTTCGACTAAGCGCATCAGCAACAACTTTTGCTTTACCAGGATGGTAACAAATTTCACAATCATAATCGCTTAGCAACTCATTCCAACGTCGTTGTCTCATGTTGAGCTCTTTTTTATTCAAGATGTGTTGTAGACTTTTGTGATCCGTGAATACAACACATTTGGTACCATACAGATAATGTTTCCATATCCTCAAAACAAAAACCACAGCACCTAACTCCAAATCATGGGTGGTGTAGTTCTTCTCGTGCTACTTGAGCTGTCGGGAAGCATAAGCTATCACCTTCTCTCATTGCATTAACACAACTCCTAAACCTTTATGAGAAGCGTCACAATAGACGACGAAGTCCTCGTTACCTTCAGGTAACGCTAAGATAGGAGCACTACACAACATCTCCTTAAGTAATTGAAATGCTTCCTCTTCCTTATCTCCCCATTCGTATTTAACACTCTTTTGAGTCAATTTGGTCAACGGTTTTGCTATATTCGAAAATCCCTCAATGAATCTTCGGTAATAACCGGCTAATCCCAAAAATTGACGAACTTCTGTTGGGGTTGTCGGTGCAGCCCAATCTCTAATCACTTCAATCTTAGCAGGATCTACATGAACTCCTTGACTATCAATCACATGACCCAGAAATTGTAACGTCGGAATCCAAAATTCACATTTAGAAAACTTAGCATACAGTTTCTCTTTCCTGAGCAATTCTAAGATAAGTCTTAGATGCTCCTCATGCTCCTTCTCACTCTTCGAATATATTAGAATGTCATTGATAAACACAATCACGAACTTATCTAAGTAAGGCTTACACACCCGATTCATGAGATCCATGAATACCGCCGGTGCGTTAGTCAACTCAAACGGCATCACCTGAAACTTGTAATGCCCGTAACGGGTTCTGAAAGCCGTTTTCGGAATATCTTCCTCGCGAACTCGAAGCTGATGATATCCCGATCTCAAATCAATTTTCGAATACACACTCGATCCTTGTAGCTGATCGAACAAATCATCGATCCTCGGTAACGGGTATCTATTGTTCACCGTTAACTTGTTCAACTCTCAATAGTCAATACACATACGAAACAATCCATTCTTCTTCTTCACAACTAAGATCGGGGCTCCCCAAGGCGAAGAACTTGGTCTTATAAATCCCTTTTCGGCTAACTTCGCTAATTGTTTCGACAACTCTTCCAGTTCAGTAGGTGCAAGACGATAAGGCGCTCGTGCCACAGGTGCTGCACCAGGTATCAACTCAATCTGAAACTCTACTTGTCTAGTAGGCGGAATTCCTGGCAAATCATCGGGAAACACTTCCAAAAAATCATGAACTATAGGCACATCTCCAATGCACCTTTCCTTCTTCTCCTTCCCTCATTTCTCAGAAATTTGAGCTAAGAAAAGGCAACATCCTTTTTCCATTAGCTTCGGTAATTTAGTGCAAGATATGACCGCTAATCTAGATGGGCCTCTCAATTCTTTTTGATCTCCTGGTATGTTCAGAATCTCCTTGCCGTAAGGCACACACACGATCTTCTCATCGCAAAGTATATGAGCATGATACTTCGACAACCAATCCATACCAATGATGACATCAAAACTTCCTAGTGTGACGGGTAGAAGATCTATGTTGAAAGGACGATTCAGAAAGTTTAACGTGCAACCGCGAATGATAGTCTTAATCCTTTCTATGTTCCCATTAGCTAACTCTACATCATAACCAATTCCTAAGGCCATCGGGGGTTTCTCTAGTAAGGGTGCAAACGTAGTGGACACAAAACTCTTACCGGCACCAGTGTCAAATAGTATGTAAGCATAACGATTATTGAGAAGGAACGTACCAGTAACGACGTTCGGATCTTCTCCTCTCTCGTTCCCAAGTGCATACACTCTTCCATGAGCAGTTCCAGCTTCCACACGTTGGTCCCCATTATCTTGTCGTCCACGGTTTCCTTCAGCTCCACGGTTTCCATGATTGTACCCATTACTACCCGATCCTTGATTTTCTCGGTTCCACGATTCCCTACACTCATTCCTATAATGTCCCTTCTTTCCACATCCATAACAAGTAACATTTGCTTTACTCATAGTTTCAGGAGTAGCTTGAACCATAGCAAGTGGTCGAGCTCTACAATCCTTAGCTATGTGTCCCATCCTAGAGCAATTCTTGCACATCACAGTACATCGCCCAGAATGATATAACATCGGTTACACTTGGGTGCATCTTCATTGTAGTTCTTCTTGTCTCCATCTCCCATAGCATAAGCTCTAGTAGTCGTTTGTCGCTTGTTTCGACGATCATTACCCTTAGAGTGATTATCCCTCTTTCTCTTTCCTTTCTTGTCTTTCTCAGCTTCTTCCAATGCCAACGAGTCCATCAATTGTTGAGCAATAGTGATAGCCTCATGAATGTTTGCAGGCTTAGTAGAAACCACGTCGTTCCTTGTAGCTACCGGCAACCCATCGGTATACCTCTCAATCCTTTGAGTCTCAGTCCTAACCATATCGGGACAAAGTAAGGCTAACTCTCGATAACGGCGATTGTAAGTTGCCATATCGGTACCTTTCACCTTACGGTTCCAGAACTCAATCTCCAGCTTCTTAATCTCATTCCTTGGGCAGTAAGTCTGAATCAGCAAAGATTTAAATTGCTCCCAAGTCATAGCATAAGCCATATCACTCCCAACCGAATTTCGGTAATTGTTCCACCAAGTTAAAGCTTCATCCTTGAAAGTAAAAGAAGCAAACTTTACCTTCGTATTCTCCACACAACCACTGACATTAAACACTGACTCAGTCTTCTCTATCCACCTAACCAAGTAGACCACTCCTTCAGTTCCACCAAACTCAACGAGTCTACAAATCTTAAACTCCTTGTAGTTACATCCATTAGCACGAACAGGTGGAAATGTTCCAGCAGAATTGTTGGAATGATTCGACTCAGCTAGTAGCTCAGCAACTCGTTGCTCCACAAGTTGATTGATCATTGCTTGATCCACAGTAGGTGCGTTAAGTGAAACATGATCATTGTCTCCCTGGACATCAACATTTTGAGTCCTGTTGTTGCGGTTAGTAGTGTCCAGGTTATCAGGAGTAGGGGTTTCAATATTTCGAGTAGGACGGCGTCCTCGACGACCAGGAGTAGTCGCGGCAGTTCCAGTTTGGGTAGCTCTGACAGGGTTTCTTCGTGGGGCCATTGATCAACATAATACCAATGCGATATCAACAATGCAAATAGAAACACAATTCTCCATGTATGCCAAAAACCATAGAATATCATGCGAAATCACCATCATCCATAAAAGTAGCGATCGATACTTCGTTCCAAAATACTAAAAGACATAATAAATACTAATCGTTCCATACGAGACGAACATACAATCCGAATAGCATGACTTAAGGGATAGAATAACCAGCTCTCCTAACCAAGTACTCCCTGGCTTAGGAAGCAACACAACAACATCACAAATCCAAATTTGATCTAGCCATGAAGCTGGCGTAGACTCCTCAACTCCGATCTCAAACCATCAAAATCTCTCCATAACGATCCTAACTCGACACTGCGAGTATCATTATCTCTCTTAAAGTCTACTACCTCCATCATACCTCTCCTAATCGCTGTCGTCCTGCCCATGATAGTAGTCAAATCAACTCTCAATTCAGCAACAAACTCAGCAATAAACTCAGCAATAATCATCTCAAGTCGGTCAGACATCTGCGAGATCCTCTCGCCCTACGTAGTAATCCGAGTCCACATCCTACCAGTCTCACCCAAATCTGCATGCTCAGCAGAAACCTCAGAAGGTGCATCCGATGCCACGGGACTACCAGGTGGTGAATCAAACAAAAATGGATGATCAGGTGAAACCGGATCTGACGGATGTATCGGGGAATCGGGCTTTGCAGAATAAGCTGAATGTGATGGCGACCCATCATCATCAGGCATCTCCTCCTCCTGAGGATCATCCTTTTCCTCATCCTGAGGGTCATCATTCTACTCACCCTCGTACTCCTCCTCATACTCCTCGTCGGAGGGGTACTCCATCAATCGTCATCTCTGAGCAGATGAACCACGAGGCGATAAAATCGGTGACTTAGGGCGACAATGAGACAATAAAGTAGTGGCCGAACGCATGACCAACACGTATGGGTCATCAGGGGCCATAGTGATCTACGAGGGGCGACGCGTACTAGCAATAACAATTCTTAATAACAACACGTGCGAAGGAGGCTATGATTTGTTAGGTGTACGTGTTTCAAAACAACTAAACCGCGAACTTAAAATACCATATCAAAAATCATCATATAATTCCCAATCATATATATCAAGAAAGATTTAAAATACCGCATTACTAAAATTATTCGTAAAACAATTAAGCCATATAATTCCTCAAAACGCATATAATTCCTCAAAACGCCATCATATCACTAAATCAATAAATCTCAAATCCTCAATTCATCTCAAGAAATCCCAAATCTATTATCATCTCAATAATCTCATAATACCTCAATAATAAACAATGATGCTTCGGCTTGGCGGGCTGGCGGGCAATGGTCGAGGATCGTTTTCTATAAAAATTGGTTATAATTTAGGTGTCTATTTACCTAGTTCTCTATAACCTTGGCTCTGATACCAATCAGTAACACCCCCAAAATTTGATACAACGGAAGACTCAACAAGCTTTCGGGGTGCTACGGGGATTGGTATCCATTCAAAGTCATGAAAGAACGAGATAAAGTAAACATAAGAAAAACACAACCCAAACGGGTTTTAACGTTTACATTTATCCCGAGAATCATCCAACCAAATTAATCCAACCAATATAATCCAACCAAATCAAATCATCCCTATAGGTGCATGCTATAGCTCAAATCAATCCAATCAATAGCTTACCTAGCTCAAGTCTAGGCCTCGCTCTATAATCAATCCAATAGCTTACCTAGTTCGGGACTAGGCCTCGCTCAACAACCAATCAATAGCTTACCTAGTTCGGGACTAGGCCTCGCTCAATAACCAAATCAATAGCTTACCTAGCTCATGTCTAGGCATCGCTCAATAACCAAATCAATAGCTTACCTAGCTCATGTCTAGGCCTCGCTCAATAACCAAATCAATAGCTTACCTAGTTCGGGACTAGGCCTCGCTTAATCCTACCTAGTTCTATAAGCATAGCAAGTTTTAAATAAATGAAGCGATAATAGTCCACATAAAACATTTGCACGTTTTCTCTCCCCAAGTATTGCAAACAAAGTTCAAGAATAAAAGTGGGGCTATGACTCACCTCAAGTCCAGCAAATCCTCAAAAGAAATCGATAGAAGAAAGACGTAAGCAAACTCAAGTAACTCACGTAACGGCAACTACAGACTCGGCACTTCCTAACAATATCAAACTCGTTCAGAATCATTTCCTCAAAAATCAAATATTCCCAATCCCGAACGTATTCCATTTAACTTTTCAAAAATATCCATTTCTCGAATTATCTTCATATTAATTTGAAGTTTGACGTTTGGTATCCATATGGGCGGAGGGTCGACACAACTCAAACCAAGAAGCCACAACGAAAGAAATAACAAACCATCTATAAGTCTAACATTAGCCCAATATATTATTTAAATAAATCATCGAAGTTTATCAAATCCGTCGATTTGGTAATCCCCCATATTTATTTACGTAATATATCGCTCCAAGATTATACCCAACCTAAATCACATAGCACAAAGAATACTATATGGTAAATATCGTAGTCCAATAAATTCCCTATATATATCGTCCAATTTGCCAAAATTCGTCAATTTAGCCAATTCCACGAGATATATAGTAATTTATTATCCTAATACACGTACCACAACCTATGGGCGTCATGGGATACAATGCCCATTAATATACTCATTTTCTATGGCTAAATAAACCCTATTTAACCCGTCGATTAAATAAGTTACGTAGTTATAGAAAATGGATATATTAATCGGCATATATCCGTGACAACACAAAAGTCACATAATAAAGTCCACTTGGACTTAAGTAACCACAACTCGTATAACTTGATAAGTGTTCCAAATTTATAAAAGTCATGTTTTTAATTATTACTTACCCGACGTATTAGTTCTTGACATTATTTATAATTATTATTTATAATAATACCCTGACATTTATTGCACTATTCGCATAGTATAATAATTATCGTTATATTATTATAACGTTTACTCGTGATCGTTTTATTATTAATATACGTATTTATATATATATATATATATATATATATATATATATATATATATATATATATATATATATATATATATATATATATATATATATATATATATATATATATATATATATATATATATATATACATACGTTTATCACATCCATATACGTATATAAACGATTATATTATCAATAATATTATTACGAGTATTATTTTTAATGTTTGATTTTAAATATTTATCGAGTCATAAGAATTTGGTCACATGTCCGAGTCATCACTCTCGGCTCATAGTCCAAGTCCAAAATAAAACAAACAAGTCATAATAAATAACCAACTCCGTCCAAATCAATCCCAATCACATGCTACAACAATAGGGTCCGACTACGGCACCCGACTAACCTATCTCCGTCATTCTAAGTGACCGTCTCACAATCGGTCCCCAATTCAAACTCGTCAACACAACTCCACAATTAAAATCATACTACCAATCATCTTCGGCTCCAAAAACAACGACCGTAATAACATCAAAATTACCAATGCCATGCATGCCATTAAAGCAACAAAAACAATATTAATATGTATCAAAAATGATACTCAAGTCTCAACAACAAAGGTTAACAATCAACAAGAATCCGGAGACCCACTCGGGTCACGGCTAAGCTCCAAGAGCCACGAGGCAATTCCCAAGGCCAAGGGGGTCTCGGTTAGGCTCCATCGAGCCACAAAAAAACCAAACGGATCCTTGAGGTCGACGGTACTCCAACAACAACAATACCACAATAATCTTTGGTCAAGAATCGACCATAACCCAACAAGGTATCACCAATACCCTCGATAACATCCCAAAAGGAAGAACCCAAAATCAAAACTCTACCAAACTCGACAAAATCACAAGCCGAGAGTATGAAAACTCTCGGTTCCAACTCGACCCACTCCAAAATCAATAACCCGGATACCAAACCATATCTTTATTAAAAATATTAATTTCCCCATCATTTATAATCCATATTTCATCAAAACCCATTAAATAAAATCGTGTACCCACAATTTGGGTAACAAATCGAGACACACGAGTTGGAACTCGTGGTCACTCACCTTCAAAATGACTCCAAGAACATGTTTCTTCAAAACCCAACAAGAAAAGAGATGAAAAGTGATGGTATTAAATTTGTACGGGTGTTAAAGTGGTCCAAATCGCGCGTGGTTTATACCAATAGATAGATCGGGAAAAGATGATTAAGATGGTGGTGTTATTTTTGGTGTGAGAGTGGCGATGGTGGCGCTATTGGAGGTTTAGGGTGGCGGTGATGGTGTGTTAAAAGAGAGAGAGAGAGAGAGTTGTAATGTTGGTGAAGGTGTTGGTGGGTTGTGTTGCTTTATCAGGTTTTTCACAAGGACGGTTTTCAATTTACTCTTTAAAAAAAACTTTTTAATAATAATAATAATAATATTAAGGGGTAAAGTGAGTTAAGTAGCCCGGTGTAAATACATGGACCAAACCCGAAACCTTAAATAACAAATCAACTTTCTCGAACTGAAACCGTTCCAAAATAATCAAAACCTCGCGATACGTTCCAAAAATATAAATATCTGAACCAATATTAAAATAATTAAAATTGTTAGGTTATCCTAGTGCCGGAGTCAATGTAGTGCCAAAATAATGATCTCAAAAATAAATCATCACGAATGAACCAAACCAAACCATAAATGAATAATCGAATTCCATAAATAACGTACGATAAAAATCACATTCCACGTTCAGAAAATATCTCGTCTCGATAAACTTTTCAAATATTCCAAAATTATAATTTTTAATGTAATGCGGGTTTTAAAAACGGCTCCCTAATTTGCCAGTTGTCACAGTCGTGGTCACTCGAGCCCAAGTGGATTATTATTTGTGACGTTGTGTTGTCACGGATATATGACGATTAATACATTCACTTTCGATAACTACGTAACTTATTTAATCGACGGGTTAAATAAGAGCTATTTAGTTATTTAAATTGAGTGTATCAATGGGCATCGTATCCTACAACGCCCATAGGTTGTGGTATGTGTACGAGGATAATAAGTTACTAAGTATCTCGTGAGGTTGCCAAATTGACGAATTTGGTAAGCTTACCGGCATAATTAGTGAATTTATTAAACTTTGATATATACCATATAGTACTTTAGGTGCAATGTGTGGCCTAGGATTCGGGTATAATCTTAGAATGTTATATTAAGTAAATAAATATGGGGGATTACCAAATCGACGGATTTGATAAATTTCGATGATTTATTTAAATAATGTATGTGACTAATATTAGATCTATAGATTATTTTATTATCCTTTTTGTTGTGACTTCTTGGTTTGAGTTGTGTCGACCCACTACCCGTATGGACACCAAACGCCAAACTGTAAACTAATACGAGATAATACGAGAAATGGATTTTCGGAAAGTAAAATGGAATACGTTCGGGTTTGGGAATATTCGATTTTGAGGAAATGATTTCTGAACGAGTTGATATTGTTAGGTCGTGCCGTGTCCGTAGTTGCCGTCTTTTGAGTTATTATACGTCTTACTTCTACCGATTTCTTCTTGCTGATTTCTGGATTTGACGTGAGTCATAGCCCCACTTTTTACTCTTGAACTATGTTTTCAATACTTGGGGTGAGAAACGTGCAAATTATATTATGTGGACTATTATCGCTTTTGTATTCTTTCTAAAACTTGCTATGGGTATGGACTAGGATGAATTGTCAACTTCAGTCACATAGTTTCGTGTGTACTATTCAAGGTTGGCTTATTTAGATACTATAGTGTGCACCTATAGGTTATTAATACTTCGGAGGTTATCCGAGTATTTATGATATTACGGGGGTACCCGTGTATCTATGTAGTGGCGGAGGGTATCCGCCGGTTTATTACGGAGGGTATCCGTGTATTTATGATGGAGCGGAGGGTATCCACAGGTTTTTAGTGAGTCCCTGGTCTAGCTAGCAAGCGTTTTGCGTATATGTCCACTATATTGAATTATGAATTTAAACCTATGATCTCACCAGCGAAAGCTGACTTTTAGCACGTTTTCTCAGGTAATTAAGTGATGATTTGGATGCATGGATTGGAAGGCTTGGCAATGGCACCTGGTTTATGGATCTATTTTTCTAAAACTCTGATATTAAATTTTGGACCTACGTTTATTTCTTTTGGGCCTGACTCTGAATGAATGTTGGGATAAATGTAAAGTTTAAAACCCCGTTTTGGTTGTGTTTTTCTTATGTTTACTTTATCTCGTTCTTTTACGTCTTGTGTTGGATACCAATCCCCGTAACACCCCGAAAGCTTGTTGAGTCTTCCGCTGTACCAAATTTTGGGGGTGTTACAGATTGGTATCAGAGCCAGGTTATAGAAAACTAGGTAAATAAACACCCAAACTATAACCGATTTTTATAGAAAGCGATCCTCGACCATTGCCCGCCAGCCCGCCAAGCCGAAGCATCTTCAATTATTTTGAGGTATTATGAGATAATGATTTGAAATGTAATTTTTGAGATGATTGAGAATATGGGATATATTGATTATGTGATATGATGGCATTTTGAGGAATTATATGGCTTAATTGTTTTATAAATGTTTTAGTAATGCGGTTGATGCGTGGGAATCGCAACAGGCTTTACCTCTCGAGGGATCTCGAGAAGCTTACAACCCCCACCAGGCAGTGTACCTGATCGTTGTAGTATAGTATAGTGACAAGTACCGGGGGATTGATCGTTCAGCTTAGGAATAGTGTCGCTAGGATTAGAAAACCTAATTACTAGTTCTAGAGGTGAGGGATGATTATTTTTGTGTTTTTGTATTTTTATGAAAGCAAGTAAAATCTCGGGTTTTGGAGGAATGGGCGGAATTAGTTGCTATTCAATTAACCCAAAACTAATATATAATCAAAATAAAATACTGAAAATGAAATTAAACTAAATTATACTAAGGTTGTGAGCAGTAATTGGAGAAATTGTGTTTACTTAGACTTCACTACTCCCTAGATATCTTTTACACGTTAATTACTTGTTATACTTGTATGGATGACGGATTGTATTCCTTAATACCATTCGTGGGGTGGCATACATAACTCCCCAACTCTATGAGCTCTTATCTCCTCCTACACCATGACCCAGCACAACTATAGGGATTGTAAACAGTGACTCATGCATTAAATACAACCAATAAAGACCTAGTACGCCTCGGTTCATGTTTCTTAAGACGTTCAAGCATGTTACCATTTGGAGATCTGCTAGTTTTCTTAAGCCTAACATATAAAATCATTCATCCAAGACAAGAATAGACAAGTAATCAACACATAATCAACATCTAGGTTTCATTAGATCTAAGCAAACACAAAAGAGATCTAGCCTAGCATAATGGAATTGAGACAAGAAAAAGATATAAACAACCAACACATAGACATATTGATTGAATTAGAAGAACACTTATCTCAATTACAATGCAAGGTATCAAGGGTTTGGAACCCTTGAAAAACCTGTAAAAGATACACCAAATTCGTCTTTAGGGTTTCACCAAAACTTCTCTCTTTTTAATGAAAAAAACTAGAAAACTATATATAGGAAAACTGGGCTGACGGCGTCAAGACAACCATGTGACGCCGTCACCTCGCCGCCAAATACTTCCTCAGACGGTCTTGATCTACTTATGACGGCCTATGTGACGCCGTCACCAACCACGGTATTTTATTCTTGGTACTTTGACGCCGTCAGGATGACTTTTGACGCCGTCATCAACTACGGTGTTTTATTCATGATATCTGACGCCGTCAGGGTATAACTCTTGACGCCGTCACCTAGTGTCTTCAGCATGGAAAATTGATACTTTGTCGTTTTCTTCACTTTTATGCTCCAAAAACGTCCAAAATGGCTTCTTTTCCAGAATTCACTCTCCAAACACCTAAAATCACAAAAGGAACGATTTAGGGCAATATTTGATCAAATAAAGTCGGATTCGGGCTTAAATGACCCCCTAAAAACGGGTTTAACACAAGGGTGATCCTAATGCCTCTTATCATGTAGTAAATCCTACTACACGAATGTAGTCTCACTAGCGGTCTCGGGATGCATCACTAACGCAAGTTCTAGAATCTAAATGCTACCGATACACTCATAAGCACCAATAATGAATGCTTTTCCTATCAAATCTAAAGGCGAACCTCACATTTTTGGGTGGAAAATTTTTCTGAATATACGGTTATGTGCTAGTCATACAACCTCCTATCCATGAGACGCTTTCTATGGCTAAAGTTTCACTCCTAAGTGTTGTAAAAAAATTTAAATTTGGCGCTAAAATTACACTAACAAGTATTTCTCATAGTTTTATTACACATCTACTATCAAACAAAACAAACTCAAGCGAAAGTGCATATGTAAGGTATCATCTTTTTACCCTCCCCTTACACTTAAGATGAACATTGTCCACAATGTTCAAGTAAAGAATGTAAAAGTGAAAAAGTAAAGAGAATGAAATCAAATACTCCCCTGATTCACTCGGTATGGATTATAGGTTGGCCAGGTTAAATCTTCCTCCAAGAAAATGAACAATCAAAGCTTCCCTTCCAGAATATAAATCATCTTCTTGTCATACATAACCTGTAAATCCTGACAACAATAGACAAGACAACCTCGCGTAAAATCGGCGGCATCCTATATAAGTTACTAAATCCTAGAAAACAAAGTAAGATATAATGGTTGTGGAATGAAGTTTGCATATTTCCTGGAGATTATAAAACTTAATAATTCACAAAAACCATAAGACTTCGTTAGAAAAACAAAACCGGTAAAATTTCCAGATTTTTAACTCCTGACGCCGTCAAGAGTAATACTATGACGCCGTCAGAATGGACCTGCAGAAATTCTTATGTTAAGTTTCCGGAAAATTTCTGGAAAAACTTTGTCCTACTTCCTGGAAAATCCTGCAAAACTTCATTATGACTCAATACAAGCATTTGACTCTAACAAATACGAATATACATGTTCATTTAATATTGTGGAGAATCATGATCGGTTTGTTTCTTAAAAACATATTTGGGGTTTCCCCTTACACTTATCTTTTGCAAAAATACCTTTAGGTTGAAGTTAAGACTAGGCCAAACAACATAATAAAGTATTTCCACATTTCAATTGAGAAACATGATCATCCAGCAATAAAAATAAAACATGCATACGGAAGCAAATAACTATCAAACAAATAAAATCACACAAAACATGGGTTGCCTCCCAAGAAGCGCTTTTCTTTATTTACGAGTCTTGTAGCTAGACTCAAAGTTATGGGCTATCGTGTATCGCTTATGCTCACATAACCAAGTGTGAGCCATCTAATAGTCGCCTCATCCTTCTTATACTCTTCTCCTAACTCTAAGCACCCGCGATAGTATTTTTTATTCTTTTCGTACGTGTACTTAAGTCCCTTTCTCTTATCATTCTCACTTAGCATTTCCATGGGCGGATACCTACTACACTTTTCCATGGAAAAATCTTTGAACCTGGGGTGTGCGCGTGGCATTTGATAAACAAAATCTTCATCCCCATCCGAGAATGTAATTAGCCCTTCTATGAGTTTTTCATCGAGGTTGGTCAATCGTTTGAAGGGTTTTCCAAACACAACTTGGGTCAATTTATTATCAATAAACTCCTAGATTTTCCATAACCATGAACTCAACAAGATAAACCAACCTTCCTACAAACACGTGCAATGGTATTGCCTTAGCAATAATGTTGTCTCCTTTGTATTCTAACTCATCTACCATGATTTTATTGTATTCGTTACGTGAAATTATGTTCATCGGAAGGGATGAGTTGAGATAGGCGTTAAAGCTCTTAAATCCAATCTTACAAGGGAATTGCATGTTAAATGAACTATCGCACTCGATTCTAGTTCTAGGGTCAACATACCTAAGGGGGTTTATCTCCTCCTCCATTCTATCCTCATTAATTACGTCACCATCATCAAGATCCTCATCGGAGTCTGAATAGTAAAAAGGACTAGCCCTACGATCATCATCATGATCAGACTCTTCTAGCTCAGAATTATTGCCAAAATGGTGGTTGGGTGAGAGGTTAGGTGGGTTCTCATTTTCTGCTAAAGGAAGCGGGGCGGGCATTTGGAACATCCTACGACGGAAAACACGAATAACAGGAATCAAACGATCAATGTTATTGTTATCCATCGAAACAGTTTACGAACAAAGACACAAAGAAATAAGATAGACTAAAGAAGATCTAAAAATAAAAATAAAAATCTTACTAGAAAGGAATCTAGCAAGTAGACCTAATAAAAAGAAATCTTAACCTAGACAATAACTATTCCCCGGCAGCGGCGCCAAAAACTTGATGCGTGGGAATCGCAACAGGCTTTACCTCTCGAGGGATCTCGAGAAGCTTACAACCCCCACCAGGCAGTGTACCTGATCGTTGTAGTATAGTATAGTGACAAGTACCGGGGGATTGATCATTCAGCTTAGGAATAGTGTCGCTAGGATTAGAAAACCTAATTACTAGTTCTAGAGGTGAGGGATGATTATTTTTGTGTTTTTGTATTTTTATGAAAGCAAGTAAAATCTCGGGTTTTGGAGGAATGGGCGGAATTAGTTGCTATTCAACTAACCCAAAACTAATATATAATCAAAATAAAATACTGAAAATGAAATTAAACTAAATTATACTAAGGTTGTGAGCAGTAATTGGAGAAATTGTGTTTACTTAGACTTCACTACTCCCTAGATATCTTTTACAGGTTAATTACTTGTTCTACTTGTATGGATGACGGATTGTATTCCTTAATACCATTCATGGGGTGGCATACATAACTCCCCAACTCTATGAGCTCTTATCTCCTCCTACACCATGACCCAGCACAACTATAGGGATTGTAAACAGTGGCTCATGCATTAAATACAACCAATAAAGACCTAGTACGCCTCGGTTCATGTTTCTTAAGACGTTCAAGCATGTTACCATTTGGAGATCTGCCAGTTTTCTTAAGCCTAACATATAAAATCATTCATCCAAGACAAGAATAGACAAGTAATCAACACATAATCAACATCTAGGTTTCATTAGATCTAAGCAAACACAAAAGAGATCTAGCATAGCATAATGGAATTGAGACAAGAACAAGATATAAACAACCAACACATAGACATATTGATTGAATTAGAAGAACACTTATCTCAATTACAATGCAAGGTATCAAGGGTTTGGAACCCTTGAAAAACCTGTAAAAGATACACCAAATTCGTCTTTAGGGTTTCACCAAAACTTCTCTCTTTTTAATGAAAAAAACTAGAAAACTATATATAGGAAAACTGGGCTGACGGCGTCAAGACAACCATGTGACGCCATCACCTCGCCACCAAATACTTCCTCGGACGGTCTTGATCTACTTATGACGGCCTATGTGACGCCGTCACCAACCACGGTATTTTATTCTTGGTACTTTGACGCCGTCAGGATGACTTTTGACGCCGTCATCAACTACGGTGTTTTATTCATGATGTCTGACGCCGTCAGGGTATAACTCTTGACGCCGTCACCTAGTGTCTTCAGCATGGAAAATTGATACTTTGCCGTTTTCTTCACTTTTATGCTCCAAACACATCCAAAATGGCTTCTTTTCTAGAATTCACTCTCCAAACACCTGAAATCACAAAAGGAACGATTTAGGGCAATATTTGATCAAATAAAGTCGGATTCGGGCTTAAATGACCCCTTACAAACGGATCATTTTTCGCCTCATCAGCGGTATTTGAAATTCTTTATTGATATTATATAATTGAGATTTTATGATGATTTTGATATAGTATTTTGAGTTTCGCGGTTTATTTGTTTTGAAACACTTACACCTACCCTACGCCGTTGTCACAAACCATGACCTCCTATTCGCACGTTCGATGTTATTGAGGATGTTCATGCTGGCACGCCTAGCTCAGCACAGATCACTATGGCCCCTGATGACCCATACACGAGATGGTCATGCATTCAGCCACTACTACTTCGTCTTCCCTTTGTTGCCCTAAGTCACTGACTTTATCGCCTCGTGGTTTACCTGTTCGGAGACGACGATTGATGGAGTACCCCTTCAACGAGGAGTACGAGGGTGAGAAGGAGGATGATGACCCTCAAGATGAGGAAGAGAATGATGACCCTCAAGATGAGGAGGATGATGATCCTCAGGAGGAGGAGATGCATGCTGATGATGGTTCGCCAGCACATTCAGCTCAGGCTGAGGAGCCTGATTCCCCGATACATCCGATAGAGCCTGTTTCACCTAATCACCCGTTTTGTTTGATTCACCACCAGGTAGTCCTGTAGCGCCTGACGCGCCGTCTGAGATATCTACTGAGCTTGCAGATTTGGGTGAGACTGGTAGGATTTGGACTCGGCTTACTACGCAGGGCAAGAGGATCTCGCAGATGGCTGATCGACTTGATTTGGTTATTGCTGAGTTAAGAGTTGATTTGACTACTATTGTGGGCAGGACGATAGCGATTAGGAGAGGTATGATGGAGATACATGAGCAGATAAAGAGTCTGCAAAGAGGTTTCATCATGGCTCGCGAGGCAGATCGTAAGCTGTGGCAAAGAAACACCGAGCCGGAGAAGGAGGAAGCAGACCTCAAGAGAGATAGCGACACTCATAGTGTGGAGTTGGGATCATTGTGGAGAGATTTAGATGGTTTGAGATCAGAGTTGAGGAGTCTACGCCAGCATCGTGGCTAAATCAATTTGGATTTGTGTTGTTGTGTTGCTACATAAGCCAGGGAGTACTTGGTTAGTAGAGCTAGTTATTATATCCCTTATGTCTTTTGGTAGTATGGAACGATGTATTGATCGCTACATGTATTAATGATGGTGATTTCGTATGATATTCTATGGTTTTTGGTGTACATGGAGAATTATGTTTCTAATTGCGTGGTTGATATCGTGTTGGTATTATGTTGATCAATGGCTGTACGATGAAACCCTGTCAGAGCTACCCGAATTGGAACTGCCGCGACTACCCCTGGTCGCCGAGGACGCCGTCCTACTCGAAATGTTGAAACCCCTACTCCTGATAACCTGGACACTACTAACCGCAACAACAGGAATCAAAATGTTGATGTTCAGGGAGACAATGATCATGTTCCACCTAAAGCACCTACTGTGGATCAAGCAATGATCAACCAACTTGTGGAGCAATGAGTTGCTGAGCTACTAGCTGAGTCAAATCATTCCAACAACTCTACTGGAACTTTTCCACCCGTTCGTGCTAATGGATGTAACTACAAGGAATTTCGAATTTGTGGACCCATTGAGTTTGGAGGAACTGAAGGAGTGGTCTACTTGGTCAGGTGGATAGAGAAAACTGAGTCGGTGTTTAATGTCAGCAATTATGCGGAGAATGCTAAGGTACAATTTGCTTCTTTTACCTTTAAGGATGAAACTTTAACTTGGTGGAACAATTACCGAAATTCGGTTGGGAGTGATGTGGCTTATGCTATGACTTGGGAGCAATTTAAGTCTTTGCTGATTCAGACTTACTGCCCAAGAAATGAGGTTAAGAAACTGGAGATTAAGTTCTGGAATCACAAAGTGAAGGGCACTGATATGGCGACTTACAATCGTTGTTACCAGGAGTTGGCCTTGCTTTGCCCAGATATGGTTAGGACCGAGACTCAAAAGATTGAGCGGTATACCGAAGGGTTGCCTGTGGCTAAAAGGAATGATGTGATTGCTGCTAGACCTGCAAATATCCATGAGGCCATCACAATCGCTCAACAATTAATGGATTCGTTGGAATTGGAAGGAGACGATAAGGATAAGAATGGGAGGAGAAAGAGAGACCATCACTCCAAGGGTAAGGATCACCGAAACAAGCGACAAGCTGTTGCTAAGGCTTATGCTATTGGGAATGGAGATAAAAGGAACCAAAATGGTGATACATCCAAGTGTGGTCGTTGCCACCAGAATCATTCGGGATGGTGTAGTGTAATATGTCAGAACTGCTCAAAGAAGGGACACACATCTAAGGATTGTAGGGCTCGACCTCTTGCTATGGTTCAAGCTACTCTTGAAGTGAGAAGTAAGGCGGATGTTACTTGTTTTGGGTGTGGAAAGAAAGGACACTATAGGAGTGAGTGTAGAGGATCGTGGAACCGAGGAAATCAAGGCTCGGGTGGTAATGGGTACAATCATGGAAATCGTGGAGCTTGAGGAAATCGTGGACGTCAAGACAATGAGGACCAACGTGTGGAAGCAGGAGCTGCTCATGGGAGAGTGTATGCACTCTGGAACGAGAGAGGAGAAGATCCGAACGTCGTTACTGGTACGTTCCTTCTCAATAATTGTTATGCTTCCATACTATTTGATACTGGTGCCGATAGAAGTTTTGTGTGCACTACGTTTGCACCATTACTAGAGAAACCCCCGATGACCTTAGGAAGTAGGTATGATATAGAGTTAGCTAACGGGAACATAGAAAGGATTAAGACTATCATTCGCGGTTGCACGTTAAATTTCTTGAATCACCCTTTCAACATAGATCTTCTACCCGTCACGTTAGGAAGTTTCGATGTCATCATTGATATGGATTGGTTGTCGAAGTATCGTGCTCACATGCTTTGCGATGAGAAGATCGTGTGTGTGCCTTACGGAAAGGAGATTCTAAATATACAAGGAGATCGAAAAGGTTCGAAGAGCCCATCCCGATTAGCGGTCATTTCTTGCACTAAGTTACCGAAGTTGATGGAAAAAGGATGTTGTCTTTTCTTAGCTCAAATCTCTGAGAAAGGAGGGAAGGAGAAGAAAGAAAGATGCATTGGAGATGTGTCTATAGTTCGTGATTTTCCTGATGTATTTCCCGATGATTTGCCGGGGATCCCACCTACTAGACAAGTGGAGTTTCAGATTGAGTTGATACCTGGTGCTGCACCCGTGACACGAGCGCCTTATTGACTTGCACCCACTGAACTGGAAGAGTTGTCGAAACAATTAGCGGAGTTAGCCAAAAAAGGATTTATAAGACCAAGTTCTTCACCTTGGGGAGCCCCGGTCTTATTTGTGAAGAAGAAGGATGGATCGTTTCGTATGTGTATTGATTACCGAGAGCTGAACAAGTTAACGGTGAAGAATAGATACCCGTTACCAAGGATCGACAACTTGTTCGATCAGCTCCAAGGATCGAGTATGTATTCGAAGATCGATCTGAGATTGGGATATCATCAACTTAGAGTTCGCGAGGAGGATATTCCGAAAACGGCTTTCAGAACCCGTTATGGGCATTACGAGTTTCAAGTGATGCCGTTTATGTTGACTAATGCACCAGCAGTATTCATGGACCTCATGAATCGAGTGTGTAAACCATATCTAGATAAGTTTGTGATCATGTTCATTGACGATATTTTAATCTACTCGAAGAGTGAGAAAGAGCATGAGGGGCATCTAAGGCTTATCTTGGAATTGCTCAGGAGGGAGAAGTTATATGCCAAGTTCTCCAAATGTGAATTTTGGATTCCGACGGTATAATTTTTGGGTCATGTGATTGATAGTCAAGGAGTTCATGTAGATCCCGCCAAGATTGAAGCTATTAAAGATTGGGCTGCACCGACAACCCCGACTGAAGTTCGTCAATTTCTGGGTTTAGCCGGTTATTACCGAAGATTCATTGAGGGATTTTCAAAGATAGCAAAACCGTTGACCAAATTGACTCAAAAGAGTGTTAAATACGAATGGGGAAATAAGGAAGAGGAAGCATTTCAATTACTTAAGGAGATGTTATGTAGTGCTCCTATCTTAGCGTTACCTGAAGGTAATGAGGACTTTGTCGTCTATTGTGACACTTCGAATAAAGGTTTGGGAGCTGTGTTAATGCAACAAGAGAAAGTAATAGCTTACGCTTCCCGACAGCTCAAGAAGCACGAGAAGAACTACACCACCCATGATTTGGAGTTAGGTGCTGTGGTTTTTGCCTTAAAGATATGGAGACATTACTTGTACGGAACCAAGTGTGTTGTATTTACTGACCACAAAAGTCTACAACACATCTTGAATAAAAAAGAGTTCAACATGAGACAACGACGTTGGATTGAGTTGCTAAGCGATTATGATTGCGAAATCCGCTATCATCCTGGTAAAGCAAACATTGTTGCTGATGCTCTTAGTCAAAATGAGAAGATACCACCGTTAGGAGTTAGGTCATTGGGAATGACTATCGTATCGAGGTTACCGTCTCAAATATTTGAAGCTCAAACAGAAGCGTTGAAAGTAGAAAACCGACCTGCTGAGAACATATTTGGGATGGCTGAAAATGAGAAAGGATTTGTTAAGCGTTCTGATGGAGTATTATGTTTTAGAGATCGGATTTGGGTACCATTATATGGAGGAATTCGAGAGTTGATTATGCATGAGTCTCATAAGTCAAGGTACTCTATTCATCCTGGGTCTGACAAGATGTACCAGGATCTTAAGAAGTTATATTGGTGGCCAAACATGAAGGCAGATATAGCGTTGTATGATAGTAAGTGCTTGACATGTTCTAAGGTTAAAGCCGAACATCAAAGACCGTCAGGATTATTGACGCAGCTAGAACTCCCAGTTTGGAAATGGGAGCGGATTACAATGGACTTTATTACCAAATTACCAAAAATAGCTAGCGGTTGTGACGCTATATGGGTAATTGTGGATCGATTGACTAAGTCTGCTCATTTCCTGGCGATTAGTGAAGATGATAGTGTTGACAAACTTGCGAGGTTATATGTGAAGGAAATTATTTCTCGTCATAGAGTCTCGATATCGATTATTTCTGATCGCGACAGCCGCTTCACGTCAGCTTTGTGGCGATCACTTCAAACCGCTTTGGGGACGAAGATTGATATGAGTACTGCATATCATCCCCAAACCGATGGTCAAAGTGAGAGGACCATTCATACTTTGGAGGATATGCTTCGTGCATGTATAATAGACTTTGGTAAAGGCTGGGAGAAGTATCTACCCCTTGCGGAATTCTGCTATAACAATAGTTACCACACAAGTCTTAAAGCTGCACCGTTTGAAGCTTTATATGGTCGTAAATGCCGTTCGCCTATTGGTTAGGCTGAAGTTGGAGATAGCCAACTCACAGGCCCCTAACTTATATTGGAAACTACTGAGAAAGTGACTCAAATTCGTGATCGATTACAAGCAGCTAGAGATAGGCAGAAAAGTTACGCCGATCTGAGACGTAAACCCCTAGAGTTCCAGGTTGGAGACAAAGTGATGCTGAAAGTCTCGCCTTGGAAAGATGTGATACGTTTCGAGAAACGTGGGAAACTCAACCCCCGCTACATTGGACCATTTCTTATTTTGGAGAGAATTGGGCCCGGGGCTTATCGGTTGGAATTACCACAGGAATTGAGTAAAGTTCACGATGTGTTTCATGTTAGTAATTTGAAGAAGTGTATTTCTGATGAGACGCCGGTTATACCGATGAAAGATATTCGTGTTGATGAGAAATTGAATTTTGTGGAAGAGCCGATCGAGATTTTGGATCGTGAGATTAAGCGACTCAAGCGAAGTCGCATTCCACACATCAAGCTTCGTTGGAATTTCCGACATGGACCGGAATTTACGTGGGAACGTGAGGACGAGTTCCGAAAGAGATATCCGAAGCTTTTCACTTCGTAGATGGTTTGTTCCAAGAGAAACCCGGGACGGGTTTCTTCTGAGGTTGGGAGGATGTGACAACTTAAAAATTAGGGAGTCATTTTAAAAACCCGCATTATGTTAAAGTTTGTTTATAAATTTTTATTTGAAGTTTTATTCGTAACGAACTTGTGAAACCTACATTATGGTTGATTATATTTTAAAATCTTTATGAGATTTGAAGATTTATTTCAGTGATTCTATATGGAAATATATGTGATGATTTACTTTGAAATTTCTCATTTGGCACTACGTTGACTCCGGCACTAGGATAACCTAACAGAAATTTTATGTCTTGAGTCTACGGATTCGACTATATATATATTTATTTATGGTCCGTGTATTTTACACCTAGCCACCTTAACCTTAAAGATTAATAATACTTTTATTATTATTATCTATTACTATTATTATTATTGTTTAAGTAAAAGAAGAAAAAAAATAATAAAAAAATAATAGTAAAAAGAGTATGACTACAAAAATCGTCCTTGTGGTATTTGCTTCTCACACCACACAAACACAATCAAAATAATATACTCCTCCATCTCTCATCTCTCTCTCTCTCTATAACCCCTAGTCGCCGCCCTCTTTGGCCGGCCACCGCCGTCGCACCGCCACCCTCACCACAAAACTAACACCACCATCTTAACCACCATCTTCCGATCTATCTACTAGTGTGAACCACGCGCCTCACTAACATCATAACCTTTGTTTTTAACCACCAGCGCCACCTAAACACCACTTTTTCCGTCATTTCATTGTTGGGTTTTTGAAGAAAACGTTATTTGGAATCGTTTGGAGGTGAGTGGCCACGGTTTCTTTGTCGTGTGCCTCGATTTAGCTTAGATCCGTGGCTACACGAGCTATATTCTTGTTGGGTTTGAAGATTAACACATGGGAAATGTTGTTTTGATAATATTAATGCGTTTGGTATCCGGGTTTTTGGTTTGGTCGATTGGGTCGAGACACGACCGAGAGCCAATGCTCTCGGCTTGTGTTCTTGTTGGAGTAATCTTGGTCTTGATGATTATTTTGGCCCTTGTATTTGATTTGTGGATGTTTGGGATTGATGTGTTGATTTTTGGATACGTGGGATGATTGGAGTTTTTTTCGTTGGTTGCTTTGAGGCCGACGACCCATATAGGTCGGTTGGTTTTTGGTTCGAGCTCTCAAGAGCTAGCCGAGACCATAGAGGTCTCGGGTGGGACCCACACGAGTTGTGGTGAAGCTTTGACTAGGGCTTGACTTGGTAGGTCGACCCGTGAATTTGTATTTTGATATGCGTAGCGTATATATTTGATGGTTTATGTTTTTGGCGAATATTAGTATGATTACTAATATTATGTTGAAGTGAATGGCGAGTTATATGGACTCGAGGTATATCTTGGAGTTGTGTTGACGAAAGTGGCATTGGAGACCGATTGTGAGACGGTCAACTAAAATGACGGAGATAGGTTAGTCGGGTGCCGTAGTCGGACCCTATTGTTGTAGCACGTGATATGGGTATTGTTTGGACGGAGTTGGATTGATTGATTATGACTTGGTTATTTTTATGATGGACTTGGACAATGAGCCAAGAGTGATGACTCGGACATGTGACCATTTCGTATGACTCGATAAATATTTATAATCAAACGCAAATAATAAAACTCGTAATAATATTATTGGTAACATAAACGTTTATATAAATATATAGACGTGAATAACGTATATATAAATATATAAATGCGTATATTAAAAATAAAACGATCACGAGTAATATTATAACAATAACGTGACGATAAATATTATATTATGAAAGTAGTGTAATAATGTCAGGAACGTTATTATAATTAAACAATATAAATAACGACGAAATCTTTAACGTTGAATAATTATATTTAATAAAATAATCTCTTTTAAATAAACGAGGAAAACTATCGAGTTATACTGGGTCGTGGTCACTCGAGCCCAAGTGGATTATTATTTGTGACGTTGTGTTGTCACATATATATGACGATTAATACATTCACTTTCGATAACTAAAAACTTATTTAATCGACGGGTTAAATAAGAGCTATTTAGTTATTTAAATTGAGTGTATTAATGGGCATCGTATCCTACGACGCCCATAGGTTGTGATATGTGTACGAGGATAATAAGTTACTAAGTATCTCGTGAGGTTGCCAAATTGATGAATTTGGTAAGCTTAACGGCATAATTAGTGAATTTATTAACCTTTGATATATACCATATAGTACTTTATGTGCAATGTGTGGCCTAGGATTCGGGTATAATTTTAGAATGGTATATTAAGTAAATAAATATGGGGGATTAACAAATCGACGGATTTGATAAACTTCGATGATTTATTTAAATAATGTATGGGACTAATATTAGACCTATAGATTATTTTATTATCCTTTTTGTTGTGACTTCTTGGTTTGAGTTGTGTCGACCCACTACCCGTATGGATACCAAACGCCAAACTCTAAACTAATACGAGATAATACGAGAAATGGATTTTCGGAAAGTAAAATGGAATACGTTCGGGTTTGGGAATATTTGATTTTGAGGAAATGATGTCTAAACGAGTTGATATTGTTAGGTCGTGCCGAGTCCGTAGTTGCCGTCTTTTGATTTATTATACGTCTTACTTCTACCGATTTCTTCTTACTGATTTCTGGACTTGAGGTGAGTCATAGCCCCACTTTTTACTCTTGAACTATGTTTTCAATACTTGGGGTGAGAAACGTTCAAATTATTTTATGTGGACTATTATCGCTTTTGTATTCTTTCTAAAAGTTGCTATGCGTATGGACTAGGATGAATTGTCAACCTTAGTCACATAGTTTCGTGTGTACTATTCAAGGTTGGCTTATTTAGATACTATAATGTGCACCTATAGGTTATTAATACTTCGGAGGTTATCCGAGTATTTATGATATTACGGGGGGTACCCGTGTATCTATGTTGTGGCGGAGGGTATCCGCAGGTTTATTACGGAGGGTATCCGTGTATTTATGATGGAGCGGAGGGTATCCGCAGGTTTTTAGTGAATCCCTGGTCTAGCTAGCAAGCGTTTTGCGTATATGACCACTATATTGAATTATGAATTTAAACCTATGATCTCACCAGCGAAAGCTGACTTTTAGCACGTTTTCTCAGGTAATTAAGTGATAATTTGGATGCATGGATTGGAAGGCTTGGCAATGGCACCTGGTTTATGGATCTATTTTTCTAAAAATCTGATATTAAATTTTGGACCTACATTTATTTCTTTTGGGCCTGACTCTGAATGAATGTTGGGATAAATGTAAACTTTAAAACCCCGTTTTGGTTGTGTTTTTCTTATGTTTACTTTATCTCGTTCTTTTACGTCTTGTGTTGGATACCAATCCCCGTAACACCCCGAAAGCTTGTTGAGTCTTCCGCTGTATCAAATTTTGGGGGTGTTACATAGGATAACATGAGTCTTTATTTAACGACATAGTAAAAAAATATTTTAATAGATGAAAGTTTAAAACTAATATTTATTTTAAAAATATTTAACTTGTATTAAACCTAATTCATATATTTATAAAATTTTGTAAGTTTAGTGGATGGAAGTCTCAAGCCAATACTAATACTCATGTAATTATAAACAAAGTTTATATTATAAAGTGTAGGGGGTATAAAGTGTAAGGGGTTATTTGTTTATTATCTAAAGTTATTAAAAAACATGGAGATTTATAGTTTTACACATAACTCATATAACATATTTAAAATTCAACCACCAATGTTTTATTAATTACCCCTTCTTTTTTTAAGTTTTTATTTTCATAAATTTGACACCTATATTTTCATGTGTTTTTTTTCCCACAATCAAATTCTCCACCAAATTTTTTAAAGTTTGACAAAAATTAATTCAATTTTGACTTTTTATTGGCCAATCATATTGCCTGATTTCGCCTATGTGTCAAAATCGAGCTTCCCTATTGGTCCAATTTTTTTCTAATAAGATTGTTTTATCAAAAAAACTTCGAAATGATGTAATTCTTTTATTATATAAAAGATTTATAATGCATACATTTGCGTTTTTAAACTTGAATACTTAAAACTTTAGCAATATTTATTGCCTATAATATAGTTTAAACTTAAAAACTTAAATGACAATTTTTACTATTTTACTTTTGATTTCAAAACAAGTTTAAGTCTCACGGTTGCTCTATCAATACCAATCTCTACTACTTTTAAAATGCCAACTTTTTAAATGACAACCTTTTAATATTGGTCAAATCTCTACGTGTTTGTCAATTTAAAAGAAAAAAGGTACATGCTTGCTCTATCTATATCTATATCTATACTACATATACAGAGTGAATAATTTTTCTAAACTTAAAAATTAGCAATGTGTTATATCTAAAATACTATTTTATCATTACTTTCTCACAATAAATAGTGTGACTTGTTTTTAAATATGTTGTCTTATTACTATCATTAAAAAGTTTATTAATCACATTTAACATATACTATATATATTTATCATTTCAACTATATATGTAACAAATCATTTGTAAAAAACCTGAAAATAATTTTTTTGTAGAAAACAATAAATGTTTTAAATAATTCTTGTCATGTTTCATTTTCAGTTGAATTATATTATGTTAAAACAATTTCAATTATATTTTGATTATTTTACGTTGTACGCATAAACTTTACCCAAAACACCTAACCAAAGTATCCCAAATATAATTATTTGCCACTATAAATTCTCGTCACTATGTACAAGTACTCGTCTAGTATATTTAAACTTGTAACACGTCTTTAAACTAGTGTGGCTTAGAAGGCTTCATTAAACTCTTTCACAGACTCGATAAAATAGTTTTCATTTGGTTAGCCAACATTAGCAGATACGTATCTGATACTGATTTGGTGTGATATACAAGGTTAATTTTAAGACTTCATGCATATTATCGAACTAAAGCTAGCTTAGTGATCATATCCTTCATCGCAAATGAAATGGTAATACTGCTTTATAAAAAGTATATCACATTGTCTTAAAAATTTAAGTAATAATATAATCGATGCATACAATACAACATATCTCAAGCATCTTTCAATAACAGAAGCAAATTTGAAAACCGGTCAGAAGAATCAAACAAGTCGAGATAATTAAATAAATATTTTCTTATAATGCAATTAACACCTCATTGAAAAACATTTGAACGAAAATTTACTATTGGAACCGAAAACGGCTATATGACTATATTTAAATTCTTTTATGTATATTGAATTTTCAGTTATGTATTTTTTCTATTATATATTAGATTTTTTATGATTATGAGTATCTATTCAGTTGGGGTCTTGGTAAGATGAATGTAGTCTTTTTGATGTAGTATAAAAAATGTTGTCCCCTGTGATAAAAGAACTCATCTCCACGTAATGAAAGATATCATTATGTGAAGGCAAGTCAAAGAAATCACAATTTCTTTTTAATGTTCTCGAGATCAACAACAACTACCGAGGTCATGTCTTTGTTACCGTCTAGCTTTAACAATTACAACTGATTTCTCTCGCTTTGATACCGCTGTATCACTCTTGTGTCATGCTAGTTCCAGATTAAATATTTTTACACATATCAAGAGAAACTTTACAAATCAATAGAAGTTCACTGGAGACGTGCATGAAATGTACAAAAGTGGTGTAAATGTTTGTCACTTTGTGTTACCAAAAAATTATACATTTGATCTATCATATAAGAGATGCCGAGCCTTTTACAATTGGGCTTTTGTATCTACTTAAAGAACTAGATCTAGGCTCGTTAAGCTATGTCTTTGTGTACCAAAGTAAGGGTGTTCATCGGTTCTCTGGTTAATCGGTTTATTCAGTTTGGGTTGTTCGGTTAATTGTTTTTGTCATAACCGAAAACCGAACCGAACCGAACCGAACCGAGAACCAAACCGAAGTTCGTTTCGGTTATGGGTCAAAACCGAAAACCAAATTTTGTACTTGATATGTTGTATTGTATGCATCGATTATAGTATTACTTAAATTTTTAAGACAGTGTGATATACTTTTAATAAAGCAGTAAGAGATAAGATATTTTTAGATTTTGTTGCAGAGTCTTATTTTGGGAGCCAGCCTATGGGAATCGAGGCACGTAAACAAGTTTGTCAATAATATATCCGCCCTTGGCAAGGTTGATGCAACTCAATTTAGTATATAGTAGTAGTATAGTATCGAAATGATTCGCAAGAAATACGAATCACCCGAGTCGTTTCCAAGTGAAGGTGTGAATGGAATCAAGAATATTGATTCGTGTAATCGTGATTTGAAAAGTGGCGAAAAAGGCAAATAGTGATCAAATAATTCAATTATCAACTAACAATTATTAAACATGCAAAGAGTACAAGCTAGTAATGCACCAAGGTCTAAAACGCAAAAACGGGAATACATGTGCGATTAGTAAACGTAACGCGCGCAATAAAACGCGAGTTTTAAGCTACACTAATCCTACGGACTTCAAAATAATTTTAAAAAGTTAAAAATGATAAAAGAAAATTTTAAGAAAAATAAAAATATTTTTTAGACTTTTTAATAATTTTTTATGAATTAAAAACTAATTAAACTATTTAATAATTAAAA
Source organism: Artemisia argyi (assembly GCA_030686995.1). NCBI lineage: Eukaryota > Viridiplantae > Streptophyta > Magnoliopsida > Asterales > Asteraceae > Artemisia > Artemisia argyi. The sequence goes on from CM060695.1 coordinate 174,616,934, forward strand.
GAAAATGTAAATAAGGTGAGAAAAATGCAATTTTAATTTCTAAAATTCTAAAATAACTAAAAACTATTTTCTAAAATATTTTTGGATTTTTCTGAAGTTTTTATGATTTTTTTTGGATTTTATAATAATTAAAAAGTAATAAAAAGTGATTAAAAATGAAAATTAATTAAGAAAAGTAGCAAATAAATTCAGAAAATTATGAAAATTTCAGGGAAAATCTAAAATATTATTTTGAATCTAGAAAAAATAGAAAAAATGAAAGATAAGCACTGTAAGTGCTTATTAGCTTAAAACAGCTTATTTAAGTGCTTATTTATAAGCACAGTTGACCAAACTTTTACAAAATGCTTTTCAAACTTAAATGAGCTTATTAGAACAAAATTCAGGTCTTATGATGCATAGGAACAAAGATAAGCACATAGGCTGTTGCATAATTAAGACAGAAAATGCAGGTTCAGATCCCCTACTTTGGGCTTAATTTTGCCGCACTCTAATAAGCCAATTTTTGAAAAGTTAAGGTAGTAACTTCTAGACCACCCAGCAGAGAACACAAAAATCACAAAAGCCCTAATTTTAAACCACCAATTGAACTCCAATTAGTGCCTAGATCAGCAGTGAACAAAACAAGCAAGGCTGCACAGTTGACTTTTTTTATTACTTCCTGACTTTGACTAAAATGAGTTTCAGCAGATCTGATCAACTTCTGGATGTATATTGAACTTATTTAACCTCTTAAATCACACTCACAAACCCCAAATTCACAAGTTCAAACAAGTGACAATAGCAGATTTCAGAAATGCAAGCAAAATTTTTATCAAACATTCAATTTTGACTTTAAACCTGTGAGCTACCAATTTTAAGACTAATATGACTTACTTATGCCTAGTGTGGTTTGTTTGTGCAAGAATATCAGCAGGAAAACAACAAGAGCACCCTGAAATAGATTATACCAAACAGTCCTTTAATCTATGGTTTTCACTACAAGTATTGATTATTACCTTACACCTACTGATTTATTGCTTGTAACACATTACCTAAACCATATTAAGACTGATGAGACTGTCAAATTCAGCAAGGAACATCAAGAACAAGCAAATGCAAATGTGACTAAATATGGGCAGTTAAAACACAACAAGGTACTAAATCGTACATAAACATCAATTAAGCACTTAACAAGCTACAAATCACTAACATGAACAACAACAAGTAGAATCTAATGCTATTCTAAACAGATTATACTACTTAATATGAAATAAGCAATAAAGGTACTAAAAATTAAAATGATAAACTTACAATAACCTTCCCCTCAGCTCAAATAGAGGGGATTCACTAAGCTTGCCTACCTTTAGGTAGGCCTCAAATAAACCACAGGAACCTCCAAAAATCACATGAACAATCACCTTCTTCACCGGATTATGAATAGTTGACTTTATGTTGACCAAGTGGAATTTTTGAGTATTTGAAATGAAAACAGCTAAGACTAAGCTAGAAAGCTTGTCTAAGCTGATGTATAAACTACTGCAGCTGATTTAAAAACTATAGAAGCTAGTTTGAAACATTTTTTTTTTTCTGATTTTTATTTATTTTCTATATTTTCTTATAAATCTAATTATAAAGTAAATTTTAACTATTAATTGATAAAGCTTTTGAAAACTTATGAAAACAGATTTGAAAACTAAAGAAACTAATTAGCAATACTAATTTGAAGTAACAAGGAAACAGTAGAGTATATTGAAATAAACATAAAGGAGAATTTTATTAGAACTAAAACTGAATTACAAACTGAGATTAATAAAACTAATAAGCTGAGTACAAATTTCTGCAGAGTAACCTTACCTAAAATCTACACACTAATAACGTATACAGGGGGGGGGGGGTTATAGGGGAGCCCAAGGTGAGGAGACTAGGGTTTAGGAAGGATCCAGAAACTCAATTGTGGCCACATATCTTCAATTCCTATCTGTATGTCGACATCCCACCAAGTTATAGCCGTTGGATTAAGCTTATCCTCATGTCCACTTATCATAGACCAATCAGGGGGCAAAGTAGAGCCACGTGGAGGTGATATGACACCATCTGACAACGTGTCAGATGGCTTCTAGAAAGATTATCCTCGTACTAGAATCTTTGGGTGAAAAGGATGGGTGCAGGGTAAACCAAGGTGAAAGAGATAAACAGTACATGTTAGGCGCGTTATTTTATTTTAACTGGTGTGGGTCGGGTTTGGATGGTGGGGTGGTGAAGGGCTTGTATTCTTTTGGGCTTGGGTATTAAAGTTGGGGTTGTATTTGTTTTGGGCTAGGGATTTAGGATTAGTTTGGATGTGGATCCGGATGTATGTACTAATCAAACCAAGGGACCAAAAATGCACAATCTGAAATTGTGAGGACCCAATTGCCAATCTTCATAAAAATAATTCCAAGGGTTCATTGTGGCTTTTCTTGGATATTTGGAGGGCCTGAGTTACCAATCTTCCAAAGTTTCTTCATAAGGACCAAAAGTGACATCTTCTGAAAATTAAGGGACCATATGTGAACTTTCTTCAAACTTATGACCAAGGGTCATTCTTGTGATTCTTGAAACTTTGAGGATTCCAATTGACCATATGAACTTTACTTTGACCACTAGCTTCCCCGGCTCCGGCTTTATTTAAACTTTTCCAAATCTCGTGCCCGTTTTGTCATTTTCTCGTGATTTTTCGTCTTTTCTTAAATATCTGTTCCTGCACATTCACAAACACAAAAACACACATTCTTTGACATTATTGGTTAGTTTTTGGTTTATTTGGTCCAATTTTGGCTTAGAAAAGGTGAGTGAATAGGCACTCACCAAAGGTCAGTTTTGATTATCAAATATTTCGTTCGTATAGTTATAAAATATTTGATTCTAATATGCCGACGTATGTTGTTATTGTAGGTATAAACGAAGGATCAAAAGGGGATTGTAATAGATCATGCACACCATCGTCTGATAATGTGAGAGCCTATTTTTTTTTATAACAATTGAAATGTAATTAGTTTGAAATGAATACCGCAGGGGTTCAGAGGTAATTGGTCAATTTAATGAGAAAACTAAATATGCCCTGGTAGGAGATTAACTAAAGTGTTTGGCTTTTGTTTGCGTTTGTAGTTTATTTAATCATGATGTGCATTTCCAAGAGTTATAGCTCAATTTCCATTAATTGTTTTCAGGTGACTTAGGATATAACATTTTGAACTGGCTTTTGAGGTTCAAATATGCCATCGGTATCTCAGTCTAATGTCTTCTGGAACCTCAGCTTCAGATCCTCTTTGAATCTCGAGTTCTCACGAATTTGATATTTATGTTTAAGGTACTTAGACACCTTTCACCATTTAAGCTGCCAAAGTACAAGCAGGATATTTAGAAACATCTTATGTGTCTAACGCATAAAATTATTGATGTAAATTTTTGTTAATTGCTTCAATATGATTTAATATGTAGGGATGAGCGATATATAAAAGATGGCTAATGAAACGTGTCAAAAAATATAGCAAACACCCCCGCCGCAATGCGGCGGGCTCCTACTCCTCGTTACTCTGTATATATTATGAACTTTTCGAGTAGTAGATTACCAAAATAAACCGCATTTATATATTTTATGAAAATGAGCTTTTGAAAGACGATTCGCTAGATGTAATACAACTTTCATATCTAATGGTTTACAAAGTGGACGCACATAGTTAAGTGCGCATAAATTTCTTCCAAACACATCAAATTTATCAACGCATATCAAACTTAAGTGCGTTTTGAATAATTGTTGAAAGACACACGCACTCTTTTGTTAGTGACCCCACTTTTTATTTTAAGAGTTAATTACTTAAATCGTCCATGTGATTTGTCGGGTATCATGGATTTATTTCCCAAACTTTTTTTTGGATCCTCTTTCTGTGGTTTTGACCTGTTATGTGTTTGGTCATTTGATCACTAATTTTGTTAATTCACTGGTTAACAAGTGAATGTCTATGATGTAAAATGATAACAATACCATCGTCGTTGTCGTTGTCATCATCATCATCATCATCATCATCATCATCATCATCGTTATTATTATTATTATTATTATTATTATTATTTTTTGAAACATAATAAATTTACAAAAACTTACTCTATGAGAGATAAAGACACATAAGCTGCGCTCCCACTCTTTTTTGAATACAAAAACTTTATGAAAGATAAAGACACATCTCTTAGCATTATTTGAGTGTTTTTGTTGTTGTTGTTGTTGTTGTTGTTGTTGTTGTTATTATTATTATTATTATTATTATCATTATTATTATTATTAAAACATCACATTATTTTTAAAAAAGAAAAGAAAAATAAAATAAAATAAAAGCTTGTCTTCTTCCCTCCATTTCAACTCAAAAACTTGACTTCACACTACTTCCACTATTGTATGCTAGCGTTGGAGAAATCCCAAGTTCAGAACCAAGGCCACCCTCCCGAAAACCCAACATCAAAATGCATAATGTCAAAAACCTCTAAAACACATTTAGATCCAAATCACAACCCCTAATAAAAAAACAACAAATCCTAAAAATTTATAAAACCCATTTGCATTCAAATAAATTTATCTCATATCTGTACTTGGTGGTGCAACAACACCGTCTATCAATGATGGAGCTTCGTCGGTGTTCCCCAAGTATATTCGTTGTTGGCATCGACTACCTATGTTTTAACAGCCAGTATACAAGCATTTAACTATTTAAATTCTTGTTTTCAGGCAGGGTCCGATTCCAAATTTGGGGTTTTCGTATGCGGCTCATGTAGAAATGGAATTAGGGTTTTTGTATGTGGTCTTTTTCACATAAATTGATTTGTGTTTTTGTATAGTTTATAAGATTTTTAATGTTGATGGTTATTAAGTAAAATCATTCATGAAATATGGTGTTTGAAAGTTTGGGAACTGTAGTGGAAAAATGAGAATTGTGTAAAATTGTTTTGGTGATTGAAAACATAAGTTTTTTTGGGAGGTGATATGCACACCATTATAAGATTGTTTGGGAACTGTAGTGAAAAAATGAGAAATGTGTAAAATTGTTTTGGTGATTGAAAACATAAGTTTTTTTTGGGAGGTGATATGCACACCATTAAAAGTGATGTGCATACCACACTCATGCATATGTGATGTTGTACTATGTATCACTAATGTGTTTTTTGTGGTGTGCATATCAACTCCCTTTTCTTTTATGTAGATGGGATTGACTTATCAGTTTGATGTATGTAAGTGAAAGGGTGTAGTGGGTGTGGTTGTGAAAGGACAAAAATACCCTATGGTTTACCGGTCAACTAATAGAATTATTGCTCAAAGAAAAAAACCTGTAACGGGTAAAAATCATAGGGAGAAGATTCGCAAAAAAGAAGTTCAGGGACTAAACTCGTAATACCCGATGAACCACATAGACAATTTAAGTACGTAATTAACTCTTAGATTGCAATCCATAAAGATAGGGAATTGATTTGCACACTTTGGAGATTGATTCGGACACTCTATCTATGCATTAAATACTTGTATAATATTAAATATTCTGCTTCATTGGCTTGTACATTTAGTGTGCAAATAATTTTTAAGAGCGTGCAAATCGTTAGCCATAAAGATATATATAGTACAAAATCCATTAAATACAAATGTCTTGTCCTCATTAGATAGTACAAAATTCATTAAATGCAAATGTCTTGTCCTCGTTTCAATCAATCATCTTTGTATGCCTTTTTTTATTTTTTTATTTTTACAATATCTTTTTACAAAATTCATTAAATGCAAAATTTGTCTTATTGATCGATTTTCGAATTACTAAAAAGAATAAGGGCCCGTTTGGTTTATTTTTAAGAATGACAATGGATATCTGATTTAATATGTGGTAGAATGACAATGAATATGAAAAAGTGTATCATTATGATTGTTTATGTTTGGATGACAAAATATGGTATAAAAAAGTGTATAGATGCTTGAGTTTTGTGGTTGAAAAGAGAGAGGCTCACGAGAATATATTTCATAGACACCAAATCAATGTGTAAGGAATCTATGGCTATGATATACCTATTTCATTCATGGGCCAACTAAACAAATACTTTGAATCGGAATGAAATCCGTAGACCCATTGTGATTGGGGGATACCAAATGCACTCTAAGTAGCTTAGAACATCCACAAAGCTTCAAATTATAAAAGATTTTTATTTTTTAATTTATTACATTAAAATTTTCAATAAATACTCCTTCAAAAAGTAATTTTACAAATTTGCTCCAATACTAAGTTTTCTACAATAGCTTTTTGAAAGGGAAAAAGTACCCTACAAATAGCCTAAAATAATTATAAAACTCTTGATCTAACCGGTTTTTGAGGAAAGCTTTTTGAAAAGCTATGTGTTACAATGGTAAAAATTCATTCAAAGACTTTTTTAAAATAGTAAAAAGCTATTGCAAAAGTTTTGCATTATGGATGCTCTTACTTTGCTTTGAATATTTTAAGTTGGTGACTGACGCTTATATTTTAATGTCTTAATCTATCATGGGAGTGCACATGAACCTTTGAAGCGCGCATGAACATTTTGAGCAGTGTTGTGGTCTGCTTTTGTAAATAACTAAAACTTGGTTCATTCTTGTAAATTGAGTTGGATATTTGTTCAATTTGGTAATTTATTTTTATACGAATATCAGTATATCACCAAGAATAAAAAAAACTTGCTACATGACATATAAAAAAAAATTGATGTGTGTTCCCAGATACTGATGCCTTTTAGTTCTCTAAAATGTAAAGGTAGGTATCTGGTTTAGCCCCTATTTGGAGAGGTTGGGTGGCCGTAGCTTGCATATTGATGCCTTACCTTCTCACTCCTAGATTATTGTAGATGATGGTTGAATGGTATTAGATAAGAGTTGGTTGAGAAATGTACAGATGGAGCTATGGTCTTGGTGCATTTAGGGTGAATTCAGAGCTGTTTGTTGCTTGGTAGTTGTAGCTGTTGAGGAGATTATATGAAGCTGTCCACTTCTTCTGGTTTTGTGATACATCAGACATGGTAGGCAGCTTATCAGAGTTGTCTGCTTTAGGTCTCCACTTGAGGTTTTGTTTTATTATATAAAAGATGTGACAAGCTTTATTATGTTTGTCTTTGTTAGTTGAATGGGAATGTCTATTTCAGTGTATATGTTTCTCAATTGTTTGTAAGTTGTTTAAATAATAATATATTTTAACTGATACGCTAGATTAGGTTTTACATTTATAATACTCGACTACCTTATGATCTACACATATACCCACGGACAGTGTACCCGGTCGCATGCAGTGAGGAAATGATAAGTCTGAGGTCGTCCTCAGGAACGGTTGATCTCTAGTTATCTAATTAAAATGATTGTCACTTTAATAAAGGGTTTATAGTTTGTTTGGTAAACTATATTTAATTATCCTACGTGATCAATTGGGATGGTTATCAAGCAAACAACTAATGGGGATGATAACTATTGTGTTCTAATTCTCATATAGTGTCTATTATCGTAATATGAGGGTAAAAGTCACTAAACTCCTATGGTCAATTTATCTAGCTTATTTCGCATTGAATCCTACTCCAGCTCAAAGCTCTGGATCACAGACCTTTATATCGACAGAGATCGTGGGTAGACTATGTTAAGTCATTAAGCACCCCTACAATCTAGACTTATTCTAACGAAACCCGGCTTCTTGGAACTTAGGTTTCCCCTAACTTCTTAAGCATATCCAATCAGTAGGTGATCCTTTGATCGATTCGTACACAAGGAGTTTGGTAGTCATATGCTCAATTCTTACAAATCCTCGCAACCTACTCGTCTAGGGTTCTATGGTCAATTCTCCTAGCTTTATAGGTACTACCGAGCTTCAATACTACGAAAAAAAGAGTGTCTATAAATAAGCAAAGAAAGCATACACATAAAGCAATAAATAACTAAGAATAAAAATCAAACAATTAATCTACTAATAATAAATTAATTAAAAGACAAAAATAATTAAATAAAATAAAATAGGCATCAAAGTATTGACAAATAAAGCAGAATCCAAATTATAATAAATAAATAATGAAGATGAATAAAATATTAAGCGTCGGAATATGATTACATATCGTGCTAGATAAATGATTTTGATCCCTTAGTTGAATACCGTGGCATAACTCCGAAGGGTTTGCCTATGTTAAAAACCTTCGACAGCCGCCTGCTGTCTTTTTCCTCCTTTGTCTGCGTTGGCTATAGAGCGCCACAAAGAAACGCTACACCAATTGATTATAATACTGTACGCACATGTTCCTTATTTATACTCCCCCCCCCCCCCCCCCCCCCCCCCCCCCCGTATCAATATAATAGTCAATATTTCCTTTTTAGGATATCTCAAAATAATTTTCCATTTTCTTTTTTAAGTAAAAACTAGATAATTTAGTGGAAGAATATTATATTTAAATGGTTGAAAATTAAAGTAGGCCCACTTTTATTAAACTTTGTAATTTTTGTTTCCTGACAATAATTTTGAGACGGAGGAAGTAATAAGTATGAAGTTTGGCCTTGTCCACCTTTAGCCCCTGTACTTGCGCCAAGTTTCACACTTAGTCCATGTGGTATTTTGTTCTCCATTAGTGCATACCAAAAGATTTTACTGTGTTGAAACTTTAATTGAATTTAACACTTTCAGCCCCTCCTTGTACTTCTTATTTATACTTCTAGTCCTCGAATTAAATAAACCATATATCAACATGCCGCTTTCAGCCCTTGAACTTTAAATCCTTCGTGCCCAAGTTATTAATTACAACGTAAGTCCAATAACTACTTACGCCGTAAGTCTTCGTCAGCATGTACTTATCCATATGTATATCCACAATACGGTGTAACTAAATTACCAAGTTACGTCGCAACCTTCATATTTATTAATTACGACGTAACCTCAAGAGTGGGCTACGACCGTAAAACTCTCGTAAACTTTTCTTCCATTTTTACGCCGTAACCATATTAGATAGTTACGGCGTAACCTTCATTAGAAAATTCCTTGGCCTTTATAATTTGTTACGGCGTAAGTCCGTTGTCCCACTTACGCCGTAACTATCTTCTGAATATGTTTGGTACTTTTTGACCTTTTCTCGTATCTTTTTCGCTTAAACGCCTCATTTATCCTGAAATTTAAATACGAACAAATATGAATGAATTAAGTACCATATTAATATAAATGAGGCCATAAACATGGGAATTTGATATATAAAATATCAAGCTAATTTGATGTTATCATTCACCTTTTGGGGGGAAAAAAAATGAGAAACTTAATGAGACAAAAAATTGATTTTCAATGACATTTTCATAATCAAGAAATTAAACGCCATTTTCCGGTGAAAGTAAAGAAAAATGTTGTTTTTAAAAAGGTTCATCTTTGGAGCACATATGTCTTGGAAGGTGCATAGTTGAGAATCTTTCGATCAAATTTACATTTTCAATACAAAAAACTTTGCTAAAATTTATCTAAATTCATAAAAGAAATTTGTACACGAGTACATGACATCATTTGTGTTTGGGACAATCCTTCACGGGTTGAACGTTTAGAGGACGAAGTGAGTGGGACTTGTCGATCATGATTCATGATGACATAGTACTCGTTGAGGTTGGCCCCATGGTGATTTTTTTTCAACTTAGATTCCTTTAATCAAAATCAGATATCATAACTTTATTGGGGTGCCAAAATTGGTAGGAAACGTAACACCATGTTATAACAATGGATAATTCCTAATATGCTGAGATTGCCCAAGTGTTTTATTATTTTGTCCCTGAATTCGGAGTTTCCAAGTCTTTTCAGAGCAACTTGGCAACTCGACTCATATGACGCCAAGTGTCCAACATGAGAGCCGCAAGTTGCCAAAAAGTACACAAGTTGCCTAAAAAATACACAAGTTGGCCAAAAAATAATCCGAAAAGTGACACTTGTCACTTGCAGATTTCAGTTGTCCAAAAACTATAGATTGCCCTGTGGTAGATCGGGAAACTCCGAATTCAAGGTCAAAAAAGCAAATCACTTAGAGCAATCGGAGCATATTAGTAATTATCCCTTATAATAATTACTAGCATAATATTTCTGCATTCTGAGTATTTTTTTCGGTTATGGTCTTAACTCATAAGCCAGTTTTGTATTCATCAGTTTACTTTGTTTGCCTATTTGGTCTTGTATAACTTTCAAAACATTATTTTTTAAGAAATAGATATTTAGATGTCTAGGAAATGGCTATTACTGGATCGATAGTGCGATCACTTTTGCTTTTAGGCCACTTGCGCTTCAATGATTTACGTTCATCCCATCACTCTGGTTGGTTGAGGATCGTTTAATACTATTGTATCATTTTAGAATCGAGTATAGAACTTGTGAAAAGAAAAGCCACGGTACCAATAAGTTATCAGGTTTTGGAGTGTAAATTCTTTTCCATTTTCATTAAATATATTAAAGTACGCTATTTACCCACAGCCAAGATGGCGTATTGTCTTCACAAGAGATTTCAGGTTCGAAACTCCCCAGTTCGCTGTACATGGTAAGGAAACGATCATGAAGATATCTCCGTGATACCACATAATCTGAGTCTGAAAGTCGCTTTCTCCGAGTAACTTTATCCGTAGAAACCTTTCTTTACCCATTTAAATTAGAGTACCGATTCATATTAGATTACGCCAATTTACATAAAACACCTTTCTCTTTATTCTGTATAACTCGTACCATTTTTATCCTTCTTCTCAACCATTTCTCAAAGAACTTTAAAATAACAAAATAATTATGTTGATTGAATGCTTTACATATGAGATATGTAAAATACTCCCTCCGTCCCATTTTATAAGTATATGTTTGAAAAGTCAAAGTCTTTTTCTTCAGTTTGACCGTAATTATTTTTTTGCGTGTTATATAATACTTGATACAAAATATATAAATTGATTTGTGTTTTAAATGTATTTTCATTGGTATACTTTTTATCAAGTATTATATAATACGAAAAAAAATAATTACGGTCAAACCCTAAAGAAAAAGACTTTTACTTTTCAAACATGGACTTATAAAATAGGACGGAGGGAGTATGTATTTATATTAAATACATAGCTTTGATAATAAGCAACATGATACAAATCCTAAACCTAATCGACCCAAACCCACTATTAGGTTTAGGTCAGTTAATCTCTCTAACACTCTCCCGCAGTTTGAATGAGAGATTTTTGAACAGAAAATCTGGAACATATATTGAAAGCCACTTTTTCTTTTCTTTTGTCACCTTCTTTGTTCTTTGTTTGAACGAAAGCATAATCAAATTTTGCGGCATAGTCGTTTATTACTTGTGGCTTCCTCCTTTTTTTTTTTTTTTTTTTTTTTTTTTTTTTTACTTCATGGCTGTTTTGCCTTTAGATAGGAGCGTCGATTTTCCGATAAACTATTTGCAAAAAATGACAATGATCTCCGGCGTTAAAACAAAGAATAATGCCGATGAGACAAATTTTGTTGATTAATGGCTAAATCAACATAATATGGGATGTTATGACGGCTAGAGTTTTTGGGTTCTATGATTTTTGATTTGAATTGGTTAAAAAAACTACTAAAACAAAAGTATAAAGAGAAAAAAGTAAATAGATCGGGATCCTTCCGAATCATTGGCAAGTAGCTGATGACCGGAGAACAAGTATTTTATAGTGGGTTGAATCTAAAGCTTTGATACCATGTAAAAGGTAGTATGTCATTTAGGGGATGTTTGTTTCGGCTTTTTGTGGGCTTCTGAGCTTATTTGATTTCAGCTTATATATCATAAGCCTTAATTTTTCGTCTTATTTTGAGACTTGTGAGCTTATATAAGTTTATTATGATACTTTGTATCTTATAAGAACAACCCTTGTATTAAAGGTACACATCATTTTTTTTTTTTTTCTAATTTTTGAGTTGATACTGAGAAAGATTAGTCATAATATCATGTTTCACGTGGACATAACTAATCTTCATCATGTTCATAATATCATGTTTCACGTGGACATAACTAATCTTCATCATGTTCATAACTAGAATTAGTAATGTTTGAGCTACTTTAGTTAAATGAAGTTAGCCCTATATATGTAGCTCCTCCATTTGCACATTTATCATTACCTAACTTTAAATTTCTTCCCTTCTTTCTTGTAGTTCAAAAAAAGAACAAGATGTTTACGACGGGAGAGGTTATCGTCCTCTTAGCTCCTTTGCTACTCATTTTCTTTTTCTTTCGAACGATTACAAAACGAAATTTTTCTAAAAAGCTACCACTTCCACCCGGTCCATACCCATGGCCGATTATTGGCAACATTTTCCAAATTGGAAAGAACTCACACATTCGTCTAGCCGAGTTGGCTAAAGTGCATGGACCACTTATGTCTCTTCGGCTTGGTCAACAAACCCTAATTATTGGGTCATCATCTATTGCTGCTTCAGAGATTCTCAAGACCCATGACCATGTTCTTTCGGTTCGATATGTATCAAGATTGTTACAAAACAAGAAACCAACGATTCACAATATGAATCTTGCATTCACATCATATTGTGATGATGGTTGGAGGAATTTACGCAATCTCTACAAAACCGAGCTTCTTTCAGGCAAAGCGTTGGACTCTAGTGTGAATATTAGGGAGAATAAAGTTCTAGAGATGGTGAAGTACTTAGCTTCGAAAGAAGGTGTATGTATGGTTATAAAGGATGTTGTGTTTGTAACATCCATGAACATCCTTGGTAATGCATCCTTATCGATTGATCTTGTCGACTTTGAGGGCAATGGTGTAGGTGCGGGGATTATGAGCTCTGTAAGAAAATTTAATATGTTGGGTGGAAAGCCAATATTATCCGACATGTATCCGATATTTAGTCGATGGGATTTACAAGGTTGGTATAAAGAGGTCATGCATATTGTTGAACGAGAGCTTGGTGATGTTTGGGTAGATAGTCTTCAAAGTAAACGTAATCGAAGCAATAATTCTTCACATGCAAAAGATTTCACTGATATTTTAATAGAAAAAGGGTTTACGAATCAACAAATCAATCCTTTGATGGAGGTATCACTCTCTTTTTAAAATTTTAACTAGAAAATGGCATTTTAATGCCAAAACTTGCTTAGTCAGTATTTTGTTTTTGGTTTGTATAATCATAATACCCTTTTGTCTAACTTATTTTTGATCTAGTTGATTTTCTATCGTATATAGGAGCTATTTACGACTGGTACTGATACTACGAGTTTAACTATCGAGTGGTTTATTGCCGAGCTTCTTAAAAATCAAGATGTGTTGCAAAAGGCACGGGATGAAGTTATGAAACATATAAATGGAAATATAGTGAAAGAGTCGGATCTAGTTCATCTCCCATACCTAGAAGCCTGTTACAAGGAAGCACTACGATTGCACCCTATAGGACCGCTTCTGTTGCCTCGTATAGCTATGCAAACATGTGAGGTAATGGGATATACAATTCCTGAAGGTAGTATGATTTTTGTTAACGTATGGGCCATTAATCGCGATCCGAAGATCTGGGATGACCCTTTGAGCTTCAAACCTGAAAGATTTATCGAAACAGATTTGAGTTACAAAGGGAACAACTTTGGATACCTACCATTTGGATCGGGTAGAAGAATATGCATCGGAGAAGCAATGGCTTCCAAGATAATTCTTCTAATCGTTGCTTCTTTGATCTTAAACTTTAATTGGGTTCTTCCCGATAATATGGACCATAAGGAGATTAACATGGACGAGGATCTCCAAGTATCATTGCTAAAGAAAGAACCCCTCCATGTTATCTTTAAGCTCAACGAGCGGTCTAAGAATTGATTTCTTCGATTGTGCTTGCTATATATCGAGTTAATATACCTCATTAGTAACTTAAGGGCTATATGTAAGTTGTAATAAAATAAGATGAGGTATTTATCGGTGTTTGTGCATCTCCGTGTGATTGAAAGTGTCTTCTTATAGTAAGAAAAACATTTTCTTACTCAAAAACATTTATTTTAAGTAACCACGGGTTCTGATATATTTTTTTTGTTGGACTATTTTATGGTGTTTAAACTCATCTATCACACAAAATCACACTGAGTTAAGCTTTTTTCTTCTTTTTCAGAAGAGTGAAGCAGAGTTATTTGCAACCGGCTGATGATAGATGTTGTTTCTTCCAATAAATATAAATGTTAGACTTATATTATGTAGAGCAAATGATTAAAAAAAATATTATAGTTGTCACAATTTTTTTTTGTGTGTAGCGAAATTTTTTTTTTGCTTTTAAGGCATTTTGCGAAATTTTTGAATATTTTTGCCCATCTTAATTAATAAATTTTTTTTTTCTCAAAAGTCAAAAATGTTACATACTAACTTAAAAATGATGAATTTAAAAAAAAAAATAAAAGAAAAAAATACTACAAAAGTAAAAGATTTTATTCGCTAAAAAAAATAATAATGACATATAATATTTTTTTTAATTATTTACCCTATTTCATGGGCACATATTCTCATGTGAAATACTGGATGTGCTACCTAGTCAAGATCATTTATCGTATTCTGCGACATCAATTTAACTACTTAATAAAGCAACATAAACAAATAAAAAAACAACACCCTGTATTCAATAATGCAATAGATAATTTTTATAATTATAGCTTAAAGAACGTGTCTTTAATTAAATAACATGTTAACATCCGCTTGTGGTTGTACCCTTTTGACTTTCGGCTATTTGAGATCTCTAGTGAGGTTATGGTTGTTCACAAATTAAGCATGGGCGCAATCAATCTGGGAGCAACTACAATGAAAGAGATGATCATATTCTTAATTCCATTGCCACTCATATTCTTCGTCTTTCGAATGATCATCAACCGTAGTTCTTCGATAAACAAGCTCCCACTTCCACCCGGGCCGCATCCTTTGCCAATCTTAGGCAACATTTTCCAAATTGGAAGAGTGAATCCTCATATCCGTCTTGCCGAAATGGCCCAAGTATATGGACCACTAATCTCACTTCGTATCGGTCAAAGAATCCTTATTGTTGGGTCATCACCCGACGTGGCTTCAGAGATTCTCAAGACTCATGATCATGCGCTTTCTGGTCGAGATGTATCGATATTGCTAAGAAGCAAAGAACCAACCGTTCACAATATGAATCTTGTGTTCACATCAGAATGTGATGATGGTTGGAGGTATTTACGCAATATATACAGAACTGACCTTCTTTCGGGCAAGGCTTTGGAGTCTCGTGCGAATATGAGAGAAAACAAAGTTTACGACATGGTGAAGTATTTAGCTTCAAAGGAAGGTGAAGATATAGTTATAAAGGATGTCGCATTTGTAACCGCGATGAACATCCTAGGAAACGCGTCGTTGTCCATGGATCTTGTCGATTATGAAGGGAATGGTATAGGGGCAGGAATTATGGATGCAGTAAGAAGAGTTATAATGTTAGTTGCACAGCCACAATTAGCAGATATGTTTCCGATATTGAGTCGATGGGATATGCAAAGTTGGTATAAAAAAGTTATGCATATTATAGAACATGAGCTAGGTGGTATTTGGGCTGATAGTCTTCAAAGGAAAAGAAATGAAAGCAATATTTCTTCATCTCCAAAAGATTTTGTTGATCTCTTGATTGAAAAAGGCTTCACAAATCAACAGATTAATCCTTTGATGGAGGTCTTTCTCTTGCTCTCTGTCACTTACTATTAAAGTCCAAATTGTTTTTACATGTACAATTAAGCACAAAAATATATACAGTACTATTTTAAAGAAAAAACACTATAAGAAATTGTATATTAGTGACACACAAAAAGTGTCACTAAAAGTTTTAAACTATTTTCACCTGTCGTTATTGAGTAACAAAAAAACAGTCTGTGTTGTTGGGGCTTGTCACCAACACTATCTCAAAAACTTTTTTCCACAATCTTTGAGAAACTGTGGAGGTAAAAAATAATAATAAAAGTAAGAATGTTACTACATTTTCTTAAGTCTCAGTGGTGGCTATCAGCTAGTGACATTTTCTAGTCTGTCAATAATCATTTACTATAACTAAAACAGTCGGTAAATTTTTTTAATTAATTTTTGTAAGTGCTTAAATCTGTTAATGCACACCAATATGAATGTAAAACTATTTTACACACTTTACAAGTGATAATAACGTGCACCTTGATAGTTTTCTAATAAAATAATCCGCTGTTCAAGGAGAAACTTTAAAGTATACACCTTTTTCTCGCCTGTATATTCCGCATGTTTGTAGCATAGTGCGGTGTTATGTAACTTGTCTAATTTTTAAGTTTCTTTCTTAGGAACTATTTGCGGCAGGAACCGAAACCACAAGTTTGACTATCGAGTGGTTTATTGCCGAGCTTCTCAAAAATCAAGAAGTGATGCAAAAGGTTCGAGATGAAGTCACTAAACAAATAGGCAAAAATAATATTGTAAAAGAGTCGGATTTGGTTCGTCTTCCCTTCTTAGAAGCTTGCTTCAAGGAAACCATAAGATTACATCCTCCCGGACCACTCCTTATACCTCGCAAAGCTACACAAACATGTGAAATTATGGGGTACACTGTTCCTAAAGATTGTCAAATTCTAGTTAACGTCTGGGCAATCCATCGTGATCCCAAGATATGGGACGATCCTTTGAGTTTTAAACCTGAAAGATTTATTGGATCAAATTTGAGCTACAAAGGGAACGACTTTGGATACCTACCATTTGGGTCGGGAAGAAGAATGTGTCCTGGTGAAATAATGGCGTCTAAGGTGATCTTACTAACCGTTGCTTCTTTGGTTGCAAACTTTGATTGGTTCACTCCCAACAACTTAAACCCGAAGGAGATTAACATGGAGGAGAAAATGGATATAGCAATGTACAAGAAGGAACCACTACATGTAATTTTCAAGTTTAATAGAATGATCAAGAATCATTGAATCTATTTTAACTTTGATAAAACTACATATATCTCTCTGTCAAGTTGTGAATAAATTAGAATGAGTCCATTTCTTTTTCTTGCTAATATGTAATATTATTTTTGTTACCTTTGAAGGATTATAAGCTTAAATACTAAGTTAAATCACTTCATTATGTCAACTTAATGTATGTTTAAACGAGTTAAAAATAACAAGAATATTTAAAACAGTTTACACAAAATAACACAAGAAAGTTTTTCAACATTTAAATTCTTATTTGAATGAATCAAAGAATTTACCATGACTATTTGCGGAATAACAATTAAAGATGAATGACATAGTGTAATGTGATATCCTCACTTTCTTAAACATAAACCAAAGTTATATGTTTAAGTAAGAAATATGCTAATAACTGAGTAAGTTTAGGGACTTAGTTTTAAGAGGAGTAAATACTCTAGTTAATGCTAACACCTTAATTGTATGAGGTTATTTACCCCTTTACAACATTCCTTTATATCGGCAAACGCGAGGTGAATACCCGTGGGTTAAAAGTAAAGTGTCAAGCATTTACTAGGAAGGTACACTTGTAAGCTGTTGCAAAAATCGGCGCCTATGCGCTAGAAGGGGATTAACTGCCCGGATTTTTATTAATAAACCTTATTAATCGGTTTGGTAAAAAGTCGATTAACATACCGATGAATCGGATAAAAATCGGCCAAATCGGACCAACATCGGATAAATCGGCCAAATCAGAATAAAAACGGATAAATCGGCCAACTCAGTTACAGATAGAAATCTGCAAATCTGGCAACCAAATCGAAAAGAAATTGGTTAAATCAGGCACATAGTTTCAGAATTTTGTAAATATATATATAAAAAATCCAATCCGATTCATTTCCGTTAATCCCAGCCTAATCGCTTAATCACTAGGCGATACCCGACCGCCTGGCTAGTGCCTAGCAATTTTTGTAACCTTAACTTACTGCATTAAATATTTCTATTCTAGGAATACACCCAACCTTGCTTTCGGGTACAGTGCTGACAACTGTTTACGTTTTTTATACCAACTTTTGTACTTTATTCCCTTTCTTGATATGTACCTTTCACTTATCACTTCAATAAAGTCCCGCCTGTTTGTTTTAGGGACTTGGTTTGATGAGGGGATCAAAAGAGACATCGTGAGCTATTGTCATCATTCCTGATTCCATCATCCTTTTATCGGTTAGGGGACTTCACATGCTGAGTTTCACCTCAGAAAGTGATGAGTCTTTAGTTAGACTCTGAAGAACTTTGATAAACTCTGAAGATGATTCCATGAAAGTTTTCTTACATTCAAAGGACTACAATTATACTTAGAGTATTTTCTATTCAAATCATAGAAGAATATCATTAGGCACTGAATTGGCCAAACAATTAAAAAGATTTTTAGAAAAAATATTTCGAGGAGGATATAAGATGACCGTATGTTTAGTAGAATCTTAGGCTAGTGATAATAGCGACTGCGATCTACCACTCAAATATACCGCATTTATACACATATATACTTCACAAACACACACACACATAAAATAAAGGGAAAATTGTCTAGAAATACATCAAACTTACCACTTTTTGCTTTTGTATACCATGAACTTTTTTTTTTCTATTGTAACTATAAATTTTTTTAATATTGCTTTTGTATCCTAAAATGCCCAATTAGCTGACGTGGCATGGATTATTGATCCTAATTATCCTTACTTAATCACATTTCACGTTTTTTATACTTTGGGTGTGCTTTGAATATGTAACAAACTTTGTGGGGTGAATAACAAACATTTTTATAACTTGTAACCTAACACATCACTTAATCCCCTTTTCCCCATTCCCCCCAAATCCTAAACGGTCCACAAAAAATTTTTAAGAACCCTAAAAAATGAGTACTTCTAGTTCTGCCTAATCGCGCTTAATTGGAGGCAACCTTGAATTCTTTTGCAACTGCAATCGTCAGTTATGGGTTCAAACATCAACCTCACGTGCAAATCCAGGTAAGAGGTATGTGAAATGTGATATTTGTCGAGTCTATGAGTTTCTAGATGATGACCTTCCTAGCCAATACTACAAAGACCTGGTGTTTGGGTTTTTTCAAAGGCAAAGAGGAAGGGATAATGGACCAATGATCGAGGCAATTGCTTTGGAGAAGTCTAGGTTGGAGGAAGAGTTGAAGGCTACAAAGTCAACCTTGGAGCATGAGTTGATGACTGGGAAGGCAAAGTTAGAATTGTATGATAGGTTATTTATGGTAATGTTATGATGTTTGTGCATAATCTGTGTTGGGATAGGTTTGTCACTATCCAAGTAGTGTAAGCAAGGACAGGTGTGGTCATGGTATGTTGATTATGGGAATGTAAGATGTAGTAGGTAGATGATAAGGAAGCCATGATCCCTTTAATGTAGTGTTTTGTAACTTTGGATGCTAACTTAGTTTGAAATGAAATCCTTTATCTGTCTTGCTTCCTGTATGAATTCTGTGTATAAGATTTAGAAAAAGAGTTCATTGATTCAAAGTAGGGGCTACAAGTGTTTTATTTTAGGGCATGGTTTAAGTTATACACCTAAACCATGGTCAATACATACAAATCTTGTAACCAAATAGCATAGCTTCATGAGAGTCATCAATTTAACCCATCTTTTTCTTCCCTTTCCCTTTTGGATCATTGGGAAGTTTTGGTTCACATACTTTGATACCAAAGTCTCCCCATTTTGTTGGAGCTGCCAGACCCAATACCTTCTTCCTAGCAACAAAAGCCAATTTATCTTCATATTCTTTTGTCAAGTTGGAACTGCTATCAGCCCTTTTTGAAGACACTTTCAATGGTTTTGGACTTTCACTAAAGACCCAAATTCAAAATTCCTAACACATGTATGTTCAGCATTTAGTGTCTGGATTTGAAAAGTTTTCTCTTGAGTCATCCACCTAGCATAACATCTCCAAGGACATGAAGGTAACTCAGACTCATTAACACAAGGATACCTTTTATTCTTCCTCTGTTTACCTTTGTCGGGATCAGTCAGCCTTGGTTTCCTCTGACCACATCTTGTAGTAACATACTTGCTTCCACTCCTCTCATATCAAATTGAAAATCCATTTGACAGTGCATAGTATGTTAGACCCTCTTTAAACTTTTCAATAGTCGGATACTTTTCATCAACCTACATTTCAAACATAGCATGTTGAGTTTATAAACAACATTTGTATACTTTATAACAATATCAAATAAATGGAAACATACCTTTGGATGCCTCAATCTCCAATGAGTACTTTCATCATACACTGGATACCTGTCAGCATGTTTTTCCACACATACAAATGGATCATCATGAATTCCATTCTCATCTGATGATTGAAGAGTTTTCATCAAATTACTCATGTACACATCATGCTCTCTGAAAGTCTCACTTCTATGATTACCAATGTTTTCAGTGGGTACATTATCATTTACTTCCATCATATCTGGCAAAGACTCATGTTCCATCTCTCTTCTAGCTTTAATCCTCTTCCTAAGTTCTATCAACTCTCTTCACCAGGGCTGAGATAGTCAATTGATTTATCTGAATCATATTCGCTATCCACCTCAGAATCATAATCACTCTCCTCTTCATCATACATAACCTTCTCTTTGCCCTTATCAACATTGTTGTCCCCAATATTCTCCCCATCAACACTAGTACTACCAGCCTGACCATCTTGTACACTACTCCTACCCACATCACCAGCTGCACTACTCCCACCCACATCAACATCTAGGTTTCTATGATGGTGAGAAGATGAACCCTCATACTCAACCTCCATCTCAGCCTAATCAACCAACTCCTGTACTGAGAACTCATTGCAATACCTATGTTTGATGGGGAGTTTTGCTTTATAAACAGATTCATCCATCACAGAGGTTTCTGCTTTTTCTAAATACTCTGACAGATTCATGTCATAGTGATCAAGATAGAGTTCTAGCCTACCATACAACTCAGCAACATCAAACATGTAAGCTATTTCCTTATCATTACTTACTCTAACTAAACCTTTCTCCAATTCAACATTAGGAACTCTGTAGTACAAACCTTGAAAGTAATTACCAGTTTGTTTTTCCAAAATTTCAGCAAACTTTTCATACGACATTCTCACAACAGCCACATTAAGAATAACACCATCTTTACACCTTAAAGGTAAATGTGCAAAGTACCCATCATTCCAAACATCAAATTGATGCAAATTCGTACCAGGTATCATCCTGTTTCAAAAAGAACAATAACGTGTTTAGGGTTTGTGAACAAATTAATAATAACACAAAATATTGTGACAAATACATACCTGAAATATGACAACACACATTAATTGAATAATCTGATTAAATATTTGATGAGGTCAATTTAGGGTTTATGTGTGAAAATATCACGATTGTGGAATTGGGGGAAAATGAAGTTGGGGTAAAACGTTTATAAGTGAATTAAGTAAGGGTAAACACCCCAAAGTTTGTTATATGTTCAAAACACACCCAAAGTATAAAAAACGTGAAATTTGATTAAGTAAGGGTAATTAGGATCAATAATCCATGCCACGTCAGCTAATTGGGCATTTTAGGATACAAAAGCAATATTAAAAAAGTTTATAGTTACAATAGAAAAAAAAAGTTCATGATATACAAAAGCAAAAGATGACAAGTTTGATGTATTTCTGGACAATTTTCCCTAAAATAAAAGAAAAAAAAGTTGGTTGTTTGGATGACCGACTTGCGCTAAAAAATGTTCAACGACGCCTTGACGGTGGTGTCTCTTTTAATGGTTGGTTTATTACCATTAGTAGTATTATATAAAGAATCAGTTTTATTCTTGTTCAATTTTAAATTTATTAGAAAGATTTTTCTATTATATTATTATCAGATACTCCGCATGGGTGGTGCGTGTGAAACGTGAATTTACAATTATGCTTGAATTATTAACGACAATGAAGTTTTATCGACTGAAATTTTGTACCCACTAATTTATTATTTCACTATTTTCCCAAAAAGCTAAAAAGTCCATATGTCCATATCAATTATTACTACATCCGTCCCAAAATATAAGTCCAGTTTCATTTTATATATCGAACTTTGACCTTAAATATTTTTGATTGTATTATATATCACTTGATGAAAATTATACCAAATGAAAATACATATAAAACACTATCCATCTATATATTTTGCATCAAATATTATACAATACAACCAAAAATATTTAATATCAAAGTTCAATTAAAAAAGCCAAACTGGACTTATATTTTGGGACGGAGGGAGTAGTACATTGACTATTAAAATGTTTCAAATGTTCTTGCCTTCTTAGTATATATTCAAATAGATAAAGCTAAGCCTCTACTCGTTTTTGTATCAAAAAATATAAGCAGAGAGAACATTATTTTACGAAACAACAAATGATCATATTGTTGGTTTTTGGGTCATTCATTTTCTTGTTATTTCGTATGATCAATATGCATGGTACTTCAAAAGAGTTACCACTTCCACCGGGTCCATATGCATGGCCAATCATAGGTAACATACTCCAAACTAGAAAGAATGTTTATGTTCATCTAGCCGAGCTAGCCCAAGTACATGGACCACTCATGTCACTTCGTTCAGGTCAACGAACCCTAATAATCGGATCATCATCCGCTGTAGCCTCAGAGATACTCAAAACACATGATGATGTTCTTTCGGGCCGAGAAGTGTCACGATTTCAAGGCAAGGAGCCATCTATTATCAATAATAATCTTGTTTTTTCTTCTGAGTGTGATGATGGTTGGAGGGTTATAAGAAATCTCTATAGGTCAGAGCTTTTCTCTGGTAAAGCTTTGGAATCTCGTTCGAAGATGAGAGAAAATAAGGTTGAGGAGATGGTGAAGTACTTAGGTTCAAAAGAAGGTGAAGATGTAATTATCAAGGATGTCTTGTTTGTAACAGCTATGAACATCTTAAGCAATACAGTATTCTCTACCGATCTTGTGGACTTTGAGGGCAATGGTATAGGTGCAGGCATTATGGACACGGTAAAACGACTTAATATATTGGCTGCAAAGCCAAAATTATCTGATATATATCCAAAATTGGGTCGTTGGGATTTACAAGGTTGGTATAAAGAAGTCATGCATATCATTCAAGACGAGTTTGGATCTGTTTGGAAGGATATTCTTGAGATGAAAAGAAATGGAAGCAATATTTCCTCAAATCTTAAAGATTTTGCCGATAGTTTGATTGAAAAAGGCACTACTAATCTACAAATTCATCTAATAATGCAGGTTCTTTTTTGCTTCTCTATTTTAATTTCAGTTTAAATTTGTTTAGATCACTACCCCTCAGATTTCACTAAGCCGGACACCTTCTGCCCACACACGGTTCAGTTCAACGATTAAATTTTAACACAAGTAGCTCGCTAAAATTTTCTTGAAAAAAATCATATTAGGGCTTGTCTTTGCACTTGCCAAAAATGTCGTGACTCACTTGTCTTTTTGTTCCAATTTTCCTTACTAGGAGTTATTCACAGCAGGCACTGAAACCACAAGTTTGAGCATAGAGTGGTTTATTGCAGAGCTTATGAAAAACCAAGAAGTGATGCAAAAGGCTAAGGATGAAGTTATGAAACAAATAGATGGAAATATGGTCAAAGAGTCCGATTTGGTTCGTCTTCCTTTCTTAGAAGCTTGTTTCAAGGAAACACTGCGATTGCACCCTCCAGGGCCACTTCTTTTACCTCACAAAGCTACTAAAAGATGTGAAATAATGGGACATACAATTCCGAAAGGTAGTCAAATACTAGTTAATGTTTGGGCAATTAGTCGTGATCCTAAAACTTGGGATGATCCTTTGAGCTTCAAACCTGAAAGATTTATTGGAACGAATCTGAGTTACAAAGGGAAAGACTTCGGATACCTACCATTCGGATCAGGAAGAAGAATGTGTCCAGGAGAAGCAATGGCTTCCAAGACAATCCTCTTAAGCGTTGCATCCCTCATTCGAAACTTTGATTGGATTCTTCCCGATAATATGAATCCTAACGAGATTAACATGGATGAAGAATTTGATATGTCGATGCATATGAAAGAACCACTACACATGATTCTCAAGATTCACAAGCAGTTAAAACCCTGACATCGATATCATAATGGTTTGATCAAGCTAATATGTTCCATTGGTATTCTAAATATGTATGTGATTATTTGTAGTCAAATAATTAAGATGTTTTGTGTTTGTATAATTAAGTACATTTGTGTTTTCTATATTGATTTTGTATGTAATATATCGTGTTTGTATAATTGTGTTCATGGTAGTTTTTATTTGTAAAGCATTTTCTTTTCTTTAACAGCAAATTAACAACACGCAGCTAAACCAAACATATGCAGCAATCATCACTAAAGCTAACATGCATATATTATGAAAATTAAGAAGTAAAAAGATGTGGTTTTATACATCGTAATCTGATCATCATTTACGCTTAGAAAATGTTACAGAATATATGCTAAAAATTAGTAGTAGCTCTATAAGGTCGTCGTTTATAAATTATTAGTGGTGAGCATGACTTGGTTTGGTTTGACATGGTTTTAGGCATAAATTATGTGGTGCAAGATTTAGCAGATTGGATGGAGCAATGGGATAGACGGGTGAAAACGGCCCAAAATAAAAGGAGCATTGACGGCTTGCCCCGACAGATTTTGATAATTTCGATTTTTTAACCCTCAATTTCAAATTTCCTTGAATTTGAGCTATCTTCCATTATTAGTTTGAGTCAATAATAAATGTAAATTTCGTAAGGGATTTACCCAGATCACACAATCTCTTAGCTAGAGTTTAGTGATTTAATTTTCAAGATGTTTTGGCAGCTGCAAAAAATATATTCGCCCCTTATAATGGTCTACTGTGTAAAAGTAAATTTATTCAATAACATACACTTTCATCTCAATTCAGTTTTATTACCATTGCATACTTCCGTTCTACGTCATGAAACTAAAACCAAACCATAAAATTTTGGTTTCTTGTTTTTTTAGAAATCGTTCATGCCGCTTTGAAAGATGCCTCGTGCAAAGTGACAAAACACGAGAAAGCATGCATTGAAAATCAACACGTGTTTATTCCTTTCGCGTTTTATACATTTGGTTTCCTTGCACCTGAGAGGCGGTGGAACTACTTAACAGGGTCCAACGAGTTATGAACAGTAATGTTATGACACATAGATCTACAAATGTAGTTTTCAAAAGAGTTAGCTTTGCAATCTAAAAAGGGTTAGCGGCGCAGCTTGTTGCCCGTTTGCCTTCAACCACTATGTAAATTCTATTTTGATGAAATAAAAAGATATATGGATGAGATTCAATGAAAAAAAAAAAAAAAATCGGTTATATATAAGTTTGGTTTTTTCAGTTTTTGGTTTCTATCTTATTTATCCAGGTTTGGTCATAAATTGATGAACTAGTGACCATAAAAAACAAGTAAAAGATTATTTGTTTATGTGTCATACAAATTATAAAACGTTCAAGATAGCCCAAATTAGATATCTATTTTGATGCGACCACTTTACCTTTGCCTATTTAATAATCATAAAACTTCCAAGTAAATGACACTCTTGGGCCTTCTTCATTAATAAGAAACAAAAATGCAACAATCAATCATCTTCCTAAAACAAATCTAAGGTCTATTGCGAATCTAATTCAACCTGAGACAACGACCACCCTGAAAACGTTATATATAAACTATAATCGTCATTGAAAACCAAATAGATTTTAATTAAAAAAATAAAGAAATTATCAATAATCACCCTCTATATGTCCTTAAGTCTTTTTCTTAGTTATCCTTTCATTTTCAAAACCAGAAAGTTCAAACAAAAATTATATTTTTTTATGATAATCAATCATGTAAATTTAATTTTTTGGTACATGGATTTGTTTCATAAATTCAGTTTATAACATGGATATCGTGTCTACATTAATATATGACGATTTTGTGAACGTCAAAGATATCAAAATACGATTATGATTATTGCAGGATTGTGCGAATTCAAAGTATGTGGATTTTCTTTTGAACAAAGCCTTGTACCGCATGCAAACATGCAAGAGCATAACATTATGGAGGCACGGTGGAGTAGTTAGGTTTGATTAAGGTAAAGTTATACCTAGTAACTGATAAGAATGTTGGGTCCGTGCTATGAGAAAACAATTCATCTTAAAAGCCGTAAGAAACAAAATGTAGCAATCAAAGATCTTTTGGAAATATAATTGGGCCACAATGGATGATTAACTAATCGATTTAAGATCAATTAAAACTTGTAAAACGTTGAAAACACTAACTAGCATAGGATACTCTATGATGATACTTAATTATTGTACGTCTCTTATTTTCTTAATGAAAATACTTTAATTCAAAATAAAAAGGTTAAACCTAGCAAGAAGCTAGAGCATAACAAGAACAATTACATTACATGATAGATCGGGGAAGTTACTATGACTGTGTTACTATCACGAATTCACAATAACGATTCTTAATTACACATGACTGGTGAGAGTTAGGTCAAAAATTACCTTCAAATTCTAACTTTCCAGGTTACTTATATAGAAGTAAAAAATTAAAACTTCAAAACACTCTAATTGATATAGACTAAATATCTTCATATATTTCTTTTTTGATTAGGGTTTATCAATGAACATGCTTATGCGACGATGAGTATAGTCGTATCATACCAAAAAACATTATATAATATTTCACTCTTAATTAGTCATAAAAAGAGAAAAATAACAAACATATATGAAACAATTAAGAAAAACTCAATGATTATACCTACTACTGAATAATTGCTATATTAAAATGGTTCTTTGTGCATATATATATTTTTTTATCCCTAGAAATATATAAGTATTGGCACCAACTAACGTGATTTTTTTTTGGAGTAATTATGAAGTGGAATAATGTAACGCTGACGTAAAAACTTGATAAAATCTTACCACTTCTTCCCACCCCTGATGTTCTAACATGTATGTATGGCTTGCAAAACTTGATCTACATATAGAAATATTGATTAGCATATTGTTAGGATAATTGATATGATTTCAATTTGATTTCCAGTTATTATCACCTTATACCATCGTCGCATAAGAGATGTTCTCTCCTCAGTTTTTCTCTCATCATTTGATTTGGTTGTGTTCGGGTTTGGTTTAGGTTGTTTTGTAGGAGTGTCTCTTAGTTTTTCCTTAATATAAAATGAAGCAATCAAATATCTTTCTAAAACAAAATCTAACCAAATGATGTAAGATCTATTTTAACCTACGGGCTCATCAATTTTAACGTAAAACATTCCTAAACATTACTCTATTCAGTACAAAGATGATACTTTTAGTGTCTCTTATTATAGTAAACCATACGAAGCAAAATGGAGAAAATCTGATTATGATCTTCAAAAAATCAAATAGGATGACAAGGAATGATCATCAAATTCAACATGTGATCCATTGAAAACCTTTACTTGATTACAAGATGTCAATAACTTTATAAGAAAATGCCAAAAGTTTTAAATAAAAATTTTATAATTGATTGTGACATATTACTTACTAGCACTACTTATGTTTATTTAGTCAGTTGCGTGAGTCCCTTATATATCGATTAGTGTTAGACGATGTCTCATGTTCGAATTTAAGACCTTTTGTTATCATTTCGAAGAGATGATTATTCTTTTGATTGTTGGGCCACTTATTCTGTTCTTGGTTCGCATGACTCTTAATCTATTTCTTACAAAAGAAGCAAATCTTCCTCCAGGTCCATATCCATGGCCAATTATAGGCAACCTTTTCCAAATTGGAAAAAATGCTCATGTTCAACTAGCCAAGATGGCCCAAGTACATGGACCCCTCATGTCACTTCGCCTCGGCCAACAAACCTTAATTGTCGGCTCATCACCCATCGTAGCTTCAGAGATTCTCAAGACTCATGATCACGTGCTTTCAGCTCGATATGTTCCAATTTTGCTTCAAGATAAAGAGCCAACCGTTTACAATATGAACCTTGTTTTTAAATCAGAATGTGACGATGGTTGGAGGAGTCTACGAAATATATACAAATCTGAGGTATTTTCAATCAAAGCTATGGAATCGCGCGTGACTATGAGAGAGAATAAGGTTATGGAGATGGTGAAGTACATACGTTCAAAAGAAGGTGAAGATATAGTTATAAAGGATGTCATGTTTGTTACCGCGATTAACATTCTAAGCAATACATCATTGTCGATCGATATTGTGGACTTTGAAGGCAATGGTATAGGTGCGGGCATTAAGGATTCAGTAAGAAAAGTTGCTATGTTGTGTGCAAAGCCACAATTAGCAGACTTGTATCCAATATTGGGTCGATTGGATTTACATGATTGGTATAAGAAGGTCATGTATATAATGGAATGTGAGTTTAAAACTATATGGGAGGATATTCTCCAGAGTAAAAGAAATGGAAGCAGGGATTTATTGAATCTAAAAGATTTCATGGATATTTTGATTGATAGAGGGTTTACAGATCAACAAATTTATCCTGTGATGGAGGTTAAGTTTCACCCCTCTCTATCTCTCTTTTTCTCAAGCTTAACTCATTGATCAACCAGTATATATAACTAGTTTTTTCGATCACTTAGTTCTTTAAACTCTTTTGATACACGTAAAAACTCTATTTCATTGAAGCATAGGTATTTTAGGAAATTTAGTTATATAGAACTATGAATTTCACTATGTTATACCAGTATTCAATTATCATACATTCGTAAGTCATTTCATTTCAGTGAGTAAAATATCTTTGTTTGGATGAAATGTTATAGAAGTTTTAAGACATATTTTTCTTGTAGTGAATTGAGATCTAATCGTATAATCATTTAGCTCATAAATTGTTCCTCTTTTCTCTTAACAGGAGCTGTTTGCGGCAGGTATTGAGTCTTTAAGTTTCACTACTGAATGGTTTGTATCTGAGCTTCTTAAAAACCAAAAAGTATTTGAAAAGGCTAGGGATGAAGTTAAAAGAGAAATAGGCAGTAATATAGTCAAAGAGTCCGATTTGGTTCGCCTTCCCTTCCTAGAAGCTTGTTTTAAGGAAACACTTAGATTGCACTCTCCGGCACCACTTCTTTTGCCTCATAAAGCTATGGAAACATGTGAAGTGATGGGATACACTATTCCAAAAGATAGCCAAATACTTGTTAACGTTTGGGCTATTAGTCGTGATCCCAAAATCTGGGATGACCCTTTAAGTTTTAAGCCCGATAGATTTATCGGATCAAAGTTGAGTTATAAAGGGAATGACTTTGAATACTTACCATTTGGGTCGGGAAGAAGAATGTGCCCTGCGGAAGCAATGGCTTCCAAGACAATCCTCTTAACCGTTGCTTCTTTGATTATGAACTTTGAATGGTTGCTTCCCAGCAAAGACATGGATCCCGATGACATCAACATGGAAGAAGAAATGCATGCACCAATGTATAAGAAAGAATCTTTGCATTTAAATTTCAAGCTTCGTGAGGGGCACAATGATTAACATCATGGATTTGGTTTTCATCGCGTAAACTAAGCCTGTTTTAGTAATATAAAAAGGCGTTATGTCCGTAAGTCATAATAAGAGAAAATGTATTATATTTATCATTTGGAATGTTTGTATAAACTGGATCTGAAGTCTTGCTTTAGAAAATTGATTAACTGTTTAAACCTTTTCCTACTTTGTTGTATGTGAAGAAATCGGTTTATCAAAATGTAAGTCACTTATGTGTAAAAGAATGATATGGTACAATGACCCCCCCCCCCCCCCCCCCCCCCCCCGACTTAGTAATACTTGCTGATATGGATACTATATTACAACAATTTCCACCTTAGTATCATATTAGCCATCTCTGATACGCAGCAACTTCAACCAGCACTGGAACATCGGATAGGGGTGGGCCTTCATCCACACACTAGTAGTAATAACCTCTACTAACATTAGCTTAGCTCATGACTCTATTGAGAGTCCCTTTAGCCAAATAGCCTCCTTTGCAGCCTCCGTAAGTGTCATATACACCGCTTTAGTTATTGACAAAGCCTCTATGTGCAGCATCATAGCTTCCCAGCTTCCTGCACATCCTTGTATCATGAACCCATACCTTGTGATTGATCTATCCATGACAGTGATCGATCTTCCCATGGCATAGTCGAAATCCACAAAAACCTGTACGTTTGTCTGTAATCCACGATCAAACTCATCCAACATACCCACATCTGCAGATGCTATGTCGGGTCTCATGCAGACCATCTGATACTCACGGCTTCCAACCGCATATATACATGACCACTTACCATTCTTTTCCACGTCACAGTCCCGTGATAGACTACCCTCCAATGACAGTATGAAGTGTCCCTCCAACAAAGTTTGTACCAACTTTCCGTTGTGAAATTTGGACTGTGACCCTCTCAGAGTATTACCACTCTAATTCCTGATGATCTCCATACCAAGTATATTTCCTTTTGCTTTATCCAGCAAACCCTTGGTAACCCAGGTCTCAGCCTTGCATCTGTAAGTAAAAACTACTACCTCCGTCCCATAATTATTGTCCACGTTTGACTTTTGAAGTCTTTATTTTGAAACTTTGACCTTAAATATTTTTATTTGCATTATATAATACTTGATGAAAATTATACGAATGAAAATACATTTAAAACTCAATCCATTTCTACATTTTGCATCAAGATATATATATCACAAAGAAAATTATTTACAGTCAAAGTTGAAAGCTAAAGACTAAAAAAGTCAAATGTGGACAATAATTATGGGACGGAGGTAGTATATCATCTATATAGAGAAATAGATGTATGAACATACCTGGTGTATACTCGCAGTAATAGTCGTTGCTGTTGTCACTGCTTTTCCTGCAAACGTTGCTGAGCACATACACATCTGACCGAGTATCCATATCTACTTTTAATCCAGCCTTCCACTTGGAAATCACCTCACAAGAAACAATATCATTGAATGTCAATGACTCATGTGTATATATCTTTTCCACTACAACAACCGCAAAAGAAGCCTCATTACTATCTTCTCTATACCTAAATAGTTCATGTGTTGAGTGTTGCTCCCTATCATGTGTTGAATGATTGTCTATCAAATCCTGAGTTTGTACTTCCTGTGAACCAGCAACCTGACCGACATTTCCCTGAGGTTTCACCTCAAATGTATGATCCCCAAGCAGTTCCACCTCAAACTCAACTCCCTTCAACACCTGCACTGAACCCGTTCGAACACCAGAACCAATGAAAGTTACCTTGTATACCCCACACTTATTGAAATCCATGTTCTTGTGAAGCACTTCCTTTCAAGCAACGTTATCAAACTTCCAAAGATGATAACTTATCATACCTTCAAGTTATCCCAGAAATATGCACTTGACCTTACTCGGTTAAAGCAAGCATCCCTTACTTTAACAAATTGAGCATATTCATAGGTGTCTCAATTCCAATTGTTGATGATGGTGACCTATTCATGAGATATGTAGACATGGATGTATCCTTTGCCCAAAAAATCTTGGACATATTAGACTGAATCAGAAAACAATGTATCTTAGCCAAGAGTGTCACGTTCGTCTTCTTAACCAACACATCCTGCTGCTGTATCCCTGCAACATCCAAAGGTTTGGCGTCCCCACTCTTCATACATTATTGTGTAGACCTCTGATTACAAGACTCAAGAAAATTACCTTTCTTGATCTTCCTTCCAGTATGAAATTCTCCTAAATGCTTCCTACCCTTCAATGTCTTCCCAGTTACTGCCTGACTGTCCAGGGTAAATACGCAATTAGCCTTCCTTGTTCCTGATAAAACTACGAGAGAGCCCTTTATGACCTTGATCCTACCTGATTGCATCTTTTCGGTAAAACCTTCTTTTTCAAGAGTACCTAGCGATATCAAGTTTCGCTTTAATTCCGGAACAAACCTGACGTTGTCCAAAACGAAACTTGACCCATCCTCATCTGTACATGAACCTTAACTGTCCCTAGTACATGGCATTCCCTGCCATCACCTAGCAATATATTACCACTGTCATATTCCACAAAATCATATAAGTACTCTCTCTTGTATGTCATGTGATATGAGCCCCCTGAATCCATGATCCAGTCCAATAACTTTTCAACACTCATAGCCATCATAACATCAGCATTGTCATACCCATTAGCTCCAGAACCGGATACATGATCTTCATTGCTAACAAAACCTTGAGATTTCTTGTGATTATACCTAGGACAATCCCTCTTCAAATGCTCCTCGGACTGACATATATAACACTTGAGTCTACTACTTCTTCCTAGTGAGTTTGACTACACACTACCTTCACCTGGCTGCATATTACTTCGATCAGATTTCCTCCTTACAAACAACCCTTCACCACCATCAACCTTTGCTTCCGTCATCTTATGAAGTTCCCTAGAATGAAGTGTCGCGACCACATCTTCTAGCTTCAATTAATTCCAACCATATAGCAAAGTATCCACGAAATTACCATAAGAAGATGGTAAAGATGTGAGTAATAATAATGCTTGATCCTCATCCGATATAGCCGCTCCTATAGCCGCTAAGTCACCTATCAGCTTGTGAAACTCATCAATAAGCTCAGTTTAATACTTACCCGAATGCATGTGAAAAGTATATAACTTCTTTTTCAAGTACAAACAATTAGCTAAAGACTTTTTCATGTATAAAGTCTCTAACTTTTTACAAATTCCTGTTGCAGTCATCTCCTTGTTGATCTCCTATAGGACCCGATCACTCAAACACAAGATCAATGCACTATGCGAATTTTTGAGTATCTCATCCCATGGCTTGCCTGCTACCATGTAGGCTGATGAGGCAAAAAATGATCCGTTTTTAGGGGGTCATTTAAGCCCGAATCCGACTTAATTTGATCAAATATTGCTCTAAATCGTTCCTTTTGTGATTTTAGGTACTTTGGGAGAGAAATTTGGAAAAGGAAGCAATTCGGACGTTTTTGGAGCATAAAAATGAAGAAAACGCCAAAGTCTTAATTTTCCATGCTGGGAACAGTAGGTGACGGCGTCAAGAGCAAAACCTTGACGGCGTCAAGAGCAAATTTCATGAAAATCCATGACGATCCAGAAAAAATTTGACGGCGTCACGTAGGAAGGGCGTCAAGAGTAAAAGAGTCATGATGGCCTGTAAACATATAAGTCTTGACGGCTTCAGAAGTAGATCTAGGCAGTCCGAGAAGAGTTTTGGCGGCGAGGTGACGGCGTCACATGTTTCTTCTTGACGCCGTCAAACCCATTTTTCTATATATAGTTTTCTAATTTTTCACATTTAGGGGGAGAAGTTTTGGGAGAAACCCTAAGTACGATTTTGGTGTAACTTTACAGGTTTTTCAAGGGTTCCAACCCCTTGATACCTTGCATGATTAATCAAGATAAGTGTTCTTCTAATTCAATCAATATGTCTATGTGTTGGTTGTCTATATCATATTCTTGTCTTAATTCTATCATGCTAGGCTAGATCTCTTTTGTGTTTGCTTAGATCTAATGAAACCTAGATATTGATTATGTGTTGATTGCTTGTTTATTCTTGTCTTGGATGACTGATTTATATGTTAGGCTTAAGAAAACTGGCAGATCTCCAATTGGTAACATGCTTGAACGTCTTAAGAAACATGAACCAACGCGCACTAGGTCTTTATTGGTTGTATTTAATGCATGAGTCACTGTTTACAATCCCTATAGTTGTGCTGGACATGGTGTAGGAGGAGATAAGAGCTCATAGAATTAGGGAGTTATGTGTGTCACCCCATGAATGATATTAAGGAATACAATCCGTCATTCACACAATTATAACAAGTAATTAACGTGTAAAAGATATCTAGGGAGTAGTTAAATCTAAGTAAACACATTTTCTCCAATTACTGCTCACAACTTTAGTATAATTTAGCTTACTTTCATTTTTAGTATTTTATTTTGATTGCATCTTAGTTTTGGGTTAGTTGAATAGCAACTAATTCCGCCCACTCTTCAAAAACCCGAGATTTTTACTTGCTTTCTAAAAAATATAAAACACAAAAATAATCATCCCTCACCTTTAGAACTAGTATTTAGGTTTTTTAATCCTAGCGACACTATTCCTAAGCTGAACGATCAATCCCCCGGTACTTGTCACTATACTATACTACAATGATCAGGTACACTGCCTGGTGGGGGTTGTAAGATTCTCGAGATCCCTCGAGAGGTAAAGCCTGTTGCGATTCCCACGCATCATAGGCTTCATAGCCAACAACACAGACTCACATTTATGTTGAGTCAATAAAGCTTTCATCTTTATTTCCCATAGTGCAAAACCCTAATTAGGTCAAATTTCACGACGTGAAACTTGGTGCTCGTTACCATTCCTTTATCCATTTGTTTATTCTCATAACCTTGTGATGTAAACCTCACAGTGCCGAACTAAATAAAGTACGCGTGTGTATCCCTTCAAAGAACGTAATTTTTTTTTTAATTTTTTTTTTTTTGCTTTTAAAAACAAGTATACCTTAGAATAATCCTTTCTAAAAATCGCTGACCTTTTTTAAAACAAAAGATTATTGAATTAAGTAATTGTCAATTTAACTTTGCATGTTAAAAAAAAGAAAAAAAAGTAGAGTCGAGTTATTCTACAAACCAAACATTCTTTACATACCAAGGGACTTATCCCCACCATCCATCTAAAAAGAAAATCAATGGTTGAGATTAAAAGCATTTTATTATTTCACCCATTTTTTATAATTTAAATATCTCTTAAACCGTTAATCGTTAATCGAAAATAATTACACCATCGCGATGGCATTTAATTATCTTTCTATAGACGGGCACTTTGATATACTTTCGAAAAAAAATCGTTTTTTTTCGTGGCCGAAAAAAAATCATATATGATATTACATATAATATCATATATGATATGTAATATCATATATGATATGATATGTAATATCATATATGATTTTTTCGGCCACGAAAAAAAACGTGAAAAAAACGAAAAAAAAAAATTGTCGAAAATATATCAATTAGCCTATCTATAGAAAGATAATTAAATGCTCGTCGTAACGGTATAATTTTTTCGCTTAACGATTAACGGTTTAAAAGATATTAATATTTGAAAAAAAAGGATGAAAGTGTGTTTTTTAAATTGTTGGGATTAATCTCATCCATTAGATCAAATAAAGATGGAGGTTGGTATGTAAAAAAAGTTTTGTCCTCAAATGATCTTTACTAAAAAAACCCTATTGACGTAGATATCTTTTATATAATAAAAGAATTACATCATTTCGGAGTGTTTTTGAAAATCTCTTCTCATTGAAAAAAAATTGGACCAATAGCAGAGCTCAGTTTTGCCACGTAGGCGAAATCGAGCAACATGATTGGTCAATAAAAAGTCAAAATAATTAAATTGAAATTGGTCAAACTTAATAAATTTGATCGAAAAATATGGTTAAGAAAAAAAATGCATAAAAATATAGGTGTCAAATTTATGAAAACAAAAACTTAAAAAAGGATGAAGTAATTAATAAAACTTTAGTGATTGAATTTTAAATAATTTATATAGAGTAAAGTGTAAAATTGCAAGCTTCCATATTTTTTAATAACTTTATAAAAAACACAAATAACCCCTTACACTTTATACCCTCATACTTTATAATAGTAACTTTGTTTAAAATTAAATGAGACTTTCATCCATTAAAATTATAAAATTTGGTAAATATGCGAATTAGTTTTAATATACGTTAAATATTTTTTTAAACTAATGTTAGTTTTAAACTTTCATACATTAGAATATTTTTTTTAAATAAGAACTCATTTGATAAATATGCGAATTAGTTTTAATATACGTTAAATATTTTTTTAAACTAATGTTAGTTTTAAACTTTTATGCATTAGAATATTTTTTTAAATAGAGACTCATGTTACTATTTAAAAGTTTAATTTATACGTACACGAGTTTGAAATACGGCTAAATTATTAGTAACGGGAATATAAATATCAAATGGTAAGCACGATACTGTGATATGAAAATAAATATACACGATTCTACTTAACAACGACTCATGAAATTGTTATTTAAAATTTGTATATGGATATCCATAAAAACATTTTAAAAACTTTATGGAGCATATTTTAACTTCATCAACGCTCATTATGTGCTACTAAATTCACACATTTTATAGAACATGATATCAATAGTTAAAATTAAACAACAAAATCAACCTCAACCTCAACATGTCTGTCAGTTAAAAACGTTATACAAAGCTAATTATTAAAAAAAAAAAAAAAAAAAAAAAAACACACTTGGGTTAGATAGTCATTGTTTAATATAGAAGGTGTTTTCTTTAAATTATATTAAAAAATGCATAACAATTCTTATTTGATAACAATCACCTCCTAAAAAAAAAAAAAAAAAAAAAAAAAAAAAAAAAAAAAAACTTTGGTGTTTTCCTTAACTTTATTCTTTGACGTGATGTTTTATTAAAAAAATAAAAAAAAACGTAATAGTTGACCGTTGTAAACGAATTAAAAGTATGTACATAAGAATTATTCAGCAAGCAACAACAACAACAACAAACCCAATCCCGCCGGGGGCGGGGTATGGGGGAGGTAAACTGTAGACAGATCCTACCTCTACCCCAGGGTAAACCTGGGAGTAGAGAGACTGCTTCCAACAAGTATTATTCAGCAAGAATATATAGTTTTAATCAGGTTATTACGTTACTATACTGCGATAATGTTATTGAGTTGGTAATCACAGATGTGAGATACAACCATTATTCTATACTTATGATTTATGTGTAAACCTCTTTTTGCTTCTGAATAGAATCCGAAAAAGACCTCAACAGAACTTTGGCTTATACCTTATCTAGCTGATAGTATTTAGTAATTTTTTTTTTATGGTTTAACTTTTTTGTTATACACACCAACTTTTTGTAACTCTTTTTTATGTTTTGTTGAAAACTTCTACACTTAATATTTGTGTTTTTACTATAAACACGCTAAGCTATAATAGAATTAGTTGTGAGTTCAGGGGTTTTTCATTAGGCTTCTAAAAAAAGCTTATAGCTTTATCATACACTTATTGTATTATGGTAATTGAATAAGCCAATAAGCACCTTTAATAAGCATAACCAAACACCCCTTCAGTTCTAATATGAAGTTTTCTTATTTGATGTTATAACTAACTTTGTTGTTATTCTCGCTATAATGCAACACATTAGTGGTTTTTGCAGTTTTGTTATCTTATCGCACAAACTAAAGTGTAATGCAATTTGTTGTGTGCGTTTTTCAGAGGAGGATTAAGTATCAACACTTGATTGTCTTGGAATGATTTTCTATGCCTGCTCAAGTTATGATTTATGAATGTATAATTTAGTTGAGTTGCTGATTTAGATAATACATGAATGTATTTTAATGTACCAAAGATGTGTTTTAGTGCTAATATATGGAATTTTATGGTAGGAATTCTTTTCGGAGTGTAATTTGTCTTTGAATGAGTTAATGAAACTTAGCAGGTGTTTGCTATCATTGATAACACTATAAGTGTCAACCAACGGTCTAAAATATGGGTGTCTTTTACATTGATGATTTAGACCAATTGTAAAGAAAGTTGCATTAAAGTGAAAGGTAGGTAAGGATTCAAACAATCCTAAAAGACTTGCGAATATACTTTTTGTCATTTTTTCATGCATTTATAATTTACTTATACAAGTAATAATAATTTCCTTATATAGTTCGGGCTTAGAAAAAAATTATTCTTATACATTATACATAAACGTAAGATTAAATTTGAGTTCTACCCATTACATATTTTTTTCGTTTCTCTTTATGTAATAAAGAAGCTATAGTGTAAGCATCTATGTTAATTTGGTAATTTTATGATCAAACATGAGAAGTAAATAACACAAACTTATGAAAATACAACTTTCCAAACAAAAATGTACATTAATAAAAATGATGTGATGGTTATTCATAATTAAGGAAATGAATCAATCTTCAAAGCTATCTAAATATGCTACATATTTTAACGAAAATATAAGTAAAAGAAATAGCACAATTACAAAACACATCGTAAATTGATAGCACGGGTTTGCAAAACTAATAGCATATATCACTAACATCTCATGCAAGTCAGATATTATCATGTGATTTTACTTGAATAATAAAATAAGCATTCTCCTAAAATAATATGTAGGTTATAACGTATACATATATTTTTAGTCCACCAAGTAAAATCATTTGAAACATGTTAAGTGGTTCATTTCTTAATCGATAATAATACATAATTAAAATAAAATTTTAAAAACCCTGTGCGTGCACAGGTATTATCACTAGTATTCTTCTAATAACAACAACTATTATACATCTTCTTTAACAACAATAAAATCACGTCAACCTTGTGATAGCTTTTGATTTAAATAAACCTTTAAACCAAAACCTTTTTATAAGCCTCGAAAAACTTTGAATCTTCTTTAACCCGAAAATTCAAGAACCCTCGAGCGTTTCTATACCTGGTTGCAAAACCCGCACAATCGAAACCCTCCAAGAAAGACCCTTTAAGTCGATATAATCTGGTGTGCACAAAACAAGCAGAAAACCTTCGACACCTTTTGAAGCACTATAGAACCTGTCTTTAAAGAAACTTTGTATCGAATAATGGTGTGGAAAGACCTCCCAACCAACATACTGTTTGTTTCTTTAATCCTTACAACCAAAAATTTTGGACACCAAAACCTGCGGCCAAAGTCTCGATCTTCAAGAGAACCTTTGCGATCCAAGAATGCTAGAAACCCTCGACACCTTTGAAGCTTCAAACTCGAAACCCCAAGATACCTTTATGTCGATCAAGTTCAAGAATAAATCCCCTAAACAGAAAACCCTTTGCCACCTTCTTGACCTTCGAAAACTTGTTGCCCAAGTTATGTTGATCAACCTAGCTGCCACCCGAGACCCGAACCTGGCTCCGATACCACTTTTTATATAAAACCAACAACCGCGAGCTAGAGCGGATAACGCGATCACAATAACTCCAATATAGTTGTCGGCAAAACACACACCAAAAGATCGTGAATCGACTAAGGTAAAACCTACACGTATATGCTCTTAATGCTTTGTTTATTAAGAGACGAGAAAAGAATGATACGGTACAATGACCCCTCTCCCCCCCCCCCCCCCCCCACCCACCCACCACAAAGACTTAGTAATACTTGCTAACATGGATGCTATATTACAACACAAAGCCACATAAAATGAGTTACAGATCGTATTACTCATTGTCCTAATACTATGTCCATTTAGCAAAAATTAAACAACACGCTATTGTTGTACAAGTTTCGACACTCAAAACTTATGATGAAAAATGCTGTGATCACAAGAGAATGAATGTATAACACACAGAACATCCATCTAAGATATGTTAATGTTTCAAGAAATGATTTTTTTTTCCTTTTTTTTGGTAAAGGGTTCCCGGCAAAATATATTAAAAAAATAAAGAATAAAAAATAAAAGAAAAAAATTAATAAAGTATATAGGATGAGAGTGAATCTCACATCTCAGCCCATTACACGCAAACAAACGCACCTATAAATGATAGATTATGATATCATTCATTAATCAGCTAATTAGCTAATTAATAAACCCAATAGAAATTGTAGAGTCAAGAGTTGTTAACAACTATATTCTAAAGACAATTATTTGCTTTGTTTTTTCTGTTTATAATAAGCCATAACTAAGAAACAAAATAGAGTAATCGAAGATCTTGCAGAAATCAAATCGGGCCATGATCGAACTACGGTCTATCAAAAATAATAAACAATTCATAAACATCTTAGTTTTTCTTAAAAACAAGACACAAATATGTAGCAATAAAATATTTTTAAAAATCCGACAGGATGATGCAATCTTTAAAGACATGCCAAAATTTTCTAATAAACATCAGATGATCGACGGTGACATGCTACTCGATTTATGTTTAGCCGGCCAACAACTCCTACATACGTTTGAAGAGCAAAAGTTTACCTCTCAAATAATGTCAAATCTCTTGATTATTGGGCTACTTGTATTCTTCTTATTTCGTTTGATTCTTAATCACTTTTTTCCAAAAGAGCGACATCTTCCACCGGGTCCAACACCATGGCCGTTCATAGGCAACCTTTTCCAAATAAGAAAAAATGCTCATGTTCATCTAGCCAAGATGGCCTTAATCCACGGACCACTCATGTCACTTCGTCTCGGACATAGAACCCTAATAATAGGATCATCATCCATCGCAGCTTGTGAAATCCTCAAGACCCATGATCATGCTCTTTCAGGTCGGGATGTATCAATATTACTTAGAAACAAAAAGCCAACAATTCATAACATGAACCTTGTATTTACATCAGAGTGCGATGATGGTTGGAGGGTTCTACGAAACATATATGGATCGGAGCTTTTCTCCAGTAAAGCTTTGGAATCGCGAGCAA
This sequence comes from Artemisia argyi, assembly GCA_030686995.1. Lineage (NCBI taxonomy): Eukaryota > Viridiplantae > Streptophyta > Magnoliopsida > Asterales > Asteraceae > Artemisia > Artemisia argyi. Next base: position 174,657,346 of record CM060695.1, read on the forward strand.
AGATGAGGGAGACTAAGGTTATGGAGATGGTGGAGTACTTAGCATCAAAGGAGGGTGAAGATATAGTTATAAAGGATGTTGTGTTTGCGACCGCAATAAACATTATAGGCAACACAACGTTATCGATTGATCTTGTGGATTTTGAAGGAAATGGTATAGGTGCAAGAATTATGGAATCCGTTAGGAAACTTACTAAGTTGGTTGCAAAGCCACAATTAGCAGACATGTTTCCGATATTGGGTCAATGGGATTTACAAGGTTGGTATAAGGAGATCATGCACATCGTTGAACAAGATTTAGGTTCTATATGGCAGGATACTCTCGAGAAGAAACGAAGTGGAGAATATATTTTCTCGGTCCCAAAAGATTTTACTGGTATTTTGATTGACAAAGGATTTACAAATCAACAGATTAATCCTTTGATGCAGGTACGCTACTTTTGCTTACTTTTTATATTTTCTCTCGTAGGATATTAAGTGATTCCACCGTGTACACTTTCTGACTTGTCTATGCTTCTCCTTTTCCTTCTCAGGAGATATTTGCTGCGGGCACTGAAACGACAACTTTGACCATTGAGTGGCTTGTGGCCGAGCTTCTCAAAAACCAAGACGCGATGCAAAAGGCTAAGGATGAAATCACGCAACACATACATGGAAAAGTAGTGAAAGATTCAGATTTGGTTTGTCTTTCCTACCTAGAAGCTTGTTATAAGGAAACATTAAGATTGCACCCTCCGGCACCATTTCTTGTACCGCGTAAATCTATGCAAACATGTGAGGTGATGGGCTACACCATCCCAAAAGGTAGCCAAATTATGATTAACGTTTGGGCAATTAGTCATGATCCTAATATCTGGGACGATCCATTTAGATTCAAACCTGAAAGATTTATGGGAACAAATATGAGTTACAAAGGGAAGGACTTTGAATTTTTACCATTTGGGTCGGGAAGAAGCTAGAATGTGTCCCGGGGAATCAATGGCTTCAAAGACGATATTACTAATAGTTGCATCTTTGGTGCGGAACTTTGATTGGTTCCTTCCTGATACCATGAATCCCAACACAATTAATATGGATGTGGAACTGAATACATTACTACGTAAGAAAGAGCCATTACATGTCATGTTCAATCTTAATGATCTAAGAGCTTAGGATTTGACTTCACATACTTGGTTTGATCGATTGTTTCTAGTTTCATACATGTCATGTTCAAGCTTAATGATCTAGTAGCTTTTCTTACGTTTCTTGGGTAAGAGTGTAATTAAGTTGTATTAGTGGATAATTAGGCTCAAGCCCGGTTTGTGGGTTTTGAGAATTAGGGTTTTATTATTATAAATAATGGTTATCAATAAAGTTATAGCTACGGGTTTCATTATTTCTTACATGGTATCTGGCCATTAAAATCCACAAAATCCGGCCGCCGACTACACGCCGGAGGTTCGGAGGGCTTCCTTTAAACATTAACCGATGTCAACTTTTTCACAAAATAAGTCCTTGTGTGCCGCTTAGCTTGAAGCTAGCACAACAAGTACGAAACTTTATATCCAATATTTGGTCCATTTTGGTGGCTGCTAGGTTGACGCGAGCAAAGAAATAAAACATTCACTTGGTTTCTGTTGGTTCGAAAGAAACAAGAGACAAGAAGTATATTTTATTCTCATTGTTTTGAGAATAATATATATATATATATATATATATATATATATATATATATATATATATATATATATATATATATATATATATATATATATATATATATAAGGGTGTAGGACATTTATTCAATTCGGCTAATAAGGGACCAATTGTGATTTGAAGCTAGCAAGGAAGACGACACTGTGTTTAGCTATTTGGATTTTTTTGTTTTCTTTAAATAAAATAATAAAAAAAAGGTAAAAGGTAAAAGAAAAAAATATATAGTTATTTAATTGTTTGTTTTTTTTAATGTTGAATCTAGGGTACTAATTCCCGAGACGAATTTTGTTGGTGTCAAATCTAGGATTCTTATTCCCGAGATGAATTTTTGTTTGTGTCGAATCAAGAGTTCCCCGAGATGACTTTTGTTGGTGTCGAATCTAGGGTTCTTATTCCTGAGACAACAGTTTGGGATACTTTGGTTATCCGGAGAAAAAAAAAAAAAAAAAAAAAAAAAAAAAAAAAAAAAAAAAAAAAAACCCCTTAGGTTATCCCGTTTTATTTGGGTTTATTGTTTAATTTTGTTTTCTTAGTTTATTACTCCAGTTCGAGCTTTAGCGATTTCGCACTCGAACTGCTGGAGAGTGTTAGTGGATAATTAGGCACAAGCCCGATTTGTTGGTTTAGGAATTAGGGTTTTGCCATTATAAATAATTGTTATCAATAAAGTTATACCTATGGGTTTCATTATCTCTTACAAGTTGAGCTGAGTCGAGAAGTGTCAAGTTCGAAATTCAACTCGAGCCAAATCGTGTATTGAAGCTTGAGCTTATGCTTGTTTAAATATCTCGACTTGCTTGCTAGTATTATAAATATTAATAACAAATTTGTTAAAAAATATATAGCTTGACTTGATATTTAATTTTGAGCTTGACTAGACTGGAATTTCTTATTTAGTACGAAATCATGCAAACAAATGTATATGAAAGGGTCTAAATGTGAAAATACAAAGTTAGATAATGGAAACGGTAACTGGTAAGGCTGCATACAGTAATGACTAACATCATCAACCTACATTTTACCTACCACATCAGTTTTCCATCTCCGGCGATCTACATGCGATTTTTTTGCAACAGTAAGGGTGACTTTCATTTTTTTTCCAAAAAAAAAACCATACATTTTTACTTTTACAAAACAAACACTATCTGTTTTCCCTATATATATCCACTACATTTTCAACAAAAAAAACACATCTCACGCACACAACTTCTCTCAACTTCACCATTTTATACAAAATTTGTCTAAAGAAAATACTCCCGGAAACAATTCCCCGACACCCGAAGAAACGGTTATTCTTGGAAATACTCCCCCCTCAATCCCCGACTACAGTTCATCATCACAACAACATATGCACCAATCCATGTCAATTGATTCTTCATTTCCAACGGTTGAGGAACCAGATGATGAACATGAGATAGGTGATGAATATGAAACTGAAAGTTATGAAAATGCTGATGGATTTCTTAATAAGGAAAAGAAAAGGCATTAAGAGAAACATTAAAAAAAACAAGCAAGGGTTGATGCAGAAAACGCAAGGCGTCAACAAGAGTTGGATGAGTTCTTTAGGAAAGAACAAGCTGAGGATGAGTATTTCAGGTTGGAATGTGGGGAGTATCCTCATTGTGATTCTGCATCCGGGGAATATCCAGATTAATCTACGGCTGAAGAACTTATGTGTTTTATTTTCTATATCGTAGTTTTTATTTTTATTTCAATGTCATATTCTGCTTTGCTTGATAAATGAATAAGAATTCGTATTATACTTTGGTTCTTCATACTAGAAAATAAATTTCCATTCCTTTGAATAAAAATAAACATTACAATACGAAATTTAAAAAATAATACAAACACACAATACTCTTACTTATTTTTAACATGCATCCAAACAAATTTATAATTCGTTTGTAGTTCAATTTTTTCCGTCTTTCTAAACAAAGCATTATGCATCTTGTAATTGAAATCAGATGCGGGGTTCAAATAAGCGTCGATCAAAGCACCTTTCTCTTGTTGAATGTCACTGCATTCTTATACATTTTTCTCAAATCTTCTTTAGCTACAGATGTATTTTCAAATTCTACGGCTGAGTTCATTAGAACTAGCTGACGAGCTTTATCCTTCTCGATTTGTTTCTAAACCAAAGCTTTTTTCATCGACGGTGTGTAGAAGAGAACAAGCCATTTAAAAATTTGATGATAGTGTATATTAATTATGTATGAAATGATAAGATAAATGGGATTTAAATTGTGGTTTATGTGAGGTGTTTATAATGTAAAATAAAGTGTTCAAATTTAGTTTTTATTTATATGTTTATATATTTTTTACACCCTAACGGTCAAAAGAATAAAAGGGCCAATTTTGAGTTATTTCTTTTCTTCCAAGTCGATCGTCCCTGCGACTTTTATATATATATATATATATATATATATATATATATATATATATATATATATATATATATATATATATATATATATATATATATATATACGACAATCGATCAATTGCCAATCGACCCCACAATAAGGGTAATCGATCGGCCAGTCGATCTCGAGCATTACTACGAGCAGCCTAAGTACACTGTTGGTCACTAGACTCACGGCCGATTGCGGATATGGTCTCTATTTCAAACTAGGATTCCTATTATTCCTCAACATGCGATTTTGCTTTTCTGTGGGTCCAAAACCCTAATGGTTGTTAAAATCTCATTAAGTGAAAGGTCATTTTAGTCTTTTCAAAGGTTGTCCAAACACCCTTTTGGCATCTATTTTTATTCACATCCGAACAACCTCATACCCACCATCACAACAACCATTTTTTAATAATAACAATAATAATAATAATAATAATAATAATAATAATAATAATAATAATAATAAATTGTTTGCCTTTGATGAAGCTGAGATGAAGGTTTTGAGAATCAAGATGAGCGTGAGGTAGAAGAAGACTTTCTATGAGAGAAAAGATAAAATATAGTACGGAGTATTAATTTATGAGCCTTATTATTATATATTGTTGTATGTCATTATGTTGTAAGTGGTTACTTGAGTTAGATAGAAAAGCTTGTAATGAATGTTAACAATCTTATTAAAAAAACTAATAATAAAATAAAAAAACTCACATGTCCACAACAAGCTTTTGTAACTACTATTCAACATTTTTTGTTAAGTAATCTATGAATTAAAAAAGTTATATTTGCGCTTAGAGAGACCCCATCTTCAATTGGTTTATTACATAATCTATTAATGTATATTGTCATTATATTATTTATTTTATAAAATTAGTATTCAAAAAATATATTTGTACAGTTTTACTTATTTTTAGTTGGGACAAAGTTTTCGTGATCAAGTAATATCTTTAAGGAATATAAGAGGTAATTGAGGAACTGAATTGATACTTATCATTAGATATGAAACACATATGTATACAAGAACCCAACTAGGGTTATCTAGCAATGGGCCACGGCCTTTACACAACATGGGCTATACGATATACAACATAGACTAATAATATGATATACAACGTCATAGGCTAATACGCCCCCGCAGTTGGAGCGGGAGGAGGACAAACGCTCAAACTGGAGGGAAACTCAGTAAATAACGGAGATGGAATTCCCTGGGTGAAGATGTCTACATACTGGTATCGGGAGGGTACATGAAGAACCCGCAAATATCCTGTGGCAATGAAATCTCAAACAAAGTGGATGGCGATCTCGATATGTTTCATGCGTTGATGTTGAACCGGGTTGGAGGACAAATAAACAACACATAAATTGTCACAATAGAAAAGAGTATCCGAGCGAAGAGGAACAAGAAGCTCTCGAAGAAGGTTCCAAACCCATGCAGTCCCAACAACGGCATTGGTGACACCACCGTACTCTACTTCAGCGCTAGAGCGGGAGATAACGTGTTGTCGCTTAGAAGACCAAGAAATGAGGTTGTCGCCAAGGAAAACCCAATAAACTGAAGTAGATCTTCTGGTAGTCGGACAACCATCGCAATCTGCATCAGAATGTAATGATGAGATAATCTGCTGCAAAAGAGAAGATGATGAAGCTGTGAGAAGAATGTTATCCACATATATAAGAAGATAAGTGATGTCAGTGCCCTATTGATAAATAAAAAGAGATGAATCCGTGAGGCAATGTCGAAAACCAATGTGAATTGCAAAAGTAGCAAATCGCTTAAACAATTACACGTGTTGTCTATTTGAGACCATAAAGCGGTTTCTTGAGAAGACATACATAATCAGAATGAGTAGAATCAACAAAACCTTGTGGCTGATGCATATAAACCGTCTCAGATAGATGACCATGAAGAAATGCATTCTTCACGTCAAGCTGGTGAATGGGCCATGTACGAGAGACAACCAAGCTGAGCACAGTACGAATAGTAGCCGGTTTGACAACCGGACTAAAAGTCTCATCACAATCAATACCCTGTTGCTCACTACGGCCATTAGTGACCAGGCGAGCCTTATACCGGCTTAGTGAACCATCTGCATGAAATTTATGTTTAAATAGCCACATAGAATGAACTACATTTACATTTTGTGGTCGGGGAACAAGAACCCACTTACCATTACTAATAAGAGCATTTTATTCGTCTTGCATAGCATGTTGCCAATTGGGGTCATGAAGGGCTTGTATGCTAGAGCGAGGAATGGGTGAGGTGTTTCAGACGTGCGTAGAAAATTTGGGATTAGACTTGATGATACCGACTTTTGAGCATGTGACCATGGGGTGACTTTGAGAGGTAGTTTGTTTCTACTGTGGTTGTGAGGAAGTCGGGTTGGGCCTGGTATAAGGTGGTTGGGCTGGTGAGAATTAGTTAATTATCATGGACTGTTGTTGATGGTGTGGGGCCTTGTGTGAGTTACAAACAGAATGTGATTAAGTTTGGGTAGAAATCATAGGTTGACTAGGTGAAGTGTGGGAGTGAACTGAGGTATTAGGTTGACTAGGTGAAGTGATGGGCCGACTAACATGCGTTGTTGATGTGGTAGTATTAGGAGGTGTAGTTAATAATTTAATGGCAATATGGGAAGGGTTGTCATCAATATCTAAAAATTGGTATGAAGTGTTTTTGGTTTTGTTATTAGTGCCAAAGGGAAAAATGTTTTCATCAAATGTAACATGTCTAGAAATAATAACTTTATGTGTATCAATGTCTAGACATCGATGTCCACGATGGTGAGTTGGGTAGCCAAGAAATATGCAATGGGTTGCACGTGGTTCAAGTTTGTGAGATAGGTAGAGGTGTGGGTAGCATACACAACCAAAGGTGCGAAGATGGGTGTGTGTAGGCTTCTTTTTAAATAATTTGGTGAAGGGAATTTCATTATTTATTGCGATTGAAGGTAATATGTTAATTAAATGAACGGCCGTCTAGGGGTAAATTTGGTTGAAAGAGAAGAGAACGGATTATGTTGTTAATGGTTCGTATCATCCTCTCCGATTTGCCATTGTGTTGTGAAGTTTTGGGGCATGAAAATCTAAATTGAATTCCATGGGTGTCAAAAAGTGTGTGAAATTGGTGGTTATCAAATTCACCACCGTGGTCACATTGAAAGGATTTGATCTCGGTTTTAAATTGTGTATGCACATACTTACGGAATTGTAGAAATTTATCAAACACGTCATTCTTCTTACGCAACGTATAAATCTAAAGAAAGTGAGAGTAGTGATCAAGGAAAAGCACATAATATTTATAACCACTTACACTCGGAACTGGGGAAGTCCAAAGATCCGAGTGTATAATAAAAAAACCTGTTCTCAACACGAGAATTAGAAATAGAGAAAGGCAACCTAACATGCTTGCCAAGTTGACATGCATGGCATAAAGATGAAGTCTTTGTTTTATTACAATCAATCAAATTATTAGAAACTAAAAAATGTAACACTTCATTTCCTGGTTGACCGAGACGTTGATGCCACGTTGATTGATTGGTGACACAAGGGCGGTGGGTGATGAGGTAGGAGGCAAGACGGGGTATAAGTCTCCGTTGCTATTACATCGGAGAAGTAGGTGGCGGGTCTACAGAACCTTCACAGAAAAACCAAAAGGATCAAACTCAATAGACACAAATTATCACGCGTAAATTGTCAGACATAAATGAGGTTTTAATTATATTGGGTGTAACAAGGACGTTTTGTATGTGTGTAGGTCTATTAAGTGATGGCAACATGCTATAACCGGATGTTGTAACTAGTATGGAATTACCATTACCAACAAATATAGACGAAATATTGCTAGTATAAGAAATGGAAGTAAGTTTACATGCATCCGAAGCAAGATGAGATGTAGCCCCGGTATCCATATACCAACTTGGATCCCCGTACTCTTGAACAGTCATGGCATTAAAAGATTGGGGGAGTGCAGTAGCATGATCCAATGGCCCATAAACAACCTGAGCACCTCATTGGACCCTGTTGGAACATGAACACCAGTTGGGCCGAAAGCTGCATGAGGACCAGTAGAGGGATAAGGACCTAGTATGCCCATGGTCCCAGTTGTTTGAATACATGTCCCTATATTATTACTCCCATTATAAACCTGTGTGTTACATGACCCCATATTATGGTGCATGCTCCTATCCGGTTGATACCCCATATTATGATTACGATTCACACAAACAATATTGCTAGACCCCATATTACTCCATTGCTGAGCTGAGCTGCGAGCGGTATCACCCTACTGTGACGGTTCCCATTTGAATCTACGTGCAAATAACGACACCTTTCACCATAAGTACAAGCACCTTTTTGAAAGTTACGACACACTTGCTTGTTTTTGTTGTTCTTAGAGTTGTTGTTGCTTGTAGCCACGAGAACAGTAGATGATGAAGTTGTGTCGCGAGATCCATTACGATGTTGTTTTCGATTCATATGAGATTCCTCGAGTAAAAGCATCGAGCGAGTCTCTAGGAGAGTCAACAGTTACTTTCTGTGATGGATGATGCTAGCCACATGTTCATACCTATCACTAAGTCCATTAACTGCGTACATGATGAGGTTTTTGTCTTAAACAGTCGAATCAATATTTGCCAGGAGGTCAGCAGTGACCTTGATCTTTTTGAAGTATTTGGCTATCGAGAGGTTACCGAGTTCCATAGAGCAGATCTCTTCATGAAGTTCCATGGCTCGGGCTTCCTTGTTGTCATGGAACAGGTCTTCAAGAATCTTCCACACGTCTTTAGCCGAGATGTTTTTCTTAAGAATAGTTTGTATGAGGGAGGTTGAAATGATTCCATAGATCCAAAACTAAGACAGTGAACACCAAAACTAAGACGATAGCATTAGTACTAGAGCATGCAGTCGTCCCATCTAGGAACCCGTGAACACCAAAACTAAGACAGTGGGTCATTAACAATTCGCACCACACATCGTAGTTAAGTTGGTCAAGGTCTAAAACAAGAGGGACATGGGTTTTGATGTCTGTAATGCCAAATGGTTTTTCCATGTTGATGGGTGGTGTGGAGGAGGGTTTTCGTTGCCAGCAGCGATGGATGAAAAAGAAAGAAACGTGAGATTTAGGTTTTAGAGAGAAATTAGAGAAAGAGCGCTTGATTGAGAATATTGAGGGAAGGTTGTTAGGCTCTGATTACCATATAAGGGGTAATTGAGGAACTGAATTGATACTTATCATTAGATATGAAACACATATATATACAAGAACACAGCTAGGGTTATCTAGCCATGGGCCAAGGCCTTTACACAACATGGGCTATACGATATACAACATAGACTAATAATACGATACACAAGATAGACTAATAAGGAAATGTTGACTATAATAAGAGAATTGATGTTTCTACTTCTAAGATTCACATGATATCGTTATAAGGGATGTGTGTTTTACTTAAAATTATGAGTTACCTCTCCATATTGTAACTGTAACACCCCCAATTCATGATTGCAGCGGAATTCAAACTGGGTGTTACTCGACAGCACAATAGTCACAATAATAGAAAATGAACTCCAATTGAGTCGTTTTAAAAGATGTATCATTCAAATTATATAAATATCAGAGATTACAAAATGAGGTCCCAGATGGTTCCATGTTTACAAATTACATTAAATGAGTTTTTGAATGATAATAAAATTTATAGCCCTCTTGAGTATCCGTGCCCTTCCGTACCATCCTTGATCGTCATGAACCTGAAATACATGCTTGAGAGGTCAACACAAAGGTTGAGTGGAATTCGTAGAGTTTAGTTAAATCGTTTGAACACAATAATCGTAGTGTGAGCTATAGACTCACACTCATAGTTAGAAAACAAAATCGTTATTTATTTCACTAAGCTCATGCAACCAAAACATTAACATCGAACCAACAAAATTGGCATTATAGAAGCCCTATCAAGGTACTTTTGCCATTATACCGCTAAATCTCAAATATAGTGCATTTGTGTGAACTCATCGTTGTTCAACACAAATGGGATCCGTCAATCCCAATAGATCTATTCACAATATTCGCGCTCACTATAGGTAGTGACTAATGGTTCATGATATAGGGACTTCGAACATGGCAATCGTTACTTAGTGACAATAAACATAGTCGGGTAGCATACAGTAGAAAGCATTGTGTTCGAGTAGAAAAATAATAGCATGTATTCCCCCCCATGGGTTTGTAAAATAGTTAAACAATAGAAAGTGGGGCCACGAACTCACCTTAAGTTATGTAGTGAGTAGTGAATGTGATGGTCGAATCGTGAAGGTTTCTACGAGCAACCTATAATAGAATGTCACGACTTAGGATCGGAGTAAAGAATATGAATAAGTGCCTATATATATATCTTGCATCTAGTCCATGATGTGGTATGATGTATATTGTAAGTCTTTGAAAGAAAAGATTCATGAAACATGTATGTTTTATATATCGTTTACTACCGTTCGGGCCGACATAATTCAGAAGTCATGTTAGTAAGCGTTCGAGGAGCCAGGACACTTTAATTCGTAAATCCACAACTCATCTCGACGGCTTACATAATGAACTCCTCACATGAGGCTCCCTACTATTGTAGTAGTTGATAAAATATATAGATATAAGTTTTGATCCGAAAAGTTACATGTCCGATATTTGAATAAACTTAGGAAAGTTTATTATTACGTGAAGATTGTTATTAGGGTATGTTTCATATAACTTGTATGACCATTTTTATTTGTAATAACTCATGGTTCTTTTAAGTGAAGTAGATCCAATATTGTTTGTTCAAGTTATCGCCAATTCCTTGTTTCATGTTTACGCCTAAGTAAGCTTGTATGGTCATTTAGTCATGGCCTTGCCATGACCTTTGGTCCTTGTTCAATGGTCATGAGACTCAACCTTGGCTCTAGCCATGATTGTGGTCTTGATTATAGGTCATAAGACCTCTTGTTCCTTTTAAACCATAACCTATTTATAATGACTTTGGCCTAAAAATGGGCTGTTTAGAATTTGAAGAATTTATCACTCGGAAAGCGTTTTCAGGGCTCGAGCTTCTTTGATCCTGAACGAAAACGGCGTTCCGGACAACTTTCGTGTTTTAACTTTTTGATGAATCGGACCAGAAGGGTGACTTTCAAAAAGTCAGAATGCAAAACAGTATGGTTTAGGCAGTTTTGCCGCAAATCTTTGGTAACTTCAAATGGGCGTAACTTTTGACTCGTATACTCGTTTTAGGTGGTTCAAATTGCTATGGTTTCCTTGTTATGTCCTCTACTGTAATATATAATGATCCAATATCATAATTTTACCATTTTGATCAGGTTATACCAAGAAAGTCACTAGTTTACTTGTTTTATTAACTTGTCTTATCAATCATGTACAATAACTTGTTTTACTCACTTTTATACATCATGGACATTTATACAAGACATAATATAGCAAGAATAATATGTAAATAACATGAGCATGATCATTTAACAAGAGGCATGTTAGGTTTGGCTTACAACTTTTGGCTTTAAAAGATTAAAGGAAGTTAACATGTAAGGATATGACTTTGATAGACTTGCTTCAACCCACTTCACTTCATGCAATCTTTCTACCCTTGTAATCTTGAAAGATGGATGATGAAGGTTGAGGTGAATTGAGTGGATTCAAACTCAAGAGAAATCACCAAGTATATGAGGTTATGGAAGTGTTTTGGTAACCTAAGATCAAACTAGGGTTTCTATCTTGAACTTGCTCTTGAATCTTGCATAAAACTAGAAGTATTTTAAGCTAAGTGTGGAGTGTTTTGGTGTGTGATTGTGGACGAAATAGGAGGGGGGATGGGGTATTTATATGGGCTTGAGGAGGTTACTTTCAAAGACTAGTCAAAGCTTACAAAGGAAGCTTGTATACTTGTAATCATCCAAGAGCATAAGGAAGGAGATCAAGCCACCTTAAGGTGTGACTCCCCCCCCCCTATGGCGGTTCAAGATGGATAAGGGGGGTTAGGTGTGCCTTGGTTGATAATATCCTAAGTATTGGATGAGTTTTGACTCCGTAGATTGCTAACCGTAAATGATTAGGCCTCAAAACGTAAAACCGGGTGTCGTAAAATTATGGAACTTGAAATTATTGATAAACATGTCCATATGTTCCATAATAAAATATAAAATGAGTGGTAGGTTCCATTTGGGTGGTAAAACCCTGCTAAAACTGGAAACACGGGTCTAAAACGCGTAATACGTAAAATGTACGAATATTACGTAAAATTGAGAAAAGTAAAATGTTACTTTTCTAATAGGATAAAAATGATTTAAAATGACTTATAATGTCTAGACTGGGCTCAGTCTAGTGTCGGTTGGTATTAAATGTCTTTTAAACATCAAACCGTAAGCCTAAAAATCAAGGAATGACTTATAAAATCAAGGGATGATTTTTGGTCAATGGAGGAGGGAAAAATATGTTGACTTTTTCTAATAAGTTGAAAACTTAAATCGTCTTAGAAATGCAGTGCAGGTATAGGCTAAGGTTACGGCTGAGTAAAAACGCTTAAAACTGAAAATTCCAGTTTTTCACGGCCGAGGTTTATTTTTGGTCATGTTTTTCACAGTCATGATTTATTCTAAAATAAATCATGAGTGTGTCAAACATTTTTCCGATGCGGGGTCACTTAACGCGGTCGAGTTTCGTTGTGCGTAGAATTTCTGAATGACGTTTTACCCTAAAACGTGTAATTCCTTAATAACTTTCGCGAAAATGAGCTTATGAATGTCAAACTTTTAATTTGCCATGGAAATGATTTATCACTCGAGGCCAAGAAATAAAAATCAAGTTTCGGGAAAATTTCGGGAAAAATGAATAGTAAAATGAATAGTAAATTTTCCGAGAATAGTAATTATCCTGAAAATGCGAATTGTTACAGTCTCTACCCCTTACAGGGAACTTCATCCCGAAGTTCTATGTGTGTTATACGTTGGAGTGGTGTCGATGAAGAGGTGTGGTTACTTATGAGGATTAGAGTGATGTAGTTTGATTTGTCGTTTCAGTGTATGGCGTAAGATGAGGTTACTTATGAGAAGTTTGTTTCTAAGAAAACATACGGGTGACTGCTTCCAGCATAACATGATCCCTCCTGAATTAGACGTAGGTGATCAGGCTATGTATAATTTAGGACCGATAATGTGATGTTCGGTTTAGTTACGTAGTATTGTGTTTCTTAAAAGTTTTAGATGGTATACAATTTTGTAAAGCTGATGAGGTTGCTTGTGGTGTAACTAAGGATGATTTAAGCTTTAAAAGTGCATCAAGATCAGAAAGTGAGCTTGTGGGATTAAGAGTTGTGAAGATGATGATGGTGAGAAGGTTAAGGAGCTTTGTGTTCTTCATGTTGGTATGTTGAGATTTAGTGGTTTGTGATGAAAGTTGGAAATGAAGGCATGATATTGATTTATAGGGTGGTATCAACGAAGTGATTTTTCTAAGATGGTGGTAGAATATCTTGGAGTAAAATGATGTGAAACAATAAAGTGATAATAAAATAGCTTGAAGTAAAATTTGTTGAATGGTTTATAAGATAACTGGGTAAATCTTATAGAATGGTAATAGTCCGCTAAACAATCAAATTGGTTTGGAGATAGAAAGTACAATAGATGAAAATTATCACAAAGAGTTGTTTATTGAACAGTAAATATTCTTAAGTCATAAAACTCCCATTACTAAGGATGACATACACGTAGTACAACAGAGTGCATAAATAAATATGACTGCTAAGTTCTAAACTTCATTGTTCTGTAGTGTTGTTGAGATTCTGATAAGCTCCTTCTCCTCTTATCATATATGCTCACCCTTGGTTGTCTTCAACTTGTTGACCTTGGTTTTGGGGACATCGGTTCTTGTAATGTCCACTTTCTCCACACCCGAAGCATATAACTATCGGTTGTGTGTTGCTACTGGTAGCAACAGCCTTGACTCTACAATCTCTGGCAAGGTGTCCAGTGTTTTGACAGTTGCGACACTTAGCTGGGCAAGGACCAGAGTGATGGAAGTTACACTTATTGCATAGTGGAGCATTCCCGGTATACCCTGCGCCTCTAGTTGGTGTAGCCACATAAGCCTTTGCGGCCTCTTGTCTTTTGTTTTGCTGGTTATGATGGTTGTTGTTTTGAGTTTGGTTGTTGTTGTTGTTGTTGTTACTTCCATGGTTACCATCCCATGGTCGCTTGTTGTTGTTGTTCCTATTGTTATTTTTGTTACTGTAGTTGGAGTTGTTGGTGTTGTTTTGTCTTCGGGTTTCTGCCGTACGCACCACTTGATCCATGAGGCTGTGAGACATCCGCATAGCTTTATCAAGTTCCTTGGGATTTGTTGAGGTTACATTCCCTTGTATACTTGGTGGAAGTCCCCAGATATACCGTTCCAACAAATTTTCTTTTGTTGAAACCATTGTTGGACACAGTATCCTCAATTCTTGAAATCGACGGTTGTAAGTTATGATGTCATTTCCCTTAACAGCATGATCCCAAAATTCTACCTCTAACTTCTGTATTTCACTGCGGGGGGAGTACTCTTTGATCATCATCTTCTTCAGGTTATCCCACGAAATCTTATAGGCATTCTCAATGCCCATGGGTTGAGCAATTGAGTTCCACCATGACAATGCCTCATTCAACAGAGTACTCGTGGCATACTGAACTTTATCACCCTCAGTACATTTACTGACCAAGAATACCGACTCCGCTTTTTCAAACCAGCTGGTTAAACCTACAGCTCCTTCAGTACCCTTGAATTTAATGGGTTCACATTTCAAGTAGGAAATGAATGAGCAACCCTTTGGTATTGTAGCAACATTTGTCACCGGAGGGGTAGTTGAGTTTGGGCCTCCAAGGTTAAGGCTGGCAATTCTGGCAGCTTCTGCAGCTATAGCAGCTTCCGCAGCAGTGGGGGCTTCAGCGGCTGCTGCAGCATCAGCAGCTGCTGCAGCATCAACGGCTGCTGCAGCATCAGCAGCACCAGCAGCTGTGGCGGCTTCGGCAGCTGCTGCAGCTACGGCTGCTCGTTCCGTGATGAGTTCTGCGTTGACACTGTCCTTTACCAGTTTGCGAATGGCAGCTTGCGTCATTGCTGGTGGTGTCTTCTTCTTTGGCGCCATGATTCTATTGTTCAAAAGATATGTTGTAATTAGAGAGTTGTGAGATGAGCATGATTTTTGATGGGAAATGATAGAATAATTATGTTGAAGATTTAAAGGCATAACACATGATAGTATAAAACAAGAGTTTTATTCGTACAACGTTGGTTGATTTACAAAATCGAAACCTATTACAAGCTTCTTCAAAATTTACTAACTGATACTTTCAGTTTAGTAATTACAACGTTTTTACTATCGCTAGTTATTACATAGATTTCGTAACATTCACTAACTGAGTCTAATCAGTTTAGCAGTACAAAAGTTAACTAGTATCATCACACTAGTCTATTGTGGGTTAGAAGGTCCGAGCAGCTCTGATTGATCGGCAACTTCTTGGTTTAGTGTGTCATAGAGGTACGAGTCGATGAAGTTTGAGAAGTTGTAGTTTTCATGTTGACTTTCTTGTTGGATCAATGGTGGTCGAGGTACGATCCATAATGAGTGATCCAAATCATCACATGTAGGGATATCAAAGGGAAGTGATAGTGGTGGTGGTAATGGCTCTAGTACATATTCATACTCATTATCCTCCTCGGAGTCTGCCTCAACCCAGTTTTGTTCAAAATAATTAGAAATATTCATCGCAAAATTAGTTGGCATTGGTTCATCCTCTTCTTCGTCGGTTGAATCTTCGAAAGGTTCTTCTTCGTCATCAGAAGCGAAGGCATTTACGAAGTCAAATCCGAACTCGGGTGAGGGTGGTAAGACTTGGAAGTTACTAGGTAGAGTGGGCACATAATCGGAAGAAGTGGGTACGCACATGATTTCTATGAGAAGAATTACAATGTTAAAACAATTCAATGTTTATGGGAAGTGTTCAAAATATGGCAAGCATATTTATAGCAATATACTAATATGTTTATGTAGCATAACATGCATAATAAGTCCATAATCGTCTGGAGGATGGAAGGCACGAAGAGCGGAAGGCTATAAAATGTTTTTGCTTGTAATTGTGGTTATAGTTTAGGTCTCAATTAGACCCGTTTCTCTATAACCATGGCTCTGGTACCAATCTGTAACACCCCCAATTCATGATTGCAGCGGAATTCAAACTGGGTGTTACTCGACAGCACAATAGTCACAATAATAGAAAACGAACTCCAATTGAGTCGTTTTAAAAGATGTATCATTCAAATTATATAAATATCAGAGATTACAAAATGAGGTCCCAGATGGTTCCATGTTTACAAATTACATTAAATGAGTTTTTGAATGATAATAAAATTTATAGCCCTCTTGAGTATCCGTGCCCTTTCGTACCATCCTTGATCGTCATGAACCTGAAATACATGCTTGAGAGGTCAACACAAAGGTTGAGTGGAATTCGTAGAGTTTAGTTAAATCGTTTGAACACAATAATCGTAGTGTGAGCTATAGACTCACATTCATAGTTAGAAAACAAAATCGTTATTTATTTCACTAAGCTCATGCAACCAAAACATTAACATCGAACCAACAAAATTGGCATTATAGAAGCCCTATCAAGGTACTTTTGCCATTATACCGCTAAATCTCAAATATAGTGCATTTGTGTGAACTCATCGTTGTTCAACACAAATGGGATCCGTCAATCCCAATAGATCTATTCACAATATTCGCGCTAACTATAGGTAGTGACTAATGGTTCATGATATAGGGACTTCGAACATGGCAATCGTTACTTAGTGACAATAAACATAGTCGGGTAGCATACAGTAGAAAGCATTGTGTTTGAGTAGAAAAATAATAGCATGTATTCCCCCCCATGGGTTTGTAAAATAGTTAAACAATAGAAAGCGGGGCTACGAACTCACCTTAAGTTATGTAGTGAGTAGTGAATGTGATGGTCGAATCGTGAAGGTTTCTACGAGCAACCTATAATAGAATGTCGCGACTTAGGATCTGAGTAAAGAATATGAATAAGTGCCTATATATATATCTTGCATCTAGTCCATGATGTGGTATGATGTATATTGTAAGTCTTTGAAAGAAAAGATTCATGAAACATGTATGTTTTATATATCGTTTACTACCGTTCGGGCCGACATAATTCAGAAGTCATGTTAGTAAGCGTTCGAGGAGCCATGACACTTTAATTCGTAAATCCACAACTCATCTCGACGGCTTACATAATGAACTCCTCACATGAGGCTCCCTAATATTGTAGTAGTTGATAAAATATATAGATATAAGTTTTGATCCGAAAAGTTACATGTCCGATATTTGAATAAACTTAGGAAAGTTTATTATTACGTGAAGATTGTTATTAGGGTATGTTTCATATAACTTGTATGACCATTTTTATTTGTAATAACTCATGGTTCTTTTAAGTGAAGTAGATCCAATATTGTTTGTTCAAGTTATCGCCAATTCCTTGTTTCATGTTTACGCCTAAGTAAGCTTGTATGGTCATTTAGTCATGGCCTTGCCATGACCTTTGGTCCTTGTTCAATGGTCATGAGACTCAACCTTGGCTCTAGCCATGATTGTGGTCTTGATTATCGGTCATAAGACCTCTTGTTCCTTTTAAACCATAACCAATATATAATAACTTTGGCCTAAAAATGGGCTGTTTAGAATTTGAAGAATTTATCACTCGGAAAGCGTTTTCAGGGCTCGTTCTTCTTTAATCCTGAACGAAAACGGCATTCCGGACAACTTTCGTGTTTTAACTTTTTGATGAATCGGACCAGAAGGGTGACTTTCAAAAAGTCAGAATACAAAACAGTATGGTTTAGGCAGTTTTGCCGCAAATCTTTGGTAACTTCAAATGAGCGTAACTTTTGACTCGTATACTCGTTTTAGGTGTTTCAAATTGCTATGGTTTCCTTGTTAAGTCCTCTACTGTAATATATAATGATCCATTATCATAATTTTACCATTTTGATCAGGTTATACCAAGAAAGTCACTAGTTTACTTATTTTATTAACTTGTCTTATCAATCATGTACAATAACTTGTTTTACTCACTTTTATACATCATGGACATTTATACAAGACATAATATAGCAAGAATAATATGTAAATAACATGAGCATGACCATTTAACAAGAAGCATGTTAGGTTTGGCTTACAACTTTTGGCTTTCAAAGATAAAAGGAAGTTAACATGTAAGGATAGGACTTTGATAGACTTGCTTCAACCCACTTCACTTCATGCAATCTTTCTACCCTTGTAATCTTGAAAGATGGATGATGAAGGTTGAGGTGAATTGAGTGGATTCAAACTCAAGAGAAATCACCAAGTATATGAGGTTATGGAAGTGTTTTGGTAACCTAAGATCAAACTAGGGTTTCTATCATGAACTTGCTCTTGAATCTTGCATAAAACTAGAAGTATTTTAAGCTAAGTGTGGAGTGTTTTGGTGTGTGATTGTGGACGAAATAGGAGGGGGGAGGGGGTATTTATATGGGCTTGAGGAGGTTACTTTCAAAGACTAGTCAAAGCTTACAAAGGAAGCTTGTATACTTGTAATCATCCAAGAGCATAAGGAAGGAGATCAAGCCACCTTAAGGTGTGACTCCCCCCCCCTATGGCGGTTCAAGATGGATAAGGGGGGTGAGGTGTGCCTTGGTTGATAATATCCTAAGTATTGGATGAGTTTTGACTCCGTAGATTGCTAACCGTAAATGATTAGGCCTCAAAACGTAAAACCGGGTGTCGTAAAATTATGGAACTTGAAAGTATTGATAAATATGTCCATATGTTCCATAATAAAATATAAAATGAGTGGTAGGGTCCATTTGGGTGGTAAAACCCTGCTAAAACTAGAAACACGGGTCTAAAACAAGTAATACGTAAAATATACGAATATTACGTAAAATTGAGAAAAGTAAAATGTTACTTTTCTAATAGGATAAAAATGATTTAAAATGACTTATAATGTCTAGACTGGGCTCAGTCTAGTGTCGGTTGGTATTAAATGTCTTTTAAACATCAAACCGTAAGCCTAAAAATCAAGGAATGACTTATAAAATCAAGGGATGATTTTTGGTCAATGGAGGAGGGAAAAATATGTTGACTTTTTCTAATAAGTTGAAAACTTAAATCGTCTTAGAAATGCGGTGCAGGAATAGGCTAAGGTTACGGCTGAGTAAAAACGCTTAAAACTGAAAATTCCAGTTTTTCACGGCCGAGGTTTATTTTTGGTCATGTTTTTCACAGTCATGATTTATTCTCAAATAAATCATGAGTGTGTCAAACTTTTTTCCGATGCAGGGTCACTTAACGCGGTCGAGTTTCGTTGTGCGTAGAATTTCTGAATGACGTTTTACCCAAAAACGTGTAATTCCTTAATAACTTTCGCGAAAATGAGCTTATGAATGTCAAACTTTTAATTTGCCATGGAAATGATTTATCACTCGTGGCCAAGAAATAAAAATCAAGTTTCGGGAAAATTTCGGGAAAAATGAATAGTAAAATGAATAGTAAATTTTCCGAGAATAGTAATTATCCTGAAAATGCGAATTGTTACAGTAACACTATATTTTGTTAACTAAAAATCGGGTCGGAAATGAGTCGCCTAGCGTGGCTAGGTTCAAAACCCTTAAAAGATAGTGTATTTTTTTTTTACAAATAGCATATTTTACTCGACTCGCTCGAGGCATCCGGAAACTTAGGATGGGCCCTGAAGTTCAGTAACAAATTTAAATTTTCATTTCTTACGAAATCTAGAAATTCAACAAAAATTCACATAACTTCTAAAAACCGATAGAAAATAGCAGAAAGTATAAAAATTAATTTTTTTTTTGTAAAAAGTACGATTTTATAAAATAAAAAAACAAAAATAGACGAAAATAAATTTAAAAAAAAATGTTATGAATAATTATACGTGGATGTCCATATAGCCCATAATAGGCCCACGACTCAAGTTAGGTATTAGGGTTTTGCCCTAATATTTGTCTATATATACTCTTTGTATCAATTGAAGAATATTTTTCATTCCCTCAATTCTTGTTTATAACACGTTATCAACACGCTCTTGTGATTATTTTTTTTCTTCCATAAAGGTAACTTCTAAGCCATTCTTCGTATCTAATATTCATGACACAGTGGAGATTAATTCGCTTGATTCATAGTAACCTTTGAGTTAACGAGGTATGAAGTATATTTTGTTATTTTTAAATACTAGCCATGTACACGTTTGCTGCCATCATATTTTGTTTAATAATTTATTATACATATTGGGTACGGAGTAGATTTATCATGTGTAGATAAATGGTCTTGTGGGTTTTTGCCATCATATATTCAAATTATAAATATTGAGGTACGGAGATTAATTCGCCTGGTAGTACTCTTATATTCAAATTATTAAACATAGACTATTTAAATTAAGACAATAAACACAAATTTATTAAACAATAATTGATAGTATTTGTTGATCATAAATAAATTGTTCAGATCCATGCATGCATGAGCAATATGATAGTGATATCTACCTATATGTTTTTTTTAGGGGGTGCTTGGTGGGGGGTAAAGGGAGGGTGGGGAATGGGTAAGGAATTGGAAAGGGCCCACATCCCTTCAAATAAGGTGCTTGGTTAGAGAGGGGTAAGGTATTGATTACCCCGTAGTGGGTAATCAACCTTTATAGAGTAAATTGGAGGGTAAGGTATTGATTACCCACCCCACTCATTCCTTTGCATTCCTTTCCCTTTCCCTTTCCCTTTCCCTTTACTCACTTTGAACCAAGCGGACCCTAGTCATTCATGTTGGTATTTGTTTTAATCCTTAAAGAATTTCTACATAGAAGAAACTAGTAGAGTATTATGTTTTGCCTTTAGATGCCAATAAATGTTTGATAACATCGATAAATTGTATGATAGAAAAATTCATACTATATATGGTACGTCTTTAGATATGTCTTGTTCTTGGCTCACTATCCTGGTATTCTATATTTAAAAAGTGAATATGTGTAGGTATCATAAATACTATGGTTCTTTATGTGTTTTGAGTGTATGAAGTCTAGTCTATTATGAACGAGCGGGGTACCCGCGCGTTGCTACGGATATATTGTGGTTAATATAAATTTGAAATAAAACGTTTGAAAAAAATTATTGTTGAAATGTTGTGGTTAATCTAAACTCGAAATAAAACGATTGAAAAAAATTATTTTTGTTATTAACGACTAAATTTGCAAAAGATCGATAAACGTAAGTACTATTTTTTTTAAGACTAACTTTGAAATTAAAAATTAACTTGGGGTAGTCTAAAAATAAAATTAAAAAAAAAAAAAAAAAAAAAAAAAAAAAAAAAAAAAAAAAAACGGATGAACAGTACTGCTACAGTACCGACACACACAAAATCACTGTTTCATCAACTGTAGCAAGCACTGTAGATGCTACAGTGAACGATTCCCCCTTTTAGTATATGTAATAATGTCTATCATTAGCATGATTCATTCTAAAAGTTTTCTAGATAAATGTGTCGTTGATGGTTTTTGTGTAATATGTTACTCCGTATGATAAGTGTTTGCAAATTATTTTATTATTTTGATGATATTAGATGATGCACACTGTTTGTAATTTGTGTGATATATAATGATGAACATCTGCTTTTTTCATGTTAATATAGTTATTGTGTTTCATATGTGTCCTATATATGATAGGATGCGCATGACCGACTTGATCACTTAAGATGGTATATCTAAAAGTAAAACATAGTTTAAAACAATCATACAGTGTACTTTAGTTTGATCTTTACGGTATATAAGATGTGATTCAAATATGTAATGTGTTACACTAACTTACACAATTTTAGTCGCAACCTTTAACCACACACATAGTAAATTTTGATGAATATCATAAAATCTTGTTGGTATTATTAAGCATACATCGGAAAATAGTGTATAACAAGATAGCCGTACAGTAATATGAATTGTATATCAGTTAAGGAAATATATACAATTGGCTATAAACTAATACGGACATATATAGATATTAAAGGAAATAAGGCTTTTGTCTATTGGTTAATATTATGTGAAAATAATACCACTCAACAGTAAAAAGTATGTTTGTGCTTTGCATCAATAAGACTTTAATTGTTTATGATCGCATAGATTAACTTTCATTCCCTGCTGCCTGATACGATAAATGAGACAAATTTGTCATTAATTTATAGTCATAATTATTAGAATCATATTGATGTAACAGTGTCGCATAAGAGCAATGAAAATATCTAAATATGAGAATATGATGACTTAGTTAACTCATATTATGACATTAACTCTAGATACTGAATGTATGTTTTGATTTATCGTATCATGTGCTTTTATTTACTTGTGAGATACTTGATTAATTGATGAATGACATACTTTAATGGTATAAATCATGCTTTATTAATTGATAATGTTATAAGGTAATGTAATATTATATTAAACTATGTGAAAGCCATAAAAGAGCTTATAAGATTTTGATTGAAGAAATGTGATGTTGTATTAAAATCTCCATATTATTTGAGGTTTACATAGAAAGTGCAATCTAAGCACATGTGGTCATAAACTAGAGTTTATGAGCCAGGATTATTTTATTAAGTGGCATGATCGGTTAGACCATCTTGGGTCAATGATAATGCGAATATATAAAAGAATCATAAGTTTCTTCAAAGATAGATTGGATTGTTCTCATTGGAAGTTAATTGTTCATCTTTCACCACCATATTAAAGTGAGGACTTTGTCCTATAAAGTTTTGGAAAGAATATAAAGGGGATGTATTCAGACGTATACATCCGCCATGTGGATTATTTTGAGCTTTAAAATTGATGCATCGTCAAAATGATCATAAAAGACGCAACTAAAGGTTAGCGTGATTAATGGCTCATCTTATAAAATGTGAGCATGGTTTTCCAAATAATATCTTTGGAAATGGTGGTGAATACTTTCAAGTATTTGGCGATTATTGGAATAAGTGTTGAATATATAAAAATAGCCCATGTTCATATGCAAATTGCTTTTGTTGAAACATTTATTAACTGTCTTCAGTTGATTGCAAAGCTAATAATTATGAGAACAAAACTCTTAGTTTATTGGGCATGTTAAAAATATGAATTCGCATCTTGCCAACAATTATAATGAATCCTCTTGATGAGGCGAAAAATGAACCACTAGGGGGTCATTTAAGCTCGGAATTGAATTTATTTGATCAAATATTACCCTAAATCGTTCCTTTTGTGATTTTAGGTACTTTGGAAGTGAATTCTGAAAAAGGAAGCAATTCGGACGTTTTTGGAGCATAAAAGTGAAGAAAACGCCAAAGACTTAATTTTCCATGCTGAGAACAGTACCTGACGGCGTCAAGAGGAAGACCCTGACGGCGTCAAGAGTAAAAGTGGTGACGACCCAGTGCAAACCTGACGGCGTCACAACAAGGGCGTCAAGAGTTAATTTGGTGACGGCCTGCATAAGGTGTACACATGACGACGTCAGACCCAGATCTAGGCAGTCCGAGGAACTATTTGGCGGCGAGATGACGGCGTCAGACATTTGTTCTTGACGCCGTCACCTATCAAACTCTATATATAGTTTTCTAATTTTTATTCATAAAGGGAGGAACTTGTGTGGAGAAACTAGGGCCGAACTTTGTAAACCGTAGTTCATATTTTAAAGCTTTTTCAAGGGTTTTCACCCCTTGAATCCTTCCATGTGCTATTGAGATAAGTCTTCTCTTAATTCAATCAATATGTCTATGTGTTGGTTGATTATATCTTGTGCTTGTCTTGATTTCTACATGCTAGGCTAGATCTATCTTGTGTTTGCTTGGATCTAATGAAACCTAGATATTAATTATGTGTTGATTACTTGTTTATGGTTGTATTGGATGAATGATTTCAATGTTAGGCTTAAGAAAACTGGCAAATCTCCATTGTGTAACATGCTTGAACATCTTAGAAAACATGAACCGATGTGTACTAGGTTTTATTGGTTGTATTTAATGCATGAGTAAATTCTAATGATCCCACGTTAGGAGCTTCTTAGCCGGCTCGACATAGGACTGAAGTAGGCACTCATAGGATTGGGGAAGTAAGTACGCCATCCCATGAATGGTATTAAGGAATACAATCCGTCATCCACGCAACTATAACAAGTAATTAACGTGTAAAAGATATCTAGGGAGTAGTGAAATCTAAGTAAACACAATTCTCCCACATATTGCTCACAACTTTAGTTTAATTTAGTTTATTTTTATTTTTAGTATTTTATTTTGATTGCATCTTAGTATTGGGTTAGTTGACTAGCAAGTAATTCCGCCCAACTCCTTAAAACCAGATATTTTTACTTGCTTTCTAAAAAAATATAAAAATACAAAAAGAATCATCCCTCATCTCTAGACCTAGTCTTTAGGTTTTCTAATCCTAGCAATACTATTCCTAGCTGAACGATCAATTCCCTCGTACTTGTCATTATACTATACTACATCGATCAGGTATACTGTCTGGTGGGGGTTGCAAGCTTCTCGAGATCCCTTGAGAGGTAAAGCCTGGTGCAATCCCTACGCTACCAAGTTTTTGGCGCTGCAGCCTGGGGAATAGTTATTGTCTAGGTTAGAATATCTTTTTATTAGGTCTACTTGCTAGATTCCTTTCTAGTAAGATTTTATTTTTTATTTTTAGGTTCTCTTTAGTCTATCTTATTTCTTCGTATTTTTGTTCGTAACTCTTCACCACCCGACATTATGGACGATGGGAACATCTTTGAACCCGTCATCCCACCACAACAAAACCCAGCACTAGAACCTCTTAGGCCCCGAACCTTAGGAGAGTATTCCCGACTTAGCCACCAAGGCTATTGAAACACCATTGAGCTCACCGGAGCCAATGTGACCCCCTTGCGATCCGACACCATCCGGTTGGTGCAAAGCGGATGTGCATTCCATGGACTTCATTCCGAAGATCCAAACCAACATCTCAAGGACTTCCTTAAAATCGTAGATTCTATAGACCTTGATGTTACAACTAGAGAGTCAACCCGATTACACCTATTCCAATTCTCTCTACGTGATCAAGCTAGTCAATGGCTTGAACGTTTACCCGCGGGATCCATCACCTCATGGGATGATCTCACCACTCGTTTCCTTGCTCAGTTTTTCCCACCGGGGAGAACTACCAAGATTAGAAATGATATCTTGATGTTCCAACAACATCAAGGTGAAACCTTTTACGAAGCATGGACTCGATATAAAGACCTACTCCGAAAAATCCATCATCATTGCATCGAACCATGGCTCCAGATTCAAATCTTTTACGATAAAGTTAACTATCAAACATGGAGAGCTATAGATTACGCAGCCAAGGGCAGGCTAAACAGACTTAGCATTGACGAATGCTGGAAAGTTCTTGAGGGATTGGTACAATACGAAGAAGAAGGATGGGAGGACCCGATGTTTTCAAGCAAGGGGAAACTTGATTACGCACACGCTACCCATGAGCAATTATTAGGAAGTATCGAGAAGCAGGTAAAAGAATTAATGAGAGTTGAAAGACCTGCTACTGAAACCACGTGGAATCCTAATTTACGTAGGAATGCGGTTATCAACCGTAATTTTCCTGAACGATCACGACAAGGGAAGTTCGAAGGGATAATGGTAACCTTCATGAATAATCAGGAAAAACAAATCCGGCACTTAGAAGCACGAATGGAAAGCACTCGCAATGCTTTTATGGATTTAGCAGAAAAATTCATATCAAGGATCAAAGAGAAGATTAAGGAAAAATCTGCACAAAGAAAAATCGAAATAGTCTTCGAGGTTTCAACTCCTTTGGTGTTTGACCAAGAGGATAACGAGAAATCCTTTCCAAGTGTTTCACCGTCAATCACCTCCTACTGTTGCGAGCATCCTCAAGAAGAGAAGAGTTCGCAATTTCATAACATTTTCGTTGGATGCTTGCAAACCACGCTCCCCAAATTTGTGCAAGAGACGTTCTTTTGGTTTTAAACCCGGTGTGAAGAGGTTGCACCTCAAAAACACCACAGCTTTGAGACCCTCTATGGAACAACACCTCTTTGTACCCACCGTTGACCAATGCGAAGGTTACAACTTAACTAAAACCTCACCCACCCCTTTCTACAACCACACCTCTTTCCGTGACAGTAATGAGACGTTCGACCCTGGTGGACTTCACTAATGGGATAGCTACTCATAGTTTTTACTTGTGTTTAGCTATTCACACTAAGTACAGGGACTAAATGTGGAATTACCTCTTTCTATACCTGATACGGGCATCTGACGGAGTCATATGGTAACTCTTGACGCCGTCACCTCGCTATCTCAGCAATAATAACCCAAACTCCATCACTTTCAACTCATACCCCACAAATCTCACCCAAATTGCTGCTCCACATCCGAGTCTCCAGCATCCAATCCGACATCTTCCATGACTAATCTCCACTTGGTAAGTTGTTTTTCCTCACTCTTTTACGTTCAATTGTCCTTAGGTTCAACCAATTTTGAAAACCCCTTTCATCCGAAACCCCATTTTTGACCCATCATTGACAAATCGTAATGCCATCCCCTTGGTGATTTGTAATCATGGGGTTACCCTTTGATGATGTTGTCCTACTTGAATCATGCCTTAATTTAGGAAAAGTCGTTCATGCCACGGATTTTTTGACCCCCCACCCATGTTTTCTGCTTAAAGGAATGTTTGGGTAATGGGTTAAGAGTTTGAAAATTGATTTTTCCCTCGTAATTGCATGGTTCGATTTCTGCTTGATCTGACGGCGTCAGGGTCTCCTTCCTGACGGCGTCAGATGTGTCTGACAGCATTAACCAATAAGATTCTCGTTCTAATTGTTTCCGTCCACTCTATCTTTTTCCAGGAAAATGAGCAAGCGATCATGACAACACCGTGACAGCTCCTCTAGGCCCCAACAAGTTAACTACGGGGAATTGGTCCATAGTTGGGGTGAATTCGACAATGTTGCCGCTACAACTAAGTATGAGGAGCTTTGTAATCACCACATTGATGTTGGTGCTGTGATTGATTGGGCATTTCTTAGGTCCCAAGGGTTAGAGGCTGCGTTTTGGGGAGGATCCAAACCAATGGGTTTACGGGTCCTCAATGGGAGAGGTTGTTTAGGATGAGGGAGACTGTGTATAGTGAGTTGGTGAGGGAGTTCTTTGCGACCTTCCACTTTGATCAGGCAGAGACTAGGACGGACATGGGGGGTACCACTATTTACTTTACGTTAGGAGGGGAGGTTCGATCATGTTCGGTTACTGAGTTTGGATGGAGGATAGGCCTGTATTCTAGGGAGGAGGCTGTTGAGGGAGGTTTTATGCAGAGGTTGTTACATGGGGAGACTGTGAGGAGCGATATGAGGTGCGCCACTTTTTGGCCGACCATAGGGAACGGGGTGTACACCTAGACTACTGGGGCAGCATCAATAATGGACCCCGTGGTCAGGTTAGTCCATTGATGCATCACATACAGCTTGTCGGGGCGTCATGGCACCTCTTACCGTGTCACTGCTTCAGATCTTTTCTACCTGTATACCATCTTTTCAGCGGATGTTTACTGCAACATCCCATTTTGGGTAGCTAGCTATTTGAAGACCAGTGTGGGGGAGAGGGATATTGACAAGGTGTATGGGGGATGTTCGTGACCCGGTTGGCTCGATCTTATAATCTGGTTGTTCCCCCAATCATGGGATACTTGAGCAACTACGGGGCTTGTAGGGTAGTGAGGGCTAAATCCCTCAGGCAGATGAGCATCGTGATGCAGCTGGCGGATGAGTCCTATGGCTGGTATGTGGCAGGGGGACCTGATGATGAGGATGATGATGATGATGAGGGAGCGCCCCAGCAGCATCAGTTCGGGGGTTATGAGGTTGGGTTAGCTGATTACTACCGACACATGAGTCGGGGAGACTGGCAGGCACACCAGGGGGCCTGGATGGGTCAGGTGGACGCATGGCGGACCACCATTGACCAGCGCTTTGATTGGATGTATGATTATACCATCCGCCAGATGCAGTACCTCTCCACCCGTGATCAGCTCGAGCCCCACCTGCAGATTGACCCATTCCCCGGTTGTGAGACGGACTACCCTCCCTACGGGTACACAGGGCACCTCCCTCCTGGTTATGACTACCGTTTTGGTCCTACTCCCCAGTGATCTTTCTTGATGTCTGCTATGTTTGAACAATTTATTGATGATGATGTAATTTGAAACAATTGGGATTGTAATAGTTTAGGTTGTGGCCTCTGTTGGCCTTGGACAATTTTATTTTTATCTTTATGCTTACGTTAATTAGTAATAATGGAATGTGCTTATGGTGTCATTCTTCGTTTTGTGTGATTTTTATTTTGTTTGTTTGATTGCTTCCGTATGCATGCGTTATTTTTATTGTTGGTAGATCATAGTGGAAATACTTTATTTTGTTGTTTGGCCTAGTCTTAACTTCACCCAAAGGTATTTTTGCAAAAGATAAGTGTAAGGGGAAACCCCAAATATGTTTTTAAGAAACAAACCGATCATGATTCTCCACAATATTAAGTGAACATGTATATTCGTATTTGTTAGAGTCAAATGCTTGTATCGAGTCATAATGAGGTTTTGCAGGATTTTCCAGGAAGTAGGACCAAATTTTTCCAGAAATTTTCCGGAAACTTAACATAAGAATTTCTGTAGGTCACTTCTGACGGCGTCATGAGTTTACTCTTGACGACGTCACATGTAAAAATCTGGAAATTTTACCAGTTTTGTTTTTCTAACGGAGTCTTAAAGTTTTTGTTGAATTATTAGTTTTATAATCTCTAGGAAATCTGCAAACATCATTCCACAAGCATTATATCTTACTTTATTTTCTAGGATTTATTAGCATATGTAGATTGCCGCCGATTTTATGCGAGGTTGCCTTGTCTGTTTTCTCAGGATTTACAGGTTATGTATAAAAAGAAGATGATTATTATTCTGGAAGGGAAGCTTTGATTGTTCGTTTTCTTGGAGGAAGATCTAACCTGGCCACCTTATTATCCATACCGAGCGAATCAGGGAGTATTTGATTTCATTTGTTTTACTTATTTCACTTTTACATTCTTTACTTGAACATTGGGGACAATGTTCATCTTAAGTGTAAGGGGAGGGTAAAATGATGATACCTTACAAATACACTTTTGCTTGAGTTTGTTTGTTTGATAGTAGATGTGTAATAAAACTATGAGAAATACTTGTTAGTGCAATTTTAGCGCCAAATTTAAAATTTTTTACAACATTTAGGAGTGAAACTTTAGCCATAGCAAGCGTCTCATGGATAGGAGATTATATGACTAGCACAAAACCGTATATTCAGAAAAATTTTCCACCCAAATATGTGAGGTTCGCCTTTAGATTTGATAGGAAAAGCATTTACTATTAGTGCTTATGAGTGTACCGGTAGCATTTAGATTCTAGAACTTGCGTTAGTGATGCATCCCGAGACCACTAGTGAGACTACATTCGTGTAGTAGGATTTATTACATGATAAGAGGCATTAGGATCACCCTTGTGTTAAACCCGTATCACAATTACTTGACCATTTAAGTCATATTACTTGACTAGTTAAGTCAATTAATTTTTCCCACACCCTTAGCGTTGTACTCATTTTTAGTACACGAAACCCCTAGTACACCCCTCCGAGCCTATCTTTTCGTTTCTAACTTTAAGCATTTTACTTAAAGGAAGAAGTTGTTACACCCCACTTAAATGTACACCCAAATAGCCTTAGCCTTCCGTGTATGCACTCATCTTTAGTGCATTATTGTTATATGTTAAACCCTAAGTTAATTATCTAATTGATTACATGGTTGCTAAGTTGAGTCATATCCTTGTACATATTGTTTTGGGACGATTGGGACTCATGGGTAAAGTACTTATTTTATGGAGTAATGGGGAAGAACATCATATATTGCCCCCGTATGTGCGTTAATATTAAAAGTACTCAAAGTGTTTTGATTTTCTTAATTCGAGTCATTAGATTAGTTTATTGTAAAGTATGTAAAGATTCAAGTGTAAGGGGAATTTTCATCCCGTATGATGTATTATTTTGGATGGTAGGGTAAGAGTGTATGTATAAAAAAAAAAAACAAAAAAAAAAAAAAAAAAAAAAAAAAAAACATACGGACTACCACCCCGTTTCATTCTATGTTCATTTTATGTTTTTGTTATTTTTCATTTATTAGCTTAAGTCGACTCTAGTCTTGGCTTAGCAACGCCATATTGTACATGTAATTAACCAATATTGTTAACTCGCCACCAGTAAAGACTACCTATATCCAACAAAACCGTGTATTCCATATCCCTACACTTAACGTTACAACCCTTTGAAAGACCTCTTTGATAGTTTATCCTAGGTGCTTACGCCGTGTGGTGGAGGTTTGATCCTTTCCCAAGCCTATGGTAATCTATTTTGCTATGACAGGTAGTGAGAGATGTTTTCCATTTCCATATTGTGATATATACTTTATTACACCCGGGAGATGTGAGTATCTAAACACTATTTGTGAGGTGCTAGTGTATGACCTCCTTGCTTGTCTTTGGTCTTTAGTGGAACGATTATTTGTTGTAATTACTTTTATATTAGTGTTAAATGACCCCTAACTTGTATTTTGATTAGAATAAAAGCGCATTTGCTTGAGGACAAGCAAATCTCAAGTGTAAGGGTATATGATGAGGCGAAAAATGAACCACTTTTAGAGGGTCATTTAAGCCCGGAATTGAATTTATTTGATCAAATATTACCCTAAATCGTTCCTTTTGTGATTTTAGGTACTTTGGAAGTGAATTCTGGAAAAGGAAGAAATTCGGACGTTTTTGGAGCATAAAAGTGAAGAAAACGCCAAAGACCTAATTTCCCATGCTGAGAACAGTACCTGACGGCGTCAAGAGGAAGACCCTGACGGCGTCAAGAGTAAAAGTGGTGACGACCCAGTGCAAACCTGACGGCGTCACAACAAGGGCGTCAAGAGTTAATTTGGTGACGGCCTGCATAAGGTGTACACATGACGGCGTCAGACCCAGATCTAGGCAGTCCGAGGAACTATTTGGCGGCTAGATGACGGCGTCAGGCATTTTTTCTTGACGCCGTCACCATTCAAACTCTATATATAGTTTTCTAATTTTTATTCATAAAGGGAGGAACTTATGTGGAGAAACTAGGGCCGAACTTTGTAAACCGTAGTTCATATTTTACATCTTTTTCAAGGGTTTTCACCCCTTGAATCCTTCCATGTGCTATTGAGATAAGTCTTCTCTTAATTCAATCAATATGTCTATGTGTTGGTTGATTATATCTTGTGCTTGTCTTGATTTCAACATGCTAGGCTAGATCTATCTTGTGTTTGCTTGGATCTAATGAAACCTAGATATTAATTATGTGTTGATTACTTGTTTATGGTTGTATTGGATGAATGATTTCAATGTTAGGCTTAAGAAAACTGGCAGATCTCCATTGTGTAACATGCTTGAACGTCTTAGAAAACATGAACCGATGTGTACTAGGTTTTATTTGTTGTATTTATTGCATGAGTAAATTCTAATGATCCCATCTTAGGAGCTTCTTAGCCGGCTCGACATAGGAGTGAGGTAGGCACTCATAGGATTGGGGAAGTAAGTACACCACCCCATGAATAGAATTAAGGAATACAATCCGTCATCCACGCAACTATAACAAGTAATTAACGTGTAAAAGATATCTAGGGAGTAGTGAAATCTAAGTAAACACAATTCTCCCACATAATGCTCACAACTTTAGTTTAATTTAGTATATTTTCATTTTTAGTATTTTATTTTGATTGCATCTTAGTATCGGGTTAGTTGACTAGCAACTAATTCCGCCCAACTCCTTAAAACCCGAGATTTTTACTTGCTTTCTAAAAAAATATAAAAATACAAAAAGAATCATCCCTCATCTCTAGACCTAGTCTTTAGGTTTTCTAATCCTAGCGACACTATTCCTAGCTGAACGATCAATCCCCCGGTACTTGTCATTATACTATACTACATCGATCAGGTACACTGCCTGGTGGGGGTTGTAAGCTTCTCGAGATCCCTTGAGAGGTAAAGCCTGGTGCAATCCCTACGCTACCACCTCTCCATTAGAATGGTTTTGGTCACGAACCATATGTTTCCCATATAAGAATTTTGTAAATGTGCGGTATATGTTTCTTGTAAATCCACCACAACGCACAACAATGGGATGTTAAAATGGATAATTCATTTAGGGGGAGAGAATGAGCAGCGAGGGATATGGAATGAATTATGATATAAAAATGTTGATCCTCACACTAATAAATATGAACTTGAAGTTCAAGGAACAATTTGCATTCCTGATCTAGTAGTTGCCAGACAAGTTTTGTGACCCAAATAAAGTAACTAGCTCATACATACGCTGCTTATGATCCAATTAACATGTGTGTCCCAACATTAAAACCAATGATTGGTAGTGAGTCTATGGCCTGACTACATCATGATAGACTAATCGATTCCAAGTAAAGTCCTCGAATGAATAAATAAAATGGAGCAAGAAAATTAAGATGGTCGAATCGAGGTAATAAAGACCCCATAATAGTCTCTTAAAGAGAAACTAGACATAAAGGTTATTGAAAACCCCGGGTACGTAAAAAACTTTGAGATCTCAAAAAATGATAGAATATAATGTCTAGTAAAGTGTGAAATCGAAAAGTAATGAATCGACGTCGATATTACTATTGTATATTGTTAATACAAATATCGCCTAAAAACGTTATTTATATTTTACGATCTTCGCTAAGTTTTGTTAACGACAAAATGTAAACTTTAGTTTCTAAGCAAAACATAATCTTAGTTTTTAAGACTTGCATAAACTAGACTTTTGCTACATTTTACATTTCATAAAACACAACACAAGTTTATTTCTTAAATTAGAAATTGTCACATCACATTTATGGCAAGTTTTGTCATTATGCATTTATGGAAAGAAATGTGTTTGACTAACTTTGTTGTTGTTTGCAAGCTTTGTATTTGACTTGTTATTATGAGATGTGACATTGTTTGGTTGCTAGGAGTTATGAGACAAGACCTTGTTTGGTTTGAAGAGTTATTGCAAAAACCAACTGCAAGCCTGGCGGTACCCTGGAGGTACACGGGCGGAACCCTTCTCAAGGGTCCGCCTGATCCGCCTGACCTGTAGAAGGTTTTGGCTATAAATATTGAGCCACAAGTTAAAATTTGGCTCATCACTTGACATTACATTTTACACACACATTCATTCTTTCATCTAACCTCTTAACATTTCATATGTGAAGTTTCTTTTTGTAGCAAAGAGATTCACGAGCTTACTAAAAGTAACAAGTATTCAACACAACGTTGCAAGACTTGTTAGCTTAGCATTGTGTAGACTTGTGTAGTTTACACTTCATTTGATTGTGTATTTTCAGTAGTGATCGGTTAGTATTTTAGTCCTCAAAATACAGAGAGTGTTGGGAGTTGTTGTACCCTAGTAAAAGAACTAACGGGAGTGGTTGTGCCATTGTAAAAGAACTCGACATTTAGCTTTGTGTCGGTAAAAGTATAAGCGACGTGTAAGGTTTTCTCCGCAGGTGAAAGGAGCTTGTTGACTAGTAAAAGAAACTCTCGAGTTGGATACTCGGGGCGTGGACGTAGGGCAAGGAAAAAGAGTCCTTGTAGCCGAACCACGATAAATACTCGTGTTGTGGTTTGATCGTTTCTTTCATTTACTTGCATGTTATATATTGTGTTTGTAAATATATCTTTGATCAAACGGAAAGTTTCAAAGCTAACTTAACAAGTTAAAAAGATTTTAATCGGCAAACTATTCAACCCCCTTCTAGTTTTCCACATATATGATAATGGACATGGTAATGATTATGAAAATAAATAAGATAGCGTTATAATCATGGTGAGGATCATGGAAGAATACCTGCAGGAAGTGCAAATGTATTAATGAATGGCCAAAAGATGTAAAGACGCAAAGAAGAAATGAAAGAGTAAAATCTCTTGTGAATAAATAAGATAGCGCTATAATCATGGTGAGGATCATGGAAGAATACCTGCAGGAAGTGCAAATGTATTAATGAATGGCCAAAAGATGTAAAGACGCAAAGAAGAAATGAAAGAGTAAAGTCTCTTGTAAATAGATAAGATAGCGCTATAATCATGGTGAGGATCATGGAAGAATACCTGCAGGAAGTGCAAATGTATTAATGAATGGCCAAAAGATGTAAAGACGCAAAGAAGAAATGAAAGAGTAAAGTCTCTTGTAAATAGATATGGTTACTGGGACTTGAAGTCCGTATATATGAATGTGTGAAATTATTGGATATACATTGATCTTTATGATAAAGTGAAATTAAAGTATTGAAATTTTCGTATATAAGGAATAACTAATGGCACGCTATACTTTCATAAAGACATGTAATGATCATAAGGAGATATGTTCTCATGTGGTGGATCCAATAATTTATATAATATTTATAAGTCTGGCATTATAATAAGTAATTGATATGCGTCTAAAAGTTAATGAATAGAGCTCATGCGATTTTGAGATTTCATTATAGCATATAAAATGCATGGAGCATGCTAGTGATTTTTCTAGAGCATATAAGAAAATTTCTCGAGAAAACTACTTGATTGTATTGAATTAATCATGTGTTTGGCAAATAAGTTATAATCGCCTTAGTGTATAGGATTGTGCCAAATAAAGAATTTTGTTTACCTATGAAACTTTATAAAGAGATCTATCTGTGAATATGTTTTAAGTTTCATACAATTAGATTTTATGATTGTAAAGGCGATTGAATGCATAGAAGTTGAATTTTGAAAGAAAAAGACGCAGTTTGTCTTAGCTTATGAATTGAACATCTTAAAGATGTAATCATTATGCATCATGAGAGCTAAAGAAAGATGCTACATATCTTTATACGGATAAATGACACTCATGTTTATGAGGTCGCATGATGAAGAAAGACCCCTTGATTTATAAAGATGATGATCACAATATCGATTTAAAGTGTCACACTAAAATGTGTATGTAACATTTATGATTTGCACCAATGGTCATACAAGATAGAATATATCATTTGAATTAATTGTGTTTGTAATGAATAACTTGTGAAGTACAATGATGTCCTTGAATGAGATGTATTACGTATGTTAATCCTTAAAATGGATATGAAAATAACATGTAGAGAATAATTATTCACGAGATTCTATCATGACACTTCAAAGTGTATTTCACTGACTCAATGAGATTAAGTGATGTGATCATCAGGGGGAGAGAAGATGCGCGTTGCACTCTTTTTCCCTTGACCATGGTTTTGTCCCCACAGGGTTTTCTGGCAAGGTTTTTAATGAGGCAACATCCCCGAGCGTATAAGGTGGTATGTACTCTTTTTCCTTCACTAGAATTTTGTCCCACTGGGTTTTATCTAGTAAGGTTTTAATGAGGCATAATCATCAAATGAAGTAAAACAAATATTTCGGTATCTTCAAGGTACAAAGGATATGGGTTTATATTTCATTAACCCATCAAATACAAGTTTAGTTGGTTTTGCAGATGCATGATATACGTCTGACCCTCACAATGGTTGATCTCAAACTGGATATGTATTTACAAGTAGAGGAACAACAATTTCATGGAGTTTAATAAAGCAGACAATCTCAGCAATGTTATCTAACCATGCAGAAATTCTAGCAATCCATGAAGGAAGTCGAGAATGTGTTTGGTTAAGAAGTGTGATACAACATATACGTAGATCATGTGGTATTTCTTCAGAGAAGGAGGCACCAACAGTTTTGAATGAAGATAATGCAGCATGCATTGCTCAACTTAAAGAAGTTCGTTGAAGCGACAATTTGGCGGATCTATTTACCAAGGCACTTTCTACCTTGACATTTAGGAAACTAAGTCACAACATTGGGATGTGTCAACTCAAAGAGCTCAAGTGATATAGTCATTAGAGGGAGATAATACGCGCTGCACTCTTTTTCTCTTAGTTATGGTTTTGTCCCATTGGTTTTTCCTGACAAGGTTTTTAATGAGGCATCATTTTCTAAGCGTATTAAAAATATGGACATCCAAGAGGGAGTGCTATGAATAATTATATGTGGATGTCTGTATAGCCCATAATAGGCCCACGACTCATGTTAGGTATTAGGGTTTTGCTCTAATATTTGTATATATATACTCTTTGTAAATCTCCTAGTTAATAATCAATTAAAGGATACTTTTCATTCCCTCAATTCTTGTTCATAAAAAAAAAAAAAAAAAAAAAAAAAAAAAACGTTGCTAGGGCTCGAACCTGCGACCTCCCATATGAAACAAGAACACACCAACCGTTGGATGAATTTGAATGTTTCTTAACCTAGTTTTAAGCTGGACCGAATTTTCTTTAACAAACTTGAAATATGCTTCGGTCTAGCTTTTTAAATATTTCAAAAGTCCGTCTTTTGCCTCGAAACTGCATATAAGAATACCTACAACAAAAATAACAAATTTACATAATATTTGCAATTTTTTACTTATAATTTTGCTATTTATTATACTTATATACTAAAGAGTGGGCTTCCCCCCCCCCCCTCCCCCAATTGCTCTCACCACACTTTGTGGTACAACCACTAAAGAGTGGGCTTTGCCCTCAATTGCTCTCACCACACTTTGTGGTACAACCTTAATAGCATGTATTACCACCAAAATTGCTCTCCCACACACTTGCACTTTTGCAACTACAGTTCTTTAAGAGGGGAGCTACAGGACTAGGAACAGTAATATTATTTTTTATGTGCGTTAAACTCTTCCATGGCAGAGCGCAAATCCTCATTTGCCTTCTACCTCACTCGGTTTCTCTCTATAATTATCTCCCACATATTCTAGATTTCTCCGGAGCCGCAGACCACACACACACCAGACACGCACTGTCCAAACAAACGTTGATCATCTAGAAGAAGATCCGTGGGTGGAAAAATCACGGCCCAACCAAATATTCAGATTCAAGATCAAACAATTCAGTTTCAATTCAATGTCGTTAAAGCAAGGTAAAATTTAGGGTTTTTCTTTTAATTTGGGGTTTTTATCAATTTGGCCTTTTGTTGCAAACAAGATTAAATTCTTGGTAGGTCGGTTTATGCCATAGCAGTTCCGCAGGCTTATTTAGGTTGCAAAATTATGATGTATGTATGTAGTATATAACGATTGTTGCCTTATTTGGGTTACAAATTGTGTCGCAAGATCTATTGTAAGTCTGAATTTGCTATTGGTTTTTTTTTTTTTTTTTTTTTTTTTTTTTTTTTTTTTTTTTTCCCTTTTATTTTGGCATTGGTTAGTTTCTGATGTGGATTTAGGGTTTTGATTAATTCAATTGTGCTTAAGGGGTCTTTGATTTGGCTTATCACTTTTATGGCTAACCATGTGGTTTCGGTTAGGTGGTTTTTTGTCTAAATATTTGTTGTTCTGTGAATGACACCGGTAATCTACTATAATGGCAGGGGAACACATAATCCTAAAGAGGCAAAACAAGAGAGGAATGGTTGATATGGCAAAATGAGTCTCGGAAAGGTATGTATTCCCGAGGATGAATTCAGCACATCAAGCGCAGTTTTGTCACATGCACAGTTAGAAACCAAGTTTTATGGTTAATGGCATAAACCAAGTTTTATGGTTAATGGCATTTCCCCTAAATAAATTAGCCTTTAGTAGTAATATAGTACAATTTGGATAATATTTTAAGCAGTATTTTCCATACTTTGTGGAACGTAATGATCATATTTTTTTGTTAATGTAGGGTGTGCCTTTCACGTAGTGGGATCAAATTAAAAAAAGTGGGGCACGAAATGCAGATAGGAAAAAATCTGACCTTAGAAAGCTCGCTGAAAAGGTAAAAGTTTGCCCCACTTTCGAATGTTGAGTTATTTAATGTGACTTTTTGTGTTGGTTTTTATGGGTTTTATGGGAATGTGAGTGTGTTTAATCAGGTGACACCGTAACAGTTGTGGGTAAGTAGTAACAGTTGCTTCATATGTTGAGATAGACTATAACAAGCTTGCGGCAAATATTAGTTTATGGAGGATCCTTTTGTTTGGTTTATTAGTTTTTTAAATTGAATGCTTTAGTAAACATTGAAAAAAATAGAACGTATGCAAGTTCTTGATCATCAAATGTCACTTATAGTTTTATATAGCTCATCTGTTTTGAATTTTCAGGGTTATTCAGCTTGCGATGCCAACTGCTGAACTGCTTGCTGCAGCGGCGTATTTAACCAAACCGCAGGTTAAGTTAAGGTATGATCACAGGCTTCCAAGCCCATGTAAAAGGAAAGACCCTCATGACATGCCTTTTACTATAATTAACTAAATTATATCGCCATCTGCATTGTTCTTTTTCTGATTATATATGGTTTTTACTTGCAAACTTGAAATATAGATTGAATAAAAACGCCTTTATTTGAGTGCAAAGGGTATTTGGGGTTGTTCTTTTAAGTGCTTATTGCTTACTTTTAAGAGTTTGGACTTTGAGTGTTTGAATGAAGCTTTTGCTTCAATTGGCATTTATCCAGAATTTAGAAGATTCATATGGTAAAATATTTTCAGAGTATGATTATACATCTAGAAGAGACATTGGCCTACTTTTAGTCCAAATTTTTAGAGTATGATTATTGGTGATTTTATGAAGGCTTTCATTTTGCAGTAACGTTTGATAATGTAAATCAGTATGCTCAGTTTGAAGCATTGGAGCCAACAAGACCGAGTTTCTTGCATGCAAGCTTACTTGGGATAGTGTATTCTTTACATGAGCAAGTTGATTTAGCAAGGGTGAATGTTTAATGTGATGTGGCAGAAATTGGTAAGATATCTTGCTTTGTTTGCTAATAAGCATTCAAGAATTAAAGAATGACCTCATCCCAAATTCAGAATGACCACTTATGCTTTGCATTCCATGTAATTTTCAGGTTTTTTTTCGTATAAGATTTACATACTTTAGTTTCTATTTGTTGACTTGCATTCCTTATTGTGTTGTAGGAAGATGAGAAGATAAATGACAAAGGTGCTAGAAGAACTAATACTAACAGGTAAAATATAGCTTTTGTCTTTTCTTTTTTTGTATATTTATAAAGGCTGTTTGGGATTATTAATTGTGCTTATTAAAGGATTTTTCAGTAATCGTGGTTATCTTAGATGTGTTTTACTAAATTATGTAGTTAAGTGTCTCATCTATAAAAACATTAGTTTTTGGCGTATAAGCTCCGTTAAGAAAAACCCATACACCCCTGTGTAAGCAATTACAATAAGCAATCACACACAGCCCCTCATACTTTGAAAATCAGTAACATATGATGTGTGATGTAATAAAGTTCTGAAAAAATCAATTTCCTTGCGTGAAAGCTCTCACTGGCGCATTTTCATTAGATTTCCGCTACGCGGAAGTCAGTTAATTACATACGCCGACAACTATTAGTACTTGCACGCTAAAATTTGCTAAAAGCTTTATAAATTCTTCACTTTATGTCAATTTGTATAACAGCTCTATGCTTACACTTTTATGTTGCCAATGATGCGCAGATTCGTCTCTTCCAAACAACAAATTGCTGGCGTGCTAAGGTCAGCATGAAAACCCGTTTGAATACCCGTATGAGTTTTCATGGAATTGTCTCTGTGGACTTTGCATAGGTGAGAAAGTTTTTGGTTGAATTCCATGAAAAAGTATATATTATGTTAATTGATCAGCAGAAAGCAAGAATTTTTGTGTGTCGGTTGAAGTAGCTTTTAATTCAATGAGTTTGAAATATTGATTCACTTATGTGACATTTTCAACTTTGTATGTAGGTATATAAGAAAGTTAAGATGGGATGGGTAACAAGATGTGTTAAACTGGATTGATAATCTGCTCGATTAAAGGTATAAAAAAATGCCAACAGCATTATTCATTAGTTTTGTCTGCCTCTTTTAAAATATATATTGGTTGCGGATTAAGACGTATATAGGTACATCATAATCTAACTTCTGTTTTTAGATTAAGTAAATATTTTACATGAAGCTGCTGAATTTCTATTACGACTTACGTGTTCTTTATTTGATATTTCAAACTAATTATTTTGTCACGCGGTTGTTTTTCTCTTGCTTATGAGTGTTGGTCTGCATTTATTTTTGGGCCAGGCGCGAGAGTAATCGACCTGATTATTTTGTCACTCTGTTACAGAATAACACTCATAAGCTTATGAGTGTTGCCTTATGAGTGTTGGTCTGCATTTATTGTTGGGTTGCATTTATTTTCAAACTGATTATTTTGTCACTCTGTTACAGGTTAATTGACCTTCAGGGCTCAAGATCTGGCTGCTACTGCCATTAAGAAGCTTAACAATACAAAGTTCAAGGTATTACAACAATTTTAAATCTTTATACAAGCACATCATGTTAATCGGATTTTTAGAATAAAAAATCTAACCCAATACATAATACTAATAAGCTTTTGGTATCTCTGGTACAGGTGTATTCAGCTTCGGGTATTGCACGTCAATTAATCTGAAAAGATGGCCAGTACCGTTGGTCACATTCGCCTCATCTCGGGTTAATATTGCCTTGCTAAAACAGCTTTGACGACCAACTATTATAACTTGAAAAAGCTATTAAAACCGAGGTAAGTTCTGATTTTGTGAGCATTTTTTTTTGCTATGCAAAAGTCTAATTCTTTTAATAAGTGCATGGAAACTAATAAGTCCAATTGATTTGCCGGTCATAATGCACGTTTTGTGAACTGTTAAATGAAACTATAGACGAAAGCAACCCCAGTTTGTATGAACCTAAAAAGGTTGAAAATACTGCATGTACATGTGAGTGCCACCGGTTTTCAGTATTTGTAACAAAAGCTTTGGTGTGTTTAATTTGCATATATCTTTAGATATATTAACTTTTGGTATTTTATATCTATTGCACCCACTTAAGTAGTGATACGTGTACAAATAAGGGCTTTTTAGTGGTTCGGCTTGCTGTCTAAACTAACAAACTTTAAGGAAACAAACTAGCAGGATTGCGATTTAACTGTGTTTCAAATCATGTATAAATATAGACTTCCCATAACTGACTTTACATCTTATGTGTATATAAGTTTTTTTCATTAGCAGACGAACTTTAAGGCATTAAATATACACGGGTGACTTTAGGCATTAGATGTATAATGACTATGTATAAATTAGTGCATGAGACTTTTAGGCATTACATGTATAATGACACCTTATTCATACGTGTCTGTATTATTGGTGTGCATGCATATTCTGTTGATCATATGCATTCAGAGGTTGTTGAACGCCATGGTGCAATTGACTTTCGCGCCTGCAATGTAGAGCCTCATGTGTGGATCGTTACAGGATCGATCCGCTTTTCGGATTTTTATCACACTAACATCCGCTTTCTGTTACTTATGTGATGAAACTAGGATGTTCAATATCCAAGTCTTTTAGCTGCTGAACCAGTTACTTACAACAGTGTCGCGCCTATGGGAGATGCTGTTCTGGATAATTCCGTTACCAGAGGTTTGGAACCTATTACTGTTTGTCATATGCGCAGTTGGTTTTTGTTGCAAACTATTTTCAGTTATGTGTTTCTTTAACATTGTCTATGCATAGGTTGTGGACCAGTAGTGCTTGATTTCCAGGCTTGCAATGTGTGCAATCTACCTGAATCACTCATGAACCAGGTACGGTATTCGGAATTATTTTTTTTCAGAATATAATCTTTTATTTAATATTTCTTTGCTCATTATTACGGAACTTGGCACGGGTTCACTTGCAGGTGGACACATACGGGGGAAGTATACATGTATGTTGTGATATTTCACATAATGGCTAACATTTAGAACCCCTAATCTCTACCCTTCTATTTTGGGAAAAAAAACTGATAAACGTATCGATTATAGTTAAATACACCTTCTATTTTGAAAAAATTATCACTAAATTGTTTTCTTATGTTATACACAGTTCAAGACATATATATCTATAAAATTGAATTTTCTGAATGTTTCAGGTGGATGTGACGACTTCGTACAGGTGCATTGGACTTACGTAAATAGGTAGCATATTTGTGCTCCAGGTAATTTCGAGACTGATTTTTTGTATAATGGTTATTTTAAATCAGCTTCTAATTAATAATTTGCTCCCATTTTTCTGCACCACTTGATTCTATGCAGAAGGATACTTGCAGAGAATTAAGAATTTGGAAAATTGTCATCTTCAAATCACGGCTCTTAGGCTTCCAGGTATGTGCATTAATTTTTTTTAAGTCAGACCTGCAACATAATGCTACTGTGTTGCATACTTTTAGTATAGAAAATAAGCTGAAAATTAGATACTCAATTTCTATAAGCAATGTCAAACACTCTCTCAGTGCTTTAAACCATCTAAAAAAGTTTAAGCGTATGATTCATGAGAATGTCTTTAGCGAAAAAGATTAGGAAGCAAGGTAAATTCTAATTAAAATTAGCCAATACTTCTTGACAGTGTCATGTTAGCAACGTAAATTCTGATTAAACAACCACAGTAAGTAGTGAATCTTGCTGCAACTTTTAAATAATTTTTACAAATGTTATTGCATGAACAGTTAAAGAACTTCGGGTGATTCCATTTCGAATAACATATTTCTTTTCCACTCAAGGAACCGACCAACATTTTTTTATAGTATTATTTGAGGTTATAATCGACTTTGGTAAGAATCTTTGAGTGTTTTTATTTCAATTATAATAACAGTTTGTTCCAACATTTTGATCTCGCGTCAACTAAAGTGATTTGGTGTGACGAGTAATAACAGCTTTGAATTGTAGGAATTGAGGTTAAGAGTGAAATGGTATCTGCCATACACATTTTTCTTATACATGAGTGATTTATTCAGTGGTTGGCTAATAAAATAACAAACAAAATATTATAACCATTTATCTTATTTCGCTTCGTTGATTTTCATATTTCCATCATATTTATGTTTCA
The DNA here is from genome assembly GCA_030686995.1 of Artemisia argyi. Lineage (NCBI taxonomy): Eukaryota > Viridiplantae > Streptophyta > Magnoliopsida > Asterales > Asteraceae > Artemisia > Artemisia argyi. Next base: position 174,700,551 of record CM060695.1, read on the forward strand.
CATATATAGCTTTATCTCCCAAGTATGAGTTGATCCACATCTTTTCTGCAGGTTTCAAACAGAAACAAACAAATGTGTTTCTGCAGCTGTTGTTGCTTCAATTGTTACTACCTCGGGAGGGGGAGAAGGTTGCAGTTATGAAGCAACCCATGGTGCACCTTTATTTTTGGAAAAGGATCTTCGCTTTCCGGATCACCACCATTTCTGTTACGTATGTTTCCATTAACCTTTTAAGAATAGGAATTGTAATGATCAAAACAGTGTCAACGTCCAGCTTTTGTAACCAACAAATCAAATGCCTTATAGCGTAGGCGACAGTGGTATGTACAACAGTAGGCCAAAGAGCCCAAAATAATAAACTGTCTAACTCTTGCATTTGTCAAATGGTGTACCAACTAAATCCTACGTTATTTCAATGTTTCCAGAAACGCCTAAAGAGTATTAGCACATCACATTAGCAAACCAATAAATGAAAAACTTTTTATTCAAACTTCCCGCGGCGAAGCGCGAGTTTCCCACCTCGTTTTACCTAAAATGAGAGAATTTCAACCTTAGGTATATGTATAAATTAATGAATATCAAACCTATACAAACAAACCATATCATTTATTTATTTTTTTCAATTTGACACCAATGACTTAAGACTAACTCATTACGAATTCCGAATAACATACTAAACTTTCAAAACGAATGATATCAGGTCCTAAACCTACTATATATACATCATCTAATCAGTGTTTAACAACTTTTCGTTGCGGGAATAGTATATGATACTAGTAACTAAACCGAATTAAAACATTCGTTAAAACATCTGAATCGAATAGTCTATTCTAGAGACACGTATGCAATTATACATGCAGATAGAGACTAAACAAAATCCGAAGAAGTCAAATCTACTTCAAAACATTTAATTAGATAAAGGGCAAATTTCTTCAAAAAGCATCATACTTGTTACAAATGTTACTTCCGAACAAAATTTTTTCTTTATATGGGTACCGAACTTTCATTTTTTGGACTTTTTAAGATACTTTGTGACGTTTTTCCTCCTCAAATTATTAAAAATTCAGGGGCAAAAATGTCACAAAGTACCTCAAAAAGTCCAAAAAAATAAAAGTTTAGTAGTCACATAAGGAAAAAAATTTTGTTCAGTACACGAAAGTAACATTTGTGTAAATATAATACATTAATAGGTTATTTGCCTTAGATAAAATATGAACGTACTCGATCAAGAGTTAAAACGTCACCTACACATATCATTACAAGTCTAATCTTCTTCAAATCGAACATAGTACAAAATTTTAAAATGGAAAGAGTATTATCCCATGGACGATTTAATGATAATCCCCAAGGGCATTTGGGTAATTTCCACTAACTTTGACACTTTTGCATATTAAGTCCTTGTAGTGAATATTTCTTGTAACTTGTGTCCTAGCTTGTTAAATCTTGTTACACGTTAAGTCCCTTCTAACATATTTGTTTACTCCGTCAAAACGGGATTTTTCTATGCATTCCGCTATAAAAATAGATATATCCGCTATAACAAGTAGGGTTGGATCAGTTGGAAAACCCCTTGCCTCTTAACCTAGAGGTCAAGGGTTCGATTCTCACTCTCTACAAAAGGCCGGAGGTCCTTTCTACCTTAGGTAGAACCGGAAGCAGCCTCTCTACCTTAGGTAGGGGTATGGTTGTCTACATCTCAACCTCCCCCATACACCGTGGAAGACGGTATTGGGAGTTACTTTACTTTACTTTACTTTACTATATTATTGACATAGCAAATAACATATTAAAGATTTTCGCTGTAATTTTAAACTTGATATTTGAGTGCTTTAGTGGAGGAGAGACTAGTGTACATATTATCTATAAAAGTAAATTGTCAAATCGTCAAACTATTAAACAATACCATCCATGGGTAAGGATCTAGTGAGAAGAAAACTTAAAATGAGAAGGATGAAAAATAATTATTACCAAACATTTGAAATGCATCGACTTAATTTAGATGCATCTCTATTGATTTAGATGCATCCCAATTAGTTTCGAAAGTGATTTTGAAGTAAAAACGATGCAAAGTAGTACTAAAAACAAATTTGACCCGCAGAGGACGAAAAATGTATAGGATTCGTCTAACTTGATGAAATGCATCTAATATATGCATATACATCTAATCTTTTGCTAGAAAATATATTATGGTGCATCTAAAAGACTAGGGATGCATCTAATTCAAGTCGATGCATCTCAAATGTGTAGTTATAATTATTTCTCATCCTTCTCATTTTAATTTTTCTTCTCATTTGATCCGTGGTCTACCATCCAAATCCTCTTTGGTTCTGAAATTTCAAAAGTTTGTATAAGAGCAACTTCTTACTTTTTCAGTTATTACCTGTAAAATACATGCTAAAATGTCAACAATAATATTGATTATTTCATAGGTTTAAGTCAATCAAGTGAAGTGTTGGGCACGTTTTACATTGTTTAATTCTTTGCCTTCCATAATAACGATAGTTGGCTTACAAGCAAGTGACAACAAATATATACTCTAGTTTTCTGCGTGATTTGGAAAAGTTGAATCTGTGTGGAAAAACATGAGTTTGATAATCCTTGTCGAGTACTTTTTCTCCTCATTTTTCGTGTTATATATGTCAAGAATATGGGTTAGTATTAGAGTGGAAGGTGTAGATGAGTAGCAAAACTCTTCATTCTGGGCTCACTGGTGTCAAATCACACCAACAACTTTTCACAACTAACTCTTCCTCGCAAAACAATTAACTTTAACTTACTCATTTGAGTCTCACCACTTACAATTTTATTTTTTATTTATTTCATTAAATAAAATAAATTCATTTCACTAATTATATAAAATAATACAACATACTAATTTTATTTCATCCAAATAAAAAACATGCGATACAAACTAAAAAAACACACACAAAACATACGATACTAAAAAAAAATACGATACGAACTAAAAAAAATACGATACGAATTAAAACACATCAACTTATAACGAACCTAATTATTCCTATTCTGTTGAATTTCTTCCCGTTATTTCTTCAAAGTCGCTAACACTTGAATATGATGAGTCGCTCATGTTTCTTGCTTTTAAGTGTAAGTGTTTGAATATAATAAGTTGTGTAATTGATAGAAATGTGTAAAATAGGTTTGATATTTATAGTGTAAAATAATTTAGGTTAAAAAAAAAAAAAGCAACGTTAATAATCAGAAAAGCTGTAGCCCGCACATTATTTTGTTTCGCCGTGCCCACGAAACACTACCCAACAAAGAAGAACGATGAGGGGAGGGGCGGTGTGGCAACTAAGAACGGCGAGCCCTGGCAACTGCCACCTAGGAACGGCTCAGGAGAACGAAAAGTTGCACCTTCCACTCTTACTATTTTATACTATAGTAGGTTTTGCCCATGTGACATCATATAAGGAACCTGAATAAACTTATCGGTATGATATGCCATTTAGTTTAAGAGCGCCAAACTTATACATCCCTTTATTTATTTATTTATTTATTTATTACTTCATAATAATAATATTATTATTATTATTATTATTATTATTATTATTATTATTATTATTATTTATTTATTTTGTATCGATAAGACCGAATTACATGTAAGCAAAAATTTTAAAGTTTTAAGGAGCCCGCGGTTCTCCCAAATTTCCATTGAGGTCTATCATTGTGTGACATAACACATTAAGTGACTGTTTGATTAATGTTTAATGGGATGATTCAGCACTGAATGCTGAATCGGTCAGTATTAAGTGTGTTTGATGAGAGCAATGAACCACCTTTGAATGATAAAAATGATGCTGACCGATTCTACAATAAATGCCTGCAAAATCATTCAGCGCCCCGTTTCATGTGTTGTCACCTGACAACATTTTCTTTACATCTATTATAATATTGTAGGTCGTACTTTTAGATAATAGGTAAAGTAAAGTTTACTTTTAGACAATACTCCGTATTTGATATAATAATACTATTTTCAGTTTTAATTAAATATTTTGATTATCACTACATAAAAAATATTTGAACACTAAAAATGATATTTTTATTATCATGAAAATTGATATAGTGATTTTTTGTCACTCAGATTGTTCATTTAGAGTAGTTATCAAACAACGAAAACAAATTCATACAGAGTTTTTAAATAATTCAGAATTATTAATCATTCAGTGCTAAATCATCATATTTTATCAACCAGCCCCTAATACATGTTATCTAAGGTTAATACTTTAGTATCCTAAAAGCATAAATGTTTTTCAGTTTATTACGAAAGAAATAGTAAACAAGTTAAGTGAAGTTCCAATAACTTAAGTGGATCATGTGACCAAAAAATTCACTCTTTGCGTATATATGTATAATGCAATTGCTATGTACACTAATTTAATTTTCTCATTTCTATCCAAATCATGTATGCGTATATCTAAAAATCAAATCATATATCCTATAGTTGAATACTCGAATATCTTAAAATTTGAAGAGTTTTTTTTATAGTTCTATGTATGTTTCTGTAAATCCAATGGGTATACTCAAGATGATATTTTTATTTATATATATATTTTTTGAACGTGATATTTTTATTTATATTCAAAATAATTATTCTACTATACATTAGGTGTGCGAACGATGTCGTTTAAGTTGAAAAAAAAAAAAAAAAAAAAAAAAAAACAAAAACAAAAAATTGAAACGACTTCGTTTTGTGTATAGCATGTCGTTTTCATTGGATGTGATTAAGTGATCGGCCCATCAGAACCCCTTTTTGGTTTTCATGCCTTTTTTTATTAGTGATTCTAGGTCTTTATTCCATCAACCTTCATGCACAGTAATCTATAATATCATATCTTGATAGAAACTGTGCAGTGAATCGGCACAGATATTATGTTATAAAAAAGTTGTGATTGTTGTTACTTGAGGCTTGATTTATAGGTTAGTATTCCATTGTTACAATGGATCCTAAATCCTTTTTGGCTAAGCTTTAGAATAACGGTTTGCGTTTTACAGTCTTCGAAGATCAGGGAAAGGCTAAGTTTTTGGCTACAAAGACACCCTAAACGACCCATATGCTATAAAATGCAAAGCTTAAACCCCGTTTTTATACCCTATGCCTCCATCTAGATTCCACTATAGTTTCGAGTATCTTCTTCCCCCAAAGACTTCTCAATTTTATTTAGATAAAATTAGATGCACAACTCGATGCAAATTTAAAAATTTCTAAACAAGATCCATCACAGTAGCCAAAAATTAAAAGTTTTCCCACCAAACCTCTACTAAAATTTTGGGGGTTAATTGCATGTGCTACAACTGTAATCCACTATTACAATAACTATCAAAACCAAGTGGCAAAAATCGCGAATTGGTAGTCGGGCAGTCGACCACCTTATAGCTTGTAATCGGTCTAAACAGGATTAATCGGTGATTAATTGGATTGACATTTTTGACAAATTTTAGTTATTTCCGCCAAGTTTTGTGTATTTCTAGCGAGTTTTATGTATTTCCGGCAAAATTTTTTCTAAAAACACAACTTGTAATAGATTTAAATAGTTAGTATAAGTGATCAAAATAAGTTTACTATGAGTTTTGGGTACTTCCGGCAAGATTTGTAGGTTTCTGGCAAGTTGACAACCATTAACCGCTATTGACTACGGTTGACCTACCCTGTTTAACCCAGTTACATAAATCGGCAAGGTTGGTGGCCCTGTAGCGCCTAGGCAGTGATTAATCGGCCTTATAGACTTTTTTTGCTACACTGATCAAAAGTGCTACCAGTGAGCTCGGATGACACGATTCGAGAACCCTCATTATCGTCATTTCATCAAGCTTCGGTGTGTGAATCCAAAATATTACTACTGAGTATATGATAACTTAAAATGAAATGTTGTCAAATGAGTTGAGCCCCAATGTGATTAGTTTTAGGCCATTTGCGCATAACAGTAATATAATTAGCTTGATTAATGGGTGTATGGGATTTGTTATAAAGAGTGCTAATGGCTGTTTGCTTATAAACAGTGTTTTGCACCCGGCTCCCTTCACAAACATTGGCTTATGATCAACAATAAACACAATATTTTTGTAATAGACTGATGAACAGTAATCCCCTCACCTTTCCCCACAAATGTATACATGTATAGTTAGAGTACCTTAACTTTTATCTATTGTGACATGCTTTTGCAAACTTACATGAGCAACAAAATACATGGACTAAAATAATAAGTTAACGACATACAAGAGATCATTCGACATAAAATGTATCCGTAAAGATCCTCGTGCAACGCGTGGGAAAGTATTTTATCGTTAATCATCATAATTAAAGAACATTGAAATTTAGTTACTAGAGAGAGAGATTTCGTGATATACTAAATTACTTCTAGACGTTTTTGTATCATATAAGATTTGCATCTCTAAACCAAAATTTGAACACTAAACAATGTATATCACCATACCATTAGACTGCCCGTATTCATCACGAGTGACCACCGGTGAGCAAGAAAACTCACACGCCACCCTCTATGCCCTCACTCACTCACACGTGAACTACCCCAAAATCGGGTCACAAAGGTGAGAGTATTACCACTCGGTATTCGTTCAAAACTTAAGCGTTTTAATATTAAATATTTGGTTTGTGAGTGTGTATGTATAAGGTATTTTATGGCGTATATTTGTATAAAGTGGGTATTTAATATAATTTCTGTATCGTGATGTTTCGTTTCAAGTTCATGTGCTCATACTCTGATCCCGATTTTGCCAACATATCTTTAAGCTGTATATATATATATGACTAAGTCTTTAGCAAACGGATTGTGTCTGAAGAAGAAGAAGAAGAAGAAGTTGTACACATACTATAGTGTCCAGGTGCGAAACTGGCTAATCATATAGATGAGTTTAGTAACTTGACACTTGATTTGGCAAATATTGATATCGAGATTGAGGATGAGGATCAGACACTTATGTTACTTACGTCGTTGCCATCGTCTTATGAGAACTTTGTGGAGACGATGTTTTATAGGAGGGAATCCTTTATAGTGGAAGATGTTCTTGGAATTCGCGGGAATTGAAAAGAAGAACTGAAGGTACAAAGGAAGAAATTGGTGATGGGTTATATGTAAGGGGAAGGTCAGACCATTAATTCAGGTAAAGCTCATTCTAGACGAAGTTTGCGGTTTAAGTCAAGGGGGTGAAACTGGTAAACTCAATTGCTTCTTATGTCCTTCAGAGGGTCATCTGAAGAGAGATTGTCCAATGTAAAAAGTTAAGTGGGTTCGTCAGGAAGGGTAAGCATGATTAGGATTCTGATTCTTCTGATAACGAGGGTAACACCTACTTTGAATGCGGCAGGCATTGAATCTTTAACATTGTGTTCTCAAGATTTTTGATGAGGGGAGTGGAAAGAAAGTTGTAGAAGAGTAAAGAAAGCAATGTGAAGAGAAATAAAGTTATTCAATTTTTTGTGTTCTTGAGTTTTTAAGAAATGGAAGTAAAGTGAATTAAAGTTATACATTATTGAATCCACTATTTTTTTGTTTTTTTTTTCAACTTTCATCTCATATATGGGGTGAAAGTTTTTAACTAAAAAACACACACTTTACCCACCTTTTAATTTGCTTTCTTTCTACCAAATACTTAATAACATGACATATTTTTAGTTTATCTCCATTTTTTTCATTTTCATTCTCCAACACAAACTTGAGATCACAGTGTAAGTCACTACTGGATGGTTTGTATCTGAGCTTCTTTAAAACCAAAAAGTGTTCGAAAAGGCTAGGGATGAGGTTAAATGAGAAATCGGCAGAATGTAGTCAAAGAGTCCAATTTAGTTCGCTTACCCTTCCGAGAAGCTTGTTTTAAGGAAAAACTTAGATTAGACTCTCCAACACCATTTCTTTTGCCTCATAAAGCTATGGAAACATGCGAAGTGATGGGATGCACTATTCCAAAAGATAGTGGAATACTCATTAACGACGTATGGGCTATTAGTCGTGATCCTAATATCTGGGATGACCCTTTAAGTATTCTGTTAACCGTTGCTTCTCTGATTGTGAACTTCGAATGGTTCCTTTTTCACAAGGACATGGACCCCGGTGATATTAAAATGGATGAAGAAATGCATGCACCAATGTATAAGAAAGAACCTTTGCACGTAACTTTTAAGCTTCATGAGGGGTACAATGATTAACAACATGGATTTGGCTTAATCATATAAACTAAGCTTGTTTTATTAATACAAAAGGCGTTATGTATGTCATATTTAGTAAGAGAAAATGTATATCATTTGAACGTTTGTATAAACTGGATCTGAAGTCTTGCTTTAGAAAATTGATTAACCGTTTAAACCTTTTCCCACTTTGTTGTATATGTACTTGTGAAAAAATCGGTTTATCAATTTGTAAGTCACTTATGTGTAAAACTACATGCTAGGAAGAAGCTAATATTGATAAAAGCAGTCAAATTACAGCACCAATCAATCTAAAAAGCATCACAAGGTGTCCAAATGAAGCAGACGGGTAGATCATATTAATACTATGTCCATGTAGAAAAGGTTAAACAACACGCTATTATCGTACATGTTTCGATGCTCAGAACTTATGATGAAAAATGTCGTGATCACAAGAGAAGTAATTAATGTACAACACGTCGAACACCTAACACATTTGAATCTAAGATATTTTAATGTTTCAAGAAATAATAGATCATTAGATCATTCACTAATCAGCGCTAATTATTAACGCTTTAGAATTTGAAAAGTCAAGAGTTAGTCATGTTAACAACTATATTCTAAAGACAATTTTTTGTTTTGTATTTCTGAATTTAATAAGCAATAACTAAGAAACAAAATGGAGCAATCAAAAATCTTACAGAAATCAAAACGGGCCATGATATTATGAAAGATCTAATTACGGTCTACCAAAAATAATAAAGCATTCATAAACATTATAGTTTTTCTTATAATATAATAAAATACAAGACGCAAATATGAGCAAATATTGTCAAATTCAAAATGTGACGATGCAAACTTTAAGAACATGCCAAAATTTTCTAATAAACATTATGATCGACTGTGACATGCTACACCATTTATGCTTAGCCGACAACCCTACGTACGTGTTAAGAGCCTCATGCTCAATAATGCAGATATCCGAAACCCCTCTTATTTCCCTTTGGCGAGGTTAAGTTTAAACCTCTCTAATGTCATTTCTCTTGATTATTGGACTACTTGTTTTCATTTTATCTTGTATGATTCTTAATCACTTTTTTTCTAAAGAACCACATCTTCCACCAGGTCCAAAACCATGGCCAATCATAGGCAACCTTTTCCAAATAAGAAAAAATGCTCATGTGCATTTAGCCAAGATGGCCCTAGTCCATGGACCACTCATGTCACTTCGTCTCGGACATAGAACCGTAATCGTAGGATCATCATCCGTCGCAGCTTGTGAAATCCTCAAGACCCATGATCATGCTCTTTCAGGTCGGGATGTATCAATATTACTTAGAAACAAAAAACCAACAATTCATAACATGAACCTTGTATTTACATCAGAGTGCGATGATGGTTGGAGGGTTCTACGAAACATATATGGATCGGAGCTTTTCTCGAGTAAAGCTTTGGAATCACGTGCAGAGATGAGGGAGACTAAGGTTATGGAGATGGTGGAGTACTTAGCATCAAAGGAGGGTGAAGATATAGTTATAAAGGATGTTGTGTTTGCGACCGCAATAAACATTATAGGCAACACAACGTTATCGATTGATCTTGCGGACTTTGAAGGAAATGGTATAGGTGCAAGCATTATGGAATCCGTTAGGAAACTAACTAAGTTGGCTGCAAAGCCACAATTAGTAGACATGTTTCCGATATTGGGTCAATGGGATTTACAAGGTTGGTATAAAGAGATCATGCACATCGTTGAACAAGATTTAGGTTCTATATGGCAGGATACTCTTGAGAAGAAACGAAGTGAAGAATATATTTTCTCGGTCCCAAAAGATTTTACTGATATTTTGATTGACAAAGGATTTACAAATCAACAGATTAATCCTTTGATGCAGGTACGCTAATTTTGCTTACTTTTTATATTTTCTCTCGTAGGATATTAAGTGATTCCACCGTATACACTTTCTGACTTGTCTATGCTTCTCCTTTTCCTTCTCAGGAGATATTTGCTGCGGGCACCGAAACGACAACTTTGACCATTGAGTGGCTTGTGGCCGAGCTTCTCATAAACCAAGACGCGATGCAAAAGGCTAAGGATGAAATCACGCAACACATACATGGAAAAGTAGTTAAAGATTCAGATTTGGTTTGTCTTTCCTACCTAGAAGCTTGTTATAAGGAAACATTAAGATTGCACCCTCCAGGACCATTTCTTGTACCGCGTAAATCTGTGCAAACATGTGAGGTGATGGGCTACACCATCCCAAAAGGTAGCCAAATTATGGTTAACGTTTGGGCAATTAGTCATGATCCTAATATCTGGGACGATCCATTTAGCTTCAAACCTGAAAGATTTATGGGATCAAATATGAGTTACAAAGGGAAGGACTTTGAATTTTTACCATTTGGATCGGGAAGAAGAATGTGTCCCGGGGAATCTATGGCTTCAAAGACGATATTACTAATAGTTGCATCTTTGGTTCGGAACTTTGATTGGTTCCTTCTTGATAACATGAATCCCAACACAATTAACATGGATGAGGAACTGGATATAGTACTGCATAAGAAAGAGCCATTACATGTCATGTTCAAGCTTAATGATCTAGGAGCTTAGGATTTGACATGACATACTTGGTTTGATCGATTGTTGCTTGTTTCCTACATGCCATGTTCAAGCTTAATGATCTAGGAGCTTTTCTTACGTTTCTTGGGTAAGAGTATAATTAAGTGAGCTGAGTCGTGAAGTGTCAAGTTTGAAACTCAACTCGAGCCAAACCGTGTGTTGAAGCTTGAGCTCAGGCATAGTTAAATAATGACTCGATTTGCTTGCTGGTATTATAATATTGATTACAAAATTATAAAAAGGTGCTTGACTTGATATTTTATTTTGAGTTTGAACACAATCGAATTTCTTATTTAGTGCAAAAGGCGTGCAAGCAAACGTATACAAAAGTGTCTAGATGTGAAAAATACAAAGTTAGATAACGGAAAGGTTAATTACATCGTTAGTCCCCAAAGTTAAGGCCGATCTCGGATATGGTCTTTTTTCCGGACTAGGGTTCCCATTCGTCCTCAACGTGCGATTTTGCTTCCGCGCGGGTCAAAACACTAACCCAAACACCCTATTGACATCTATTCTTATCGACATCCAAACAACCACATTCTCTAATCTCTCTACCATTTTCAACCTCCAAGCTCCCACCACTTCCATTACTACCATACCTACCATGATCACCACAAGTGTCTACCACGCACCATACCCACCACCATGTGTTATGGGTGGATGATTATTTTTCCGCACGCTAATCACTTTGCAGTTTTATATATTTGTCACTATATATTAGATACTTACAGGATCTACTTATATGTTAAACTTATTTTTCTTTTGTTGCCGTCCCTGTACAAACTGATTGGATGTAATTCTTAAAACTATAGATGGTCTAATTAATTTGATAGAAACAATATGGTGGATTTAAATTATATTTAAAAGAAACAGTAGTTACATAATACATACTGATTTGCTTTAATTCCATGCTTTGATTATATCATTGGCATCTCCTTTTTTATATTTTATGAATTGCTAAAGGGAGAAACAAAGTAACAAACCCAACCTACCTTCAAACTAATGTGAGTGTGGGCTAAGTTGGCCAATATCAAACTAATGAGTATGGGCTAGGGTTGACCAACGAGCGATTTGTATATATACTTTCGGCAAACTTTACAGCACAGTGTTAATCCATTGATAGAGATGGTTATGTTTGATGTTGTCGAGGAGATACTCTCAAGATTGCTTGTGACAAATCTTCTTCGATGCAAAAGCATTTGTAAGTCATAGTATTCTTTGATAACAAGTCCTTATTTTGTTAAAACACATTGTAAATTTATTTGCAACAAAGAGGAGGACAACAGAAGAAAGATCGCTATGATTACATCATATAGAGAGTTTGGATGCCATGAGTTCCAAATACCTCATGAGCGGCGTTTTTATGATAGGTGGAATATGGGAGGTTCTTGCAATGGCCTTGTATGCATATATACAAGTTACGAAGAAATTCAAATTATTATAATCAATCCTTTGACTAGAGAGTTTGTAGAACTTGCAAAGCCACCAGAACTTCTGGAAGATGACTGGTATGAGCCATGTTTGGGCTTTGGTTATGGTTCATCTACAGATGATCACAAAGTTGTTATGGCCATATCCTAAGGTAGTGATAGGGCACTTGTTCATATTTTATCTTTGAAATCAAATATTTTGAAACTATTTGGACATGTCAATTTGTCGCTGAAAATGCCTCATATCTTATTCAATGGTGCACTTCACTGGTTTTGGAATAATCCTAATGATACTACGGGGGAAAATATATTACTTGTGTCTTTCGATTTAGCTAAAGAGGAATTTAGAGAAATTCCCCAACCTCATGACACGAGATATGTTTGAAATGATTATTACTCACTGGGGATTATGGAAGGCCGTCTATGCATTCATCTCCGTTTTGATGACGACGAGGATTTCGATTTCCCCTCATGTGGCACTTGGGTTATGAAAAGCTACAATGTCAAACCGTCTTGGAACTGTTGCCAAAGGATTGTGAGATGAAGGATCATGCTATTCACTATATGCTTAAGGATACTATTCAATCTAAGATAATGCCGACTTACTTTTGTGATGAGAATATACAGCTCTCTCTCTAGGAGTAAGGAACATATTCGGTCTCCTATGTTTGTGCAAACCCTTGTATCTCCTTATGTTAATAATAATGGCGGACCAAGTCACACAAAGAATAACAAGAGCACTGATAATGCTGGAAGTGTTAAGGTGAGCATGCTCTGCTTATTTTGTTCTTGTTTCACCATCTGTTTCTTAATACAATATATATTGTAAGATGTACATAATATAATGTAAGATAATAGAGGAGATGCTTGTGTTTATTGCTTAATTCCTCGAACATACAAGAAGACAGGATATAAATACCAACTATCCAACATCTATTCAGGGTAAATTATAATCACCCTTAAAGTCTAGCTAATCAACATTAATACAAATTTCCAACTCATTTGGACTTATCCCTTTACAAGACTGTTAGGATTAGGGATAGATATTCATGGGCCAAAAGACCAAACCAGCAGCAGAAGTGCAAAGATCAGAACATTGGGAGCCAAAAACTGATATTTTTTTTATGAAGTGAGTCTAAGTACAAAGTTCTATCTACTATTCTTATATACAAGAGAAACCGACATACAAAAAACACCGACATACTAGTTTCCTGATACTTCTTAGGCTACTAACAAAATGACCAAAATACCCTTACTACTAATATTACCAAACTGCCCTTAGGAGGTGAAGTCACAATATCTAACAAAGACAAATACAGTTAACACTCCCCACAGTCCAAGCAGCGAAATCACGAAAGCTCGGACTGAAGTAGAGTAGTAAACTAGAAAAAGAAAAAAAAAAGAAAAAAGAAAAAAAGACAATAGCATAATAAAAACATAACATTAGTCGACTCGTAACAAAACTGTACCAATGGTCGACTTTAGTCGACTGGTACCAACGGTCAGCTAAGTCGACCGGTAACACAACCGTATCAACGGTCGACTTTAGGGACCGGTACCAACGGTCAACTTTAACCGACTGGTAACAAAGCCGTACAAACAATCAACTAATTGACAAACAATAAACTCATGCTTTAACATCAAAAGAAAAGATGATAAAACAAAAATTGGTTCTAAAACTTCAACCCCTAAAGAACCTTCCAAACAAACGGGGCGTGTTTTTCCCTAAAAAAACATAAAGATCACATATTTAGAAGAAGTTGTGGTTTATTTTGGTTACGGATTAAAGGGAGCCCTCCGAACCTCCGGCATGTAGCCGGCAGACGGAGGCGGCAGCGAAAAAGTTTAAATTTTGTGGATCTTAATGGCATGATACCATGTAAGATAACATAATATAATGTAAGATAAGAGAAGAGATATTTGTGTTTATTGCTTAATTCCTCTAACTTACAAGAAGACACGATATAAATACTAACTATTCAACATCTATTTTGGGGTAAATTATAATCACCATTAAAGTTTAGCTAATTAACATTAATACAAATTGCCAACTCATTTGGACTTATCCTTTTACAAGACAAATACAGTTAACATATATACTTTCCCCTATTCCTGAAAATACACCATATCTCTGATTATTTTATATCCCTATAAATTGTTTTATTATTTGTTTTTCTGATCAATGACTCATGGGAGCTGATTGTAAAATGGGTTCTTGTTATTTTGCTATTTTAAGATTTTATGTGAATATAGTTAAGGGAATTTTGACAGGATGCCGCGTAAGTGCCCCTCTCTTAAATAAACCCTTCAAAAGTGCTCTCTTTGTATAACTATGCTCCCTTAACGAGCAACGGGTGTAATCCAGATATCAAGGTTGAGATCAGAATGAAAGAAAGAGTAAATTATGAAAATCAGGGGTATTTTCGGAACCACCTTAAAAAAGGGAGCTGTCAAATTTGAGAGAGGGTGCATTATGAGGCGTATGCCGTTGAATTTCCCATTGTAAATCGGTCTTAGTTCCCAATCATTTTGTTATATATCCTTTGACAAGGTTGTTGAACGAGGCAATTATTAGAAGTTTAATAAAGTTTGCGAACACGTAGAATTAAGTCTCTTTATTCTAGTATTACAGGTCAATCCTAGTCCACTAGTACCAATAGGAAGTAGAGGAGAAGAAGCACAACACCCAAAAATCAACAACACAAAAACTTCATTTAGCAGGCTCGGGACTTAAATATCTGTTATTTTACAAGTTTTACCGGATTTAGAATTCGTTATGTATCTATTATGTTATAAAATTCCGAATTCAATTGCAAGAAAGAGAGAGATCGGGGAAGTTTATAGCGTCGAAGATATATAAGAAGAGAAAGAGATTGGTATAGGCCTTCTGGAAGTAGAATGGGGTGAAATAAGAACAAGTCAAGGAACTAATATTTGAATAAGAAGAGTCGTATTTGATACTATATACGACCCTTTTGTGTTTGGTATTTTGTATTTTGAAAAGTTTCTTTCTCCAAATCATTTCAAACTGATTTTGGAAGAGTATTGGGAGGACAATAATGATAACTGATTTGGAACAGTTTTAAATTATACTGAACTCACTGCTGTTTAAATGACATGGTATTGTGACCATCAACATAGGTATTCTTTCATTTACTTTAGTTGCATACACAAAATTAAGCTTAAGATTTAAGAAACATGCCTTGTGATCATGTGCATAGTGTTACTTAAAAAGAGAATATGACTATGTCTTTGGTGCCACTAATATTTGCCAATTCTGAAAACCATTTTTCCCTAAATAACTTGCCTTTAGGTGTGATTTGAGTCATAAAAATTGGAAGCAGCAAATTGAGAGAGGGTTTAATTCAGGCTGGTTGTTTTTTAGCATCGAGACATGTACCTTTATTCGTGTGGCGAAAGTTAGTGTAATTATCAAGAGTATGTAGTTAAAGGTTCAGATTTTGTTTGTCTTTCCTACGCGTAGAAGTTTTTGTTACTAAGAAAACATAAGATCTTCCCCCCCCCCCCCCCCCCCCCCCCCCCCACCATTCACTACTACAAATCAGGCCTTTTAGACCCCCTTTTAAAGACCTTTTATCATAAACACATGTCTAAAAATGAAATTTTACCCACTTCAACCTTTTTAGACCGGCGGAAATAGGAAACACAGGTCTAAATATAAAAAAGACATATAGACTGGTGTTAATAATTTTGACCTGTCTAAAAAAGGGTCAAATGGACCTGTTCGTTATTAAGAGGCCTGGTCTTAAAATGCCCAAAATTTTGAGATATTTGAGCGTCATTCTATCTTCATGTGTTTATATATTCCGATGTGGTGTCCCTCAACTCAATTATCATGAAAACTTACTGAAACTGCTTATAAAATACTTTAAAAGGGTTGTTTCAATTGCTTACTGAAAGGATTTAAGTACTGATAAACTGCTTACTAGTCATATATTTGTGCATCTTTTAACATGTAGTCATGTAGGGTGTAAAAAATATAACAGTGGGATGTTTGGCCTGCAGGGGTCTTTTCAACTTCATGCGGAAGAAATACAAGCAAAACAAGAAGAGAGGTCAAAGTGGGTGATCAAATTGGGAAGAAGCAGTGTTTGTGTTGTGTGTGTTAAAGTATTTTGTATTTTGGTTGGGATTTTGAGAAACGGATAATTTTTGTGGCATATAAAGTAAGTGGGATTGTACCTTTGGGGTATATTGGGAATTATCTGTTTTATTTATTGGATCTTGTCTATCCAAAGACTCAATAATCAATCTTCGCCATCGAATTTCCCAATCCGTGTGAATCTCTTTTAACCAGTAAAAGAAAAATACTAAAAAGAAACCTTATATAAACCGGTTGGTAAGCACAAATTGACCGGTTGGTGCACCGGTCTAGATGACCAATCTTTTGGTCCAGTTGGTGCACCGGTCTAAATGTGTTTAGATCTTTTAGACCTCCCCCTTCTACACCGGTTGGGTAACTGGTCTAAAAAGCTTTTATAACTGGTCTAAATCACTCTTTTTGTAGTAGTGATTTCTTGTACCGCGTAAATCTATGCAAACATGTGAGGTGATCGGCTACACCATCCTAAAAGATAGTATGTCAAATTGTGGTTAACGGTTGGGCAATTAGTCATGATCCTATCATTTGGTACCATCCATTTAGCTTTAAACCTGAAAGATTTATGGGATCAAAGACGAATTACAAAAGGAAGGACTTTGAATTTTTCCCATTTGCATCGGGAAGAAGAATTCGTCCTGGAGAATCAATGGCTTCAAAGATGATCTGACTAATAGTTGCCTCTTTGATTCGAAATTTTGATTAGTTCCTTCTACATAACATAAATCCCAACACAATCAATATGGACGAGGAATTGGATAGTACTACATACAAAAGAGCCATTACATGTAACGTTCAAGCTACATAATCGAAGATTTTAGGATTTGACATCATCACATATATAGTTTCATCGACTCTTTAACTTTGATCTAGTTTCATTAGGCATCCATCTATTGTATTATATATGTAGCTTATAGCCAGTTTCTTACATATCATATGTGTTAGAGCCAAACATCATTATGATAAGTAAACACAACTTTTACAAGATGCTAAGATGTACATACTTAAATAATTGATCTGTTTTGTTATATACATATACTATTTTTACTCATCTGATCACAATGCTTCCTGTTGATGGTCCAAATATCATCACTATCTGCAAAATTGGTGCTTACAATAACTTGCATCGTTATTGGCTTGGGAATTATTCACATGCTCCGTATTAAAATTTTAGCATCACAAATGTTGAAAAAGAACTGAATGTGATTTGTAACACCTTTAGCTCACGTCAATTTAAATTATCGTCCACAATCTAATAAACTCAATTTCTTTGATATTTTTATTGAACGAACTGAAAAAATTAAGTTAGAATCAAGTTTCAAAATTTTTTTTTGTGCTGAAAGATTAAGTTGAAAAATTGGTCGATACTCATCTGCTTGATACTCTTAAGAATTTATTGCATTAAAGATGCCTTAACTTTTGTTTATAAACTTATTTATCGAGCTTAACTTTAAAACGTAGAATTGGTTGAGCTCGAGCTTAAATTTTAATTTTTATTTGTAAACATATTGAAGATGATGTAAAGTTGCAAATCGAAATCCAGTAATCGATTTCAAGTATTTAACTCGATTGATTCGACTCATTTACACCGCAAGTTAAACTCATAATGATATCATCTAACACAAATCATCGTATTAAGTTGGACCAAATACGACAACTAGTAACCATTCTTTTACTTGGGTCACATTTATGAAAAACTTTAGCTATATTAATTTTAATTTCACAAACATACAAAAAAAATTCTACGACACTAATATTGTGGGCTTGGGCTTGAACAACGAGCATTCACTATATATACTTTTGTCAAAACCCTTTAGAACACGTACGGTGTTAATCGATTAATAGAGATGGTTCGGTTTGAGGT
Organism: Artemisia argyi; assembly: GCA_030686995.1. NCBI lineage: Eukaryota > Viridiplantae > Streptophyta > Magnoliopsida > Asterales > Asteraceae > Artemisia > Artemisia argyi. The sequence goes on from CM060695.1 coordinate 174,718,749, forward strand.
TATCGAGGCAATACTTTTAAGATGTCTTGTGAAAGATCTTCTCCGATGCAAGAGTGTTTGCAAATCATGGTATTCTCTAATATCAAGTCCTTCTTTTGTTAATACTCATTGTAAATTTATTTGCAACAAAGAGGAGGACAACACAAGAAAGATCGCTATGATTACATCATATCTTGTTACGGATGCTGTGGCTGGATATTGTCGGCTCCAAGTACCTTCAGAGTGGGGATACTACCACAGGTGGAGTATGCAAGGTTCTTGCAACGGCCTTGTATGCTTACATTCACATGGTGGACCTCGAATATGTGTAACCAATCCTGTGACTAGAGAGTTTAGAGAGATTCAACAGCCACCAAAAAGAATTCCTAAAGAGATGCAATGTTATGGCTTTGGTTATGATTCATCCTCAGATGATTACAAAGTTGTTTTGGCCATCTCCCAACAAGATAAGGCACTTGTTCGTATATTATCTTTGAAATGTAATATTTGGAAGCATTTTGGACGAGTCAATTATAGGTTTGATGATAGTGTGCTAGCCATACCTGGTATCTTATTCAATGGTGCACTTCACTGGTTTTGGCTTAATCCCAATGATGCCACCAGAGAAAAATATATTACTTGTGTCTTTCGATTTAGCTAAAGAGGAATTTAAAGAAATTCCCCAACCTCATGACACCAGATACATTTGGAATTATGGTTACAAACTCGGGATCATCGAAGGCCGTCTATGCATCTTTCCCGCTTATAAAGAACATGCTTTCCCCTCATGTGGCATATGGGTTATGAAAAGCTACAATTCTTGGGAACTCTTTCCAAAAGACCGTGAGATGAAAGATCAGGCTATTCACTATATGCTTAAGGATACTAATGAGGATAGGATAACGCCGCCACAAACTTACTTTTGTGATGAGAATATAGAAGTGTCTAGGAGTAAGGAACATATTCGGTCTCCTATGTTTGTGCAAACCCTTGTATCTCCTTATATTAATAATGGCGGATCAAGTCACGCAAAGAATAACAATATCGATGCTAATGCTGGGAGTGTTCAGGTGAGCACGCTCTGCTTATTATGCATTCTAGTTATTTTAATATATTTTATGTAAGTATAGTTAAGGGAAATTTGACAGGATGCGCCTCATAAGTGCCCCTCTCTCAAAATAAACCCTTCACAGGTCCTCTCTTTAGGCCTGTCAATGGTTCGGTTGACCCACCCCATTTATTTGACCCAACGGGGCAAAAAACATGATCCATCGACCTAATTAGAGACCCAACAGGTCGATTCATTTAGTTGGATCATTGAGTGGGTCGAGTAGTCGACCCATTAAAAAGTTATATTTTATAACTCGTTTTTCTTTGTTTTTCCTCAATTGTTTTTGCTACTTTTCCTTACGAAAGATATAAATGACAGTTTCTTGCTATCGTTTATGATCTTTATGCAACTGTTGTGTGTGTTGTGTAAGTGTGTTGTATCAGGTTAAATCGTGTTATATATTAGAAAAAGTGACCCACAACCCGACTTGATAAGGAATCAAGTTATCATGTTGGGGTGGTTATCGGTTCGGGTCATTTTGGTTCGGGTAGTTCAAGTGGTTATCGGGTTGCTATATTAGATTCGGCCAACAAAGAAATACAATGCAATAGTGAACATGCTTAAGGTGACTAGTAACAAAAAACAAAAACAAAAAACATATGAGTAGCAGTAACAAAATAGATGGTCATTAGTTCATTACATACCAGTATACCACCCTAGCAAATACCGCATAAATATTTGTACCAACAGCAAGGTGTACCAAAAAATGTTCCCAGTAGGCCAAGTCGTGGCTACATTACAAACATATAAACCATTACTCCCTTTTGCACATCTAGTAAGAAAAAAATATATAAATGAAAATAAGTCCACTACTGTCTTTTTTAAACAACAACCATGTTAGTAACTAATGAAAAAAATTAGAATAATGTAGTTGTGGTGTGTGTAGACATGTAACTTTAGATCGCACATTAAGTTTAGAAACACAGTCGAAACATACAAAAATGTGATTTAACATTAAAATTGTAAATGTGAGACTATAATCAAATGGGTTGATCTGGATCATGAACCATCTATTTAAGTTAGTTGAATCTTAAGTCGGATCATGATCCATCAACTTGGATCATGGGTCAGATCATGATTCATTTAGTTGGATCACTAATGGGTCGGGTCATGATCTGACCCAAATCTGACCCATTGACAGCCTAGCTCTCTTTGTATAGATCTGCTCCCTTTTTCAATGTGCAACGGGTGTTCTGAAAATCCAGATATCGTGGTTGAGATCAGAATGAAAGAAAATGTAAAAGGTATTTCAGGACCACGTTGAAAAGGGAGCTGTCAAGTTTGTTAAACATCATCCTTTTCTATAGCAGGCGCGGGATATAATTGTCCTTTATTTTACAAGTTTTGCCAAATTTGGAATTCATTATTTATTTAATCATTTATAAAATTCCGAATTCAATTGCAGCAAAAAGAGATTGAGGAAGTTTATGGCATGGAAGACAAGGAAGAAGAGAACAAGTCAAGCTTTCTGGTAGTAGAGGGAGAGCAGAAATAAGAACAAGTCAAGGAATCAATATTTGAACTAAAAGAGTCGTGATTGATATTATGTTCCCTTTGTGTTTTGTATTTTACATTTTGTTTATTTTGAAAACGTTCTATGTCCAACTCATTTCAGACTGGTTTGTTGATCAGTTGATGATAATATGATATCATTGCAGGTGTTTCGTTTTTTATACTTTCAGAAATCTTGTGCAAGGCTAATTTAAGTTGTTCGGACTTGATTGGACTCTTTGCAATTTCGGAAAGTGTTGCCGAAAGTCTAATAACACCTTAGATTGAGTGTTTTCACATGGGTGTAAGAACAGTTTTATATGATGATGATATCATGAACATGTGTATCCAGACCAAGAACAAAACTGATTTGGAAGCGTATTGGAATGTCAATAATCGTCATACTAAAAATATTTAAGACCTTGTGTTATTTGCCTATAATCCAACAAAGACCGGTCACCGGTATAAACTTTAGTAATATCTGTCTTTGACAGCTCATCTGATTATAAGCTTTTAACACAGGCTTACGTTACTTAAAATAGAAAGACTCAAACTGGTATCCATGTGCATTCACTTACAAAGGTCCAAACTTGGGCGTCATGATCTAGCTAGTCTACTGAAGTCCAAAATATTTTGCTTTCCAAAATATTTTGCTTTTCAATAATACTTTGTCACTTCGTGTTAATCTGACGATGTTACAGAATACTTCAAGTATAGCGGTTGTTGATGCCACATCAGCAACACAGTATATGTCTTCAGCATACTTTACTTCATAAATCTGACGATATTACTAAGTAAGAAAGAGCCACTACATGTCATGTTCAAGCTTAGGATTTAACATCAAACATCATGCATGTTAATCAATTATTGCTTTTAAACGAGTTGCTTTAGTGTCGTTAAGGGTCCCTTTATTGTACTATCACTACAAGAAAAAGACCTTTTAGTGACACCATTTTTAATGACACACAAAAAAAGTGTAAGTGAAAGTACATGTTTACTTACACTTTTAAAAAAAAGTGTAAGCAAAAATTTAACTTTTACCTACACTTTACATAAAATGTAAGCAAAAGTCTATTTATGCCTACAATTTTAGAAAAGTGTGAGCAAAAGTCTAATTTATACACACACTTTTTAAAAAGTGTAAGTAATAGTCTTACTTTTGCCCACACTTTTTAAAAAGTGTGAGCAAAAGTCTAATTTATACACACACTTTTTAAAAAGTGTAAGTAATAGTCTTACTTTTGCCCACACTTTTTAAAAAGTGTGAGCAAAAGTCTAATTTATACACACACTTTACGGAGAGTGTGAGAAAAAGTGTAGTTTTACTCACACTTTTTGGAAAGTGTTAGTAATAGTCTTACTTTTACCCACACTTTTTAAAAAGTGTGAGCAAAAGTCTAATTTACACACACACTTTACATAGAGTGTGAGAAAAAGTGTAGTTTTACTCACACTTTTTGAAAAGTGTAAGTAATAGTCTTACTTTTACCCACACTTTTTAAAAAGCGTGAGCAAAAGCGTAATTTTTATTAAAAAAATGTAATGAAAAGTCTAACTTGTATTTGTACTTGTTGAAAAATGTAAATACAAGGCCTGTTTTTGTTTACAAGATCGTTAAATTTTAAGTGTATTAAATCAACTGAAAACTGAAACGAACCGGTCCAACCCAAACCGAACCAACCTTACTCGGTTTGGTTTTCTGCTTTTAATATTTCTGGTTTTCGGATTCGGTTGGGCTCGGCTCAATTTGAGCCAAAGGAAAAAAAAACACACCTAAACCATCTAAACCGAACCAGTTCGGTTAGGTTTTGGTTTGAGCGAACAACCCAATTAAACTGTGACTGACCCGATTGCTCGGCCGGATCAATAAAAAACGGTTTCTAAAACAAATTTTACCCTTCAAATTTTTTAACAAATTTTATAAAAACTTTAATACTTCTAATATTTAATAAAACTATTTGATTTGATTTGACCTTTTATTAACACCTAATTATTACACAATTACACAATGATTTAACCATTATTACACAATTACCCAATTAAACTATTTGATTTGACCCTTTACTTGACCTTTTATCCTTACTCTCACTTTCCCAAATAAATCGTTTTCCCTTACTCTCACTTTCCCAAATCGATCCAACTACAAATATAAACAAATCGTTTTCCCCTTAATCTCACTTTCCCAAATCGATGCTCAATCCAACTACAAATCGTTTAATAGAAGCTCAATCGTTTAATCGTTAGGGTTTAATAGAAGCTCAATCGTCTTCACTTAATCGGTAAGCTTATGACGTTATGTGCTATCTGTTAAGCTTATGTGATATCTGTTAAGCTTATGTGATATCTGTTAAGCTTATGTGATATCTGTTAAGCTTATGTGATATCTGTTATGTGCTATCTGTTAAGCTTATGTGATATCTGTATTGTGAATACTAGTTTAAGTTATCTGTTAAGCTTATGTGATATCTGTATTGTGAACAGTAATTGAACAGTAAGTGGCTATCTGTATTGTGATATTTGTAGTTTAAGCTTATGTGATATTTGTAGCTGCACTTAGCTGTAAGCTTATGTAATCGTAAGCTAAATGTGGAATTCGATGAATGATTAAACTGATGCAACTTCTAGGTTTTTCGGAAGTGTAGTTGCTAGGTATGAATGTGGTTAAATTCGATCGAAATTTTATGCAAAACGGATGAACTTGATCTGTTTTTGAAATTTTCGCTTAACAGGCGAAAAATCGAATCAGTTGTTATTTCTAAGATATAGTTACTTTTGTATCGCAGTCCGGATAGTATTTGATTTTTTGATGAAAATGTGTATTGAATCTTAAGTAAAGTCAGGTTTTAAGTCTAGATATGTTGAGTGTCGAATACCGTTAAGATATGCTCTAATTATGTTTTTAATTGGCGCATTTTTTTGGCGGTTCATGTTTTACATAGTATTTTATCTAAACGGATCGAATGCTGCGTTAGTTGTAGCAGCTGTTAGTTGAATCGGTTATAGATACTTCTAATTATTGCAAAATGAATGGACTCAGCCTAGGCAGGCTGACAGTTGAATTAGTTCTTACTGCTAACGTGTATTTGATTATGTTATGTGACCCGGATATTACTGGCTTTATGATGGTAATGTGAAGCAGGCACTGCTGTACTGTCAGGCTGTTAGTTTAAATATGCCGAGTGTTGAATTACATCAGGATGTGATCTAGTTATGTTATTTTTTGGTCCACGTTACACATAGTATTTTATCTAAATAAATGGAACGCTGAATCAGCTGTAGCTGTTCACTTAAATAAAACTAACAGTAGTTTAAAGTTATATGCAGACTAGATGAACTACATCTGCTTCAGAATTTGTTACTGTGATGGTTTATTTATATTTCTACTGCTTCAGAATTCCATCACGTGTGCACTAGAGTTTAGTGTTTGGAGTTTGGAAAATGATTGATGTATCCTTTTATAAGACTAAAAAACATTTTGTCTAAGTTAGTTATACACTCACTAGATTGTGTGTTTATGCATTCAAGATGTTGTTGCTCTCTCCTCGATGAAAGTGATCATTGTTGTTGATTATAACTTAAAAGCAACTAGCATATTTTAAAAGTCAAAACTGCTATGATCAACACAATGTGGTGTTATGTAGTTCAAGCTTGATTAATTTCGTTAGTCTCAACTCAGTTTTTTACTTTTTTTTAATACATACCCTTCTGACTAGGATTTGATGATGCATATAGTCGGTCGTTGTGGAGTTCTTTTAGATTTAGGAAATCTGTTAGGTAGTTGCTAAGAGGTTTGTTTTTGTTATTTTGGAAAAGTGAAATATAAATTGTTAATTAAGATATATTTGCTTATATTACATTGTCGAGGACTTAAAAAGTTCATTACATTCAGATTCTTGTGTTTGTTAAATTGTTAATTAAGTTATGGCTGATCAGTTTTTTAAAAACTTATTAACCATTGAGTTCTATTATGTAATGTTTGGTTCTCATGCAATCATATAATTATGATGACACTTTATTTAAGAGCTTTGGTGGTTTATAATGTTTTAGAATTATCATTTGTTTCTAAGATGTTTGTAGCTAATGAGGAACTTATGATGTAAACTTTTAATTGACAAGAAAACTAACGATAACAGTACTACTATTTTATTACACTTAAAATCTGTATTTGATTACGATTTATTGCGATATTTGCGTGTTTGTAGTGTAAGTGGCGATATTTGCGTGTTTGGGGTGATATCTGTTAAGCTATATTTGAGTAAGTGGCGTTTTTTGAACAGATAAGTTAGTTTGTGGAGATTGTATATCGTGTTTAGATTTTAGTAATTAGTTAGGGTAGATTTGGTTATAAATTATTCGCTATGCGTGTTTGTAGTGTTAAGGACGGATTCTGGTAGAGGATAGGTTGTTTATGAATTGTGTTAACTGATATACTTAGTTAGCGTTAACTGATATACTTAGCATAGGTGTTAGTAGCATACATTATGTCAATATGTGGTTTACATTCCAACTGTTAGCAATAAGTATTTATAAATTATGTCGTATTTAGATTTTAGTAATTAGTTAGGGTAGATTTGGTTATAAATTAAGGACGGATTCTGGTAGAGGATAGGTTGTTTATGAATTGTGTTAACTGATATACTTAGTTAGCGTTAACTGATATACTTAGCATAGGTTTCTAGTGTAGGGGAGGAGCACCCTACACCCATAATAGGAATGCGTATGTAACCTCAATGCGTGCAATATGTGTATCGCTCCCTTCTTTTTGTCGACATTGCTATGTTCATGTATACAAGATGTTCAAGTATGCTTATGCCTCCGTTATTTCAATTAGTATGCAGTATGTGTGTGGCTCCCATTTAATGTAGCTACTTTAGTTTCTGTTTTTAACTGACTCGTATGTTTCTGTTTTGTGTTACTTCAGGAGCAAAAGGAAAGGGGGAGAGAGTGATCCAAGTATAGAGGTACATTCAGATATCTTGTATCTTATTCCTTCTTTTCATTAGACCATAGCTTGTTCCATAGTGGGCCCCACCTGTTGGTTATTGGCTTTTTGGAAAGCCAATAAGTCATTCTTTCAAGAATAGAGCTTATTTTTAGGTTAGGAGCTTATGTAATAGGGCTGCAAGTCCATTGAACTTTGTCCAAATCCCACAGCAGATAAAACAGTTTGTTAATCTGATTATTTTGAGTGAAAGATGGGAGAGTAGATTTGTAAAGCATCCTGAACACTTAAAAGTGGATGGCAAAAAACAAACAATCGACAAGTTTTAAAAGGTCGACACATCCGAACATGTTCAGAAACTTTAGAACCCAGAATTGAACCAAACATGCTTAGTTTTATTATCTAACAAACATGCTTAGTTTATTATTCCTTCTTTACTATTTGATCATACATCTACATTAACATATGCACTTCTGCTATGCATATCCTTAACCAATTATCCCCAACATACTTACATAAATTATTCCCAACATACTTCCGTGCAGCTTCTGGTACAACATCTGCTTCTGGTACAACATCCGCTTCTGGTGCAGCATCTACTTCTGGTACAACATCTGCTTCATATGTAATTGTATGTAGCAATTTTAATACGTGCAGCCCTTTTAAATGTTTTGTGTGTGCAACTGTTACAGGAAAAAACTCAGCTGTCCGTGACACTCTCAACAAATCAGGCACAAGCCGTTTTAATACTTCAGGTAGTTTTTTTACCAAGTTAATTAAGATATCAGCCTATAGACTTTTGACAAAGGAACTAGCGTGACACATCTAATAGCCATGTCCTTCTTGTTAGTCAATTAGTTAATAACATCTATTGGATGTATAATGGGAATAGAGGATGATAACAAGGGTTTGAACTTAATATGAATTGTCTTTTAAAGTCAATTAGTTAATAACATCTATTGCAAAACCCGTGAAGGATCCCTTATATCAGTAAAAAAGTTGGTATATTTGTAGTTGTAAAGTTCTGTTAGCTACATGATATGCTAAGTGGGTGTCTGATTGCTTATAATTAGACAAGCTCTGCTATATATTTGCAGTTGTAAAGTTCCAGAGTCATCATACCATGAAAGCTCTGTGATGTATTTGACCATCTGGTTAGAACCGGACTAGGATCAGTTAGAACCCAGTATTATATTACAGGGTATGCAACAATGGTCAAATGGGTTAAGGGAAAACAGGAATCCAAGGTCAAGATTACTAGTGACTTTGGTTTGGCTCTTCTGGTTAAATGGATAAAACTGAGTTTGAGTTTGAGAATAATTAGTGGGTTATATTGATGTTAAAAACCACAAGTGAATGTAGAGTTCTGTATGTAGAGTTCTGTATGTAGATTTCTGCTAAGCAATTATGCTTCTTCAGAAAAGTTTGGTTGTTTTAAACTGGAAATGTGTTGATTTTATATATTATTTAGTATTTTTGTTCTCACAGTGAATGTAGAGTTCTGTATGTAGATTTCTGCTAAGCAATTATGCCTCTATATAAGTTTGAACTTTTACTGAGCTTTTTTGTATGCACAGTTTCTATAGGAAAAAAAGCAGCTATCCGAAAATGCTTGGAAGCCCTTTAACCGATGCTGTCAACAAATCAGAGTATCAGACGCAAGGCTACGACGTTATCTCTATTATAGAATAAAGTATAAGAACTGCAGTGGTCTTTAGTCACCCAATCAATTGTGAAACCTTGACATAATTGCAGATTTGTTGAACTATGTTTTCTAGTTTTATGGTACCGTAACAATTTGTTCAGTTTGTAATTTTACATATCGATATATGGTTGAGCTAATAAATAGGTTTTATTCAGTTTTTTGTATGTACTAACTTTTACATATTGATATATGATTGAGATGTATGTATAAAGAGTACATACATGCTACTTTACTGGTGGTAACATATAGTGACACAAGTATGTGTCAAAAATAGACACAACCAATCCTGACACTATTTAAGTGTCAATAAACTGTGTCACTATATACTTTTACCGCCTGGACTTTTATTGACACTTTTTATAAGTGAAGGTGAAAAAAAAATATATTTAGTGACACTTTTTTGGACATTTTCTGACACTTTTTGTGTGTCACTATTTGACTTTTTTCTTGTAGTGTATCTTATAGCGACTTGGTTAGATTTTCATGCATTATATCCAAACATTAACATGATAGTAACCTACTTGTATTATCGGTCCGTTTATTAGTTATGTTTTTTTTTTTTCTTTTTTTTTTTTTTATTTATTTATTTTTTAATTATTATTTTTTTTTTTACAAAAACCTCGCATTGTTATTACCTTTATTAACTATCCACGGGCTTTTTGTTCAAGGGTTCGATCCTTTTGCCACCTAACCTAACGATCTGCCGGCCTTTTAAGTTATCATGTCTTCTCATGTTTTTTACCACTCTTCCATAATTAGTACTAGTACGAATATAACATGCCTGTGATATGTGAACAAAACCCAAACATAACAACCTTGTGATATGAACTCTCTCTAAACCCAAAAAAAATAAAAGGGAACCCCATCTGTAAATGTATATTCACCAACACGTGTTTTGTTAAAGCATACTCTAAGATTTAAAGGACTAAAGATTAAATTATGTATATGAAAAACATGAAGAATAAATATGTAAAAGAATGTCTTGTGTATATGGGTCGGGCTTGAACAACGATCTACATTTATTTACTCCATATTATTTACGGAGTAGTATTTTATTATATATCCATATATAATATACACATAGTTTTGGCAACTCTTGGTGTTACGATCTAGGTTTTGAATGATAGGGATGGTTATGTTTGATGTTGTCGAGTCGATACTCTCAAGATGTCTTGTGACAGATCTTCTCCGATGCAAAAGCGTTTGTAAGTCATGGTACTCTTTGATATCAAGTCCTTCTTTTGTTAAAACTCATTGTAAATTTATGTGCAACAAAGAGGACATCAATACAAGAAAGATCGATGTGTTTAAATCATATCAAGATCTTTACCCAACACCTCCACGGTGGGAATACTATGTTAGGTGGAGTGTTACAGGTTCTTCTAATGGCCTTGTATGCATAGAATCAATAAAGGATCGTAAAATTTGTGTAACCAATCCTTTGACTAGAGAGTTTAGAGAACTTGCAGAGCTACCAAAACTGACTAAAGGTAACCCATATCTATGTGTGTCCATTGGTTATGATTCATCCACAGATGATTACAAACTTGTCGTAGCGATGAACAAAAGTTTTGAAGGGTCACTTGTTCATATTTTATCTTTGAAATCAAATACTTGGAAAGTTTTTGGACATGTCAATTATAGGTTTGATAATGCCTACCTAGCCACGTCTGGTATCTTATTCAATGGGGCACTTCACTGGTTTTGGCTTAATCCCAAAGATGCCACCGGGGAAAATATATTACTTGTGTCTTTCGATTTAGCTAAAGAGGAATTTAAAGAAATTCCCCAACCTGATGACTCGAGATACGTTTGGAATTTTGGTTACTCACTTGGGATTATGGACGGCCGTCTATGCATATATCCCCCTTTTGATGACGTCGATGAATATCCCACATGTGGCACTTGGGTTATAAAAAACTACAATGTCAAACCGTCTTGGGAACTCTTGCCAAATGATCGTGGGGTGAAGGATCATGCTATACACCATATTCTTAATAATACTAGACAATCTAAGATAATGCCGGCTTACTTTTGTGATGAGAATATAGAGCTGTCTAGGAATAAGGAATATTTCCCGTCTCCTATCTTTGTGCAAACCCTTGTATCTCCTTATCTTAATAACGGCGGACCAAGTCACGCAAAGAATAACAAGAGTGCTGCTCCTAATGCTGGGAGTGTTGAGGTGAGCGCGCTCTGCTTATTTTGTTCTTGTTTCACCATCCGTTAATTCTTAGGGGGTGTCTATTTAAGATTATATGTGGCTTATGAGCTTATTTGTTTTACGGCGTATATTTCATAATCACCAATTTTCAGAAAACTTAACGAATTATAAGTTTATTATCAATAAACTTATATAAGGCCACAAAAAAGTACTTTACCCCTTGCCCCATCCAAGCCATACATTACCTCGTTATCATATAGGTTGTCCAAATTTATAATATATAAATTTAGACAACCTATATGATAACGAGGTAATGTATGGCTAGGAGAGGGGGGGGGGGGGGGGGGGGGGTATGGGGTAAAGTAGAAGTCCCGAAAATCGGGGCTTATGAAATATAAGCCAAAAAACAAATAAGCTCATAAGCCACATATGAGCTTAAACAAACACCCCCTTAATACAATAACATATATACTTTCCCCTACTCCTGAAAATACACCATATCTCTGATTATTTTATTTCCCTATAAATTGTTTTATTATTTGTATTTGTGAACAATGACTCATGGAAGCTGATTGTAATGGGTTCTAGTTATTTTGTTATTTCAAGATACTTTATGTAAATATAGCTAAGGAATTTTGACAGGATGAGCCTCATAAGTGGCCCTCTCAAATATACCTTTCATACGTGGTCTCTTTTTATAACTATGCTCCCTTTTTCAACGTGCAACGGATGTTCTGAAAATCCAGATGTCGAGGTTGAGTTCAGAATGAAAGAAAGTGTAAAAGGTGAAAATTAGGGATATTTTCAAAACCACGTTGAAAAGGAGAACTGTCAAATTTGAGAGAGGGTATATTATGAGGCGTATGCTGCTAAAGTTTCCAATGTAAATCAATCTTAGTTCCCAATCATTTTATTATATATCCTTTGCCTAGGTTGTTGAACGAGAGCGCCAACACTGGCTGCTTGTGTGGAGGCGATTATTAGTAGTTTAATAAAGTTTCCGAACACATAGAAATAAGTCTCTCGATTCTAGTATTACAGGTCCATCCTAAGTCCACAACTCCACTAGTACCAGTCGGAAATAGAGGAAAAGAAGCACTACACCCAAAAATCAACACAAAAACTTTGTTAAACATTATCCTTTTCTTTAGCAGGCCCGTGACTTAAATGTCCGTTGGTTTTACAAGTTTTACTGAATTTGGAATTTTTTATTTATCTATTCTTCTATAAAATTCTGAATTCAATTGCAGGAAAAGAGAGCGATCGTGGAAGTTTATAGTGTGGAAGATAAGGAAGAAGAGAAAGAGATTTCTACAGGCTTTCTGGAACTAGAAGGGGGCTGAAATAATAACAAGTCAAGGAATTAATATTTTAATAAGAAAAGTCGTTTTTGATACTATGATCCCTTTGTGTTTTGTGTTTGTGTTTTGTATTTTGAAAACATTCTGTGTCCAACTCATTTGAAACTGATATGTTGATCATCTGACGACTAAAGTCCTTGTGTATCGTTCTTTATACTCATTTGAAGAGTATTGGGATGTCAATAATGGTCATACTACTTAAAGTATTTAAGAGCTTGTGTTGTTTGCCTATAATACAATAAAGACCAGTCACGGGTACATATAAGCTTTAGTAATATGTCTCATCCAATTAAAAGCTTATAACACAGGCTTACATTACGTAAATAGAAAGACTCAAACTGGTATCCTTATGCATTCACTTAGAAAGGTGCAAAATTCGGCGTCCATGTCTACTGAAGCCTCCAAACAGAAAATGATCAGAGTCTAGGTCAATCTGAAAGGTGTAGTAATGTCAGAGTTGTCAAATTAAATGTATATTAATTAAAAGGAAACAAGGGTATATAAACAGTCGAAGAACAAACTTATCATGTTCGAAACACCAAAAGTGATCAAATTTATAATTATCGGGGATGCATAAACTCATACACGAAGAGCTATTTACATTTGTTAATCCGTAAGAATGTCATTTTTTTTTTTCAAGAATGCAGATGCAGCGGCTCAATATATTCATATGTATACAAGAAAGACTTTCTAATCATAGGGGGTGTTTTGGTAAGCTTAATGTAAGTTCTTATTAACTTATTTCTTGGTAAAGCTAATAAGCACTTTGAAGGTGCTTGGCTTAAGCTTAAATCAGAAGGTTTATATGATTTTTTGGGAAATATTTAAGACACATAAGCCTTTAGGATTAAGCTTACCAAACACCCCCTCATTCTCTAGTTCTTTGGATACATAACTAGTACACCATGAAAGTGAACAAAGTTTGCCTTATACTTTCTGGGGTGTAAACAGCCTAGTTACATTTACCTGAAGTCATGCACTACACCACAGTTGATCTAGTTTACATTAGTATAACATGCATTGATGCATACTAGATGTCGTATGACCGACTGCTTTTACTGTACCATATATAGGTCGCACCATTTTTTATACCTTTTGATGTTTATGGATCGATTCCTTTCCAGTTTAGTTGTTCTAGGATTTGGCAATTCGTGCCGAGCTTTTAAGAAATAGCGAGAAATTTGGTTGGCTTTGCATCAGTGACGAAGTCAATTTTTGGGGACCTGGTTTTAAGGCATATACTTTTACTTATTTAGTAGAAAAACATTTGGCTTTTTGTAAATTTAGGTTTTCAAGCTTTTCAAGAATGCTGCAAGCTGCTAAGAATCGGTGGGTGTTTGGTTTCTGTTGTCTAGATGTGAGAAAATAGTGGAGTTCAACGTTTACATTTCCAGTCCGCTCACTAACTCCATTTTACAGAAATTGATAACTACTTGGTGTTATTGGACTTTGGTCAACTGTTTCCACACTTCACTATTAAACGAAAAATTACATAAAATTTAGCTACGTACTTTCACCGCTAGACTACTAGCCTAGATGGAACATTCTCACATGGTTGGTTTTTTCCAGAAGGATATCTCATGGCTCACGAGACATAGGTGTGTATGCGTATAAAAACTAAGACAATGAAAATGTCACAATGCTCAATTTTCTCTTGCACACTATAATGGGTAAGACTGAAATTTATGTATGCAAAGTTAATAAGGTCCTTTTAACTTAAAAAAGGAGCCAAATCAAAAGATGTCAAATTTTGCATAGTCTGATATAGAGATCAGTGACAACTCCACGTACTTTAACCAAAAACACAAACATTCCTTTAAAATGTTTTTCCTACCTGTTTAGGCGCATCTAAAACAGTGAACAGAAGTCTTTTAGCCTCCTTATGGAACTTCTCAAAATGTGTAGGTGGCAATAATGGGTCGGTTGGGCAATGAGTCCAAATTAGCCCGGGCAATAATGGTCAACCCGAACACGACTCGATTATCATCCCTACTTGTAGCATCTAATATAGTCAAACTTATAATTCTTAAATCACTTTGTTATTTAGTGATGAGACCTATGTTTTGAGTTCATGCATGTATCTACCTTAACTATAAATTTTAGATCATTAGATCGGGTGTAATGGTGAGCACATATGACTACGATCACCACTAATGTATCAGCTCAAACTCACTACAACCTTCTTCATGCTAACTTAGTGTGATAAGGCGACTTTGGTCACCACAAAAAACATGACAACTTTAGTCACTACAAAAACATACAACACTTAAACACAAATATACTCTACAAAAATTATTTAATAAAAAACACACACAAACATACTCACGCGACTCGATCGAGTATACGACTGAGTCCTTGTGAACAACCATGTTGGGCGTGTTCATTGAAGGGGGTGTAACAAGGTCTCCCGTAGGGTGCCTGAGACATATGGTCTTAGAATCACATGTAAATCAAAATTTAAGCACCATTCATTTAGGATGCGTTTGGTTTATAAGTGAGAGTGAAATTGGATTTGGATTTAAGAAATGTTTAAAAGAAAACGGAATAAAAGATAATAATAATATTTTATTAAAATGATTATTTTAATCAAAATAATGAATAAAACATTGGGGTAAAGCTAAAAATACGCAACATATTTGTTCAAATAAACACAAGTACGCAACGTACTTAGTAAAGTGTCAAACGTACGCAACATATTTTCAAAAAATGATCGATCTACGCAATATGACCTGCTGGCAGCAGGTTACCAGGTCACATAACTTTCAAAGTTACACCTTTGGTCCCTAAACTATCTCATATCTCGCGTACATGATCCTATTTTAGTCCTATTTACCAGCGTTACACCGTTAGTCCCCAAACGTTACACCGTTAGTCCTATTTGCTCCTATTTACCAGCGTTACACCGTTAGTCCCCAAACGTTACACCGTTAGTCCCCAAAAATATATATATAAAAAAAATTTCAGATTATTTAAAAAAAAAAAAAAAAAAAAAAAAAAAAAAAAAAAAAAAAAAACTTAAAAAAAAAAAAAAAAAATCCAGATTATTAAAAAAAAAAAACCTTTAAGAAATTCCAGATTTTTTAAAGATTTTTTTTTTTTTTTTAAACTTTAAAATTGAATTTTTTTTTAAAGTTTTTTAAAGTTTAAAAAAAAAAAAAAAAAAAAAAAAAAAAAAAAAAAAAAAAAACTTTAAAAAATGTGGAATTTTTTAAAGTTTTTTTTTTTTTTTTTTTTTTTTTTTTTTTTTTTTTTCTTTTTAATAATTTGGATTTTTTTTTAATAATCTGGAGTTTTTTTTTTTAAATAATCTGAAATTTTTTATATATATATATATTTTTGGGGACTAACGGTGTAACTAAATAGGACTAACGGTGTAACGCTGGTAAATAAGAGCAAATAGGACTAACGGTGTAACGTTTGGGGACTAACGGTGTAACGCTGGTAAATAGGACTAAAATATGATCATGTACGCGAGATATGAGGCAGTTTAGGGACCAAAGGTGTAACTTTGAAAGTTATGTGACCTGGTAACCTGCTGCCAGCAGGTCATATTGCGTAGATCGACCATTTTTTGAAAATATGTTGCGTACGTTTGACACTTTACTAAGTACGTTGTGTACTTGTGTTTATTTGAACAAATATGTTGCGTATCTTTAGCTTTACCCCTAAAACATTTGAGTGTGAGAATTTTTTATTATTAAATAAGTTAGTTGAAAAGTGGATTGTGAGTGAGTATAAAGAGATGGTCCATATTTTGTATCAATCCGCCCATACCACCCAAGTTTGGCTGAAATCATTTTTGATTGAAGAAGACTAACTTTGATTGTGATAGTTGTACCAAACATAAGTCATAAACAAAACGCCTCATTAATACGTTTAAGGAGACTTTTGAGCGATAGTACATTAATTGATATAAATTTCTTATTAAACCAGTTTTGAGTCGTAATGGTAACCAAATCCTCTATTAACATGAAACCGATTGATAGTATATATTAAATGCGCATACATATATGTTGATGAGTATGTTTTAGTAAAATAAGTGCTAAAAGAATGATCATTGTACATTTGTACCTTTCAAACAAGTATATATGGGTGGTTTCCACTCAAGTTATATACAGTAGCTAATTATCTATAAGTGTTTATTAAACTAGGCAAGATTTGGCAAGTTTTTCTCGGTCCGGTTTGGTCCTTCGGTCGGTCCGGTCCAAATAGACAAGATTTGGCAAGTTTTTTTGGTTTTTGGTCGGTCCGGACGGGACCGACTTGACCGAAGACCAAATTAACCAAAAAGCCTAGACCGCGAACCGAATGTGGTCGATCTGGTTCGGTCCGGTCCGGTCGGTTTTCTCGGTCGGTCTGGTCCATCCGGTCCGTTTTGCTCATCCTAACTAGGAGTAGTAACTTTAATTTGGGTGCCCTACCAAATTATGATTAATATTTTATTTTCACTAGTAGAGTAGAGTTTATTTATTCTACTAGGTGTGCTTTGTATAGTTTGATTCAATAATATGCCCAAATTAAATGCGTTAAAGACTTCCTTTGATGGGTCTCAAAATGTTCTACTTCGACATATTATACTTGATTGTTTAGGGTAAGGTGCGTCGATGAGTTACATTGTCAATTAACATCGCCTACTTTTTACATTAATATATGAACCATGTTAAAGGAGTGTAGGCACCATGTTAGCAAAAGTATTGGCACACTTCCAAAATTTATTGGCACACTCAATTGTACAAGTAGTTAAAACAGATTTTATGTAAAGTACAACTGTCTAATGCATTAAGTGGAGTGTGCCAATAAATTTTGAAAGTGTGCAAATCATTACTCAAAAGTAAACCATGTTTTATAAATTATAATATACTAGTAGGGTCCTCGCGCGATGCAGCTGCGGGCACCCTATAATTTAATTTTTACGGCTAATAATTTATTATATTTGTACGTTTTTTAGCAATAGTTTTACTAATTAGTTTTTTTTATGGCAAAAGTTTGATGAAATTTTGCTTAGTTTGTATTATTTTATTTTATTTTTTTATTTAGTAGTTTGCTTGGTTTTACAATATGTGAACATATTTTAGTTTATTATGTTCTTTTAGATAATAAATCTACGAATATCAAAAATTTCGTTTAACTCGTATTCGTTCGTGCTCGAGCCCGTTTGACCCCGTGCCCGTTCGGGCTCGAGCCCATTTGGCCCATTGCCCGTTCGGGCTTGAATATTTGTATAATATGCTTTATTATTTGTATTAGTGCAGGAATTGTGTTTAAGTTGGTTGTATAATATGTTTGATAATTTGTATTTCTTGTTTTAATAAATGCATTAATTATATTTATTGACCAGTTAATTAATTGTATTTAATGTACATAATAATTTATTTATTGTATTTAATGTTAGTATTAATTTTATGTTAGAATTAAATATGAGGGGAATTTCTATAAGTAGCATTAGTTGTTGTACTTATAGCTTTAGAAGTTGTTTTGCTTAATTTTAAGTATTTCTATTAATAGTAGACATTCTTCCATTATAAGATAGTTAGATACTAGTTATAATGCCCGCGCACGCGCGAGCTTTTTTTAAAGTTTTTTAAATAAGAAATTTTTATTTATTAAAAAATAAATAATTTAATCTTTTGTTTTGTTTGATTTATAATTATAGTTTTTAAAATAAATAATTATATTTTTTAAAATTATAGTTTTTTATTATTAAAGATAATCATTTAAAAATTTTGCATCTTATCTATAGTTTTTGTATTTATCTTCTACTTGTGTAGTATATATCAACAAAACGAATTTAGAAATTTATAAAATAAAAAATAATAATTGATTAAAATATTACTTAATAAAGAAATAATCTTTTTTTTGAAATACAAAAGTCCCCACTAGAGGGTTTTATTGTATTATATAAATAAAAGATGCACCATATGAAGCCAAAATTATGCACATTAACTATTTAAGTTAACGCAATTGTAGGAGCAAAAGAGGCCTTGCCTTTTACCACGTTAGTTAGCCATGCATATATTAGATAACTTGATTCGATGGGACAACTAGAGATACTGAGATAGTGTTGAGCTTGGCATATGAAAAGAAATTGGTTTCAACTGTATATCACATGGGTTAAAGTGTTTATCAGGTATTTTAGCTGGTCATTTTTGGTTGCTGTCACATAGCTTATTAATGTTCTACTCAGAAATAACTGAAGTACCTCTTACTATATATATGTGTTGAGATGATACATTCAAATGCGAAAAGAAAAATGTAAGAATGTTTTAATATTCGTCTATGAGAATATGTTTCTAAATGCTATATTGCCAATTGGACAAAAATAGAGAAATATGAGACGTGTATAACAAAATTAGGCGATAAATAGTTAAATACCAGTTTTGATTGAAAATACCAAATACGTTTTTATTATGAAAAAAGTAGTCGATATCCATACAAACATCCTAAAGTGGAGGAAAAATGCATTTATAATTCTATACCATAATAACAAGCAGCTAATCAATGGACTTGCCTAAAAAACATGTTGAACACATTGTGATTGCATAGAATGTTAAAAACTTTGTTTTATTACATAGAACTTAGGTGTTGTTATTTTGATTCTGTCATGTGTCTTACGACTAGTCAAGGTTAATAAGACTTATGAATAAACATGATTTAAAAGCATAGAGTTGCAACAATCACAATTTAGAACTGGCGCCCGTGCCACAATCTTAATATAGCAACCTATTCATTCCATTAAGCTAGTAAGATTTAACCACTCATTTTAAGAGTCAGGAGATATACATAGCAGTTTTACTTCAGCATAATCAGCAAATCATCTGAAAAAGTGAAGATAATACAAAATGGAGAATCAGTATCAAGTCAGCACAAAAGCTCTG
Source organism: Artemisia argyi (assembly GCA_030686995.1). Lineage (NCBI taxonomy): Eukaryota > Viridiplantae > Streptophyta > Magnoliopsida > Asterales > Asteraceae > Artemisia > Artemisia argyi. The sequence goes on from CM060695.1 coordinate 174,738,377, forward strand.
TTGTTAATAGAGTGGTTCACAATGTGTACAATCAGTTAATTGGTTTTTGCTCTTAACTGTCACCAGGGAGTTTTTAATTGTTTCAAAGCTTTCATTATTGACCCAATATGGAAGATAATTAAAGTTGAAAACAGTGAAAAAAGAAACAAAGATTTTGAATTTCACTCCGTATATGCACACTTATTCACACAGTAACCATATCAAATCAAACCAAAAAAAAAAAAAAAAAAAAACAGCCCATAATATATCATATGTTACCGAATATGTAAACAGAATTTATATTACCTTTAAACATTAAAACTTCCACCCCTTTTTCCTGAGAACACCCCAGCTTGAACTGAAATTCGCTTGCCAAAGAAAATGGTCTCATCAAGAGCAAGGCACTCCCTCCAGTGACCAGCAGAAGTCACATAAACGAAGGCGAGACCCTTGTTTCTCTGACCTTCCATAGGAAGATAAACAACAGGTTCAGCCACATTCACATCCTCACTTCTGAAATAGTTAAGAATCTGCAATTAAAATATTGAATTAATTACTGTATTAAAATAAAACTACTACTGAAATAAATATTATTCCGTATTGTTATAAATTAAGAAAAAAGGCATACTTGAGCCTTTGTGGTAACTTGAGCAACATTCGTGACAAAAACATACAATGGAATAAATTCCAAATTCTCAAACACTGAAATTATAGCAGGCCTGCCATCTAACTGTCAATTAATATATATATTATTTACAATCAGTTACGACACCGTTTCGGTGCCTCTTTTGCTTCTGTTTTTCTGGCCCAACTATGTGGGCTATTTCTTGGGCTGCGGGATGTGGCCTTCTGGCTCAGGCCAAAATGTTGTCGCCTTTATTTTGCTACACAAATCCAGAACGTTCATCATAGTCGGTCTTCACACATAGGTATCACACACTCTCTCTCTGGAACATACCAGATAATCAAAACGTGAAAGCAAGATAGGGTCTGCCGATTTCTTATTGAAGCTGTCATTCGTATATTTGTATATTTGATGTGAAAATATGGGTGTTATACTCAAGGTAATTTTTTTTTATTGTTTTGGTTATAAAGAAACCCCATAATTGGTTTTGTGTAAGGTTTGAATCTTGATAGTTATCGTGATGGATTATGATGAGAAATAAGTTCAGGTTAGGGTATATGATAGTTTAAGGTTAGGGTTTGATGTTGCAACTGATAGTGAGAGATAAATTGTTAAAGTATTTTCATGTGTATTGGTGGTTTATGTTGCTTTTAATTTAGGGTTCTTTTCAATTGGGGATCTTTGAATTAGGACAAGCTTTTTGAGTAAAATTTATGATGGCTTATTTTATAAAAAATATTTGAGGATTTTCGAAATTGTAGTGTGAAGTCAAATTTTTATGTGGGTTGGGTGTTTTTGTTGTTAGTTTTGATAATCTTATAAGACCGTAGATACCAGCTTATGAACTTTGCAAACTTTACGCAACTTCGTAAGCCCACTGAAAGTAAGTACTTTAGGAAATACCGTTTCGATTTGCTTATTTTGTAAATATAAATGCAGTTGAAACCATTTTAATGAGTTCAGTTTGATATTTTTTTAGGAGGCTGTTTGTTTAAGCTTTTTTTTTTTTTTTTCTTCGGCCTTATGAGCTGGACTGAATTGTTTGGAAACATAATAAGCTTAAAGTTTGACTAACAAACTGAAGAAAATTACAATAGGTGTCTCTTTTTAAGTTATATGTCTCTTCTTAAGTTATATGCTCTTATAGTGGTAAAGTTTGGTTTATGTTATTTACATGAATTGTAGGTAGCCTATTTTAATGCTGGTCCGACACAAGAAATATTCATCTTTTCATTTGTTGGAACTGATAACTCTTTCTTGCTGCAGGTTGTAAATCTCAGGTAATGTTAGTTTCATACTTTCATAGCTTTTATTTTCCTTTGTGAATTCAACTCTGTCTACACTCTACATGTAAATGCACATGAGAATTAGGAGAAGTAAATGGATAGGGTTGCTTTGGTATGGATGGATGTTCTTCTCAGACTTTCATGGATGTACACCGAGCTGTGGATGTGCCCTTGATTTCTTCCAATGATATCGCTGGTACTTTCTTACATGGTTCTCTCGCTTTTCGGGTCTCACTATTTCTACAATCGGAGATGCTAATTCGTTTTTTATCGTTGTTTCAGGTGAAGTTGGATTCTGGAACAACAGCGGCATGGCTGATACGGTTAACCACGGTCAGTTGCCGTATGTCTATTACTTTGTGTTGGGTCGGCTGATTAAACTTGCAGCTACTTTTTCTGCAGATGTAACACGTGCTTCTGAAAGTGACCATCAGTCTATGGTTCTGTGCTCGCACCCGCCAACCGCTTCCATTAATCATGCTACGATGGGTACATCTGCAGGCGCATCTAGAAGCACTCACCGACGTAGTAATATTTTTTATCCTGATATTTTGTGTTCACCGTACACTGAAGTTGTTGACAGATTTGTGTTGCCATTTTCTTTGGTTTTAGCTCGGCGGAATGCGTCACGGGCTAGACAAACACGGCCAAATACTACCACTGGTGTGTATTTTAATCAATGTTATGGCTGGTACGTTTGATATTTTTCTAATCAATGTCCGATAACCACAAAAGCTGCATAAGATAACCACAAAAGCTGGTACGTTTGATATTTTTCTTTGGTTGCAAGTGTCTTATTACAATTGAAGATGTTCTATAAGAACTTTCACAGGTTAGATATAACAACTACTATTGCATTTAAATGTTTATTCAATCTGCACGTAGCACTAAAAAGAACCATTGGCATGTTTATTTATGATATTTATTTATATACGTTCAATCTATATTGTTCATTTTTATAGGCACATAAAACAATATAGATGGTTTATGACGTCTTTAATCTTGAACCATCTTGCTGTCAAATTATACGGCCTACTTGACGGTGGGATATATGGCATAAGATTTAATTTATGTTAGTCAAATGGTTTATGACATCTTATACATTCTTTTGTTAGCTCAGCCAACACTTCTTCACTTCCTTTTTTCCCTTGCAGACTCCCTCTCATCCAACACTTATTCACTTCCTTTTTTCCCTCCAGACGCTGACACAGGTTTCATTCTTAGTTTATATAAAATATAGTGTGATATACTCATATTTTGGTTTATTGTTAGTTTAGAATGTTTTTTTATGGTGTGTTTGGTCGTCTTTCATGTTGTAGATATGAGATAAAAAAAATACGGAGCAGACACAGACATGAAGATGATGATGTGATCATTATTCGATTTTTACGGTAAAGTTTTTCCTTAAATCTTTTGTCAATGAATATCTTTCATATAGATTTTAAGTTTACCACAGTAAGATATGTTTTGTAATTTCAATACTGTGCATAGGAAAATGGTTTGTTCATAACATGTAGTTAATCCACCACACCGGCGGCTTCAGATTCATTTCGTTTGGTTGTTGTGTGTTAGTGCACTTTTTTGCGTTTGTTTGTGGTTGGTTATATTAGTTCAGCTCTTATTGTGTTTTGGTTACTTAAGAGTATTTGATTTATAGTTTCTGTTGTGGTTGCAGAGGTTAATAAAATGCCAGAACCAGCAGATAGATGAAGACTTGAAGCTATAGTTTGAAGATTTGAAGATAAATCAAAGAAAATTGAACAACTACTTGGTGACAAAAACATATTTAAGCTATTTCTTTGTATGCGCCTAATTTAGTACATATAATGAGAATTGCTATAGTTATTCCACCAAATGTTTAATTTTGTACTTAATTCAATATACTTTGAATTGCTTTTATAGCTTCATTCAATGTATTTGTAACTTTATTTAAAATACACATGTTATGGTTATAACTTATAAGTTCTGGATAAAAAGATAACCATAAAATGATGTTTTGTAATCAATGTTATGGCTGGTACGTTTGACATTTTTCTACTTAAAAAAAATGTCGTCCAATGATCAACGATGTGAAACGACGCCCCGCCGCAACGCGGCGATCTGGAACCCATCTCGTTTACAAACATTTGCAAGCATTGTTCAAAATAACAAACATACAAACAACGCAATTCATATACCTCATGCAAGGCTTGAGGTGTGCCAAATGTGACACGAGCGTGTCTAAGATACTTGCCATTGTGATCATAGCCCAATGCAACATCGATGACGCCACGGAAGAATGCTCTGATCTCCGCCTCCTTGGTGGAACGAGTAACATCGCTAATATAGAGAGCATGAGCCTGCATTAGTAAAAGAAACAGACGGATTATTTAATATTAAACAAAACTTACAGATAATGAGTTTATGCAGCAACACTTAGCATATAAAACTTGCAGCAAAAACATTCCATTTTCTACTAACAATCATATAATTTGAATTGGCATCACTATAAACTTCAAAACACAAAAGGACTGCTGTATGATATAGATAAGTATCCCCTTGCCGAAACACTAAAAATGTCAGTTTGGAATTGTGTTATCGCAAGCACTTCAAACAACCCCTAAAACACATTATCTGATGTTATATCCTAAAACAACCCATATTGCTTCTAATTCAATTAAGCTCTGCTAATCCTTCTACAGGGTGTTTTGAAAAATATTTTATGTCGAAAATAAGCACTTCCCAGCAAGACACTAAAAAGTGCTAGTATTATATTTCAGAAACACAATACCAAACATATGTACCCTTTTAAAATTAAAGGAATCAAGGTTTTTTTGTACAATTAAAACACTTGAGATTACTTTCAACCCACTTTCTTCCAAAACTATGTTTTTCAATCTGACTTTTACCTGACTTGAACCAATCTGACTTGAACCAATCTAACTTGAACGAGACAACCAATTTACTTTCAATTCGAAAATCCCCAAAATGCTTTCTAAGTGCCAAATGTATTCAACGTCCTGACTCTGAAAGATTTCCACTTTCTTATCCACAATAACTACACCAGAATTAACATCTGTTAGGCGCGCTTTGATCGTAAGGTAGCTCTGGACGGGTACAGCCAATGTGAACTTGACTACTGGTAGGTCCTCTTCTTCTAATCCAATATAATTATTTGGATTGGCTCTAAAGATTAGAGCGTAATAATGACCAGTGAGACCCCGATCTCCAAGAGCAGCTTCTCCATAGTAAGCCACTATGTCGCCAGATACATTTGTTGCACCAACAGATGAGACGTTTTTAAGCTTCAATTTGAATTTCGTATCTACCGCGCATAATTTAGATAAACACGGCCATCTGTACTTTCATATTTAAGGGTGCCAAACGTGTGGTTTAAACCACCAGACCAAAAGTCCGAGAGGGGTGCAATACCTTCCCCATTTGTAAGTAGATACGTTTGACCTTTATCATCACTCGTAGCTTGGACCTTCACTTTAACCTCGATAGATGATCCAAAAGGGATGGAGTGAAGACAACTTGGATCTCCAAAGGGTATAAATGAATCATTCTTTATGTGTTCCGGTTTATCCCATTCACGGTCGAAGTAAGATACAAAACAATTATCATTTTTATCAATGCTCACCCACCCATCAGGTCTTGACCGATAAGTATCTATGACCAAAACATCCCCATATATGCTGCCTTTGTCAAAAGAGGAATGATCAACCCTGACATTCATCGAAAATATCTCGAATCGAGAAATTAGACCTTCAAACCTGATGAAAATCCAAACAACCATCACAAAACTAAAAACGGAAAATTAAAAAATACAGAACCCTAACCTTTTGCAGCAACTAATAAGTCCATGACGCTATTTGTTTTATTCAAAAATGTTTTGATTTAATAAACACAAACTAAATTAGCAATATCTATATTAAAAATTCCTCCCAAGATACCTTAAATCTATTTGTTGGAAAACTTATGAATTGTTATCTTGCTAATTTCCCTAAAGTTGTAGAACCTAATCACCCATATATAAATCCAGTGTTCGATTTTGCCAAAAAAGCACCCACCATAAAAAATTTCTTTTGTATGGTTTAAGTCATCGAACTTCTTTTGCACATACAAGTCACTAAAAGATGTTTTGTTTCACATTGGGACATTTTGTGAACAGTGAACATTTATATATATAAGAATATTGTAGAAATCCATATTTACAGTGTCATTTCACAACAAAAAAAAACTGCGTAACTAGTTTTTCAAAACTGATTAAAAAAACTATAACAATTGTTTAATTTTATTGATATTTTAATTTTATTTATATTATAATATTTCGGTTACATATTAGCCGACCTTTACAAAAAGTCAATTTACAAAGGCATGATGAAAAGGTACAATACTTTAACAGCCATACATTTTATATACATTCCATGAAATGAAATGAACATATATTTTATATGCATTCCATGAAATGAACATATATTTTATATACATTGCATGAAATGCAATGAACATAGCATAGAATATATCTATTTTTTTCAATATGCAAACATGTAGTTACCTAGCATCTTTAGATATCGGAATTATATGATAATCCGTGGGCCTCAGTTCTTTGCGGCGATAAGATGACTGGAGTGTTTTTTGCCATTCGTTGCCGTAGTTCGAAGTGCTAGATGGATGGATGCCCAAAAGATGACAGCATTTTTCCATTACCGCTTCAGTTGCGGTACACAGAGGTAATATGTTCGAGCTATGAGCCTGAACCTGCCAAAATAATTTAAATAACCAAAAACTAATGTTTAGAAAGAAGGAAAAAAAAAATTAAGACAATAGATCAATGTCCCGGGAAAGGGACACTAACCTAGCAAAACTATCAAAATTATGCTAAATCGGGACAATTACTTTTTTAAAAAGATTTCAACTTTTTGTAAACTTAACTTACCATCAATGAGTCGTGGTATCTGTTAAATAACTTGGATAGGTCACAAAGGTAATCACAAATAATATCTGGCAGCAATTGTCTACAAGCCCTATCTACATTCTGGAAAAGAAAGTTAGATGTATCAATACAACAAATATAATTCATATTTTTGAAATGTCTAAAAATGTCTAAAGAAGTATAAAAGTTCATTATGATATTCGTCTTACATCAGTAAACTCCACCAACTGTAATCCCAACTCACGTTCTATGCCGTCCGACAACGCCTGTTTGGAGCCAAGAAAAGCAATAATAATAAAACTGCGACCCGAGATGAGAAAGTTGTAACATTGAAACGAAAAGAAAAGTCTTACTTTTAACTTAAAGCCTCTACCTCTACCAGGAGAGTTCATGATACGTGACCGCACTAACAATAGTGTATGCAGTATATATCCAAACGTATTTCCCTATTAATGAGATGATTAAACATTTCAAATCAATCGAATATACAAGCATAACATCACCGGGAAGAACATCACAAGAATACCTCTGAATCAATAGACAAATCCTCAAATTTGAATGTGCATTCTGCTAGTCTCAGTCTTTTTAAACATGTAAATCTGTTGAGAACACAAAAGACAACTATAAATATGAATAAATATGAAATTCGACCTAAAAGTAGTAGGGTATCTCTTTTAGAAACAAAGAGTATAGCTGGTGCTACAATGTTGAATTCATTATATAAAAAATATGTAAAACAGGCAATTACATCTAAGTAGATAAGAAAATAACATTTACCACGCAAGTTGATAACTTGACCTAAAAGTAGGGTAAAAATTAAGATAAAGAATGTGAAAAACTTACTTGCACGCAAATTCAAAAAATGTGTTCTGAGAATACTCGGTTCCCTCTGATAAAAAGAAAAATTGTGAGATCTAGCTTATGTAACTGATTTGGGCGAAGTTATATTTGCAATGAAATATTATTGTGAGATCTATACCTACCTATTATTTCGAGGATGTCATTGCTATCTTTTGATTTTTTCCATTCATTCCACAACTTAAACATCTCTTGTTGTTCGCCACTAAATGCTTGGAACCCACAAAAAATTATACCTTTAAAAGCTAGAAAGCGTTCATTTATAGCAGCCTGAAAAAAATATTATATATATATATATATATATATATATATATATATCAGCATTCAGTTTTTCTTCCAAATCTTTAAAATTATGCATCTGTGTAGAAGTTACGTACAACATGACATTGTTGAATGTACTCTCTTAGTCGATGAGGGGTCATACATATTATCCGGTCTGCGTTCTGCGTGTGAATTCCATGCCTACATACATCATTAGTTTACAAATGAGGCATGCACATGTAGAGTCATTAAAGAAGACATGTTGAACTAAAACTCAGTGAAGTACCACAACGTTGCGAGATCATAATAGAAATCTTCAGCCACGTTTATATCTCCCTCAACACGAAAGTAAGGAGTATCCGGCCGAAATCTACATGCAATCTCCCTTTCATTTATAATAAAATGTTGTCGTGCATTACTCAGAGCCTGCAAAAAATGTCTAATTTATATAAATGTAATCCATGTATACAAATACATATATGCCTGTATGTATACATATACATATATGCATGTATGTATACAATATACACACATGTATATACGTATATGAAACAATGAAAATATAACAAAAGTACATATACCAAATCATTAACATCTCCCCAGCCCACACATACTCCCGAATACAAAAATATGTTAGCAAGCACGTCTCTGATACAAATGGATCGAATCAAATCAGCTACATTGGTTGCCGTGGTTGTGGGGAAAACAAAAACAACTTTTGCATTTGCTTTTTGATTGAAAAATGTTGGCGCCCATGTGTCCATGCCATTAGTAAGCATATGCTTGATCCTCTGCAAAGAAAAAAGTGTAGACAAGATATATTTAGGTGAGAATTTTAAAGTGTGTTTAGAAAGAGTTAGGGAAGAGAAGAGAAAAAATAGACCTTAGCAATCCATCCCCCCTGTATCCTAAATGTTAAGATGCCAGCTTCGTGTAGAAAAAGTTCTTTAATCATTTGGGATTTCCGAGTTTCAATATAGTTCTTGACTTTCTACAGTAATAAAATATAATATCAAAAGAATAGATATAATATATATATTTCATTAAAAACTCCAGCATATTCGAAAGCCATGATTTTTAACAAGAGAAAACCTGTGCAATATCTACTGGTCCTTCTATGTCAAAATAAAATGGGTCACTCTCTATGAATACGTCAGATGCATACAGTACACCAAAGCTGTAATAAGTATGAAATGTAAATTTCTAGAAGAAAATAGTCAAATAACATACAAAAAAATAATATATATATATATATATATATATATAAAAAAAAAAAAAAAAAAAAAAAAAAAAAAAAAAAAAAACATAGTCACCGTAATTTGTACGAGCATTCCCTTCCAAAGGTTCAATGACGGCACTATCCGGTAATTCATATTCATGATCCATGACGTAAGTAAATAAATCTGTGATCTGTTGATGCAGAGCGAATCGACTATACATCTACATTTAAATAAATATAATAATAATAATAATAATAATAATAATAATAATAATAATAATAATAATGAAAGCACTCGTGGTTGAACTAGACATTTCTCTGGTAACAAAATAGATACGTAAGTACTTTAACCAAAATAATAATTTCTTAGTAGTTTCCTCGAAAGAGCAATTTTTAATATAGATAGAAAAGCCCCAAATTAAAACATAAAACGCATAGTTTTATGTTACCTATCTATAAGAAAAACAACCTCAATTTAACACTTAACATCATCGTACAAAAAAAGAACAATTAATAATTTACATCAAACATAAATAATAAATAAAAAAAAATGGGCGGGTTGTGTTATTCATCTACAAACATGTATTATATATTATATATCGTCAATCAATAAATAAAAAAAATGGGCCAGTTGGATGAATAAATCAATCATCAATTGGATCAATAAAAATAATAAAAATAAATAAATAAAGTTTACCGGTTTGTTGATCAATTTCTTTCTTGCGGCTTGCGGCTTGATCAAGTTATGAAAGGTAGGATCCAAGGCTGTCAAACTCGCGAGTTTACACGTAAGATCGTACGATCTTACGTGCACACCAGTCAAAATCGTGTAGGATCGTGGTAGGATCGCATCTGAGGTAGGATCGTAAGTAGGATCGTAGGATCGCACGTAAGATCGTAAGATCGACACGCGATCCGAGTTCATTTTTTTTTTTTTTTTTTTTTTTTTTTTTTTTTTTTTTTTTTAATCTTTTAAGTCCATCCCTCTTGCTTAGGCAAAAAAAAAAAAAAAACGTGTGTTTTACTAATATCTAATGAGTAAACCACTATTGTTTCATTTTCTAAATAGATTATAGTTTATACAGAGTTTTCTGCTTTTCCAAATAGATTATAGTCTCAAAAGTGTTCAATAATTTAATTTAGTTTACTTCACTGTAATTAAACTAATCAAATGGTATGTTTTGTAATGCCACTTATAAAACGTTTGTTTTGTTGAAATCATGTTGATGGCTTGTATGTTTTGAGACATTTAAGACCTATGTTATGTAATATTATTGCACTAAATCGTTAATGTAACGATTAAAACTTGATTTTTTTGTGTTTTACAATTACTTTGGTGTTTGAAATTTAAACTTTGTCATTTTCAAGATGATATTATATGAACTTATCTTTTACGTTGAGTAAAAATGTAAAACAGTTTGACTCGTATATCATCGGTTTACAAAATATGACAAATTGGTAGGATCGTAGGATCGCGATCCGATCTTACGATCTCGATCTTGCAAAGACAAAAACGATCCTGCGTGGGATCGCGATCTTGACAGCCTTGGTAGGATCCACATTGTTGTTTATATACCCCACATAGCCGACTTATTAGGGTTGTCTTTTGTCCCCTATTGGTTTTAAAATATATAGTATTGACCCTTGCATAAACTTAATGTTGTCTTTACAAACCAACCAAGCATAACACTTTTCTATCAAGTTATCTATACTACTTATAATGGAGGAATGATTTTCTCTCTCTAAAAAAACCAGATGTACAACAAATGATGCATGTTTTATAACACTTTAAAGCTAAGTAATTTTCATAATTACAACAACCAAATGATTGTGTACAACAAAAACTAGCATGAATCGAAATTCAGACCACTTTCCTTAGAATTCTACATTAATAGCATTAAAAACTCCCATACACCCAATATTACAGTCATTTAAACACAATGTACAACCCTCATTCTACATTAATAGCATTAAAAACACCCCTACACCCAATATTACAATCATTTAAACACAATGTACAACTCTCATTCTACATTAATATCATTAAAAACACCCCTATACCCAATAATACAATCATTTAAATATAATGTACAACCCTCATTCTACATTAATAGCATTAAAAACACACATACACCCAATATTACAATCATTAAAACACAATGTACAACCCTCCATATTAACCTAGACACGAACATGTGACTAAGACTCGACTCAATAAAACTCGACTTGATACACAAGGCTGTGAGCTCAAGCTCATGGTATCCCTTGTTCTCGCGACTCAATAACAATGACAACAACAAAACGAAAGAAAATGATACCAAACAATTATTTAACTTCATATTTATTAGTTTTAATCTTTATTTAATCAAAAACTCTTGATTAAATACCAACAATAATAGAGCTTTCATGAGTGATTGATAAAAAAAAAAAAACCAACAATAATAGAACAATGTATAGGGATATAAAACAATCAAAGATATATATGGTGTATTTTCAGGATAAGGGACATCTAAAGCATATATCTCATATATATTGTATTAAGAAATGGAGAGCGCGCTCACCTGAACACTCCCGGCATTAGCAGTGGTCTTGTTATTCTTTGCGTTATTTGGTCCGCCATTATTAATATAAGGAGACAAAAGGGTTTGCACAAACATAGGAGACATAATATGTTCCTTACTCCTAGACAGCTGTGTATTCTCGTCACAAAAGTAAGTTGTTGGCGGCGTTATCCTATACTCATTAGTATCCTTAAGCATATAGTGAATAGCATGATCCTTCATCTCAAGGTCTTTTGGAAAGAGTTCCCAAGAATTGTAGCTTTTCATAACCCAGATGCCACGTGAGGGGAAAACATCTTCGGCATAAGTGGAAAAGATGCATAGACGGCCTTCGATGATCCCGAGTTTGTAACCATAATTCCAAACGTATCTGGTGTCATTAGGTTGGGGAATTTCTCTAAATTCCTCTTTAGCTAAATCGAAAGACACAAGCAATACCTTTTCGTCCGTAGTATATTTAGCATCAAACCAAAACCAGTGAAGTGCGCCATTGAATAAGATACCAGGCATTTCATGCACGTTAAACCTATAATTGACATGTCGAAAAAGTTTCCAAATATTTGATTATTATTATTATTATTATTATTATTATTATTATTATTATTATTATTAATAACTTGTTAAAAAAAATGTAAAAAGAAGTAAACTACAAAATATGGTCCCTGTGGTTGTGTTTTCGGTACACACACAAACAAACCCAAACATCCACCCATCTCTCTCTCTTTTCTCCCTCACTATCCCTAACCCTAGCCGCCCCCTTTAATATCCGGCCACCACCACAGCCACCGCCGGCCACCACTCTACACCACCACCACCAATCGATTCCCCATCATCCCTACTCTTAGATCTACAACAACACGCGCCTATAACCCCTTATTTCATTTCGAATCACCACCAAATTCACCACTATTCGTTGTTTTTGGAAGGATTATCACGGTTTGGGCTTTATAGATCGAAGGTGAGACGAGTTTTACTCGTATTCTTGATAAAATCGTGACCTAAGGTCACGACTTGATGATATTCGGATGGGTTAACATTTGTGAACGCGTAATACAAATGGGTTTTGGTTGAAAACATGTTTTCTACAAGGTTTGGTATCCGGGTTTGGTGTTATTGTATGGTTCGATTGAACCGTGAGTCTAAGACTCACGGCTTGGTATTGGATCCGAGCTTATGGCTCGATAATATTTCTTCTCTTGGTCTTGAGTCATGGTTTTCATGACTGATTTCGTTGGGCCTTGGTTTGACTCGTTGGAGTCACGGCTTTGTGGCCGTATTTGGTTGTTCGTTGCCGCGACCCTATGTGGTCAAATTGGCAGTTTGAGGGTGCTCGTTAGAGCTTATTTTGCGACCCATGGTTGTTTGGTTCGAGTCCTTGTGACTCGTGGTATTGAGCCGTGACTCAAGTGAGTCGAGGGCTCGGGTTCGGCTTGGTAAACCGACCCACACATTAACTTTGTTAATGTTATTTATTGAATATTTGAGAACCTAATTGTCACCTTGTTGTGGTATTTCATTTTGGCCGTATACTTTTGGTTGGGTCGGGACCGTGTTTGGTCTCGACATGGGATGTGATTATTGGTAATTGAGGAGTTGTTGACGAAAGTTATTGGGGACCGATTGTGAGACGGTCGTTAGATTGACGGAGATAGGTTAGTCGGGTGCCGTAGTCGGACCCTATTGTTGTAGCCCGTGGTCTGAGATTGTGATTGGACGGAGATTGGTTATTTTATGACTTTTGCTTATTATTGGACTTGGACAATGAGCCGAGAGTCATGACTCGGACATATGACCATCTCGTATAACTCAATAACTATTAAAATTGAAACGGAAATAATAAAACTCGTAATAATAATTATTGATAATATGAACGTTTATATGAAAGTATATACGTGAATAACGTATATATAACTATATAAACGCGTATATTAATAATAATAATAATCACGAGTCGTATTATAAATAATACGATTAGATATATATTAGGCTACGAAAGTGGCGTAATATTATTAAACGTATTACTATTATAAAAATTGTGTTATAAAACGGGAAACTCCCGACAATTATGAAACGTTTAATAAAATGTCGTTTTGGACATATAACGGATAAACTTATTGAGTTAGGCGAAGTTGTCGTCATTCGGGTCCAGGTAAGTTACTATTTGTGACGTTCGTGTTGTCACGGATATATGACGACTAATATAGACGTTTTCTTTAATTAAATAACCACTTAACCGTAAGGTTGAGCCGGGTTATTTAGCTATATGAAACGAACATATTAGTGGGCATCGTATCCTACGACGCCCATAGGTTGTAGTATATGTAAAGTGTAATAGATTGCGAGTGTATATATCGGGAAATCTGGCCAATTTGACGATATATATGAGGAATTTATTAAACTATGATATATACTATATAGTAATTATGTGCTATGTGCTTAGGTTGGGTGTAATCTTGGAACGGTATGTTATGTAAATAAATATGAGGATTATCAAATCGACGGATTTGGTAAACTTTGGCGATTTATTTAAATGATATATTGGGCTAATATTAGATATATAGTTTATTTATTTTTCTATGTGTGATCTTTTGGTTTGTTTTGAGTCGACCCACTACCCGTATGGATACCAAACGCAAAATACACCAAACTAATACGAAATGGATTTTCGGAAATAAAACGGATTCTCGTCCGGGTTTGGGAATATTATATATTTGAGGAAATGATTTCTGAAAGAGTTAATATTGTTAGGTCGTGCCAAGTCCGTAGTTGCTGTTTCGTGAGTTATCATACATCTTATTTCTACCTACCTCGTCTTGCTATTTTTCTGGACTTGAGGTGAGTCATAGCCCCATTTTACTCTTGAACTATGTTTTCAATGATTGGGGTGAGAAACGTGCAAATCATTTTACGTGGACTATTATCGCTTTTATATTCTTTCTAAACTTGCTATGCGTATGGACTAGGATATATTGTCAGCTTTAGTCACATAGTTTTGTGTGTAATATTCAAGGTTGGCTTATTTGGTTATTGGTGGATTGTCAGCTTTAGTCACATAGTTTTGTGTGTACTATTCAAGGTTGGCTTATTTGATTATTGGTGGATTGTCAGCTTTAGTCACATAGTTTCGTGTGTACTATTCAAGGTTGACTTATTTAGATACTATAGTGTGCACCTATAGGTTATTAATACTTCGGAGGTTATCCGAGTATTTATTGGTATTGCGGGGGTTACCCGAATATCTATGTTGTTACGGAAGGGTATCCGTGTGTTATGTTGAGAGCGGAGGGTATCCGCAGGCTTTTAGCGAATCCTTAGTCTAGCTAGCAAGCGTTTTGCGTATATGTCCACTATATTGTTAGTTGAATTTAAACCTATGATCTCACCAGCGAAAGCTGACTTTTAGCACGTTTTCTCAGGTAATTAAGTGTTGAGATGCATGCTTGGAATGGAAGGCTCGGCCAAGGCATACGGTTTATGGATCTATTTTTCTAAACTCTGATAATTAAATTTGGACCTATTGTTATTTTATTTTGGGCCTGACTCTGAATGATGTTGGGATAAATGTAAACCTTAAAACCCCGTTTTGGTTGTGTTTTTATTATGTTTACTTTATCTCGTTCTATATTGTCTTGTGTTGGATACCAATCCCCGTAGCACCCCGAAAGCTTGTTGAGTCTTTCGCTGTATCAAATTTTGGGGGTGTTACAGATTGGTATCAGAGCCAAGGTTATAGAGAACTAGGTAAATAAACGCCTAAACTATAACCGTATTTTTATAGAAAATGATCCTTGACCACCGCCCGCCAGCCCGCCAAGCCGAAGCATCTTCTATTATTTGAGGTATTATGAGATATTTGAGATGATTTTAGGTTTATGGATTTTAGCAATATGATGGCGTTCTCGAGGATTTATATGGTCTATATGTTTTATAAACATTTTAGTAATGCGGTGTTTGAAATTCTTTTTATTGAGATTATATGATGGAACTATTTGATGAGTATTTTTGGTATGGTATTATGAGTTGTGATTTAGTTGTTTTGAAACACTTACACGTACCCTACGCCGTTGTCACAAACCATGGCCTCCCATATGCCCGATGTCGTCGAGGATATTCTTACTGCACCGGTTTTACCTGCACAGTTCACGATGGCATCTGATGACCCTTACCAGATGGCCATGTCTTCAGCTACTGTATCACAGGCAGCTTCTACTTCAGCACTACCTGCTGCATCTACGCAGGGACCCTCATCTTCTTTAGGGCTCCCTGGTACATCGAGGCAGCTTACTCTTCATCAGGCTTTGGCTCGTGTGGAACCACGCTTTGCCCATCGAGCTACGACGCGCATGTCGGTACGCCCTACTCCATCACCTTTACAGATTGATGCTCACTCTCTTCTGTCTGAGGCGCCACCCACATCATTGCGCCGTCGTCCTAGATCACCTACTACATCTCCACATGGTTCACCTAGTAGGAGACGACGAGTGATGAGGTACTCTTCCGATGAGGAGGAGGAGGAGTACGAGGGTGAGGATGAGGCTGATGACCCTGAGCGGGAGGATGATCCTCAGGAGGCTGAGCAGGGTGATGATGATGACCCTGAGGAGGAGGATGACCCTCAGGAGGATGAGATGCCTGATGATGATAATGATGGGTTAGCACCACCAGCTCAGGCTGAGAAGCCCGATTCCCCGATACATCCGTTAGAATCGGTTCCACCTGATCATCCGTTTTCATTTGATACACCACCTGGTAGTCCTGTGGCGTCGGATGCACCTTCTGAGGTTTCTGCTGAGCATGCAGAGTTAGGTAAGACTGGTAGGATGTGGGCTCAAATTACTGCACTGGGCGAGAGGATCTCGCGGATGTCTGACCGACTTGAGATGATTATTGCTGAGTTTATTGCTGAGTTTGTTGTTGAGTTGAGAGTTGATTTGACTACTGTCATGGGTAGGACGATAGCGATTAAGACATGTATGATAGAGATACATGAGCAGATAGAGAGTCTGCAGAGAGGTTTCCTCACGGCTCGCGAGGGAGATCGCAAGTTGTGGCAGAGGAACACAGTGTTAGAAAAGGAGGTTGCGGGCCTCTAGAGGGATAGAGATACACATCGTGTTGAGCAGGGATCATTATTGAGGAATTTGGATGGTTTGGGATCGGAGTTGAGGAGTCTACGCCAGCATCGTGGCTAGATCGATTTGGAATCAGGTTGTTGTGTTGCTACATAAGCCAAGGAGTATTTGGTTAGGAGAGCTAGTTATTATAGCTCTTATGTCATGATATTCGGATTGTACGTTCGTCTCGTATGGAACGATTAGTATTTATCATGTCTTTGGTATTTTGGAACGAAGTGTCGATCACTACTTGTATGGACGATGGTGATCTCGTACGATATTCTACGGTTTTTGGCGTACATGGAGAATTGTGTTCCTATTTGCGTGGTTGATATTGTCTTGGAATTATATTAAATGGCTGTACGACGAAACCCTGTTAGAGCTACCCGAACTAGTACGGCAGCGACTACCCCTGGTCGCCGAGGACGCCGTCCTACTCGAAATATTGAAAACCCCTACTCTTGACAACCTGGACACCACTAACCGTAACAACAGGAATCAAAATGTTGATGTTCAGGGAGTCAATGGTCATGTTCCACTTAATGCACCTACTGTAGATCAGGCAATGATCAACCAACTCGTGGAGCAAAGAGTTACTGAACTACTCGCTGAGTCAAATCATTCCAACAATTCTGCTGGAACTTTTCCACCTGTTCGTGCTAATGGATGTCAATACAAGGAATTCAAGATTTGTGGACCCATTGAGTTTGGTGGAACTGAAGGAGTGGTTTACTTAGTCAGATGGATTGAGAAGACTGAGTCAGTGTTTAATGTTAGTGGTTGTGCGGAGAATGCGAAGGTAAAGTTTGCTTCTTTTACTTTCAAGGATGAAGCTTTAACTTGGTGGAACAACTACCGAAATGCAGTTGGAAGTGATGTAGCTTATGCCATGACTTGGGAGCAATTTAAGTCTTTGCTGATTCAGACTTATTGCCCAAGGAATGAGGTCAAGAAACTAGAGATTGAGTTTTGGAACCACAAGGTGAAAGGTAATGATATGGCGACTTACAATCGTCGTTACCAGGAATTAGCCTTGTTGTGCCCAGATATGGTGAAAACTGAGACTCAAAAGATCGAGAGGTATACTGATGGGTTGCCTGTAGCTACGAGGAATGATGTGATTTCTGCTAGGCCTGCAAACATCCATGAGGCAATCACAATTGCTCAACAACTTATGGATTCATTGGAGTTAGAAGAAGCTGATAAGGAGAAGAATGGAAAGAGAAAGAAAGACCGTCACTCTAAGGGTAATGATCACCGAAGCAAGAGACAAGCTAAGGCTTATGCTATTGGGAATGGAGATAAGAAGAACCAGAACGGTGATGCACCCAAGTGTGACCGTTGCCACCAGCATCACACTGGATGGTGTAGTGTGAAATGCCAGAATTGCTCAAAGAAAGGACACACAGCTAGGGATTGTAGAGCCCGACCTCTTGCTATGGTTCAAGCTGCTCCTGAGATGAGAAATAAGGCAGATGTTACTTGTTATGGGTGTGGAAAGAAGGGACACTATAGGAATGAGTGTAGAGAATCGCGGAACCGTGGAAATCAAGGCTCGGGTGGTAATGGGTACAATTATGGAAACCGTGGAGCTGGAGGAAACCGTGGATGACAAGATAATGGGGACCAACGTGTGGAAGCTGGAGCTGCCCAGGGAAGAGTGTATGCACTCGGGAACGAGAGAGGAGAAGATCCGAACGTCGTTACCGGTACGTTCCTTCTCAATAATCGTTATGCTTCCATACTATTTGATACTGGTGCCGATAGAAGTTTTGTGTCCACTACGTTTGCACCCTTACTAGAGAAACCCCCGATGACCTTAGGAATTGGATATGATATTGAGTTAGCTAATGGAAACATAGAAAGGATTAATACTATCATTCGCGGTTGTACGTTAAATTTCTTGAACCACCCTTTCAACATAGATCTTCTACCCGTCACGTTAGGAAGTTTTGATGTTATCATTGGTATGGATTGGTTGTCGAAGTATCGTGCTCACATACTTTGCGACGAGAAGATCGTGCGCGTACCATACGGAAAGGAAGTCCTAAATATATTAGGAGACCGAAAGGATTCTAGGAGCCCATCCCGATTAGCAGTTATATCTTGCACTAAGTTACCGAAGCTAATGGAGAAGGGATGTTACCTTTTCTTAGCCCAAATTTCTGAGAAGGGAGAGACGAAGAAAAAGGAAAGGTGCATTGGAGATGTGCCTATAGTTCGTGATTTTCCTGATGTGTTTCCCGATGATTTGCCGGGAATCCCGCCGACTAGGCAAGTGGAGTTTCAGATTGAGTTGATACCTGGTGCTGCACCTGTAGCACGAGCACCTTATCGTCTTGCACCTACCGAACTGGAAGAGTTGTTGAAACAATTGGCGGAGTTAGCCGAAAAAGGATTCATAAGACCAAGTTCTTCACCTTGGGGAGCCCCAGTTTTATTTGTGAAGAAGAAGGATGGATCGTTTCGTATGTGTATTGATTATAGAGAGTTGAATAAGTTAACGGTGAAGAATCGATACCCGTTACCTAGGATCGATGACTTGTTCGATCAACTTCAAGAATCGAGTGTGTATTCGAAGATTGATTTGAGATCGGGATATCATCAACTTCGAGTTCGCGAGGAAGACATTCCGAAAACGGCTTTCAGAACCCGTTACGGGCATTACGAGTTTCAGGTGATGCCGTTTGGGTTGACTAACGCACCAGCAATATTCATGGATCTCATGAATCGTGTGTGTAAGCCTTACTTGGATAAGTTCGTGATTGTATTCATCGATGACATTCTGATTTATTCGAAGAGTGAGAAAGAGCATGAGGAGCATTTAAGACTCATTTTGGAATTGCTCAGGAAGGAGAAACTCTATGCCAAGTTTACGAAATGCGAATTTTGGATTCCGACGGTACAATTTTTGGGTCATGTGATTGATAGACAAGGAGTCCATGTGGATCCTGCAAAAATTGAGGCGATAAAAGATTGGGCTGCACCTACAACCCCAACCGAAGTTCGTCAATTTTTGGGTTTAGCTGGTTATTACCGAAGATTCATCGAGGGATTTTCGAAGATAGCTAAACCAT
Source organism: Artemisia argyi (assembly GCA_030686995.1). Classification (NCBI taxonomy): domain Eukaryota; kingdom Viridiplantae; phylum Streptophyta; class Magnoliopsida; order Asterales; family Asteraceae; genus Artemisia; species Artemisia argyi. The sequence goes on from CM060695.1 coordinate 174,758,275, forward strand.
TGACCAAATTGACCCAAAAGAGTGTTACGTATGAATGGGGAGATAAAGAAGAGGAAACGTTTCAATTGCTTAAGAAAATGTTGTGTAGTGCTCCTATCTTAGCGTTACCAGAAGGTAACGAGGATTTCGTCGTCTATTGTGACGCCTCACATAAAGGTTTAGGAGCCGTGTTAATGCAACGAGAGAAAGTGATAGCTTATGCTTCCCGACAGCTCAAAAAGCATGAGAAAAACTACACTACCCATGATTTGGAGCTCGGTGCTGTGGTTTTTGCTTTAAGAATATGGAGACATTACTTGTACGGAACCAAGTGTGTTGTATTTACTGACCACAAAAGTCTACAACACATCTTGAATCAAAAAGAGCTCAACATGAGACAACGATGTTGGATCGAGTTGCTAAGCGATTATGATTGTGAAATTCGCTACCACCCTGGTAAAGCAAACGTCGTTGCTGATGCTCTTAGTCGAAAGGAAAGAGTACCACCATTACGAGTTAGGTCATTGGGAATGGCTATCGTATCGCCATTACCGTCTCAAGTACTCGAAGCTCAAACGGAAGCGTTGAAAGCAGAAAATAGATCTGCTGAGAATATATTTGGGATGGCTGATAATGAGAAAGGATTTGTTAAGCGTTCTGATGGATTATTATGTTTTGGAGATCGGATTTGGGTACCTTTATATGGAGAAATTCGGGAATTGATTATGCATGAGTCGCATAAGTCAAGGTACTCCATTCATCCTGGTTCCGATAAAATGTACCAGGATCTTAAGAAGTTCTATTGGTGGCCAAATATGAAGGCAGGTATAGCATCGTACGTTAGTAAGTGCCTGACATGTGCTAAGGTAAAAGCTGAACACCAGAGACCGTCAGGATTACTAACGCAACCAGAACTTCCAGTCTGGAAATGGGAGCGGATTACTATGGACTTCATTACCAAATTACCGAGGACAGCTAGCGGTTGTGACGCTATCTGGGTAATTGTGGATCGTCTGACAAAGTCTGCTCATTTCTTAGCTATTAGTGAAGATGATAGTGTGGATAAGCTTGCGAGATTATATGTGAAGGAAATTATTTCGCGTCATGGAGTCCCGATATCTATTATTTCGGATCGTGATAGTCGTTTTACGTCAGCTTTGTGGCGATCACTTCAAACGGCTTTGGGGACGAGGCTTGATATGAGTACTGCATATCATCCCCAAACCGATGGTCAAAGTGAGAGGACCATTCAGACGTTAGAGGATATGCTTCGTGCATGCATCATAGACTTTGGTAAAGGCTGGGAGAAGTATTTACCCCTTGCGGAGTTCTCCTATAATAATAGCTACCACACAAGTCTTAAAGCTGCACCATTCGAAGCTTTGTATGGCAGAAAGTGTCGTTCGCCTATTGGTTGGGCGGAAGTTGGAGATAGTCAACTTACAGGCCCTAAGCTTATTTTAGAAACTACAGAGAAAGTGACTCAGATTCGTGATCGGTTGCAAGCCGCCAGAGATAGGCAGAAGAGCTATGCCGATCAGAGACGTAAACCTTTAGAGTTCCAGGTTGGAGACAAAGTGATGCTGAAAGTCTCGCCTTGGAAAGGTGTAATACGTTTCGGGAAACGTGGTAAACTCAACCCACGCTACATTGGACCATTCTTGATCTTAGAAGGGATTGGGCCCGTGGCTTATAGGTTGGAACTACCATCCGAGCTGAGCAAAGTTCACGACGTGTTTCACGTGAGTAATTTGAAGAAATGTCTTTCTGATGAAATGCCCGTCATTCCAATGAGGGACATTTGTGTTGATGAGAAACTGAATTTCGTGGAGGAACCGATTGAGATTTTAGATCGTGAAGTTAAACGACTCAAGAGAAGTCGCATTCCGCTCGTCAAGGTTCGTTGGAATTCCCGACATGGACCAGAATTTACGTGGGAACGTGAGGACGAGTTCAGGAAGAGATATCCGAAGCTTTTCACTTCGTAGATGAATTTTTCCGAGTGAAACCCGGGACGGGTTTCCTTCTGAGACGGGGAGGATGTGACAACCGGCAGTTTAGGGAGCCATTTTAAAAACCCGCATTACAATTTAAGTTCGTTTATAATTTTTATTTGAAATTTTATTTCACAACGAACTTGTAAGACCTATTTTATGGATATTTTTAAATTATTGATGTTATGGGATTCGTGAATTATGTTCATAATTCATTATTGATTTAAATGCTCGGTGATGTATATTTGAAATTCTCACTTGTTACTACGTTGACTTTGGCACTAGGATTACCTAACAAAAGTTTTATGATTCGTCTTAACGAGTCCGATTATATTTTAATTATTTACGAGATGTTCTCGAGTGATATTGAAGTTTAAAATGAGCTCGGGTTCGGGCCACATGTTTTTACAATTACCCGCGTTACCCGCTCCACCGTAATAATATTATTATTATTATTACTATTATTATTATTATTATTATTATTATTATTATTATTATTATTATTATTATTATTATTATTATTATTATTATTATTATTATTATTATTATTATTATTATTATTAATAACTTGTTAAAAAAAATGTAAAAAGAAGTAAACTACAAAATATGGTCCCTGTGGTTGTGTTTTCGGTACACACACAAACAAACCCAAACATCCACCCATCTCTCTCTCTTTTCTCCCTCACTATCCCTAACCCTAGCCGCCCCCTTTAATATCCGGCCACCACCACAGCCACCGCCGGCCACCACTCTACACCACCACCACCAATCGATTCCCCATCATCCCTACTCTTAGATCTACAACAACACGCGCCTATAACCCCTTATTTCATTTCGAATCACCACCAAATTCACCACTATTCGTTGTTTTTGGAAGGATTATCACGGTTTGGGCTTTATAGATCGAAGGTGAGACGAGTTTTACTCGTATTCTTGATAAAATCGTGACCTAAGGTCACGACTTGATGATATTCGGATGGGTTAACATTTGTGAACGCGTAATACAAATGGGTTTTGGTTGAAAACATGTTTTCTACAAGGTTTGGTATCCGGGTTTGGTGTTATTGTATGGTTCGATTGAACCGTGAGTCTAAGACTCACGGCTTGGTATTGGATCCGAGCTTATGGCTCGATAATATTTCTTCTCTTGGTCTTGAGTCATGGTTTTCATGACTGATTTCGTTGGGCCTTGGTTTGACTCGTTGGAGTCACGGCTTTGTGGCCGTATTTGGTTGTTCGTTGCCGCGACCCTATGTGGTCAAATTGGCAGTTTGAGGGTGCTCGTTAGAGCTTATTTTGCGACCCTTGGTTGTTTGGTTCGAGTCCTTGTGACTCGTGGTATTGAGCCGTGACTCAAGTGAGTCGAGGGCTCGGGTTCGGCTTGGTAAACCGACCCACACATTAACTTTGTTAATGTTATTTATTGAATATTTGAGAACCTAATTGTCACCTTGTTGTGGTATTTCATTTTGGCCGTATACTTTTGGTTGGGTCGGGACCGTGTTTGGTCTCGACATGGGATGTGATTATTGGTAATTGAGGAGTTGTTGACGAAAGTTATTGGGGACCGATTGTGAGACGGTCGTTAGATTGACGGAGATAGGTTAGTCGGGTGCCGTAGTCGGACCCTATTGTTGTAGCCCGTGGTCTGAGATTGTGATTGGACGGAGATTGGTTATTTTATGACTTTTGCTTATTATTGGACTTGGACAATGAGCCGAGAGTCATGACTCGGACATATGACCATCTCGTATAACTCAATAACTATTAAAATTGAAACGGAAATAATAAAACTCGTAATAATAATTATTGATAATATGAACGTTTATATGAAAGTATATACGTGAATAACGTATATATAACTATATAAACGCGTATATTAATAATAATAATAATCACGAGTCGTATTATAAATAATACGATTAGATATATATTAGGCTACGAAAGTGGCGTAATATTATTAAACGTATTACTATTATAAAAATTGTGTTATAAAACGGGAAACTCCCGACAATTATGAAACGTTTAATAAAATGTCGTTTTGGACATATAACGGATAAACTTATTGCGTTAGGCGAAGTTGTCGTCATTCGGGTCCAGGTAAGTTACTATTTGTGACGTTCGTGTTGTCACGGATATATGACGACTAATATAGACGTTTTCTATAATTAAATAACCACTTAACCGTAAGGTTGAGCCGGGTTATTTAGCTATATGAAACGAACATATTAGTGGGCATCGTATCCTACGACGCCCATAGGTTGTAGTATATGTAAAGTGTAATAGATTGCGAGTGTATATATCGGGAAATCTGGCCAATTTGACGATATATATGAGGAATTTATTAAACTATGATATATACTATATAGTAATTATGTGCTATGTGCTTAGGTTGGGTGTAATCTTGGAACGGTATGTTACGTAAATAAATATGAGGATTATCAAATCGACGGATTTGGTAAACTTTGGCGATTTATTTAAATGATATATTGGGCTAATATTAGATCTATAGTTTATTTATTTTTCTATGTGTGATCTTTTGGTTTGTTTTGAGTCGACCCACTACCCGTATGGATACCAAACACAAAATACACCAAACTAATACGAAATGGATTTTCGGAAATAAAACGGATTCTCGTCCGGGTTTGGGAATATTATATATTTGAGGAAATGATTTCTGAAAGAGTTAATATTGTTAGGTCGTGCCAAGTCCGTAGTTGCTGTTTCGTGAGTTATCATACATCTTATTTCTACATACCTCGTCTTGCTATTTTTCTAGACTTGAGGTGAGTCATAGCCCCACTTTTACTCTTGAACTATGTTTTCAATGATTGGGGTGAGAAACGTGCAAATCATTTTACGTGGACTATTATCGCTTTTATATTCTTTCTAAACTTGCTATGCGTATGGACTAGGATATATTGTCAGCTTTAGTCACATAGTTTTGTGTGTACTATTCAAGGTTGGCTTATTTGGTTATTGGTGGATTGTCAGCTTTAGTCACATAGTTTTGTGTGTACTATTCAAGGTTGGCTTATTTGATTATTGGTGGATTGTCAGCTTTAGTCACAGTTTCGTGTGTACTATTCAAGGTTGACTTATTTAGATACTATAGTGTGCACCTATAGGTTATTAATACTTCGGAGGTTATCCGAGTATTTATTGGTATTGCGGGGGTTACCCGAATATCTATGTTGTTACGGAAGGGTATCCGTGTGTTATGTTGAGAGCGGAGGGTATCCGCAGGCTTTTAGCGAATCCTTAGTCTAGCTAGCAAGCGTTTTGCGTATATGTCCACTGTATTGTTAGTTGAATTTAAACCTATGATCTCACCAGCGAAAGCTGACTTTTAGCACGTTTTCTCAGGTAATTAAGTGTTGAGATGCATGCTTGGAATGGAAGGCTCGGCCAAGGCATACGGTTTATGGATCTATTTTTTTAAACTCTGATAATTAAATTTGGACCTATTGTTATTTTATTTTGGGCCTGACTCTGAATGATGTTGGGATAAATGTAAACCTTAAAACCCCGTTTTGGTTGTGTTTTTATTATGTTTACTTTATCTCGTTCTATATTGTCTTGTGTTGGATACCAATCCCCGTAGCACCCCGAAAGCTTGTTGAGTCTTCCGCTGTATCAAATTTTGGGGGTGTTACACATCTATACATGACATCGTTACATGAGTAAAATGCGATCAGGGGCGGAGCCACCTTGTAGCTAGTGGGGGAAAGGCTCCCAATTAACCTTCCCACGATCAGCTATATCACTAGAAAAATGGTTTAATTAGATGCAAAAATCAATAGTGCCCTCAACATAAAAGTGGAGTGCCCTCAACATAAGAAAAAATCTATCATTTTAATCTTTAAATGTTATTTTTCACTTGTCGGAGGTTGGTGGAAGTAGAACTTTAGAAACATGAAACCAAGGTTTGAGAATAGGAAAGTGATTGCGAAGAGTACATTAAATATATTTAAATACGTACTTTATAGTATTTTGTTGTTGCCGTACTTTTTTTTAAAGTTAATTTTCCATTGACCCATAAAGTACGATTGTACTTGTCTATTTTTTTTCCTCAAAATACCCCAATACGACTTTCACTTCATGTGTATTTCTATGACTCCATTAATTTTTGATGTGGGTTACTTTAGTCCCTGTTAAGTTAAAATGTGTTAAATGAGTCATTTGTAGCTTCTAGTATTTTCAAACTTTATTTCTCAATCACTTTAACATAAACTAACACTTGTCATTTAATGATGTGACATATGTTAGTTAATGCATGTGTTTACCTTTTAACTATAAACGAGCATTCCGAACTCGTGCTACGCACCGGCTGTGATTTTTGGTTAAATATATATATATGTGTTTTGTACGTAATGTTTATGCGGATGGTTGAATCGGTGACATTGTTCCTACATTACATGCAACGTACCAACGTTGTTATTCATGTAAGTGATGCAAGCATATTCTTACATAGCTCGCTACTAATCTTTGTCCGCTTGCTCATCATAATTACGCATTATCAAATGTAATCTTTTAGTAGCTTACCGATGAAGCAACACTCAATATTATTTTTTGGTGTCAAAAGTTGTAGCATTTCCTTGTCAATACCGTGTATATGTAAAAGTTTGTGTAATTATGTATATATAATAATGCCACATAAACTATATAAAAATCGTTACAAACCTTTTTGGCTTCATCTCATTTTACAGTACAACTAATTTCATTGAAACTTAACATTGAAGTCTAACTAATATTAATAAATTTTACCAATAAACCCAATTCTAAATAGCTAACCAAATGAATATTAATTAACACACTATTAATGATAATGATTTTTGGGTTATATGGAACGCCGCAATTTCTTCATTTGTTGCATTTACCGTCATTTAACAACTGATAATGATATCTCATTCTCATCTCCTACACCTCCTCAATTCCTCGCAATTACTATATTCATTATATATCATTTAAAGAAAAAGAATAGATGCTATGGATACAAAAATCGAGTTAGCTATCTAAGTTTACTCATTCATGTTATTTTTGGCTATTTAAGCTTAGATCATTCATATTAGCCATGTAATAAATAGATCAAATGTCAAACCAATGCATGTATTCACTTTCAATCTCTCTTATTATTCTCTTTAAAACTTGCTAATTTGTAAGTTTAGTAGGTAGATATGGCACCCTATTTTGAAAGAGAAACCCTTGCACTTCAGCTAGCCAACTTTTAATTTTATACTAAATACCATGTAATTAATTCCGGAAACCCTTGCACTTCATCTCCTTTCATGATTGTATAATTATTATGAGGTTACATTGAAGGCATGTAATAAGTGAAACAAAAATAGAGTCTCTTCATATTTTCTAGACATTTTTTGCAATGAATTCGACACAAAAATGGAGCCTAATGTTACCCTTTTCCACTAATTACGACACATTCTCACTTTCATGTCCCTACCAACATACCAAAACTCGTCATTTCATAAATAGCAACATCAAATTTTATACATATTTGTAAGATTAAAATTAACACAAATAATTTGTGAACTTCAATTAATACCATATAGTAACCATTGGTAAAGAGATCCTCAAATCCCTATCAAAAAACATAGATTAAAATAAATTCTCATAATGTTAATTTTGTGAAGTTATACTTTCGATCAATCCAACTTTGATTTTATATTATTCCTAATGTGAATACATGGGGTGGATACATTGCAACCTTTTAAATTGCTTAAGTGGAAGGAAAAAAAAAGTAAAAGCAAGATTCAAGCTATCATTAATATTCATCAAAGCTTTGTCACACTAACTATAAACCTTGTTTACATATGATTTTTATTTTCTTGCATGCCTAATCTTTTGACACTTCTTTCATAAATGTGGAGATATTATTCACTCCGTCTCCATCTTCCACTTTATTTTGTTATCAACATCTTGATGTACCCTGGTATCGTCACTAACCACTTATCAATACCTTCACGAATAACATTAATAAACTACTAACCAACCTAAAATTTTAAAATATGTTAGAAGATCTAACCCTCGGTTCCTTATCAGGAAATAACACATCCATTTGTCTTCCATAAACTTCAAAGCTGGATCTCCATGTTGTATATACTTCACATTAAATTTTGGGACTCCATCTTTAGTGTCTTGATTACTCCACATTCAATTAGAGGACATAAGAATAGTATACATCGCATGGATTCATCAAAGAAAAATGAACAAAAACTACAAACTACAGCAAGTCCATAATTCGAACTAAAATGTAAATCCGAATAAAACAAACATGAAGAAGAAGAAAGGGAAAAGAAGTAGAAACGTACACATCTTTTTGCCAGATGCTCTAAAAATGCATCTAACGTTTGCCTGTAAAAACCAAGATTATAGTTAACTTTTTTGTAGCACCTTTTATTGTTATTGTGAAATAGACGACCACACACTAATGGTATATTTCACAACCTTATAACCTACACACGAAACATAGAAAAAAGAAAATCAATAATGAAATTCGAACTTTCTAAACAATTTATCTAATTAGCAAGCTTGTTAATTCACAGATCTTGAGCCATAAAACAGATGGGGTACATACCAAGGTTACGGTTATTGATGCCAATGAGTTCAATGCCATCAATTGCTAGCATGCGATCCATTTCATTCTCTTCATGTGCCTAGAAACAAAAAGTAGAGATCAAAAGGAAATTGGTTTAGTTAGTGCTGCACTAATTTACACACTGATGAGGCGAAAAATGATCCGTTTTTAGGGGGTCATTTAAGCCCGAATTTAAATTTATTTGATCAAATAATGCCCTAAATCGTTCCTTTTGTGATTTTAGGTACTTTGGGAGAGAAATCTGGAAAAGGAAGCAATTCGGACGTTTTTGGAGCATAAAAGTGAAGAAAACGCCAAAGTCTTAATTTTTCATGCTGGGAACAGTAGGTGACGGCGTCAAGAGTAACTCTCTGACGGCGTCAAGAGCAAAATTCCATGACGATCCAGTAAAGATTTGACGGCGTCACGAAGGTAGGGCGTCAAGAGTAAAAGTCATGACGGCCTGGGAATGATTAAGTCTTGACGGCGTCAAATGTATATCAAGGCAATCCGAGAATAGTTTTGGCGGCGAGGTGAGGCGCCACAATGTTTGTCTTGACGCCGTCAGACCCCTTTTCCTATATATAGTTTTCTAATTTTCACATTAAAAAAGAGAGAAGTTTTGGAGAAACCCTAAGTACGAACTTGGTGCGAATTTTACAGGTTTTTCAAGGGTTCCAAGCCCTTGATACCTTTCATGTGTAATTGAGATAAGTGTTCTTTTAATTCAATCAATATGTCTATGTGTTGGTTGTCTATATCTTGTTCTTGTCTTAATTCCATCATGCTAGGCTAGATCTATCTTATGTTTGCTTGGATCTAATGAAACCTAGATGTTAATTATGTGTTGATTACTTGTTTATACTTGTCTTGGATGAATGATTTATATGTTAGGCTTAAGAAAACTGGCAGATCTCCAATTGGTAACATGCTTGAACGTCTTAAGAAACATGAACCAACGCGCACTAGGTCTTTATTGGTTGTATTTAATGCATGAGCCACTGTTTATAATCCCTATAGTTGTGCTGGGCATGGTGTAGGAGGAGATAAGAGCTCATAGAATTGGGGAGTTAAGTGTGCCACCCCATGAATGGTATTAAGGAATACGATCCGTCATCCATGCAATTATAACAAGTAATTAAAGTGTAAAAGATGTCTAGGGAGTAGTCAAATCTAAGTAAACACATTTTCTCCACTTATTGCTCACAACCTTAGTTTAAATTAGTTTGTTTTCATTTTAGTATTTTATTTTGATTGCATCTTTAGTATTGGGTTAGTTGATTAGCAACTAATTCCGCCCAAATCCTTCAAACCCGAGATTTTTAATTGCTTTTCTATAAAATATAAAATACAAAAATAATCATCCCTCACCTTTAGAACTAGTATTTAGGTTTTCTAATCCTAGCGACACTATTCCTAAGCTGAACGATCAATCCCCCGGTACTTGTCACTATACTATACTACAACGATCAGGTACACTGCCTGGTGGGGGTTGTAAGCTTCTCGAGATCCCTCGAGAGGTAAAGCCTGTTGCGATTCCCACGCATCAAGTTTTTGGCGCCGCAGACCGGGGAATAGTTATTGTCTAGGTTAGAATTTCTTTTTATTAGGTCTATTTGCTAGATTCCTTTCTAGTAAGATTTTATTTTTATTTTTAGGTTCTCTTTAGTCTATCTTATTTCTTTGTGCCTTTGTTCGTAACCATCCGACATCATGGACAACGGGAACATCTTTGAACCCGTCATCCCACCACAACAAAACCCACCATTAGAACCCCTTAGGCCCCAAACCTTAAGAGAGTATTCCCGACCTAGCCACCAAGGCTACCAAAACACTATTGAGCTCACCGGAGCTAATGTGACCCCCTTGCGATCCGACACCATCCGGTTGGTGCAAAGCGGATGTGCATTCCATGGACTTCGTTCCAAAGATCCAAACCAACATCTTAAGGACTTCCTCAAAAAATCGTAGATTCCGTAGACCTAGATGTTGCAACTAGAGAGACAACCCGATTACGCATATTCCAATTCTCTCTGCGGGATCAAGCTAGTCAATGGCTTGAGCGTTTACCCGCGGGATCCATCACCACATGGGATAACCTCACCTATCGCTTCCTTACTCAATTCTTCCCACCGGGGTAGACTGCAATGCTTAGAAATGACATTCTGATGTTTGAACAGCAGCAGGGTGAAACTTTCTACGAAGCTTGGGCCCGTTTTAAGGATCTCCTCCATAAGGTCCCTCATCATGGTATAAATCGTTGGTTATTAGTCCAGATTTTCTACGACCATGTTGACTATCACACTAAGCGCACAATTGATAGGGCCGCGGGAGGTAAACTGCGTGATAAGAATGCCGAGGAGTCTTGGGCAGTCATCGAGGAGCTCGCCACTGATAATCAGGAGATGTGGGTGTTTAATCATACAGTAAAAGCGGCTATCAATGCAGTCTCAACATTTCGAGGGACCACCGAAATCCCCGATGAACTCCTATGCAAACTTGAGGCAAAAGTTGACTATTTTGAGGAAAGGCAAAGGAGGCCTTTAAGTCCTAGACGAGCTACTGTCAATTCTGTCTCAAAACCAACTTCGGCACCATTATCTGAGTCGCCTTCTAGAGAAAATGTCGAGACTTTTCAGAACTATACCCCACCTTGTTCCCCTCCCAAGGAACTTAGCTCGGAGTTTGAAGCTAGGATGAGAGAATATATGGCAACTCACTCAGATCGGCTTGCTAGATTCGAGGAAGCAGTTTATAAGCAAAAAGAGGAGATGCAGGAGAAAATGAATGAGATGATGAGTCTATTAGAGGAGTATGCCAACCAGAGAACCCCCGAAAGAATACTACTAAGGAAAGAAAGCGCCACTCCCACCACCCAATTTGTTAACTCCATCACCATTGTCCAAAAGGATAACGAGAAGGTAGAAACTCCTGCTAAATAGACCTTAGAAAAACCACCAGAATCCCAACCTTTGAGTTACTACCTGAAACATGATATAAACAAAAACACCATAACAAATTGGATTAAGGGTGATGGGCGTAACCAACCCTCCAGACAGGTTTCTGAGAAAGAGGAAGAAGTGAAAGATGAGTATGATACGCTTCCTGGAGGATCAGTATTCGAGAGGCTATTGGTACAAAAAGTGGCTACTAAGCAGATAGCATGTGGGAACTTTGAGATACCAACGAGCATCGGGGACTTGAAACATCTTAGTGCTTTCGCCGACCAAGGATCGGAAGTAAATCTTATGCCCCTAACTATTTACATCCAACTAACGTCAAAAATGCCAGCCCCTACTCGTGTTAGGTTATCTCTCGTTGGACACTCGTACGTATACCCCCTAGGAATCGCAGAAGATGTATTAGTTAATGTCGCAAGATTCATGTACCCCGTTGATTTTATGATCATCGATGATAAAGGAGATGGATGCATGCCAATAATCCTTGGGGCACCATTCCTCGCCACCGCTAGGGCTGTCATTAAGTATGAAGGTAGGAAGATTGAGCTTAAATCTAGAAAAAGAAAGATTAGCTTCCCCATGACCCCGCGAAGTGGGCATGAGAATTTGAGTTGGAGAAAGATCAAAAACAACATTGGCACGACACCGATTCGTGTTCAGAATAAAATTCTTGCATGGGAGGCAAGAATCAAAAGCTATAAGAAAGCCAAAAATGAAAGAAGAAAAAGCAATAAGGTTCAGGTCGAATTCGAACATACTCGACCCGCAGAAAATCATATACCATTTGAGGAAGGGAACTTGGTACTCTTGAGACACTTGGAAACAACAATACCACTCGATAAACCAAGTCCTTGGTGGTATGGGCCATTCACAATCGAAGGTGTGAGCCAAGATGGGGTAGCTAACTTGAGAAGTAAATTAGGTGGAATGGTGATTGCGAGTATCGACAGATTGAGGCACTACCACCATAACAGTAATGATCACAACTACATGGGGTATATCATTTCAAGGGATGAGGTCACGTAGTAACCCATGACCTTGAGTCTAGCTACAAGACTCGTAAATAAAGAAAAGCGCTTCTTGCGAGGCAACCCATGTTTTGTGTGATTTTGTTTGTTTGTTTGTTTGTTTGTTATTTGCTTCCGTATGCATGCTTTATTTTTATTGTTGGTAGATCATGTTTCTAAACTAAATAGTGGAAATACTTTACTTTGTTGTTTTGGCCTAGTCTTAACTCCACCTAAAAGTATTTTTGAAAAAGATAAGTGTAAGGGGAAACCCCAAATATGTTTTCAAGAAACAAACCGATCATGATTCTCCACAATATTAAGTGAACATGTATATTCGTATTTGTTAGAGTCAAATGCTTGTATTGAGTCATAATGAAGTTTTGCAGGATTTTCTAGGAAGTAGGACCAAGTTTTTCCAGAAATTTTCCGGAAACTTAACATAAGAAATTCTGCAGGTCACTTCTGACGGCGTCAAGAGTTTACTCTTGACGGCGTCAAGTGTAAAAATCTGGAAATTTTACCGGTTTTGTTTTTCTAACGGAGTCTTATGGTTTTTGTGAATTATTAAGTTTTATAATCTCCAGGAGATCTGCAAACTTCATTCCACAAGCATTATATCTTATCTTGTTTTCTAGGATTTAGTAACTTATATAGGATGCTGCCGATTTTACGCGAGGTTGTTTTGTCTATTTTATCAGGTTTTACAGGTTATGTATGACAAGAAGATGATTTATATTCTGGAAGGGAAGCTTTGATTGTTCATTTTCTTGGAGGAAGATTTAACCTGGCCACCTTATTATCCTTACCGAGCGAATCAGGGGAGTATTTGATTTCATTCTTTTTACTTTTTTCAATTTTACATTCTTTACTTGAACATTGGGGACAATGTTCATATTAAGTGTAAGGGGAGGGTAAAAAGATGATACCTTACATATGCACTTTCGCTTAAGTTTGTTTTGTTTAATGGTAGATGTGTAATAAAACTATGAGAAATACTTGTTAGTGCAATTTTAGCGCCAAATTTAAATTTTTTTACAACATTTAGGAGTGAAACTTTAGCCATAGCAAGCGTCTCATGGATAGGAGATTGTATGACTAGCACATAACCGTATATTCAGAAAAAATTTCCACCCAAATATGTGAGGTTCGCCTTTAGATTTGATAGGAAAAGCATTTATTATTAGTGCTTATGAGTGTACCGGTAGCATTTAGATTCAAGAACTTGTGTTAGTGATGCATCCCCAGACCGCTAGTGAGACTACATTCGTGTAGTAGGATTTACTACATGATAAGAGGCATTAGGATTACCTTTGTGTTAAACCCGTATCAAAATTACTTGACCATTTAAGTCATATTATTTGGCTAATTAAGTCAACTAATTTTTCCCACACCCTTAGCGTTGTACTCATTTTTAGTACACGAAACCCCTAGTACACCCTTCCGAGCCTATCTTTTCGTTTCTAACTTTAAGCATTTTACTTAAAGGAAGAATTTGTTACACCCCACTTAAATGTACAACCAAATCGCCTTATCCTTCCGTGTATGCGCTCATTTTTAGTGCATTATTGTTATTTGTTAAACCCTAAGTTAACTATCTAATTGATTACATGGTTGCTAAGTCGAGTCATATCTTTGTACATATTGTTTTGGGACGATTGGGACTCATGGGTAAAGTACTTATTTTATGGAGTAATGGGGAAGAACATCATTTATTACCCCCATATGTACGTTAATCTTAAAAGTGCTCCAAGTGTTTTGATTTTCTTAATTCGAGTCATTAGATTAGTTAATTGTAAAGTATGTAAAAATTCAAGTGTAAGGGGAGTGTTCATTCCCTATGATGTATTATTTTGGATGGTAGGGTAAGAGTGTATGCGAAAAAAAAATCAAAGAAAAAGAAAAAAAAAAATAGAAAAAGGAAAAAGAGAAAAAACATACGGACTACCATCCCTTTTTATTCTATGTTCATTTTATGTTTTTGTTATTTTTCATTTATTAGCTTAAGTCGAGTCTAGTCTTGGCTTAGCAACGCCACATTGTACATTTAATTAACCAAGATTGTTAACTCGCCACCAGTAAAACTTCCTTTATCCAACAAAACCGTATATTTCATATCCCTACACCTAATGTTACAACCCTTTAAAAGGCCTCTTTGATAGTTTATCCTAGGTGCTTACGCCATGTGGTGGAGGTTTGATCCTTTCCCAAGCCTATGGTAATCTATTTTGCTATGACAGGTAGTGAGAGATATCTTCCGTTTCCATATTGTAATTTACACTTTATTACACCCGAGAGATGTGAGTATCTAAACACTATTTGTGAGGCGCTAGTGTATGACCTCCGTGCTTGTCTATTGGTCTTTAGTGGAACAATTATTTGTTGTAATTACTTTTATATTAGTGTTAAATGACCCCTAACTTGTATTTTGACTAGAATAAAAGCGCATTTGCTTGAGGACAAGCAAATCTCAAGTGTAAGGGTATATGATGAGGTGAAAAATGATCCGTTTTTAGGGGGTCATTTAAGCCCGAATTCGAATTTATTTGATCAAATAATGCCCTAAATCGTTCCTTATGTTATTTTAGGTACTTTGGGAGAGAAATCTGGAAAATGAAGCAATTCGGACGTTTTTGGAGCATGAAAGTGAAGAAAACGCCAAAGTCTTAATTTTCCATGCTGGGAACAGTAGGTGACGGCGTCAAGAGTAACTCCCTGACGGCGTCAAGAGCAAAATTCCATGACGATCCAGTAAAGATTTGACGGCGTCACGAAGGTAGGGCGTCAAGAGTAAAAGTCATGACGGCCTGGGAATGATTAAGACTTGACGGCGTCAAATGTAGATCAAGGCAGTCCGAGAATAGTTTTGGCGGCGAGGTGACGGCGTCACAATGTTTGTCTTGACGCCGTCATACCCCTTTTCCTATATATAGTTTTCTAATTTTCACATTAAAAAAGAGAGAATTTTTGGAGAAACCCTAAGTACGAACTTGGTTCGAATTTTACAGGTTTTTCAAGGGTTCCAAGCCCTTGTTACCTTTCATGTGTAATTGAAATAAGTGTTCTTTTAATTCAATCAATATGTCTATGTGTTGGTTGTCTATATCTTGTTCTTGTCTTAATTCCATCATGCTAGGCTTGATCTATCTTGTGTTTGCTTGGATCTAATGAAACCTAGATGTTAATTATATGTTGATTACTTGTTTATACTTGTCTTGGATGAATGATTTATATATTAGGCTTAAGAAAACTGGCAGATCTCCAATTGGTAACATGCTTGAACGTCATAAGAAACATGAACCGACGCACACTAGGTCTTTATTGGTTGTATTTAATGCATGAGCCACTGTTTACAATCCCTATAGTTGTGTTGGGCATGGTGTAGGAGGAGATAAGAGCTCATAGAATTGGGGAGTTAAGTGTGCCACCCCATGAATGGTATTAAGGAATATGATCCGTCATCCATGCAATTATAACTAGTAATTAACGTGTAAAAGATGTCTAGGGAGTAGTGAAATCTAAGTAAACACATTTTCTCCACTTATTGCTCACAACCTTAGTTTAAATTAGTTTGTTTTCATTTTAGTATTTTATTTTGATTGCATCTTTAGTATTGGATTAGTTGATTAGCAACTAATTTCGCCCAAATCCTTCAAACCCGAGAGTTTTAATTGCTTTTCTATAAAATATAAAATACAAAAATAATCATCCCTCACCTTTAGAACTAGTATTTAGGTTTTCTAATCCTAGCGACACTATTCCTAAGCTGAACGATCAATCCCCCGGTACTTGTCACTATACTATACTACAACGATCAGGTACACTGCCTGGTGGGGGTTGTGAGCTTCTCGAGATCCCTCGAGAGGTAAAGCCTGTTGCGATTCCCACGTATCACACACAAACAATAATAAACTAACAGCAAGTGATGAGGCGAAAAGTGAACCACTTTTAAGGGGTCATTTAAGCCCGGATTCGTGATTATTTGATCAAATATTGCCCTAAATCGTTCATTTTGTCATTTTAGGTACTTTTGCAGAGAAATCTGGAAAAAGAAGCATTTTGGACTTTTTTTGGAGCATAAAAGTGAAGAAGACGGCAAAGTCTCAATTTTCCTTGCTGGGAACAGTACCTGACGGCTTCAAGGCTCACCACTTGACGGCGTCAAGAGTTACAAAAGAGGTGGATGTGGAAAATATATATGACGATCCAGAGAGTTTTTGTGCATAGGAGATGACGGCGTCACCCAAGACCGTCACGGTCCAAGTATTAGTGACGGCCCAGAAGAAAATCACACATGGCGGCGTCAAAATCAGATCTAGGCAATACGATTTCATTATGGCGGCGAGTTGACGGCGTCACAATCCTATACATGACGCCGTCACCCTGTAAAATCAATATATAGTTTTCCAATTTCATTCATTAATGTCCAACTTTGAGGGGAAAAACCCTAGGTCGAATTTTCCAGCTTTTTCAAGGGTTTCAACCCTTTGAATCTTTCATGTTCAATTATAGATAAGTACTCTTTCAAATCATTCAATATGTCTATGTGTTGTTTGATTACATCTTACGCTTGTCTTCTATTTAACATGCTAGGCTAGATTTCTTTTGTGTTTGCTTAGATGTAGTGAAACCTAGATATTGATTATGGGTTGATTGTTTGTTTATATTGTTACGGATGATTGTATTCGATGTTAGGCTTAAGAAAACTGGCAGACTTCCATTCGTAACTTGCTTGAACGTCTTATGAAACATTATCGGAGGTGTACTACGATTTTTGGTTGTATTTAATGCGTAGGAGAATTCTAATGATCCCATGTTATGAGCTTCTAACGGCTTGACATAGGAGTGAAGTAGGATCCTATAGATTTAGGGAATATTGTACACGGCCCTACGACTAGTATTAAGGAATATGACCCGTCATCCATGCAATTGTAACAAGCTATCAACCTGTAAAAGATATCTAGGGAGTAATGAAATCTATGTAAACACAACTTTCCTCATTATTGTTACACCACATTAGTGTAATAGTTTTGTTTTTATTTCTTTTATTTTATTTTGATTGCATTTTTAGTTATTTGGGTTAGTTGGCTAGCAACTAATTCCGCCCACTCCTTTAAAACCCGAGATTTTAATTGCTTTCATAAAATATAAAAATACAAAAAGAATCATCCCTCATCTCCAGACCTAGTTTAGGAGATTTTCTAATCCTAGCGACACTATTCCTGAGTTGAACAATCAATTTCCCGGTACTTGTCACTATACTATACTACAACGATCAGGTACGCTGCCTGGTGGGGGTTGTAAGCTTCTCGAGATCCCTTGAGAGGTAAAACCTGGTGCGATCCCCACGTATCAGCAAGCATGTTATTCATACAAAATCATCAAACTACACACAAATTATAGTTTCACACACACACACATATCATTAACAAAGACCAAATAGTGTTATTTATAGTATTCAATGATGGTGGTTGAAGGGTTTGTACATTTATTTGAAAGCAAATGAAAGGAGCAAATGATTAAATAAAAATAAAGGCTAGCAACACTTTGTATGGTTTCAATCATTTACATTCGAAGCACTAAATATAGCTAATATGTACTTACCACTTGAGCATGAACATTAAATCAAGGTACTTACGCATGAAGCCTCCACATAATGAAACTCTATTTTCTGCATTTAATTCCGAGCATTAGGTAACTGTACCCTATGCAATCTTGACGCTTCTACATCAAATTCTAGGACTCAATCTTATAGTATTGGTTTAAGGGTTTGCACATTTATTTGAAGGAAAATGAAAGAAGCAAATGATTGAATGAAAATAAAGGCTAGCAATACTTCGTATGGTTTCAATCATTTACATTCGAAGCACTAAATATAGCTCATATATACTTACCACTTAAGCATGAACATTAAATCAAGGTACTTACGCATGAAGCCTCCGCATAATGAAACTCTATTTTCTGCATTTAATTCCGAGCATTAGGTAACTTGTACTCTATGCAATCTTGACGCCTCTACATTAAATTTTAGGACTAAATGTTATAGTATTATAGATTCTTAGATCACTTGTAACACACATGCAAATCAAAATTCAAGCATCCTACATTCAAGAAGACTTTTGGAGAGGTAGCACATTACTCCCTCCGTCCCAAAAAGAGAGTCTACAAACAAAAAATGTTGAAATGGTATGTGTAACTAATGCAAGTTTTGATTGATAAAAAGTCCTTTTTACCCTTAGTTAAAATAGAAATAAAAAATGAGTAATTAATACAAGTTTTATTTAAAAGTGGACTAAATTACATGGTTCGTCCATGTGGTTTAGGGTAAATTGCACCTTGAGTCCCTATTTTTTTTGTTGCATAGTTAATCCCTATTTGGAAACTATTGCACACCATCCATCCCTAAAACCAAATCGAGTTAAGTGTCTCTATTAGTCATTTTGCACCATTAGTCCTTTAACGACCGTTTGCAACAAACACTTGCACCTGTAGTCCTTTATACAAACGACTATTTATATTTAACAATTTTTTCTCTTTTAAATTAAAAAAAATGGTTTTCTTATTATTTTATTTTCTTCTAAATATCTTAAAAATTTATACACTTTTTTACACACATTTTTATACACATTTTTATACACACATTTTATCACACGTTTTTTATACTCACATTTTACTACACGTTTTTTTACACACATTTTATTACACGTTTTCATTTACACAGATTTATACACACATTTTATTACACGTTTTCATATACACATTTTACTACACGTTTTTTATACACACATTTTATTACATGTTTTTTTACACACATTTTATTACACGTTTTCATATACACACATTTTTATACACACATTTTATTACACGTTTTTTATACACATATTTTATTACATGATTTTTTACATATATTTGATTACACGTTTTCATATACACACATTAATACACATAATTTATTACACGTTTTCATATACACACATTTTATTACACGTTTTCATATACACACATTTTTATACACGTTTTATACACATGTTTTTATACACACATTGTTATACGTGTTTTTATACACGTTTTATACTCACATTTTTATTAAAACGTGTATAAAAATGTGTGTATAAAACGTGTTTAAAAATGTGTGTATAAATGTGTGTATTAAAACGTGTATAATGATGTGTGTAAATGTGTGTATAAAAACATGTATATAATATGTGTAAAAATGTGTATCTAAAAACGTGTATATAAAAACGTGTGTATAAAAACATGTGTATAAAAACGTGTATAAAAATGTGTGTATATGAAAATGTGTAATAAAATGTGTGTATATAAAAACGCGTAACAAAATGTGTGTAAAAAAACGTGTAATAAAATGTGTGTATAAAAAACATGTAATAAAATGTGTGTAAAAAAACGTGTAATAAAGTGTGTATATAAATTTTGAAGATATTTAAAAGAAAATAAAATTATAAGAAAACCAATTTCTTTTTTTTTTTTAATTTAAAAGAAAAAAAATGTTTAATATAAACGGTCGTTTGCATAAAAGATTAACGGTTCAAATGTTTGTTGCAAACGGTCGTTATGGGTCCTAAAATGTCATATATCATTCAAACTTCGAAGACTACTTTCATTGTCATGAGTTTTATGTAGTATTTTTTATATAGGTGTGGCAGAAGGAAAGATCCGATAAAGGACTAACGGTGCAAAATGACTAACGGAGACACTTAACTCGATTTGGTTTTAGGGATGGACGGTATGCAATAGTTTTCAAATAAGGATCAATGATGCAACAAAAAAAATAAGGACTCAGAGTGAAATTTACCCTAAACCACAGGGACGAACCGTGTAATTTACTCTTAGAAGTGTAAAGTAGAAAAACCTGTCATAATTAATGTCTATATATAAAAAGTGAACACTTAATTTTGGGGGAAATTTAAATAGTAAGATAGACTCTTTTTTGAAACGAATGAAGTAATTGATATGAATTTCGTATTTAACAGTTGAACGACATTTTTTAACAAAAAAGAATAAATGAAATTTGTTTCATATATTAGTTGTAAAAAAACAGCTTTCATATTCACAAAAGCTAGGCTTTTATTATTGCAAAGCCATTGACTTATATAACTGATTCTAGTTTAGACGTCACTCAATTATTAAGCAAATATTTAAAGTGATTGACTGCAAACTAGACATCGATTAAACAAATTTTTGTTACCACTTTTGCAATGTTTTAAAAGTATAGCATTTACTTTTAATCTGAATTTAAATAATAATTTTTTCAACCAATTAAGATGATTGATCCAAACACTTTTACCCAAATAGACTATACGTAAGACAATTTTTTTTTTTTTTTTTTTTTTTTTTTTTTTTTTTTTTTTTTTTTTTTAATGCAAAGGTGAATTATATTAATCTTCCAAACATATGTACATCATAAGAATAGAAGAAAGATTTGGACATATCCCAAATCTTTATATTCAGAACAATACTACTAGTTATAACCATTAGACAACAAAACTAGTAAATCTAACAGAATACTTACGTAAGACAATGTTAAATCCCAACGATTGGCTCATACTTCAAAATGTGAATATATTCGTAAAGTACTCTCTTATCCGCAACTAATCTACTTAATGAATGTCAGCCTCGTGCACCTTGCAGGAATTACACATGAGTCCATAGTAGAGAACTAGAGATGCTCCAGTACCAATTACTTACAACAACAACGATATTTAATCCTGCAAGAGCGAGGTATGTGATTTGTGAAAGGTAAAATATAAACGCACCTTTTTCCGAAAGTTAAACTAAAAGCGACAACTCAAATCCACCAAAATAAAACTAAACCATAACTTCTAAAAAACACAAGGACCAAACATTCAAACACTCCCATAGCCTCAAACAACGAAGCCCAATATACCCACATATGTTAATCCTATCTATCCGGGCATTCCTATGTGAGCTCATGTCCGAGAAGCTCCTTCATGTCGTGCTTGAGTCTATCCTCCCACATAAGTTTTGGTTCTCCTCAAGTTATCAACTATTAGAGCTTCCATGAGTGATTGATAAAAAAAATACCAACAATAATAGAACAATGTATAGGGATATAAAACAATCAAAGATATGGTGTATTTTCAGGATAGGGGACATCTATATATCATATATATTGTATTAAGAAACAGAGAGCGCGCTCACCTGAACACTCCCGGCATTAGCAATGCTCCTGTTATTCTTTGCGTGAGTTGGTCCGCCATTATTAATATAAGGAGATACAATGGTTAGCATAAACATAGGAGACCGAATATGTTCCTTATTACTAGAGAGGTGTGTAAATTCATCACAGAAGTAAGTTGGTGGCGGCGTTATCCTATACTCATTAGTATCCTTAAGCATATAGTGAATAGCATGATCCTTCATCTCACAACCGTTTGGAAAGAGTTCCCAAGAATTGTAGCTTTTCATAACCCAGATGCCACATGTGGGGAAACCATCTTCAGCGGGAAAGATGCAAAGACGGCCTTCAATGATCCCCGGTGCGTAACCATAATTCCAAACATATCTACTGTCATACGGTTGGGGAATTTCTCTAAATTCCTCTTTAGCTAAATCGAAAGACACAAGTAATATATTCTCCCTGGTGTCATCATTGGGATTAAGCCAAAACCAGTGAAGTGCCCCGTTGAATAAGATACCAGGTTTGGCTAGCCAACTATCATCAAACCTATAATTGACTTGTCCAAGAGGTTTCCAAACATTAGATTTCAAAGATAATATATGAACAAGTGTCTTATCTTCTTGGCAGATGGCCAAAACAACTTTGTAATCATCTGAGGATGAATCATAACCAAAGCCCATACATCGCATCTCTTTAAGACTTGTTCTTTCTGGTGGCTGTTGAATTTCTCTAAACTCTTTAGTCACAGGATTGGTTACATATATTCGAGGTCCATGTGAATGTAAGCATACAAGGCCGTTGCAAGAACCTTGCATACTCCACTCATGGTAGGACCACCACTCCCTAGGTACTTCGTACCGACTTCCAGACAAATCAATAAATGACCTAATCATATCGATTTTCTTTGTCTTGTCCTCCTCTTTGTTGTTAATAAACTTAATCTGACTTTTAGCAAAAGCAGGACTTGATATCAGAGAATACCATGACTTACAAACGCTTGTGCTTCGGAGAAGATCTTTCACAACACATCGTACAAGTATCGATTAGTTAACCATATCATAGTTAACCATCTTGTAACCTGTGAAAGTGAGGCGTCGGTTAACGACCTAAATCTAAGATAGGGTTGTTGTTGTAATATGCGAATATATATATAAGCATACAGTCGGTGTTCAAGCCCAACCTATACACATTAGCCCAACTCAATCCGACTTTCTCGCACATCCACGATTTTTTTTTTCTTTTTCTTTTTTTTTAACAACATCAAATAAATGGAAGTACAATGTACTTTGTTTTCTTATCTACAAGTACTTTATATATATTAAACTAGCTTAGAAGACCCGTTGACACCGGGTAATTTTAAAAAAAAAAATAGAGAAATGAGATGATAAGAAAAGTAACAACGTAAATTTATTCCATTTAAAATACGAAACAAAAAAATGATACAATGCGTCCGTTATAAGATAAGAAATTGCTTATGTTACAATTACACAAAAAAAGGTCCAAGCTTGGGGTCTCCAAAATTTATTGTGTTGAGTAGCAAAAGATGTGTGTGAGCGCCCATCGATTTACAACCATAGCGTTGGCGAATCTAAAAGAGTTTGACTCGAACATAAAATGATGTGTGTGAGCACCTATCGATCCAAAACTCAATCCTTGCGATGATGATAGACGTTCAAGTACTTCTCTACATGTAGACTTTTTTCCTATGTATATGATAAATTTTTAATCTTTTATTGGTTTAATTGGTGTGGAATTGTGAGATGACCATATGACACAATTTTTAAGTTATGTGATGCATTTAATTAGTATATTATGGAGCATATGAATAGTATAATCAAGTTCATGTTTGCCAAATTACTGTAAATGAGAATGAAATAGTAAGGAAACAAACAACTAATAAAATATTAATGAACCAAGAAATGTAAAATTGTTACATTAACATTCGAAGATGCAATAGTTAGTGCATGAACCAAAGGCCGAAGATGGAATAAATTAGAATTGCGGGAAATTTTAAAGAAATATTTTTGTAAGAAATTATATGTGAATAAAATAAGAAAACGACGAACGTAAACATATTACATTAATATATGAGAGAAATAATGATATGATAAGTGAATTATTCGATTAACAATTGAGTTTGTAACAATTAAAATAATAAACGTCCATGTATTCTCTTCTACAAATTTGATGGTCTTGAATAGCAAATGATGTATGTGAGCGCTAATTAAGTTAATAGCAAATGTCCATTCCGTGAACACCTAATTATCTATAGAAAATGTAAGTAAAAGTAGGTTGTGATTTATTATAATTTAAATTTAAAATATGATAGTAAAAAACATGTTATATGTATATTGTACATATCTCTTGAACTTGATCATAGGCCTTGAAGTGCAACTTTTTAGACGACATTAGTAGTAGTTTTAAAGATATTATCATCCTTATCACAAACGACAACCTTCAAACCACGTTTATTAGACGGAGTTATTCTCAACCTTGGTATGATAACCCTTTTTCCAAAGTTTGTCCCAAAGTTGAGTAGACAATGTACATTCCATGGACAGCTAATGAGCTGTAAAAAAGACAAAGTGTAAGAAAAAAGAAATTGTTAATGATTGTGTATGTAAAGCTAAAAAATGATATAAAACATGCTTCGGAAACATCACAAGAAATAATTGTTAAATATATGGATATATATTAATATGTAAATGTCTAGTATCGAACCCGAGACCTCGGGATTGCACACTTTACAAACAAGAATAATGAATAATAAATATATATATATGTTAAACGTATCGTATATATATATATTTATAAACACTTAATGGACTAAATGGTCGTTAGTTATTAACCGTATGGACTAACTATCGTTAAATACGAAAGATATGGACTAGAGTGTAACTTGGGAGTCAAGAAGGATCTAGAACCCCTATGGGGTGTCCTAGGCCGGTCGATCATGGGGGGGAAGCCCAACCCATGCTTGTCTTGGTCACCAAGAAATCTTCTAGTATATATACAAGGCCAAGGATTAGGGTTTCACATCTTTTGTGCACACACACTAACCCTAAATCTTTCCTCATTGTGGTTTCTTTCTTGGCTGATCGTACAACCCCTCCTCAAGGGTGTTTGGATCGATTTTCCATAAGCTAATAATAAGTGTTTTGTTTACTTGCATCAAACCTTTATTCGTTGGTAGTTTGTGTGTATAAGAACGAGGTAATTACTTACTTTAGTAATTATCAAGGGATCGATTAACAAAACGGTAAGGGGTTAATCATTGATCCATATAAACCCTAATTAGGGTTCTTCATATTGTTAAAGACAATTGCTTTTGATTCTTGTTCGGGCTAGAATCACCACGGTACGTTCCTATTTAATTTATGTTAATCTCTTATGTGTTATAGATGTTCCTACGCTTCCGCATATGTGTTTACCTATTTTATGATTGTCATGATTCTAATATTCTAACAGTGGTATCACGAGCTTGCTATAACATGTAATTGATTACATAAAACACATAAAAAACGAATTTTGATTGTGTTAGATACATGTTTTGGATCTAGGGTTTTGTTTTTTTTTACCCTTACCCTAATTTTGGGGGGGGGGGTCGATTTATTCCATTAACCCTAATTAGGGTTTGTGGTTTTATTAATTAATTGGATTAGATACCCTAGGTTGCCTACATGTTTATGTGTTATTTGGGCGTATCCTTGACCTAATTGGTAATTGTTATGCTTTGATCCATGACGAAACATGCATGTTAGTCATGGGTTATTAATTGTTTATTAATTGTTAAGCTTTTCACATGTTTAGATAGATCTAATATTGGGAAAGACCCCATAATTATTAAAATCAATTATGTGCTATGTGGTATGTGATTAGCTTTGGCCTACGCAATTGACTTGTCAATGTATGTGGCTCACTTCCATTAAGAGGTGAAGGCCCTAGTTAATTATATACATATTATACCTAGAATTGATTTTATTAGGATCTTTTTAACAAGGTTTGCATGTGGCTAATTGTTTCACCTTTATAATTGTTATGTTATTAGTTGTTTTATTTGTCTTTATTACTTGTTTTATTGTTTGATTGTTGGACACGTATTGTAAGCAATAAAAGGGTAATTTTTCCATAAAGAAAATAATACGGACTAATAATGGTGAAACCCTAATGTGATAAAGTAAGAATCTTGCAAGGTCTTAAGAGCCGCTAGTGGTCCGATTCGCACGGTAATCAGCTCCCAGGCGAGACTAGCAAAATTCACACTTTATTACATAATTTTGAGATTGAATCCATAAACTTTTGCTTGATTGATGTTTTATACAAGTATGCTTTTAAAATTAAGTCCTTTAAGATGATATTCATAACCGTGATTTGAAGGCTTAGAAAAGAGCCTTAGAGTCTGCCTTGGTTATCACAATCTTGAATATGTCTTAAACGAATTACTTTTAAAATCATGATTGTAGAAAGTCATCTTAGGGTTTTGGCATAAACCTCAAGTAAAACTTTGTGTATTAATTTCACGAATTGGATATAAAAAGTTTTTATGAAAACTTATGTTATAAAGATGAGTGCATGCATCTTTATACATGTTTTGATTTTCACATCAAACAAAATACCCTTAAAAATTTAAGTTACATGCCATCTAACTATAAGAAACACTTGAAGTTATTATTTAGTAAACGTGAGACGCAGGCTAAATTTTAATGACAAGGTAAATTTCCGAGTGTGCGTGAGACCACACATGGAGAATTTGCAGTTTCTAAGTTAGACGACTTAATTAAGTTGATGCGTGAGACCTAGAGCTTAAGGCATGAGATGGGATGAAACATGCTTACATGACAAATTGATGAATCAATTTGATGTAAATCCCATAATGATCTAGGAATTGGAAAAGTGTTTGCCAATTATTGTTCGACAGATTACCATCTTTTATACTTTCACCACTAGTAGATCAACTGATGTGGTGGATTCTATATAAAGTTGGATCCTAGATTTTCAAGAAATTAGTTGGTTATATGAATATAACCTTGGGTATTA
Source organism: Artemisia argyi (assembly GCA_030686995.1). NCBI lineage: Eukaryota > Viridiplantae > Streptophyta > Magnoliopsida > Asterales > Asteraceae > Artemisia > Artemisia argyi. The sequence continues at coordinate 174,785,004 of CM060695.1, forward strand.
TATTTTCTTGAAAATATAAATTATCGAAAATACTAAAATTGAATTTTGTAAATTCTTTAAATGTATTAATGCAACTCAAAACCGTAAACGTAAGTTATTCTTTTAATTGATCTACACCCGTTTGGGTTTTTGGTTAGAGTCAATATTTACAAAAAGAATAAAATATAGTCTTCTTTCCATTAGGAGAAGTGTGAGACTTAAATCCTATTCCTTTTCATGGATGAGAAAGGTACAATAGGATGATTAGAATTGTCTAAATTCTAAATACATAACTCATAGCAAACTTTAATAGTAAGAGTATATGCACCTTATGAGTTATTAAATTAGAAGCTAGACTGATTACTGCATAATGGTAAAAGACAAATTAGATTATTTTATCTAGTTGTTTTGATTTGACCATTTAAAGATACTACATACAATTGTTGGAATGGTAGATCTATACAGGAAGAAATTGCATGCCCGAGCCTTTTCAAGTTAATAATTTGGAATGTGATGAATCACATTTATGTAGTAGATTACATCCTTTTATAACCTATATAATTGTTTGAATGGGTTTTCTTAAAAGATGTAGGAAAGTAAACAAGTACACTATTTCCTTTCACTAATTAATGAAACATTTACAATGTTGTCAAATTCAGTGGGAGTATTGTGTTCTTATGAATGAATAAGGGACTATTATTATGTTCTCTAATTCAGTGGGAGTTACAAGACTTATTGTCTTGCTTGTAACTTAGATTATCTTTTGAATATCTCAAGGTAATTACTTTCCAAATATAGACACTAATATTTTCAAGGATAGTCATGTACGTTTCCTTGATTGATTGAGTAACTCTATATCTACTAGTTATGCTAATGACACAAATCATATTGTTCACATTAACAAACGCGTGCGTGTTGTTTATATGATACATGGTGTTGTACCATGCACAAGTGGGAGAAATCTACATTGTGTGCAAGGTACAACACATAAGAATATGATTCAAAGGATTCTCTTAACTGCAAGTAAGAGATTATAATTCTAATTAGATTAATACATCTAATCTTAGAAACACTTGGTGTTGAAATTTAGTAAACGTGAGACGCAGGCTAAATATTAACAACAAGGTGAATTTCCATGTATGCGTGAGACCAACATGGATAATTTACAATTTCTAAATTAGACATCTATTAGAACATGTGTCAATAACGATACTACTTCAACTTTAACATTTATGTATTATTAGAATGACATAAATGCATGAAGTAATATAAGACTACTTCAATAATTATGTATTCTTAGAATGACATAAATAAATGAAGTAGTATGTTAACTTGAAAATATTAATGAAACCAAATGATGGTGTTCATGATTACTTTAATTATACATGTTTATACATTATTGCATATTTATAAACATAAAGTCTTCTAAGTATTACAAGACTTATAATTAAGTAAGACGTTAGCTTGTTATGGCCTTTAATTAAGACATATACAAGAAGTCATTGAGTTGATCAATGATTAATAACGTATAGTGGGATTATAACAAGTTTATGTTTTTATGAGACATGAACATGAAGTGACTTGGTAAAAAGTACTTGTGTTATAAAGCATGCAGTTGGTTTGAAAATACTATTATACCATTAAGTTGATTTAGTTGGTAAATAGACAAGCTAAAAGATATATGGTTATCTTACATATTGTTTGATTGTCTTACAATATTACTTCTAATGAAATACTACAAGTATGTTGTGTGTTCAATTAGAAAGAATCAAACTCTATTGGTATTGTTTGATTAAAGATAACTATGACTTCTTTTCTTCCGAAAGTTATCAAGGTTAGAAATTGAGTATGACTTGAATATACTCAATTAGGCTCCTAGAAGATTAATAAGACGTTATTGAATTATGAAATGTGATGAATCACATCAAGTCTTAAATTGAAGTTCTGAATTTGTTAAGCTACTTATGTGAAGGTTATTAACAAAGAACTATCAATATGTATTTGTAATGTCCTAAAAGAGAACGCTGGATTGTTGCTCTAATTGCTAAGTAGTTATAGATAGTCTCTATAATGCTAAAGGCAAGTGGGAGTATTTTATCTTGAAAAGATAGAATTACAAGATACATAATCTTCTAAAACCACACTAGTTAAAATCATGATGAGGCTTAACATGTAAATGATAAACCTCAAGCTGATGGAATTATCATTCATAGATCCACTTGGATATCTCAGATATTTAATTAATATGCTGATGATTATATGATGTAGTATTACCATAATAATGAATTGGGTAAATTACTCATACTATGAGTGTAATAGATGTTGTTCATAAAGATATTCAAAATTTTGAAAATTTTGAAAATTTGGTTTATCTTAATTCTTAATAGTTAGAGAATGATGATGAGTTTATTCAAAGATTATGTAACCCTAGTGGTTTAAATCTTTGTGAAATAATCATATGGACAAAATTGTACACATATCTTAATGAATATCTTATGACAAGATTATTAATCATACTTAAGCAATTAACTATGATTGAATACTCTTTCTTAAGTACATTAAAGATATAAAGATTGTAATTGTCATATTTACATGAATGGGAAATTTGACAATGGAATATCAAAAACTCTTTCTTGAATAATTACTTGAGCGAGGACGATAAGTAATCAAAAAGAGTTTATGAATTCAAGAAAATCTTTGGAAGTGTACAAAGTGCAATAATCCATGAATGGATAAATGCATACATCTAGGAGATTATTCTTATGATAAATTATTAAATCTATGTTTAGGTTTATAATTAAAATAAGGTAATTTCTAAGTATTCCTGAAAGCTAGTGGGAGTATTATGTTTGATTTACTAAATCATATATGTTGTATAACATATAAGAGTAACATTCCATATAAGTAAAAGGTTAGACTTAATTTGGAATGAAACGTTACTTGAAAGATTTAGGAAATATAACATACAACCTTGAAACAAAAGTTTATTATTAAATAAACAAGTGCGGTAAATAAATTCTAAATAGAATATGATATATTATTTAGGATGACTAAATGGATATACATATTTGTAAAGATCAAACATGAATGAAATCTATGTTTGACTGAAGGATTTTCATGTGCATTATATTATTGTTGTATCATGCTTAAGTGCTTAAATGATTTGACAATATTTGATATCCAATTAAAAGTTATTATATAACTTGTGTAATAGATATTCTAATGGAAAATGTTTGAAATTAGAATAATGATCCTCAACCTGGAATAGCTCCTAAATATTACACAATGGATATTAAGTTTACGGAAAATTTTAAAGAGCATATTGTGATTATATACAATGATGCTGGTTTAATTGAGATGACACTCAATAAATAGTCATGGTAGGATTTTATCCTTGTTAATGACCATGTAAACTAATTGTGCTCAACTAAGAGCATAGTTGCATTATACATTAAAGAATTAGAATACTTTAAACTTTAAAATGTTTGAAAGTTTTAAGTGATTGAGGATGTCACAACATTTATGAATATTATGTGGCTATATCAAGAAAGTTGGATGAACACATACAAGAATTTCGCTTATTGAATTCTTGAAATAAGTATTCTCAAAATTCCTATAGATCAAGGTTAGTTGATTTATGCCTTGTCAACAAGTATGAATGACATGACTTAAGGTATAATTCATTAACTAGAATTATCATGCATTGATCTATTTTGGTATTTGGATAAAGGACATTAAGCAATTATTATTTATAATGAATTAAAGTACTTAGTACGTTTGTTTTCATTAATAATAAATTGTGTCCTATATTTGCATGTTTAAATCCGTGAATAACTTATGTTATTCTAAATTGTCCGTTGTCGATTAATGATATGGGAATATCATTAAACTAAGACAAATCTGAGTATTGGTTAAGAATATACTTGAAAGTATATTGATGCGTTGACATACCAATTTCACATGATATTTGATGAATTGAATATTGGACTTATCCCAATAATATGATTTAATATTTAATGTGAGAATCATATTTAAAGTTATCCTCAGACTTGAGATACCAGATAAGTGTCATGGATGTAGTGCATTTTTGTGAAGCAATCTACCGCTCACCGTAACAGGGAGTCATAAGGGTTGTTTTCAGAAGTGTTGCAAAGTTCATGGGTTATTCTTGTAGTCAAGAGAGAATTTGTTCCTTCTGATTTGTTCAGAAGTTTAATACTGCTGGGCCCCTCGTAGGGTTGACAAAATGTTTTCGTGGCCACGCCCAAAGTCTATCTGGAATACGTTCAGATGTTTTGGTAATTTTGTTAAATCATAAAGAGACGAGAAACAGAAATTTAATAAAGAATCTCACATCTTTATTAATGTGGTATTAGAAACAAAAGGATAATTATAATGATGAATCATTAAAGGTTTTTTCCAGAAAACCTAGCTCGGATTGAACTAGGGGCATTGGAGTGTTGCAAGACGCTAACCAATATCATTTTACTATTAATAGATATCCAAGTGGGAGCTGTTAAATATATGGATATATATTAATATGTAAATGTCTAGTATCGAACCCGAGACCTCGGGATTGCACACTTTACAAACAAGAATAATGAATAATAAATATATATATGTTAAACGTATCGTATATATATATTTATAAACACTTAATGGACTAAATGGTCGTTAGTTATTAACCGTATGGACTAACTATCGTTAAATACGAAAGATATGGACTAGAGTGTAACTTGGGAGTCAAGAAGGATCTAGAACCCCTATGGGGTGTCCTAGGCCAGTCGATCATGGGGGGGGGGGGGGGGGGGGAAGCCCAACCCATGCTTGTCTTGGTCACCAAGAAATCTTCTAGTATATATACAAGGCCAAGGATTAGGGTTTCACATCTTTTGTGCACACACACTAACCCTAAATCTTTCCTCCTTGTGGTTTCTTTCTTGGCTGATCGTACAACCCCTCCCCAAGGGTGTTTGGATCGATTTTCCATAAGCTAATAATAAGTGTTTTGTTTACTTGCATCAAACCTTTATTCGTTGGTAGTTTGTGTGTACAAGAACGAGGTAATTACTTACTTTAGTAATTATCAAGGGATCGATTAACAAAACGGTAAGGGGTTAATCATTGATCCATATAAACCCTAATTAGGGTTCTTCATATTGTTAAAGACAATTGCTTTTGATTCTTGTTCGGGCTAGAATCACCACGGTACGTTCCTATTTAATTTATGTTAATCTCTTATGTGTTATAGATGTTCCTACGCTTCCGCATATGTGTTTACCTATTTTATGATTGTCATGATTCTAATATTCTAACAATAATAACGTTATACGATAGCTAAATTTGTTACATATCCAAAAACCAAAACTAAAATGACTACAAGTAAAATTCGTATACTTCATAGGATGTCAAGAGTCCATTTTCACCACAAGCCCATGCCAAGTCTTCACATCGTTATCCTTGTTCAAAATATTAGTAGAAACCTAATCCAAAGGCCCAAGACAAAAAGCAGACCCAACATACCAATTATCACCGCCTTTTCCCAAACACCCCTTATACTCCATACTAATCAAGAAGTCATACCCCAAACACTCTTTATGCACCATAAACCTGTAAATATTAGAACACCAGCCAAACACCAACTTACCCAAGGACTACTATAGGATTAGAAGACATCATTTTCACTACTAGAATACTGGACAACAGTGACGGAAATTAGCAACCAAATTATTTTGTCGCAAGAAAATGGGTTACAGTGACGGATTAAAGATGGATTAGCTACATAACTGGCTTTGATAAATTAGCGACAAAGTAGTGACAAGTCAGTAACAAAATTAGAGATGAATTACGTATCTGTCACAATTCATTCGCTAAATGTAATCATACAGAGATGGAGTTAGCGACGAACTTATGTTGGAACTATTAGCCACAGAATTCTAACTACACAACGATGGATTTTTTTTTTGTCGTCTCAAATACGTCGCAAAATTTTTCATTTAACTAATGATTAGAGCAACCACTACGGATGTTTAAAAATAGATCTAAACACTTATGGAGAGGTATAAGAATTTTTATACCATGGTGAGGAACCATTTCATGCACTATACAAGGCCCAAGTACGTGCTTGTTTAAACTCGAGTCATTTCGAGCTCGTCTAAACTCGACTCATTTTGAGCGGCTTAACCCGTTTTCGCCACTACTTTTCACCGAAGTCCGAACTCTACCGGTTGTGGACTTTGTGTTTAAATTTTTTAGAAGTACAAAAATTTAACAATTAAACCAAGATTTTTCATTTCTAAAAGGCCCCCTTCGTAATAATCATTAAAATTAAATAGTCTATACAATATAGTTCCAAATTTTATGTAATACCTTGTTGTACCCATATGGAGGGAAAGTGTGGCGCCAATTTCATTTTTGTTTGACTATGTCAATGAGTTGGTTACATACTAACTTGGTAATTGTATTCGAATAAGTTGGAGGGAATATGTGGCGCCAATATTTTGGCTGTAACACATCATGTTCGGAATCACAGAATTACACGTACATACAACTATATAACAACACTGAAAAGAAAATAGAAAAATGCTAGTTAGACTATTTTTTCACAAAAATATAGTTTTATTTTTATTTTTATTTTTATTTTTATTCTTATTATTATTTTTTTAATAGAGACATGTAACACCTTCCATTCCAGCTAGAGCTGAGCATCGGTCTAACACCGGACTGGACCGAGACCAAATTAGACCAAAACTACGGACCGAGGACCAGACCAAATTTGTTCGGTCCGATCCTTCGGTCGCTCCGGTCCAAAAAGGCATTATTGGTCGGTTTGTATGTAAGACCGAACCAGAACAGACCGAGACCGAAATAAGGAAAAAGTTGAGACCGAGACATGACCATTGATTCTTCAGTTCGGTCGGTCCCGTCGGTTTTCTCGGTTCGGTCAATTTTTGGGTCTGCAATGCTCATCCCTATAAGGAGCTTCCATATGCTTTTTTAGTGTCCTTCAAATGCTCAAGTTACTGTAGCTTTAGTCTAATCTTACTTAGTCAAATACAAGTAAAAGTATAATAACGGAGACATTGACATAAAGATGGTAAATAATATCAAAACAAACATTTTACAGAAGTAGAATAATCTTATGAGTCGGTAGAGGTTTCGTGGGTGATTCGGTTCGGTTAGTTAGAAGATTTAAACTATACATCGTGGACCGGGTAATTTACTTTAGTACCCGAAACCAAACCGTACTAAAGGGTAACCGGATATGCGGTACCCCAAATGAGCGGTTACACGCGGTTCGGGTCACGGTTAACCATTTAGACGTTTATCATATTTTACCGTATGAACAATAACATGATCTAAAACGTATAACGTTATCTCAGTAAAATTAAATAACAGTGAGTATATTAAAGTTATTTTATTAGTACAAGAATTACATTCAAATAAACATACATAATAGATTAACAAAAAAAAATTCGAAGTTTATATGTTACGATCACATTAATCAATTTTCACACATAAATGTTTGGTAAATGTTTACATTAGGAGCAAAAACGTTGTTATGCAATAATGTGTTCACTTGTATAATTATTGGAATATTTAGTAAGAAACTCTTTGTATATTATATGCAGTTCGGTTCAATTCATTTAACCGCATATATCTAGAAATAAAAACACAAACCGGACGTTGACCAATTGAGTTAAAGTACAATATCGTGCTTTCTATTGTTTGATTATTTCTTTCATGGAATAGAAATATCAATCTATATATTAGACTTCGCGAAAAATTTTGTTTTATGAATACAACATTTATAATAAAAATTATAAAGAGCGGTTATAAAACACTAATCTCTGTACTGTAAAAATAGCAGGGTTTGGTAGCATAATACCGGTTTTCAAGAAAACATCGGTCTCTATAATACCAAATGCATACAAACCGGCTGTGTTACTGAAACCGGTGTCTTTGTATAGTCAAAGACACTGTTTTTTTTAAAGAAGACCAGTCTCTCTGTTTCGTATAAAAGAAACATGATTTTCGTTTAAGAGTCAGTCTTAATACTCGTGTTTTAAACTATCGTTTACAACGTCTCTATTTGCTACATACTCAAGTTCAAAAATATCATCATGTTTAATTGAAAAAAAGTTCTAAAATTCGAGCTGAACCTTTTAAAGCTCTATTTATTTTTGGACATCTTTGGTATAACTAGCAGTAAGGTTAACAATAATAGTTAGTAGTCGTAGTTGGTAGTAGTTGTAAGTAGTATTTATTTCATAAGTGTTTCGTAATAAATGGTGTATCAATAATTTGATCCCAAGCCAATCTACTGGCACAAAAGATTGTCTTTCGGACGCCATAACAGTCTTTTGAAGTAACTAGGTTTTGATAGAACTCTGACCAATCCTGGAGTTATTAGCGTCACTGAAGGAACTAATTATAAACCGGTGGATCGACCAATTAAACAACACAATGAATATTCATATAAGTTAGCGTTTAAGACTCGGTGACCTGAGGGGATTAGAGAACATAATACCGATCCAAAGTACTCAAAACCCGAGCCTATGCCATAGTCTGTCAAGTAAAAAAGGAGTGTCGTGATGTACTATAAATATCCTTCACCCAACTTATTTGGTAAGCATTGGATGTTATCATTAATACCGAACTATAACATTCTATCAAAAACCAATACTTACTCCCATTCTAGAACTTGGTCTCGAGCAAGAACATGTGACGAGGCTGACAATAAGCTCCTCTCTTAGCAACTTACCAAAGAACGATCTTGGAGTGGGAACACCGGAGCTCCTTCTATATCATATCGAATATATTCATACTAACACACCACACACTCACTCATTGTATCTCCAATCGGATTGGAGAACTTTCGGGTCTATATTCTACCCGTTTATACATCTACAAGGATATTTGTACAAACGGTAACACAACTGCGTCAATAATTATAAACTATTAAACTACATAAAAGCTAAACGCCTCTTTAAGCCGCATTTGAAAGTTAACATTTTTAGAAAAATACAAAATGCTAAAACTTCTTGCCAATAGTTCAATTCCAAACGTTAAATACTGTTAAAAGCTCTTTGCCAAATATACGCTAGGTATTTTACCTTTTCAGGCTTTGACGAAAGAGCACAATTCGAAAATAGAATCTACATGCACTCGCCAGAAAAGTAGCAACAACGTGTTTCCTACATCTCAAATTCTTCTCTTCATCTTCCTTTTGAGGTGGCAAAATTACATCATGGAAACAATTTATCTTAAGAATCAAATTTTTGAAGAACAATTAAACCGTAACACATCGATTTACATTTTTGGCTAATTGTTATGATACGACAAGCATAATCGAGTGTTCTACTCATCATTCCGACAAAAACTCCTAAAACAACTTCAACTTTAACCAGCTGAATAAAGAATCCCTATTTTTCGAACAAATAAACCCACCACCCACCTAAGCTCACATCGTCACACACACATCATCATTGTCACACGCCATTGATGGAAGCAATAAAAGGACCGAAGAAATCTAAGAGAGGTAGTTTTGTTGTACGCGGTGAGGCGAGAAAGAAATGGATATGGTGGATTCTTTATGCAAAAGACACGTACCTTTTTTTTCCTTTTTGCCTAAACGACGCCGTTTCAAAGAGCCAGAAACGATCGCGTTTAATCACTAGATGACGTCATCCTCACAGCAATTGTATAAATTTTCTTGTTATTGCGATCACTAAATTTGTATATATGCAACTTTTTATGTTTAACCCATTGATTTGAAACCCGGGTCGACTCGGCCGGGCTAACCGGTTCGACCGGTTCTAGCCAAAAAACCGGGTCAAAAAAACCCGGGTTTCTAAAACCGGGTTAACCGGTTAGACCCGCCGGGTTTTGAGTGACCCGGGTCAACCCGGTTCTCGAAACCCGGCCGGGTTTCGTTTTTTCAAAATTATTTAATAAAAAACCGGGTTGACTCGGCGGTCGAACCGGTTGACCCGGTGGTCGAACCGGTCAATAAAATAAAAAAATAATAATTTGAAAAACGGGTCGAACCGGTTGACCCGGTGCCCGATGACTCGACCGGGTCGATTTCGAACCCGATTTTCAAGACATTGTTTTAAAAATGATCATAAAGATAGATAGGAGTGTCAAAAAAGCCGACCTAACCCAGATCCGATTAAGCCTATTATGGTCAGGTTATTCGTGTCAAAAATTTTATTCGGGTCAACCCGAGTAACCCGAATACTAAATAGGGTCAGGTATCATGTTAAAAATATTTGGCTAACTTGGGTTGGGGTCGATCGATTGACCCGAATAAAGGTTTTTTATTTTAATATCTTTTTTATAACGTATCTATTTAAACTAGTACAAATAAGCAATTTTTCTTTATTATTTTACTTATATTTGGGTTGATCTGAACCCGACCCAAATTAACTCGAACCCGACTTACCCAAATTTAAATAAGGTCAGGTTCAAGTATGTTATTTTAGCATCGACCTGACAGTGACCAATCCAAACTAACCCGAATCCAACCAACCCGACCCGATTAGACACCTAATTAAAATTAGTAATAATAATAACAGAATTAAAGGGCCCTTCAAAAAAAATAACATAATTAAAGGAATATAGGGTCCCTTTATTTTATCATATAGAATACTTTATCATATCTTTCAACAGGGCATGTAGAGAAACAGAGTTATTGATCAGATAATACATTTCGTGAAAATTTTTGGCGGCTTGTGTGAAATTATTTGGCGCGCCTTGATATGTGGAGATCGTGGAGCAGCTTCTACAGAATATTGCGGTTTATTAGATACAACAGACTTTCAGGGAAGCAACCAGGGAAGTTATGTTAACCATTCACTCTTTGAGATCATAATTTGTGTTAATCTAAATTAACCTTTTAATATTATGTTAGGGTTCTTGATTCATTGAGTTTGATTGCATGATTATAGTTAATTAGGTTAATTTTTCCCTTTTATTTTATGTTAGTAATTTAGGGTTCTTTGAATTAGCACTGCTAACAGTAATTGTGTGGGTACTATTTCAAAGATCAATTAAGATAGAGTTACTTTATGTTTGTATGTCCTCAATTGAAACTATTTTAAGTATGAGTTGACTAAACAATTCTAAACCAAAATCAAGTTGGATTTAGTCCGATTCAGTCTTGATTTGATCTTCTTCGACTGCAACCCATACGAACACCTTATGAAATATAGGGTATACTTGTCTTGTTAAAAGAATAATTTTGGCATGTTAGTTTGGATCTTTGGGAAATATAGTAAGCTTAATAAACTAGAACATCTATTTACAGTTATATATCGTTTTTAAACCAAAGTAACACTTGCTAGCTACAGCAATTTTATTGCTTATTGAATGAAAACTGGCTAAAAAAGTAACTTTGCTATGATGCGTCTCATGTGAAGTTCATGTATTAAGAACCGCAACAGTGAACAATAGATTTGATGTTCAATACATGTTGCTGCTTCACAATAACGGTTATTATGATGCCACTTTCATGTTCAATACATGTTTCTGTTTCTTCAATGATTTACACTAATAATTGGGCTGTTCTGGTTTGCACATCTCACTTCTGATAAAATTTTCTGTCATTTTATTTTTATATGGTTACATTTTACTGTTTGTTTATTGTTTGGTCTACATTGATACAGAAATAGAAGAACATATTAAAAGTAAATTCATAAGATTCTACTTATATATCCATTTTCGTTTTTTTTTTTTTTTTTTTTTTTTTTTGAATATCTGTTATGTTGTCAATGGTTGTTGTATTTGGGTCAAATGAGTTCTTTGTGTCTAAGCGTATAACAAGAATATGTGATTTATTAAATTATTTGGTTTGAGTTATTTGACTAACTGAGAATGATAATAATTTGTGAATGCATAATTTGTGAGGGCAAATTGGCAACATGTAAAAAAGGGCACTAGGTTTAGAAAAGAACATGACATAGCTCATTACTTTACTTTAGCAAAAAGTGCAGTGAGAAAAAAAAGAAAAAAAGAGTGGAGTCAGGAAAAAAGAAGTGCAGTAGGCTACCTAAGAGAAAAGACCAGAAGCTTTACGACTTACAAGTATTATTTTGTATTCTTCTTATATCTTACACAATTTTTACGGATTTACAGGAACAACAACACAAACGCCCCCAACTGCCGCTGAACTATTTGAGCTCACAAACATGAAGAAAGGAGCATTCATTACGTCAAAATCAGAGAGAGTGGCGGCATTTATTCTTACTTCCATAGTTACTAATTCTTGAACTTTGTTTTTTGCCTAAATCTTTTTCAGTTTCTCTCGATTATTTTTAATCCAATTCTCACTTTCTCAACAACACATCACAATCGACTAATCGAGTAGCAACTTATCACGGTATCATTTACGTATTTAATTAGAATAAATTAGGTTAATAGCTGAATTAAAGAGGTGTTTGGGACTTTTTTTACAGGTGAATCAAAGGGGTGTTTGGAACTGTTATTACCACTGAATCAAGGGTGTTTGGTAGCATTGAATTCAACGCTTTTAATGTTGTAGATTTAAGCTGTATTGAATATTATAGTTATAAGATAACAGTTTATAGTGTGATATGTAATGTGTGTTTTTATATAAATGGATTTGCATTAAACAAATTGTGTTTCGTGTCTATCTACAGGTTGCTTATAATGGCGCACTGGTGGATAAATATTGATGAGATCCTGCTAACCATCCCATCTATGATGATGACCTATGGAAACAATGTGCTACAAACGGTGGAGTGTTTGGGTGGGGTTCAATGCCAGATCCACAGTACACGACTAGTACACCAAGTACTACAAGATGTACTGCTACTCCGTCCTCAGGATCTAAAGATATTCAGTTGTGTTTCTTTCTTTTATATCCAAAGAAGTATCACATATCCTTATTTTAGTACATGTTTAAAAAAAACTAATATTTGAATTTGTTGTGTTGAAGAACTATCATGATAGCATTCGTGGAGAGTTAAAGGAAGAATTGAAGGAAGAAATGAAAATCGATCTCAAGGAAGAAATGAAGAATGAACTCAAGGAAGAAATGCGCGAAGATCTCAAAGAAGAAATGCGTGAAGAGCTTAAGGAATAAATGCATGCTATAATTCAAGATATGCTCGTTATGGTATCAAGAGTCATGTTACCCGCCAACCAGAAACAAAACAAGGTAATACAAGTGGCCGTACATCTTGAACATCAACCATTACAGTTTGTAGAGTTTTAAATCTATTTAGGTCCTCTTAACTTTTATATAAGACAAAATCTTTAGTTTAGACTTCCTTTTATGTTGTTGAAGATCAGATGTTACATTTCTTTCAAATCTGCTTGTTATTTGATTTGATATGTGTTATTTGATTTGGATATGGATTTTATGACTATCATCACTGTACTATTTGATTGTGTGACATCTTGAACAAATGGCAAATAAATTGTATCGTTTATTGACTGATTAGCGACATATTCTATCGTCAAAAGATATTTAAATCGCGACAAATTATAGACGGATTTGTTCAAACAAGCTACGAAATGGTGTTGATTTAAGCAACAAATTGTTAGTGACAGTTTTGAGACAATACTTTTAGTGGCGGATTAACGACACATATTTCCATCTCTGGTAGCGATGGAATAACAACAAAATGGCTGGCCGATTATTAGCAGTGCATTAGTGACCGCTTTTTCGTTACTATTAGCGACAGAAAGTTTGTCGCTAAGTCGTCACTTGATGGTCGAATCATATTTAATTTAGGTAACTTTAAAAAGGCTCCAGCAAGGGTCTGGAGACCGACAGTTTGTCGCAGAAACTCCAATATTTTTGTCTCTAAACTTGTCACTAAAATTTTGCGAGGCCCTTTTTTGCGACGGAATATATCCGTCACAATTCCGTCGTTGAAGGGCTTTAGTGACAGAATAGCGATGCAAACGTCCATTGCTGATACCAGATTTTCTAGTAGTGTTTTGTTTTCCTTGTATTACCAATCTTGAGATCATATAGTTGCAGATTGTAACAAAATAATTAACATCGGTTCATTGTTACGCGGCAGCAAGACAAATAAGTTCAAGTTGACAAAGTTAGAATGTGGGAAAAATAATAAAGCAAAAGAAAATTACAAAAATACAGAATGATATACCATAGGTCAATTGTAATACGATAGAAATAACACCAATAGTAGAACTTAAGTTAAAAATTAAACACATAAATACTATATTAAGAAACTTGAAATGCATACGGCTGATATATGATTGAACAAAATGCATACAGTAAATCACTAAAATAATCGACAAATGGATACTTCATACTTGATGCGTGTACCCGATAACCCAAATCACCCGACCAATGGATACTTCATATAAATTAATCACATCAGATAAATTTAACCGGAGGGAGTAGGCATGGTGAACAGTGAGTGAATCCATAAATTTTTGTTAAGGTGGTAGCTAACTAACCATACCTCAAGATGGGGCGCTCCTGTTTGGTTGCAAGGTCTTCTGGTTTCTGTAAACATGAATCCGAAGGGATGGTCAGCAATTGTCAACAAATGAAATATAAAAAAGAAATTTGCAGTCAATGACACTAAATAATAATCTAAACAGATATATCAGACACCCTAAGAGGTAGAATTTCAGTTTGAGTATCAAAACTATCATATCTGAATGAATTCAGGCTTATTAATCTTTCATAGCTGTATTTAGTAATTCTTAAATCTGCCTAAATTTCAAATAAGCAATCGATATCTAAATTCACAAAGAAATCAAAAACATAGAACATGCCTATAATCCGTCTCCTTGGTATATTAATGATGCCATAATGATTAAAAGAGTGACAATTAAATTACATACACTATTTACCCCACTCAACCCAACTCCTTTGAATGATTTTCAAAACTGACCCCTTTCGACCCGTCCACCAACCCACACACTTTTACCCTCTTTAATTTACTTACCTTGTATATTACTAATTTCTCTAAATTAGACATACACGTTCACTTGTAATATGCTTACTGTTCCTTTTCTTTTTAGGCTTTACCACAAACCATACGCTGAATCACACAAAAAAAAAAAAAAAAAAAAAAAAAAAAAAATCTATTTCCCATGGAGAAACTCTGGTTTGCTTTGTCAATTCAATATGAATCCCACCTTACCTGAGCGTATCTTAGACATTTAAAATGACGTCAAAATAGTATTTTACTCATTTGACAAATGGTCTAAACACTTATTTTTCTTCCTGTCAACACCAAAACTTATTTATCTCCCCATTGCTATCCTAAAACTACTACCCAGATTCAAAAGTTGAATCTTTCTTGTTCAATAGCCAAAACATGAAAACTTTGTTGTTCCATAAAGACTACTACCCAGATTCAAAAATTGAATCTTTTTATCGAATTAGTTCAAAATACATTTTAAAAACATCAAATTTCACCGACACTCACTCTTTGTTACTCATTAATTGTTTTTGTTTCTTTCTTTTTTCCCCAAATTTACCCTTGCCTTGTAAACAAATTTTTCTAACAAAACACTTTGAAATCAAGAGATAATTACCGGTTTCTATTTAGAAAATCATAAAATTCTTCTTCCTCCTCCACTTTGACCACCGCACTTTTACCTACCAATGATTCATTCAAAAAAACCACCAAGATCTAAAATCACAATATCAAAATCGAAAATTAAAATCTATGGGAAAAAAATCCTAAAATCTATCATAAAACTAAAAATATTACACTAACATGTAGCTTATGCATTTGCTTCGTTGAAAAACTAACCAAATTAATATTTTGTCTCTGTGATATAAAACGTAGCACTACGTAAACAAAGATACATCATACATGCAAAATCAAATGAAACAGAAATGTAGCTACAAATTATGTAAACCCGAGTCTTATTTCTAAATCCTTACCAACCATCTTTTGACACCGTTATCTCAGCTGCCCAAAAGAAGCAATGATGGAACTCATGATCATTCACATCAATCGACATGGAGAAGACATGAGCTTCCATATATGGTTAATAAATGAATTTCAAGATTACCAGGAAATCAATTTAAGACTATAATAAAACACTAACATAACATCAAAAAAATGGCTTCTTCATGCGCTTTTCGAGAAGTTTCCTTGCATGCTCTCTAACCTAAAAGTGTAGAACATAAAACATCCTAACTAATAATCATATGGCCAATAAGACATCCAATGTAACATATACAAATCAGAGAGCTGCTCGAAACAAATTACCTTGTAAAAAAGACACGTAATTCATAAGTTATCAACAATGATTATTGGCTACATAGCGTCATCATTCGGGTTTACACATTATATGGACCAACACATCGAGTGCATCACAAAGTTTCATGCTTTCAATCAAAGATCAAGAATCTAAACACGCTGCTGCTTACTATCTAATAATACATGTTGCCGTTCAAAAAAATAATAATAATACAGTACATGTTAGTGAAATACCTCTCACACATTTCATTGAACACCTTTGACGCACTCCCCAGATCAAAGAATTGCTATAAAATATCACTGCAATAACAATGTGAAACTTAAGTTAGCAACATGTTTTTGAATCGGATTTGCTCATAGATTGAAACTGTTGTGGGCGGTGTTTTTGAATCAATAGAAATAGAACGAAATATTAAATCAGTGCTATGCATACATTTTTATTTTTTTGTAGTAGACATCGCAAACCTAAGAACAAAGACCAGTCATCAATCATCCTCATTCACCTATTCATATGTTTAATCAACTGATTAATTTTATAAAACAAATCAAATGTCATGCTAATTATTAAGAAAATCTAAATAGATAACAAAATTATATATGCATAATTGTCTAAAATGAGAAATTGAGAGCATAGAATGAGTCTCCAAAATCTTACACATAACATCAAAAACATAGAAAAGTTTTTTTTGTAATACTCACCAGTTGCAAGCTTCTACAACCACCGCCACAATCATCATTGTGTTAAGCCCTCACCTGTATTTAAATCCCAAAACATAATCTGTGTTAACAAAACCTCATAAGATAAAATCATAATCATTCAAAATAAGAATCAAAAGTATATATAAAAATCAGTATTGAATCAAAAGTATTGAATTATTGAGTTGTTAGGGTTGATGATAATCCTTGAATCAAAGATATATAGTCCAACAGAGGAGCGTATAAAGGAAGATTTTGAATTGGTGATAATCAGTGATTGATTTGATTGAAGAAACAATTAATGGTATTAAAGAATTGGTGATAATCGGTGATTGATTTGATTCAAAATTAGGCTCTGGGTGAGTTTTGAAGAATTGGAGGACGCTCCTCCATTATGAGTTTACAAAGATAACACAAAACAGTTTATTTGACCATTATTTGATGGAAGCGAAACGTAAGGAGCGTTTTTAGTTTTGTTTAATAGGTCGAAACACAATTAAAACTTCCCATATAAATGAATTTGACTAATGTAAAAAATTTGTGCAGTCAAGTGTTTGTACATCGGTGCTAAATAAGGAATTCCACATCACAGCATTAAACCAATTTTTAATGCACTGTGCTTAGGGGGACTTGTACAAAAGCTTATTTTATTAGATAAAATAGATATAAATATAAATATAAATATAGCTTTTACACTTTCCACCCATCCACTTGGTTAGCTTGTTCACATCTTCTCACATCAAATGTATCAAACTCGTCTCTTTATTCAATTCCTCACCCTTCACGCAGCTACTTTTTTTTTAATAGCGAGTTAGTAGTTAGTGATTCGAGCCCGCAGTGACATCCAATTAGGCAGTATGCAAGCATCGAACCTTTTTCCTTAGGGGATAAACCCCACTCCTGCTTCTATTTTTTCGGGCCCCTTAAGGTCAATAGTGAGACTCGAACCTGAGACCTCTCCAATGATACATCCCCAAAATTACCCTTCACGCAGCTACTACCTACATATCTTTATTATTTCTCTTTTTGAGGCACCTGCTATCTACTTATACAATAATACTTTACAAAATCAAGTTAAGTTTATTATTTCTCTTTTTGTTATTGTTGATGGATAATATATGTAACTAATTTATCATTCAGTTCCTTAAAATTTTATATACCAAAAGTATATCAGTTGTCTTTGATAAAAATATCAAATCAATTTCTTAGTTCATCTATACATGACATCGTTACATCAGTAAAATGCGATCAGGGGCGAAGCCGCCTTGTAGCTAGTGGGGGAAAGGCTCCCAATAAACCTTCCCACGATCAGCTATGAAAAATTGGTTTAATTAGATGCAAAAATCGATAGTGCCCTCAACATAAAAGTGGAGTGCCCTCTACATATGAAAAAATCATCGGTTTAATCTTTAAATGTTATTTTTCACTCGTCGGAGGTTGGTTGAAGTAGAACTTTAGAAACATGAAACCAAGGTTGAAGAATAGGAAAAGGATTGCGAAGAGTACATTAAATATAATTAAATACGTACTTTATAGTACTTTGTTATTGCCGTACTTTTTTTTAAAGTTAATTTTCCATTCACCCATAAAGTACGATTTTACTAGTCTATTTTTTTCCTCAAAATACCCCAATACGACTTTCGCTTCAGGTGTATTTCTATGACTCCATTAATTTTTGATGTGGGTTAGTTTAGTCCTTGTTAAGTTAAAATGTGTTAAATGAGTCATTTGTAGCTTCTAGTATTGTCAAACTTTATTTCTTAATCACTTTATAAGTTTATGTAAATAAGGAACGAAACGACGCCGTTTTGGCGTCTAAATATTTTTTCCCCGTTTTTTTTTTCTTTCCCGCCAAAAAAGAGGCCCCGTTTGCGTTAGCCCAGTTCGTCACTGTTTTGATGGTTTTTTTTAGGCCCAGCGATGGTCCGATATATACATAGTTAAGGATAAGGTGTACAGTGGAAGTATAGCAGCCAGATCCCTAAACCTACACATCCACACACAGATAAGCAGATGGCGCATGGTAGGTTTGATTTTTTTGGGGTTTTTGCAGCAAACGAAGAAAGTAACAATGAAAAACAGGTGCAAGTATTCATGTCTTATAATTTTTAGTGTTTAATTTGGTTTAAATTGGGTTAGGGTTTTCAGCTTTAATGCAATTGAATATTAGGGTTTAGTTGTCTTTGTGTTTTTATGCTTTGGTTATTTAAAAATTGGTTCTTTTAGTTGTTTCCATGTCTAAAATTTGTTGTAGTTTGAGCAGTTGATATATGATGAATCTATACCATCATTCTCATACCCGCAATTAAAATAATAGCATCATGCTGATTTTTTTTGGTCTCCTTATATGAGAATGATGATTCCACGGATTTTAGGAGGATTTTAGTGTTTTTAGTTTATTGAAATTAGTTGTGGAGATGGTGCAATGTTTCTGTTCTTTTATGGTTATATTGCCTTGCTTTACTTGAGCATGATTCTTTTTTCTTTTCGTTTAAGTTGGTTTAATTTCGTATATATTCATCGTATAGCAACTTTTGTTAGTTACATGCTTCCTTTTCCTTCTTTATTGCAGGTTGTACACTGTTATGTTCATTTACCCGGAACACAGCATTCTCACATGACCAAAGTTATGTGGCCATTTTGCGCCCACTTGGAAGCAACTGCGGTGCTTCATAGGCCAAGTATGATGCGGGTAACAAAGGTTTGGATTTCTGAGTTAATACCTTATTCTCATAGTATTGTTACTTAACTCTTTATAGTTGGAACAAAAAAGCTTACGGGAGTGTTTTGCAACTGTAGGTGATCGAATTAGCAGCTGCCTATTATATATTTGCAACTAGAGTTGCGAGATCTTTCGGATGTGCTCACCGGGTCATTCAGGTAAGCTACAATTTTAGGAATTGCTTATTACCGCTGCTTCAGAGCTTATTTTGTTTTTTTGCAATTAGAATTTGTATAGAAGCAACTGTCTATCGCAGATTATCTGTCACAAAGTTAGCGGAAGAAGTAGGGGTTTGGGCTTTGTTAGTATGTCATCCGTCGAAGATGTTAGGGAAGGTGTTACGAAGTTCAAAGGCTACGTAGGTTTTCGTATAGTACCCTCAAACTCAAGTAGCATATAGAAAGTTCCGAGCGTTTTTACTTTTAGTACTTTTATGTATTGTAGGAACAGTTACTTATGTCATATTAACCATTCGGACTGTATTATTTTTTCAGCCATTAATGAACATATTCAGCCAATGAGGAATGATGGTACTGTTGAGGCCGCTGCAAAGCTCAGCCATTCAAATGCCTATTGGGTGCCACATCAGTAGGTTCGGTTTGGTACACGCCAAGTAGAAATATAGAGGCGCGTGTGCCCTTATCCGAGCTTGGAAACCTGTATGCCTTTCTTCTAAATACAATCCTGATTTCAGCTTTCTAGCTTATCATGTCTTTTCTGTTAGTGCGTTTCTGATGTTTCCCACTTTGTTTTTTGTTACAGAATATACCATTAATCGGGTTTAGGGAGGATTTTCCCATTGCTGATTCTGCTTCCAGTTTATTAGCTGTTATTGCTACTTATCACACCATGCCTCTAGTTTTGTATTATGATGCCAAATAGTCTGCAAAGGTATGATTTTTATCGATGATTTATACCTTTTTAAAGTAAATTGGGTGATTTATGTATAGGATTAGTTGTTCACGAAGTTTTACTTGTCTCAGTAGATAACCAACTAATGGATTTGGCAAGGCAATAAATATGTATTGCTGAATGAGATATTTAATGATGGCCATTTCATTCAAATTCTAACAGTCATCGGTACCCATTACAATGCATTTGTTTCAGCCCATGGTTTGACCCCGTAGACACCATACATGAAGATACCAGAAGACTAGCGTTTGCAGTTACACATGGATTTCTAAGAATGGCGGCAATCATGGCATCAGCTTGCAAGTCTTATATGGGTGTCGGGCTTGGCCTATTGTCGGTAAGTGCTAACAAACGCCCCTTGAAATTATATAAAACCAAGGTTTTAAATAATCTTTTAACCTTTGTTTCCCATTTTTTTTACTAAACCTCAGAATACCAAATTCTTTAGATAGGCAGTTGGAGTTTCATCCAGATGGTTAGTTTGCTGCTAATCAGATATGTATGTCTGTTTGTTACTGCAGGTGTTCTTAATGATACACAAAATAGACGCACGCGGTTGGAACAGGATGCTCAACAGCGTGCCTTTCAGGTAGCCCAAAGTTGTAGTTTCCACAGTTCCACTTGCTTCTGGGATTCTCTTTGTTTCGAATCAATGAATATGGTAATTGGAAGTTACTACTATCACCGGAAACCACCGTTAATTTTTGAAGATTATATGAGTTTTATTTACTTATTTTTTATTTTATTTATTTATTTTTTTTAATATTTCAAACCAGGTTGTTCTACCATTGGAGTTAAAAAGTTTAAACTATGTTCTTTGGTTTTTTTGTAGGTAGGATTTGATGTTGTTGAAGCTATTAGAGCTAAAGTTGCATATGAAAAAAAGAAAGAAAGAAAAGAAATTTCTTGGTTAGTTCCGTAAAATAGATAGCAGAGTTATAGCTTGGCTTCTAAAAAACATAAAGATGAAGTTTAAAACCTCTTGAACATGGAAAACAGTTCTACAATTGCTCTTTTTATAAATCCTTGACCATCTAAATGTGCTTCTATATTAACTGCAGGCTCACGCACATTCTCTTGGCATAGTCAAATCTAAATCCTTGACCAGTAGGCCCAAAAATTTAATTTATAACAATTGTTGTTTCAGTGTGTTTTCTATGACTCTTTTTGTAAGAGAAAAGTATGTATCTGATAATGACTGTTATCTGTGTCAGGTAATTAAGGGTTTAGTTGGGGCGATTTTCATTAGTGTCGACGAAGGATATGTTGCTCTTGAAGGATGCTACTTTCCTTGGATTCGATAGTTCAACACAGTAAGTTTGTTCCGTTATCTATGATACATGGTTTATAAGTGAATGTGTTAGCATTAAAAATATGTATTATGAAGTGCAAACTCCTCCGCATGTGCAAATTTCTTAAAAAATACATGAGCACATGTGAAGGGGGAGTCCTTCAAAAGAAATGCAAAACTCTCGAAGTGTCAACAAAATGTGTTTTATTATCATAAACACTTTGAGAGATTTTCACAAAAGGTTTTATGGCATGTGATCAATGATAGGATAGTCATGGAGTTATAAGGTGACTAAGGTTAGGAAAAACCGTCCTATGATCCGCCAGAGCCGGAGGGATCTACCCAAGGACAATTCCAATAGAGTAGAATTAGAAGTCCTTAGGTATGATTGAAAAAAGGAGAAAATGAGAAAGGAGAAAGAAGGGGTTGAAGAATTAAAAAGAAAAGTTATGAAAAAGGGCGAAAAGAAATAGCCCTCCAAATGTTCAACCTTAGGGCAGACACCGGGTACAATTCGTATGCTACTGGTTGTTACTAAGGTGACACCGGTATTGAAGACAAAGACGTCATGGACCCAGTGACGCACTGCACTAAACCTTCTTAACCACTCAAGTTCTCTTAAAAGAGCTTGTTTCATTCTCACGGGGAACCGGTGTAATCTATCGACCTGTCTCTTAGAGATGGTTGATATTGAAGCAGGAGACCTCTCCCTAATCTCCGCATAGGAAACCAAATGTGCACTTATCGAGTCTAGAGCCCCGAGATTCATCAAAAGATCTCATAGGAACACATGATATTTCTACACTGGTTGTTCATCATTAAGGACGCCAGATGTAAACTTAAGAGTCCTACGCAGATCTTAGCAATCTGCCAGAACATTTATGAGAGGATTCACTTTTGTGATTCTCAATGATTGAATGGAAATTCCTGCCAGGGTCAACATCAAGCAGCCCTGACAGCAGGTCACTTCGGTAATTCTTTATGGGTTACGCTTAGTGTTCGCGGTGGTTTCAAACGGTCTACAGTCGTGGAGTGATCCCCAGCGACTCACCCAGTCATTGAGCTACTTAGTAGGTCTCGTAAGCTCTTTCGGGAGTATCTGATATGGGAACGGCCTTGGTACGGGTTAGAAGGAGTCTTCACACTATGCTGTTGACGATCTCTAATTCTTATCTGTAAGTACCGGTTGTTTTATTGCTAACTGTTTATATGCAGGGACACTTCATCTCCATGGCGACAGATTCCACATGCTCATACATACATCTGGAAGTTAAAGAAAGCTCCCTCAAAGATCTATACAACACAAAGTTCAGAGAAAGATTCTACTCCAAAAAGAAGAATCTACAAAGTATAAAGACTAAAGATCAAAGTGAAAGAAAGGGAACTAAGTGCATATGAATATCAAAGTCCAAAGATGTATGGGCATGTTGGAATGGCAAACAACCACCACAGACGCAGAAGTGACAAAAGGCAGATAACTCCACATCACAAAGGAACAAAGAACGATGAAAAATCCGTTATCAAATATCACAAAGCATGAAGGAACGAAGACTAAAGACTATTCTACAACGACACACAAAGTTAAAGACAAAGAACACGGAAGACCCACTCACGTGGAGCATCATTCGAATGACCAACCCTTAGGGGGAGATTGTTAGCATTAAAAATATGTATTATGAAGTGATGGTCATTCTCATATTGTAACTTTGTGTCGTTTGTTAAGATTAGTAATAGTTTAGTCATTGGGCCTTGGACTTGGCAAGCTAATATGTTATATGCTATGTTTCATAAGCCTAGTTATCCAATCATGTAACCAAGTCCAAGCCCAAGCCCATAGAAAGCCCATAGGGCATCTCATGTTAAGTACTATTTAAACACCTCAAAGGCTCATTTGAGGTGTGTGCTTGTGTGTGTATTGTGTGTGTTTTTAATAAAAGTTCTCTTCATCTTTATTTCTATTTCTACAAAGCTAACGCCACACATATATTACCAAGTCACCATCTTCTCTTCATCTTTACTTCATCTAGTGCTTATATTTGTGTTAAAGTTGATATATCTAAGGTCCTACAAGTGGTATCAATCACCTAACAATGATTTAGGAGTGTTTTCATCAAGTTTTTTGTTAAAAAGTTACACTTTTCATTCATTTGTGTACTTTTTCTTCAAAAAAGTTTTTATTTTTACGTGGTTTTAGTGTTAAAGTTGTTGTTTTTATTGAAGTTTTAGTGATTCTAAGTGTTTTGGGAAAGATTTGATCATTAGAAACAAGTGAAAAAGGAGTTTTTGGGTGAAAAAATCGTATTTTTGAAGTTTTCTGGTCATCCTACGCGTAAGTTGGGTGTATAGTACAAGTTACAGCTGTCTACAGTACTATCTACGCGTAAGTTGAGGTCAAAACCCTTTTCCTACGCGTAACTCTGGTCAAAACCCTCTTCTTACGCATAACTTTGGTTTTCTACGCGTTAGTTTGAGATCCTACGCTTAACATTGGTTTTCTACGCACAAGTTGAGATTATACGCATAAGATCTTACGCCTAATATTGTTTACGCGTAAGTTTCAGAATTCTACGCATAACTTCATCAAAGGTCTTCTCTTCGTGCTACGGTGACTCAGTACTTCCCTGACTTGGATAAGTTTGTGGAATACTTCGACACGGGATATCTTTCAAGCTTGGATAAGTTTGAGAGATCAATTTGGTTGAAAAAACCTTACGCGTAACAATTCTTACGCATAAACTCTAAGTTTACGCGTAAAATCAAAGTCTACGCATAAACAATTTTGTTTACGCATAACTTAGATCTTACGCATAACTTAAAGGTTACGCATAACATCTTACGCGTAAGATTATTCAAAGTTTACGCGTAAGATTCAAAGTTTACGCGTAAGTTTTGGACTTTTGACTACCAAACTTCAAACGGCCATAACTTTTGAACCGTAACTCCGTTTTCGACGAATCAGCTGTCAAAACGACCGCGAGACCGAGAAGAAGGACACGTTGAATATCTAAAGATCATTCAAGCCCAGCTTCGAGGCCCAAATCCACTCTGAACGGAAGTTATTGAGGTTTTAAGGTTTTAGATCAAATTTTTCACCATAAAAACTTGCATCAACTTACACTAAACACTACTCCTACTTCGTTGAAACGATCCGAGAATCAACTTTATCAATCTACACTTCATCAATGGCAACTCAGCAAGACATTCATGCAGCAGGTGCCAAAAACCGACCTCCCATGCTGTCAAAGGGTGGATACTCACAGTGGGCTAGTCGTATGATGCGCTATCTTAAGAGTAAAACAAATGGAACTCTTCTCATCAAATCCATTATGGATGGACCCTTCAAACCATCACAAGTACTAGACACTGGTGATCCAAATGGTACCCCCCAGTACAACCATACTACAGAGATCAGAATGAGACTGAATACACTGTGGAAGACAGAAAACAGATTGAAGCTGATGATCAGGCATTTCATTACGTCGTTCTTGGTTTACCTGAAACCATCTATGCTACTGTTGACAGTGAAGTAAGTGCTCATGCAGTCTGGGAAAGAGACAAGAGGTTAATGTATGGGACAGACATCGGGAAACAGGAAATGGAAACACAATTGCTTAAGGAACTTCGCAAGTTTACTTCAATTCCTGGTGAATCCATAGAGACGTACTACCACAGATTCTGTAAGATCATGAATGATTTATCGAGACACAACCTCAGTCAGACAAATATTGCTAACAACACCATTTTTCTGAATGAGTTACAACCAGAATGGGGAAGATATGTCACTATTGTTTATCAGACAAAGAATTTGCATGAAGTGACTTATGATCAGGTGTATGATTTCTTGAAGCAAAATCAGGATGAAGCTAATGAAGTAAGAGCTGAATTACTAGCTAAAAAGCATGATCCTCTAGCATTAATGGCTGAAACACCAACACCTATACCAGTGAACACACAACAACAACCATCATCATCTTCCACTCACAACTACATGCAACCATCCTACATTCAACAACCAACACCGATCTACCAACAACCATTCTACCCACAGCAACAACATGTTATTCCACAACAGCAATACCCACATTTCCAAGAACCAGAATTCACTGACAATGATGAAGCTACTGCAGCATTGACACAAGCGTTTGCTTTTTTGACTAAAGCATTCCAAGGACGCTATTCTACACCAACAAACAACAACCAAAGAATTTCATCGAATACTCGCAACAGGCAGATCGCTCAGCCGAGTTTCAATATGGGCAATGGAGGCCAAATGGTTGGAGTTTATGGGAATCAACAGGGATATCAGAATATGCAGAATACAGGTCAATATGCAGGGAATCAGAATGCAGGTCAGTTTGCAGGGAATCAGTATGGTCAGTATGCAGGGAATCAGTTGGGTCAGTTTGTTGGAAATCAGAGGGGTCAGAATGTTGGTAATCAGGCAATGGGTAATCAGAATAGAAATGTTACAGCTCCAGTTGTTGGGAATTATGGAAATGTGAATCAGGGTAATCCGGTAAAGTGTTTCAACTGCCAAGGAGTAGGTCATATGGCAAGGAACTGTCCTACTAAGCCGAACAAGAAAGATCTAGAGTATTTGCAGAAAGCAGTACTGTTGGCACAAAAAGAGAAGGCAGGGTTTCAGTTGAATGCAGAGGAACATGATTTTATGGCTCTTATGGATGAAATGGAAGACAGAGAGGATATCGATGCGAACTGCATATTCATGGCTAATCTTCAGGAAGCTAAGTATGACACGGATTCTGACACACTTCCTGTTTATGACACCAGTGCACCATCTGAGGTATCAAATTTCAACACATGTCATAATAATGATATATTTGATATGTCTCCTCATGAGGAACAACATTCTGAGATGCAAACACCCACTTATGATACATACCTGGACACGCCAAGTAGTAGCAATACTCCTTCAGTAACTCCAGATGTGAATCATAATGGAGGCTTTGTTTCACAGCATGCTGAGAATGATGAGGAAACACGTGCTTTATTTGAATCATTATTAAATAATTGTGGTATTGAAATCGAGAAAGTG
Source organism: Artemisia argyi (assembly GCA_030686995.1). NCBI lineage: Eukaryota > Viridiplantae > Streptophyta > Magnoliopsida > Asterales > Asteraceae > Artemisia > Artemisia argyi. The sequence continues at coordinate 174,811,889 of CM060695.1, forward strand.
AAAAAGGTCAATCGCGATGTTAAGGCCGCAAATGAGAAATTGACCACTGAGCTTGAGAGATACAAGGAAAATGCAAAAAGTTTTCAAATTCACAAAGAACGCGAGTCAGAATTTGAAATTGGTTATAAGAAGTTACTTGTTAAAGATAGGGAATGGAAAACCAAGTTTGCTAATCTTGAAATAAGTTCAACAAAAACCATTAACTCTTTAAAACAAGAAATTTCTGAATTAACAAACCAACTTTCAAAACAAGAAACAGCTTACACCAATCTTGAAAAAGAAAGGGATGAGTTGAAAAAGGACTTTGCAAAGAAAGAAGATAAACTTTTGGCAGAAATCGTAGAGTCAGAACACAAGATTGCACATCTAGAAGAATTAGTGGTTAAGTCGGGTCAGTCAAGTCAAACAATGAAAATGATTTCAAATCAAACTAATCCGATTTACCATACGAAACACAAAATGGCTCTTGGTAACAACAATCCTTCTAATCTCAAAAAAGCTCAGGAAGAACAGAACGTCTTGTATAATGGTAGTGTTTTTTACACCAAACATGATCCTCCCGTCGTTCGGGATTCTGTGCAAACGATAGAACATGTCGAAGAGAGCATTTATAAAATGAAACAAAAGGATTTGAAACCCATTGATTACAACAAATTGAACAAACTTTCGGGAATTACTTTTGTTCCACAAAAAGAACCATCTGTGTTTTCCATAAAACGACCATTCTCGAAAATGTTTTCTAAAAAGGTAGTTGCTTCCAAATCGATTTCTAACATGGAACAAATGTCTTCAAACAACACTTTTAACTCAAGTGCTGCACGGGGATATCTTGATGATCTTAAAACCAGAATTGGGCAACTTAAAACGACTTTAGAATCTAAAACGAGACTTAATGAGATCAACTGGAATTCCACGGTTCATTTACAGCTTAAAAAGATTCTCGAAAATGAATTTGCTCCTCAAATTAATAACATCCATGCTCGTGTAATTCATTTCGAACAAGCATTTTTGAAAGAAACAGCTAACTTCGTCACGGATCACAAATCCCTGATAAAGAAGGCTAATGAATCTTTTGAGCAAATCAATGTTTTGGAAAACCTAAATGATTCTCTCTTCGAAGCAGTTCTGTCTACTGATATTATGTCCATCATTTTACAAACATATTCTGTTCATGACGATGAAAGACTGAGAGCTGAGACCTCCGAAATTGTTTCAAAATATGAAAATGCTCTTATAAAGCTTGAAAAAGAAAATGTGTCATATTTTAAACAACTTGATCGAAAAAAGGAAGAATGCAAGTATGACAAATTGTCGTATGAGCGTGACTTAAAGAAAATGAAAGAGCAAAATGATCTTTTGAGGACTCAGCTTGAAAATCAAAAAGGAAAGGGTGAGGAAACTAAGTTTGCAAAACCATTGACGTCGGAGAAACCAAATTTTTCAAACACGGTTCAAAAACCAAAAATATCAATTTCACGGTTTGCTCCAAAAGTCGATGAGAAAAAGGATTTGACAAAACCAGTCACTCCAACACCCTTGCCCAAGAAAAGTGAAAAAGAAAAGATTGTTGATAAAGGAAAAGCGGTTGTCGAAACACCAAAAGTGATAGCACCTGGCCTTTTTAGGATTAGTCCCACTAGTGCGTCTGCCTCCACATCTAAGACAAATGCGTACAAAAAGGATAATTCTAAAGAATCTAGCGATGCTAAAAAGGACAACAATATAAATCCTAATGTGTGTACCTTACCTTCTACAGGATTAGAAAGCACCTCTAGGAGCAGCAGACTAAAGCCTAGGAGCAATACAAGGAACAATAGAGTCTCGCCTGTCTCCACGAGTAGTAGCAAGAATAAAGTTGAAGAAGTAGAAGAACACCCTAGGAATTTATCGCTTTGTAATAAGAAACATGATTCATCTGAATGTAATATCGAAAGTATTGGTTCTAATGCATGTAATGACTCTGTTTGTTTAATATGCAAGAAATGTTTAATTAATGATGTTCATGATGAATGTGTTTCTAAGAATGTGAATGTTACGCCTAAACAGAAGTATGTTCCAAAGGGAACTAGTGCCAGATCTAGATCTATAGAAAGATTAGTTTCACGCTTTAGGTCTACCACTAGTAGTCGAATGCCTAGGAACTACCTTAAGTTTTGTATGTGGAAACCTACGGGTAGAGAATTCATTCTTCAGGATGGCAAATTGAAAGTTGTTCAAAATGGACAAGTAGATACCTTCTATGAATGTGATTCAGATTTTACCCCTAACCCCATGGAACCAAATTCAAAACGGTTTCCAAATACAAACTCTTCTGTTCTTGGCAGGTTATCGAAATATGTCTTTGGATCGTCGACTCGGGTTGCTCCAAGCACATGACCGGGAATTTAAAGCTGCTGATCAATTTCATCTGGAAATTCATGGGAACTGTACGCTTTGGAAATGATCATGTAGCAGCTATCCTGGGTTTTGGAGATCTTCAGTTTGGGAATTTTTTAATCACTCGAGTTTACTACGTCGAAGGGTTGGGACACAACTTGTTTTCAGTCGGGCAGTTTTGTGATGCTGATTTAGAAGTTGCATTCAGAAGAAACACGGTTTTTATTAGAAATCTGGTTGGTGATGATCTCTTAACTGGTAATCGTGGTACAAATTTGTATGCTATCGACATCAACCAAATGGCTTCTACATCACCAATTTGTCTTATGACAAGGGCAACCGAAACTAAGTCCTGGCTGTGGCATAGACGTTTATCCCATCTCAATTTCGACACCATCAACAAGTTAGCCAAAGACAACATCGTCACCGGACTTCCTAAGTTCAAATACACCAAGGAACGCCTATGTCCATCATGCGAACAAGGAAAAAGTAAAAGAGCATCATATAAACCCAAAACCGTACCTAGTTCGGAAGCAAGGTTACATATGTTGCACATGGACTTATGTGGCCCAATGAGAGTTGAAAACATTAATGGGAAGAAGTATATTCTTGTTATTGTTGATGATTATTCAAGATATACTTGGGTAAAGTTTTTGAGGTCAAAAGACGAAGCACCAGGCATCATCATCACCTTTCTGAAGCGTATTCAAGTTCTACTTCAAGCTCCAGTAAGGATTGTAAGAACAGATAATGGCACATAATTCACAAATCAGGAATTAAGAACCTACTTTGAAGATGTGGGAATCACTCACCAAACATCAGTTGTTAGAACTCCACAGCAGAATGGGGTAGTTGAAAGAAGAAACCGAACTCTTGTGGAAGCTGCTCGCACAATGCTGATTTTTTCTAGTGCACCACTATTCTTATGGGCTGATGCTGTAGCCACTGCTTGTTTTACTCAAAACCGATCCCTAGTACATCCGAGATTCAATAAAACCCGATATGAGCTAGTGAACAACCGTAAACCTGACATCTCTTACCTTCACGTATTTGGCGCTTTGTGCTATCCGACGAATGATAGAGAAGATCTAGGAAAGTTAAAAGCTAAGGGTGATATTGGAATCTTCATTGGATATTCAGAAAACTCGAGGGCATTCAGGGTGTATAATAGACGAACAAAACGGATTATGGAGACGATGAATGTGAAGTTTGACGAGATTTCACAAATGGCTTCTGAGAGATACGCTCTAGAACCCGCGCTTAATCAAATGGCTTCTAATCAAAATGGATTAGGATCCGCACCAAACATGCAGACTTCTGGACACATCAGTTCAGGACTCGTGCCTCAAGGAGCTCAGTCAACAAACACGGATAAACCTTCAGAACAAGAACTGGAAAATTTCTTCGAGTTAATGTTTGATGAATATTATGGTGGAACTTCGACAAATGCATCTCCACAACATTCCGCTGCACCCGCTCAAAATCATCAACCACCACCACCACAGGATGCATCTACAACAATCGAAGCTGAAGCACCAACTACATCAACATCATCAACATCTACTCCAGCAACTCCAGTTATTGAAACTGATCTACCAAGAGTTGATGAGCAAAACCAAAATACAGATTTTCAAGAAGAACCTACAAATAAATCAAACAATGTTGCGTTAGAAGAAGAAGAAGTATTTGAAAACCCGTTTGCAACAGACTCTGCTGAATCTTCTTCAAGGTTACAAGAACCGTCTAACACACATACGTTAAACCCAAGGTACCCTTCTACGTTTCAATGGACAAAAGACCATCCGTTAGTACATGTTATTGATGATCCTTCAATGCCAGTTCAGACGAGGAGACAACTTGCTACCGATCTCGAATTGTGCATTTACATTTGCTCAATCAGCCTCAAAGAACCAAAGAACATTCGAGAAGCAATGGCAGAAAACCCTTGGATTGAAGCGATGCAGGAGGAATTTCTTCAATACCTGTTACATGATAGTTGGGAACTTGTTGAACGACCACTTGATAAACGAGTTCTTGATCTCAAGTGGTTGTGGAAGAACAAACTGGATGAGGAAATGACTGTTATTCGCAACAAAGCTCGTCTCGTGGCTAAAGGTTATCCACAAGAAGAAGGGATAGATTTCGAAGAATCATTCGCGCCTGTAGCTAGACTTGAAGCAGTCCGGATTTTCTTAGCCTATGCCGCTCACAAAAATATCACAGTCTATCAGATGGACATTAAGACAGCTTTCTTGAATGGAACTCTGAAAGAAGAAGTGTATGTGAGTCAGCCAGAGGGATTCATCGACAGAGATCATCCAGACTACGTCTACAAGCTTAAGAAAGCAATTTATGGTTTAAAACAAGCTCCAAGAGCGTGGTATGACGAACTATCATCTTTCTTGCTCAAAAACAATTTCACAAAAGGAACGGTTGATGACACCTTGTTTATCAAAAAATTCAAAGATGACATTTTGATCGTTCAAATTTACGTGGACGACATAATTTTTGGATCAACCAATCCTAACCATTCAAAACATTTTGAAAATCTCATGAAAAGCAAATTTGAAATGTCCATGATGGGGGAACTAAAATTCTTTCTTGGTTTACAAATCCATCAATCCCCTCGTGGTATTTTTATCAATCAAGCTAAATATATGATAGAGATTTTGAAAAAACATGGAATGGAAAATTGTGATTCTGTTGGTACACCAATGGTCACTTCACCAAAAATAGGTGCTGATTTGTTTGGAAAACCCATTGATCCGAAGATATATCGGAGCATGATCGGTTCTCTCATGTACCTAACTGCTAGCCGACCTGATATTCAATTTGCTGTTTGTTTGTTAGCACGGTTTCAGGCTAAGCCTACCGAACTTCACCTCAAAGAGGTTAAACGGATCTTTCGGTACCTACGAAGCACCATTAACATGGGACTTTGGTATCCGAAGGATTCGGAGTTTAATCTAACAGCATTTTCAGATGCAGACCATGCTGGTGATCAAGTTACAGCAAAGAGTACATCAGGTGGAGCACAATTTTTGGGTGAAAAGCTAGTATGCTGGTCGTCAAAGAAACAGGATTGTACTGCGCTATCAACCGCCGAAGCCGAGTATGTGTCTCTATCTGCGTGTTGTGCCCAAGTTCTTTGGATGCGGACACAGCTCACAGATTATGGCTTTACTTTTGACAGAATACCTATGTATTGTGAATCAAAAAGTGCCATAGCCATCTCGTGCAATCCCGTACATCACTCTAAGACGAAGCATATCAAAGTCCGCTACCATTTCATCAAAGAACACGTGGAAGAGGGTACTGTTGAATTATTTTTCGTTAAGACTGGTTATCAACTCGCCGATCTATTTACTAAAGCCCTTCCAAAAGAAAGGTTTGACTATTTAGTTCGACGAATTGGCATGCGAAGCCTAACTCCTGAGGAGCTAGAACGTCTTCTCGAATCTTCTTGAAAAATGATTTCAAAATCGCTTCGCTGTAAATATTTTTGAAAAAACAAAATACAAAATTTGAAAAACCAACAAAAACAAAATACAAAAATAAAAAATTTCAAAAAATCCAAAAACAATATAAAACCAAAAAATACAAAAATATTCTTCTCACGACATGTCTCTCGTATAAATCAATATTCTGTACGTTTCTAGAAATGTCATTCAACAATGATACGGACATGTACAGATGCTTGAGCGGGAGTTCTTTTTTATGTTTTTCTAAAAACATGTCGTTTCTCAAAATTTTCTTCACAATGGCTTTCGTATACTTCAGTACGAAACCCGTACGTTAAACGATGACTTCTGATTATTTCAAATCAAGGACTCGTACGTTCAATGACGAACTCTTTTTCAAAAAGTTCGAGTCTAATCAAACGAAAAAGATTTCAAGCATAAACTCGTTTTCCAACAAAATTCTTGAGCACTTTTTCAAGATTGTTCAAAAGATTTTTTCAAAATCTCTCAAAATTAGTGCTCAAGATAACTCCCTCAAAACCCTTAAGTAATTTTAAATATGCTATCAATAAGGGGGAGTATAAACAACTAAAATGTTCCGATTTCATGCAAAATCAAATCTGTCTTTCTCTCCAAAAGCTTTTTCTTAATCAGTTGATATCAAAAATATCACGCTATGCTATTTTTGAGGGGGAGAAGACATGATTAAAATGTGATCAAAGATGTTTTAAGATTGTGGCTGAATCTCAAAAGAGCTCGACTCAGATTGTACCAATGAATTGACGAAGCTTAAAATGTCAAGAATCGAAAAGACTTGTCCTGGACGGGTAATAATTTCAAGCTAGTCTAACTAGTGATGTAAGCGTGTCTCGAATAGGACTTGTCTGAGTAGAATGTACCGTATCGAGAAACTTTCTTTAGACTTGACCAGGACGGGTAATAATTTCAAGCTAGTCTAACTAGTGATGTAAGCGTGTCTCGAATCGGTCATGTTCACTGAAAGTGGATCAATTCAAAAAGTGCAAACTCCTCCGCATGTGCAAATTTCTTAAAAAATACATGAGCACATGTGAAGGGGGAGTCCTTCAAAAGAAATGCAAAACTCTCGAAGTGTCAACAAAATGTGTTTTATTATCATAAACACTTTGAGAGATTTTCACAAAAGGTTTTATGGCATGTGATCAATGATAGGATAGTCATGGAGTTATAAGGTGACTAAGGTTAGGAAAAACCGTCCTATGATCCGCCAGAGCCGGAGGGATCTACCCAAGGACAATTCCAATAGAGTAGAATTAGAAGTCCTTAGGTATGATTGAAAAAAGGAGAAAATGAGAAAGGAGAAAGAAGGGGTTGAAGAATTAAAAAGAAAAGTTATGAAAAAGGGTGAAAAGAAATAGCCCTCCAAATGTTCAACCTTAGGGCAGACACCGGGTACAATTCGTATGCTACTGGTTGTTACTAAGGTGACACCGGTATTGATGACAAAGACGTCATGGACCCAGTGACGCACTGCACTAAACCTTCTTAACCACTCAAGTTCTCTTAAAAGAGCTTGTTTCATTCTCACGGGGAACCGGTGTAATCTATCGACCTGTCTTTTAGAGATGGTTGATATTGAAGCAGGAGACCTCTCCCTAATCTCCGCATAGGAAACCAAATGTGCACTTATCGAGTCTAGAGCCCCGAGATTCATCAAAAGATCTCATAGGAACACATGATATTTCTACACTGGTTGTTCATCATTAAGGACGCCAGATGTAAACTTAAGAGTCCTACGCAGATCTTAGCAATCTGCCAGAACATTTATGAGAGGATTCACTTTTGTGATTCTCAATGATTGAATGGAAATTCCTGCCAGGGTCAACATCAAGCAGCCCTGACAGCAGGTCACTTCGGTAATTCTTTATGGGTTACGCTTAGTGTTCGCGGTGGTTTCAAACGGTCTACAGTCGTGGAGTGATCCCCAGCGACTTACCCAGTCATTGAGCTACTTAGTAGGTCTCGTAAGCTCTTTCGGGAGTATCTGATATGGGAACGGCCTTGGTACGGGTTAGAAGGAGTCTTCACACTATGCTGTTGACGATCTCTAATTCTTATCTGTAAGTACCGGTTGTTTTATTGCTAACTGTTTATATGCAGGGACACTTCATCTCCATGGCGACAGATTCCACATGCTCATACATACATCTGGAAGTTAAAGAAAGCTCCCTCAAAGATCTATACAACACAAAGTTCAGAGAAAGATTCTACTCCAAAAAGAAGAATCTACAAAGTATAAAGACTAAAGATCAAAGTGAAAGAAAGGGAACTAAGTGCATATGAATATCAAAGTCCAAAGATGTATGAGCATGTTGGAATGGCAAACAACCACCACAGACGCAGAAGTGACAAAAGGCAGATAACTCCACATCACAAAGGAACAAAGAACGATGAAAAATCCGTTATCAAATATCACAAAGCATGAAGGAACGAAGACTAAAGACTATTCTACAACGACACACAAAGTTAAAGACAAAGAACACGGAAGACCCACTCACGTGGAGCATCATTCGAATGACCAACCCTTAGGGGGAGATTGTTAGCATTAAAAATATGTATTATGAAGTGATGGTCATTCTCATATTGTAACTTTGTGTCGTTTGTTAAGATTAGTAATAGTTTAGTCATTGGGCCTTGGACTTGGCAAGCTAATATGTTATATGCTATGTTTCATAAGCCTAGTTATCCAATCATGTAACCAAGTCCAAGCCCAAGCCCATAGAAAGCCCATAGGGCATCTCATGTTAAGTACTATTTAAACACCTCAAAGGCTCATTTGAGGTGTGTGCTTGTGTGTGTATTGTGTGTGTTTTTAATAAAAGTTCTCTTCATCTTTATTTCTATTTCTACAAAGCTAACGCCACACATATATTACCAAGTCACCATCTTCTCTTCATCTTTACTTCATCTAGTGCTTATATTTGTGTTAAAGTTGATATATCTAAGGTCCTACAGAATGGTTCTTAGAAGAGTTTATACTTGGTTGTCTGCTTCAGTGAACTGACTATTGTCTAAAGTTGAAACATATTTGACGATGGCCTTTAGAATGAACCATCAGGAATGATCCAAACATGAACCATCTGTTAATGACTCATATACAGACAGTAGTTTCGTTGTTTTTATTTATAAAAAAGTTTGGATCTTTCTAATGTTGCTGTTAATTGCAGGTTTGATTCAGAATTCCGGTGTAAAAAAGTTTGGATCTTTCTAATTGCAGGTTTGTTTCAGTTCATATGTAGTTTAATCCAATTTTATGAATTTACGGAAAAAGATTGTGACCCAGGTGGGAAAAAGATTGGATTTTTATTAGGTTTGAGTAACACCTATGCGTAAATTCATAAACTAATGTATGACAGAACAAGCCTCGGTTAGGAATGTGGCAATGAATTTATGGACAATGGACTGCTTATTTTATTATATGTATAAAGTATATTCGGTACATATGAATGTCTAAGTTGAATCCGATTAGCTTATTTTTCTTAGGGTAGATATGCATATGTGCAAAAAGTACGTGTTATATGGATTGCTTTCCATATGCCTTATATTCTATTTAAACAAATAACATGCTCTTTGTAGCCTTTTACGTTTTGATAGATTTTGTGGTCTTTTATCACAAAAATAAGTGATTTAATGGCCGATGAGATTACAAACAACAGTTATTAATTCTGTTGTATTAAAGGAAGAGAATGAAAATGCCGATGATAATGGGCCTTTGGGGATTGTGAACATGACTACCACACATGTTGCGTTGAGCAATTGCTTACACAGAATCTTCTTCTGCTTCTATTGGCATAATATGACTTTTTATGTAGACACGGTTTCAGTTAGTTGTATTCAAATCGATTGTTTACATATAATCAACTTATAAAACTTATTTTTATCTTGAATGTTGGCTCAGCTTTTTCTTCAGCTTTTGTATATATATTAGCTTATTCCAAAAGCTCCTTGCACATGCCACTGGCCTACCAAATTATATATACATGAAATATTTGCTATGTGTATTCTTAGGACTATTGGTATGTGTATTTTATGGACTGCCTAAATTGGTATGGAACAAGCACTAACTTTGAAGTTGGCATTCAACTAAACTCAATATCAATTTAATTATTTGCGCAGAAATTAGTATCAGCGTGAAGGTGCAGGTTGTGCCAACTGGGGAGCAGCTGTACTCCAGGGCTCACTCGCTTGATCTTAGAGATCCGAAGTGGCTGAAGTGGCTGGGCTTTTATGCTTGAACAGGGCTGAAATGGGTACGTTTGGGTGCTGACGTGGGGGCTGCAGTGGTATGTTTTCAGCTTAATTTCGGCTCATCATAATTTTGGAAAAAAACAGGCCCGCCCGCAACGCGGCGGTCGACACCCTTCTCGTTAACATAAATTAACACTTGTCATTTAATGATGTGACATATGTTAGTTAATGCATGTGCTTACCTTTTAACTATAAACGAGCATTCCGAACTCGTGCTATGCACCGGCTGAGTTTTTGGTTATATATATATATATATATATATATATACGTGTGTGTGTGTGTGTTTTGGACGTAATGTTTCTGCGGATGGTTGAATCGGTGACATTGTTCCTACATTACATGCAACGTACCAACGTTGTTATTCATGTAAGTGATGCAAGCATATTCTTACATAGTTCGCTACTAATATTTTTCCGCTTGCTCATCATAATTACGCATTACCAAATGTAATATTTTAGTAGCTTACCGATGAAGCAACACTCAATATTATTCTTTGCTGTCAAAAGTTGTAGCATTTCCTTGTCAATAACGTGTATATGTAAAAGTTTGTGTAATTATGTATATATAATAATGCCACATAAACTATATAAAAATCGTTACAAACCTTTTTGGCTTCATCTCATTTTACTGTACAACTAATTTCATTGAAAATTAACATTGAATTCTAACTAGTATTAATAAATTTTACCAATAAACCCAATTCTAAATAGCTAACCAAATGAATATTAATTAACACACTATTAATGATAATGATTTTTGGGTTATATGGAACACCGCAATTTCTTCATTTGTTGCATTTACCGTCGTTTGACAACTGATAATGATATCTCATTCTCATCTCCTACGCCTCCTCAATTCTTCGCAATTACTAAATTCATTATATATCATTTAAAGAAAAAGAATAGATGCTATGGATACAAAAATCGAGTTAGCTATCTAAGTTTACTCATTCATGTTATTTTTGACTATTTAAGCTTAGATCATTCATATTAGCATGTAATAAATATATCAAATGTCAAACCAATGCATGTATTCACTTTCAATCTCTCTTATTATTCTCTTTAAAACTTGTTAATTTGTAATTTTAGTAGGTAGATATGGCACCCTATTTTGAAAGAGAAACTCTTGCACTTCATCTAGCAAACTTTTAATTTTATACTAAATACCATGTAATTAATTCTGGCAACCCTTGCACTTCATCTCCTTTCATGATTGTATACTTATTATGAGGTTACATTAAAGGCATGTAATAAGTGAAACAAAAATAGAGTCTCTTCATATTTTCTGGACATTTTTTGCAATGAATTCGACACAAAAAATGGAGCCTAATGTTACCCTTCCCACTAATTACGACACATTCTCACTTTCATGTCCCTACCAACATACCAAAACTCGTCATTTCATAAATAGCAACATCAAATTTTATACATATTTGTAAGATTAAAATTAACACAAATAATTTGTGAACTTCAATTAATACCATATAGTAACCATTGGTAAAGAGATCCTCAAATCCCTATCAAAAAACATAGATTAAAATAAATTCTCATAATAACAATTTTGTGAAGTTATACTTTCGATCAATCCAACTTTGATTTTGTATTATTCCTAATGTCAATACATGGGGTGGATACATTACAACCTCTTAGACTGCTTAAGTGGAAGAAACAAAGTAAAAGCAAGATTTAAGCCACTATTAATATTCATCAAAGCTTTGTCACATTAATTATAAACCTTGTTTACATATGATTTTCATTTTCTTGCATCCTAATTTTTTGACACTTCTTTCATAAATGTGGAGATATTATTCACTCCGTCTCCATCTTTCACTTTATTTTGTTATCAATATCTTGATGTACCCTGTTATCGTCACTAACCACTTATCAGTACCTACAAGAATAACATTAATAAACTACTAACCAATCCAAAATTTAAAAATATGTTAGAAGATCTAACCCTCGGTTCCTTATCAGGAAATAACACATCCATTTGTATTCCATAAACTTCAAAGCTGGATCTCGATGTTGTATATACTTCACATTAAATTTTGGGACTCTATCTTTAGTGTCTTGATTACTCCACATTCAATTAGAGGACATAAGAATAGCATACATCGCATGGATTCATCAAAGAAAAATGAACAAAAGCTGAAAACTACAGCAAGTCCATAATTCGAACTAAAATGTAAAGCCGAATAAAACAAACACGAAGAAGAAGAAAGGGAAAAGAAGTAGAAACGTACACATCTTTTTGTCAGATGCTCTAAAAATGCGTCTAACGTTTACCTGTAAAAACCAAGATTATAGTTAAATTTTTTGTAGCACTTTTTATTGTTATTAGACGACCACACACTAATGGTATATTTCACAAATTTATAATCTACACACGAAACAAAGAAAAAAGAAAATCAAGAATGAAATTCGAACTTTCAAAACAATTTATCTAATTAGCAAGTTTGTTAATTCACATATCTTGAGCCATAAAAACAGATGGGGTACATACCAAGGTTACGGTTATTGATGCCAATCAGTTCAATGCCATCAATTGCTAGCATGTGATCCATTTCATTCTCATCATGTGCCTAGAAACAAAAAGTAGAGATCAAAAGGAAATTGGTTAGTTAGTGTTGCACTGAATTTACACACAAACAATAATAAACTAACAGCAAGCATGTTATTCATACAAAATCATCAAACTACACACAAATTATAGTTTCACACACACACACACACACATCATTAACAAAGACATAAGAGTGTTATTTATAGTATGGTTTCAATTATTTACATTCGAAGCACTAAATATAGCTCATATGTACTTACCACTTAAGCATGAACATTAAATCAAGGTACTTACGCATGAAGCCTCCGCATAATGAAACTCTATTTTTTGCTTTTAATTCCGAGCATTAGGTAATTTGTACCCTATGCAATCTTGACATTTCTACATCAAATTTTAGGATTCAATCTTATAGTATTGGTTGAATGGTTTGTACATTTATTTGAAGGAAAATGAAAGGAGCAAATGATTAAATGAAAATAAAGGCTAGCAACACTTCGTATGGTTTCAATCATTTACATTCGAAGCACTAAATATAGCTCATATGTACTTACCACTTAAGCATGAACATTAAATCAAGGTACTTACGCATGAAGCCTCCGCATAATGAAAATCTATTTTCTGCATTTAATTCCGAGTATTATGTAACTTGTACTCTATGCAATCTTTACGCCTCCACATTAAATTTTAGGACTCAATCTTATAGTATTACGAGGAATTCAGATCCCGTGCTACGCACGGGCTTTTAATCTAAATGTTAATCGCGCGTATTGTTTTTGTGTATTGTCGAGTGCATTTGTATTTTTAGTTTAGTATATTGTATGAAACGTTTTTAGTTTGTTGTTTAAAAATATAAAAATGGTTGATATTGTTTTGGCTTTTTGGTCTTTATATTTTCTAAATGGGGTTGTCGTTATTAAATTGTCATACGCTTGATGTAATTTCCTTTGTTTGTTTTGGCCTATTACGTAACCCAACAATAATTTTGCATTATATGGTTTTTGCATAGTAATACGAAGCACATTGGCGTTTTCTTATTTGTTATAGTGTAATTTGCGTTAATTGTTTTTGTTATTAGGTTCGTAAGTTGTGATTGTATTACATCTGTTGTAAGTATGCCATTAAGTTGTTTGGTGATTTTTATATTTAATCTTTTTATTACATATTAGTATTTATTTATAAAGTTTATGATTGAAAACTAAAGTTAGATTCATCTCATTTTATTGTACAACTAATTTCATTGAAAATTAACATTGAAGTCTAACTAATATTAATAAATTTTATAAATAAACTCAATTCCAAATAGTTAACCAAATGAATATTAATTAACACACTATTAATAATTCCTAAAATTTTTGGACTCCACTAATATGTCTTAAACTTAATTTTTTTAATTTACAAATGGGTTCGAGCAAAAATTATGTACTTTTTCTTTTATATTCACGAGACAGCATGGCCCGTGCGATGCATGGGCTTTGTTGACCATGATTAAATCATACTTGTATTTCGAGTAAAAAGTGTTCGGGTTATGTTGACATGTTAATTTCTTTTGTATATACTCCTCTTAATCTTCACTCATCATGTGTACCATCAAATCGTTGATGTTGCTCTCCCGATTACCCTAATTTGCATTCCCGTTGTCATGAACTGTGTAAGGCAAGTTTATAAAAACAAAATAAAAAGGCTCTAAATTAAATATATGTTTTGTTAAGGGTATATATAATTAAATGCATGTGATGCATTCAATTCTACGGTGCATATGTAGAGACGCTATGTAGCAAATAAAATTAATGAGTGGTTTAGTGAAAAAAATCAAAGGATTATATGGCTCTTAAAAAGTGTCTAATTAAATTGATAAAATTCATTAGTTAATATTCATAAACCACATATCAATTATACAATCAAATAACTAAATAAGTAAGAAAATTATCTCAATAAGTGAGATATTGGGTCAAAAATACGTATTAGCGTCATAGTTTTGCAATTGGTTATGCAACTCTTTGTAAATTCTTATTAGATTAAGCTCATGGCATAACAATAGCCCAATGGAATAAATGTAACTCATTGTAAATCGTTTGAGCGATAAGTTAATCAAAACTACAAAGTCAACATTTATGAAGCTCCGAGTGATATCGTTTAGATCTTAACATGTTCTTGCATCTCCTATGAATCTCGGTTGATATCTTATCTCTCGACCTCCGGCTGAAAAAAAAATTGTTTTAGGTAGTTATATACCTAAAGGTGAAATTTAGGTTCTCATGAAATCCACAAAATTGGTGTTCATGGATCACCCATTGATATTGTTGACATCTTGACATCTCCTACGACACATTATTGTGTAGATAAAAGGATCAACCCCAATTGGGAAGAAAAAAAATGAAAGATGTTCCATTTGAGTGATTAGGAAGAGTAAACATTCAACTATTTGGGTTATGTTGACACGTTGATTTCTTTTGTATACAACACTTAAATGCTTCGGTTTACTCATTATACTCTGTTACCTTGTGATAGACAATACATCTTACACATCAAATTTATTCTAGACAGTGTCACGAATGTGAATAAAAAACCAACTTAACAAAGAAAGACCATTAAGATGCTAAGGCATGTACAAAATCGTATTCCAATCACAAGTTAAGATGAAACCATTCTATACTTTTTTTAATTTTTATTTACTTACGCTATGTTTGATGCGTGGGAATCGCACCTTGCTTTACCTCTCGAGGGATCTCGCGAGGCTTACAACCCCCACCAGGCAGTGTACCTGATCGTTGTAGTATAGTATAGTGACAAGTACCGGGGGATTGATCGTTCAGCTTAGGAATAGTGTCGCTAGGATTAGAAAACCTAATTAAAAGTTCTAGAGATGAAAGATGATTATTTTTGTGTTTTTATATTTTATGAAAGCAATTAAAATCTCGGGTTTTGAAGGAGTGGGCGGAATTAGTTGCTAATCAACTAACCCAAAAACTATTATATAACTAATTAACTAATGAAAATGAAATTAAACTAATACTAAACTAAGGTTGTGAGCAGTGGTTGGAGAAATTGTGTTTACTTAGACTTCATTACTCCCTAGATATCTTTTACATGTTAATTACTTGTTACACTTGTATGAATGACGGGTTGTATTCCTTAATACCATTCGTGGAGTGGCATACATAACTCCCCAACTCTATGAGCTCTTATCTCCTCCTACACCATGACCCAGCACAACTATAGGGATTGTAAACAGTGGCTCATGCATTAAATACAACCAATAAAGACCTAGTACGCCTCGGTTCATGTTTCTTAAGACGTTCAAGCATGTTACCATTTGGAGATCTGCCAGTTTTCTTAAGCCTAACATATAATATCATTCATTCAAAACAAGAATAGACAAGTAATCAACACATAATCAACGTCTAGGTTTCATTAGATCTAAGCAAACACAAAGGAAATTTAGCCTAGCATAGTAGAATTAAGATAAGAACAAAAGATAGACAACCAACACATAGACATATTGATTGAATTAAGAGTATACTTATCTCAATTACAATGCAAGGTCTCAAGGGTTTGGAACCCTTGAGAAACCTGTAAAAGAGGCACCAAAATCGTCTTTAGGGTTTCACCAAAACTTCTCTCTCTTAATGAAAAAACTAGAAAACTATATATAGGAAAATTGTCCTGACGGCGTCAAGAGTAAAATCTGACGCCGTCAACTCGCCTCCTTATACTTCCTCGGACGCCCTAGATCCAATCGTGACGGCCTATGTGACGCCGTCACCACCCTCGGTAAATTAATCTTGGTCACTTTGACGCCGTCATCTCTTCATCTGACGCCTTCACAACCTTCGGTAAAATATTCATCCTTTCTGACGCCGTCAAGAGTAAATCCTTGACGCCGTCACCTTGTAATTCCAGCTTGGATTTGGTACTTTGTTGTTTTCTTCACTTTATGCTCCAAAAACGTCCAAAATAGCCTCTTTTCCAGAATTCACTCTCCAAACACCTAAAATCACAAAAGGAACGATTTAGGGCAATATTTGATCAAATAAATTCGGATTCGGGCTTAAATGACCCCCTAAAAACGGATCATTTTTCGCCTCATCATATACCCTTACACTTGAGATTTGCTTGTCCTCAAGCAAATGAGCTTTTATTCTACTCAAAAGACAAGTTAGGGGTCATTTAACACTAATATAAAAGTAATTACAACAAATAATCGTTCCACTAAAGACCAATAGACAAGCACGGAGGTCATACACAAGCACCTCACAAATAGTGTTTAGATACTCACATCTCTCGGGTGTAATAAAGTAATATAACATTATGGAAATGGAAGATATCTCTCACTACCTGTCATAGCAAAATAGATTACCATAGGCTTGGGAAAGGATCAAACCTCCACCACATGGCGTAAGCACCTAGGATAAACTATCAAAGAGGTCTTTTAAAGGGTTATAACGTTAGGTGTAGGGATATGAATTACACGGTTTTGTTGGATAAAGGGGATTTTACTGGTGGCGAGTTAACAATCTTAGTTAATTACATGTACAAGATGGCGTTGCTAAGCCAAGACTAGACTCGACTTAAGCTAATAAATGAAAAATAACTAAAAACATAAAATGAACATAGAATGAAAACGGGATGGTAGTCCGTATGTTTTTTCTCTCTTTCTTTTCTATTTTTTTTTTCTTTTTCTATTTTTTTTTTCTTTTTCTTGATCTTTTCGATTTTTTTTTTTTTTTTTTTTTTTTTTTTTTTTTTTTTTCATACACTCTTACCCTACCATCCAAAATAATACATCATAGGGGTTTGAGCATTCCCCTTACACTTGAATCTTTACATACTTTACATTAAACTATTCTAATGACTCGAATTAAGAAAATCAAAACACTTGGAGCACTTTTAAGATTAACGTACATATGGGGGTAATAAGTGTTGTTCTTCCCCATTACTCCATAAAATAAGTACTTACCCATGAGTCCCAATCGTCCCAAAACAATATGTACAAGGATATGACTCGACTTAGCAACCATGTAATCAATTAGAAAGTTAACTTAGGGTTTAACAAATAACAATAATGCACTAAAAATGAGCGCATACACGGAAGGCTAAGGCGATTTGGTTGTACATTTAAGTGGGGTGTAACAAATTCTTCCTTTAAGTAAAATGCTTAAAGTTAGAAACGAAAAGATAGGCTCGGAGGGGTGTACTAGGGGTATCGTGTACTAAAAATGAGTACAACGCTAAAGGTGTGGGAAAAATTAGTTGACTTAACTAGCCAAGTAATATGACTTAAATGGTCAAGTAATCATGATACGGGTTTAACACAAGGGTGATCCTAATGCCTCTTATCATGTAGTAAATCCTACTACACGAATGTAGTCTCACTAGCGGTCTCGGGATGCATCACTAACGCAAGTTCTAGAATCTAAATGCTACCGGTACACTCATAAGCACCAATAATAAATGCTTTTCCTATCAAATCTAAAGGCGAACCTCACATTTTTGGGTGGAAAATTTTTCTGAATATACGGTTATGTGCTAGTCATACAACCTCCTATCCATGAGACGCTTGCTATGGCTAAAGTTTCACTCCTAAATGTTGTAAAAAATTTTAAATTTGGTGCTAAAATTGCACTAACAAGTATTTCTCATAGTTTTATTACTCATCTACTATCAAACAAAACAAACTCAAGCGAAAGTGCATATGTAAGGTATCATCTTTTTACCCTCCCCTTACACTTAAGATGAACATTGTCCCCAATGTTCAAGTAAAGAATGTAAAAGTTAAAAGTAAAGAGAATGAATTCAAATACTCCCCTGATTCGCTCGGTATGTATTTTAGGTTGGCCAGGTTAAATCTTCCTCCAAGAAAACGAACAATCAAAGCTTCCCTTCCAGAATATAAATCATCTTCTTGTCTCAAATAACCTGTAAATCCTGACAAAAGTAGACAAGGCAACCTCGCGTAAAATCGGCGGCATCCTATATAAGTTACTAAATCCTAGAAAACAAAGTAAGATATAATGCTTGTGGAATGAAGTTTGCAGATTTCCTGGAGATTATAAAACTTAATAATTCACAAAAACTTATAAGACTCCGTTAGAAAAACAAAACTGGTAAAATTTCCAGATTTTTGACTCCTGACGCCGTCAAGAGCAATTGCCTGACGCCGTCAGAATGAACCTGTAGAAATCTTTATGTTAAGTTTCCGGAAAATTTCTGGAAAAACTTTGTCCTACTTCCTGGAAAATCCTGCAAAACTACATTATGACTCAATACAAGCATTTGACTCTAACAATACGAATACACATGTTCATTAAATATTGTGGAGAATCATGATCGGTTTGTTTCTTAAAAAACATATTTGGGGTTTCCCCTTACACTTATCTTTTGCAAAAATACCTTTAGGTTGAAGTTAAGACTAGGCTAAACAACATAATAAAGTATTTCACATTTTAATTGAGAAACATGATCAACCAACAATAAAAATAAAACATGCATACGGAAGCAAATAACAATCAAACAATTAAAATCACACAAAACATGGGTTGCCTCCCAAGAAGCGCTTTTCTTTATTTACGAGTCTTGTAGCTAGACTCAAAGTCGTGGGTTACTACGTGATTCGGGTGAGTTCCTCATTGAGGACATCTTTGGGATCGAACTTAGGTTTCAACTCTCTATCGGTTTCCTTAGTATGGTACGACCTCTCGAACATCTCTCCATCCGGATCATATAAAGTCATTCTCATGTGCCATGATCCGTCTCCTTCTTTAGGTGGCTTGTCCCACCTCCATTCATACTTATCTCCATCTCTTTTCCATTTATTCAACTCTATATTAATAGGCATTACGCTTAAGAACTCAATCATTTTTCTAAAGACTAAGGGGTCCTCAAAGGGATCTAGCTCCTCATCTCTAGCTATAAGTTGTTCAACCGAATGTGTTCCCTCAACGAAATCCTTTTCTAGATAAAATGGGCATTGAGGTCCTATGAAGTTCCTTTCTATCCAAGGTCCATATCTAGATGGTCTCCTATTCATCTCTACCCAATGCGGTGTTGGTTCATCATCACAATCATAACTATGCTTCTTAACATTATACACCGACCAAGTATCGCCTTCACCTACCGCTATCTTAGATTCCTTGCAATCTATCATGGCACTAGCGGTTGCTAAAAACCCTCTTCCAACTAATAATGGGCATGTAGTGTCACTAACCATGTCTAGGACGTGAAAATCCGCTAATATAGTCAACTTTCCTACGTGAACAACTACATCCTTAATCATCCCAACCGGGTGAGCTATACTCCCATCCGCTAGCCCTATCAATACCTCCGTTTCTTCTAACTTTCCTAGCTTAAGAGTGGTGAATAAGGATAAGGGAATCAAGTTGAGGCTTGACCCTAAATCGGCTAATGTGTCGAAAGCTTCGGATCTTCCTATTTTACAAGGCAAAACAAATATACCCGGGTCATCAAGCTTTTTAGGTAACTTGTTTTGAACGAAAGCGGTCCCATTTTTGCCTAGCTTACACTTCTCATATTTTTCTAGGAGGGCGCTATAGTATGGAGCACGCGCTAAGACATCAATGACAGGGCGTTCAATGTGAAGTTCTTTGAATTCATCGTCAAGGTCTTGCGTAAGAGGTGTTTCAACAATACTTTTGACCGGTTCTATAGTGGGAGTTTTAGTTGATTGGTCCTTTTGGGGAACTTGGTTTTGCTTGAAACACTTGCTCGTTGATTTGACCGAATAATATTGTGGACACAAAGCGGGTGACGAAACGGATGATATGGAATTAACGGTTAGTTTCGGATTCTTGATTGTGTCACTTGGGAGTGCTCCCATTTCTCGGTCATTGAGAACTTTCAACAATGTGTCAATTCTATTGGTCATCTCATTTTGATTTTGTTTGAAATCGGCTTCAAACTTAGCTATGCGGGCTTCTTGAGATGCCATGAACTTTGACATCAATCCTTCAAGATTGTTGGTACTACCATAGTTGTTAGAAGGACTGTTGTTGAAGGTACGGTTGGATGGTGGACCGTTTGATTGGTAACGATTAGGTGGGTTGGATGAATTTGGTTGATTTTGTTTCCACCTAAGGTTTGGGTGATTTTTCCATGAGGGGTTATATGAATCACCGTATGTGTTTGGCTCGGGCTTGAAAGTGTACCACTTATCTCCCGCTTCGTCGGTACGCGTGGATGCGTAGTCCGCAAAAGCTGTTCCGGGGAGTTCCACACAATCACGAGTGTCATGGGGACCACTACATAATTCGCATGAAGAAGTGATTTTGTTCACTTGGCTTGAATGCTTCGGAGCTTCGTAAGATTTCATGAGAAACTTGACTTGGTCCTCAAGTTCCATGATCCTACGGTCGGGAGTGCTTGAATTATTCGAAGGCAAAGATATTGCCTTGACCGTTTTGTTCAAATCACGGGGATCATTCCAACTTTCGTTGTCATAGAGAGCAAGATCTTCTATGAGTTCCCATGATTGTTCCGCACTAAGATCACGTAGCTTACCACCGGCCGATTGGTCAATGGTTCGCCTCGTGGGGATATCGATATGGTCATAAAAAATTTGGACTTGGAGCCACAAATCTATGCCATGATGAGGGACTTTTTGGAGTAAGTCCTTGAAACGAGTCCATGCTTCATAAAGAGATTCATTTTGACGTTGTTGGAACATCAAGATGTCATTCCTAAGTTTAGTAGTTCTCCCCGGTGGGAAAAATTGAGCAAGGAAACGAGTGGTGAGATCATCCCATGTGGTGATGGATCCCGCGGGTAAACGCTCAAGCCATTGACTAGCTTGATCCCGTAGAGAGAATTGGAATAGGCGTAAACGGGTAGTCTCTCTAGTTTCAACACCTAGGTCTATGGAATCTACGATTTTGAGGAAGTCCTTAAGGTGTTGGTTTGGATCTTCGGAACGAAGTCCATGGAATGCACATCCGCTTTGCACCAACCGGATGGTGTCGGATCGCAAGGGGGTTACATTGGCTCCAGTGAGCTCAATGGTGTTTCGGTAGCCTTGGTGGCTAGGTCGGGAATACTCTCCTAAGGTTCGGGGCCTAAGGGGTTCTAATGGTGGGTTTTGTTGTGGTGGGATGATGGGTTCAAAGATGTTACCACCTTCCATGATGTCGGATGGTAAAGAGTTACGAACAAAAGCACGAAGAAATAAGATAGACTAAAGAAGACCTAAAAATAAAAATAAAATCTTACTAGAAAGGAATCTAGCAAGTAGACCTAATAAAAAGAAATCCTAACCTAGACAATAACTATTCCCCGGGCTGCGGCGCCAAAAACTTGATGCGTGGGAATCGCACCTTGCTTTACCTCTCGAGGGATCTCGCGAGGCTTACAACCCCCACCAGGCAGTGTACCTGATCGTTGTAGTATAGTATAGTGACAAGTACCGGGGGATTGATCGTTCAGCTTAGGAATAGTGTCGCTAGGATTAGAAAACCTAATTAAAAGTTCTAGAGATGAAAGATGATTATTTTTGTGTTTTTATATTTTATGAAAGCAATTAAAATCTCGGGTTTTGAAGGAGTGGGCGGAATTAGTTGCTAATCAACTAACCCAAAAACTATTATATAACTAATTAACTAATGAAAATGAAATTAAACTAATACTAAACTAAGGTTGTGAGCAGTGGTTGGAGAAATTGTGTTTACTTAGACTTCATTACTCCCTAGATATCTTTTACATGTTAATTACTTGTTACACTTGTATGAATGACGGGTTGTATTCCTTAATACCATTCGTGGAGTGGCATACATAACTCCCCAACTCTATGAGCTCTTATCTCCTCCTACACCATGACCCAGCACAACTATAGGGATTGTAAACAGTGGCTCATGCATTAAATACAACCAATAAAGACCTAGTACGCCTCGGTTCATGTTTCTTAAGACGTTCAAGCATGTTACCATTTGGAGATCTGCCAGTTTTCTTAAGCCTAACATATAATATCATTCATTCAAAACAAGAATAGACAAGTAATCAACACATAATCAACGTCTAGGTTTCATTAGATCTAAGCAAACACAAAGGAAATTTAGCCTAGCATAGTAGAATTAAGATAAGAACAAAAGATAGACAACCAACACATAGACATATTGATTGAATTAAGAGTATACTTATCTCAATTACAATGCAAGGTCTCAAGGGTTTGGAACCCTTGAGAAACCTGTAAAAGAGGCACCAAAATCGTCTTTAGGGTTTCACCAAAACTTCTCTCTCTTAATGAAAAAACTAGAAAACTATATATAGGAAAATCGTCCTGACGGCGTCAAGAGTAAAATCTGACGCCGTCAACTCGCCGCCATATACTTCCTCGAACGCCCTAGATCCAATCGTGACGGCCTATGTGACGCCGTCACCACCCTCGGTAAATTAATCTTGGTCACTTTGACGCCGTCATCTCTTCATCTGACGCCTTCACAACCTTCGGTAAAATATTCATCCTTTCTGACGCCGTCAAGAGTAAATCCTTGACGCCGTCACCTTGTAATTCCAGCTTGGATTTGGTACTTTGTTGTTTTCTTCACTTTATGCTCCAAAAACGTCCAAAATAGCCTCTTTTCCAGAATTCACTCTCCAAACACCTAAAATCACAAAAGGAACGATTTAGGGCAATATTTGATCAAATAAATTCGGATTCGGGCTTAAATGACCCCCTAAAAACGGATCATTTTTCGCCTCATCAATGTTGTTTCAACTCATGGACTTGATTTTTTTTTGTTATTAAAAATTCGGTCACCATTATTTGACATATTTGCGTTGTTAAAATAAAATTTGTTATTGTCATAACACTATTCGTTCGATTTAATTGCTTGAAATAATATTGAAAATAGCAATGTTTGTGTGACATCTCAATACTGATATAATGCAACTTTAATGACCAAGATCACTCTTGACAACAATAACTTCTTACAAACCACATTTTATGATTATTCGATTCAAATCGATACAATATAAAACATACTCAAACTTCAATCAGTTCACATGATACACATGCATATCATACACAATAACTAATTACTAAAAAAATTGTTATAAATCATTAACAATGATTTCAGAAGAAAAAAAATTGTAAATATTTAGTCATCCAAATTTATGTTATTCTAGCAATAAGAACATCACAGATTCACACATCCATCATATATTCGCATGTGTTCTCACGAATTAATTAATCCAAGCTTAACTAACTATTTATTCATAACTTAGGGCCCAAGGCCAACACCAACCCAATCAATAAATAATTGATACCCTAAACTATCGAATGATTCTAATCGTTTAACCTAAACAAACAAATGAGACGCCTCTCATCTAATATTAGCGGCCACCATCGAACTTTTCTCCTTCAAACAATCTCCTTCATCCGTTGCGACAAAACTGCAGCAATCATCCTATCTCAAATAACACGCCTACAACCTATATCTTTCTTGCACGATTCTCACGCATCACAGCTTCAAAGAATACGGCTTCAAGATCACTTAAATGGTCTCGGGTAGGTTTGTGTTTCATGTTTTGTTTTATATCAGTGATGATAAGGTTTCAAACTAAAAAAATCTTGAAAAGATTGAAAGCAAAGTTGAACCGAATCTGAGATCTTGTTGTTTAGTATAGATTGTGAGTTGAGGAGGATGGGATTAGGATATGTATACGATGTTGTTGTTGTGATTGTAAATAGATTGGTGATGGAGACGTGTTGTGAGATGCCTGCTGGTTATGATCGAATACCCGTTGGTATTGCTGGTCCGATGTTGTTTGATGGATACTTATTTATACTTATCGTTACATAACCTTTTGTTTGTAAAAGCTATAAAAGCTTATAGAACTCTAATGTCTCTCCACATTTCCATCAGTTACATTCTTTGAAAATAAGTTGTCTTTTCATTTTCTTTATTAATTAAAGTTGTATAATTCCAGGTTATTTAGTACTCTTTAAAGCTTTTAAAATGAAGCTTTAGCTATTAAAAGCTTTCAAATGAAAACATAAACGAATAATAAGCTAAAATAACTTGCATAATAGAGTTTCTTGGCTAATACAATTAATGCTCACATTCAATACATTCTTAAAAGCTTCAAAATAAGCTATTTCATTAGCTTAAACTACATATTTGAGTTTCTTAGCTTGTGACATTAATGCTCACATTCAATAGGGGAACTCATTCTTTATATATATATTGCATTAGGTTAAATCATCAATTATTCATGCTACATTTTCAACTTCATCTCAATCCATAACCGACTTTTAGTTCTATATTAATTACTATATATCATGTGATCATTTCCGGCAAGCCTTGCACTTCCATCTCGATGTTGTATATACTTTACATTAAATGCACCGGTTTTGTTTTTCAATAAAAGTTTGAACTTTTGCTTAGGTTTAAAACTCAACTTTTTTATTTGATATTATAATTTACAAACGGTTTTAAGTCAAAATTATGTATTTTTTCCTTTCTATTCATTACTCAATGTGATATTTTTAATATGTCGTATTTTGCTATTATGGCAAACTCATTTAATGGGCGTAAATATTGGTTTCTTACTAATGATTCTACATATAGAAAAAGAAAACACTTTGTGATGCGCGGACCTTCTTCTTTTCAATAATAATTCAATTGCACACAATAAATTCATTCTAATATTTCTCAAAGAGCATTCGAAAGCAACTACTTACATAAACTAATAAGGCTAGAAAGTATCATTTAACCGTTTAAATTTTGCTTTACATACATGCTTGTGCACATTTTCTTGAATCAATTCGCACATGTGAGCTACATCAATAGAAAACACACATAAATTACTTGTATATGAAAATGCATTAACATAATACATATATCTATATATATGCTTATCTCTAACAATCACCTAAATATGTAAGAAAAAAAGAAAATAGTTGGTATCCCAGTCTTTGGTTCCATTTATCTGAGCATGCACTATCTTGTGTGATTTTCATGGCACCTGCGTATGATAACTAAATTAAGAAAAAAAGAAGACCAAGTTAATTCCAAAGATCTAAAAGATGTGCGAATCATCTCCAAAGTGTTGCAAAAGAGAATTTACATACCGCTACCAACAATCAAAGATCTAAAATATATGTGAATCATCTTCAAATGTACATACTACATGTGATTTTGGCCGGTTTATATAGGCATGAATTAGGTTAAACCATTAATTATTCTTGGAACCTTTCGCAACCCTTGCACTTCATCTAACCGACTTTTAATTCTATACTAAATGTCATGTGATCAATTCAGGCAACCCTTGCACTTCATCTCCTTTCATGATTGTATAGTTATTATGAGGCTGCATTGAATTCCGAGCACACTTCAACAAACATGTACGTACTAAATGTTGCAAAAGAGAATTTACAAACCGATACCAACAATCAAAGATCTAAAAGATGTGTGAATAATATTCAAATGTACATACTAAATGTGATTTTGGCCGGTTTATATAGGTATGAATTAGGTTAAATCATTAATTATTCTTGCAACCTTTTCAACTTCATCTCAATCTATAACCGACTTTTAATTCTATACTAAATACGTGATCAATTCCGGCAAGCCCTGCACTTCCATCTCGATGGTGTATATACTTTACATTAAATTATGGGACTCTATCTTGAGTATCTTGATTACTCCACATTAAATTAGAGGACTCAATCCGTGCAACGCACAAAGTTTGTATCTAATTGTTCATCGCGTAATATTTGTGTAAATTGCCGAATATACAAAAATCTATAACTAAGGCTCCCGCAGGAGATATTGGTTATTTGTTGAAATGAATTTGTTTAGATTTATGTAAATGTAATCGTTTATAGTTTATTTATTATTATTATTATTATTATTAATATTTTTTATATTTTTTAGACTCGTGTGTTGCACCGACTTGTTATTATAATTTACAAATGGGTTAGATCAATAATTATGTATTGTTTCCTTTATATTCATTATTTAAGGCGGTATTTAGTTGTGTTTATTTTTGTTTAAGGGTTTTAAGCTTCTTTAATAGTAAAGAATTCAATTAAACCAACAATATGGTCGATAACAAATAAAAGAGAAGTAAAGAATGAAATTGTAATTATTCAAAAATAAAAACCAGCAATATTATAGGCATGAAACAATCTTGAAATAAAATCAAACCACTAAAGTTGATATCACAATATAAAAAATGATTCTTTAGTTTAACTAAAAAAATCATGAGATCATCATATAGTATTATGCAACATATCTTCATTGTGATTTTATAAATCAATATAATGAACACTCAAAGTCATTAAGAATTTATTAGTATCATTCTCATTTGTAAACTCAGTATATATTTAGTAGTATCTCTTAAAAAATCCATCCAAACCAACCGATGAGTCCTCATTTGGGATTGGTTTTTTCTACGTTCGAATCTTTCTTTCTATGATCTTCTTTGTAGCCCGTCATGAACGACCTTTTTGACCATTCGTTGTAGTCCTTTTTGAACGACCTTCTTGACCAACTCGTCGCGCCCTACGTCTCTTTATCATCTTTCAGGTATTATTCCTTGTAATAGGGAAAAAATAAGAGATTACTTGAGAAAAATAATAGCAAATATACATGCATTTATGTATATCTCAAATTTTGGCTCATCAGCCCGTTGAACCATTTTTAAAATCCAGTAAAATATACGAACGTCTAGGAAGGTGCATACCAAAGCATGAGTAAAGTGAGAATGCATGCTAAAAACTGAACCTACTTTTGTTTTGTGTATGAGATTAATTATATTTACATTGCAATTGTTTTGAACTTTGGGATTTCAAGATTCTTTGTATTATTCTTATATAATATATATATATATATATATATATATATATATATATATATATATATATATATATATATATATATAAAATTTGCATATGAGACTGAGAAAAAAAAGAGTATAGATACATCACCTCTTCTCTTCTCTTGTAACATTAGTAAGAGAATCATGTTGTATGTATTACATGTACACGGGAAAAAAAAGAAAATCAAGAAACAATTCTAACAATAAATTACAAAATAAAGTAGGAGGAATGAAGATTCGAACTTTTGTGTTTGTGCATGTGAGTTTGGCCAGTTTATATAAGCATGGATTAGGATAAATCATCAATTATTCTTGCAACTTTTTCAACTTCTTCTCAATCCATAACCAAATTTTAATTCTATACTAAATACCATGTGATCAATTACGGCAACCCTTGCATTTTCATCTCCTCCATTAAGCAAACATGAATGTAACGACATGACTCTTTGCATGCTCGCAATTACTCAAGTCGAACAATTAAGGCTCCAATTACACATGAAACTCTATTTTCTGCATTTAATTCCGAGCATTAGCTTGTGGTACTCTATGCAATCTTGACGCCTCCACATTCAATTAGAGGGGACAATCACGGGTCTCTTCATATGCTGCTACTAATTATTAGGAAAAAATAAACCCAAAAAACACTCAAAATTATATCATGAAGAGCATTAGGTTGTCATACTCTATGCAATCTTGACGCCTCCACAATAAATTAGTGGGGTTAATCTTAGAGTATAATAGATAGATTCTTAGATCACTTGTAACACACATGCAAATCAAAATTCAAGCATCCTACATTCAAGAAGACTTTTGGAGAGGTAGCACATTAAAAATACATTCAAGAAGACTTTTTGACAATATCTTTTAATTTTATTTAATTAAACACATTCAGATAACCAAACACCCTTGTAATCAGAAATTTTCAAGTACTTGTAATCAGAAACTTTTAGGTCCCGACAACAACACACACCAATCTTTTCGGATTCAGACAAGTGACCGTATCCTCACAAAGCTGCACTTCACTCCTTTCCGCAGTATCTACGTTGTCTTGTTTAAAGCAAAGATCAATGTTTTAATTCCTTTTGGACCTTTAGCTATCATTCTACACTACACTACAGGCCACCATGTAAGAACTTGCTTTTATGGTCATTAATTACAGTTTTAAACAAGTAACTGAGATTTCTTTTATCTCTGCTTCTTCAGGGATGGGTCTTCTTTTGCAGCTTACTTGGTATCACTCCTCTGGCCGAGCGTTTGGGTTATGCAACCGGGTGATCATCTTTTCACATATTCTCTGAAGTCCTAACTTTTTTTTGACAATTATTTGCGGTGTGTGGAGTAATTAGGTATGGTAGTTTGTTAGCTTTTTGATGATCGGTTAAAGTAGTTAGACATTGTTGTCTTTGATTTGATTATTTCGTTGGTTGATTGTGATGTTATAGTTTTTAGTTAATGATATGTTGGTTTGAATTTATATTTTTATTTTCGTGTTAAATTTTTGTTCTTAGGATGCAGTTTGTTAATTAATGTGTCTTGCTGCATTAATGAAGGTACAAGTGGGTAGCTCTCCTATATATAAGACGAAAAGAAAGTTGGGCAAGGGTGGGTTTGGGCAGGTTTATGTCGGGAGGAGGTTAAGCGGTGGTTCCGGGAGAACCGGCCCAGATGCAGTCGAGGTACATGAAAACTAAAAATAGTAAAGGAAAGTGGTTTATAATTAGTTTGTGTTAGCGATTTGATCTTTCAGGTTTCTACCTTAATAGGTAGCATTGAAGTTTGAGCACTGTAATAGTAAGGGTTGCAACTATGGTCCTCCTTATGAATGGCAAGTTTACAGGTATGAAATGCTTATATTATTTCATACATGAACCCTTAAATTGTGACGTTATGATCTAATGCATTGGCCTTTTTGTTACAAAAGCACATCATCATTTCAACATTTTTGATGTAGGATGCTTGAATCAAAATTCAAGCATCCTACATTCAAAAAGATACAAAACAGTCACTAAAAGGTATATATTCAACTCCCACTAAAAAGAAAAAGAGTTCTTACTAAAATTTTAGTGAGCAAATGTCTAAAAGATTTAATGTCTAAAATTTTTTAGTCACTAAGGGGTACACCACCTTTCTACATAATCACTAAATTGACACAAATTTATTGCCAATTTCAGTCAGCAAAAGCTGACTTTGCAATTAGATACATATTGCTTTTTGGCAGAAATACATATTTGCATGCTCAAATGTGCACATTGCATTTCTCAACAAAACAAAAAATTTATTGCACAAATAAAAACTGCATTTCTCAAGTTATGTTCAAACACATCAATCTCAAACAATCTCAATCACTAAAACAATCTCAATCCCTAAAACAATCTCAAATGTACGAAATATGGTAACTGGAAAAGAACACTACCCAAAGCCTAGCATTTACAAGAGAAATTGGTCTATGTAACCTGCATTTACAACTGGAAAATTGGACTCTGTAACTTGAACTGGAAAAGACCATCTATGTCTCTGTAACCTGCATTTACAAAATAAAAATTGGTGTATTAGTGTATGGAAAATTAGTGTAAAATACCAACAGTTGGACTAAAAGGTTTACAAAAGGAAAATTTTAAAAGTAAAAGCTACCAATAAGCTATTGTAAGCTATACCTAATGAGAGGATTAAGCTAGGAAACTGAGGGGGACCTAAGATAGCACTAAAGGGACAAATAAGCAGTTATGAAAGACCCTAATAAGCACTATTAAGCTATTTAGAGGCCTAATAAGCAGACAAAAAAAATTCCTAAAAATAAATAAAAAATAGAAGCATGGAGATAAGCTGGGAAATAAGCTATAAACAAAAATTCGGGCAATAAGGATCAGGGATGAGCAAATGAAAAATACAAACATGAGGGGTGTTGGGACAGGTAGCTGCTGCAATGGTAATGGGTCAAATGGGAGATTTGGCCAACAAATCTCTTAAACCAGATATGAAATAAGTGAAATAGTCCTATTCTAAACTGATTTCAAGCAACAAGAACAACTTAAGAGGGCTTAAGCTACAAACTAACCTAGTTACTCATAAAGAGTTAAAATGAAGAAAACTTAGAAAACAACTGAGGAAACTTGAAACTTAGATGAAAATGCAAATTTTGGATTTTAAACTAGTAACAATAGATAAGTAAGGCTGATTGACTTTAAAGAAGTACTAAAAATGATTTTTGGATACAAATAAAGCTTGTGCCAAACACCCCTTTACAGGGGTGTTTTTTGGATTTTTTTACTTAAAAACAGAATTTAAGGCTAAGACTTGGAAAAATATGACAAGCTATATTTAGAGGCCTAATTATCAGGTAGGGTTTGGTTTAAATGGGTCATTGGGTCACTTTTGTAGTACTGGTCAGTTTAAAGTGGGTTGAGTTTAAATGGCTCAGTTTAAGTAGTAACAAACAGAGGCATCAAGGTACCAAAAGAAAGCATGGTGTTTGCGTTTGGGAGAGCAGAGCATGAAAAATAATAAAACCGAGATTGTGTAAGTGAGTGTTCCAAACTTCCAACAAAAGAACCTGGAATAGTTACTAGATGACTTAATTCTCTAATGAGATGACGGTTTATCCAATTATGTGTCATACCTGACCGCAATGAGATGACGGTTTGATAATGGAAGTCATGCCACTTTTCAGCCCCACTCGTTATTTTACCAATTTTTGCACCTGTTTACCAATCAAGTTTCAGCATGGCCATATTTGGATAGTATAAGTGTGACAATTAATCAAGTTTCAAGGAGGACTCACCTTCCTAATAGACTAAAACTATGCATGTTGGAACAAAGAATATAATGTTAATAATAATAATGCTTACGATTGGCCTAAAGAATTCCAAACATCCCAAAGACTAGGTCCAAGCATGTCCATAACCTAAATAACAATAATAAATCGCATTACTACACGACGGCAAACTATCATACTACATAATGAGAAGGTCAAACGACTTTTCAAGTAAAACCTCACCAATATGTAAAAGTCACCTTGCCGACCCTTGTAGTGAACATATGGAATCCCGTAACATCCATTGAATTAAAAGATATTGAAAATTTCTGATTACAAGGGTGTTTCTGATTACAAGTGTGTTGTTATCGGGACATAAAAGTTTCTGATTATTAGTACTTGAAAATACTAATATTTCAAGTACAAAGAAATATTCTCCTAAGTCCTAACTTTTTTTTGACAATTATACGAATATTTAATACAGAACAAAGGAGAAAGGTATATGCGTACAAATATAACAGAACAGAAAATATATACTCTGTACAAAGCTTAATTTTGAAGGATCCAAGATACTTACAGCAAACCTCAGAAGCAAACATGACTTTCCTACTCCAGAATCTCCAATAAGCAAAAGCTTGAATAGGTAATCACTGCAAAATTTGACCATGTTGGTAACTAAAATTAGTATTCTAAACTTACAGAGCTAGTAAAATAGTGTACTGCATATCCATCGAAGTTTCTGTTGAGAAGGTTAACAGCCGTCATAATGTGTACTTTGCGGGTAGAAATTTCTTCTACTACCACGCCCTACAGACTAAGCATCATTCTACACACTAAAAGGCAACTAAGGTGGTATATTTTGAAACTTTTTTTGTTACCAACATACTAAGCATCATTCACACATATGCCCACACTATTACGCTTTAGTTTTCTTCTTCAACCAGTCAACTTTCCATTTGTTAAAATTAGTATAAGTTTTTTAACAAATGGATGAAGCTGGGGATTGATTTACTCCGCCTTTTTTATTTACTCTGTTTTTTTTTTAATAATTTTTTGATTTTTTACTTACCTGGGCATGTTTGGTTGGGGGAAATAAGGTCAAAGTAATGGAAATGAATTCATTTCCCTTGTTTGGTAGTTGGTGAAATAAAAAAGTTGAGATTTGGAATTACTAAAGTGTTTAGTTTATGTGGAAATGAATTCCGTTACTTCATGAGTGGAAACCAATTCTCTACATTGGAAAACAATTTTTGAGTGGAAAATAATAATAATAATAATAATAATAATAATAACGTTGTGGATAGTTACTGAAGCTATCCTTAATTCTTATGAGGACATCAGGTTACTTATCACTAGCTAGGTCGTTCAATAATGCTATTAGTATTGCCTAAATTTTGAACAATGACGTTGTGGATAGTTACTGAAGCTAAAGGACAATGCGAGTTTGATGTAAAAAACAATTGTGTAGATGATCATTTTATTTGGAATGAAATATAACTACAAGAACTAGAAAGAAGGAAAAAGGAAGTGTAGTTTTATAAGCAACAATCAGTCAAACTGAATATCTGGTGTCAAATACTTAGGTCCTCATGAGTCGCGATACTTGAAAGTTACATGTAACGGCTCTTTCTTGCACTATTATATCTTGTTCCTCTTCCATGTTAATTTCGCCGGGATTCATGTTATTAGGAAGGAATCAATCAAAGTTTCGGATGAAAGAAGTAACGATAAGTAAGATCATCTTGGAAGCCGGCCAGTGACTCTCTAGGACACATGCATTCTTCTTCCCGATGCAAATGGTAAATATTCATAGTCGTTGCCTTTGTAAATATAAACTATGATCCAAAGATTTTTTCGGGTTTGAAGCTAAAAGGGTTACTAGGATCATGAACAAATGCCCACATGTTAACCAGAACTTGACTATCTTTTGGGATGACGTATCCTATCACCTCACATGTTTGCATAGCTTTACGAAGTTCAAGGTTTTAGGCGTAGTAAAGGCAAACCAGATCTGAACCTTTATCTACTCTGTATATGTTGCATTATTTCATCCTTAGCCTTTTGCATCACGTTTTGGTTTGTGAGAAGCTTGGTGAAAAGCCACTCAATGGTTGAAGTTGTAGTTTTTGTGTTCGTAGCAAATATCTCCTCAAAAAGATAGAGTAAAAAAGCTACCCGGTGGAATCTTTAACCATCCTACAAGAGAAAATATGTGTAGGGAGTACTAGTTTAGTAAAAAAAAATTGCGGTAACCATAAAAAGCAGCAACTAATTAAGCAGTCAAGCACCCCGACTTAATTAGACAACAGAAACCAAACACCCACCGATTCTTAGCAACTTGCAGCATTCCTGAAAAGCTTGAAAACCTAAATTTACAAAAAGTCAAATATTTTGCCACTAAATAAGTAAAAGTATATGCCTTAAAACCAGGTCCCCGAAAATTGACTTTGTCACTGATGCAAAGCCAACCGAATCTCTCGCTATTTCTTAAAAGCTCAACACGAATTGCCAAATCTTAGAATAACTGAACTGGAAAGAAATCCATCCCATAAACATCAAAAGGTATAACAAATGGTGTGACCCATATATGGTACAGTAAAAAGTAGTTGGTCATACGACATCTAGTAAGCATGTTATACTACTGTAAACTAGATCAACCATGTGGTGTAGTGCATGACTTCAGGTAAATGTAACTAGGCTGTTTACACCCCGGAAAGTATAAGGCAAACTTTTTGTTCACTTTCATGGTGTACTAGTTATGTATCCAAAGAACTAGAGAATGAGGGGGTGTTTGGTAAGCTTAATCCTAAAGGCTTGTGTGTCTTAAAAATTCCCCAAAAAATGATATAAACCTCTTGATTGAAGCTTAAGCCAAACACCTTCAAAAAGTGCTTATTAGCTTTACCAATATACAATAAGCTAATAAGCACTTACATTAAGCGTACCAAAACACCCCCTAAGATCTGTTGTTATGACTAGAGCTGGCCTCTCCCCCTTTTCGTTGGTGTAGCTTTGTGTAGCTATGGGAGCGTTGTATCCCGTTATACATCGGTTTATTTCTTGTTTACTCCTTTGGATAGTTTCATAGTGCGTACGTGTTGGACTACGGGTGGTGTCGCATGCTTCGCTACAATCATTCTTTTGTAGTTTCCGAGTTACCTTCTGATGCGTAGGGATTGCACCAGTCTTTACCTCTCGAGGGATCTCGAGAAGCTTACAACCCCCACCAGGCAGTGTACCTGATCGATGTAGTATAGTATAATGACAAGTACCGGGGGATTGATCGTTCAGCTAGGAATAGTGTCGCTAGGATTAGAAAACCTAAAGACTAGGTCTAGAGATGAGGAATGATTCTTTTTGTATTTTTATATTTTTTTAGAAAGCAAGTAAAAATTTCGGGTTTGAAGGAGTTTGGCGGAGTTAGTTGCTAATCAACTAACCCAATACTAAGATGCAATCAAAATAAAATACTAGAAATGAAAATAACCTAAATTAAACTAAAGTTGTGAGCAATATGTGGGAGAATTATGTTTACTTAGATTTCATTACTCCCTAGATATCTTTTACACGTTAATTACTTGTTATAGTTGCGTGGATGACGGATTGTATTCCTTAATACCATTCATGGGGTGGCGTACTGATGCGTGGGAATCGCAACAGGCTTTACCTCTCGAGGGATCTCGAGAAGCTTACAACCCCCACCAGGCAGTGTACCTGATCGTTGTAGTATAGTATAGTGACAAGTACCGGGGGATTGATCGTTCAGCTTAGGAATAGTGTCGCTAGGATTAGAAAGCCTAAATACAAGTTCTAAAGGTGAGAGATGATTCTTTTTGTGTTTTTATATTTTGTGGAAAGCAATTAAAAATCTCGGGTTTGAAGGATTTGGGCGGAATTAGTTGCTAATCAACTAACCCAATACTAAAGATGCAATCAAAATAAAATACTAAAAATGAAAATAAACTAAATTATACTAAGGTTGTGAGCAATAAGTGGAGAAAATGTGTTTACTTAGATTTCACTACTCCCTAGACATCTTTTACACGTTAATTACTTGTTATAAATGCATGGATGACGGATCGTATTCCTTAATACCATTCATGGGGTGGCACACTTAACTCCCCAATTCTATGAGCTCTTATCTCCTCCTACACCATGCCCAGCACAACTATAGGGATTGTAAACAGTGGCTCATGCATTAAATACAACCAATAAAGACCTAGTGCGCGTCGGTTCATGTTTCTTAAGACGTTCAAGCATGTTACCAATTGGAGATCTGCTAGTTTTCTTAAGCCTAACATATAAATCATTCATCCAAGACAAGTATAAACAAGTAATCAACACATAATTAACATCTAGGTTTCATTAGATCCAAGCAAACACAAGATAGATCTAGCCTAGCATGATGGAATTAAGACAAGAACAAGATATAGACAACCAACACATAGACATATTGATTGAATCGAAAGAACACTTATCTCAATTACACATGTAAGGTATCAAGGGCTTGGAACCCTTGAAAAACTTGTAAAATTCGCACCAAGTTCGTACATAGGGTTTCTCCAAAACTTCTCTTTTTAAATGTGAAAAATTAGAAAACTATATATAGGAAAAGGGGTCTGACGGCGTCAAGACAAAGCTTGTGACGCTGTCACCTCGCCGCCAAAACTATTCTCGGACTGCCTTGATCTACATTTGACGCCGTCAAGACTTAATCATTTCCAGGCCATCATGACTTTTACTCTTGACGCCCTACCTTCGTGACGCCGTCAAATCTCTTCTGGATCGTCATGGAATTTTGCGCTTGACGCCGTCAGGAAGTTACTCTTGACGCCGTCACCTACTGTTCCCAGCATGGAAAATTAAGACTTTGGCGTTTTCTTCACTTTTCTAGATTTCTCTCCCAAAGTACCTAAAATCACAAAAGGAACGATATAGGGTAATATTTGATCAAATAAATTCGAATTCGGGCTTAAATGACCCCTTAAAAACGGATCATTTTTCGCCTCATCATATACCCTTACACTTGAGATTTGCTTGTCCTCAAGCAAATGCGCTTTTATTCTACTCAAAAACAAGTTAGGGGTCATTTAACACTAATATAAAAGTAATTACAACAAATAATCGTTCCACTAAAGACCAATAGACAAGCACGGAGGTCATACACAAGCACCTCACAAATAGTGTTTAGATACTCACATCTCTCGGGTGTAATAAAGTGTAAATTACAATATGGAAACGGAAGATATCTCTCACTACCTGTCATAGCAAAATAGATTACCATAGTCTTGGGAAAGGATCAAACCTCCACCACATGGCGTAAGCACATAGGATAAACTATCAAAGAGGTCTTTTAAAGGGTTGTAACGTTAGGTGTAGGGATATGAAATACACGGTTTTGTTGGATAAAGGAAGTTTTACTGGTGGCGAGTTAACAATCTTGGTTAATCACATGTACAATATGGCGTTGCTAAGCCAAGACTAGACTCGACTTAAGCTAATAAATGAAAAATAACAAAAACAAAAAATGAACATAGAATAAAAAGGGATGGTAGTCCGTATGTTTTTTTCTCTTTTTCCTTTTTCTATTTTTTTTTCTTTTTCTTGATTTTTTCGATTTTTTTTTTGCATACACTCTTACCCTACTATCCAAAATAATACATCATAGGGGATGAATATTCCCCTTACACTTATATCTTTACATACTTTACAATTAACTAATCTAGTGACTCGAATTAAGAAAATTAAAACACTTGGAGCACTTTTAAGATTAACGCACATATGGAGGTAATATATGATGTTCTTCCCCATTACTCCATAAAATAAGTACTTACCCATGAGTCCCAATCGTCCCAAAACAATATGTACAAGGATATGACTCGACTTAGCAACCATGTAATCAATTAGATAGTTAACTTAGGGTTTAACAAATAACAATAATGCACTAAAAATGAGCGCATACACGGAAGGCTTAGGCGATTTGGTTGTACATTTAAGTGGGGTGTAACAAATTCTTCCTTTAAGTAAAATGCTTAAAGTTAGAAACGAAAAGATAGGCTCGGAGGGGTGTACTAAGGGTTTCGTGTACTAAAAATGAGTACAACGCTAAGGGTGTGGGAAAAATTAGTTGACTTAACTAGCCAAGTAATATGACTTAAATGGTCAAGTAATTATAATACGGGTTTAACACAAGGGTAATCCTAATGCCTCTTATCATGTAGTAAATCCTACCACACGAATGTAGTCTCACTAGCGGTCTCGGGATGCATCACTAACGCAAGTTCTAGAATCTAAATGCTACCTGTACACTCATAAGCACTAATAATGAATGCTTTTTCTATCAAATCTAAAGGCGAACCTCACATATTTGGGTGGAAAATTTTTCTGAATATACGGTTATGTGCTAGTCATACAATCTCCTATCCATGAGACGCTTGTTATGGCTAAAGTTTCACTCCTAAATGTTGTAAAAAATTTTAAATTTGGCGCTAAAATTGCACTAAGAAGTATTTCTCATAGTTTTATTACACATCTACCATTAAACAAAACAAACTCAAGCGAAAGTGCATATGTAAGGTATCATCTTTTTACCCTCCCCTTACACTTAAGATGAACATTGTCCCCAATGTTCAAGTAAAGAATGTGAAAGTGAAAAAGTAAAGAGAATGAAATCAAATACTCCCCTGATTCGCTCGGTATGGATAATAAGGTGGCCAGGTTAAATCTTCCTCCAAGAAAATGAACAATCAAAGCTTCCCTTCCAGAATATAAATCATCTTCTTGTCATACATAACCTGATAAAATAGACAAGACAACCTCGCGTAAAATCGGCAGCATCCTATATAAGCTACTAAATCCTAGAAAACAAGATAAGATATAATGCTTGTGGAATAAAGTTTGCAGATCTCCTGGAGATTATAAAACTTAATAATTCACAAAAACCATAAGACTCCGTTAGAAAAACAAAACCGGTAAAATTTCCAGATTTTTACACTTGACGCCGTCAGAAGTGACCTGCAGAAATTCTTATGTTAAGTTTCCGGAAAATTTCTGGAAAAACTTGGTCCTACTTCCTGGAAAATCCTGCAAAACTTCATTATGACTCAATACAAGCATTTGACTCTAACAAATACGAATATACATGTTCACTTAATATTATGGAGAATCATGATCGGTTTGTTTCTTGAAAACATATTTGGGGTTTCCCCTTACACTTATCTTTTGCAAAAATACCTTTAGGTGGAGTTAAGACTAGGCCAAAACAACAAAGTAAAGTATTTCTACTATTTAGTTTAGAAACATGATCTACCAACAATAAAAATTAAGCATGCATACGGAAGCAAATAACAAACAAACAAAATCACACAAAACATGGGTTGCCTCCCAAGAAGCACTTTTCTTTATTTACGAGTCTTGTAGCTAGACTCAAGGTCATGGGTTACTACGTGACCTCATCATCAAACGTCACATCCTCCTCACTAATCATTTCATTGTTATTCTCTTGGTAGTGTTTTACACGTTGTATGTTAACAGTAAATTCCCTACCTTTATCATCTAGTAACACCACGGCTCCAATTTTAGAGGAATTCTTTACCGTGAATGGTCCATACCATCTAGACTTAAGTTTTCCCGGAAATAATCTCAACCGTGAATTGTATAATAGGACCTTGTCTCCCTCTGAAAATTCTTTGGGTTTCTTAATTCTCTGGTCATGCCATCTTTTCGCTATCTCTTTATATGTGATGGAGGATTCGTAGGCTTCTAGCCTAAGCTCATCAAGCTCGTGTAATTGCAAGAACCTATTATTTCCAGCAATTGTGTAATCTAAGTTGCATGTCTTAAGCGCCCAATAAGCCTTATGTTCTAATTCCACTGGTAAGTGACATGCCTTACCATACACCATGCGGAACGGGGTCGTTCCAATAGGTGTTTTGTAGGCGGTTCGGAATGCCCATAAGGCTTCGTCGAGTTTAAATGACCAGTCCTTTCTGTTTTGACTAACCGTTTTTTCAAGTATTCTTTTAATAGCCCTATTGGTGTTTTTGACTTGGCCATTGGTTTGTGGATGATAAGCGGTGGAGAACCGATGGGGTACTCCATATCTCTTCATGACCTTTTCCATTTGTGCATTGCAGAAATGGGTTCCCCTATCACTGATGAGAGCTTTAGGAATCCCGAATCTCGCGAAAAGCTTTTTCAGGAAATGGACAACTACTCTGGCATCATTGGTCCTGAGGGCTTGTGCCTCAACCCATTTTGAAACATAGTCAATGGCGACTAATATGTACTCGTTCCCCCCGAAGATGGAAAGGGTCCCATGAAGTCAATCCCCCAAACATCGAAGACCTCACAAACTTGTATAAAATTCTGAGGTGCTTCATCCCTATGTGATATATTTCCAGCTCGTTGACATGCATCGCACGCCTGCACCATTTCTTTTACATCACGGAAAATTGTGGGCCAATAGAACCCCTCATCGAGAATCTTTCAGGCGGTAACGTTTATCCCATGATGCCCGCCAGAGGGACCAGAGTGACATTCCCTCATAATCTTCACTGCCTCATTTTCCGAAACACAACGCCTTATAATTTGGTCAGGACACCTTCGGAACAAAAAGGGTTCATCCTAAAAGTAGTATTTTAGCTGAGAAAAGAACCTCTTCCTTTCGTACTTAGTCAGGTGTTCAGGAACGAGTCTACTTGCGAGGTAATTAGCAAAATCGGCGTACCACGGCTCCGAGTCACTCATTAACATGAGTTGTTCGTCAGAAATGAATCCCTAATCTCACTTCTATCATGCTCATCCAAGGGGTTTTCGAGACGAGATAGATGATCTGCGGCCAGATTTTCTGCCCCTCTCTTATCACGAATCTCAACATCGAATTCCTGTAGCAACAGGATCCACCGAATTAGTCGTGGCTTAGCATCCTGCTTCGCAAAAAGATATCGAAGAGCCGAGTGATCAGTGAAGACGACTGTTTTTGAAAGGACAAGATATTGTTGGAATTTCTCGAACGCGAACACCACGGCTAATAATTCTTTCTTAGTGGTGGAGTAATTCTCTTGAGCGGGATTCATGGTTTTACTCGCATAGTAGATGGGTTGAAAAAGCTTATCACGCCGTTGGCCTAACACAACCCCTACAGCGAAGTCGCTAGCGTCACACATGATTTCAAATGGTAATTCCCAGTTGGGTGTGATCATGATTGGAGCTTGTGTGAGTTCCTTTTTTAAGAGATCGAATGCATCCTTGCATTCTTGGGAAAAATCAAACAGAGCATCCTTCACAAGTAGTTGGGTCATTGGCCGAGCGATTTTGGAGAAGTCTTTGATGAATCTTCGATAAAACCCGGCATGCCCCAAGAAACTGCGTATTGCTTTAACAGTTGTGGGGTATGGTAACTTAGATATAGCTTCAACTTTAGCGTGGTCCACCTCTATTCCGTTCCCTGAGATCTTATGTCCTAACACAATCCCTTCCTTCACCATGAAATGACATTTCTCCCAGTTTAGCACCAAGTTGGTTTCCTCACACCGTTTAAGCATCTTTTCTAGATTAGCAAGACAGCGGTCGAAGGAGTTCCCGAAGACCGAAAAGTCATCCATGAACACTTCCATGCTGTCTTCCATGAGTTCGTGAAAGATTGCGGTCATGCATCGCTGGAAAGTGGCGGGGGCATTACATAGCCCAAAAGGCATCTTTTTGTAGGCAAATGTTCCATAAGGGCAGGTAAACGTGGTCTTTTCTTGGTCCTCAGGTGCTATGGGAATCTGAAAATACCCAGAGAATCCA
Organism: Artemisia argyi; assembly: GCA_030686995.1. NCBI lineage: Eukaryota > Viridiplantae > Streptophyta > Magnoliopsida > Asterales > Asteraceae > Artemisia > Artemisia argyi. Next base: position 174,852,947 of record CM060695.1, read on the forward strand.
TCCAAGAAGCAATAGTACTCGTGTCCAGATAATCTCTCTAACATCTGATCAATGAATGGTAAGGGAAAGTGATCTTTCCTCGTGGCATCATTGAGCTTTCGATAGTCGATGCATACCCGCTATCCAGTGACTGTTCTCTGGGGCACCATCTCACCCTTGTCATTCTTAACTACAGTCATTCCACCCTTTTTAGGTACAACCTGCACAGGACTGACCCATGGGCTATCCGAGATCGGGTAAATCAATCCTGCATCCAAAAGTTTTATGACTTCTTTCTTCACTACTTCCTTAATGTTAGGGTTCACGCGCCTCTGGGGTTGCACGGTAGGTTTATAATCTTCTTCCATGAGAATCCTATGTGTGCAAAAAGTCGAGTCAATCCCCATAATGTCGGCTACACTCCATGCAAGTACCCCCTTGTATTTTTTTAGGACCTCTAAGAGTTTAACTTTTTGTTCATGTTCCAAGGAAGAGTTTATGATTACCGGGAGTTGATCCTCTCCCTGAAGGAAGGCATACTCCAAATGGTTAGGAAGCTCTTTAAGATCTACATCAGGAGGTTTGATAATAGAAGGTTTGAGCTTGTTTTTGGGCTTCCGGAGCTCGAGATGCTCCGTTGCCTCTTGTCTGGGATAGAAGGAGACTGCACTAACATCCTCCATCTTTTCTACCTCTAGCAAAGGCAGAAAACTCTCGTCCCATAGCCAGCCTTCATCGATCCGTTCATCGACACAACTATCAATGACATCTGTGAGTTCATCTACTTCCCCGATAAAATAGAGCCGGTTGGCTGCTTCGAGGGAGAGGTCCATAGAATCCTTAATGTCGAAGGTTGTGCTATCGTCTCCCACTCGTAAGGTTAATTTGCCATCGTAGACATCGATGACTGCACGAGCGGTAACAAGAAATGGTCTACCTAAGATGATGGGTACCAAGTCATCCTCCTCCATATCCAGGATTACGAAGTCAACTGGGAATTTAAATTTCCCAACTTTGACTAGCACATTCTCGCATATTCCTACGGGGTACTTGACCGATCTATCGGCTAGTTGGATGTTCATACGGGTAGGCTTCAATCCAGAGTATCCTAGTCTACGGAACATAGAGTGAGGCATGAGATTGATACTCGCTCCCAAATCGGCAAGAGCATTCTTGATTGATAGAGGTCCTATAGAGCAAGGCAGGGTGAAGCTGCCCGGATCGTCTACCTTTTTTGGTAGCCCTCGGTGGGTCACCACTGAGCATTCTTCCCCCAGGGTCACAAGACCCTCGAGTTTCTTCCGGTTAGCAAGTAGTTTTTTAAAGTATGTGCTATACTTTGGCATGTGATAGCAAGCATCAAGGAGAGGTATGGTGACAACCGGGTCCTTTAGGTAAGACAGGAATCTCTTGTTATCATTCTCAGTTTTCTGATTCCTTAATCGGGACGGAAACGGGACTCTCACAGGTTGGTTAGGCAGGGTTGATGGGGAAGGGGTCGTCAAGGGCGGTTGGTCGAGGGTATTACCGCCGACATCCTCCTCCTCCTCCCCAGGTTTGTTTGGATCGGGGGTGATGGGGGACGAGTTTGGGTAAGGAGGGTCCTTGGTTGTTGTTCCAGCTCGAGTGGTTATCGCGAGCATGGGGTCTTTTTTGCTTACTGATGGCTGATGCGTGGGAATCGTACCTTGCTTTACCTCTCGAGGGATCTCGAGAAGCTTACAACCCCCACTAGGCAGTGTACCTGATCGTTGTAGTATAGTATAGTGACAAGTACCGGGGGATTGATCGTTCAGCTAGGAATAGTGTCGTTAGGATTGAAATTAATCTAACTAGGTCTAAAGGTGAAGGATGATTCTTTTTATGTTTTTATATTTTATGAAGAGCAAGTAAAAATCTCGGGTATTGGGAGAGTGGGCGGAATTAGTTGCTAATCAACTAACCCAAAAGCTACTAATTAAACTAATAAACAAGAAAAGTAAACTAGGGTTCTACAAGATAAGTGAAGCATGTCTACCCATGATATGTTACTCCTTGCTAGCTATCCAATCCTACCTATAGAATTGTAACCTTGTTTTAATTGACGGGTTGTATTCCTTAATACCATTCATGGGGTGGCATACATAACTCCCCAATTCTATGAGCTCTTATCTCCTCCTACACCATGCCCAGCACAACTATGGGGATTGTAAACAGTGGCTCATGCATTAAATACAACCAATAAAGACCTAGTACGCCTCGGTTCATGTTTCTTAAGATGTTCAAGCATGTTACCATTTGGAGATCTGCCAGTTTTCTTAAGCCTAACATATAAATCATTCAATCAAAACAAGAATCAATAGGAAACAAGGATTATAAACTAAACCAACTAGATCTATTGAAGTTGTCACACCTTAATTGATGGAGATAGACACAATATCAACAAGAAATCAATGAGATCTAATCAATTATATACAAGTTTCACATAATCATAAATAGACACAAGGTGAATTAGCAAAACATAATCAAAGAAAGACAATCAACAAGAATAATGAAAGATATAGTTGAGATAGAATCATCAAACCAATACATGATGTTTATGGAGTGATTGAAACCCTCTAAGTTGCTGGAAAAACACCCACCTAAACCCAGGAATCGACTTTAGGGTTTAGGGCTTACAAAAAGTGAAGTTATGAAGTTATATTTATAGGCATGTTTTCTGTCGGCCCTTCGTGACGGCGTCAACCCGTACTCTTGACGCCGTCAAGACCATTTTTTCACCAAATTGTAGATCTCTTCGTCCTCTTCGCGTGGGCTTTTGAATCACCTAAATCTGAGTTCGTATGCAAAAGTTATGACCAAAACAATATCAGCTACTCCGGGCGCAAGTTTTGACAAGTTTACACGTGACGGCCTTGGTGACGGCTTGGTGACGCCATCATCAACCACGATATTTTATTCTTGCTATCTGACGCCATCAGGGTGTAACTCTTGACGCCGTCACCTAGTGCTTCCAGCATGGAAAATTGATACTTTGCCGTTTTCTTCACTTTTATGCTCCAAAAACGTCCAAAATGGCTTCTTTTCCAGAATTCACTCTCCAAGTACCTAAAATCACAAAAGGAACGATTTAGGGCAATATTTGATCAAATAAAGTCAGATTCGGGCTTAAATGACCCCCTAAAAATGGATCATTTTTCGCCTCATCATATATCCCTACACTTGGGATTTGCTTGTCCTCAAGCAAATGAGCTTTTCCACCAATCAAAATATAAGTTAGGGGTCATTTAATACTAATATAAAAGTAATTACAACAAATGATCGTTCCACCTTAGTCAAAACAAGCACGGAAATTATACACTAGCACCTCACATTAAGTATTTGGATACTCTCATCTCTCGGGTGTTGTAAATTTATATGTCATAATTGGAAATGGAGAATTATCACTCTCTACCTGTCATAGCAAATAGATTACCATAGGCTTGGGAAAGGATCAAACCTCCACCACTTGGCGTAAGCACCTAGGATAGACTATCAAAGAGGTCTTTTAAAGGGTTATAACGTTAGGTGTAGGGGATATGGAAAACACGGTTTTGTTGGATAAACGGATATTTTACTGGTGGCAAGTCAATTGTCTTAGCTAACTACATGTACAATGAGGCGTTGCTAAGCCAAGACTCGACTCAACTTAAACTAACCACAACTCTTTTTTGAATTTTCAAGACACTATTTGACTTAAACATAAATAAAAGAAACGGATGGTAGCCCGTTTTTTTTTTTTTTTTTTTTTTTTTTTTTTTTTTTTTTTTTTTTTTTTTTTTGCATACACTCTTACTCTACCATCCAAAACAATACATCAAAGGGAGCTCGTTTCCTCCCTACACTTGAGCTTTTACATACTTTACAATCAACTGTTCTAATGACTCGAATCAAGATAATCAAAACACTTGGAGTACTTTTAAATATTAACGCACATATGGGGGTAATAATTGACATCATCCCCATTACTCCATTACAATAGTACTTTACCCATGTGTCCCAATCGTCCCAAAACAATATGTACAAGATATGACTCGACTTAGCAACCATGTAATCAATTAGACAACTAACAAAGGGTTTAAACAATTAACAATAATGCACTAAAGATGAGTGCATACAAGGAAGGCTAAGGCGATTTGGTTGCACATTTGGGGTGGATTGTAAACAAATTCTTCCTTTAAGTAAAATGCTTAAAGTTAGAAACGAAAAGATAGGCTCGGAGGGGTGTACTAGGGGTATCGTGTACTAAAATTGAGTACAACGTAAAGGTGTGGGAGAATTACTTGACCTATGAAGTCAATGTAATATTATTACAGGTGTAGAACAAGGGTTATCCTAATGCCTCTTATCATGTAGTAAATCCTAACTACACGAATGTAGTCTCACTAGCGGTCTCGGGATGCATCGCTATCACAAGTTCTAGAATCTAAATACTACCGGTACACTCATAAGCACCAACAATGAATGCTTTTTCCTAAAGATCTAAGGGCGAACCTCACATATTTGGGGTGGAAATTTTTGAGTGGTATGGTTTTTGTGCTAGTCATACAACTCCTATCCATGAGACGCTTATTAAGACTAAAGTTTCACTCCCACATGTTGCAAAAAATTTTAAATTTGGTGCTAAAATTGCCCTAACAAATATTTCTCTTAGTTTTATTACACATTCACTATTAAACAAAACAAAAACCAAGTGGAGTAATAGTTTCTAATATACCCTCCCTACACTTAAACCGAACATTGTCCCCAATGTTATAGATAAAAGATGTAAAAGTAAATAAATAAGAATGAAAGAAACTAATACTCCCCTGATTCGTTCACCGTGGATAATGTGACAACATGGTTAAGTCTACTTCCAAGAAGACGAACGTTGAAAGCTTCCCTCCAGAAATATAAATCATCTTCTTGTCCTGTAATCCACAAACACAAAAATCAAAGCATCAAACTGAACAAAAATCACAACTAGATGTAATTCCAGACTTAGAAATAGAAACAAGACAAAGCAACAAAAGGATAGGATACTTGTGGAATGAATTACAAATAGGAACTTATAAAACATATCCACAATTATTGACACACAAACAAGATAAAATATATGCTAATCATGAATTGTGAAGTCTTCATGTTCGAATTTAGTTCTTTTTAACAAGATATAAATTTCCCTACACTTATCTTTTTGTAAAATACCTTTATATGCAATTAAGACGAGGTTAAAAACAAAATAAAGCATTTTCACAAATTATTCGAAACATGAAAATTAAACTATGATTAAGCATATATGACACAAACAAACAAATAAAATAAAAACATCAAACAATTAAAAACATGGGTTGCCTCCCAAGAAGCGCTTGTTTTTGTTCGAGTCACGAGCCTGACTCTACCCTTATTTAATGGAAATAGGGGAGGTTTTCCCTACACTTAGGATTAAGTGTGGGTGGAAGTAGTGATACACACCCTTAGGGTGGAAATATGCCACGTGAGGTGAAGGGGGTGAGTGAATGGCTTCCTTCATCCTATAACTACCCGGATAATATTGGTTGATGGATGGGTCGGTTCCTCTTTTGTCTCCTAGAAATATATCTAAGGATGGAAAGTTGTGTAAAGGTTGAGGTTCAGGTTCATCAACACTAGGAAATTCCCTAGAACTAGGAGTAAGGTTATCACTACAAGTGTTCAAACCTATATCTTCTAGTGGTGCTTGGTCCAAGGGTTCTACCTCAATTGGGGTTCCTATAGTCTCATCTACTTCTTCCGGGTAAGTCACGGGCGGTGTATGTGCCTCAAATGATGGTAGGACTTGTGGGGTACTTTGTGGGCTTGGATTATCCACCTTATCCTCCATTGTACCTAGATTACCTATATGTTTGTTTTGTACTATAACATTAGGTGCCATCCAACTAGGTATCTCAACATGAGTATATTCATCCCCCAACAAACTTGTTCCATGATCCTTCAAATTTGTTGTCAAATGATTTGTTATGTTGTTTGTCGGGTTGTCTAATCTATAATAATATTGGGCACAATCTTCTATGGCATCCCATGCTTCTTCAGCATTTAATTCCCTAAAGTCCCCATTGGCAAAATCCTCAATGCACATTTGGTCATATCGGTTAACACGATAGTAAAAGGTTTGGGTTAGGGATGCTAAAGCGAAGCTATGATGAGGGACTATTCGGAGTAAATTTTTAAAACGAGTCCATGCATCATATATGGGTTCATCTCGATATTGTTTGAACATCAAGATGTCATTAGGGTAGAATGGGTTTCGTGGTTGGTAGTATGGTGGATTCGCATTCTCCATAATGGTGAACGGAAGAGTCAATGGAAAGGTTTCTACGAACAAATGCACAAAGAAAAGATAGACTACAAGAAAGCTAATAAAAAGAAAATAAAAATCTCACTAAAAAGGAATCTAATGAGTAGACCTAATAAAAATCAAATTCAACCTAAACAATAACTATTCCCCGGGCTGCGGCGCCAAAAACTTGATGCGTGGGAATCGCACCTTGCTTTACCTCTCGAGGGATCTCGAGAAGCTTACAACCCCCACCAGGCAGTGTACCTGATCGTTGTAGTATAGTATAGTGACAAGTACCGGGGGATTGATCGTTCAGCTAGGAATAGTGTCGTTAGGATTGAAATTAATCTAACTAGGTCTAAAGGTGAAGGATGATTCTTTTTATGTTTTTATATTTTATGAAGAGCAAGTAAAAATCTCGGGTATTGGGAGAGTGGGCGGAATTAGTTGCTAATCAACTAACTCAAAAGCTACTAATTAAACTAATAAACAAGAAAAGTAAACTAGGGTTCTACAAGATAAGTGAAGCATGTCTACCCATGATATGTTACTCCTTGCTAGCTATCCAATCCTACCTATTGAATTGTAGCCTTGTTTTAATTGACGGGTTGTATTCCTTAATACCATTCATGGGGTGGCATACATAACTCCCCAATTCTATGAGCTCTTATCTCCTCCTACACCATGCCCAGCACAACTATAGGGATTGTAAACAGTGGCTCATGCATTAAATATAACCAATAAAGACCTAGTACGCCTCGGTTCATGTTTCTTAAGACGTTCAAGCATGTTACCATTTGGAGATCTGCCAGTTTTCTTAAGCCTAACATATAAATCATTCAATCAAAACAAGAATCAATAGGAAACAAGGATTATAAACTAAACCAACTAGATCTATTGAAGTTGTCACACCTTAATTGATGGAGATAGACACAACATCAACAAGAAATCAATGAGATCTAATCAATTATATACAAGTTTCACATAATCATAAATAGACACAAGCTGAATTAGCAAAACATAATCAAAGAAAGACAATCAACAAGAATAATGAAAGATATAGTTGAGATAGAATCATCAAACCAATACATGATGTTTATGGAGTGATTGAAACCCTCTAAGTTGCTGGAAAAACACCCACGTAAACCCAGGAATCGACTTTAGGGTTTAGGGCTTACAAAAAGTGAAGTTATAAAGTTATATTTATAGGCATGTTTTCTGTCGGCCCTTCATGACGGCGTCAGCCCGTACTCTTGACGCCGTCAAGACCATTTTTTCACCAAATTGTAGATCTCTTCGTCCTCTTCGCGTGGGCTTTTGAATCACCTAAATCCGAGTTCGTATGCAAAAGTTATGACCAAAACAATATCAGCTACTCCGCGCGCAAGTTTTGACAAGTTTACACGTGACGGCCTTGGTGACGCCGTCATCAACCACGATATTTTATTCTTGCTATCTGACGCCGTCAGGGTGTAACTCTTGACGCCGTCACCTAGTGCTTCCAGCATGGAAAATTGATACTTTGCCGTTTTCTTCACTTTTATGCTCCAAAAACGTCCAAAATGGCTTCTTTTCCAGAATTCACTCTCCAAGTACCTAAAATCACAAAAGGAACGATTTAGGGCAATATTTGATCAAATAAAGTCGGATTCGGGCTTAAATGACCCCCTAAAAATGGATCATTTTTCACCTCATCAATGGCGTTTCAAGATTATCTAGGGCTGAGTTAAGCTTCTTGAAAAATTCTCCAATATCCTCCTGCTGCTCGTCAAAAAGCTCATTAAGACCTTTCATTTGCAAGACTTTTTCTTGAGTGAAGTGACCAAGGTCATCTTCAAAAGTGCTCCTGATTTTGAATTTAGGGCCTTCCTCCCCTTCTCTTCTCTTTACCAGATTTCCCCAAAGGGTGTAATCGTCATTTTGGTAAAAAGGCAAAAGGGAGGGATCAGCATAAATGTCCCCTCCTGACAAACATGCATGTTCAGTTGTGGCTGCTCCTCCGCATTCTTCTACCTCATGCGGGCCCCCACAGTAATCGCAGATCAAGTAAGGATTTGACAGCTGTTTAGGTAATTGCGATCCAGATAGGTATTCCACTCTTTTATGAATTTTTATCAACCGATCCGAGGTGATTTCAGAAATGCTAACAGTTGACTCAGGTTCATCCCAAGTGTCATCCTGGTCTTGAGCATATTCTTCAATCCTATCCCATCCTTCCTCGGCACTAAGATTGGCCAATCTTCCTTTTCTAGATTGGTTAATTCCGTTTCGGTCGTTAGAGGAGATATTATCGTAGAAGATTTGGACCAAGAGCCAAAGCTCAATGCCATGATGGGGAACTTGTCTTATTAAATCTTTGAATCTAGTCCACGATTTATGGAAGGGTTCATCCTTCCTCTTCCGGAAACGGAGGATCCTATCTCTAAATGCTGAGGTTTTTCCAGGTGGAAAGAACTTCTCATAGAACTTGGATATGAGTTGCTCCCATATGAAAATAGATTCAGAAGGGAGTTTGTCATACCATTCTTGGGCTTTTTCATATAAGGTGAAAGGAAAGAATCGCAATCGGGATGTGTCTCTAGTAGCCCCATCCGTATGGAGGGTGTCTACTATTTTCAGGAAGTCCTTGATGTGTTGGATTAGATCTTCCTCATCTGTTCCGCGAAACTTACACACACTTTTGACAAGCCATACATCGTTTGCATGCAAGACCTCGTTGGTGTGTTCGTTTGGGTAGACAATGGCGTTTGAGAAGCCACGAGAGGTTGGGAAGGAGTAGTCCTTAAGGCGCTTAGGAATGGGGGTTACGGGGGTACTCGTCTCGTGATGAGGCGAAAAATGATCCATTTTTAGGGGGGTCATTTAAGCCCGAATCCGAACTTATTTGATCAAAAATTGCCCTAAATCGTTCCTTTTGTGATTTTAGGTACTTGGAGAGTGAATTCTGGAAAAGAAGCCATTTCGGACGTTTTTGGAGCATAAAAGTGAAGAAAACGGCAAAGTCTCAAATTTCTATGCTGGGAACAGTGCATGAAGGCGTCAAGAGTTGCTCTTGACGGCGTCAGAACCCTAAGAATAAAATACCGTGGCTGATGACGGCGTCACATAGGCCGTCATAAGTAGATCAAGGCCGTCCGAGGAAGTATTTGGCGGCGAGATGACGGCGTCACACCATTGCTCTTGGCGCCGTCACCTCGATTTTCCTATATATAGTTTTCTAGTTTTTACATTAAAGAAGGAGAGAAGTTTTGGTGAAACCCTAAAGACGAATTTGGTGCAACTTTTACAGGTTTTTCAAGGGTTCCAAACCCTTGATACCTTGCATTGTAATTGAGATAAGTGTTCTTCTAATTCAATCAATATGTCTATGTGTTGGTTGTCTATATCTTGTTCTTATCTCAATTCCATTATGCTAGGCTAGATCTCTTTTGTGTTTGCTTAGATCTAATGAAACCTAGATATTGATTATGTGTTGATTACTTGTTTATTCTTGTCTTAGATGAATGATTTTATATGTTAGGCTTAAGAAAACTGGCAGATCTCCAAATGGTAACATGCTTGAACGTCTTAAGAAACATGAACCGAGGCGTACTAGGTCTTTATTGGTTGTATTTAATGCATGAGCCACTGTTTACAATCCCTATAGTTGTGCTGGGTCATGGTGTAGGAGGAGATAAGAGTTCATAGAATTGGGGAGTTATGTGTGCCACCCCATGAATGGTATTAAGGAATACAATCCGTCATCCATACAATTATAACAAGTAATTAACGTGTAAAAGATATCTAGGGCGTAGTGAAGTCTAAGTAAACACAATTTCTCCAATTACTGCTCACAACATTAGTATAAATTAGTTTATTTTCATTTTCAGTATTTTATTTTGATTATATCTTAGTTTTGGGTTAGTTGAATAGCAACTAATTCCGCCCACTCTTCCAAAACCCGAGATTTTACTTGCTTTCATAAAAATATAAAAATACAAAAATAATCATCCCTCACCTTTAGAACTAGTAATTAGGCTTTCTAATCCTAGCGACACTATTCCTAAGCTGAACGATCAATCCCCCGGTACTTGTCACTATACTATACTACAACGATCAGGTACACTGCTTGGTGGGGGTTGTAAGCTTCTCGAGATCCCTCGAGAGGTAAAGCCTGTTGCGATTCCCACGCATCAAGTTTTTAGCGCCGCAGCCAGGGGAATAGTTATTGTCTAGGTTAGGATTTCTTTTTATTAGGTCTACTTGCTAGATTCCTTTCTAGTAAGATTTTTATTTTTATTTTTAGGTCTTCTTTAGTCTATCTTATTTCTTTGTGTCTTTGTTCATAAATTGTTTCGATGGATAACAATAACATTGATCGTTTGATTCCTGTTATTCGTGTTTTTCGTCGTAGGATGTTCCAAATGCCCGCCCCACTTCCTTTAGCAGAAAATGAGAACCCACCTAACCTCTCACCCAACCACCACTTTGACAATAATTCTGAGCTAGAAGAGTCTGATCATGATGATGACCGTAGGGCTAGTCCTTTTTACTATTCAGACTCCGATGAGGATCTTGATGACGGTGACGTGATTAATGAGGATAGAATGGAGGAGGAAATAAACCCTCTTAGGTATGTTGACCCTAGAACTAGGATTGAGTGCGATAGTTCATTTAACATGCAATTCCCTTGTAAGATTGGATTTAAGAGCTTTAACGCCTATCTCAACTCATCTCTTCCAATGAACATAATCTCACGTAATGAATACAATAAAATCATGGTAGATGAGTTAGAATACAAAGGAGAAAACATTATTGCTAAGGCAATACCATTGCATGTGTTTGTAGGAAGGTTGGTTTATCTTGTTGAGTTCATGGTTATGGAGAATCTAGAAGAGTTTATTGATAATAAATTGACCCAAGTTGTGTTTGGAAAACCCTTCAAACGGTTGACCAACCTCGATGAAAAAGTCATAGAAGGGCTAATTACATTCTCGGATGGGGATGAAGATTTTGTTTATCAAATGCCCCGCGCACACCCTAGGTTCAAGGATTTTTCCATGGAAAAGTGTAGTAGGTATCCGCCCATGGAAATGCTAAGTGAGAATGATAAGAGGAAAGGACTTAAGTACACGCATGAAAAGAATAAAAAATACTATCGCGGGTGCTTAGAGTTAGGAGAAGAGTATAAGAAAGATGAAGCGACTATTAGATGGCTCACGCTTGGTTATGTGAGCATAAGCGATACACGATAGCCCATGACCTTGAGTCTAGCTACAAGACTCGTAAATAAAGAAAAGCGCTTCTTGGGAGGCAACCCATGTTTTGTGTGATTTTATTTGTTTGATTGTTATTTGCTTCCGTATGCATGTTTTATTTTTATTGTTGGTTGATCATGTTTCTCAATTAAAATGTGGAAATACTTTATTATATTGTTTGGCCTAGTCTTAACTCCAACCTAAAAGTATTTTTGCAAAAGATAAGTGTAAGGGGAAACCCCAAATATGTTTTTAAGAAACAAACCGATCATGATTCTCCACAATATTAAATGAGCATGTATATTCGTATTTGTTAGAGTCAAATGCTTGTATTGAGTCATAATGAAGTTTTGCAGGATTTTCCAGGAAGTAGGACCAAGTTTTTCCAGAAATTTTCCGGAAACTTAACATAAGAATTTCTGTAGGTCCATTCTGACGGCGTCAGAATATTACTCTTGACGGCATCAGAAGTTAAAATCTGGAAATTTTACCGGTTTTGTTTTTCTAACGGAGTCTTATGGTTTTTGTGAATTATTAAGTTTTATAATCTCCAGGAAATCTGCAAACTTCATTCCACAAGCATTATATCTTACTTTGTTTTCTAGGATTTAGTAACTTATATAGGATGCCGCCGATTTTACGCGAGGTTGTCTTGTCTATTGTTGTCAGGATTTACAGGTTATGTTCGACAAGGAGATGATTTATATTCTGGAAGGGAAGCTTTGATTGTTCGTTTTCTTGGAGGAAGATTTAACCTGACCAACCTATAATCCATACCGAGCGAATCAGGGGAGTATTTGATTTCATTCTCTTCACTTTTTCAGTTTTACATTCTTTACTTGAACATTGGGGACAATGTTCATCTTAAGTGTAAGGGGAGGGTAAAAAGATGATACCTTACATATGCACTTTCGCTTGAGTTTGTTTTGTTTGATAGTAGATGTGTAATAAAACTATGAGAAATACTTGTTAGTGCAATTTTAGCGCCAAATTTAAAATTTTTTACAACATTTAGGAGTGAAACTTTAGCCATAGCAAGCGTCTCATGGATAGGAGGTTGTATGACTAGCACATAACCGTATATTCAGAAAAATTTTCCACCCAAAAATGTGAGGTTCGCCTTTAGATTTGATAGGAAAAGCATTTACTATTAGTGCTTATGAGTGTACCGGTAGCATTTAGATTCTAGAACTTGCGTTAGTGATGCATCCCGAGACCGCTAGTGAGACTACATTCGTGTGGTAGGATTTACTACATGATAAGAGGCATTAGGATCACCCTTGTGTTAAACCCGTATCATAATTACTTGACCATTTAAGTCATATTACTTGGCTAGTTAAGTCAACTAATTTTTCCCACACCCTTAGCGTTGTACTCATTTTTAGTACACGAAACCCCTAGTACACCCCTCCGAGCCTATCTTTTCGTTTCTAACTTTAAGCATTTTACTTAAAGGAAGAATTTGTTACACCCCACTTAAATGTACAACCAAATCGCCTTAGCCTTCCGTGTATGCGCCCATCTTTAGTGCATTATTGTTATTTGTTAAACCCTAAGTTAACTTTCTAATTGATTACATGGTTGCTAAGTCGAGTCATATCCTTGTACATATTGTTTTGGGACGATTGGGACTCATGGGTAAGTACTTATTTTATGGAGTAATGGGGAAGAACATCATTTATTACCCCCATATGTGCGTTAATCTTAAAAGTGCTCCAAGTGTTTTGATTTTCTTAATTCAAGTCATTAGAATAGTTTAATGTAAAGTATGTAAAGATTCAAGTGTAAGGGGAACGTTCATTCCCTATGATGTATTATTTTGGATGGTAGGGTAAGAGTGTATGCGAAAAAAAAAAATCGAAAAAAAATAAAGAAAAAGAAAAAATATATATATAGAAAAAGGAAAAAGAGAAAAAACATACGGACTACCATCCCTTTTCATTCTATGTTCATTTTATGTTTTTGTTCTTTTTGATTTATTAGCTTAACCAAGATTGTTAACTCGCCACCAGTAAAACTTCCTTTATCCAACAAAACCGTGTAATTCATATCCCTATACCTAACGTTACAACCCTTTAAAAGATCTCTTTGATAGTTTATCCTAGGTGCTTACGCCATGTGGTGGAGGTTTGATCCTTTCCCAAGCCTATGGTAATCTATTTTGCTATGACAGGTAGTGAGAGATATCTTCCATTTCCATAATGTTATATTACTTTATTACACCCGAGAGATGTGAGTATCTAAACACTATTTGTGAGGTGCTTGTGTATGACCTCCGTGCTTGTCTATTAGTCTTTAGTGGAACGATTATTTGTTGTAGTTACTTTTATATTAGTGTTAAATGACCCCTAACTTGTCTTTTGAGTAGAATAAAAGCTCATTTGCTTGAGGACAAGTAAATCTCAAGTGTAAGGGTATAGGATGAGGCGAAAAATGATCCGTTTTTAGGGGGTCATTTAAGCCCGAATCCGAACTTATTTGATCAAATATTGCCCTAAATCGTTCCTTTTGTGATTTTAGGTACTTGGAGAGTGAATTCTGGAAAAGAAGCCATTTCGGATGTTTTAGGAGCATAAAAGTGAAGAAAACGGCAAAGTCTCAAATTTCTATGCTGGGAACAGTGCATGAAGGCGTCAAGAGTTGCTCTTGATGGCGTCAAAACCCTAAGAATAAAATACCGTGGCTGATGACGGCGTCACACCATTGCTCTTGACGCCGTCACCTCGATTTTCCTATATGTAGTTTTCTAGTTTTTACATTAAAGAAGGAGAGAAGTTTTGGTGAAACCCTAAAGACGAATTTGGTGCAACTTTTACAGGTTTTTCAAGGGTTCCAAACCATTGATACCTTGCATTGTAATTGAGATAAGTGTTCTTCTAATTCAATCAATATGTCTATGTGTTGGTTGTCTATATCTTGTTCTTATCTCAATTCCATTATGCTAGGCTAGATCTCTTTTGTGTTTGCTTAGATCTAATGAAACCTAGATATTGATTATGTGTTGATTACTTGTTTATTCTTGTCTTGGATGAATGATTTTATATGTTAGGCTTAAGAAAACTGGCAGATCTCCAAATGGTAACATGCTTGAACGTCTTAAGAAACATGAACCGAGGCGTACTAGGTCTTTATTGGTTGTATTTAATGCATGAGCCACTGTTTACAATCCCTATAGTTGTGCTGGGTCATGGTGTAGGAGGAGATAAGAGCTCATAGAATTGGGGAGTTATGTATGCCACCCCATGAATGGTATTAAGGAATACAATCCGTCATCCATACAATTATAACAAGTAATTAACGTGTAAAAGATATATAGGGAGTAGTGAAGTCTAAGTAAACACAATTTCTCCAATTACTGCTCACAACATTAGTATAAATTAGTTTATTTTCATTTTCAGTATTTTATTTTGATTATATCTTAGTTTTGGGTTAGTTGAATAGCAACTAATTCCGCCCACTCTTCCAAAACCCGAGATTTTACTTGCTTTCATAAAAATATAAAAATACAAAAATAATCATCCCTCACCTTTAGAACTAGTAATTAGGCTTTCTAATCCTAGCGACACTATTCCTAAGCTGAACGATCAATCCCCCGGTACTTGTCACTATACTATACTACAACGATCAGGTACACTGCCTGGTGGGGGTTGTAAGCTTCTCGAGATCCCTCGATAGGTAAAGCCTGTTGCGATTCCCACACATCATCTCGTCGTTGGGTTGGGAGCTAGGGGTTGTGACATGATTTTCTGAATTTCCTTCAGAAAGAGGTGCATCAAAATCGATGGCAACGCTAGATGGTTCTGAAGTTGAGTGATATTGTCTCAATCTATGCATTTCTCTTTCGGGTTCCGCATAAGGCAAGACCAGGTTTCTAGTGGAACTACGACTCCTAGTGATCCTAAGGTTAAGGGATTCATCACTTGCCATGATGGCAGGTGGTGAAGAGTTACGAACAAAAGCACAAAGAAATAAGATAGACTAAAGAGAACCTGAAAAATAAAAATAAAATCTTACTAGAAAGGAATCTAGCAAGTAGACCTAATAAAAAGAAATTATAACCTAGACAATAACTATTCCCCGGGCTACGGCGCCAAAAACTTGATGCGTGGGAATCGCAACAGGCTTTACCTCTCGAGGGATCTAGAGAAGCTTACAACCCCCACCAGGCAGTGTACCTGATCGTTGTAGTATAGTATAGTGACAAGTACCGGGGGGATTGATCATTCAGCTTAGGAATAGTGTCGCTAGGATTAGAAAGCCTAAATACTAGTTCTAAAGGTGAGGGATGATTCTTTTTGTGTTTTTATATTTTGTGGAAAGCAATTAAAAATCTCGGGTTTGAAGGATTTGGGCGGAATTAGTTGCTAATCAACTAACCCAATACTAAAGATGCAATCAAAATAAAATACTAAAAATGAAAATAAACTAAATTATACTAAGGTTGTGAGCAATAAGTGGAGAAAATGTGTTTACTTAGATTTCACTACTCCCTAGACATCTTTTACATGTTAATTACTTGTTATAAATGCATGGATGACAGATCGTATTCCTTAATACCATTCATGGGGTGGCACACTTAACTCCCCAATTCTATGAGCTCTTATCTCCTCCTACACCATGCCCAGCACAACTATAGGGATTGTAAACAGTGGCTCATGCATTAAATACAACCAATAAAGACCTAGTGCGTGTCGGTTCATGTTTCTTAAGACGTTCAAGCATGTTACCAATTGGAGATCTGCCAGTTTTCTTAAGCCTAACATATAAATCATTCATCCAAGACAAGTATAAACAAGTAATCAACACATAATTAACATCTAGGTTTCATTAGATCCAAGCAAACACAAGATACATCTAGCCTAGCATGATGGAATTAAGACAAGAACAAGATATAGACAACCAACACATAGACATATTGATTGAATTGAAAGAACACTTATCTCAATTACACATGTAAGGTATCAAGGGCTTGGAACCCTTGAAAAACCTGTAAAATTCGAACCAAGTTCGTACTTAGGGTTTCTCCAAAACTTCTCTTTTTAAAATTAGAAAACTATATATAGGAAAAGGGGTTTGACGGCGTCAAGACAAAGCTTGTGACGCCGTCACCTCGCCGCCAAAACTATTCTCGGACTGCCTTGATATACATTTGACGCCGTCAAGACTTAGTCATTTCCAGGCCGTCATGACTTTTACTCTTGACGCCCTACCTTCATGACGCCGTCAAATCTCTTCTGGATCGTCATGGAATTTTGCGCTTGAGGCCGTCAGGAAGTTACTCTTGACGCCGTCACCTACTGTTCCCAGCATGGAAAATTAAGACTTTGGCGTTTTCTTCACTTTTATGCTCCAAAAACGTCCGAATTGCTTCCCTTTCCAGATTTCTCTCCCAAAGTACCTAAAATCACAAAAGGAACGATATAGGGTAATATTTGATCAAATAAATTCGAATTCGGGCTTAAATGACCCACTAAAAACGGATCATTTTTTGCCTCATCACGTACTTACTTCCCCAATCCTATGAGCGCCTACTTCACTCCTATGTCGAGCCGGCTAAGAAGCTCCTAACATGGGATCATTAGAATTTACTCATGCATTAAATACAACCAATAAAACCTAGTACACATCGGTTCATGTTTCCTAAGATGTTCAAGCATGTTACATAATGGAGATCTGCCAGTTTTCTTAAGCCTAACATTGAAATCATTCATCCAATACAACCATAAACAAGTAATCAACACATAATTAACATCTAGGTTTCATTAGATCTAAGCAAACACAAGAAAAATCTAGCCTAGCATGTTGAAATCAAGACAAGTAAAAGATATAATCAACCAACACATAGACATATCGATTGAATTAAAGAGAAGACTTATCTCAATAGCACATGAAAGGATTCAAGGGGTGAAAACCCTTAAAAGTACTGTAAAATGTGACCTAGGGTTTACAAAGTTCAGCCCTAATTTCTCCACACAAGTTCCTCTCTAATGAATGAAAAATAGAAAACTACATATAGAGTTTAGTAGGTGACGGCGTCAAGAACAAATGTCTGACGCCGTCATCTCGCCGCCAAATAGTTCCTCGGACTGCCTAGATCTGGGTCTGACGCCGTCATGTATTCACCTTATGCAGGCCGTCACAAAATTTAGTCTTGACGCCCTTGTTGTGACGCCGTCAGGTTTGCACTGGGTCGTCACCACTTTCACTCTTGACGTCGTCATGGTTTTCCTCTTGACGCCGTCAGGTACTGTTCTCAGCACGGAAAATTAAGTCTTTGGCGTTTTCTTCACTTTTATGCTCCAAAAACGTCTGAATTGCTTCCTTTTCCAGATTTCACTCCCAAAGTACCTAAAATCACAAAAGGAACGATTTAGGGTAATATTTGATCTAATAAATTCGATTCCGGGCTTAAATGACCCCCTAAAAATGGTTCATTTTTCGCCTCATCATATACGCTTACACTTGAGATTTGCTTGTCCTCAAGCAAATGCACTTTTATTCTAATCAAAATACAAATTAGGGGTCATTTAACACTATTATAAAAGTAATTACAACAAATAATCGTTCCACTAAAGACCAATGACAAGCACGGAGGTCATACACTAGCACCTCACAAATAGTGTTTAGATACTCACATCTCTCGGGTGTAATAAAGTATAAATTACAATATGGAAACGGAAAATATCTCTCACTGCCTATCATAGCAAAATAGATTACCATAGGCTTGGGAAAGGATCAAACCTCCACCACTTGGCGTAAGCACCTAGGATAAACTTTCAAAGAGGTCTTTTAAAGAGTTGTAACGTTAGGTGTAGGGATATGGAATACACGGTTTTGTTGGATATAGGCAGTCTTTACTGGTGGCGAGTTAACAATCTTGGTTAATTACATGTACAATATGGCGTTGCTAAGCCAAGACTAGACTCGACTTAAGTTAATATATGAAAAATAGCAAAAACATAAAACAAACATAGAATGAAACGGGATGGTAGTCCGTATGTTTTTTCTCTTTTCTTATATATATATATATATATATATATATATATATATATATATATATATATATATATATATATATATATATATATATATATATATATATATATATATATATATATATATATATATATATATATATATATATATATATTAATTTTTGCATACACTCTTACCCTACCATCCAAAATAATACATCATAGGGAATGTAAATTCCCCTTACACTTGAATCTTTACATACTTTACAATAAACTAATCTAATGACTCGAATTAAGATAATCAAAACAATTGGAGTACTTTTAAGATTAACGCACATACGGGGGTAATAAATGATGTTCTTCCCCATTACTCCATAAAATAAGTACTTTACCCATGAGTCCCAATCGTCCCAAAACAATATGTACAAGGATATGACTCGACTTAGCAACCATGTAATCAATTAGATAATTAACTTAGGGTTTAACAAATAACAACAATGCACTAAAAATGAGTGCATACACGGAAGGCTAAGGCGATTTGGGTGTACATTTAAGTGGGGTGTAACAAATTCTTCCTTTAAGTAAGATGCTTAAAGTTAGAAATGAAAAGATAGGCTCGGAGGGGTGTACTAGGGGTTTCGTGTACTAAAAATGAGTACAACGCTAAGGTGTGGGAAAAATTAATTGACTTAACAAGCCAAGTAATATGACTTAAATGGTCAAGTAATTATGATACGGGTTTAACACAAGGGTGATCCTAATGCCTCTTATCATGTAGTAAATCCTACTACACGAATGTAGTCTCACTAGCGGTCTCGGGATGCATAACTAACGCAAGTTCTAGAATCTAAATGCTACTGGTACACTCATAAGCACTAATAGTAAATGTTTTTCCTATCAAATCTAAAGGTGAACCTCACACATTTGGGTGAAAATTTTTTCTGAATGGTACGGTTATGTGCTAGTCATACAATCTCCTATCCATGAGACGCTTGCTATGGCTAAAGTTTCACTCCTAAATGTTGTAAAAAAAATTAAATTTAGCGCTAAAATTACACTAACAAGTATTTCTCATAGTTTTATTACACATCTACAATTAAACAAACAAACTCAAGCGAAAGTGTATCTGTAAGGTATCATCATTTTACCCTCCCCTTACACTTAGGATGAACATTGTCCCCAATGTTCAAATAAAGAATGTAAAAGTGAAATGAGTAAAACAAATGAAATCAAATACTCCCCTGATTCGCTCGGTATAGATAATAAGGTGGCCAGGTTAAATCTTCCTCCAAGAAAATGAACAATCAAAGCTTCCCTACCAGAATAATAATCATCTTCTTGTCATACATAACCTGTAAATCCTGAGAAAACAGACAAGGCAACCTCGCATAAAATCGGCGGCAATCTATATATGCTAATAAATCCTAGAAAACAAAATAAGATATAATGCTTGTGGAATGATGTTTGCAGATTTCCTGGAGATTATAAAACTAATAATTCAACAAAAACTTTAAGACTCCGTTAGAAAAACAAAACTGGTAAAATTTACAGATTTTTACACGTGACGCCGTCAAGAGTAAACTCGTGACGCCGTCAGAAGTGACCTGCAGAAATTCTTATGTTAAGTTTCCGGAAAATTTCTGGAAAAACTTCGTCCTACTTCCTGGAAAATCCTGCAAAACTTCATTATGACTCGATACAAGCATTTGACTCTAACAAATACGAATATACATGTTCATTCAATATTGTGGAGAATCATGATCGGTTTTGTTTCTTTATAAACATATTTGGGGTTTCCCCTTACACTTATCTTTTGCAAAAATACCTTTGGGTGAAGTTAAGACTAGGCCAAACAACAAAATAAAGTATTTCCACTATTTAGTTTAGAAACATGATCTACCAACAATAAAAATAAAGCATGCATACGGAAGCAAATAACAAACAATCAAAATAAAAATCACACAAAACATGGGTTGCCTCCCAAGAAGCGCTTTTCTTTATTTACGAGTCTTGTAGCTAGACTCAAGGTCATGGGTTACTACGTGATATGAGTGAGTTCCTCATTGAGGACATCTTTGGGATCAAACTTAGGTTTTAACTTCCTATCGGTTTTCTTAGTACGGTATGACCTTTCAAACTTTTCTCCATTCGGATCATACAAAGTCATCTTCATATGCCATGATCCATCACCTTCTTTAGGTGGCTTGTCCCACCGCCATTTACACTTATCTCCCTCTCTTTTCCTCTTATTCATCTCTATATTAATAGGCATTGCGCTTAAGAACTCAATCATCTTCCTAAAGACTAAGGGGTCCTCAAAAGGATCTAGCTCTTCATCTCTAGCTATGAGTTGTTCCACCAAATGTGTCTTTTCGATGAAATCTTTTTCTAAATAGAATGGGCGTTGAGGTCCTATAAAGTTCCTTTCTATCCAAGGTCCATATCTAGATGGTCTCCTATTAATCTCTACCCAATGTGGTGTCGGTTCATCCTCACAATCATAGATATGCTTCTTAACATCGTATACCGACCAAGTGTCGCCCTCACCTACCGCTATCTTAGACTCCTTACAATCTATCATAGCGCTAGCGGTTGCTATAAATCCTCTTCCTACCAACAATGGGCATGTAGTGTCACTAACCATGTCTAGGACGTGAAAATCCATTAAGATAGTTAATTTTCCTACGTGAACAAATACATCCTTAATCATTCCAACCGGGTGGGCAATACTCCCATCCGCTAGACCTATCAATACCTCCGTCTCCTCTAACTTTCCTAGCTTGAGAGTGGTGAAAAGGGATAAGGGAATCAAATTGAGGCTTGACCCTAAATCGGCTAGTGTGTCGAAAGCTTTGGATCTTCCTATCTTACAAGGCAAAACAAATATACCCAGATCATCAAGCTTTTTAGGCAACTTGTTTTGAACGAAGGCGGTCCCATTTTTACCTAGTTTAAACTTCTCATACTTTTCTAGGAGGGCACTATAGTAGGGAGCACGGGCTAAGACATCAATGACGGGGAGTTCATGGTGAAGTTCCTTGAATTCATCGTCAAGGTCTTGCGTGGGAGGTGTTTCAACTATGCTTTTGACCAGTTTTATATCGGGTGTTTTATTCGATTGGTCCTTTTGAAGAATTTGGTTTTGCTTGAAACACGTGCTCGTTGATTTAACCGAGTAGTATTATGGACAAGAAGTGGGTGACGAAACTGGTGATATGGAATTAACGTTTAGTCTCGGATTCTTGACCGTGTCGCTTGGGAGTGCTCCCATTTCTCGATCATTGAGAACTTTCAGCAATGCGTCAATTTTGGTGGTCATCTCGCTTTGCTTTTGTTTGAAATCGGCTTCAAACTTGGATATGCGAGCTTCTTGAGATGCCATGAACTTAGACATCAATCCTTCAAGATTGTTGGTACTACCATAGTTGTTAGAAGGATTGTTGTTGAAAGTACGGTTGGAGGGTGGACCGTTTGGTTGATAACGATTAGGCGGATTGGAAAAATTGGCTTGATTTTGTTTCCACCTAAGGTTTGGGTGATTTTTCCAAGAGGGGTTGTAGGAATCACCGTAAGGGTTTGGCTCGGGTTTGAAAGTGTACCACTTATCTCCCGCTTCGTCGGTACGCGAGGATGCGTAGTCCGCAAAAGCTGTTCCGGGGAGTTCCACATAATCACGAGTGTCATGGGGATCACTACATAATTCACATGAAGAAGTGATTTTGTTCACTTGGCTTGAAGGCTTAGGAGCTTCGTAAGATTTCATGAGAAACTTGACTTGGTCATCAAGTTCCATAATCCTACGGTCGGGAGTGCTAGAATTGTTCGAAGGCAAAGATATTGCCTTGACCATTTTGTTCAAATCACGGGGATCATTCCAACTTTCGTTGTCATAGAGAGCAAGATCTTCTATGAGTTCCCACGATTGTTCCGCACTTAGATCACGTAGCTTACCACCGGCCGATTGGTCAATGGCTCGTCTTGTGGAGAGATCGATATGGTCATAGAAGATTTGGACTTGCAGCCAAAGATCTATGCCATGATAAGGGACTTTTTGGAGTAAGTCCTTGAAACGAGTCCATGCTTCATAAAGAGTTTCATTTTGACGTTGTTGGAACATCAAGATGTCATTTCTAAGCTTAGTAGTTCTCCTCGGTGGGAAAAATTGAGCAAGGAAACGAGTGGTGAGATCATCCCATGTGATGATGGATCCCGCGGGTAATCGTTCAAGCCATTGGCTAGCTTGATCACGTAGAGAGAATTGGAATAGGCGTAATCGGGTTGACTCTCTAGTTGTAACATCAAGGTCTATGGAATCTACGATTTTAAGGAAGTCCTTGAGATATTGATTTGGATCTTCGAAACGAAGTCCATGGAATGCACATCCGCTTTGTACCAACCGGATGGTGTCGTATCGCAAGGGTGTCACATTGGCTACGGTGAGCTCAATAGTGTTTCGATAGCCTTGGTGGCTAGGTCGGGAATACTCTCCTAGGCTTCGGGGCCTAAGAGGTTCTAGTGGTGGGTTTTGTTGTGGTGGGATGACGGGTTCAAAGATGTTCCCATCGTCCATGATGTCGGGTGGTGAAGAGTTACGAAAAAAAACACGAAGAAATAAGATAGACTAAAGAGAACCTAAAAATAAAAATAAAATCTTACTAGAAAGGAATCTAGCAAGTAGACCTAATAGAAAGAGATTCTAACCTATACAATAACTATTCCCCGGGCTGCGGTGCCAAAAACTTGGTGCGTAGGGATTGCACCAGGCTTTACCTCTCGAGGGATCTCGAGAAGCTTACAACCCCCACCAGGCAGTGTACCTGATCGATGTAGTATAGTATAATGACAAGTACCGGGGGATTTATCGTTCAGCTAGGAATAGTGTCGCTAGGATTAGAAAACCTAAAGACAAGGTCTAGAGATGAGGGATGATTCTTTTTGTATTTTTATATTTTTTTAGAAAGCAAGTAAAAATCTCAGGTTTGAAGGAGTTTGGCGGAGTTAGTTGCTAATCAACTAACCCAATACTAAGATGTAATCAAAATAAAATACTAGAAATGAAAATAAACTAAATTAAACAAAGGTTGTGAGAAATATGTGGGAGAATTGTGTTTACTTAGATTTCACTACTCCCTAGATATCTTTTACACGTTAATTACTTGTTATAGTTGCGTGGATGACGAATTGTATTCCTTAATACCATTCATGGGGTGGCGTACTTACTTCCCCAATCCTATGAGCGCCTACTTCACTCCTATGTCGAGCCGGCTAAGAAGCTCCTAACATGGGATCATTAGAATTTACTCATGCATTAAATACAACCAATAAAACCTAGTACACATCGGTTCATGTTTCCTAAGACGTTCAAGCATGTTACACAATGGATATCTGCCAGTTTTCTTAATCCTAACATTGAAATCATTCATCCAATACAACCATAAACAAGTAATCAACACATAATTAACATCTAGGTTTCATTAGATCTAAGGAAAAACAAGATAAATCTAGCCTAGCATGTTGAAATCAAGACAAGTAAAAGATATAATCAACAACCACATAGACATATTGATTGAATTAAAGAGAAGACTTATCTCAATAGCACATGAAAGGATTCAAGGGGTGAAAACCCTTGAAAGTACTATAAAATATGACCTAGGGTTTACAAAGTTCGTCTCTAGTTTTCTCCACACAAGTTCCTCTCTAATGAATGAAAAATAGAAAACTATATATAGAGTTTAGTAGGTGACGGCGTCAAGAACAAATGTCTGACGCCGTCATCTCGCCGCCAAATAGTTCCTCGGACTGCCTAGATCTGGGTCTGACGCCGTCATGTATTTGATGCTTGGGAATCGCACCTTGCTTTACCTCTCGAGGGATCTCGAGAAGCTTACAACCCCCACCAGGCAGTGTACCTGATCGTTGTAGTATAGTATAGTGACAAGTACCGGGGGATTGATCGTTCAGCTTAGGAATAGTGTCGCTAGGATTAGAAAACCTAATTAATAGTTCTAGAGGTGAGAGATGATTATTTTTGTATTTTTATATTTTTATGAAAGCAAGTAAAATCTCAGGTTTTGAAGGAGTGGGCGGAATTAGTTGCTATTCAACTAACCCAAAGCTAAGATGCAATCAAAATAAAATAATAAAAATGAAATTAAACTAATTAAACTAAGTTGTGAGCAGTGGTTGGAGAAATTGTGTTTACTTAGACTTCACTACTCCCTAGATATCTTTTACATGTTAATTACTTGTTACACTTGTATGAATGACGGATTGTATTCCTTAATACCATTCGTGGGGTGGCATACATAACTCCCCAACTCTATGAGCTCTTATCTCCTGCTACACCATGACCCAGCACAACTATAGGGATTGTAAACAGTGGCTCATGCATTAAATACAACCAATAAAGACCTAGTACGCCTCGGTTCATGTTTCTTAAGACGTTCAAGCATGTTACCATTTGGAGATCTGCCAGTTTTCTTAAGCCTAACATATAAATCATTCATTCAAAACAAGAATAGACAAGTAATCAACACATAATCAACATCTAGGTTTCATTAGATCTAAGCAAACACAAGAGAGATCTAGCCTAGCATAATGGAATTGAGACAAGAACAAGAGATAAACAACGAACACATAGACATATTGATTGAATTGAAAGTACACTTATCTCAATTGCAATGCAAGGTCTCAAGGGTTTGGAACCCTTGAAAAACCTGTAAAAGAGACACCAAAATCGTCTTTAGGGTTTCACCAAAACTTCTCCTCCTTTAATGAAAAAACTAGAAAACTATATATAGGAAAAACAGTCTGACGGCGTCAAGAGTATCTTCTGACGCCGTCACCTCGCCGCCATATACTTCCTCGGACGGCCTTGATCCACTTATGACGGCCTATGTGACGCCGTCACCACCCACGGTATATTAATTTTGCCACTTTGACGCCGTCACGAGTCCGTCTGACGCCGTCACCACCTTCGGAGTTTAATTATTCATGTCTGACGCCGTCAAGCTGATGGTCTTGACGCCGTCACCTTGTATTTTCAGCATGGAAATTTGGTACTTAGCCGTTTTCTTCACTTTTATGCTCCAAAAACGTCCAAAATAGC
The DNA here is from genome assembly GCA_030686995.1 of Artemisia argyi. NCBI lineage: Eukaryota > Viridiplantae > Streptophyta > Magnoliopsida > Asterales > Asteraceae > Artemisia > Artemisia argyi. The sequence continues at coordinate 174,878,561 of CM060695.1, forward strand.
TTCTTTTCCAAAATTCACTCTCCAAACACCTAAAATCACAAAAGGAACGATTTAGGGCAATATTTGATCAAATAAAGTCGGATTCGGGCTTAAATGACCCCCTAAAAACGGATCATTTTTCGCCTCATCAGTATTCACCTTATGCAGGCCGTCACAAAATTTAGTCTTGACGCCCTTGTTGTGACGCCGTCAGGTTTGCACTGGGTCGTCACCACTTTTACTCTTGACGCCGTCATGGTTTTCCTCTTGACGCCGTCAGGTACTGTTCTCAGCATGGAAAATTAAGTCTTTGGCTTTTTCTTCACTTTTATGCTCCAAAAATGTCCGAATTGCTTCCTTTTTAAGATTTCACTCCCAAAGTACCTAAAATCACAAAAGGAACGATTTAGGGTAATATTTGATCAAATAAATTCGATTCCGGGCTTTAATGACCCCCTAAAAGTGGTTCATTTTTCGCCTCATCACCTTCGTTGTCTCATATTTCTGACTGCTTCTTCTCCCTTTGATGAGTGTGCAAATACTCATCATTTTTATCTCATCTGAACTACCAAAACATCCAAAAACACTCAAATATGCATCAAAATACTAAAAATATCCCAGGATTGTGTTTTATATGTTTCAGATGCAAAATGATTAAAAACAGATGAAAAACGAACAAAGTTTGGATAATTGGCAGTTTCAGTCCCTCAACTTTCAAAACTTGTCAAAATTAGTCCCTGAGTATTTATTTTGGAAGAAAAGTCACCAAAGGTCCTTTTGAAATCACAAATAATCATATTTAGTCCTTTGGTGAAAAGTTTCAAAAATTACAAGTTTGGTCCCTGTACTTTGCAAAGTTGTCAAAAATGGTCCCTAGGATTTAAAAGTTTGAAAAAAAATCAATTTTGGTCCTTGTGCTATTCATCTATGGCAAATGTGATACTTGGGTGTGAAAGTTTGGAGAAATTACATAAATGGTCCCTGAAGTTTCACAAGTTGGCAGAGTTAGTCCCTAAGGTGTAAAAAATGGAAATTATCATCCACAACCCCTGTACTATTCACACGTGGCAGGAATCACCCTTGTGACTACTTTGGGAAAGTTACATGTTTGGCCCTTGGATTTTCAGCTTATTACATTTTTAGTCATTGTGGTATTACTAGCATAATGGAATTGAGACAAGAACAAGAGATAAACAACCAACACATAGACATATTGATTGAATTGAAAGTACACTTATCTCAATTACAATGCAAGGTCTCAAGGGTTTGGAACCCTTGAAAAACCTGTAAAAGAGGCACCAAAATCGTCTTTAGGGTTTCACCAAAACTTCTCCTCCTTTAATGAAAAAACTAGAAAACTATATATAGGAAAAACAGTCTGACGGCGTCAAGAGTATCTTCTGACGCCGTCACCTCGCCGCCATATACTTCCTCGGACGGCCTTGATCCACTTATGACGGCCTATGTGACGCCGTCACCACCCACGGTATATTAATTTTGCCACTTTGACGCCGTCACGAGTCCGTCTGACGCTGTCACCACCTTCGGAGTTTAATTCTTCATGTCTGACGCCGTCAAGCTGATGGTCTTGACGCCGTCACCTTGTATTTTCAGCATGGAAATTTGGTACTTAGCCGTTTTCTTCACTTTTATGCACCAAAAACGTCCAAAATAGCTTCTTTTCCAGAATTCACTCTCCAAACACCTAAAATCACAAAAGGAACGATTTAGGGCAATATTTGATCAAATAAAGTCGGATTCGGGCTTAAATGACCCCCTAAAAACGGATCATTTTTCGCCTCATCATATACCCTTACACTTGAGATTTGCTTGTCCTCAAGCAAATGAGCTTTTATTCTACTCAAAAGACAAGTTAGGGGTCATTTAACACTAATATAAAAGTAATTACAACAAATAATCGTTCCACTAAAGACCAATAGACAAGCACGGAGGTCATACACAAGCACCTCACAAATAGTGTTTAGATACTCACATCTCTTGGGTGTAATAAAGTAATATAACATTATGGAAATGGAAGATATCTCTCACTACCTGTCATAGCAAAATAGATTACCATAGGCTTGGGAAAGGATCAAACCTCCACCACATGGCGTAAGCACCTAGGATAAACTATCAAAGAGGTCTTTTAAAGGGTTATAACGTTAGGTGTAGGGATATGAATTACACGGTTTTGTTGGATAAAGGAAGTTTTACTGGTGGCGAGTTAACAATCTTAGTTAATTACATGTACAAGTTGGCGTTGCTAAGCCAAGACTAGACTCGACTTAAGCCAATAAATGAAAAATAACAAAAACATAAAATAAACATAGAATGAAACGGGATGGTAGTCCGTATGTTTTTTTTTTTTTTTTTTTTTTTTTCATACACTCTTACCCTACCATCCAAAATAATACATCATAGGGGTTTGAGCATTCCCCTTACACTTGAATCTTTACATACTTTACATTAAACTATTCTAGTGACTCGAATTAAGAAAATTATAACACTTGGAGCACTTTTAAGATTAACGTACCTATGGGGGTAATAAATGATGTTCTTCCCCATTACTCCATAAAATAAGTACTTACCCATGAGTCCCAATCGTCCCAAAACAATATGTACAAGGATATGACTCGACTTAGCAACCATGTAATCAATTAGAAAGTTAACTTAGGGTTTAACAAATAACAATAATGCACTAAAAATGAGCGCATACACAGAAGGCTAAGGCGATTTGGGTGTACATTTAAGTGGGGTGTAACAAATTCTTCCTTTAAGTAAGATGCTTAAAGTTAGAAACGAAAAGATAGGCTCGGGGGGGGGGGTGTACTAGGGGTATCGTGTACTAAAAATGAGTACAACGCTAAGGGTGTGGGAAAAATTAGTTGACTTAACTAGCCAAGTAATATGACTTAAATGGTCAATTAATTATAATACGGGTTTAACACAAGGGTGATCCTAATGCCTCTTATCATGTAGTAAATCCTACTACACGAATGTAGTCTCACTAGCGGTCTCGGGATGCATCACTAACGCAAGTTCTAGAATCTAAATGCTACCGGTACACTCATAACCACCAATAATAAATGCTTTTCCTATCAAATCTAAAGGCGAACCTCACATTTTTGGGTGGAAAATTTTTCTGAATATACGGTTATGTGCTAGTCATACAACCTCCTATCCATGAGACGCTTGCTATGGCTAAAGTTTCACTCCTAAATGTTGTAAAAAATTTTAAATTTGGCGCTAAAATTACACTAACAAGTATTTCTCATAGTTTTATTACTCATCTACTATCAAACAAAACAAACTCAAGCGAAAGTGCATATGTAAGGTATCATCTTTTTACCCTCCCCTTACACTTAAGATGAACATTGTCCCCAATGTTCAAGTAAAGAATGTAAAAGTTAAAAAGTAAAGAGAATGAAATCAAATACTCCCCTGATTCGCTCGGTATGGATTTTAGTTGGCCAGGTTAAATCTTCCTCCAAGAAAACGAACAATCAAAGTTTCCCTTCCAGAATATAAATCATCTTCTTGTCATAAATAACCTGTAAATCCTGAAAACAATAGACAAGGCAACCTCGCGTAAAATCGGTGGCATCCTATATAAGTTATTAAATCCTAGAAAACAAAGTAAGATATAATGCTTGTGGAATGAAGTTTGCAGATTTCCTGGAGATTATAAAACTTGATAATTCACAAAAACTATAAGACTCCGTTAGAAAAACAAAACCGGTAAAATTTCCAGATTTTAACTCCTGACGCCGTCAAGAGTAAACTCTGACGCCGTCAGAATGGACCTGCAGAAATTCTTATGTTAAGTTTCCGGAAAATTTCTGGAAAAACTTTGTCCTACTTCCTGGAAAATCCTGCAAAACTTCATTATGACTCAATACAAGCATTTGACTCTAACAAATACGAATATACATGTTCATTAAATATTGTGGAGAATCATGATCGGTTTGTTTCTTAAAAACATATTTGGGGTTTCCCCTTACACTTATCTTTTGCAAAAATACCTTTAGGTTGAAGTTAAGACTAGGCCAAACAACATAATAAAGTATTTCCACATTTTAATTGAGAAACATGATCAACCAACAATAAAAATAAAACATGCATACGGAAGCAAATAACAATCAAACAAATAAAATCACACAAAACATGGGTTGCCTCCCAAGAAGCGCTTTTCTTTATTTACGAGTCTTGTAGCTAGACTCAAAGTCGTAGGTTACTACGTAATTCGGGTGAGTTCCTCATTGAGGACATCTTTGGGATCGAACTTAGGTTTCAAATTTCTATCGGTTCCCTTAGTGTGGTATGACTTTTCAAACTTTTCTCCATCCGGATCATACAAGGTCATTCTAATATGCCATGACCCGTCACCTTCTTTAGGTGGCTTGTCCCGCCTCCATTTATACTTATCTCCATCTCTTTTCCATTTATTCAACTCTATATTAATAGGCATTACGCTCAAGAACTCAATCATCTTTCTAAAGACTAAGGGGTCCTCAAAGGGATCTAGCTCCTCATCCCTAGCTATGAGTTGTTCTACCGAATGTGTCTTCTCAACGAAATCCTTTTCTAGATAAAATGGGCATTGAGGTCCTATGAAGTTCCTTTCTATCCAAGGTCCATATCTAGATGGTCTCCTATTCATCTCTACCCAATGCGGTGTTGGTTCATCATCACAATCATAACTATGCTTCTTAACATCATACACCGACCAAGTATCGCCTTCTCCTACCGCTATCTTGGATTCCTTGCAATCTATAATGGCACTAGCGGTTGCTAAAAATCCTCTTCCTACCAATAATGGGCATGTAGTGTCACTAACCATGTCTAGGACGTGAAAATCCGCTAATATAGTTAACCTTCCTACGTGAACAACTACATCCTTAATCATTCCAACCGGGTGGGCAATACTTCCATCCGCTAGCCCTATCAATACCTCCGTTTCCTCTAACTTTCCTAGCTTAAGAGCGGTGAATAAGGATAAGGGAATCAAGTTGAGGCTTGACCCTAAATCGGCTAGTGTGTCGAAAGCTTCGGATCTTCCTATCTTACAAGGCAAAACAAATATACCCGGATCATCAAGCTTTTTTGGCAACTTGTTTTGAACGAAGGCGGTCCCATTTTTACCTAGCTTATACTTCTCATATTTTTCTAGGAGGGCACTATAGTAAGGAGCACGCGCTAAGACATCAATGACGGGGCGTTCAAGGTGAAGTTCTTTGAATTCATCGTCAAGGTCTTGCGTAAGAGGCGTTTCAACTATGCTTTTGACCGGCTCTATAGTGGGTGTTTTAGTTGATTGGTCCTTTTGGGGAACTTGGTGTTGTTTGAAACACGTGCTCGTTGATTTAACCGAGTAGTATTGTGGACACGAAGTGGGTAACGAAACTGAAGATATGGCATTAACGTTTAGTTTCGGATTCTTGATGGTGTCGCTTGGGAGTGCTCCCATTTCTCGGTCATTGAGAACTTTCAACAATGCATCAATTCTATTGGTCATCTCGCTTTGATTTTGTTTGAAATCGGCTTCAAACTTAGCTATGCGGGCTTCTTGAGATGCCATGAACTTTGACATCAATCCTTCAAGATTGTTGGTACTACCATAGTTGTTAGAAGGATTGTTGTTGAAGGTACGGTTGGATGGTGGACCGTTTGATTGGTAACGATTAGGCGGATTGGAAGAATTGGGTTGATTTTGCTTCCACCTAAGGTTTGGGTGATTTTTCCATGAGGGGTTGTATGAATCACCGTATGTGTTTGGCTCAGGCTTGAAAATGTACCACTTATCTCCCGCTTCGTCGGTACGCGTGGATGCGTAGTCCGCAAAAGCTGTTCCGGGGAGTTCCACACAATCACGAGTGTCATGGGGACCACTACATAATTCGCATGAAGAAGTGATTTTGTTCACTTGGCTTGAATGCTTCGGAGCTTCATAAGATTTCATGAGAAACTTGACTTGGTCCTCAAGTTCCATGATCCTACGGTCGGGAGTGCTTGAATTATTCGAAGGCAAAGATATTGCCTTGACCGTTTTGTTCAAATCACGGGGATCATTCCAACTTTCGTTGTCATAGAGAGCAAGATCTTCTATGAGTTCCCATGATTGTTCCGCACTAAGATCACGTAGCTTACCACCGGCCGATTGGTCAATGGTTCGCCTCGTGGAGATGTGGATATGGTCATAGAAGATTTGGACTTGGAGCCAAAGATCTATGCCATGATGAGGGACTTTTTGGAGTAAGTCCTTGAAACGAGTCCATGCTTCATAAAGAGATTCATTTTGACGTTGTTGAAACATCAAGATGTCATTCCTAAGCTTAGTAGTTCTCCCCGGTGGGAAAAATTGAGCAAGGAAACGAGTGGTGAGATCATCCCATGTGGTGATGGATCCCGCGGGTAAACGCTCAAGCCATTGACTAGCTTGATCCCGTAGAGAGAATTGGAATAGGCGTAAACGGGTTGTCTCTCTAGTTTCAACACCTAGGTCTATGGAATCTACGATTTTGAGGAAGTCCTTAAGGTGTTGGTTTGGATCTTCGGAACGAAGTCCATGGAATGCACATCCGCTTTGCACCAACCGGATGGTGTCGGATCGCAAGGGGGTCACATTGGCTCCGGTGAGCTCAATGGTGTTTCGGTAGCCTTGGTGGCTAGGTCGGGAATACTCTCCTAAGGTTCGAGGCCTAAGGGGTTCTAGTGGTGGGTTTTGTTGTGGTGGGATGATGGGTTCAAAGATGTTACCACCTTCCATGATGTCGGATGGTAAAGAGTTACGAACAAAGGCACGAAGAAATAAGATAGACTAAAGAAGACCTAAAAAATAAAAATAAAAATCTTACTAGAAAGGAATCTAGCAAGTAGACCTAATAAAAAGAAATCCTAACCTAGACAATAACTATTCCCCAGGCTGCGGCGCCAAAAACTTGATGCGTGGGAATCGCACCTTGCTTTACCTCTTGAGGGATCTCGAGAAGCTTACAACCCCCACCAGGCAGTGTACCTGATCGTTGTAGTATAGTATAGTGACAAGTACCGGGGGATTGATCGTTCAGCTTAGGAATAGTGTCGCTAGGATTAGAAAACCTAATTAATAGTTCTAGAGGTGAGAGATGATTATTTTTGTATTTTTATATTTTTATGAAAGCAAGTAAAATCTCGGGTTTTGAAGGAGTGGGCGGAATTAGTTGCTATTCAACTAACCCAAAGCTAAGATGCAATCAAAATAAAATAATAAAAATGAAATTAAACTAATTAAACTAATTAAACTAAGTTGTGAGCAGTGGTTGGAGAAATTGTGTTTACTTAGACTTCACTACTCCCTAGATATCTTTTACATGTTAATTACTTGTTACACTTGTATGAATGACGGATTGTATTCCTTAATACCATTCGTGGGGTGGCATACATAACTCCCCAACTCTATGAGCTCTTATCTCCTCCTACACCATGACCCAGCACAACTATAGGGATTGTAAACAGTGGCTCATGCGTTAAATACAACCAATAAAGACCTAGTACGCCTCGGTTCATGTTTCTTAAGACGTTCAAGCATGTTACCATTTGGAGATCTGCCAGTTTTCTTAAGCCTAACATATAAATCATTCATTCAAAACAAGAATAGACAAGTAATCAACACATAATCAACATATAGGTTTCATTAGATCTAAGCAAACACAAGAGAGATCTAGCCTAGCATAATGGAATTGAGACAAGAACAAGAAATAAACAACCAACACATAGACATATTGATTGAATTGAAAGTACACTTATCTCAATTACAATGCAAGGTCTCAAGGGTTTGGAACCCTTGAAAAACCTGTAAAAGAGGCACCAAAATCGTCTTTAGGGTTTCACCAAAACTTCTCCTCCTTTAATGAAAAAACTAGAAAACTATATATAGGAAAAACAGTCTGACGGCGTCAAGAGTATCTTCTGACGCCGTCACCTCGCCGCCATATACTTCCTCGGACGGCCTTGATCCACTTATGACGGCCTATGTGACGCCGTCACCACCCACGGTATATTAATTTTGCCACTTTGACGCCGTCACGAGTCCGTCTGACGCCGTCACCACCTTCGGAGTTTAATTCTTCATGTCTGACGCCGTCAAGCTGATGGTCTTGACGCCGTCACCTTGTATTTTCAGCATGGAAATTTGGTACTTAGCCGTTTTCTTCACTTTTATGCTCCAAAAACGTCCAAAATAGCTTCTTTTCCAGAATTCACTCTCCAAACACCTAAAATCAAAAGGAACGATTTAGGGCAATATTTGATCAAATAAAGTCGGATTCGGGCTTAAATGACCCCCTAAAAACGGATCATTTTTCGCCTCATCAGTATTCACCTTATGCAGGCCGTCACAAAATTTAGTCTTGACGCCCTTGTTGTGACGCCGTCAGGTTTGCACTAGGTCGTCACCACTTTTACTCTTGACGCCGTCATGGTTTTCCTCTTTACGCCGTCAGGTACTGTTCTCAGCATGGAAAATTAAGTCTTTGGCTTTTTCTTCACTTTTATGCTCCAAAAATGTCCGAATTGCTTCCTTTTTAAGATTTCACTCCCAAAGTACCTAAAATCACAAAAGGAACGATTTAGGGTAATATTTGATCAAATAAATTCGATTCCGGGCTTTAATGACCCCCTAAAAGTGGTTCATTTTTCGCCTCATCACCTTCGTTGTCTCATATTTCTGACTGCTTCTTCTCCCTTTGATGAGTGTGCAAATACTCATCATTTTTATCTCATCTGAACTACCAAAACATCCAAAAACACTCAAATATGCATCAAAATACTAAAAATATCCCAGGATTGTGTTTTATATGTTTCAGATGCAAAATGATTAAAAACAGATGAAAAACGAACAAAGTTTGCATAATTGGCAGTTTCAGTCCCTCAACTTTCAAAACTTGTCAAAATTAGTCCCTGAGTATTTATTTTGGAAGAAAAGTCACCAAAGGTCCTTTTGAAATCACAAATAATCATATTTAGTCCTTTGGTGAAAAGTTTCAAAAATTACAAGTTTGGTCCCTGTACTTTGCAAAGTTGTCAAAAATGGTCCCTAGGATTTAAAAGTTTGAAAAAAAATCAATTTTGGTCCTTGTGCTATTCATCTATGGCAAATGTGATACTTGGGTGTGAAAGTTTGGAGAAATTACATAAATGGTCCCTGAAGTTTCACAAGTTGGCAGAGTTAGTCCCTAAGGTGTAAAAAATGGAAATTATCATCCACAACCCCTGTACTATTCACACGTGGCAGGAATCACCCTTGTGACTACTTTGGGAAAGTTACATGTTTGGCCCTTGGATTTTCAGCTTATTACATTTTTAGTCATTGTGGTATTACTAGCATAATGGAATTGAGACAAGAACAAGAGATAAACAACCAACACATAGACATATTGATTGAATTGAAAGTACACTTATCTCAATTACAATGCAAGGTCTCAAAGGTTTGGAACCCTTGAAAAACCTGTAAAAGAGGCACCAAAATCGTCTTTAGGGTTTCACCAAAACTTCTCCTCCTTTAATGAAAAAACTAGAAAACTATATATAGGAAAAACAGTCTGACGACGTCAAGAGTATCTTCTGACGCCGTCACCTCGCCGCCATATACTTCCTCGGACGGCCTTGATCCACTTATGACGGCCTATGTGACGCCGTCACCACCCACGGTATATTAATTTTGCCACTTTGACGCCGTCACGAGTCCGTCTGACGCCGTCACCACCTTCGGAGTTTAATTCTTCATGTCTGACGCCGTCAAGCTGATGGTCTTGACGCCGTCACCTTGTATTTTCAGCATGGAAATTTGGTACTTAGCCGTTTTCTTCACTTTTATGCTCCAAAAACGTCCAAAATAGCTTCTTTTCCAGAATTCACTCTCCAAACACCTAAAATCACAAAAGGAACGATTTAGGGCAATATTTGATCAAATAAAGTCGGATTCGGGCTTAAATGACCCCCTAAAAACGGATCATTTTTCGCCTCATCATATACCCTTACACTTGAGATTTGCTTGTCCTCAAGCAAATGAGCTTTTATTCTACTCAAAAGACAAGTTAGGGGTCATTTAACACTAATATAAAAGTAATTACAACAAATAATCGTTCCACTAAAGACCAATAGACAAGCACGGAGGTCATACACAAGCACCTCACAAATAGTGTTTAGATACTCACATCTCTCGGGTGAATAAAGTAATATAACATTATGGAAATGGAATATATCTCTCACTACCTGTCATAGCAAAATAGATTACCATAGGCTTGGGAAAGGATCAAACCTCCACCACATGGCGTAAGCACCTAGGATAAACTATCAAAGAGGTCTTTTAAAGGGTTATAACGTTAGGTGCAGGGATATGAATTACACGGTTTTGTTGGATAAAGGAAGTTTTACTGGTGGCGAGTTAACAATCTTAGTTAATTACATGTACAAGTTGGCGTTGCTAAGCCAAGACTAGACTCGACTTAAGCCAATAAATGAAAAATAACAAAAACATAAAATAAACATAGAATGAAACGGGATGGTAGTCCGTATGTTTTTTTTTTTTTTTTTTTCATACACTCTTACCCTACCATCCAAAATAATACATCATAGGGGTTTGAGCATTCCCCTTACACTTGAATCTTTACATACTTTACATTAAACTATTCTAGTGACTCTAATTAAGAAAATTAAAACACTTGGAGCACTTTTAAGATTAACGTACCTATGGGGGTAATAAATGATGTTCTTCCCCATTACTCCATAAAATAAGTACTTACCCATGAGTCCCAATCGTCCCAAAACAATATGTACAAGGATATGACTCGACTTAGCAACCATGTAATCAATTAGAAAGTTAACTTAGGGTTTAACAAATAACAATAATGCACTAAAAATGAGCGCATACACGGAAGGCTAAGGCGATTTGGGTGTACATTTAAGTGGGGTGTAACAAATTCTTCCTTTAAGTAAGATGCTTAAAGTTAGAAACGAAAAGATAGGCTCGGGGGGGGTGTACTAGGGGTATCGTGTACTAAAAATGAGTACAACGCTAAGGGTGTGGGAAAAATTAGTTGACTTAACTAGCCAAGTAATATGACTTAAATGGTCAAGTAATTATAATACGGGTTTAACACAAGGGTGATCCTAATGCCTCTTATCATGTAGTAAATCCTACTACACGAATGTAGTCTCACTAGCGGTCTCGGGATGCATCACTAACGCAAGTTCTAGAATCTAAATGCTACCGATACACTCATAACCACCAATAATAAATGCTTTTCCTATCAAATCTAAAGGCGAACCTCACATTTTTGGGTGGAAAATTTTTCTGAATATACGGTTATGTGCTAGTCATACAACCTCCTATCCATGAGACGCTTGCTATGGCTAAAGTTTCACTCCTAAATGTTGTAAAAAATTTTAAATTTGGCGCTAAAATTACACTAACAAGTATTTCTCATAGTTTTATTACTCATCTACTATCAAACAAAACAAACTCAAGCGAAAGTGCATATGTAAGGTATCATCTTTTTACCCTCCCCTTACACTTAAGATGAACATTGTCCCCAATGTTCAAGTAAAGAATGTAAAAGTTAAAAAGTAAAGAGAATGAAATCAAATACTCCCCTGATTCGCTCGGTATGGATTTTAGTTGGCCAGGTTAAATCTTCCTCCAAGAAAACGAACAATCAAAGTTTCCCTTCCAGAATATAAATCATCTTCTTGTCATAAATAACCTGTAAATCCTGAAAACAATAGACAAGGCAACCTCGCGTAAAATCGGCGGCATCCTATATAAGTTATTAAATCCTAGAAAACAAAGTAAGATATAATGCTTGTGGAATGAAGTTTGCAGATTTCCTGGAGATTATAAAACTTGATAATTCACAAAAACTATAAGACTCCGTTAGAAAAACAAAACCGGTAAAATTTCCAGATTTTAACTCCTGACGCCGTCAAGAGTAAACTCTGACGCCGTCAGAATGGACCTGCAGAAATTCTTATGTTAAGTTTCCGGAAAATTTCTGGAAAAACTTTGTCCTACTTCCTGGAAAATCCTGCAAAACTTCATTATGACTCAATACAAGCATTTGACTCTAACAAATACGAATATACATGTTCATTAAATATTGTGGAGAATCATGATCGGTTTGTTTCTTAAAAACATATTTGGGGTTTCCCCTTACACTTATCTTTTGCAAAAATACCTTTAGGTTGAAGTTAAGACTAGGCCAAACAACATAATAAAGTATTTCCACATTTTAATTGAGAAACATGATCAACCAACAATAAAAATAAAACATGCATACGGAAGCAAATAACAATCAAACAAATAAAATCACACAAAACATGGGTTGCCTCCCAAGAAGCGCTTTTCTTTATTTACGAGTCTTGTAGCTAGACTCAAAGTCGTGGGTTACTACGTAATTCGGGTGAGTTCCTCATTGAGGACATCTTTGGGATCGAACTTAGGTTTCAACTTTCTATCGGTTCCCTTAGTGTGGTATGACTTTTCAAACTTTTCTCCATCCGGATCATACAAGGTCATTCTAATATGCCATGACCTGTCACCTTCTTTAGGTGGCTTGTCCCGCCTCCATTTATACTTATCTCCATCTCTTTTCCATTTATTCAACTCTATATTAATAGGCATTACGCTCAAGAACTCAATCATCTTTCTAAAGACTAAGGGGTCCTCAAAGGGATCTAGCTCCTCATCCCTAGCTATGAGTTGTTCTACCGAATGTGTCTTCTCAACGAAATCCTTTTCTAGATAAAATGGGCATTGAGGTCCTATGAAGTTCCTTTCTATCCAAGGTCCATATCTAGATGGTCTCCTATTCATCTTTACCCAATGCGGTGTTGGTTCATCATCACAATCATAACTATGCTTCTTAACATCATACACCGACCAAGTATCGCCTTCTCCTACCGCTATCTTGGATTCCTTGCAATCTATCATGGCACTAGCGGTTGCTAAAAATCCTCTTCCTACCAATAATGGGCATGTAGTGTCACTAACCATGTCTAGGACGTGAAAATCCGCTAATATAGTTAACCTTCCTACGTGAACAACTACATCCTTAATCATTCCAACCGGGTGGGCAATACTTCCATCCGCTAGCCCTATCAATACCTCCGTTTCCTCTAACTTTCCTAGCTTAAGAGTGGTGAATAAGGATAAGGGAATCAAGTTGAGGCTTGACCCTAAATCGGCTAGTGTGTCGAAAGCTTCGGATCTTCCTATCTTACAAGGCAAAACAAATATACCCGGATCATCAAGCTTTTTTGGCAACTTGTTTTGAACGAAGGCGGTCCCATTTTTACCTAGCTTATACTTCTCATATTTTTCTAGGAGGGCACTATAGTAAGGAGCACGCGCTAAGACATCAATGACGGGGCGTTCAAGGTGAAGTTCTTTGAATTCATCGTCAAGGTCTTGCGTAAGAGGCGTTTCAACTATGCTTTTGACCGGCTCTATAGTGGGTGTTTTAGTTGATTGGTCCTTTTGGGGAACTTGGTGTTGTTTGAAACACGTGCTCGTTGATTTAACCGAGTAGTATTGTGGACACGAAGTGGGTGACGAAACTGAAGATATGGCATTAACGTTTAGTTTCGGATTCTTGATGGTGTCGCTTGGGAGTGCTCCCATTTCTCGGTCATTGAGAACTTTCAACAATGCATCAATTCTATTGGTCATCTCGCTTTGATTTTGTTTGAAATCGGCTTCAAACTTAGCTATGCGGGCTTCTTGAGATGCCATGAACTTTGACATCAATCCTTCAAGATTGTTGGTACTACCATAGTTGTTAGAAGGATTGTTGTTGAAGGTACGGTTGGATGGTGGACCGTTTGATTGGTAACGATTAGGCGGATTGGAAGAATTGGGTTGATTTTGCTTCCACCTAAGGTTTGGGTGATTTTTCCATGAGGGGTTGTATGAATCACCGTATGTGTTTGGTTCGGGCTTGAAAGTGTACCACTTATCTCCCGCTTCGTCGGTACGCGTGGATGCGTAGTCCGCAAAAGCTGTTCCGGGGAGTTCCACACAATCACGAGTGTCATGGGGACCACTACATAATTCGCATGAAGAAGTGATTTTGTTCACTTGGCTTGAATGCTTCGGAGCTTCATAAGATTTCATGAGAAACTTGACTTGGTCCTCAAGTTCCATGATCCTATGGTCGGGAGTGCTTGAATTATTCGAAGGCAAAGATATTGCCTTGACCGTTTTGTTCAAATCACGGGGATCATTCCAACTTTCGTTGTCATAGAGAGCAAGATCTTCTATGAGTTCCCATGATTGTTCCGCACTAAGATCACGTAGCTTACCACCGGCCGATTGGTCAATGGTTCGCCTCGTGGAGATGTGGATATGGTCATAGAAGATTTGGACTTGGAGCCAAAGATCTATGCCATGATGAGGGACTTTTTGGAGTAAGTCCTTGAAACGAGTCCATGCTTCATAAAGAGATTCATTTTGACGTTGTTGAAACATCAAGATGTCATTCCTAAGCTTAGTAGTTCTCCTCGGTGGGAAAAATTGAGCAAGGAAACGAGTGGTGAGATCATCCCATGTGGTGATGGATCCCGCGGGTAAACGCTCAAGCCATTGACTAGCTTGATCCCGTAGAGAGAATTGGAATAGGCGTAAACGGGTTGTCTCTCTAGTTTCAACACCTAGGTCTATGGAATCTACGATTTTGAGGAAGTCCTTAAGGTGTTGGTTTGGATCTTCGGAACGAAGTCCATGGAATGCACATCCGCTTTGCACCAACCGGATGGTGTCGGATCGCAAGGGGGTCACATTGGCTCCGGTGAGCTCAATGGTGTTTCGGTAGCCTTGGTGGCTAGGTCGGGAATACTCTCCTAAGGTTCGAGGCCTAAGGGGTTCTAGTGGTGGGTTTTGTTGTGGTGGGATGATGGGTTCAAAGATGTTACCACCTTCCATGATGTCGGATGGTAAAGAGTTACGAACAAAGGCACGAAGAAATAAGATAGACTAAAGAAGACCTAAAAAATAAAAATAAAAATCTTACTAGAAAGGAATCTAGCAAGTAGACCTAATAAAAAGAAATCCTAACCTAGACAATAACTATTCCCCAGGCTGCGGCGCCAAAAACTTGATGCGTGGGAATTGCACCTTGCTTTACCTCTTGAGGGATCTCGAGAAGCTTACAACCCCCACCAGGCAGTGTACCTGATCGTTGTAGTATAGTATAGTGACAAGTACCGGGGGATTGATCGTTCAGCTTAGGAATAGTGTCGCTAGGATTAGAAAACCTAATTAATAGTTCTAGAGGTGAGAGATGATTACTTTTGTATTTTTATATTTTTATGAAAGCAAGTAAAATCTCGGGTTTTGAAGGAGTGGGCGGAATTAGTTGCTATTCAACTAACCCAAAGCTAAGATGCAATCAAAATAAAATAATAAAAATGAAATTAAACTAATTAAACTAAGTTGTGAGCAGTGGTTGGAGAAATTGTGTTTACTTAGACTTCACTACTCCCTAGATATCTTTTACATGTTAATTACTTGTTACACTTGTATGAATGACGGATTGTATTCCTTAATACCATTCGTGGGGTGGCATACATAACTCCCCAACTCTATGAGCTCTTATCTCCTCCTACACCATGACCCGGCACAACTATAGGGATTGTAAACAGTGGCTCATGCATTAAATACAACCAATAAAGACCTAGTACGCCTCGGTTCATGTTTCTTAAGACGTTCAAGCATGTTACCATTTGGAGATCTGCCAGTTTTCTTAAGCCTAACATATAAATCATTCATTCAAAACAAGAATAGACAAGTAATCAACACATAATCAACATATAGGTTTCATTAGATCTAACCAAACACAAGAGAGATCTAGCCTAGCATAATGGAATTGAGACAAGAACAAGAGATAAACAACCAACACATAGACATATTGATTGAATTGAAAGTACACTTATCTCAATTACAATGCAAGGTCTCAAGAGTTTGGAACCCTTGAAAAACCTGTAAAAGAGGCACCAAAATCGTCTTTAGGGTTTCACCAAAACTTCTCCTCCTTTAATGAAAAAACTAGAAAACTATATATAGGAAAAACAGTCTGACGGCGTCAAGAGTATCTTCTGACGCCATCACCTCACCGCCATATACTTCCTCGGACGGCCTTGATCCACTTATGACGGCCTATGTGACGCCGTCACCACCCACGGTATATTAATTTTGCCACTTTGACGCCGTCACGAGTCCGTCTGACGCCGTCACCACCTTCGGAGTTTAATTCTTCATGTCTGACGCCGTCAAGCTGATGGTCTTGACGCCGTCACCTTGTATTTTCAGCATGGAAATTTGGTACTTAGCCGTTTTCTTCACTTTTATGCTCCAAAAACGTCCAAAATAGCTTCTTTTCCAGAATTCACTCTCCAAACACCTAAAATCAAAAGGAACGATTTAGGGCAATATTTGATCAAATAAAGTCGGATTCGGGCTTAAATGACCCCCTAAAAACGGATCATTTTTCGCCTCATCAGTATTCACCTTATGCAGGCCGTCACAAAATTTAGTCTTGACGCCCTTGTTGTGACGCCGTCAGGTTTGCACTAGGTCGTCACCACTTTTACTCTTGACGCCGTCATGGTTTTCCTCTTTACGCCGTCAGGTACTGTTCTCAGCATGGAAAATTAAGTCTTTGGCTTTTTCTTCACTTTTATGCTCCAAAAATGTCCGAATTGCTTCCTTTTTAAGATTTCACTCCCAAAGTACCTAAAATCACAAAAGGAGCGATTTAGGGTAATATTTGATCAAATAAATTCGATTCCGGGCCTTAATGACCCCCTAAAAGTGGTTCATTTTTCGCCTCATCACCTTCGTTGTCTCATATTTCTGACTGCTTCTTCTCCCTTTGATGAGTGTGCAAATACTCATCATTTTTATCTCATCTGAACTACCAAAACATCCAAAAACACTCAAATATGCATCAAAATACTAAAAATATCCCAGGATTGTGCTTTATATGTTTCAGATGCAAAATGATTAAAAACAGATGAAAAACGAACAAAGTTTGCATAATTGGCAGTTTCAGTCCCTCAACTTTCAAAACTTGTCAAAATTAGTCCCTGAGTATTTATTTTGGAAGAAAAGTCACCAAAGGTCCTTTTGAAATCACAAATAATCATATTTAGTCCTTTGGTGAAAAGTTTCAAAAATTACAAGTTTGGTCCCTGTACTTTGCAAAGTTGTCAAAAATGGTCCCTAGGATTTAAAAGTTTGAAAAAAAATCAATTTTGGTCCTTGTGCTATTCATCTATGGCAAATGTGATACTTGGGTGTGAAAGTTTGGAGAAATTACATAAATGGTCCCTGAAGTTTCACAAGTTGGCAGAGTTAGTCCCTAAGGTGTAAAAAATGGAAATTATCATCCACAACCCCTGTACTATTCACACGTGGCAGGAATCACCCTTGTGACTACTTTGGGAAAGTTACATGTTTGGCCCTTGGATTTTCAGCTTATTACATTTTTAGTCATTGTGGTATTACTAGCATAATGGAATTGAGACAAGAACAAGAGATAAACAACCAACACATAGACATATTGATTGAATTGAAAGTACACTTATCTCAATTACAATGCAAGGTCTCAAAGGTTTGGAACCCTTGAAAAACCTGTAAAAGAGGCACCAAAATCGTCTTTAGGGTTTCACCAAAACTTCTCCTCCTTTATTGAAAAAACTAGAAAACTATATATAGGAAAAACAGTCTGACGGCGTCAAGAATATCTTCTGACGCCGTCACCTCGCCGCCATATACTTCCTCGGACGGCCTTGATCCACTTATGACGGCCTATGTGACGCCGTCACCACCCACGGTATATTAATTTTGCCACTTTGACGCCGTCACGAGTCCGTCTGACGCCGTCACCACCTTCGGAGTTTAATTCTTCATGTCTGACGCCGTCAAGCTGATGGTCTTGACGCCGTCACCTTGTATTTTCAGCATGGAAATTTGGTACTTAGCCGTTTTCTTCACTTTTATGCTCCAAAAACGTCCAAAATAGCTTCTTTTCCAGAATTCACTCTCCAAACACCTAAAATCACAAAAGGAACGATTTAGGGCAATATTTGATCAAATAAAGTCGGATTCGGGCTTAAATGACCCCCTAAAAACGGATCATTTTTCGCCTCATCATATACCCTTACACTTGAGATTTGCTTGTCCTCAAGCAAATGAGCTTTTATTCTACTCAAAAGACAAGTTAGGGGTCATTTAACACTAATATAAAAGTAATTACAACAAATAATCGTTCCACTAAAGACCAATAGACAAGCACGGAGGTCATACACAAGCACCTCACAAATAGTGTTTAGATACTCACATCTCTCGGGTGTAATAAAGTAATATAACATTATGGAAATGGAAGATATCTCTCACTACCTGTCATAGCAAAATAGATTACCATAGGCTTGGGAAAGGATCAAACCTCCACCACATGGCGTAAGCACCTAGGATAAACTATCAAAGAGGTCTTTTAAAGGGTTATAACGTTAGGTGTAGGGATATGAATTACACGGTTTTGTTGGATAAAGGAAGTTTTACTGGTGGCGAGTTAACAATCTTAGTTAATTACATGTACAAGTTGGCGTTGCTAAGCCAAGACTAGACTCGACTTAAGCCAATAAATGAAAAATAACAAAAACATAGAATGAAACGGGATGGTAGTCCGTATGTTTTTTTTTTTTTTTTCATACACTCTTACCCTACCATCCAAAATAATACATCATAGGGGTTTGAGCATTCCCCTTACACTTGAATCTTTACATACTTTACATTAAACTATTCTAGTGACTCGAATTAAGAAAATTAAAACACTTGGAGCACTTTTAAGATTAACGTACCTATGGGGGTAATAAATGATGTTCTTCCCCATTACTCCATAAAATAAGTACTTACCCATGAGTCCCAATCGTCCCAAAACAATATGTACAAGGATATGACTCGACTTAGCAACCATGTAATCAATTAGAAAGTTAACTTAGGGTTTAACAAATAACAATAATGCACTAAAAATGAGCGCATACACGGAAGGCTAAGGCGATTTGGGTGTACATTTAAGTGGGGTGTAACAAATTCTTCCTTTAAGTAAGATGCTTAAAGTTAGAAACGAAAAGATAGGCTCGGGGGGGGGGGTGTACTAGGGGTATCGTGTACTAAAAATGAGTACAACGCTAAGGGTGTGGGAAAAATTAGTTGACTTAACTAGCCAAGTAATATGACTTAAATGGTCAAGTAATTATAATACGGGTTTAACACAAGGGTGATCCTAATGCCTCTTATCATGTAGTAAATCCTACTACACGAATGTAGTCTCACTAGCGGTCTCGGGATGCATCACTAACGCAAGTTCTAGAATCTAAATGCTACCGGTACACTCATAACCACCAATAATAAATGCTTTTCCTATCAAATCTAAAGGCGAACCTCACATTTTTGGGTGGAAAATTTTTCTGAATATACGGTTATGTGCTAGTCATACAACCTCCTATCCATGAGACGCTTGCTATGGCTAAAGTTTCACTCCTAAATGTTGTAAAAAATTTTAAATTTGGCGCTAAAATTACACTAACAAGTATTTCTCATAGTTTTATTACTCATCTACTATCAAACAAAACAAACTCAAGCGAAAGTGCATATGTAAGGTATCATCTTTTTACCCTCCCCTTACACTTAAGATGAACATTGTCCCCAATGTTCAAGTAAAGAATGTAAAAGTTAAAAAGTAAAGAGAATGAAATCAAATACTCCCCTGATTCGCTCGGTATGGATTTTAGTTGGCCAGGTTAAATCTTCCTCCAAGAAAACGAACAATCAAAGTTTCCCTTCCAGAATATAAATCATCTTCTTGTCATAAATAACCTGTAAATCCTGAAAACAATAGACAAGGCAACCTCGCGTAAAATCGGCGGCATCCTATATAAGTTATTAAATCCTAGAAAACAAAGTAAGATATAATGCTTGTGGAATGAAGTTTGCAGATTTCCTGGAGATTATAAAACTTGATAATTCACAAAAACTATAAGACTCCGTTAGAAAAACAAAACCGGTAAAATTTCCAGATTTTAACTCCTGACGCCGTCAAGAGTAAACTCTGACGCCGTCAGAATGGACCTGCAGAAATTCTTATGTTAAGTTTCCGGAAAATTTCTGGAAAAACTTTGTCCTACTTCCTGGAAAATCCTGCAAAACTTCATTATGACTCAATACAAGCATTTGACTCTAACAAATACGAATATACATGTTCATTAAATATTGTGGAGAATCATGATCGGTTTGTTTCTTAAAAACATATTTGGGGTTTCCCCTTACACTTATCTTTTGCAAAAATACCTTTAGGTTGAAGTTAAGACTAGGCCAAACAACATAATAAAGTATTTCCACATTTTAATTGAGAAACATGATCAACCAACAATAAAAATAAAACATGCATACGGAAGCAAATAACAATCAAACAAATAAAATCACACAAAACATGGGTTGCCTCCCAAGAAGCGCTTTTCTTTATTTACGAGTCTTGTAGCTAGACTCAAAGTCGTGGGTTACTACGTAATTCGGGTGAGTTCCTCATTGAGGACATCTTTGGGATCGAACTTAGGTTTCAACTTTCTATCGGTTCCCTTAGTGTGGTATGACTTTTCAAACTTTTCTCCATCCGGATCATACAAGGTCATTCTAATATGCCATGACCCGTCACCTTCTTTAGGTGGCTTGTCCCGCCTCCATTTATACTTATCTCCATCTCTTTTCCATTTATTCAACTCTATATTAATAGGCATTACGCTCAAGAACTCAATCATCTTTCTAAAGACTAAGGGGTCCTCAAAGGGATCTAGCTCCTCATCCCTAGCTATGAGTTGTTCTACCGAATGTGTCTTCTCAACGAAATCCTTTTCTAGATAAAATGGGCATTGAGGTCCTATGAAGTTCCTTTCTATCCAAGGTCCATATCTAGATGGTCTCCTATTCATCTTTACCCAATGCGGTGTTGGTTCATCATCACAATCATAACTATGCTTCTTAACATCATACACCGACCAAGTATCGCCTTCTCCTACCGCTATCTTGGATTCCTTGCAATCTATCATGGCACTAGCGGTTGCTAAAAATCCTCTTCCTACCAATAATGGGCATGTAGTGTCACTAACCATGTCTAGGACGTGAAAATCCGCTAATATAGTTAACCTTCCTACGTGAACAACTACATCCTTAATCATTCCAACCGGGTGGGCAATACTTCCATCCGCTAGCCCTATCAATACCTCCGTTTCCTCTAACTTTCCTAGCTTAAGAGCGGTGAATAAGGATAAGGGAATCAAGTTGAGGCTTGACCCTAAATCGGCTAGTGTGTCGAAAGCTTCGGATCTTCCTATCTTACAAGGCAAAACAAATATACCCGGATCATCAAGCTTTTTTGGCAACTTGTTTTGAACGAAGGCGGTCCCATTTTTACCTAGCTTATACTTCTCATATTTTTCTAGGAGGGCACTATAGTAAGGAGCACGCGCTAAGACATCAATGACGGGGCGTTCAAGGTGAAGTTCTTTGAATTCATCGTCAAGGTCTTGCGTAAGAGGCGTTTCAACTATGCTTTTGACCGGCTCTATAGTGGGTGTTTTAGTTGATTGGTCCTTTTGGGGAACTTGGTGTTGTTTGAAACACGTGCTCGTTGATTTAACCGAGTAGTATTGTGGACACGAAGTGGGTGACGAAACTGAAGATATGGCATTAACGTTTAGTTTCGGATTCTTGATGGTGTCGCTTGGGAGTGCTCCCATTTCTCGGTCATTGAGAACTTTCAACAATGCATCAATTCTATTGGTCATCTCGCTTTGATTTTGTTTGAAATCGGCTTCAAACTTAGCTATGCGGGCTTCTTGAGATGCCATGAACTTTGACATCAATCCTTCAAGATTGTTGGTACTACCATAGTTGTTAGAAGGATTGTTGTTGAAGGTACGGTTGGATGGTGGACCGTTTGATTGGTAACGATTAGGCGGATTGGAAGAATTGGGTTGATTTTGCTTCCACCTAAGGTTTGGGTGATTTTTCCATGAGGGGTTGTATGAATCACCGTATGTGTTTGGCTCAGGCTTGAAAGTGTACCACTTATCTCCCGCTTCGTCGGTACGCGTGGATGCGTAGTCCGCAAAAGCTGTTCCGGGGAGTTCCACACAATCACGAGTGTCATGGGGACCACTACATAATTCGCATGAAGAAGTGATTTTGTTCACTTGGCTTGAATGCTTCGGAGCTTCATAAGATTTCATGAGAAACTTGACTTGGTCCTCAAGTTCCATGATCCTACGGTCGGGAGTGCTTGAATTATTCGAAGGCAAAGATATTGCCTTGACCGTTTTGTTCAAATCACGGGGATCATTCCAACTTTCGTTGTCATAGAGAGCAAGATCTTCTATGAGTTCCCATGATTGTTCCGCACTAAGATCACGTAGCTTACCACCGGCCGATTGGTCAATGGTTCGCCTCGTGGAGATGTGGATATGGTCATAGAAGATTTGGACTTGGAGCCAAAGATCTATGCCATGATGAGGGACTTTTTGGAGTAAGTCCTTGAAACGAGTCCATGCTTCATAAAGAGATTCATTTTGACGTTGTTGAAACATCAAGATGTCATTCCTAAGCTTAGTAGTTCTCCCCGGTGGGAAAAATTGAGCAAGGAAACGAGTGGTGAGATCATCCCATGTGGTGATGGATCCCGCGGGTAAACGCTCAAGCCATTGACTAGCTTGATCCCGTAGAGAGAATTGGAATAGGCGTAAACGGGTTGTCTCTCTAGTTTCAACACCTAGGTCTATGGAATCTACGATTTTGAGGAAGTCCTTAAGGTGTTGGTTTGGATCTTCGGAACGAAGTCCATGGAATGCACATCCGCTTTGCACCAACCGGATGGTGTCGGATCGCAAGGGGGTCACATTGGCTCCGGTGAGCTCAATGGTGTTTCAGTAGCCTTGGTGGCTAGGTCGGGAATACTCTCCTAAGGTTCGAGGCCTAAGGGGTTCTAGTGGTGGGTTTTGTTGTGGTGGGATGATGGGTTCAAAGATGTTACCACCTTCCATGATGTCGGATGGTAAAGAGTTACGAACAAAGGCACGAAGAAATAAGATAGACTAAAGAAGACCTAAAAAATAAAAATAAAAATCTTACTAGAAAGGAATCTAGCAAGTAGACCTAATAAAAAGAAATCCTAACCTAGACAATAACTATTCCCCAGGCTGTGGCGCCAAAAACTTGATGCGTGGGAATCGCACCTTGCTTTACCTCTCGAGGGATCTCGAGAAGCTTACAACCCCCACCAGGCAGTGTACCTGATCGTTGTAGTATAGTATAGTGACAAGTACCGGGGGATTGATCGTTCAGCTTAGGAATAGTGTCGCTAGGATTAGAAAACCTAATTAATAGTTCTAGAGGTGAGAGATGATTATTTTTGTATTTTTAGATTTTTATGAAAGCAAGTAAAATCTCGGGTTTTGAAAGAGTGGGCGGAATTAGTTGCTATTCAACTAACCCAAAGCTAAGATGCAATCAAAATAAAATAATAAAAATGAAATTAAACTAATTAAACTAAGTTGTGAGCAGTGGTTGGAGAAATTGTGTTTACTTAGACTTCACTACTCCCTAGATATCTTTTACATGTTAATTACTTGTTACACTTGTATGAATGACGGATTGTATTCCTTAATACCATTCGTGGGGTGGCATACATAACTCCCCAATTCTATGAGCTCTTATCTCCTCCTACACCATGACCCAGCACAACTATAGGGATTGTAAACAGTGGCTCATGCATTAAATACAACCAATAAAGACCTAGTACGCCTCGGTTCATGTTTCTTAAGACGTTCAAGCATGTTACCATTTGCAGATCTGCCAGTTTTCTTAAGCCTAACATATAAATCATTCATTCAAAACAAGAATAGACAAGTAATCAACACATAATCAACATCTAGGTTTCATTAGATCTAAGCAAACACAAGAGAGATCTAGCCTAGCATAATGGAATTGAGACAAGAACAAGAGATAAACAACCAACACATAGACATATTGATTGAATTGAAAGTACACTTATCTCAATTACAATGCAAGGTCTCAAGGGTTTGGAACCCTTGAAAAACCTGTAAAAGAGGCACCAAAATCGTCTTTAGGGTTTCACCAAAACTTCTCCTCCTTTAATGAAAAAACTAGAAAACTATATATAGGAAAAACAGTCTGACGGCGTCAAGAGTATCTTCTGACGCCGTCACCTCGCCGCCATATACTTCCTCGGACGGCCTTGATCCACTTATGACGGCCTATGTGACGCCGTCACCACCCACGGTATATTAATTTTGCCACTTTGACGCCGTCACGAGTCCGTCTGACGCCGTCACCACCTTCGGAGTTTAATTCTTCATGTCTGATGCCGTCAAGCTGATGGTCTTGACGCCGTCACCTTGTATTTTCAGCATGGAAATTTGGTACTTAGCCGTGTTCTTCACTTTTATGCTCCAAAAACGTCCAAAATAGCTTCTTTTCCAGAATTCACTCTCCAAACACCTAAAATCACAAAAGGAACGATTTAGGGCAATATTTGATCAAATAAAGTCGGATTCGGGCTTAAATGACCCCCTAAAAACGGATCATTTTTCGCCTCATCAGTATTCACCTTATGCAGGCCGTCACAAAATTTAGTCTTGACGCCCTTGTTGTGACGCCGTCAGGTTTGCACTGGGTCGTCACCACTTTTACTCTTGACGCCGTCATGGTTTTCCTCTTGACGCCGTCATGTACTGTTCTCAGCATGGAAAATTAAGTCTTTGGCTTTTTCTTCACTTTTATGCTCCAAAAACGTCCGAATTGCTTCCTTTTTAAGATTTCACTCCCAAAGTACCTAAAATCACAAAAGGAACGATTTAGGGTAATATTTGATCAAATAAATTCGATTCCGGGCTTTAATGACCCCCTAAAAGTGGTTCATTTTTCGCCTCATCACCTTCGTTGTCTCATATTTCTGACTGCTTCTTCTCCCTTTGATGAGTGTGCAAATACTCATCATTTTTATCTCATCTGAACTACCAAAACATCCAAAAACACTCAAATATGCATCAAAATACTAAAAATATTTCAGGATTGTGTTTTATATGTTTCAGATGCAAAATGATTAAAAACAGATGAAAAACGAACAAAGTTTGCATAATTGGCAGTTTCAGTCCCTCAACTTTCAAAACTTGTCAAAATTAGTCCCTGAGTATTTATTTTGGAAGAAAAGTCACCGAAGGTCCTTTTGAAATCACAAATAATCATATTTAGTCCTTTGGTGAAAAGTTTCAAAAATTACAAGTTTGGTCCCTGTACTTTGCAAAGTTGTCAAAAATGGTCCCTAGGATTTAAAAGTTTGAAAAAAAATCAATTTTGGTCCTTGTGCTATTCATCTATGGCAAATGTGATACTTGGGTGTGAAAGTTTGGAGAAATTACATAAATGGTCCCTGAAGTTTCACAAGTTGGCAGAGTTAGTCCCTAAGGTGTAAAAAATGGAAATTATCATCCACAACCCCTGTACTATTCACACGTGGTAGGAATCACCCTTGTGACTACTTTGGGAAAGTTACATGTTTGGCCCTTGGATTTTCAGCTTATTACATTTTTAGTCATTGTGGTATTACTAGTACTAAACCAAATGGACCTTTGATACTATTAAACCAAAACCAAACCAATCCACCCTTATTGCTCCTTTTTGATCCAACACCCAGGCCCAACCTTCCCTAAAGCCCAATCCACTCACCCCTTTAATACTTCCCAGGGTCAAACATTTGACCCTGGTCAACACAGTCAAACAAACACCCCTTCTCCCCTTCCCTCTCCTCTCCCAACTTGCAGCAACCATCCCATCACCTCCCCCCACCATCTCAATCCCATCACACCGCCCAAAACCACTACCCACCTAACAAGGACAACCATAATTAATGCTCACCCCCAATTGGTATAAAGCAGAGTAATTTGCTCTATTTTCTTTTGGCGCCAAAAATACAAACGGCCAAGATTGAAGTATTATAATCCAATGGTTGTTATAAGTGCTGGGAAAAGACAAAGACACCTCCAGGAACCCTAAAATTCAACTATAAAAGGAGGAGAGCAGCTGTGAAGTGAAGTAGTAGATTTTAGTTTTAATTTTCATGTCGATTTAGTATAAATTTCAAATTCAGTTGTAATTCTTAGCTTTAAAGCATTGTATCAAGTGTTTTAATTGTATTCAAAACCCTTTTTATTAATCAATTCCATTATTCACCTTAAATTCAGTTTATGCTTCTTAAATAATTTCAAAAATCTCAAAATAGGTAAAGGTTGTTTGTGGTTATGAATCTGGACTTCTTAGGGTCACATAAGCTCCAATAAGCTTATTAAAGCTTGTAGAAACATTAAAACTCAGATTAGTAATAGGAAAGAAAAATACAAAAAAAATCAAGAAAATCAATAAAAAATCAAAAATCAGTGGAATAAGAAAGAAGAAGTTGGAGCAGGGTGAATTTTGGATGGCCCTTGGGTTTTAGTGGTTTGTGGAAACCTTTAGGATGGTTCTTGATCACTTGGTTCTATGGGTTGAGCTGGATGGCATTTGTAAGCACAATCTCAATTTCTTGCTTGTTATTGTTACACTGCATCTAATTGTTCTTATTGTTCTTAGTTATTAATTCCTGTCCATCTAAGTTTAGTTTGATCTCAGTGACCTAAATCAAGTATAAAATTAATAGGTACAAACTAAAAAACTCGGACTTGTAGTATAACTAGTGTAATTAAGTGGTGTTTGGATCAGTGGATTTCACCACTGTTTCCTGTGTTCCAGTTGTTGTTTGTGGTTTATGCATGTTTCATTAGGTCTAAATAGAACATCAGAAGCATAAAATACCAGTGTTGTTAATTAAAAAGTCAAAATCATCTATTAACTAGCCTTATTAGTAATCTGTTAGGAATTTGGTGTCCATTTTCTTCATATAAGCTTATTAGTTAGTAATCTAGCTTAATTTCATGTCTTAGTAACTTAACTTATCATAATAAGTCATTAGATTAAGATAGAAAGTCATATAAGTCAACATTAGTTCATAAGTTCAAAAAGTCAAATTTGACATTCAAGCAGAAAACCAAATATTGGGTGAATTTTTGTGATTTTTGAGTATAGATTTGGACCATGAGCTTTTCAAAAGTCATAATCTATCAGCTTATCTTTCAAAACTTGTATCCAGCTTATTTTTATGATTTTTATTTGGGCTTGTGCAAGAGCTTATTTAAGCTTGCAGGGCAAGCACATGCCTTGCGCACAGAGTAATTAACCAAGTTTCATAAGCCTCCCCTGTGCTCACCTGTGGACCACACCATATACTTCTTAGCTTTTTGGAAAGCCAATCAGCTTATCTTTAAGGATCACAGCTTGTTTTCACTTTGTAGCTTATTAGGTAGGGCTGCTTATAGCTTTTTGTTTGACCAACTTGACTGTGCATACTGAGCACTCAGTATACATAGCACTACTAGAAAAAGGTATATCCTTGACTCGCATTTTATGACGCACACAATATAATGACTCGCATTTTTGTGTGTCATAAAAAACTGTCATAAATTGTAAATCCTTGACTCGCATTTTTGTGTGTCATAAAATTCGTGTCATATGTCAAATTTTTTAAAAAACGCGGACTAAACTTTCATTTCATATCTCAATTTTTTTTAAAAACGCGGACTAAACTTTCATTTCCCACTCCAACAAAACATATATCCCGCTAAAAACACAAAACACAAACACAAACACAAACACAACTTTATAAACTCCATCTTTTACCTCTCTCTCACCTAAACCTAGCCGCCGACCACCATAACCGGCTGCCGCCGTTACACCGCCGGCCACCATCTCACACCACCACCACTATATTAATCCTTGTCTTATCCCCTTTCATTTGGTATAACCCACACGCCCTAAATCCTACAAAAACACCCCTAACCCACAAGATTCGAGCCCCATCTTCATTGTTTTCTTTAGATCCGTGAGTTTTGAAGTTCGACAAGGTGAGTAGCATCATTTTGGCACCTTGGGTGCCTCGATGTAGTCATAAATCCATGGAAACCCGGATTGTTTTAAAGGGGTTTTGATATAAAATTTGTCTAAACTAATGGAAAACTCATTTTCATTAATAAAGATATGATTAAAATAAGTTTGGTATCCAAAGGGGTGTCGGTTTGTTGTGAGCCTAGGCTTTACAAGAGGCGGCCACGTTTTTTAAGAAGCTCGGTGTATCCGATTTCACTTTCGATACTTGTAGGCTGGTATGTATATATACATCACATTCAGATGTGTTACTACTACTTTTTTAGCTTATACCTTTATACTGAATAAATGATGAATATGTTTGTGAAATCTGTTTTAACTCATATTTTGTAACGGTAGCAGCATCTTACAGTTATCATATTTTAGGTCAGTTATTCTACAATGTTGTTCCAGAAGTAGATACATTAGCAAAAAGGTTATTTGCGATGAAATGTAATGTGCTTTGTTAATCCCACTGGATATTATTTAGGTTACTTTTTACAACTGTATGCAATATACTTGCGTTTTCGTGCTTTTTTAGGGAACGTAGATTATATATTGAAAATAAAGCTTATGAAGTTAATAATTGATATGATTTTGGTTTTGTCTTAGTCTTGGTCTCAATATTGATGAAATTTACCTTTCATTTTCGTTATGAATTGATATGTATATTTAGATAGTAACATTTGTTTAATTGCAGTGGGGATGGAGGTGCCGGGCTAAACTTGCTATACGAGGATCATCAGCTGATCCTCAGATTGGGCTTTATGAAGAGGGCACACACAACGTAGTAAATGTATCTTTGTTAGTCGACTGGAAACTGAGAGCCTAGGCTCTCGGCTTGAGATTGTTGTGAGCTTTTGAGGTTTTGTTGATACTTTTGATCGCGAGATGATGATAACTAGAATTCTCAGTTTTGTATCAAATGGATTTGATTAAGTTTTGAGTTGCAAAACTTGTAAGTTGTTGTTGTTGTGATGCCGTGACCCATTTCATATCTATTGGTCCATTTGATTACTTGTAAGTTTTGAGGTTTTGTTGATACTTTTGATCGCGAGATGATGATAATTATGGAGGTGTTGAGGTAGAGCTGAAGGAGTGTATGGACATTGCAGGTTCTTTCTATATTATACACATTTCATATCTGTTTGCTGCCTATTTAGACGTCTGCAGAATATTATTACTTATATATTTGTATAGAAGACTTAAGTACTCCGTATATTACAGACTTTCATTGTTTCCTGCTAACTTCAGGATGGTTTTGACAGGGCAAGAGGGGTGTTTGGATTAAACTGCCAATCGATCTTGTAAATCTTGTCGAAAGTGCAGTGAAGGTACCTATCTAATTCTCATATAATTATTAAGTTTGGCTTAGGATTGTTGTTAAATTTAGATACACTTGTTATGTTTTCTTTTGTTAGGAGGGTTTCCGTTAGTGCTCACCAGCAGAAGCCAACAGTAGAAGCTGTTCTTCAAGCATATCAAGCAACTCCAAGTACAACCGAAGTTGTTAATTCATGCCCATATGTAATGCCAACTGCTGCAGGTTCTTTTGCATCTGTGGGTGAAGGGATGACAGAATCTGACAGATTTCAAGTTAAGTTGTAGGACTCAATTGTGGAGGAAATTAAATAAAAGTTGTCGTTTCGTACACTTTAGCAGCTTGTTTATCATCATCAAGAAGAATTTTGTGTTTTGGAATTTATTTGGTGCCTGGAATTTGAGTCCAAAAAGGGCCTATTGGCCAGTTGTTACCCCTGCACCCAGGCCCCTTTGTTTTGACCCATTTCTTCTCAACCTCACAACTTGCTAATCTCTTGAGCCTAGTGTCTGATTTCCAGTTCTTTGTAAAGCCTGCCAGGTTGAGTTTTTAGATTTATAAGTTGTTGGACTGATTAGCTTATTTGCTAGCTTAAGTTGTTGGACTGATTAGCTTATTCTTAATTGCATTAAGCTGTGTTTATTAGTAGCTACTCTCTTTGTTGTTGTTGTTGTTGTTGTTTTTTTTTTTTTTTTTTTTTTTTTTTTTTTTGGTTGATTTTCAATGTTATTAAGTTATTGTTGTTGCTGTTACAGGTTGTTGTTGTCGTTGCTACTTGGCCGAGAGAAAGGAGAGCCGAGACGTAAAGTGGAGTCAAGGATAATATTTGGTACTGTGGAGGTTGTTGTTTGACAATCCGAGCTAAAGTGGTCCGATGTGTTGAGACAGATTTGATCTATATAAAAACTAGGCATATCGATATGTAATTTTTGTCGTTAATTAACTTGTGACTTATCGTGAATTAATTAACCTCATTGTTTTGATATATATATATATATATATATATATATATATATATATATATATATATATATATATATATATATATATATATATATATATATATGAAATGCTTTATTTTGATATTTGTGTTTTTAATTTTGTATTATCAGGTTTTTAATTGTCATTTAATAGAAAATTAGGAACTGGAAAAAATTAATTTTTTTTAAAAAAAAAAAAAATTAAGTTATGACTCGCAAAAAGGAGAGTCATAAAACGCGGGTCATAAATGCGCGTCATAGAGGGATGACGCACAAATGCGAGTCATGAAGATTTATGACGGGTCTTTCCTTGACGCGCATTTGCGCGTCATAAAGCCTCTTTTTGACTCGCATTTAGAGTCAAGGATAGCCCTTTTTCTAGTAGTGTAGCCTTTTTCATAAGCCCACCCAGGGCTTATTAGTGGACCCCACACCTGGCCTTTTGGCTCTTTGAAGAGCTTATCAGCTCAGCTTTTCAGTCTTAGGTTTACTTTGGACCCTAGCTTATTGGTCCTTGATGAGGCAAAAAATGAACCACTTTTAGGGGGTCATTTAAGCCCGGAATTGAATTTATTTGATCAAATATTGCCCTAAATCGTTCCTTTTGTGATTTTAGGTACTTTGGGAGTGAAATCTGGAAAAGGAAGCAATTCGGACGTTTTTGGAGCATAAAAGTGAAGAAAACGCCAAAGTCTTAATTTTCCATGCTGGGAACAGTAGGTGACGGCGTCAAGAGTAACATCCTGACGGCGTCAAGAGCAAAATTCCATGACGATCCAGTACAGATTTGACGGCGTCACGAAGTAGTGCGTCAAGAGTAAAAGTCATGACGGCCTGGAAATGATTATCACATGACGGCGTCAAATGTAGATCAAGGCAGTCCGAGAAGAGTTTTGGCGGCAAGGTGACGGCGTCACAAGTTTAGTCTTGACGCCGTCAGACCCCTTTTCCTATATATAGTTTTCTAATTTTCACATTAAGAAGAGAAGTTTTGGAGAAACCCTAAGTACGAACTTGGTGCGAATTTTACAGGTTTTTCAAGGGTTCCAAGCCCTTGATACCTTTCATGTGTAATTGAGATAAGTGTTCTTTTAATTCAATCAATATGTTTATGTGTTGGTTGTCTATATCTTGTTCTTGTCTTAATTCCATCATGCTAGGCTAGATCTATCTTGTGTTTGCTTGGATCTAATGAAACCTAGATGTTAATTATGTGTTGATTACTTGTTTATACTTGTCTTGGATGAATGATTTATATGTTAGGCTTAAGAAAACTGGCAGATCTCCAATTGGTAACATGCTTGAACGTCTTAAGAAACATGAACCGATGTGCACTAGGTCTTTATTGGTTGTATTTAATGCATGAGCCACTATTTATAATCCCTATGGTTGTGCTGGGCATGGTATAGGAGGAGATAAGAGCTCATAGAATTGGGGAGTTAAGTGCGCCACCCCATGAATGGTATTAAGGAATACGATCCGTCATCCATGCAATTATAACAAGTAATTAACGTGTAAAAGATGTCTAGGGAGTAGTGAAATCTAAGTAATCTCAGTTTCTCCACTTATTGCTCACAACTTTAGTATAATTTAGTTTATTTTTATTTCTAGTATTTTATTTTGATTGCATCTTTAGTATTGGGTTAGTTGATTAGCAACTAATTCCGCCCAAATCCTTCAAACCCGAGATTTTTACTTTCTTTCTAAAAAATATAAAATACAAAAATAATCATCCCTCACCTTTAGAACTAGTATTTAGGTTTTCTAATCCTAGCGACACTATTCCTAAGCTGAACGATCAATCCCCCGGTACTTGTCACTATACTATACTACAACGATCAGGTACACTGCTTGGTGGGGGTTGTAAGCTTCTCAAGATCCCTTGAGAGGTAAATCCTGGTGCGATTCCCACGTACCAAGTTTTTGGCGCCGCAGCCCGGAGAATAGTTATTGTCTAGGTTAGAATTTCGTTTTATTAGGTCTACTTGCTAGATTCCTTTCTAGTAAGATTTTATTTTTATTTTTTAGGTTTTCTTTAGTCTATCTTATTTCTTTGTGTCTTTGTTCGTAACCACCCGACATCATGGACAACGGGAACATCTTTGAACCCGTCATCCCACCACAACAAAACCCACCATTAGAACCCCTTAGGCCCCGAACGTTAGGAGAGTATTCCCGACCTAGCCACCAAGGCTATCGAAACACCATTGAGCTCACCGGAGCCAATGTGACCCCCTTGCGATCCGACACCATCCGGTTGGTGCAAAGCGGATGTGCATTCCATGGACTTCGTTCCGAAGATCCAAACCAACATCTTAAGGACTTCCTCAAAATCGTTGATTCCATAGACCTAGATGTTGCAACTAGAGAGACAACCCGATTACGCCTATTCCAATTCTCTCTACGGGATCAAGCTAGTCAATGGCTTGAGCGTTTACCCGCGGGATCCATCACCACATGGGATGATCTCACCACTAGTTTCCTTGCTCAATTTTTCCCACCGGGAAGAACTACTAAGCTTAGAAATGACATCTTGATGTTCCAATAACGTCAAAATGAATCTCTTTATGAAGCATGGACTCATTTCAAGGACTTACTCCAAAAAGTCCCTCATCATGGCATAGATCTTTGGCTCCAAGTCCAAATCTTTTATGACCATATCGACATCTCCACGAGGCGAGCCATTGACCAATCGGCTGGTGGTAAGCTACGTGATCTAAGTGCGGAACAATCATGGGAACTCATAGAAGATCTTGCTCTCTATGACAACAAAAGTTGGAATGATCCCCGTGATTTGAACAAAACGGTCAAGGTAATATCTTTGCCTTCGAACAATTCTAGCACTCCCGACCGTAGGATCATGGAACTTGAGGACTAAGTGAAGTTTCTCATGAAATCTTACGAAGCTCCTAACCCTTCAAGCCAAGTGAACAAAATCACTTCTTCATGCGAATTATGTAGTGGTCCCCACGACACTCGTGATTGTGTGGAACTCCCCGGAACAGCTTTTGCGGACTACGCACCCACGCGTACCGACGAAGCGGGAGATAAGTGGTACACTTTCAACCTGAGCCAAACACTTACGGTGATTCATACAACCCCTCGTGGAAAAATCACCCAAACCTTAGGTGGAAACAAAATCAACCCAATTCTTCCAATCCGTCTAATCGTTACCAACCAACCGGTCCACCCTTCAACCGTACTTTCAACAACAATCCTTCTAACAACTTTGGTAGTACTAACAATCTTGAAGGATTGATGTCTAAGTTCATGGCATCTCAAGAGGCTCGCATAGCTAGGTTTGAAACCGAATTCAACCAACAACAAACAGAGATGACCAACAAGATTGACAACTTGTTGAAAGCCCTCAACAACCAAGCATTAGTCACACCTAGGAAGGACACTAGGGACACCAATAACGGAAGCCAAATTAAGGACCCCTCATCATCCAAACATGTCCACTTTGTCAATGTTGTCACCATTAAGCAAATAGATAAGGAGATTGAAGAGAGTGACAAGGATGAAGTTAGAATAGAAGCCGAGACTAAGGATGAGAGTAGGGAAGTTGAGGTCAATAGGATAAAGGAATTAGAGGAGGTAGAGCCTATAGAAGAATACTTTGATAAGTTGCCTACCAAGGAAGAATGGGAATACCATAAGGATTTATTCGATAGTCCCGAGAGACCATATATCCTTGGCACCCCCTTATCAAAATGGGAGACCCCTCTAACATTAACATCCCATGCAATATCGGGCACATGCATATATGGAAAGCTTACATCGACCCTAGATCCCCCGTGAACATCATGACTAGGACTTATTACAATTGGGTGATGAAGAAGCAACTTGATTTTAGGATGATGCCCGATAAGAATCTGATAAGTAATTTTGCAGGAAGAGTGAAGGGACTGCATGTGATTATAGGGAATCTCACCTATGAGATCGATTTTATGATAGTTGAGGACACTCGTCCGGTGATAGATGCTTGCCTAAGCCAAATAATATTTGGAAAACCATTTGTTGAGGCCACTAGGATGAGTTATGATCCGACTTTAGGGATAGTTAGATTCAAGGAAGAAAATGATGAAGTTGCCTATCAAATGCCCTACAAAATTGAGCAATACCGCCTTCTCTCTAATATCGAAAAGGAACACAAGCAAGCGGCTTATTATAGGAATGAGGAGGATAGACGTAGATGAGTAGAGTATGTAAAGAACAGAATGCTTGGTTTCTACAAAGAATGCTTGCAACTAGGTCCGGAATACAAAACTGGTTTAGAAGACGACCTAGAGAGTGGAACCAATGATGAGGTCACGTAGTAACCCATGACCTTGAGTCTAGCTACAATGAGTCTAGCTACAAGACTCATAAATAAAGAAAAGCGCTTCTTGGGAGGCAACCCATGTTTTGTGTGATTTTGTTTGTTTGTTTGTTATTTGCTTCCGTATGCATGCTTAATTTTTATTGTTGGTAGATCATGTTTCTAAATTAAATAGTGGAAATACTTTACTTTGTTGTTTTGGCATAGTCTTAACTCCACCTAAAAGTATTTTTGCAAAAGATAAGTGTAAGGGGAAACCCCAAATATGTTTTCAAGAAACAAACCGATCATGATTCTCCACAATATTAAATGAACATGTATATTCGTATTTGTTAGAGTCAAATGCTTATATTGAGTCATAATGAAGTTTTGCAGGATTTTCCAGGAAGTAGGACCAAGTTTTTCCAGAAATTTTCCGGAAACTTAACATAAGAATTTATGCAGGTCACTTCTGACGGCGTCAAGAGTTTACTCTTGACGGCGTCAAGTGTAAAAATCTGGAAATTTTACCAGTTTTGTTTTTCTAACGGAGTCTTATGGTTTTTGTGAATTATTAAGTTTTATAATCTCCAGGAGATCTGCAAACTTCATTCCACAAGCATTATATCTTATCTTGTTTTCTAGGATTTAGTAACTTATATAGGATGCCGCCGATTTTACGCGAGGTTGTCTTGTCTATTTTATCAGGTTTTACAGGTTATGTATGACAAGAAGATGATTTATATTCTGGAAGGGAAGCTTTGATTGTTCATTTTCTTGGAGGAAGATTTAACCTGGTCACCTTATTATCCATACCGAGCGAATCAGGGGAGTATTTGATTTCATTCTTTTTAACTTTTTCACTTTTACATTATTTACTTGAACATTGGGGACAATGTTCATCTTAAGTGTAAGGGGAGGGTAAAAAGATGATACCTTACATATGCACTTTCGCTTGAGTTTGTTTTGTTTAATGGTAGATGTGTAATAAAACTATGAGAAATACTTGTTAGTGCAATTTGAGCGCCAAATTTAAATTTTTTACAACATTTAGGAGTGAAACTTTAGCCATAGCAAGCGTCTCATGGATAGGAGATTGTATGACTAGCACATAACCGTACTTTCAGAAAAATTTTCCACCCAAATATGTGAGGTTCGCCTTTAGATTTGATAGGAAAAGCATTTACTATTAGTGCTTATGAGTGTACCGGTAGTATTTAGATTCTAGAACTTGCGTTAGTGATGCATCCCGAGACCGCTAGTGAGACTACATTCGTGTAGTGGGATTTACTACATAATAAGAGGCATTAGGATTACCCTTGTGTTAAACCCGTATCATAATTACTTGACCATTTAAGTCATATTACTTGGCTAGTTAAGTCAACTAATTTTTCCCACACCCTTAGCGTTGTACTCATTTTTAGTACACGATACCCCTAGTACACCCCTCCGAGCCTATCTTTTCGTTTCTAACTTTAAGCATTTTATTTAAAGGAAGAATTTGTTACACCCCACTTAAATGTACAACCAAATCGCCTTAGCCTTCCGTGTATGCGCTCATTTTTAGTGCATTATTGTTATTTGTTAAACCCTAAGTTAACTATCTAATTGATTACATGGTTGCTAAGTCGAGTCATATCCTTGTACATATTGTTTTGGGACGATTGGGACTCATGGGTAAAGTACTTGTTTTATGGAGTAATGGGGAAGAACATCATATATTACCCCCATATGTGCGTTAATCTTAAAAGTGCTCCAAGTGTTTTGATTTTCTTAATTCGAGTCATTAGATTAGTTTATTGTAAAGTATGTAAAAATTCAAGTGTAAGGGGAATGTTCATCCCCTATGATGTATTATTTTGGATGGTAGGGTAAGAGTGTATGAAAAAAAAAAAAAAAATCAAAAAATCAAAAAATCAAGAAAAAGAAAAAAAAAAATAGAAAAAGGAAAAAAGAGAAAAAACATACGGACTACCATCCCTTTTCATTCTATGTTCATTTTATGTTTTTGTTATTTCTCATTTATTAGCTTAAGTCGAGTCTAGTCTTGGCTTAGCAACGCCATATTGTACATGTAATTAACCAAGATTGTTAGCTCGCCACCAGTAAAACTTCCTTTATCCAACAAAACCGTATATTTCATATCCCTACACCTAACGTTACAACCCTTTAAAAGACCTCTTTGATAGTTTATCCTAGGTGCTTACGCCATGTGGTGGAGGTTTGATCTTTTCCCAAGCCTATGGTAATCTATTTTGCTATGACAGGTAGTGAGAGATATCTTCCGTTTCCATATTGTAATTTACACTTTATTACACCCGAGAGATGTGATTATCTAAACACTATTTGTGAGGTGCTTGTGTATGACCTCCGTGCTTGTCTATTGGTCTTTAGTGGAACGATTATTTGTTGTAATTACTTTTATATTAGTGTTAAATGACCCCTAACTTGTATTTTGACTAGAATAAAAGCGCATTTGCTTGAGGACAAGCAAATCTCAAGTGTAAGGGTATATGATGAGGCGAAAAATGAACCACTTTTAGGGGGTCATTTAAGCCCGGAATTGAATTTATTTGATCAAATATTGCCCTAAATTGTTCCTTTTGTGATTTTAGGTACTTTGGGAGTGAAATCTGGAAAAGGAAGCAATTCGGACGTTTTTGGAGCATAAAAGTGAAGAAAACGCCAAAGTCTTAATTTTCCATGCTGGGAACAGTAGGTGACGGCGTCAAGAGTAACATCCTGACGGCGTCAAGAGCAAAATTCCATGACGATCCAGTACAGATTTGACGGCGTCAAGAAGTAGGGCGTCAAGAGTAAAAGTCATGACGGCCTGGAAATGATTATCACATGACGGCGTCAAATGTAGATCAAGGCAGTCCGAGAAGAGTTTTGGCGGCGAGGTGACAGCGTCACAAGTTTAGTCTTGACGCCGTCAGACCCCTTTTCCTATATATAGTTTTCTAATTTTCACATTAAGAAGAGAAGTTTTGGAGAAACCCTAAGTACGAACTTGGTGCGAATTTTACAGGTTTTTCAAGGGTTCCAAGCCCTTGATACCTTTCATGTGTAATTGAGATAAGTGTTCTTTTAATTCAATCAATATGTCTATGTGTTGGTTGTCTATATCTTGTTCTTGTCTTAATTCCATCATGCTAGGCTAGATCTATCTTGTGTTTGCTTGGATCTAATGAAACCTAGATGCTAATTATGTGTTGATTACTTGTTTATACTTGTCTTGGATGAATGATTTATATGTTAGGCTTAAGAAAACTGGCAGATCTCCAATTGGTAACATGCTTGAACGTCTTAAGAAACATGAACCGATGTGCACTAGGTCTTTATTGGTTGTATTTAATGCATAAGCCACTGTTTATAATCCCTATGGTTGTGCTGAGCATGGTATAGGAGGAGATAAGAGCTCATAGAATTGGGGAGTTAAGTGCGCCACCCCATGAATGGTATTAAGGAATACGATCCGTCATCCATGCAATTATAACAAGTAATTAACGTGTAAAAGATGTCTAGGGAGTAGTGAAATCTAAGTAAACACATTTTCTCCACTTATTGCTCACAACTTTAGTATAATTTAGTTTATTTTCATTTCTAGTATTTTATTTTGATTGCATCTTTAGTATTGGATTAGTTGATTAGCAACTAATTCCGCCCAAATCCTTCAAACCCGAGATTTTTACTTGCTTTCTAAAAAATATAAAATACAAAAATAATCATCCCTCACCTTTAGAACTAGTATTTAGGTTTTCTAATCCTAGCGACACTATTCCTAAGCTGAACGATCAATCCCCCGGTACTTGTCACTATAATATACTACAACGATCATGTACACTGCCTGGTGGGGGTTGTAAGCTTCTCAAGATCCCTTGAGAGGTAAAGCCTGGTGCGATTCGCACGTACCAGTCCTCAGCTTATTTGAACCATCTTTGTGACTTGTCCAATACCCTTACATTGCATACTCAGGTTTTACACCCAAGTTCCAAGGCTCACCCAGGGTTCATTAAAAATCCATAAGCCTAGCTTATTGGCTTATTTCAAAGTTGACCAGGTCAACTTTGAGGGTCAAGGTTTAATTTGGACTTCCTTTCACCTCTGTGGACCCCACAGAGGTCCAAAGGTGCTTGATTTGGACTGTTTTGGCCTGTGAGTTTTGGTATTTGCTTAATTGTTGCTTCTCAGCTTATTCTTGTGCTTATTTGGATTCTTTTGCTCATTTCAAGTTTGTATCCATCTGTCTTAGCTTATTTGATCATATGGTAGCTTAAATATAGCTTTTTCATAAGTCAAAAGTCCTAATAAGCTAAAAATTCCAAACTGTTAAGCATTTGTGATTGTACACAGTTTATTAATAAGCTACAAGAAAAGTTCCTTCATAAAAGTTGCTTCATTTCAGTGTATAAAGAGTTTTGAAAAAGAAAATCCAGAAAGAAAAAAAAAAAAACCAAATTTAAAATTAGTGATATCTTCTATTTAATAGAATTTATCTATTTTAATTTTCTTTTAGCTTATTATTAAGTATTTTTTTTATTTTTATATTTTTCTGAATTTTATTTTATATTAAAGTATTTTTAGTAATTTTTCTAGATTTTTCTCTTTTAATTTAGTATTTATTAGAATTAATATAAGTTTAATTAATAATTAAGTAATGTTAGTTAATTAAATAGTTTTATTAATTTTATTTAACAACTGTACTTTTTTATATATTTCCTAGGTTTTATAAATTATAAAGTATTTTTAGAAAATAGTTTCTTAATTTCCACTGTTCATTTTCTATTTTTCTTAATTAAATTAGTTTAAATAGTTTTTAATTAATAAATAAGTAAATAATTAGTAAACTAGTTTAAAAATAATTTTTATAAACTTTTTATAATTTTTTAGGATTCTTGTGATGGTTAATTAGATTTAAAAATTTTCTCATAATTTTCTAAGTCATTTTGCTATTTTTAGTAATTTAAATTAGTTTAATTAATATAATTAGTAATTAATTAATATTAAATCCACAAAAAGACAAAAAAAATATATTTTTAGTTTCTAAATTTATTTTAAGTCATTTTAGAATTTTATAAAATTAAATTTGCAATTTTCTAGCTTAAATTTGTAATATAAATCCTTTTAGTTTAAGTTAAATAGTTTAAATTAAATAATTAATTAGTTTTTATTTAAATAATTAATATTAAATAATCAAATAATCAAAAAAATATTTTTCTTTTTAATTTAATTTTCTTTTTAAATTTAAGTTTGTAAAATTTTTATTTTCACCCCCTGTAGTTTAATTTAGCTTAAAACTCACCTTTTTCTCTGTCTGTAAACATTTCTGATTTCTAATTTGCTTACATGTATACATATCTGTTTCTTGTGCTTGTTATATACTGTTCTCCAAATAATATCACTAGTATAATCAAATCCAAATCTTTATCTGATTACTGTCCTCAGTATCACTCATTCCCATAAACGTTTCTAAACACCATTTCAATCTCGTCGGGACATAACGACCCAGACCAATTCACTTGGTTAATTTAGGTTGACCGTTTAGGCTCAATCACCCTTGCAGTAGGACTTGGTTATTCTTACCATTTCTTCTACGGATTCCGGTATATTAATCCTATACTTTCTTCATGACTGGACCATTTTGTGGTATGTACTTTATGTTAAATGACCGATAATTTTAGCGGGTGCTGGGAATCCTTATGCTATTCATATAGTTAGGGCTGTTAAGATTTTTTATGGGAAGACGTTGACTTTTTGGGTGGCGTTAGTTGTTGTTGTGACTACGCAGGTGTTGGGGTTTGGGTGGGCGGGGATATTTAGAAGGTTTTGGGACAGATGGAGTATTCTTTTTAGTTCATTTGTTTTAGAATGATAATTTTTTTCACACCATATATCACCTATTACACAATATTTCTCACAAATTGCTTCCAGCGAGGCTTGAAACTACAATCTCTACGTTGGTGGGCAACTCACGTATCGCTAGACCAAAAGCATTGAGTTCATTTTTCTTATTTTTTCAATTTAAATTCGTAGATGTGAAATGCTTGGATTTTATTTTATTTTTTATTTTTTTACCATCATAAAAAATGTTTGACTTGTAATTTTCATCGTAACGTTGGTCATAAAAATATGTAATAACGTGCTAACTTGTATTAGTTAATGCACCATCGATCTCTTATATTATAGAACAATACGAACTCAAAATAAATAAATAAACAAATACAACAAAATGCTACAGGCCATTAGACAAATTCAAAGTAACTAAAAAATTGTTCATGTATTATTAAGTTGATATGCAAATTTTGTTTGAAGTTTGTCACCTTTCAAAAAGAAAAAACAGTGTGTTTTTGTTAAAAGTTCTTTGTAGTCATTCTTTATGGTCTTGCTTAGGGCATCAACATACTATCTCGCCCAAGGCAGCAAATAACTCAAGACCGGCCCTGTAGGGCGTTGCACGAAAAAGAACCGAAGCCTAAAGGGGAGCTAACACGAAATAAGTTCTTTCTCATTGCTTTTATATGTAGTTTTGCTTACTATATTCTTCCGGGGTATCTTTTCCCTATGCTTACTTTGTTGTCGTGGATATGTTGGATTTATCCAAATTCTGTATTAGCTCAGCAGATTGGGTCAGGGCTTCATGGTCTTGGTGTAGGGGCAATTGGGTCTGATTGGTCTAGTATATCATCGTATCTTGGTAGTCCATTGGCTAGTCCTTGGTTTGCCACTGCTAATATTGTTGTTGGCTATGGTTTAGTTACTTATGTGATAACGCCTCTGGCTTATTGGTTTAATGATTATGAAGCTAAAAAGTTCCCAATATTTTCGGATGATCTTTTTACTGCCACAGGGGAATCGTATAATACCTCAGCTATTGTTAACTCGAATTTTCACTTTGACCCGGATGCTTATGAGAAAGAAGGTCAAATTTACCTCAGTATCTTCTTTGCCATGAATTATGCAGTTAGTTTTGCGTGTCTTACTGCTACTGTGGTTCACGTATTCGTCTTTCACGGAAGGTTTAAATCATTTTTTGATACGCCCGTGTTGGATAACTATCGTAGTCTATTATTATGTTTTATTAGGATAAGTGTTGGAGTCATTATTTAGGATATGTCTTGAGTCATGTTAGGATAAGTCTTATGTTTGTGAGAGTTATCTCATAAACTAGCATTTAAGGTGTCATATGTTATCAATGAATTAATCAATCAAAAGTTAATAAACAAATCTCTAGTTCTTCTCT
The DNA here is from genome assembly GCA_030686995.1 of Artemisia argyi. Classification (NCBI taxonomy): domain Eukaryota; kingdom Viridiplantae; phylum Streptophyta; class Magnoliopsida; order Asterales; family Asteraceae; genus Artemisia; species Artemisia argyi. Next base: position 174,920,501 of record CM060695.1, read on the forward strand.
TCTATTTTCTGACGGAGCCAGCACACGCTTGAAGTGGTGCCTTATCCCGATACAACCCCTAACCGGGTCGTATCAATTGGTGCTTTCATTGAGAGCTCTTGTTGAGAGGGTTTTTGATTAGGGTTCCAATCTTAAAAAAAAAATAAAAAAAAAATAAAAAAAAAATAAAAAAAAATTAAAAAAAAAAAACTGTTCATCGAACACTGTTCATCAGCAATATTCATCGATCACTATTCACGGCTACTGTTCACGAGTTACTGTTCATCAGAAAAAAAAATTTCTTCTTCGAGATATTGTTCATGGCATCGGGCAGCAGCGATCGAGACACACTATCTAAGCTCTTGCAAATGGGTACCGTGGCTGAATATCAAAGTGAGTTTGTGGTACTTGCAAATCGAGTAACAGGGATCTCTGAATCTTTATTTATATCATTTTATATCTCCGGACTGAAACTGGATCTACAATGTTTACTCTTACGGTCAAATCCCAAAACTTTAGACGAAGCTTTTTCATTGACCCGTGGGGCGGAAACACGCTTCGCGAACCTAGATATTTGGGAATTTTTGAGGTCCAATCCTTTAACTTTGGGAGAAGACTTCTTCAAAGCTCGTATCACCTAGGTTCGTTTTGAGACAATTGCAAGGGAAGAGAAAGTGCATATCGTTGAAAAGAAAATAGATGTCATTCTACCATTAGAGGGTGAATTTGCTTCACCTAAGGCGGCTGAAGAGTCATTGAATGCTGATGAGTATATTGGAGTTGAAGAGGTTGTGGGTGGTGGCGAAGTGCTTAAGGTTGTCGAGGATGAGTTGAGTAGAGTGATATCGACACTTAAGGATGGAGGTGGTGAATTTGATAGTCGTTTGGATGAAATAAATTTGAATTTAAGCGAGGAATTAGCGGACTCTCAATCTGCATATTTTTCGTATCACCTTGAGGGCAAGGTGATTTTTGAAGGAGTGGGGAGTGTTATGGCATTGGTAGCGGAAGGTGGAAGAATGGTGTTGTGTTATGTCCAAGGTAGTGGAAGGCGGAAGAGGAAAAAGGTGTTGGTTGCGGTAGCGGAAGGAAGGAGAACTACGGGAGTGGAAGATAGGAGTAGGATTGGGATTAGGATATGGGATCCTGGAATCAAGAGAAATTTTTTTGTTCCACACCTTGAGGACAAGGTGATTTTGAAGGAGTGGGGAATGATACGCCCCGGGCTTTATGTCATTTTATATTTATTTAGGATATATGTCTTTGTGTCATATTAGGAAAGTGTCATGTTTAGATATATCTTTATGTTTGGCTTGTTTTACAAGCTAGGGTTATTCGGTTATATATACCGAATCATTATTATGAATGAATCAATCAAAGTTTTAAGATCAATAATTCTCTAGTTCTTTAAATTTTCTGACGGAGCCAGCACACGCTTGAAGTGGTGTCTTATCCCGATACAACCCCTAACAGGGTCGTATCAATTGGTGCTCTCATTGAGAGGGTTTTTTATTAGGGTTCCAATTTAAAAAAAAAAAAAAAAAAAAAAAAAAAAAAAAAAAACTGTTCATCGGGTACTGTTCATCGACACTATTCATCAGAAAAAAAAATTTTTGTTCTTCGAATTGTTATTCATGGAATCAGGCGGCAGCGATCAGGACGCGGAAAACGCACTCTCTAAGCTTTTGCAAATGGGTACGGTGGCCGAATATGAGAGTGAGTTTGTGGTACTTTCAAATAGAGTAACAGGGATCTCTGAATCTTTACTTACATCGTTTTATATCTCCGGACTTAAACTTACGTTACAAATAGAACTATTGAGGTCAAGGCCTACAACTTTAGGAGAAGCCTTTTCCTTAGCCCATATAGTCGAGGCTCGTTTTGAGGCAATTGCAGAGAAGGAGAAAGAGAATATGATTGAAAAGAAATTAGATGTCATTCCATCATTACAAAGTGAATTCGCTTCACCTGAGATTAAAGGGTCCGATGTTGATGAAGATATTGGTGAGAGTTTGATTGTTATTCTAAAGTGGGTACAGACCCGCATATCAAGGACATTGCTATTATTGGTAACTTTTGAAAACATGGATGTTGCCCTGGGAATGGAGGCTAAAATTCAAAGAAGAACGTGGGATCCTGGAATCAAGATTTATTTTAAATAACACCTTGAGGGCAAGGTGATTTTGAAGGAGTGGGGAGTGATAAGCCCGTGTTGGATAACTATCGTAGTCTATTATTATGTTTTATTAGGATAAGTGTTGGAGTCATTATTTAGGATATGTCTTGAGTCATGTTAGGATAAGTCTTATGTTTGTGAGAGTTATCTCATAAACTAGTATTTAAGGTGTCATATGTTATCAATGAATTAATCAATCAAAAGTTAATAAACAAATCTCTAGTTCTTCTCTTCTATTTTCTGACGGAGCCAGCACACGCTTGAAGTGGTGCCTTATCCCGATACAACCCCTAACCGGGTCGTATCATTTTTTCTCCCTTTTGAATCTTGTTTTAATGTGCACAAATTTTTATTTTAAGCTTCTACGTTGTTTTAGAGAAATGTGGGATCTAAGCAAGTCGGCGTTTCACGATAAGAAAATGGATGTGCATAGTAAGCTTATGAGACGATACGACCAAGTTCCACAGTGGTGGTTCACTTGCATTCTCTTGACAAACATTGTAGCAACATTGTTTGTAATTGAATACTTTAAAAGTCAACTTCAGTTACCATGGTGGGCGTTCTTGTTGGCATGTGGGCTCGCATTCTTTTTCACACTTCCTATTGGTGTCATACAACAAACCAGGTATTTTTGATTCTGTACTAGACTAGTAAACTGATGTTTTGAGCTCGATAAGCGAGTCTTTGTCTTTGTACTAGAACTGATTTTGTACCTAGGTGTCTTTAGTTCTGTACTTGACTAGATTTATGAGTTTTGACCTCTAAAATTGGCATCTTTATAGATTCGGTACCGAAGTATATCGCTCTTTGTACTAGAATAGATTTTATACCTAAGGCATGTTCAGCTGTGTGCTAAAATAGATTTCATGCCTAGGTTTATTCAACCCTGTACTAGAATGTAGTATATACCTCGGTATCCTTCCATTTTGCATTATAGTAAATTAATGACGTCTATGCTTTTGTTATTCATGAAACAGACGCCTGGACTGAATGTGATCACTGAATACATCATAGGATACTTGTATCCAGGATACCCCGTTGCCAACATGTGTTTTAAGGTTTACGGATACATTTGTGTGAAACAAACTAGCTATTGTCTTCTTACAAGACTTCAAACTTGGACACTACATGAAGATCTCACCAAGGTCGAAGTTCATGGCTCAGGTTAGTTTCTTAACGGTCGCCAGTCAACTCAAGTCAACAGCTCCTTAACCTGACACAATTAAATTATACATTTTTGTAGAAAACTAAGTAGCATATTTTTTATAATTTTGTGATCGGGTATTGTGGCGTATAGGTACCATCATAATTGGTGGGGCCGTCATAATTATGTGTTGTCAGGTACGTTAGATGCAGGGTTGGCATTTATGGGAGTGTTGTCGTATGTTAGTATGGATATGGAGGGAGTTAGCTTAGATTGGTGGGGAAGTAACCCCGACGGTTGTTCATTGGCTTCTTGTCCTACTGCTGCAGGTGTAGTGGTTGAGGGGTGCCCGATTATTTGATATGTAAGATTGTTGTTGAAGGTGTATAGATTTGTAATTGTATTTTTGTCGGTTCTCAATCTTGAATTGCATGTTACTCGGAAACGAAATTGAACTGAGATGTGTATTTTATGTCTATATCCACATGATATATCAATCGTTGTGAATGAATTTTTGTACAATATGTGCTCTATCATTCCCAAGTTTTTCAGTAATAATATAGTCGTACTCAAAGAGTAGATTATGTTGTTCGTGGATAAGTAATAGACGAAGATGCCTTGGTCAGAGCATCGAATGTTGGCATTGTAGCACAGGTACTTGTGTCTTTCTGGTTCATCATGAACTATTCTTATAAGGGGTAGCACCGTAATTGGTAGTTTGGGCTGTCTGGTTGACGGGTCAAATTGGTAGATTCACTTGGGTTGACAAGCAGAAACTTTTTTCTCCATTTTTTAATTATAGTAAATAGGGGTGGCAATACGGGTAGTTTGGGGAGTTTGTAACGGGTCAGAACGTGTATCAGTTGAAACCGGTCACATTTTAGTCCAGGTTGATACGGGCTGGGGTTGACTAGCAAACACGTCTTGCCAATTTTTATTTAATTTTACAGAAGTACATGTGGTAACCTTGACGTGTTCCCCTTTTAGCTTAACATTTGGATTTCACCCGTTTGAGATAAACCCTACCCAAACTGACGCCTATATAAGTGAATGGGTTGAAATTGCCACCTTTGCCTGTCAGCTGTTCATGGATATCCGTTAAACTGGACAATACTTGCAGGCCGCACTTGATGTTTTTGCTGCAGAACCACCTCCGAAGAATAACATATTAGTTAATCATTGTCGTTACGTCATATAAAAAGATTTGTGCAGAGCCACCTCTCAGATGAACAAAAAAACTACAATGACTAAAGCGAGAAAAATAGAAAGTACGTTGGTTTTAATGCATAAAACCCCGTATGTAATTTAACTTTAATATTATGTCTGCTTCAATTGGGTGGCCTTGTTTTTCTGAGAAGAAGAACAAAACTAAAAAAATTGGGAAGAAAAGGAATAATCACAAATTCCTTTGGAGGTTTGCTGCAGGTACTTGCAGAACTTAAGTCTTATGCTACAATTGCTGAAACACTCAGTAGATTAGATGTACAACTAGTAGCAGGAGGAAGTAGAGTGAAATCCGTAAAGGTGACTTACACTACAGCCAGAGCACCTGATGATCTCGACACTCGACTTAAGTGGTGCTATGGTCACCAAAGGTCTCATCGAGGCTATCTCCAGTGTATTCGTGAACTTAGTAAGCGCATATATTACTGCCAAACAAAGAAGTATCCGGGTCAGTGAAGAACGGGTCATTTTAGACAGGTTACCTGAGAAACTTCCCAAAATTATTCAAGTCAAAATTGCTAATGTTGAGTCACGTTTAGCTAGTGCAGTTTCTGAGTCTGGAGAGATTAAGCTGAGGGAAAGGTGAGAGGCGGGATCTCAAATTTGACGAAAGTAGGTGCTTTTCAGGTTGATGTGAGTTTGGAAGGAAGTATTATTCTTTTTAGGCACTTGATCAGCTTGGAATCATTGAGAATGTTGAAAGTATATTGGGCGACGAGAATGTGAATGTGAGTTTTATGAATGTTAGTAGGACTGCCCCAAGAAAACAAGCAGTTATAGCGATAGGTGTTGATGAGAAGCCAAGTAACTAGGCGTTGAAGAAGATTGGTGAAATTCCGGCTGTTGAGGAGTTTGTGTTTCTTGCACGATTTTTGCCGAAATTCTTGGTGAAATGGGAGAATAAAGGAGTAAATGAGAATTATACATCCTCATCTCCGCGGGAGTATCAAATCAAAGTAACCAAATGCTACCAACATAGTAGCCATTACAAATTTCCAAGTAAAAAAGGTACTAGTATCTTTAGATATTAAGAGACAACCAATGAAACTGTATGAAAAATCTCTCAAGCTGAAGAAACCCAGTCCCTCTCAAGCTGAAACCAAGTCAGAGACTACCTAGTCAGAGACTACCTGAAAAAATCAGTAAAATTGTACATAATTAAAAAAATATATATATAAAAAAAAATAAATGAAAGTATTCTACAAACTAAATGACCTATTTACCCCAAGATGTAAATCTCAAGGGTTCGGAGTATTAGTATTCAGTAAAGATCGATCAAGTAAAAAAGATACACATTAGTGAGAAACCTCTGCATAATCTAGGCTTAACTGATTAAATCTAATAGCAAAACAACAGATATTTACTGTTGATCATGCTTTCAGCAAGAGTAATTTGCGTCCGAACGTACTTAATTGTTGACATGGTGCTAATAAAGCAAAAGTAATAAATGCCTAAATGAAGTATGAACACTAGAACGCCATAAAATGGAGATAGGAGGTGTGGAAATGTATGTGCAATCAGAACATTATACTTTACACTAAGAGCGGGGTTATAACCTTGCTAGACGGCCTACATGTAGTTGTTTAATTTGAAGGGGGCCAAACAAATTACTTGTTTCTAACATGGGGTATAACGTACTCTTACCTAAATACTGAGCTATGTAGTTTTAAATTAAACTATGATCAGCCAATGCTTGACTATTTGTGTAAAAAATAGCTCACTTTAGTTCAGTGATAAGTGTTAACCTGTTGAGCTTTTGCTTGAACAGTTGCTTTTTGTCTTCAAAAATGGAAATTGAGGAGACAATTTTTGACCCATTTACTTGTAAAACGAATTCAGGTTATGTTAAATCTCCAACAGGTATTTAAAATATTAGCTAAATAGGATACATGTCAAATAGCTAGAAATTCGTCTAATGTCGAGGCAAACATCTGCTCTTCGATCTAGAGCACGTGTAGAGTCCTTCGGACCAGTGGTAATTATTTGATGTCGTTCTCCTAATATCTACTAGGTAGAAGTTTTGATCTATTCCAAGAATGAGATACCATTGATATACACGATACTTGATCAGATTCCAATTGTTTAATATCCATTCCAAGAATGAGATACCATTTAAGTTATCATGTCTTCTCATGTTTTTCACCGCTCTTCCATAATTAATACGAATATAACATGCCTGATTCAAACCATTAGTAAAATTAGTGATTGTGAACAACATCCGAACCTAACTACCTTGTGATATGAACTCTCTCTAAACCCAAAAAAAATTATAAGGGAACCCCATCTGTAAATGTATATTCACCAACACGTGTTTTGTCAAAGCATAATCTAAGATTTAAAGGAATAAAAATTAAATTATGCATATGAAAAACATGAAGAATAAATATGTAAAAGAATGTCAATGTGTATATGGGTCGGGCTTGAACAACGATCTACTGTAAATTTATTTACTCCGTATTATTTAGTAGTATTTTATTATCTATACTACTATATAATGTATTTGGGACTATTCTATAATTAGAAAAGCTTAAAAATTCAGACTTTTAATTACTTACTAATTATGGAAACAACCACCCCTAACAATCACCCCAACAATTTATAACCACCTCAACAACCACCCCAACAACCACTTTCCACCACCCCACCTCCCTCCTCTTCACCCCAAGTCCCCAATAATCCGCCCCCGCATCGCGCGGGCACCTTTCTAGTATATATAATATACACATAGTTTTGTCAACTCTTGGTGTTACGATCTAGGTTTTGAATGATAGAGATGGTTATGTTTTGAATGATAGAGATGGTTAGTTACATCAAGTGGATACTAACTAGTACATCGGTCAGGTACTTACCACTCCACTATACTACATCGGTCAGGTACACTGCCTAGTGGGATTGTAAGCCTCTTGAGATCCCTCAAGAGGTAAAACCTGTTGTAAGGTCGCAAAACCAGCGCATCGATTGACACAAAGGGATGAGTTATATAAGTCAAATACCTCATAAAAAACCCCCATTTTCTTGCCTTAAAAACACCCATAAATAAGCTTATAATCCTACTCATATAAGTTTAGCCAAACACTTGGTTTGGGCTTTATGAGTTATACGTGCGAAAGTAAGAAAAATAGTTAGCAGAGATTGTAAATATAACCGTGTCATCGACCTTGTATTGGATTCTTGAGCGTGTCTAACGATACATTAAAGATTTTCAATTATATCACTATTAACACAAGGTCATACAAAGAAGAATATCCATAATTTCTCTCGGTGCATCCCTAAGCATTCCTTTATCATAGTTTAATGTGTGCAAAACAAAAATACAAAGTTATAGCATAAAGAATCATACCTGCTTGTTACAATTCCGAGAACATCTATTTCAACAGTGATAGGTATGATGCTTGTGTGTCGTAAAATAAAAGCGCCAATATAATTAATGAGTTTGAGCATCTACTTCGGTGTAAGTTTCGCCAAGGCTTATATCTGAAAATATTGCTTGGAGTAAGAGTAGTGGTTGTGTGATCAAGAGTTGATGCTAACATGTTAACAATGATGGTTTTAAGATAGTAGATTGTTGCATGAAGAGTTGAAGGTTTAGATGTAAGAAGATAAGTTAGTTGATAGTATGTGTATTTATTTAGGTTAAAAAGTTGAAGGTTTGAATGCAAAAGCAAAAAGTAGTTGATAGTGTATTTATTTAGGTTAAAGAGTTGAAGGTTTTAATTAAAAAGCAGAGGATAGTTGAATTGTATTTATTTAGGTTGGAGGGTTGCTTCTTTTATTGTAGAAAAGAATTAGAAAGCTGATGATTTGATGTCATGTGCTTAACAAAAAGCGAAGATTCATGAAAGAATGTGATATAAGTGAGCTTCATGCCTTCATGTATATATGTCCTTACAATCGAAGGTTCATTTTTATTTATGTGATTGTGTGTGTAACCTAACATATTACTTTCCCATTTAATGAACTTAATTACATTTGAAGCTTTTATTTGTTTCGTGTGTTATGAGTGAATCAGATAGGTAGGTGGGCTTCATTTATATATATGTCCTTTTCTTATGTGTTTGATAGTTAATGCAACTATGTAAGTTGGTAGCAGGCTTGAATATTTTATTTTCAGCTGTATCTTTGTAGCATTAAGAATATGGCTGTTTTCCTTAACATAATATGATACGATGTTAAACATATAGTGCAACACATGTCAATAACTAAATGCTTAAATATCTTAAACGTAAACGAATTGAAAGTGGTCAGACGCATGCATAGATTAAAGGGGTAATTGCATTTTTATGAATTTTATTTACCATTTTTTCTAACTTTGTGTCATATTTATTTATTTATTTATTTATTTTATTTTATTTTTCTTATTGGCATGTCATAATTTCAAATTTCGTCTTCATGATGTATCATAGATTAATAGTGTATATAACTTGACCATTATACCTCTACCACTTACACCCTCAAATTAATTCGGGTAGAGGTAAAATGGTTAAAATGTTACACACAACTTGTTTAGAATACACCAAGAAAATGAAATTTAAAAGTGCGATATACCAAAAAGGAAAAAGATAGTACGTTACACAAAATTAGAAAAAAAATGGCAAGTGATATAAATAAAGAAGCAATTAGCCCTAGATTAATATTAGAATGTAGAACGCAACATTTTTCTACGGTATTCAACACATGTTATGTTTAAACTTTAAATTAAATTAAATTAAATGGACTAGCGATGTTCATTCCATTTCAAATCTAAATTTTACGGGAAAAAAACATGATGTTGTAGCAATCTTTACACCATGACAAAAAGTAGCAAGATTGATTATATGTTAAGTCAAAGAAAATAGCAAGATTGATTATATCTGAACAAAAATACACAAACGATCATAACTTTTTTAGCTTTAAATTTATAATCCCAACTTTAAAACTAATATTTAGCTTTACTCGTTCGAAAACTCGTTTAAATATTTTATTCAAACGAGCCGAATGAGCTAAACGAATTGGATAGGTAAATTCAAATTCTTTTGTTTGTAAAATTTTAATAAATATTAGTACTATAGTTCAAACTAAAGACTAAAACTAACAATACATAAATACATTAGACATTCAGTCACATCAAAGATGATGAACACTTAAGTTAATATTCTCTAGTAAACTTTGGCTATATTTTTATAGCCTACTCAATTTTTATTTTTTGTTCACTCATCCAATATGAAATGTGAAATGAATTTCTTTTCGAGCCAAGCTGTATTATACAACTTTAGCTCGTTTATGCTAAAACTCAACTCAGCTCGGATCATTAACACCTCCATCAAGTCTTGAAGATAGGGGTGTTCACGGTTCGGTTAATTAACCGAAAACCGAACCGAACCGAACCGAAATAAAACCAAACCGAACTTGTTAAAACCGAACCGAACCGAATTAAAAATTCGGTTTTCGGTTTGGATATGGGTTTAGCTATCTGAACCGAAAACCGAATTTATATAAATATATATATTTTTTATATATTTATATTATTTTAAATATAAAAAATATCTATTAAAATTTTATACTAATATAAAAAAACACATTTTTATGCTTGAAATATTTTTTTTGCCAAAAATATATATAATTAAATTAAAAAAATATATAAATAGTGTAATTTAAGTAAAAAATTCTGTTTTCGGTTTTGACCCAGAACCGAACTTCGGTTCAGTTCTCGGTTTGGTTCGGTTATAGATATTTTCGGTTCGATTCGGTTTTCGATTATGACCCAAAAATTTTTTTAACCGAAAAACCCGAACCGAATAAACCGATAACCGAACCGATGAACACCCCTACTTGAAGATGCCTTGACTTTGACTCTTAACGGATTGGGCCCAAACCACATCATTAAATTCCAACCATCACGCAATTTGCAAAAAAGATAAAGGTCCAGCAGCATATGATTTGAATCATCAACGGCCCTATACGCGCTTACTTTATTACAAGCCCAACTTTTTACCTCACTCGCTTTAAACCAACGCGCAACCAGGAACCATTTGTATCTGCACAAACGTGACATACACGCGCTGCACATGCGTTTGGTTTAAGTTTGGTAATTATTCATTGCTTATGCCACCGACACTGCCAGCTGCATGTTCTTTTTTCCTTGACGACAATGATTCATGGTTTTTGGTAACTAAAGTATCATAAAAATTAAATATTGGTCCTTTCATTTATCTATGTTGATTTTTTTAGTCCTTAATTTCAAATGTCACAAATGACTTACTTCTAGTCTCATCCTTACTACCTTATAATATATTTAGGACATCTAAATTTAGAAGTCTTAAAAAAAATAAGACCAAAAATATTTCCACAAAAAGAAAGTTAGATATAAAAAGGTTTCATCCCTGAGCCAAGTGTATTAATTTTACTATTAAAAAATCAAAATTGTAACATTCTAAAAATTAAATGTATTTAATTGTTGACTGGTAACTGCATTCGAATATTTATACTGTCCATTTCAACCAAACTTGTAATAGCTAAACCTCAGTCGTATATAAACAAACCTAAAAACACCATACGAAACATACAGGGTAAATGTTTTTAAGTTATATTTCAAGTTTTATTTGTAATGTTTTTAAATGTATTTGAATTATTATTTAATGGTTGAAAAAAAAATTTATTTCGCCATAAAAATTATCACAGAGTACCCGTCGCCGCATTGCACAAGATACCCTTCTAGTATGGTCAAATGCATGTACTTTCTTGAAAATGTCATCTTGTTTTAATTATTTGTAACGCATATATTAAACATAACTCATAAATTAACTATGGATAACTAAACTTAACACAATATTGTAGAATGTTTTATAGGTATAACATGGTAAGTTATGGCATAATATTAATTCATAACTATTTTAATCTTCCTTTATTAACACAAAATTTGAGTATTTGGCGCAAAATACTTGATAGTTGCCGACGTTGACCGGTCAGGCTAGAAACTTTGTCATGAAAACTGCGTAAAAGACAACCCTAATACTAAGCAGATGAAGGTTGGTCACAAATTAAGCAATTTGACCTATGCAATGAAGGTTAGCCCATGAAACCGGCAAGAATCAAACACTGATTTAATGAACCCGCTAACTAGATAAAAAATGTAATTCATTTTATCCATCTTATCACTAGTAATGCTTAGCATCGGTCTAAGACCGGACCGGACCAGCAAAAACCAGACCTAATCGAGACCGAATTAGACCAAAATCACGGACAGAGGACTGGGCCAAATGTGTTCGGTCTGATCCGATCCTTCAGTCAGTCCGGTCCAAGAAGGCATTATTGGTGAGTTTGTACGTAAGATTGGACTGGACCGATCCACATCGAGACCGAAATAAGAGAAAAGTTAGGATCGAGACCGGATCGCTAGTCCTTCGATTCGACCGGTTTTCAATCGGCCCGGTCGATTTTCTCAATCCAATCGATTTTGGGGCCTTCGATACTCAGCCCTAATCACCGGTATAAAAACTATAAAGTACAAATTCACAATGGCATCTAAAAGCACACAAGGACCAAACATTCAAAAACAAAAACAACACAACCTACATTGTAAACTCAACCCATTTATCTTAAGCCTTTGATACACTTTCCCTTCATCACCACCTCCATATCCTCTCACTCTCTCTCTCTCTCTCTCTCTCTCTCACAGTCACACTTCAAACACACACTAATGGCGAAACTAGCCTTGCTTCTAGCACTATGTGTTATCCTACCAGTGCTCATCAGTGCTGCTAGGCCCATGTCAACTCCCTTCCGTTTACAAGGCAGAGTTTACTGTGATACTTGCCGTGCTGGCTTTGAGACTTCTGCTACTACTTACATTCCTCGTATGTTGTTTCTATGTCTCTTTAGTTTTCATATTTTTTTACTAGCTAGCATGTTTTTTTTACTGTGTTTTAAGGTTAGTTTTATGCTTTATTATAGAGTTTGTAGATCTGTATAAATGAAGGCTATATATGGTTAAGTTTTTAGTGGATCTGTGTAAATGAAGGCTTATAGCTTTTAAAATAAGCTAGTTTATAAAATAAGTTTTGTTTGTCACATATGCTTGTGAAAGCTTATGCCCAAGCTAGTTGAAACGGGTTTATAGTTAGTCAAATTACTTAAATACCCTTCAAAATATAATGGATTATCACGCAAAAAAAAAGCTAGGAAATATATCTGAATTTAATTTGGTGTATTTTTATGCGATTTTATATTAATAAGCTTTAGCTCCAACTAATACAAGCTCCGGTTTCCGGCTTATAATACCTCCACCATTACACCAAACATACATGATAATTTTGTTGGTAGGTCACACATGTATGATGATATTCACATCCTTTTGGCATATTTAATGGAAAAGTATAGTAGATATGTGTATGAAGATAGGTAGATCTAATTTTTTCAATAAATAAACCATTAGTGTGTAATGTGCGCTAATTATCATATCCATTTGATCAAAGAACAGATTATCAAATTGTACGCAAACTGTTTCGTATTTTTTTGCAACTAAAAGTTCAAAGCTATGAATAACATAACAACTACAGCTTCATTCACACAAATTTACGAGTTCTTCAGTATATAAAACTAATAAACTTATAAAAATGTGTGCTAGTAATCTTATACTTGTGGTAGGTTTACTTTAATGTTTGATAGCCTAGGGGTTTTTAAGATCTAGATCATGCTTAGTGTTTGTTATTAAAGCGTCCGGTGTTGAATTAGGATTAACGATCTACAATGGTAATGAAAAGTTCACTGTTAAATATTGAGGTTAAATGTCACTCTATTGAGACTTTCGACTTAACACTCTTCATTGCAAATTGGTTGGATATTTAAGTTATAGTACTAACATGTATTTCTTGTTCGCATTATAGGTGCTACGGTTAGGGTTGAATGCAAGGACAAGGACCAAAAAATCGTCTACACCAAGGAGGGAACAACCGACGCCACTGGTACCTACCACATTCTTATCAACGAAGACCACAGAGAAGAGACCTGTGATGTCGTTCTTGTCAGCAGCCCAATGGGCAACTGCAAGACTGCTGACCCAGGGCGTGACCGTGCCCGTGTTGCTCTCACCAGCTACAACGGCATTGTTTCAGACATCCGTTTTGCCAACGCCATGGGATTCATGAAGGATGACATCATGTCTGGCTGCACCACACTTCTTCAATCACTCATGGAAGAAGAGGATTAGATTGTTGCTTACATGAATAAGTCTAATTAATTTCTTATGTGTTCTGGTATGAGTTTCAGAAAATGTTGACCAAATATTATCTATTTATATGTGGTGTTATGAGTCCAATATTGGAACTTGTAGTAGTATTCTTTTGTTTAAGGTTATATGGAATATTTTAACCGTTGCTTGATATATTATAACTTTTTTGGTCTAGAAAATGTTACACTTCTGTTTCAAAATCTACTAAAGCACAAATAAAAGCATATGCAATGTTGTTCTGAACATTTTATGAAGCCATGAACATGACTCTAAAGCACTAAAAGGTGAATTTGTTATAATCAAAGGAAGCCATACATCATATACAGATGTAATGAAGCAAACCACAACTTTGATACACTTCCAGATTAGCCTCGCATAACGGAAATAATTCCGCCTGAACATGAATCATGATGTGCATACATTTTTCGCGATACTGACATCAGCATTGACCGGGAAGCTACCCTTTTTCTCCCACCATAGCTTCGCGGATGGGAGGTCTTTCACAGTACTAACTCTAGCAGTGGCGCCTCAAGTATGCATGTGAGGTGCCACTTAACGCACATAAAGTTTTAGGAAACCCCGCTTGCTACACTTTTCACCAATCATATACGTAGTATCATATTTATCGTCTACTTTAATTGATTGAAATAGAAAGTGGACACTTATTATGAGATATTTTAAAATAGCAATATGGACACTTAATGTGTGACGGAGGGAGTATACAAGATTCAGCTAGATGGTTTAAAGGCTAGGCAAACACATGAGGAGTTAAATATACACAAGAGGGAATTGCAAAAATCGTCCCTAAAGTATGGCCAAATTGCACGTTTCGTCCTTGAACTTTCGAAAGTGCAAGGATCGTCCCTGTGGGAAACTTTTGGGGCAAAAATCGTCCCTGGCCTACTTCAAATGACTAAAATACCCCTGCCAAATTTAGGGACGATTTTTGCAATTCTCTCTTTTTCATATTCTTACTCAAATGGTCCCTGTGCTTCGCTGGGCATTACAAATTTAGTCCTAACTTTTTTTTTTAATTACTCTCTCCGTCCCATATTAAATGTCTACTTTGAATTTTTAAAGTCTTATTTTATCAACTTTGACCTTTAATATTTTTATTTATAATATATAATACATGATGCAAAATATATGAATGAATTGGGTTTTAAATGTATTTTTCCTTGACATAATTTTTATCAAGTATCATATAATACAAACAAAAATATTTAAGGTCAAAGTTAATGAAAAAATACTCAAAAAGTCAATAGTGGACATTTAATAAGGGACGGAGGGAGTAATTTATTTAACTATTAATATTAGTATTATT
The DNA here is from genome assembly GCA_030686995.1 of Artemisia argyi. NCBI lineage: Eukaryota > Viridiplantae > Streptophyta > Magnoliopsida > Asterales > Asteraceae > Artemisia > Artemisia argyi. Next base: position 174,935,553 of record CM060695.1, read on the forward strand.
TTTTTTATACGATTTCGTCCGTTTTTGTCCGTTTTTCTTTCGTTTTTATCCATTTTTCCCACGTTTTTTTCGTTTTTATACGTTTTTGTCCGTTTTTCTTATGTTTTTGTCCGTTTTTTCTCACGTTTTTTTCGTTTTCATACGTTTTTGTTCGTTTTTCTTAATTTTTTGTCCGTTTTCTCACATTTTTTTCGTTTTTATACCTTTTTGTCCGTTTTTCTTACGTTTTTCCGCTTTCATACGTTTTTGTTCGTTTCTCTTACTTTTTTGTCCGTTTTTCTCACTTTTTTTTCGTTTTCATACGTTTTTGTCCATTCTTGTTACGCTTTTTTCGTTTTTATACGTTTTTGTCCGTTTTTATCACTTTTTTTCGTTTTCATACGTTTTTCTTCGTTTTTCTTACGTTTTTGTCCTTTTTCTCACGTTTTTTTCGTTTTCATACATTTTTATCAGTTTTTCTTACGTTTTTTTCCGTTTTCATACGTTTTTCTTCCATTTTTCCACTTTTTCGTCTGTGTTTACACTATCCATCACAAACAAAAAAATTCCAAAAAAAATTTTCAAAAAAAAAATTAGAAAAATAAAATAAAAAAAGGTTTCCGAAAAAAAATTTGAAAAAATGTTTTTGAAATTTAAAATTTCAAAAAACATGTTTTCGAAAAAAAAATTTTAATCATTCCAAAATTTTTCTAAATTTTTTTTTTAAAATATTTCTTCTAAAAAATATTTTTTCTAAAAAATATTTATTCGATTTTTTTAAAAAGTTGTAGAAATTTTTTTTTTTGAAAAAAAAAAGAAAAAAAAAAGTTTTTGAAAAAAAAATTCGAAAAGAATTTTATTTTTTAAAAGAAAAAATCTTTAGACTTCATCCAAAATGGAAAAAACGTAAAAAGAACGGAGAAAAATGTATGAAAACGAAAAAAACGTAAGAAAAATGGACAAAAACGGACAAAAATGTATGAAAACGAAAAAAATGTAACAAGAACGGACAAAAACGTAAGAAAAACGAACAAAAATGTATGAAAGCGGAAAAAACGTAAGAAGAATTGATAAAAATGTAAGAAAAACGGACAAAAACATATGAAAACGGACAAAAGCGTGAGAAAAACGGACAAAAACATATGAAAACGAAAAATAACGTAACAAGAACGGACAAAAACGTAAGAAAAACGAACAAAAACGTATGAAAGCGGAAAAAACGTAAGAAAAAGGGACAAAAACGTATGAAAACGATAAAACGTGAGAAAAAGGGACAAAAACGTAAGAAAAACGAACAAAAACGTATGAAAACAGAAAAAACGTGAGAAAAACGGACAAAAACGTAAGAAAAACGGACAAAAACGTATGAAAACGAAAAAAACGTGAGAAAAACGGACAAAAACGTAAGAAAAACGGACAAAACGTATGAAAACAAAAAAAACGTGAGAAAAACGGACAAAAACGAAAGAAAAACGAACAAAAACGGACGAAATCGTATAAAAAAATAATACTAATATTAATAGTTAAATAAATAAATTAAAAAAAATGTTAGGACTAAATTTGTAATGCCTAGCGAAGCACAGGGACCATTTGAGTAAGAATCTGAAAAAGAGAGTTGCAAAAATCGTCCTTAAAGTTTGGCAGGGGTATTTTAGTCATTTGAAGTAGGTCAGGGACGATTTTTGCCCCATAAGTTTCTCACAAGGACGATCCTTGCACTTTTCAAACTTCAGAGACGAAACGTACAATTTAGCCAAACTTTAGGGACGATTTTTGCAATTCTCTCTATACACAATTGAACTCCCCAAATGTGAATCAAGAGATTCTATAAGTGTGACTTTATTTAATAGTTATCACCTTTGAGTAAGTATTATAACAAAATGGGGATGTAGCTCAGATGGTAGAGCGCTCGCTTAGCATGCGAGAGGTACGGGGATCGATACCCCGCATCTCCATTTCAATTTTTACCTTTTACTCGAAAATATTTTTATGCTTTTTTAGTAACTTTTTGTTTTATTAATCCATGAACACCTTATCTCAACGTAAAATATGTTTATATCTAGTGAGATCAAGTTTCATCCTAACCCGTAAACATTTGACATTTATTCTCGGTCGTGCTTTAGTAATACAGTGTATGCGATAGCAGCCCAATAGTAAGAGACATGTAGCGTAAAGCGAAGGTCACGATTTACATTATGTCTTATTTTCTAATACAAACCATCCAGACTTACTTTCGCTCATTCTACCATTAAAGCATACTAGATATGCTAATGATGCGGTATAACCGGATTGTTTTACACAAAGAGGCATATTGCAGTAATTAGTAACACATAAATTTTAATACATGATTGTAAGAAAAGAACCATTCGATTTGTAAGCATTGTTGAAATTATCTAAAAAAAAGTACCCTAAATCTACAATAATTTCCAAATCCGCATTAACCCAAAGCCAGATTAAGTGAAGGTACATTGCACGGTAGAAAACCTCAAAATGATATATTTCATTACAGAACATTCATTCGGTACACATGTAGTAGGGCCATTTTACACGAATCCATAACTTATAAAGTCAAAAGTTCAGAAAACGAAAATATAAATTTGCAATTTACAAAAATAAACCACTAATGTTAAGGTAAAAAAGAAAGTCGAAAAAGCAGGTCATAGTTTGGACATTGGCAAGTGAAAGTAGAACCTGTCCAACAGTATTTTGTGCAACTGGAGAAGGCCTTGCAGATTTCATCACGTTTGAGAGGCGAAAGCTTTGCATTTCCTACAGAAGAAAACCCTCGATTTTGGCATAATATAAAGCTGCTGCAAGTAACAGGATGAGCAGAATAACCCACATGTTCAATCCGCCTGAAAAAAGTTAGAAAAAAACCAAAGAGCCATAAGAATAGATAATTAGATATGGTCACTCAGCCGTAAGTACCAAATAATACATAGTATTAGTGGATCCATACCACTTTTGGTCGCTTCTTTAATTATTGTCACTCTTGCACTCGAATCTAAAGATGCAGATGCCAAGGCCCTGTAATTAATAAAACACGACACACACTTACGCAAGATATTATCTAAAACAAGCAGTTAACTCTGGATAACTAGTGAATAGAGAGAGCAAAAACCTTGAATCACTTGAAAATGCCAGTGCTGTAACAAGTCCGAGATGTGCTTTCTTAACTACAGTATGTACCTTCATGTTGCTTGAATTCAGAATATGAACGTCTCCTTGAATTGTACCACTGCCATTCTCAACAAGGAAAAATAATTAAGGAAATGGCCATAAAAAGGATAATGGAGTATCAAGCACAAGCTACATTGATCACTCAATATAAATACTTTCAATCTACAAAATGAGTGATCACGCCAACATTATTGAGAAAAGAAGTAAAATCTTACATGGCAAGGAACTTTCCGTCATTTGATACACTAAAGGCAGACATCGGGTCGCGCACAACATACTTTGAGCTAATACGCTTCCAAGTTGTGGTGTTCCACTTGACGATATATCCTCCTCGATCTAGCCAAGTCACACATATATTCACATTGATCAGTTCACGAGACCAGATAAAGTGGAAGGAAGTCATATAGTACACGCACCTCGCATTGCAGTGACGTAGAGAACTTGGTCATTCTCGCTATTTTGTGAGAACCTACAAAATCCAAATATTTCATCCTGAATGGGACACGTGAATTAAATTAGTATATATGAAAAGATGATCTAAAAACAAGCTCAAAAATATAAACCTCGACATATACATGGAAATCAAAATCAATTCTTACATTTTCTTTGGGTAAAGAGGCTTTAGCCGTTGATGATGAGATATCCCAGACCCTACCGGGCCCACTTCCAACCGAGACAAGAAACTTCCCATCGGGACTGCAAAAACAAAGGGCAATAACATCAGACGAGGAGAAATAAAAGTAGAAATCCAGCCTTGAAAAAAAAACAATTATATTTAACCTGAAATCTAAGTTCTTGACAGATGCATGAGCTTTAGGTGCATCAAGAACTGCTGTCATGCTAGGCCACTTAAACGCCCTCAATGTACCATCCTGTACTGCACCAGATTTGGATGGTTAAAATTAAAACAACCAACAGTTTGTTATTTATATGTTACTTTTCATCGATAAAATTCAAAATGTAGAAGGGCGACTTTACCTCACCACCAACTGCAAGTAGCGAACCATCATGACTAAAGGTTATCGCCAACTGCTGTCCAACATTTTCCAATAGGTCAAGCACTTTTTCAGATGGCTTTAGACACAATTTGATGCTATCATCCTTCTTGTTTGCATCCCATGCATATAACCTGCACACCAGAATATGAAACCATAACGCTGTAGCACCGAAATCAAATAAACTAACGAGACAAAATGATGAACCTTTATTTCATACACAATACTTTATTGCAGTTTATAAGGATGCAGCAACATAAAGCTAGGGACCAAATTTAGACCAGTGTTGTAAATATCGCTCGGCGGTCGACCACCGCCAAGCGCCAAGACCGATATGGCGGCGATATATCAGTGATATATCGGAGACCATAAATTGTAAAGAAATTTATGTATATTTTTGAAATGCAACATATGTAACACAAAATAAAACATAAATTATATTTATAACTTATAAGAGAGAACTGGTATACTACCAAAGTGCTCCAATTAAACTCCAATATATGACTGATTGATTGGAAAGAACCGGGACCGATAAATTTGACTGATATTTGACCGATATGACCGATATTTGACCGATTTTGACCAAACCGATAAATTTGACCGATAAGTGAAATATCGTATCGGTCGACCGCCGATAAGCGATATATCACTGATATATCGGCCGCCAAGACCGATATTTACAACACTGATTTAGACTCGCATAGTGGACTCTCTTGAGCCTCTAATATCCGAGTAAACTTTTGCTTATAACACCTATTATATTATAAACTGATTCAAACGGGTGCCTATAAGGCTATAAGGATTACCTGCAGCTTTGTGGCAGTGAACATATCACACCGTCTCCTCCAGGGTGCACAGCCATTCTGTAGGGCAGATCATCACCCGTTCCATGTTTATCCACCTGATAAAAAGAGACTAATCGTTTCAGCCAACTAAAAAGCATAACTAATTCCAAACATCAATATACAGAGCTACTAGTAGAAGACTAAGTGCTCGTGCGTAAAGTCATGAACATGCGTTCAAAGAATAATAACAAGTTACGGTGAAAACCCAATAAAAAATATAACTTATATATAACTATATAAACAAGATGCACACTAGACATATATCCTAATAGTGAGAAAATGCTGCTTTAGTATTCAAGGTTCAACAGGCACAATGTTCTTGCCTAAAGGGTTATAAAAAGTAGGTAGTTCTATACTGATTAGTGTCGGTGTGGCAATTAAAAGTTTTCACCCCGAACTAAAAACTTATATGGAGAAACTGCATTATATGAAACAAGTCATATTAAGGGCGGATGACATAAGCTTATATGAAACAGCTAAAAACGCTAAAGTCAAGCATGAACAGTGAATCATTATCATTGCTAAAATATAAAGGAAAACATTAACATGTGATAACATTTCCTTAGCCTATCTAGTAATACACGTCAATAATATTAACAAGTATACGACACGTATCTACTTAAATACTATATGTGTATCTACAGATTATGAGAAAAATGGAAACTCACGGGCTGATCAGAAAGGGAATTAGTGCCGGAATCAAAACTTGAAATGACAAGAGCATTTGGAATACCACTTCGACCTTCACCACCACCACCAGAAAATATCACATAACTCGGTCCATTACCAGAATTCTCCTCATCTTCTTTCTTGGCATCTGTATCAGATACTCTGAGTGCATTTTGTGGTACAAACGAAACACCATAGAACGGAACTCCATACTTCTTACAATTCTCCATCGTCTTAACCAAACTTTAACCCTAAACACGTGTAAGAACCATTAATTATAACGTATGTACACTTAACAAAACTGAGACAGTTATCAAGCAACTGTCATATTGAACTAGTTTTAGCTGACTAAGAGGATCTTTGGATTGCTTATTTTGTTCTACTTATTGGATTATCCAAATCTTCAGCTTATAGTTGGGCAAAATAAGCAGATTACAATAAGCACGTTCGGACATGCTTATTCGAGATAAAACCAAAATAACATTTTTTTACCTATACAGTCCTGAAGTGCTTATTAAAGGAGCTACTCCTATTTGTTTAAACTTAAGGGGTTTTTGGATTAGCTTATTTACGAGGCCTATGGGCTTATTTCAATTTGGAAAAGCCAATAAGCTCAGTATCTTTAGATATTTTTGCTCAAGTTAATAAGCTCACAAGCCTTACAAAGTGAGCTAATTGGCTTTCCCAAATTCAAATAAGCCCATAAGCCGCGTAAACAAGCTAATCCAAACACCCACATATTTTTTAGCTTATAAGCTGAAAAATAGGCCAAAAAAATGTTCTTATGAGGGGGTATTTGTTTAAACCAGCTTATGACTCATGGGCTTATATAAGTTGTTTATTATGACCTAATACACTTAGGGGGTGTTTGTTTAAGCTTATATGTGGGCTTATGAGCTTATCTGTTTTTCGGCTTATATGACATAAGCCTCATTTTTTTGGCTTATTTTGAGACTTGTGATATGATAAACACATACAAGCTCACAGGTCTCAAAATAAGCCAGAAAATTAGGGCTTATATAATACAAGCTAAAATCAAATAAGCTCATAAGCCCACATATACGCTTAAACAAGGAGGTGCTTGTTTCGCCTTACATAGCGGGCTTATGGCTTATTTGGTTTTGGGCTTATGTTTCATAAGCTCACTTTGTGTGGCTTATTTTGAAACTTGTGAGATTATATAAACTTATCATGACATGATAAGCTTATACAAAGCCAAAAAACCTCAAAATAAGCCACAAAAAGTGAGCTTATGAAACATAAGCCGAAAACCAAATAAGCCATAAGCCAGCTATATAAGGCGAAACAAACACCTCCTATAATATAAACTAAAATCAAATAAGCTCATAAGCCCACATATACGCTTCCCCCCCCCCCCCCCCCCCTCCCCCCCCCCCCCCAAAAAAAAAAAAAAAAAATCTCTGAAACACAAAATCAATTAGTAAATTGTAACAGGAACCCAATAAGTAAATGAATTGAAAGAAGGCAATAAAGAATGATAAATTTTTATAAATTTTTACCTGAAGAAGAAGAATTATTAATAAGGTGGTTGTTGTTGTTCAAAGTAACAATGGGGGGATCCAAGATCTTCCTTATTTTCTTTTATTTATATTTTTGTCTAATTTTTAAGTGACGTTACTATATTAAACCAATAGGAGTATGCCACGTGGGCTACATTTGTCACATAAGCACTACGCTTGACACCCGGACACCTCTAAATTGCAAGTAATGCTTTTTGTTAATTTTTTATTTTATTTTATTTTATTTTTTATTTTTATTTTTAATTTTGTTTATACTATAAAACAAGTGGACAATGTTTGGACGGGGTTTCTCGTTGTGAGATCATAGTATGTTTTTTTGCTAACACGTGTTGTATTTATTTTAAATAAATATTGTGTCAAACTATATTTGGAGTTGTCAATGTGTTTGCAGCGGCGCTAATTTTGTCCATTATAGTTTTAAAAAAAATTATGATAATTTTTAAAATTATTTGATAGGTTAATGGTGCATTTTGAAAGTTCTCTTATTTAAAAACTATATATGTATTAAACTTCAACATTTTTTATAAAATCGTACGTATATCAAAAGCATATCAATATTGGCCTATTGGGCTTGTTTTGTTCGTTATCGAGAGGTATTTTTGCCAGTATTTTTTTTATTTAAGAAACCGTTAGGTAGCTCTTAAATATTTAGCAAATAAAGTTTGTTATATAAAAAAGTTGTAAATATTAAGAAGTTTAAGGAGTGTTTTAAAACTTTTCATTTTTTTTTTACTAATATTAGAATTTTAAATTATTTTTAATCTGTATTCGGTCTAGGCATGTTTTCCAAGTTACACACTACAACGCATGTCCCTTTTTTTTTCTCGAATTTTTAATTGTGAATTCAATTTTTTATGTTGGCACAGAAAACTAATTCCCATCCTATAGTATTTAGAGGGAATTACTAAATAAAAAAAATGACATAAAATATAAAATTTGATAAGTTAAAAGTAGTAAAATACCAAAAGTACAAAAAATTGTCTTGTCATTTAATAAAGTGAGACCAAAATTGCTCTAAGCCAGGGCATCTTGCTAAGGATTGTAGGTCCCGACCATTTGCCATGGTGCAAACCGCACCGGGAAATGATTGGAAGGCAAATGTTACCTGCTTTGGAAGTGGCAAGAAAGGACATTACAGAAACGAATGTCGTGAGTCATTTACTGGAGGAAATACCGGAAATGGAGCAAATTGGGGAAACAGAGGAGCAGGAAGTGGTGGACCTCACCAGAATCACCAAGGAACAGGAGGAAACAGAGGGATCCAAGTATCTGAAGCACAACCAATGGATGTGGGAGCAGTCCAAGCTAGGGTTTATGCGGTTGGAAAGGAGATCAAGGAGGATCTGAATGTCGTTACTGGTACGTTTCTTCTCAACAACCGCTATGCTTCCATATTATTTGATACTGGTGCCGATAGGAGTTTTTTATCCACTACGTTTATGCCTCTGCTAGAAATCGCCCAACACCTTTAGGAATTGGTTATGACGTAGAGTTAGCTAATGGAAATATTGAAAGAATAGGCACTATCATCCGTGGTTGCACATTAAATTTCCTTAACCGTCCCTTCAACATAGACCTATTACCCGTCATATTAGGTAGTTTCGACGTCATCATCGGCATGGATTGGTTGACTAAGTATCATGCGAATATTATCTGTGATGAGAAGATTGTGTGAGTTCCTTATGTCAAGAAGATACTGAGCATACAAGGAGATCGAGGCGACCGTGAAAATCCTTCCAGGTTGAGCGTCATCTCTTGTACTAAGATCCCAAAGCTAGTCGAAAAAGGATGTTAACTTTTTGTGGCCCAAATCTCTAGTAAGAAGGAGGTAGAGAAGGAGAAGAACGAGAAGCGTATTGAGGACGTACCTATCGTTCGAGATTATCAGGATGTATTGAGGACCTACTACCGAAAAAATGCTAAACAAAAATTTTAAAGTTTAACAAGTCGAAAATTGTAAAAGTCAAAAATATTGAGACCAAAAAAAATATATAAAAAAATGTCTTTTTATGTCAATAAAGATGAAGGGTACTAATAATACCACCATCGGTAAATAAGGCTAAGAAGAAACTCAGGTTGAATGAAGTTTATTAGTTTATTCGAGTCCTATTTTTGTAACTTCTTTTTCACTTGTAACATGTTTTACGAGCGTTGTGATATTTCTTATGAACGGACGCGCGTTGTGATATTTCTTACTTTTAATAAAGAAATTGCTAGATGTTTGTTAGGTATTTGATAAATAAAGTTTGGTATATAAAAAACTTCGTAAATAGCTAAAAATATTAGGTAGTTTTCGTAACTCGTCACATAGTCCAAAAGGTGTTGAGAATCCTTATTTTTTTTTTAATTTTTTTTGGGTCAAACATCGTTGTTAGGTACCTATTGTGTATATAGATTAGGGGAGGCAATTTTTGACCCGACACAAAACCCGACATGAGACCGACACGAAAATTAACATGTCGGGTTGAGTCCACATAGGTCTCTGGTCTTGTTCGGGTTGACTCATCTAACCCGTTTATTAAATAGATCAACTTCGGGTTGAGTATAGGTTAAACAAGTCGACCCGCCAACCAGGGGCAGAGCCAAAATTTTAAATTGTAAGTTGCCAAACTTCACGTAAAAAATATAGCAATCTTTTATATAATAAAATAAAACCCCTATTGGAATTTTTCCATTTCAAAAAAATCAATTCATTCCTTTTTTAGTAATAATTTTTTTAATTTGATTTTTAAAAAGTTTATTAATTATCAAAAAAACCTTAAATATTTCTATATTTGACAAAAAATGATAAAAAAATCGTTTTTATACTCAAACAATAAAAGGGGCGAAAAAACACATGGGTTTCAGGGTTATTGTTTGATAATTTCAGGGCAAAAGTGTAAAATTTTTAGAAAAAATGGAGGTCCCATTACAAACACACCCACAAATCTACCCACACAATAACCTGGGAAAAAAAACACACATCATATTCAATCCTTTTATTCAATTCCAAATCTTATAACTGACCCATGTGATTAATCAAACCAAAAGTAGGTCTCAAAGATCCATGATTTATTAGGAAGTTGGTCAGTTGTAAGAGTTTTGAACCCTAATGAAAAACCACATCCAAAAGCATGTCCAGATGATTAAGAAGATAAGACAACTAAACCGTCACTATACAACAACCCATTGTTGCAGGTAGATGTAGCCATGCGTCTGAACAAGAAGAGGAAGAGTTTAAGGTTAATTGTTATTCTAAGTTTATGGTTTATTGGTTTGAACTTGATTGAGATTTTGTGTTATTATAAGTTTAATTTAATTAAGGTTGATTGTTTTGAAATCTGAATGTAATTTTGTTTTCTTTAATCTTTGCTTTTGTTTGAACCGATTTAGGTGTCGTTTGTTTTTTCAGAGCTTTTACCTCTTCATCTGCAAACCATGTCTGCAGAAGAAGAGGTACATATAAGCTCTTCATCTGCAAGAAGAAGACCGTTTGTTTTTTGCGCTATTTAAGTACTTCTTTCATTTTTTTTTCAAAACTATTTTTTGTGCTATTGAAGTACTTTTATCTTTTCCTTTTTCTTTTTCACAAGTTTTTTTATGTTTTCTTCCGCTTGTTACCGTTTTGGTACGTTTTCCACCATTTTTTACGTTTTCGTCAGTTTTTTTACATTTTTGTCTATTTTTTTATGTTTCGACCGATTTTTTTATTATTATTATTTTTAAGTTAAAAAACAGATGAAAACATAAAAAAACAAACTAAAAAGTAAAAAAAAAATGGTTAAAAACGTAAAAAAACAAACAAAAACAGATGAAAACGTAAAAGAATGTCGAAAACGTAAAAAAACTGACGAAAACATAATAAAATAGATAAAAACATAAAAAAAGGGTGAAAACGTGAAAAATCAGAAGAAAACGTAAAAAAACGAACGAAAACCTTAAAAAACAGAAGAAAACATTTAACAAAAATAAGAAAACGTAAAAAAACGGACGAAAACGTAAAAAACGGGCAAAAACGTAAAAAAAAAAAAAACGCGAAAACATAAAAAAAACGGATGAAAACGTAAAAAATCAGACTAAAACGAAAAAAGACGAAAAGGTAAAAAAGGGGCGAAAACCTAAAAAAATAGACGAAAACGTAAAAAATGGTCGAAAAGGTAAAAAAAGGGGTGAAAACGTAAAAAAATTGACGAAAACGTAAAAAAACGGACGAAAACGTAAAAAAACGGATGAGAACGTAGAAAAATAAACGAAAACGTAAAAAAATGAATATTGAGAAAGAGATGTATGGTTTGTGAATAAAGAGGTAAGAAGTGAAAGAAGAGGTAATAAGAGGAAGGAGATGTCTGCATTTTAGAAGAGGAAAGAAGAGGAAATAAGCTCTTTTGTCTGAAAAAAAACAAACATGTTCCTCTGCGCGCCCGCAAAGGAAAGAAGTGAAAAGAGGCAATAAGAGCTTTTTTTGAAAAAACAAACGAGGCCTTAGTCTATTTTTTACACCATGTTTTGATGATTTTGTTTTCATTAATTAATGTTATGCTAGATTGTTGTTTTGATTTGCAGTTGCAGAAGAGGAAGAGAGAAGACAAAGATGAAAGGAACCGCAAATACAATGTCAAGTGGATGATCAGGTTACAACGAATGTATTTTCTTTTTTGGTTTTTTCATACTTTTGGACTAGAATGTAAATTTTTGATAAAAGTCCAGAAATCCTTATACAAATCGAATTTATATTGTATTACAATTCTTAAAAGCCCACAACAAAACTTAAACCTTATATAAACTCAATTTAATCGACAAATAATTCATCAGAACAACTCTCTGCTGTTGCTCATTACATAAAAATCATCAAATCTCCATTTTTCTTTGTAGGTATGACAATGAAAATATCTCCTTTTCAAGAAATACTTAATGAGGTAAAGTTTTCATTTTTATTGGTCCTTATGATCTGGGTTGATTTTTGGATGGAGATTTAAATTGTTTTTTATTGGTTTTTAGTATTGATGTTATGTGTTTTATCAGGATTTAATGTGTGATCACTTTGGTTTGTGAGAGTGAATTAGGGTTGTGGCGTTAAGCGCGTTAATTTTGATATGGTACTAGGGTGATTGATGTTAGTCTAAATAGCGGGTTATATATGGTTCTAAGTGTGTAGTTAGATGTATGTGTTGTTATCATAACGTAACGTAAGCCGTTGGAATATCGATTTATATATTGTTAGATGATTTTATGATTACTATTGGATAATAAGAGTTTTGATTGGAGTAAAGGTAGTGGGGTGACACTTAGGGGGGATATCTTTAAGTGATTTATCTTTTTAGTGGTTATGGTAATGAGGATACGAATAGTGATGCAAGTTGGAACATTGATAGATATACATTGTGCTAAAATTATGGTTGGTTTATGCTTTCTACCTTAAAGCACCGGGCTTGTGTTGGTAGGCATTAGGTCTGTAACCTAGGGACAACTTTCACACAAATGGTCAACTTTTAAAGAAGCCACATATTGTGTACTGAAAATTATGAAGGAAGATGCACGCTTGAATTCAGTATAATATCATGTTGGTATATTCTTGGTGGAAATTGATATAGTTTTTACGTGCTTTAGGTCACATTGGTAGGTTTAAATGAGGTGTTTCGAAGTAATTCGTGTTGACCTGTATAGATCTCATATTCATAAACTAGAGGCTGCCATTGACTCATACTTGGTACGCGTTTTTGTTTACTACGGGAGGCGTTTTTGAAGTACTTACAAGTATATTCCTTTTACTTATAAGAGGTTAGTAATTTTGAGAAATTTAAGGTTTATGGGATGTCTTTAACATCGCTTAACTATTCGAGAATCGCAAATGATTAATAAGCTTAAGCTTTAAGGGCTTCCTGCATTTCATAATTAGTTGCGTAGATCAAAAGCTTAAGATTTGTACTTTGTTGTTACGAAAGGCGCAAAGCAAATGGTCTCAAAAAGAGCTATTGATGCGTGGGAATCGCACCTTGCTTTACCTCTCGAGGGATCTCGCGAGGCTTACAACCCCCACCAGGCAGTGTACCTGATCGTTGTAGTATAGTATAGTGACAAGTACCGGGGGATTGATCGTTCAGCTTAGGAATAGTGTCGCTAGGATTAGAAAACCTAATTAAAAGTTCTAGAGGTGAAAGATGATTATTTTTTGTATTTTTATATTTTTATGAAAGCAATTAAAATCTCGGGTTTTGAAGGAGTGGGCGGAATTAGTTGCTAATCAACTAACCCAAAAACTACTATATAACTAATTAAACTAATGAAAATGAAATTAAACTAATATTAAACTAAGGTTGTGAGCAGTGGTTGGAGAAATTGTGTTTACTTAGACTTCATTACTCCCTAGATATCTTTTACATGTTAATTACTTGTTACACTTGTATGAATGACGGGTTGTATTCCTTAATACCATTCGTGGAGTGGCATACATAACTCCCCAACTCTATGAGCTCTTATCTCCTCCTACACCATGACCCAGCACAACTATAGGGATTGTAAACAGTGGCTCATGCATTAAATACAACCAATAAAGACCTAGTACGCCTCGGTTCATGTTTCTTAAGACGTTCAAGCATGTTACCATTTGGAGATCTGCCAGTTTTCTTAAGCCTAACATATAATATCATTCATCCAAAACAAGAATAGACAAGCAATCAACACATAATCAATATCTAGGTTTCATTAGATCTAAGCAAACACAAAGGAAATTTAGCCTAGCATAGTAGAATTAAGATAAGAACAAAAGATAGACAACCAACACATAGACATATTGATTGAATTAAGAGTATACTTATCTCAATTACAATGCAAGGTCTCAAGGGTTTGGAACCCTTGAAGAACCTGTAAAAGAGGCACCAAAATCGTCTTTAGGGTTTCACCAAAACTTCTCTCTTAACTTCTCTCTTTTTAATGAAAAAAAATTAGAAAACTATATATAGGAAAATCGTCCTGACGGCGTCAAGAGTAAAATCTGACGCCGTCAACTCGCCGCCATATACTTCCTCGGACGCCCTAGATCCAATCGTGACGGCCTATGTGACGCCGTCACCACCTTCGGTAAATTAATCTTGGTCACTTTGACGCCGTCATCACTCCTTCTGACGCCGTCACCAGCCACGGTAAATTATTCTTCATGTCTGACGCCGTCAAGAGCAAACCCTTGACGCCGTCACCTTGTATTTCCAGCTTGGATTTTTGGTACTTTGTTGTTTTCTTCACTTTATGCTCCAAAAACGTCCAAAATAGCCTCATTTCCAGAATTCACTCTCCAAACACCTAAAATCACAAAAGGAACGATTTAGGGCAATATTTGATCAAATAAATTCGGATTCGGGCTTAAATGACCCCCTAAAAACGGATCATTTTTCGCCTCATCATATACCCTTACACTTGAGATTTGCTTGTCCTCAAGCAAATGAGCTTTTATTCTATTCAAAAGACAAGTTAGGGGTCATTTAACACTAATATAAAAGTAATTACAACAAATAATCGTTCCACTAAAGACCAATAGACAAGCACGGAGGTCATACACAAGCACCTCACAAATAGTGTTTAGATACTCACATCTCTCGGGTGTAATAAAGTAATATAACATTATGGAAATGGAAGATATCTCTCACTACCTGTCATAGCAAAATAGATTACCATAGGCTTGGGAAAGGATCAAACCTCCACCACATGGCGTAAGCACCTAGGATAAACTATCAAAGAGGTCTTTTAAAGGGTTATAACGTTAGGTGTAGGGATATGAATTACACGGTTTTGTTGGATAAAGGGAATTTTACTGGTGGCGAGTTAACAATCTTAGTTAATTACATGTACAAGATGGCGTTGCTAAGCCAAGACTATACTCGACTTAAGCTAATAAATGAAAAATAACTAAAAATATAAAATGAACATAGAATGAAAACGGGATGGTAGTCCGTATGTTTTTTCTCTCTTTTTTTTTTTTTTTTTTTTTTTTTTTTTTTTTTTTTTTTTTTTGCATACACTCTTACCCTACCATCCAAAATAATACATCATAGGGGTTTGAGCAATCCCCTTACACTTGAATCTTTACATACTTTACATTTAACTATTCTAATGACTCGAATTAAGAAAATCAAAACACTTGGAGCACTTTTAAGATTAACGTACATATGGGGGTAATAATATTATGTTCTTCCCCATTACTCCATAAAATAAGTACTTACCCATGAGTCCCAATCGTCCCAAAACAATATGTACAAGGATATGACTCGACTTAGCAACCATGTAATCAATTAGAAAGTTAACTTAGGGTTTAACAAATAACAATAATGCACTAAAAATGAGCGCATACACGGAAGGCTAAGGCGATTTGGGTGTACATTTAAGTGGGGTGTAACAAATTCTTCCTTTAAGTAAGATGCTTAAAGTTAGAAACGAAAAGATAGGCTCGGAGGGGTGTACTAGGGGTATCGTGTACTAAAAATGAGTACAACGCTAAGGGTGTGGGAAAAATTAGTTGACTTAACTAGCCAAGTAATATGACTTAAATGGTCAAGTAATTATAATACGGGTTTAACACAAGGGTGATCCTAATGCCTCTTATCATGTAGTAAATCCTTCTACACGAATGTAGTCTCACTAGCGGTCTCGGGATGCATCACTAACGCAAGTTCTAGAATCTAAATGCTACCGGTACACTCATAAGCACCAATAATAAATGCTTTTCCTATCAAAACTAAAGGCGAACCTCACATCTTTGGGTGGAAAATTTTTCTGAATATACGGTTATGTGCTAGTCATACAACCTCCTATCCATGAGACGCTTGCTATGGCTAAAGTTTCACTCCTAAATGTTGTAAAAAATTTTAAATTTGGCGCTAAAATTACACTAACAAGTATTTCTCATAGTTTTATTACTCATCTACTATCAAACAAAACAAACTCAAGCGAAAGTGCATATGTAAGGTATCATCTTTTTACCCTCCCCTTACACTTAGGATGAACATTGTCCCCAATGTTCAAGTAAAGAATGTAAAAGTTAAAAGTAAAGAGAATGAATTCAAATACTCCCCTGATTCGCTCGGTATGGATTTTAGGTTGGCCAGGTTAAATCTTCCTCCAAGAAAACGAACAATCAAAGCTTCCCTTCCAGAATATAAATCATCTTCTTGTCTTAAATAACCTGTAAATCCTGACAAAAGTAGACAAGGCAACCTCGCGTAAAATCGGCGGCATCCTATATAAGTTACTAAATCCTAGAAAACAAAATAAGATATAATGCTTGTGGAATGAAGTTTGCAGATTTCCTGGAGATTATAAAACTTAATAATTCACAAAAACCATAAGACTTCGTTAGAAAAACAAAACGGGTAAAATTTCCAGATTTTTGACTCCTGACGCCGTCAGAATGGACCTGCAGAAATCTTTATGTTAAGTTTCCGGAAAATTTCTGGAAAAACTTTGTCCTACTTCCTGGAAAATCCTGCAAAACTTCATTATGACTCAATACAAGCATTTGACTCTAACAATACGAATACACATGTTCATTAAATATTGTGGAGAATCATGATCGGGTTGTTTCTTAAAAACATATTTGGGGTTTCCCCTTACACTTATCTTTTGCAAAAATACCTTTAGGTTGAAGTTAAGGCTAGGCCAAACAACATAATAAAGTATTTCACATTTTAATTGAGAAACATGATCAACCAACAATAAAAATAAAACATGCATACGGAAGCAAATAACAATCAAACAATTAAAAATCACACAAAACATGGGTTGCCTCCCAAGAAGCGCTTTTCTTTATTTACGAGTCTTGTAGCTAGACTCAAAGTCGTGGGTTACTACGTGATTTCATCATCAAACATCACATCTTCCTCATTAATCATTTCATTGTTATTTTCTTGGTAATGTTTTACACGTTGTATGTTAACCGTGAATTCCCTACCCTCGTCATCAACTAACACTACAGCTCCAAATTTAGAGGAATTCTTCACCGTGAACGGCCCATACCATCTAGACTTAAGTTTTCTCGGAAATAATCTCAACCGAGAATTGTATAACAGGACCTTGTCTCCATCTGAAAATTCTTTTGGTTTTTTAATTCTTTGATCATGCCATCTTTTAGCCCTCTCTTTGTATGTGATGGAGGATTCATAGGCTTCTAATCTGAGCTCATCAAGCTCGTGTAATTGCATAAACCTATTATTCCCCGCAGTCGTGTAATCTAAGTTGCATGCCTTAAGCGCCCAATAAGCCTTGTGTTCTAATTCTACTGGTAAATGACATGCCTTACCATACACCATGCGAAACGGGGTCGTTCCAATAGGTGTTTTGTAGGCAGTTCGGAATGCCCATAAGGCTTCGTCGAGTTTGAATGACCAGTCCTTTCTGTTTTGACTAACCGTTTTTTCAAGTATTCTTTTGATAGCTCTATTGGTGTTTTCGACTTGGCCATTGGTTTGTGGATGATAGGCGGTGGAGAATCGGTGGGGTACTCCATACCTTTTCATTACCTTTTCCATTTGTGCGTTGCAAAAATGTGTCCCCCTATCGCTGATGAGAGCTTTCGGAATCCCGAATCTTGCGAAAAGCTTTTTCAGGAAATGAATGACCACTCTAGCATCATTAGTCCTAAGGGCTTGTGCTTCAACCCATTTCGAAACATAGTCAATGGCGACTAAGATGTACTCGTTTCCTCCTGAGGACGGAAAGGGTCCCATAAAGTCAATTCCCCAAACATCGAATACCTCACAAACTTGTATAAAGTTCTGAGGTGCCTCATCCCTACGTGATATATTTCCAGCCCGTTGACATGCATCACACGCTTGTACCATATCTTTTACATCATGGAAAATTGTGGGCCAATAGAATCCTGCATCGAGAATCTTTCGGGCAGTAACATTTATCCCATGATGCCCTCCAGAGGGACCGGAGTGACATTCCCTCATGATTTTTACTGCCTCATTCTCCGAAACACAACGCCTTATAATGTGGTCAGGACACCTTCGGAATAGAAATGGTTCATCCCAGAAGTAATACTTCAGCTGGGAAAAGAACCTCTTCCTCTCGTATTTAGTTAGGTGTTCAGGGGCGAGCCTACATCTACTTGCGAAGTAATTGGCAAAGTCGGCGTACCATGGTTCCGAATCAAGGATAGACATTAGTTGTTCGTCAGGAAACGAATCTTTAATCTCACTTCTATCATGTTCATCCAGGGGGTTTTCAAGGTGAGATAGATGATCGGCGGCTAGATTCTCTGCCCCCCTCTTATCGCGAATCTCAACATCAAATTCTTGCAGCAACAAGATCCACCGAATCAGTCGTGGCTTGGCGTCCTGTTTCGCAAACAGATATCTAAGAGCTGAGTGGTCAGTGAAGACGACTGTCTTTGAAAGGACAAGATATTGTCGGAATTTGTCGAATGCAAACACTACGGCTAGTAATTCTTTTTCGGTGGTGGAGTAGTTCTCTTGGGCGGGATTCATGGTTTTGCTAGCGTAGTAAATAGGTTGGAAAAGCTTGTCATGTCGCTGACCTAATACAGCCCCGACAGCGAAGTCGCTAGCGTCACACATTATTTCAAATGGTAACCCCCAGTTGGGTGTGATCATGATTGGAGCTTGAGTGAGTTCCCTTTTTAGGAGGTCGAAAGCATCTTTGCATTCTTGGGAAAAATCGAATGGAGCATCCTTCACAAGCAATTGAGTCATTGGCCGGGCAATTTTGGAGAAGTCCTTGATGAATCTCCGATAAAATCCGGCGTGCCCCAAAAAGCTGCGTATTGCCTTAACAGTCGTGGGGTACGGTAACTTAGATATAGCTTCAACCTTAGCTTGGTCCACCTCTATCCCGTTCCCTGAAATCTTATGCCCCAACACAATCCCTTCCTTTACCATGAAATGACACTTCTCCCAGTTCAACACCAAGTTGGTTTCTTCACAACGTTTAAGCATCTTTTCTAAATTAGCAAGACAGCGGTCGAAGGAGTTTCCGAAGACTGAAAAGTCATCCATGAATACCTCCATGCTGTCTTCCATGAGTTCGTGAAAGATTGCGGTCATGCAACGTTGGAAAGTGGCGGGGGCATTACATAGCCCAAAAGGCATCCTTTTGTAAGCAAACGTTCCATAAGGGCAAGTAAACGTGGTCTTTTCTTGGTCCTCAGGTGCAATGGGGATTTGAAAATATCCTGAGAATCCATCCAAGAAACAATAGTACTCGTGTCCAGATAATCTTTCTAACATCTGATCAATGAATGGTAAGGGAAAGTGATCTTTCCTCGTGGCATCGTTGAGCTTTCGATAGTCAATGCATACCCGCCATCCAGTAACAGTCCTCTGGGGCACCATCTCACCCTTGTCATTCTTCACTACAGTCATTCCACCCTTTTTAGGTACAACCTGCACAGGACTGACCCATGGGCTATCCGAGATCGGGTAGATCAGTCCTGCATCCAAGAGTTTGATCACTTCTTTCTTCACTACTTCCTTAATGTTAGGGTTTACTCGCCTCTGGGGTTGCACAGTGGGTTTATAATCTTCCTCTATAAGAATCTTATGTGTGCAAAAAGTTGAGTCAATCCCCTTAATGTCGGCCACACTCCATGCGAGTACCCCCTTGTATTTCTTCAGGACCTCTAAGAGTTTAACTTTTTGTTCCTTTTCCAGGGAAGAGTTTATGATTACTGGGAGTTGATTTTCTCCCTGCAGGAAGGCATATTCCAAATGATTAGGGAGCTCTTTAAGATCAACGTCAGGGGGCTCGATTATAGAAGGTTTGAGCTTGTTCTCGGGCTTTCGGAGCTCGAGATGCTCCGTTGCCTCTTGTCTAGGGTAGAAGGAGACTGCATTAACCTCCTCCGTCTTTTCCACCTCTAGCAAGGGCAAAAAGCTCCCGTCCCGTAACCAGCCTTCATCGATTTGTTCATCAATGCAGTCATCAATGACATCTGTGAGCTCATCTACTTCCCCAATAAAGTAGAGCCGGTTGGAAGCTTCGAGGGAGAGGTCCATAGAATCCTTAATGTCGAAGGTTGTGCTATCGTCTCCTACTCGCAAGGTTAATTTGCCATCGTAGACATCGATGACTGCACGAGCGGTAGCAAGAAATGGTCTACCTAAAATGATAGGTACCACGTCGTCCTCCTCCATATCCAGGATTACGAAGTCGACAGGGAATTTGAATTTCCCAACCTTGACTAGCACGTTCTCACATATCCCTTCGGGGTATTTGACTGATCTATCGGCTAGTTGGATGTTCATACGGGTAGGCTTCAATCCGGAATATCCTAGTTTACGGAACATAGAGAGAGGCATGAGGTTGATACTTGCTCCCAAATCGGCAAGAGCATTCTTGATTGATAGAGGACCTATAGAGCATGGCAAGGTGAAGCTGCCCGGATCGTCTACCTTCTTTGGTAGCCCTTTATGGGTCACCACTGAGCATTCTTCCCCTAGGGTTACAAGACCCTCGAGCTTCTTCCTGTTAGCGAGCAGTTTTTTGAAATATGTGCTATACTTTGGCATGTGATAGCAAGCATCCAGGAGAGGTATGGTGACAACCGAGTCTTTTAGGTATGACAGGAACCTCTTGTTATCATTCTCCGTTTTTTGGTTCCTTAGTCGGGATGGGTACGGAATTCTCACAGGTGGGTTAGGAAGGGCTGATGGGGAGGGGGTTGTTACTGGTGGTTGGTCCGGGGTGACAATGACGACATCCTGCTCCTCCTCCCCAGGTTTGTCTGAATTGAGTGTGATTGGGGACGAATTTGGGTAAGGAGGGTCCTTGGTTGTCGTTCCGGCCCGTGTGGTAATCGCGAGCATGGGATCTTTTCCTCTTTCTGACGGTGGTTGGAGGTTATCTAGGGCTGAGTTAAGCTTGCTGAAAAATTCTCCGACATCCTCCTGCTGTTCGTCGAAAAGCTCATTAAGCCCTTTCATTTGCAAGTCTTTTTCTTGAGTGAAGTGACCAAGGTCATCTTCGAAATTGCTCCTGACCTTGAATTCAGGGCCTCCCTCTCCTTCTCTTTTCCTTACCAGGTTTCCCCAGAGGGTATAATCATCATTTTGGTAGAAAGGTAAAAGGGAGGGATCAGCATAAATGTCTCCTCCTGACAAGCATGCATGTTCAGTTGTGGCTGCTCCTCCGCATTCCTCCACCTCATGCGGACCTCCACAGTAATCGCAGATCAAGTAAGGGTTTGACAGCATTTTAGGTGGTTGCGATCCAGCTAGGCAATCCATTCTTTTGTGAACTTTGCTTAATCGATCCGAGATGGTTTCAGAAATGCCGATAGTCGACTCAGGTTCATCCCAAGTGTCATCCAGGTCTTGGGCATATTCTTCAATCCTGTCCCATCCTTCCTCGGCACTAAGATTGGCCAATCTTCCTTTCCTAGATTGGTTGATTCCGTTCCGGTCATTAGAGGAGATATTTTCGTAAAAGATTTGGACCAAGAGCCAAAGTTCAATGCCATGATGTGGAACTTGTCTTATTAAATCTTTGAATCTAGTCCACGCTTTATGGAAGTGTTCATCCCTCCCCTTTCGGAAACGAAGGATCCTATCCCTGAATGCTGAGGTTTTTCCAGGTGGAAAGAACTTCTCATAAAACTTGGATATGAGTTGCTCCCATGTGAAAATAGATTCAGAAGGGAGTTTGTTATACCATTCTTGGGCTTTTTCGTATAAGGTGAAAGGGAAGAATCGCAGTCGGGATGTGTTTCTAGTAGTCCCACCCGTATGGATGGTATCTACTATCTTTAGGAAGTCCTTGATGTGTTGGATCGGATTTTCCTCATCAAGTCCGTGGAACTTACACACACTTTTGACAAGCCAAATATCATTTGCATGCAAGACCTCGTTGGTGTGTTCGTTTGGATAAACAATGGCGTTGGAAAACCCACGAGGAGTTGGGGAAGAGTAATCCTTGAGACGCTTAGGAGGAGGTATTATAGGAGTATTCGTCTCATTGTGGGAGCTCGGGGTTGTGATGTGATTTTCTGAATTTTCTTCAGAGAGAGGTGCGTCAAAGTCGATAGCAATGCTGGATGGTTCAGGCGTTGAGTGAGTTCGTCTTAGCCTACACATTTCTCTTTCGGGTTCTGCATAAGGCAAGACGAGGTCTTTAGTGGTGCTACGACTCCTAGTGATCCTAAGGTTAGAGAATTCGTTGGTTGCCATGATGGTGGATGGTGAAGAGTTACGAACAAAAGCACGAAGAAATAAGATAGACTAAAGAAGACCTAAAAATAAAAATAAAATCTTACTAGAAAGAAATCTAGCAAGTAGACCTAATAAAAAGAAATCCTAACCTAGACAATAACTATTCCCCGGGCTGCGGCGCCAAAAACTTGATGCGTGGGAATCGCACCTTGCTTTACCTCTCGAAGGATCTCGCGAGGCTTACAACCCCCACCAGGCAGTGTACCTGATCGTTGTAGTATAGTATAGTGACAAGTACCGGGGGATTGATCGTTCAGCTTAGGAATAGTGTCGCTAGGATTAGAAAACCTAATTAAAAGTTCTAGAGGTGAAAGATGATTATTTTTTGTATTTTTATATTTTTATGAAAGCAATTAAAATCTCGGGTTTTGAAGGAGTGGGCGGAATTAGTTGCTAATCAACTAACCCAAAAACTACTATATAACTAATTAAACTAATGAAAATGAAATTAAACTAATATTAAACTAAGGTTGTGAGCAGTGGTTGGAGAAATTGTGTTTACTTAGACTTCATTACTCCCTAGATATCTTTTACATGTTAATTACTTGTTACACTTGTATGAATGACGGGTTGTATTCCTTAATACCATTCGTGGAGTGGCATACATAACTCCCCAACTCTATGAGCTCTTATCTCCTCCTACACCATGACCCAGCACAACTATAGGGATTGTAAACAGTGGCTCATGCATTAAATACAACCAATAAAGACCTAGTACGCCTCGGTTCATGTTTCTTAAGACGTTCAAGCATGTTACCATTTGGAGATCTGCCAGTTTTCTTAAGCCTAACATATAATATCATTCATCCAAAACAAGAATAGACAAGCAATCAACACATAATCAATATCTAGGTTTCATTAGATCTAAGCAAACACAAAGGAAATTTAGCCTAGCATAGTAGAATTAAGATAAGAACAAAAGATAGACAACCAACACATAGACATATTGATTGAATTAAGAGTATACTTATCTCAATTACAATGCAAGGTCTCAAGGGTTTGGAACCCTTGAAGAACCTGTAAAAGAGGCACCAAAATCGTCTTTAGGGTTTCACCAAAACTTCTCTCTTAACTTCTCTCTTTTTAATGAAAAAAAATTAGAAAACTATATATAGGAAAATCGTCCTGACGGCGTCAAGAGTAAAATCTGACGCCGTCAACTCGCCGCCATATACTTCCTCGGACGCCCTAGATCCAATCGTGACGGCCTATGTGACGCCGTCACCACCTTCGGTAAATTAATCTTGGTCACTTTGACGCCGTCATCACTCCTTCTGACGCCGTCACCAGCCACGGTAAATTATTCTTCATGTCTGACGCCGTCAAGAGCAAACCCTTGACACCGTCACCTTGTATTTCCAGCTTGGATTTTTGGTACTTTGTTGTTTTCTTCACTTTATGCTCCAAAAACGTCCAAAATAGCCTCATTTCCAGAATTCACTCTCCAAACACCTAAAATCACAAAAGGAACGATTTAGGGCAATATTTGATCAAATAAATTCGGATTCGGGCTTAAATGACCCCCTAAAAACGGATCATTTTTCGCCTCATCAGCTATACATGTATTCCTTCAATTATATTGTTCTTGCCTCTGTATGAAAGCATAGACATTGAGCTAAGCTATGCATGCCAAACCCAGTATTGTAACAATTTCAATCTAGAACAAGTAGTGTTAAGTTCATAAGCCTCATGAGAACAAAACTACATTTGTTTTGAAGTTCATGAACCTGTTTTCATATTGTCTGCAAAGCAATACGCTTACTCACCATTCAAATTACACACGTCATCAATCATTTATGATTTATTCTTTTAACTTTTTGTTAAAAAAGGCACTTTTTCCAAGGTGTTATAATCACAGATGCCAAGGACTAAATTTGCTGCATTAACGTAAGCTTACAGATTTTTGTCATCCTGATTAGTATTGCATGGTTTTCTTTAATATAAATCTTCTAGCAACTTCTAAATATGGTTTTATTTGACTATTATCATATAATATAGTAGCATCACAACAACCTAAGTGAGTTTATTTACAATATTACATAAGCCAGCAAAGCTTTGTCAATAGGCGTTGATTGCAACCAATCGAAAAATTTCACTTGGTCACAATGCAGAGGAGATCCATCCCCCATATCAGTTAAAATAACTAATAATTTGTGCAAAGATGATGTTGGAAGCCAGCAACCACAAGTCTTACATTTTTAATATTCTGAAAATGTTTATCTTTTATATATTTTTAATAGCTATAATGGTCACAAGTAGCGTATCTACCCATGGTTCATGTTAGAAATGAAGCTGAGCGATATTTACGTGAATTGGAGTAGACAACTAGAATGCATTAAGTGCAGGGACTACTAATGTAATATTGTAAAAGTTGTCTTTTGTAAGGCCTATAAATACCCCTCAAGGCTTCACTTGAGGGGTGTGGGTTTGCAACATAATTAATAATAAGAAAATATCTTTGTTTCATCTCACCTTCTCTCTACTTTCTCTCTCTAGAATAATGGCATACTTTGATCAACCTCGTCCTCCAGAACGTGTTTCTTGGTCTTTACAATTGGCATCAGAGCTAACCGGGGGCGAATCGTGGTGTATTTGGGTGAAAAATCGTGTTTTTTGGGTGTTTTTCTCGGTAAAATTACGTTTTTTAGCGATTTTGCCGAGTTAGGCTGATCTTGCCGAGTTAGGCTGATCTTGCCGAGTTAGGAAACTTGCTGAGTTAGGTTTTTCTCAAAACTTGCCGAGTTAGAAGAAAACTTGCCGAGTTAGAAATTTTGCCGAGTTAGGATCTTGCCGAGTTAGGCTGATCTTGCCGAGTTAGAATCTTGCAGAGTTAGGATCTTGCCAAGTTAGGTAAGTTGCCGAGTTAGGTAAGTTGCCGAGTTAGGTAAGTTGCCGAGTTTGGTAAGTTGCCGAGTTAGAAAACTTGCCGAGTTAGAAAACTTGCCGAGTTAGAAAATCCTGCCGAGTTAAGTTTTTTTTCTTCTAATTTTGCCGAGTTTGGTATTGAATTTTGCCGAGTTAGGCTGTTCCAACCTTATCGTTTATCGAGTAAGGATTTCTTTTGGACTAATCTAAACGAAACTCTGCCATAATTGACTTAGGATATCGAGTAACGAGATGGGATTTTGAGTACGGAAATATCAAAAGATTATTACATAAACAAAACCCTTACCTCATCGAATAACCTAATGTCTATATACCCTAAAACCTAACTTTCATCTTCACCTAAAACACATGATATTATTGGTAAACATCTTATAGAACATGATTCATTTTAATGTCTCATTATCTAAATACCAATATATCACACACCATAAACACACCACGTTTTGCTTAAACGATCCTGATCAAGATTCACCAAAGATCAATGGCTAAATTTTTGAATGTTATCAAAAGGTGACTACGGGGATAATTTGTTTATTACTTATTTGAGCTTGAAGTGACGTTTCACGGGTGCGCGTACTTAGTATCTCAAGGTCTAGGGGTTGGTTGGATGAAGACTCTTGAAGATCCTTGTTTGAACATTCATGGGATAGTGATTAAGACTTGGACATCTAGTTAATGTGTGAGATCTATAAACGCATAAGTTGGTTCTTAATGCTCACAATTGCTATCACTTTAAGGAGTTACGTTGTAGTGCTCAGTGTCACAAATGGTTGTGGATGTTCAAGAGACGGATATACAATAAAGGATGGATGGTTGGGTATATGCCACTACCTATATTGTAAGGAGTTACGTTGTTGTGCTCATATAGGTTCTTAATCAGGATAGTACAAGCATAAGTCACAAGTCTGGGGAATTTTACTTCACACTCAAGTTTGTCATATCGGGTTGTCTCCACACGTGGTCACTTACTATTAGCCAATGGAAGAGAGGTTGATATGAGATGAATTGTAGAGAGAATAGTTATTGCCATTTCACTCATGGGGTATTGATTTGTATGTTGCTTCAAGTTGATATGTTTATGTACACATATTTATGATGATTCCGAGAGATCGTCATCATCCAGGAGGGAGAAATGTGTACATCGGGGCTTTTATTGAGGAACTTGAAGCATTCTAAGTGAGTTGAAGATGACAATATGATGCTCCCCAAACAAACCTGTGAAGAAGTTACATATTATCAGTCTAAGATTCATTTTCCGCTGTGCATGAGACTGAAGATTATTTGGGTAGAATTCAAAGATACTTCTTCAACAAGCATCAAGGCTATATCAAACGGGTTGTCTATTTGGGAGGGAGCATGTTAATGTTAATGGCTTACTAATTGGGAGGGAGTAATAACCCAATTAGATTAAGCAAGTGATTTGTCTACAAGTAAAGAAAGATTGCTGGGGATATTTATGAAGAAAAGAGCGATGAAGTCTTCCTCAGCATTGTTGCGCTTACTTTGATTGTTTATTTTACTTGTTAGGAATCATTGTAACCAATTCACGTATATCTCCAGCTGGAGGGAGATTGTTAGAAATGAAGCTGAGCGATATTTACGTGAATTGGAGTAGACAACTAGAATGCATTAAGTGCAGGGACTACTAATGTAATATTGTAAAAGTTGTCTTTTGTAAGGCCTATAAATACCCCTCAAGGCTTCACTTGAGGGGTGTGGGTTTGCAACATAATTAATAATAAGAAAATATCTTTGTTTCATCTCACCTTCTCTCTACTTTCTCTCTCTAGAATAATGGCATACTTTGATCAACCTCGTCCTCCAGAACGTGTTTCTTGGTCTTTACAGTTCAAGCCACATGTCTAACCTTTTATATGTGTATATTTTTACAATATTTTAAAGTTTCACCAGGAGGTAAAAAAAAATGTTGAATTTGAGGTATAATATGAGGGATGGATCACCTCTGTTCAAAAATTCAAAAAGTGCACAAGGAGATCCCAAAGAACAGTACACATATAGAGCAAAAGATCTTGAAAGATAATATTGGTTCATGTAAAGAATCGTGGTCTTTAAAAGGACATGTAGATTGGTAATGTAATTATGGCAGTTAGATATCGAATGTGGTTAGCTTATCATAATAGTAGTGCTTAAGACAATTGTTTATAGTATGCTCGACTCTTTGAATATCTTTATATAGCCTTTGTTAATTACACTTCTTGGAAACTAAAGATGCTAATTAAATCACTATGAGTTTTATATACTTTCATTAGCTACAATTATTACTTTACGTATCTTAAAAAATGGAAGGAACTAGATTGAGTAATTGATGGAGTGGTAAGCCAACATGGCCATGACGCATCTTGACCCAGAATAGCTCAAATTAACCC
Organism: Artemisia argyi; assembly: GCA_030686995.1. Taxonomy (NCBI): domain Eukaryota; kingdom Viridiplantae; phylum Streptophyta; class Magnoliopsida; order Asterales; family Asteraceae; genus Artemisia; species Artemisia argyi. The sequence continues at coordinate 174,963,229 of CM060695.1, forward strand.
ATTCTGGCCCATTTTATGTTGAACAGCTCTTAGGTGCCGTAAAGAAAAAAGAAAAGAAACACTCTGCACATACTTAGAGTTGGTGTTAGACGACTAAATCCTTCTTTTTCTCTTATGGAAAGTACCAATGTTTGTATGCCCCTTTATAATGACTGTATGGTATTTTTCTTTTCTTACAGCAATTAAAAATGTGATGGTGCTATAGGCTATCAATGTGATGGTTATAAAAACGTCATGTATGATGCTATATCCCAAGTTTTTTTCAAATACTTCCGCAAAATATGTAAAAATGAAATTACGTTAACCTATAATAAAAGAATCTGAACATATAAGGTAAAAACATCCTGGTAAAATACTAGGATAAGACGATATCTTGTCCATCAGTGGTAGTTTGTTGATTCGTCAATGGAGTGAAATTTATAATATCAATAGAAACACTTTTGGGGAAGAAATCTAAAGCAACTCTTTGTATGCTTTTATTGCTATGTTGACATCTACAGATATAAGCTCTTTGCCACTTTTTAACACTTCTCTATCAAATACGAGTAATTTTTATGGAAACTGATGAGTGTGTAAATACTCATCATTTTTGTCTTATATGAACTGCCAAAACGTCCAAAAACACTCAGTAATGCATCAGAATACTAAAAATATTCCAAAATTGTGTTTTATACGTTTTAGATGCAAAATGTTTAAAAACAAATGAAAAACGAACAAAGTTTGCACAATTGGCAGTTTCAGTCCCTCAAGTTTCAAAATTTGGCAAAACTAGTCCCTGAAAGTTTAAATAAAAGAAAAGTCAACCCAAAGTTTTTAAAAGTCAAAAATTATCAAATTTAGACTTTGGGTGAAAAAGTTTGAGAAAATTACGCTTTTACCCCTCAAAATCCAAAATTGACATAAATGGTCCCTGGAATTTTAGATTTTGGCAGAATTGGTCCCTGGTGGGGTATTTTTGAAAGGAAAATCAATTTTTACCCTTGGGAAATCAAAATGTATCACAAATGGTCCTTGGGTGAAATTTTCAGAAAATTACATGTTTGGTCCCCGAAGTTTGGTAACTTGTCACAATTGCCCCCCGGGAATTTTAAAAGTGAAAAATAAAATTCAAAAAACCCTTGTACAATTGAAGTATGGCAAAAATGGCCCTTGGGATTATAATTTGGAGAATGGCAGTTTTGGCCCCTCATGATTCGGCAAATAGCAAAAATGGTCCTTGTATTTAAATTTCTACAAACCATCCGGACCCTTACTACTTTACCCAAAACCAAAACTGATCCAACACCCCTCAGCGCACCAAGCAACTCAGCCCACCAAGCAACCCAGCCCACCAAACCTTTACTAATACCCGTTTTTTATTAACCCTCGGTCAAACCCCCAGGGTTGACCCTTTGACTCACCATCTTCAACCCCCACTTGATACTAGCAACCTGCTACAACCAATCCAACACTCCATCCTCCTCACCCTCTGCTACCATGCCCATACCCTGCCCCCTCCACCTCACCACTACCTCCAAAATACATTTAATACCCACAATTCCCTCCAAGTTTCCCATTAGCTGCCAAACTCCCTTTTCCCGCCAAAATGCAAGTCAAGGGCTGAGATCAAACAAGGCCATCCAATGGCTCTGAAAAGTGGTGGGAAAGATGGAGAGAGGATGCAGGGACTATAAAAGACAAAGAAAAGTGAAGAATATTAGTTAGTTAGTAGATTTTAATTTTAGTTTGAATGTCGAATTGTACCATTAAGTTTCCTTAGTTTAAATTTTACCTTCTCAAGTGTTTTTCTAATTAATTCAGAGTATTTGGAACCTATTTTCATCAATCAATTCAGTTGTATCTTATGAATTCAGTTTATGTATATTTTGTCTTAAAATCTCAATATCATTGATAGTTGTTAGAAAGTTATTGTTCAATGGTAGTTTAAGCTTATCTCTGCTTACTTACAAGTTTCTCAAAGTTTATGAAGTATAAAAATCAGTTGTACTTATAAACCTCAAAAATACTCAAAATAGAAAATAAATGGATAAAAAATCAAAAATGAGTGGTAATGATGAATGAGGCAAGGAGCTTGGTAAAAAAATGGATGGACTATGGTATTAGTACCTCAAGGGAGGTGTTAGGATGGGTTTCTAGTATCTGGTTACTTGTTCTCAGTTGGTTATCAATTGTAAGCTTTATTTATGATTTTTGCATTTTACTTTACATGTCTTTGTTTCTTGGTTATACTTGCTGAATTATGCTACATGGGAGTAGTTTAGTGGAATTAATGCCTAATATCACTTGTTTATTTGTTTGAATGGATGATTTGTTCCTTTATGATTTACACTGCCAACCATAGCATGTGTATAGTTCTTAGGATTCAATTGTTATCATTGGCATTTTATTGTTTAATTAAGTCCAATATGTCATAATAAGTACTCATGTTTCAGTGTTTTGATCCAAGTATCATTTTCTCTTTGAAAAGAACCAAACAGTACCCAATAAGGGGTGTTTGGCATTGCATTTTCTATGGTGCTTGAGTGATTGTTTTGTGATTGTTCTGTTTTGTGCAAACCATATTAGACCAATTGATGATATTTAAGGCTTAGAATATAGGTCTTTAGTATCAAAAGTCAAAATCCTACCTTTTGCCCACTTAACTGTCCACTGTTGGCAGTTGAGTTCCCATAACCCCCTCACTTGCTTAAAACTAGCCCATGTCACTTAAATCAGTCTTAATACATGTTAACTCATCCATATCAGTAGCTTATATTTGTCCAAAATCCATTTTAGTCAACCTTTTCAAAAGATAGAAAAAGTCAAAAGTGCACATTTCAGTTTTTTTTTCAAATCTAGCTTGATTTTTATAGAATTTTGTACAAGGTTTTAAGGCTTAAATCTTGTTGTTACTTGTTCTCTACTAGCTAAACTTTAGTGTCCTCTAGTTCTTTGATTTTTAGGAATTTAATTGTGGGCCCCACAGCCACCCAAAGGCAGCTGCAGGGCAGCCACACCCACTGTTGCAGCAGCTCAGTTCTACCACCACCACTTTGGTGGTGGTTTCTGATCACATCAGTGGTCCACAACCTTTCATTCTTGGTTCTTTGAACTCCCCCCATGGTAGGCTTGAAGTTTTCACCAGTGTTTTAACCTAGGATCTTGTGGACCCCACCTAAATCTAGCCATCAAATCTGTCCATTTCCTAGTATGCAACATGGGTCAAAATAGCTTATTTTGACTCCTTGGCTTATTCTGAGGGTCTCATTTGTTTTTTTTAGCTTATACATGTTCTAAAAACTAATTTGGATCAGTTTCAACCAGAGTGGGTCCCACTTGTGGTCATTTAGCTTATTTTGCCATTTGGGTCAACCAAAGTCAACTGTCACACCTTATTTGCTTATTCTGGCTTATTTTAAGTTTTCAAAAAGTTTGTTTTTATAAAAGTTTGTTGTTTTTAAGTATTTAATAGAATTGTAAAAGAAAAATCAAGAAAAACAAATTTAAAATTAAGTGATAGTTTCTATTTAATGTAATTTAATTTTAATTTTCATTTTTAATTTTTAATTAAGTACTTAGCTATTTTATATTTTTATTAAATTCCTATTATATTAAAGTAGTTATAATAATTTTCTCAGATTTTTATTTTCTCATTTAGTATTAATTAGAATTAACTTTAGTTTTATTAATTATTAATTAATATTAAGTTTAAAATAGCATAATTAGTTTTTCTTAACCAAAACCTTGTTTTTATATTTTTTATAGCTTTTGTAAGTTGTAAAATAATTTTAGAAATTTTCTTAGAATTTTTACTGTTCATTTAGTAATTTTCTTAATTTAAAATAGTTAATTAGATAATTAGTAATTATTTAATAGAAAATTCACAAAAAGACAAAAACACTCATTTTTATTTTTAAAACTTATTTTTAGTTATTTTATAATTTTAGGGATTTTATTTTCACCTTTTTAGTATTTAATTTATATTGTATTATATTTAAGTTGTTTTAATATTAATAATAAGTATTAAATAGTTTTTAATTAATATTAAATAATTAAATAGTGTAAAAAGTAATTTTAATTTTCTAAAAAGTTTCTTTTATTATTAGGATTGTAAAAATGTGATTTTCACTTTTGTAAGTATTTTATTTTGTTAAAACTCGCGTTTTATTTCGTACGTCTACGTTTTATTTAAACGTTACGTACGCGTTTTTAGGTTTTTAACGTTTCTGGTTTTTCCTAGCTTCCCGTCTTATTCATATAGCTTGTTTAAGCTATTTCGTTGTAAATTCCTTAGTTCAATCACACTCAAACCCCTTTTTCATCCAAATTCACCCGATCACGAAACCGTTTGTTTACAATTCACACCTCGTCGGGACATACGACCCGGGGAAACCTTATACTTCCGCGGAGCATTGATCTAGGCTATTTGACTTTGTTGACCATTCCTTGGTCAATATAAGTTAGGTGGTTTGGCATCAATCAACTTTTGGCGCCGCTGCCGGGGAGGTTGTGCGCGTTTATCTAAACGGTTTTTCTGATTAGTGTCTTTGGAATTCGTTCCATTGTACATTTATCCATCCTTGTTCATATTTTTCCATAAAAACCCAAAAATATTTTTCCTTACCCTCTATCCGTTTGATTCTACCTTCTTATACCCCTCTCATGTATAATTCTATATGACATCTCTCGATGACGATTTCTTCAAACAATGGGCCTTTGAGAGCAAAATTGAAAAACTTATGGCCTTGTCAAAAATATCGAGATGTCGTAGTGATTATGATGGACCTTCGATTCCTATTCCCTCTCCGGTGAGGGAAATGAATCAAGAAACCGAGGTGACAAAGGACCCTGTACTTTCCTCTGACGATGGAGGTGCTAAATACGTCCAACCTACGGTTGTCCACGAACCTAAGCTCACAATTGCTCCTAAACCTTCAAAAATTGATCCTAACCTTTCACGGTTTACGGTCAAAAGTTTGTCAAGCATACGTGCTGAGCTTAGGACTGAGACTGAAAAGCACGACTTACCCAACCTTCACGTTTATCAAGAACCTAAACCCGAGACCATAACGGAAGTGGTGGAAATTGCTAGCTCTAAGAGCACACCACTTGTCCCACCTCCAGATTTTGTTCCTTGTGTCGGTTGTGGTGAGCCACTTTTCGGTTTTCCATGTCATTGGTGTACATGTGTGCAATGTGGTAATGATATCCAAAACGGGAGTTGTTTGTTTTGTGGGTCGAGTAATTCATTTACTTATGATCCTAATCAAAACTCATTCAACGACTCTTCAAATTTTTTCGATTACCCATCACATTCATACGAGCAAGAATCATATTACCCAAATTTCAATGATGCTTCGTATCAAGATACACCAATCCAAACTCAACAGTTTTACTGTTGTGAGTACTGTGGAGGTCCTCACTTTAGCTCGGATTGTCAAACAAGGAATCCAATTCCTTGTAACAATTACGACTATTCGTTTTCAGACCCACCTCCACAGCACCAAATGATTCACACAACTCCTTCTGCTACTGACATTATAGTAGAGATTCTTGAGATATTGAAAGAACTTAAGGAGTCGGGTACCACAAAACTTCATAATGCACCCAGTGTTTCTTGTGTGAATTGTGGGGGTCCTCATGATGATTACCAATGTCAACCTTCTGGTTTTGACAAGTCCCCACCCCCGCAATTTTCATTTACTCTAAATTCACATGAGAAATGCATGGCTAAAATATTGACGGAAGAGCAGGTTGCTAAAATTGAAACCATAGATGATTTTGAAAAAGCTGTTACGGAAGCTTATACAAAAGAAAAAGCAGCCAAATCTAGCTCTTTGTTCCGTTTTATTCATGATGACGATGATGATGAGGATTCTATTCAAATGAAAGAATATTACAAAGCTTCATCCAGTTCATCAGTTGAGATTCCTTCCGTGGAAGCTCAGGGAGATAAGACTATGCAAGAATTGCTAGCAGAAGAACACATGAAAAATATAGAATCTATGTGTGCTAGTCTTTTGTATCTCCCTCAGTCTGATGTTATCACACCCGAAGTTCACACTCACTCTCTGATCATGGGGGATGAGCATCTTAGCACTGTTCCTAATAAGGAATCGGACGAATTAATAAAGTCTAATGTTGAGATCCTTGTCCCAATCCCGAGAGAGTCACAGGGGACTTTAGACCATATGTGTGATATTCCTCCTCCTCTATTCTTCCCATCTAATCATGATGAGGTGTTCTCCGATTCTACTGATGACAATTCGTTATCTTGTGAGGACATCGTTTATATGGAAGAATTGTCTTCTGAGCTAGTCAGCTTAGAAGAAGAGAATGACGAGATTGATACTGAAATCAAGGATGAAGCACTTCGGGCAACATTATTGAATGTCGATCTCCTTATTTCTAAAATCGAGGCTTTCAAAATGAAACCTATTTCATCTCCTATCCCCATAAAGGATAGTGACATTGTCTCCGACGATCCTATTCCGGAGTTTGAAGCCTTTACCTTTGATCATATGGGAGAGAAGATTAGTGACAGTACCACTTCTCATTCTCAAATTTCTCTCCCCGAATATGATTTATTTACCTTTGAGGAGTTCTCCGGTGAACTCACTCGTATCATACCTCCACCAGAGTATGATAATTTTTACTTTGATCTAGACAAAGTTGATCTTTGTTTTCCGGAGGGAAATATTCTCAACCTTGAGAATTTGATAGATATCAAAATCCCAACCCTCCCGCCCATAATACGTCTAGATCATACGAGCCTTACTGATGAGATTCATGATACACCAATCATGAATTCTCTTTCCGATGATGATGAATCAATCTTGATTGTCATCAAGATCTTTCTACCTTTCTTCACCTACATGGTGACTTCTCCTGTTCTTCATTCCTTCGGGAGTGAGGACACTATATTTGATCCCGGCATTTTCATGTATCATTATCTTGAGCCGGATACTTATCTCATCGGTGTGGAACTTTCACGTGCTTCAAATGTTTGTCCAAACATTTTGAATGAAAGTCCGATGGAGATCACTTCTTCCACATTCCCCAATGACAAATAAATTAGGGGTCGAGTCAAGCTAGCGACTCGGTAAACAAAAACAGTAGCGAGCTTATAGGGTTTTCACCCTAAGTGTGGGGGAGTCCCCCATGCTATGGTTACAAGAGTGAAAAAACAAAATGGTGTTTTCCACGCTTAGCTTGTAATGTTGCCCTTTTACGTTCAAAATGTCGGCATAATAGCCGGGATTTTGAATATTGAGGACAATATTCATGCTTAGTGTGGGGGGGGGGGGGTATTCGCTATTCTAGCGAATTTTATCACATTTTACTATATAATACCCCCGTTTTTGCCAAAATTTCAAAAATTTTAAAAATTTTTCACTGGTGCTTCAAAATTTGTGTGGTAATCAGTCCGCCTTGTCTAACCGACAAAAGGGATTGGCTAGTCCAGGAGCAAACGGCTCTTGGTAAAGACATATCAAATCCGTTGACGGCTGGCAATTTGCCTAAAATTGTATGGTTCATCAACTCCCCGAAAACAAATGAGTTGGCTAGCCCGCAAGATTATGGCTTGTGGTAAAGGCCGTGGAAAATCCATAATTGGTAATCAGCTTACCAAGATGTTGACTATTCCATCAAGAGCTGGCTAGTCCAGAAGCAAACGGCTTTTGGTAAAGACTAATCAAATCCGTTGACAGCTGGTGGTTTGCTCAAAATCACACGGTTATCAGGTGTGCCACAGTTCTTACACCTGGCTACTCCAGAAGTGATGGCTTTTGGTAAAGAGTTTAAAATCCATTAAGTTTTTCTCAAAAGATTGCTAGGGACTAGCAATAGTTTAGTGTGGGGGATTGATGAGTGTGTAAATACTCATCATTTTTGTCTTATATGAACTGCCAAAACGTCCAAAAACACTCAGTAATGCATCAGAATACTAAAAATATTCCAAAATTGTGTTTTATACGTTTTAGATGCAAAATGTTTAAAAACAAATGAAAAACGAACAAAGTTTGCACAATTGGCAGTTTCAGTCCCTCAAGTTTCAAAATTTGGCAAAACTAGTCCCTGAAAGTTTAAATAAAAGAAAAGTCAACCCAAAGTTTTTAAAAGTCAAAAATTATCAAATTTAGACTTTGGGTGAAAAAGTTTGAGAAAATTACGCTTTTACCCCTCAAAATCCAAAATTGACATAAATGGTCCCTGGAATTTCAGATTTTGGCAGAATTGGTCCCTGGTGGGGTATTTTTGAAAGGAAAATCAATTTTTACCCTTGGGAAATCAAAATGTATCACAAATGGTCCTTGGGTGAAATTTTCAGAAAATTACATGTTTGGTCCCCGAAGTTTGGTAACTTGTCACAATTGCCCCCCGGGAATTTTAAAAGTGAAAAATAAAATTCAAAAAACCCTTGTACAATTGAAGTATGGCAAAAATGGCCCTTGGGATTATAATTTGGAGAATGGCAGTTTTGGCCCCTCATGATTCGGCAAATAGCAAAAATGGTCCTTGTATTTAAATTTCTACAAACCATCCGGACCCTTACTACTTTACCCAAAACCAAAACTGATCCAACACCCCTCAGCGCACCAAGCAACTCAGCCCACCAAGCAACCCAGCCCACCAAACCTTTACTAATACCCGTTTTTTATTAACCCTCGGTCAAACCCCCAGGGTTGACCCTTTGACTCACCATCTTCAACCCCCACTTGATACTAGCAACCTGCTACAACCAATCCAACACTCCATCCTCCTCACCCTCTGCTACCATGCCCATACCCTGCCCCCTCCACCTCACCACTACCTCCAAAATACATTTAATACCCACAATTCCCTCCAAGTTTCCCATTAGCTGCCAAACTCCCTTTTCCCGCCAAAATGCAAGTCAAGGGCTGAGATCAAACAAGGCCATCCAATGGCTCTGAAAAGTGGTGGGAAAGATGGAGAGAGGATGCAGGGACTATAAAAGACAAAGAAAAGTGAAGAATATTAGTTAGTTAGTAGATTTTAATTTTAGTTTGAATGTCGAATTGTACCATTAAGTTTCCTTAGTTTAAATTTTACCTTCTCAAGTGTTTTTCTAATTAATTCAGAGTATTTGGAACCTATTTTCATCAATCAATTCAGTTGTATCTTATGAATTCAGTTTATGTATATTTTGTCTTAAAATCTCAATATCATTGATAGTTGTTAGAAAGTTATTGTTCAATGGTAGTTTAAGCTTATCTCTGCTTACTTACAAGTTTCTCAAAGTTTATGAAGTATAAAAATCAGTTGTACTTATAAACCTCAAAAATACTCAAAATAGAAAATAAATGGATAAAAAATCAAAAATGAGTGGTAATGATGAATGAGGCAAGGAGCTTGGTAAAAAAATGGATGGACTATGGTATTAGTACCTCAAGGGAGGTGTTAGGATGGGTTTCTAGTATCTGGTTACTTGTTCTCAGTTGGTTATCAATTGTAAGCTTTATTTATGATTTTTGCATTTTACTTTACATGTCTTTGTTTCTTGGTTATACTTGCTGAATTATGCTACATGGGAGTAGTTTAGTGGAATTAATGCCTAATATCACTTGTTTATTTGTTTGAATGGATGATTTGTTCCTTTATGATTTACACTGCCAACCATAGCATGTGTATAGTTCTTAGGATTCAATTGTTATCATTGGCATTTTATTGTTTAATTAAGTCCAATATGTCATAATAAGTACTCATGTTTCAGTGTTTTGATCCAAGTATCATTTTCTCTTTGAAAAGAACCAAACAGTACCCAATAAGGGGTGTTTGGCATTGCATTTTCTATGGTGCTTGAGTGATTGTTTTGTGATTGTTCTGTTTTGTGCAAACCATATTAGACCAATTGATGATATTTAAGGCTTAGAATATAGGTCTTTAGTATCAAAAGTCAAAATCCTACCTTTTGCCCACTTAACTGTCCACTGTTGGCAGTTGAGTTCCCATAACCCCCTCACTTGCTTAAAACTAGCCCATGTCACTTAAATCAGTCTTAATACATGTTAACTCATCCATATCAGTAGCTTATATTTGTCCAAAATCCATTTTAGTCAACCTTTTCAAAAGATAGAAAAAGTCAAAAGTGCACATTTCAGTTTTTTTTTCAAATCTAGCTTGATTTTTATAGAATTTTGTACAAGGTTTTAAGGCTTAAATCTTGTTGTTACTTGTTCTCTACTAGCTAAACTTTAGTGTCCTCTAGTTCTTTGATTTTTAGGAATTTAATTGTGGGCCCCACAGCCACCCAAAGGCAGCTGCAGGGCAGCCACACCCACTGTTGCAGCAGCTCAGTTCTACCACCACCACTTTGGTGGTGGTTTCTGATCACATCAGTGGTCCACAACCTTTCATTCTTGGTTCTTTGAACTCCCCCCATGGTAGGCTTGAAGTTTTCACCAGTGTTTTAACCTAGGATCTTGTGGACCCCACCTAAATCTAGCCATCAAATCTGTCCATTTCCTAGTATGCAACATGGGTCAAAATAGCTTATTTTGACTCCTTGGCTTATTCTGAGGGTCTCATTTGTTTTTTTTAGCTTATACATGTTCTAAAAACTAATTTGGATCAGTTTCAACCAGAGTGGGTCCCACTTGTGGTCATTTAGCTTATTTTGCCATTTGGGTCAACCAAAGTCAACTGTCACACCTTATTTGCTTATTCTGGCTTATTTTAAGTTTTCAAAAAGTTTGTTTTTATAAAAGTTTGTTGTTTTTAAGTATTTAATAGAATTGTAAAAGAAAAATCAAGAAAAACAAATTTAAAATTAAGTGATAGTTTCTATTTAATGTAATTTAATTTTAATTTTCATTTTTAATTTTTAATTAAGTACTTAGCTATTTTATATTTTTATTAAATTCCTATTATATTAAAGTAGTTATAATAATTTTCTCAGATTTTTATTTTCTCATTTAGTATTAATTAGAATTAACTTTAGTTTTATTAATTATTAATTAATATTAAGTTTAAAATAGCATAATTAGTTTTTCTTAAGCAAAACCTTGTTTTTATATTTTTTATAGCTTTTGTAAGTTGTAAAATAATGTTAGAAATTTTCTTAGAATTTTTACTGTTCATTTAGTAATTTTCTTAATTTAAAATAGTTAATTAGATAATTAGTAATTAATTAGTAATTATTTAATAGAAAATTCACAAAAAGACAAAAACACTCATTTTTATTTTTAAAACTTATTTTTAGTTATTTTATAATTTTAGGGATTTTATTTTCACCTTTTTAGTATTTAATTTATATTGTATTATATTTAAGTTGTTTTAATATTAATAATAAGTATTAAATAGTTTTTAATTAATATTAAATAATTAAATAGTGTAAAAAGTAATTTTAATTTTCTAAAAAGTTTCTTTTATTATTAGGATTGTAAAAATGTGATTTTCACTTTTGTAAGTATTTTATTTTGTTAAAACTCGCGTTTTATTTCGTACGTCTACGTTTTATTTAAACGTTACGTACGCGTTTTTAGGTTTTTAACGTTTCTGGTTTTTCCTAGCTTCCCGTCTTATTCATATAGCTTGTTTAAGCTATTTCGTTGTAAATTCCTTAGTTCAATCACACTCAAACCCCTTTTTCATCCAAATTCACCCGATCACGAAACCGTTTGTTTACAATTCACACCTCGTCGGGACATACGACCCGGGGAAACCTTATACTTCCGCGGAGCATTGATCTAGGCTATTTGACTTTGTTGACCATTCCTTGGTCAATATAAGTTAGGTGGTTTGGCATCAATCAGAAACTTTTGATCCAGAGCTTGACGACACAATGCGGGACATAAGAACAAAGTTCGAGTTGTTTGGAAGTGATGACTCTGTTGAAAGGAACAACACTCTTAGAAGCTATGAGGTACACCATATCAACTCCATTTCTGATGGGACTTAAAGTATTATGATAAAATATCCTTCCAGTTAGATTTCAATACATAGGAGGTAAAGTATATGCATGTAAGATATATGCATATCAATGCAACTTTAAAAGAGTTGAACCTTATTTTGTTATTTAAGTGTGGATGTCAAAGCTATCGTAGACGGATTTTCCTCTTTATTATTCCGTTCTCAAAAATCATTGTTGAGTAAACTTTAATGGAATTTAAACAATATTGGTGTTAAGATGATTTTTTTTAATTATATTATTATTACTCATATTTTTAGCCTTTAGGAAAGCACTTTTTTTCTAAATTTGACTTATTCTAAATCCCATGCGTTTTGATTCATGACTAAACCCCATGTGTGCACGGGTATTATTCAAGATTTTCTTCAGGGTTGGTTCAATTACATGTAAAGCTCTCTGTTTAGCTTAACTAAGGCATAATTATAAACCTTAATTTGGATTTATCAGATTGAATATTTTTTAGTTTTTGGTTTTTGGTTTTGGGTTTTTTGTTTTTGTTTGTTATGATTATTTGTGTTATTCTTTCTAGAGGAAGGCGATGATGATTATGGGTATGGTTACAAGGGTTATGTTAATTTTTTTATTCATTATTGATTGAAATAGGTTGAACGGCTTTGTAAAGCTACATATTGTGGTATGTCTTGATCCATTTACTTATCGAATTACCTGATTTGGCAACATGAAGAAGGATAGAGAAATAACTGCAAATTGATCATGGTGAACAAGCTCCATGTCTAATGTTTTTAGCATGTGATAGCTTCATAAGTCAGTAACCATCCTCCTATCTTTTGTGTTTCGTTTAGTTTTTCCGAGTTGGGTCGTTACTATACAGAAAAGGTTATTCTGATCAGAGTGTTTTTCCAATGAGGCACAAATTTTACAAAACTTAAGTTTACTGTTTTGGCTAGCTTCATAAAAATGTTTTAACTTAAAACTCAATCTCATTGCTATGAGAATAAGGCATTTTGCAACAGCTGAGCAACTCCGACAAAATTTTGTTCATAAGTAATATTCTGTATGGAAAACAATATTGCGGTTGCAACGTTTGTCCAATGAAGCTCCAGTTTTATAGAACTCGAGTTTAATGTTTTGGCTAGCTACATAAAATTTTGGATATCTATTGCATGTTTATACCCGTTGATTGATATGTCATTTGTTTTTTATACTACACGTAGAGGCAGAAAGTGCCGAAAACGGCATAGGGGTGATCAAACTAATCGGGCGCTACAGTGGTACGCCTCTAACTGATTCTAAATCTGATTATGTAACTCACAATAATGTTCACCTTAAGTATTATTGCTTCAAAGTAAACTTCACAACCAAAAACTATATCATACAACCGTTTTATTAGAACTATGTACAGATATATGTCTTGCAATATCCATAACGCCCAAGCTGAAGGCGTTATGAACTAGAAGAGAGGTGTGAGCAGGTATGTATGCAACACTTAACAGCTCTTTTATAAGGCCAGTGGTGTATTATTGTTTTAAGCTTTGATTTATTTTAGTTGTCAATGTATTTGGTTTTTTTATGCAGGTTAGAGTGAAACCAGGAACTTCTGAAGTTGAGGTTGAAATGTCTGTTCAAGTTGATTATGAGAATTATGATGATTGATGGTGACAAAGCTCTGCCTAAACAGGTTTGTCTTTGTTTGAATGTCCATGTAGTGCGTAAAGTCATGTATAAAACACTTTATGCTATTGGGAACTTTATTTGACGTGGATTTGTATGTTGATGTTACTTTTCTGCCATAAGACATCAAATTAGTAGCTTAAGAAAGCAACTTAGTTTTGGCCCACTAAAGAAAGAAACAGTTACCGGCCTAACTAACGATCTTAAGTTAGAAGCCTATTTTGTAGCTGATAATGGGATGTTACTATTATGGGGAAATCATGAGTGCTTACTAAGCATACGTACATAACCTAAAAGAAACAGTTATAACCATTTGCAGGGTATGTCAAATGCCATGTTTGTCAAGTTATCGCTTAGACCACAAGTAGTTATGAAATATGTGTTTGGTTTTATCCAGAGCAGAATATTATCGACTTTATTGGTTGTGATTCTTTTGTTCCTCTCTCTTAGCAATCTGTTGTGAAATTATGTGGCTTGATGGTGATTTGAATGATATATTGATGTTGTAACATGAAGTATGGGTTAATTTTGTTATACATTGACGAATTGTGTCAATCATAAAGTTTTGTTATCTTTTGCTGATTTAGGAATTTGTTGGATTCAAGATACGTCGCATGTGGTTTTATTGCTATTTTGATAGCATAGATTTATACTAAATTTCGATGAAGTAAGTGTTTTGATGTAAAGTTAACATAGGATTTTGCCAAAGAAAAAGGTGGTGTCGCAAATATTTACATTAACGTTGACATATATAATAATTAGTAATGAGAATAATTTGGTTCTCCTGTTTTAAATTCATCAAAACATGTTTAGTTGAAGTTTCCAGCAGCGGTCTCATGGTGAGGATAAGTGTTAAGAGAAACAATGGATAATATTAAGAAAATCAAATTGAACCAGTAGGAGAGTGCGTAGAATGTGGGAAAGCTAATACATAGCGCTTTAGGTCCACAGATGGATGCGAAAATTAAATTTAGAGTTATCTAAATCATTTGAAATTTGAATCTTACCAAATATTATTGTTTGGAGATACATGACAGAACGTTGGACATGGCAACTGCGGACTTAGACGCGGCAGCTTACTGTAAATATGATGTTGAAGCCTCGATGCCAGGTTTAGGATGATATGGCGAGGTGCACTTAAAAATATTAAATTGTTTCTGAATCTGTTTTAAGTTGTGTAATTGACTGTTGTCCTGGAGAACACAATAGCTACTAAGGTTTTGTATAATTGGATTTGAATTATGTAGATATCAAGTGCATAAAATTGTACAGACTACCAAAGCCGAAGATTAGGCATACGATACCATCCAAAAAATTCAGCTAATACTACAAGTACAAAGAAAGGTAGTGGCCGCAATCTAACCCCACCAGAATTTGTTCACATGCTAAACACACGGTGTGTGCAGTTCCTCGCATGATTGTGTGTTTGCTTGAGAATTAGGAGCAAGAAGATGGATCTGTGTTCTTGTCATGGGTGGGATTGAAGTTATAACTCCTAATCAAAATAGTCCGTATTGGAAAAAAGGTTAAATTAGCCTTACCGAATTTTATAGAACTCTACAATTATTGGTCTTAGACATTCTAAATTTTTTGGCTTATTTCATCAGTTGGTTTCTGGTATTAGGACGTGAGCGGAAAATGATTTATCCAATTGTTAAAACTCCGAATCTTTAAAAATGAGTGAAAATTGGAATGTAATGCTTCTTCCATTATTCATATGTATATTTTAATGCACAATAGCTACTAAATGTTTGATGGATTTAGCAGTTCCAAATGTTTAAGATTTTTGAGATTTTATGTTTTATAAACATGGAGCTGGTATTTGCATATATGCGTTTGAATGATTCACAACTCCTTACATGTTTATATGATACATTGCAATCTGTTAGCATGCATTGAAATATTGACCAAGACAGATTTACCTTTGGAGCAAATCATGATCCATTCAAGCCTCTTCCTATTGTTTGACTCGCGTAGTAGTACACGGGCTTTTAAAAGAAAGTTGATAAATCTATCACTTATAAGGTTAAATTTTTTTTACCATTGAACTATTTTATAGGTGCGCAACAAACTTCTTACATAGCCTAAACTTGATTTTTAGTAATAAATGAAAACTTGAAAGCCTAAACTTTAATCAGCCAAAATATATCACAACAACAAAACCTGTTGTCATGATTAATCAGTTAGGCAAAGTTACCCTTTTGGAAAGTAAAACTTATGTATTTTAATCGATAATAACACTTAATAATTTTTTTTTAGAAAAAACCCCGTGCGTGCACGGGTATTATAACTAGTATGTATTACAGAAATAACATTTTTTTTAATCCATCATACCCTAACACAATAATATATTGTTAGTTAAGTTATTCATTTTTGAATTTTTAACAAGATAACGATATGAATAAGGAGACTAACTGCAAAAACCTTTTTAAAAAAATAGCTTATGGGCTCAATAATTATTTAACAAAGTGAGCCGATTAGAGGTGGCTAGCACCCACTAGTCATCCTACTAGCTCCGCCCTGCCGTCAACCCGTTTAATGTTTTTTTTTTAATTAAAAATTATATATACTTTATTTTACGAGTTAAATTAGTTAAATGGGTTGACCCACAAATCCGTTTAACATATTTAACCCATGTAATGTGCCAGCTTGTTTAGACCTTGAAAAGTGAGGACTTTACTTGGTTTGAGTATGTGTGGCAATGAGTTCAAACCCTATGGATTAGTCGGCTAAAAAGGTCGGAAATCATGGTTAAAATAAAAATAAAAAATACTTGTTTATATAAACGGGTTAAATAAGTCAACCCAAAACCCGTTTAACCTATTCAACTCGTATAACCTATTTAACCCGTCAACCCATATAGTTTAATGACACATTTTAATTAGTTTCATTCTAGATCCATATCTTGCGAGATTTTTACAAAACTTGTTAGGCGTTCTTTAAACATAATATCATATTCTTTTCACACAAATCAATTATCGTAAGCTCATAATCTCCTCCTATACATTCATCTTTCGTTGTATATTAACATGCATATTAGATAGTTTAGGGGGTTAAGCGTTACTTGTAATCAATATGGGTTTGCCTTACAAAACAAGCCAGGACTAGACTCGGTTTCCTTATTGTAATAGGAGTCGAATTCCCCCTCACTTATAAAAGGAGATGAGGGGAGGCATAACTTGTACGGTTCATTCTTTTCTAGTTTTTTTCAATAAACAAACGCTGAGAACATTCGTGAGTACCATTACTTTCTGTCGATAAGTGTTCATTGGTGTGTTTCGTGTTCTTAACAAGTCGAATTCCGCATTCTAGTTTCTAGGTTGTTGATAAATATGAATATGAGGCATGAGGATGTAGGATTCAGTCTCGATTTGTGTAAACAACCTGGTTATCGCAAAACTGGAACTACTATTGCTTGCTTGATCTATAAGGTACTATACTCGATCCGTAGTATGAGCTAGATTAGATGTTTTGTTAAACTTAATTATAATTATGAGGTTTAGGTTCAATGCTTTTTAATTGTTATGTTTATATAACTCAGTAGCTATTGGAACTTTTCACACCTAGGAGATTTCCAACCATTTATGTTTCAGCATTACATTCTCGAACCATGATTTTAGTTTACATCTTAATTCGTATGACATGAAAAAAAGGCTATAAAGTAACTAGAAAGAAAATAAATCACGACCTTCCTAGTTATTGGGAAGTATACTTGGCATATATTCCATCTAAGATGACAATGATGAAGGAAAAACACTTGGGTATGCATCTCGTGTGCTATCCATGAGGCAAAAAAGTTATTAAAACAATGCCTACTATGATTACTATACTTTCTCCCGTGTCTAATTATCTTAGTTACCTCTTCAGGATGGTGTCATTCTTGCGGCAGATACCAGAGCCACAAAGGGCCCGATTGTTGCCGACAAGAACTGTCAGAAAATCCATCCTATTGCACCAAATATCTACTACTGTGGAGCTGGAACTGCTGCTGATACAGAAGCTGTTACAGATAACATCAGCTCTGAGCTGAAGCTTGACATAAGTCATACTGGCCGGGAATCCAGGGTTGTAACAGCACTTGCACTATTGAAGTCTCATCTTTACCGCTACCAAGGTCATGTATATGCTGCTTTGGTACTTGGTGGAGTTGACGTGACAGGCCCACATCTACATACTATCTACCCCGATGGATCAACCGACACACTTCCATTTGCCACCATGGGTTCTGGATCTCTTGCCGCAATGGCTATCCTTGAATCAGAGTATCGTGAAGGGCTAACAGTGAGTTACCACATCATCTTTTTTTTTTTTTTTTTTTTTTTTTTTTTTTTTTTTTTTTTTTTTAATAATTTTTTACTCCTACCCTTTTTGGTTCACTGAAACGTGTAATTTTTATACAGAGGGACAAGGGAATTAACTTGGTAACCAAGGCGATCTGCTCTGGCATATTTAATGACTTGGGATCTGGAAGTAACGTTGACGTGTGTGTTATAGAAAAGGTCTGTTTCTTTTTCTCATTAGTGAGTGTCTCGACCCAATTGTTGATTCCATGGTATCTGAAATATATTTTTATGACTATTTGCAGGGTAAGACGGAATTCTTGAGGAATCATTTGACTCCGAATCCCCGCACTTACATCAGTACAAAAGGCTATACCTTTTCCAAAAAAACTGGTTAGTATTTCCATTAACTATTTATTGTTTTAAAAAAAAAGAAATCTATATTTCTTGCATCTGTCACTGATGTTCTAATCTGCATTTACAGAGGTTCTGTCTACAAAAATTACACCGCTGAGGGAGCTCGTTGACGTAGTTGAAGTGGGAGGAGACGCCAAGGAGGAATAAGTATGTTATTTTTCAAGGTGTACTTTGCATGTTATGTACTCTTGTATTTTAGAATCAGTTGCTTGACTTTTCAATGATGATTTTAATGACACTGAATCCAGTTATTTGCCATCAATTCATGTTAAGATTGTTCAATTCCGTAGTTTAAAATTTTGCTTCACGTATATCACGGGCATTAGCCCTTTACATATTGATTACCAATGTGCTTATGAATGTGTTGATCCGAGTAAGTTATGTTTTAGGATAATGTGTCAGAGTCGTAAATTAAATAATAGCTAAAAAGGTATTGGGTCTAACGGGTCAAAAGCGTTGAAAGTTTGTGTTGACCATACAAAACCTCCTATAGATCATTTTATTAATGAAAGGCTGAAAAGATGTTAGTTTTATATTTGAAACAAAAATAGCATTTGAAAGGTTTACGGGTCGAAAAAGATAACTTACCTTGAAAAGGAGATTGGATCGCTGAAATCTTCTCCAGAAAAACTTGAATTCCTTCCGGTCTCAGTTTAAAACCCCATAAAACTCTTCCATCCCAACTACACCTTGCCTAAATAATAGCTACGCAACAATCAAGGTCATGGTCAGCTGCCCATGCCAAGAAACAATTCAAGTACCTAGTGTTGTTGTCATTTTTGCCCCTTTGATCCACACCCCATTCACTTACAAACAAAGGTCAGAACTTTGTTGCAAGGGCGTAACACGGAACAGTTTTAAGGCTTCTAAAGATGTGATTCGTATTATATCATGTCTACATTTAAAAGCACGTTCAACTCTTAGTTCAACCACATGAAACTTGCATTCATAACAAAGTACTCATTCCGTCTGCACCATCCATTCCGTTGATATCACATATTCACATGGTTTCCATATTTCTACATCCCCATAATCTATTACTATTTAAGATGGTCACAAACATTTCATCACCAGTGTTTACGATGGTACTCCACTTCTTGCATGCATATCGCCGACACTTTTTTTTTTTTTTTTTTTTTTTTTTAACCTATTTACAAAATATTGTTCTCCTTCCCTTCATTATCACCCTGATCTTATATCTGGATCATATCCTATTCGAATACTAATGCAGATTAGCAAAAAACATGAGATGAAAAATGCATCATGTTGTCTAGATAATTGGATGAGTAGATGTCGTTTTCTAATGCTTTTAGCTTTATGTAGGAGAGTAGTTGGACTCATCTGAAATGGAATAGGAGTCGGGTTCTTTTTTTTTGCAGAAGTCGGGAACGTTTGTAGAAAAAATTGACTCTTTTATTGTCCAAATGAATGGTTGTATCATATGAATGAACATATGGTTAATAAATTCCATTGCACTTCTATTGGTTGACAAAAACGTTATTTAAATGCTAATGTTTCTTTGTCGATAATAGATTCTGCATATTGATAGATACAGGATGCTAACTTTATAAAATAGTAAATCAATATAACATATTTATAATTGTTTTAGTATACTGACTCTTGATGGTCGAATCTTGCGTTGAAAACGTCGGATCTAAAGTCTAGAGTAAACAATTATGCATGTGACCAATTTTAACCATTTAACCTTAGCTACTTTCATTTTACGCCTTTGACCTTTATCAGCTAATACAACACAGCTTGATCTGTTTTTGTATGATTGGGCTGAAATTAACATCACTTGAATTCAAACATATAATCTCGTTTTTTTCAGATTAAGATGGCTCTTGTAGAAGAGTTTGGGTTCAAGATTCCTGATAATGAAGCACGCATTATAATGCAAGAATGGTTTTTAATCACCTTTGTGAAACGATCAATGTCTATCGTAAACTATTCAACTCAAGAAAATTTTCATGATATCATCATCATCATCATCATTTAAAAGTGTGTCATGCCTTTACATGAGACTAATGAGAAAGGCTTGGAAATTAAAGATAATGAACTGAATGAAGCTTTTGGTCCACTAATTGATCATGTCCATGAATCTGATATGTTTGGACAAGGAAAAAGAAAGAAGAAAGGGAATCTATGGCTAAAAGACTTTGTGAGCAAATGATAAGCCTTCTACTATCTCATATCTTTATTTAATTGTTTTTCCTTATAAGATCAATGTTGTTAGAAATGAGGGTGGTTAGTCAAGTGCCTCCTATGGCCTTATATAAGCTTTGTAATTTTACTAAAAAGGCATCAATGAAAATATTACAATTTCTTTCATTCTCATCTCCTTCTTTTATAACCTAACTCCTCATCCCCAATTCTTATGCTCCCCAACTGTTAGAACCCTATCCCTGACAAAGTGCATGTGCTAACACAATCTCAGGGATTATTAGACTTTCAGCAACACGTACTTTCCAAAATTGCAAAAAGTTCCATCAAGTCCAAACCACTTATATTAACATTACGCGTAACATTTCTGAAAGTATAAAGAACGAAACACAAGGACTTTAGACATCAGATGATCAACATATCAGTTTGAAATGACTAATGAGTCTGACATAGATAGTTTACAAAACACAAAACATAAAACAATCATCCATAAGAAATTATCAAGTACATCAATCACAAAGTGATCATAGTATCAAACACGACACTCTTCGTATTCAAATATTAATTCATTGACGTGTAAAACATGTTGAAGATAAGCTTAGGTTATACCTTAGACCCGTTCTTGTATGTGTTTGTTACCACTCATCTTCCTCTTCTTCCTCGGTCTCTCTCTTTTCCTGCAATCAAAATCGGGATTTTATAAAAGAAGAAATAAATTTCGAATTCCAAATTGGGTACAATGTGCAGAATAACAGACAATTAAGTCCCAAGTCGGCTAGGGAAAAAGAATTGCAAAGTTTCCGTGTTGTTGTTCCAAAAATACCCCTAATTTTCACCCTTTACACTCTTCAAAGGTAGCGTAGTTATACAAAGAGAGCACTTATGATGGCTTTATTTGAAAGAGTAGCTTTTATGAGGCGCATCCTGCCAAATTTCCATTTAGAGGTTGTTTGGATTGTTGTTTAGTTTAATGGATGTTTGGATTTCTGTTTAAATCCAAGTATTAATCATTGTATTAAAAGACAGATGGTGAAAGAAGAACATATTTAGCAGAGCTCACCTTAACTCTCCATGCTTTAACACTGCTCTTGTTATTCTTTGCATGACTTGGTCTACCATTATTAATGGTGATCTTGTCGTTCTTTGTGTGGCTTGGTCTCCCAGTACTACCAGTGCTCTTGTTATTCTTTGTACAGCTTGGTATCCCATTATTATTAACATAAGGAGATACAAGGGTTGGCACAAAGAGAGGACACGAAAGATCTTTCTCATTGTGAGACAACCATACATCATCATCACAACAGAAAGTTGGTATCCTGTAGTCATTACTATCCTTAAGCATACAGTGTATAGCAAGATCCTTAATCTGATGTACATAATTTGTGATTGGCGAGAGTTCCCAAGACGGTTTGCCATTGCAGTTTTTCATAACCCAAATCCTGTCCGAGGAATCCTCGACAGTATAGCTCGTATCAAAAAATATGCATAGACTGCCTTCGTAAATCCCCAGTGCATAATCACAAAAATATCTCGAGACATCAGGTTGGGGAATTTCTCTAAATTCCTCTTTAGCTAAATTGAAAGACACAAGTGATGCCTTTTTGTCCCGGGTATCATTAGGGGTATGCCAAAACCAGTGAAGTGCCCCATTGAATAAGATACCAGGCACGGCTAGTGGACTATCATCAATATCAAACAGCTTATCACCACCCCTATAATTGATTTGTCCAAAATATTTCCAAATATTTGATTTCAAAGATAATATATGAACATGTGTAAAATTTCTTTTGCATGTCGCCATAACAACTTTGTAATCATCTGTGGATGAATCATAACCAAAACCCAAACGTCGATCATAGTACCGGTCACTTCTAGGATGCTTTGGTGGCCGTGCAAGTTCTCTAAACTCTCTAGTCCAAGGATTGGTTACAATAATTCGATTAGATTCTTCGTTATATATGCATACAAGGCCATTGGAAGAACCTTCAATACTCCACCCCTCTGTATATCTGATTGTATTTGCATTCATAGCGATCCTTCTTGTATTAATGTCCTCTTTGTTGCACATAAATTTACGATGAGTTTCAACAAAAGTTGGACTTGAAATCAAAGAATACCATGACTTACAAATGCTTTTGCATCGGAGAAGATCTTTCTCTGGCAATTTTAAAAGTATCTCCTCGACAACATCTAACACTACCATGTCTATCAATAAGAATCGATTAACACCGTACGATACGTTCTATAGGGTTTTGCCAAAAGTATATATACAAGTGCATGCGTGCTAGGTTTTAAAGCCCAGCCCATTCACATGCATTAGTTCGAATTTTTCACGGTAATGGACCAAAATATGTAAGTGTCGTAGAGTTTATTTATTTATTTTATTTTTTTTGTTAAACAACACAAACCAACGAGCACATGTTTGTGTTCATGTTCTATAAAGTAACATTACACACATTTCTAGAAGTATAAAAAACGAAACACAAGAACTTTAGTCATCAAATGATCAACAAATCAGTTTGAAATGAGTTGGACACAGAAAGTTTTCAAAATACAGAATACAAAACACAAAGTGAGCGTAGTATCAAACACGATTCTTATTAAAATATTGGGCAAATGATATTAAAAGGTAATATACTTGCCACAAATTCATCGAATGGGTAGTGAACTATTTTTTTTCATTTTGAAGGTAATTTTCTTTCAAATTCATCATCTTTAGGGTATTTTGCAAAATTTTTGAACAATTTTGCCCTTCGGGAAAAAAAAATTTGTATTAGCTATGAGGGGCAAAATTGTCCAAAATTTTTACAAAATACCCTAAAGATGATGATTTTAAAATAAAATTACCCTCAAAATAAAAAAAAAAAAATAGTTCACTACCTATTCGATGAAATTGTGGCAAGTATATTACTTTTTTTTATTATTTACCCTAAAATATTAATTCCTTGACTTCCTCGAGCTCTCTCTTTTCCTGCAATTGAATTCCGAATTTTATAAAAGAATAAACAAATAACGAATTCCAAAATTCGGTAAAACTTGTAAAATAACGGACTAGGGGAAAGTATATATGTTATTATTGTATTAAGAAACGGATGGTGAAACAAGAACATAATAAGTAGAGCGCACTCACCTTAATATAATACTCCCAGCGTTTGCAGCAGTGCTCTTGTTATTCTTTGTGTGACTTGGTCCACCAGTATTAATAACATAAGGAGATACAAGGGTTTGCACAAACATAGGAGACCGAATATATTCCTTACTCCTAGACAACTGTATATCTGTATCATGTTGTCTAGATATTTGGGTGAGGAGATGTCGTATTGTAAGACTTTACCCTTATGGAGGTAGCTGGACTCATCTAAATTGGAAGAGAAGTCGGGTTCATGTTTTGCAAAAGGATGGAACGTGATTAGAAAAAACTCGACCCTTTTATAAAGGAGAGAAACTAAACCAATGTAGCAAAATACATATTACTGTTTTAAAAGTCATAAGGGATCACTAGTTGAAGTCCGACTCCATAAAAAAATTCTGCTAATATTTGTTCCGTTGGTTATTGATGTCAAGTCCCCATGAGTTTTCTATTCTGATCCTAACGTTTGTCCAATTCTTGAAATAGCATCATCTGTTGATCAAGCATGCTATGGTCCACAGTGGCTATCAAGGATAAATCGAATTTGTTTGAAAATGTCATTTAAAGAAGAATAATTTAACTTTTCTGAGTATGGGGGGTACATTTTTGCATATGACCACTTTCAAAAACACACACTTCCAAACTTTCCAAACACAGCTTTTGTTTATGCATTTAAGTGTTCCAGTGAGCTAAAACCCAAGCAGTGGTAAGTTTCTGTCACAATCTTAAATCCATTATTTTCTGTTTTTTAAATCTAACTAGTAACCATAACTATGTTTCATGCAGATCCAGTCACAAAACGGAGTTTAAGGATGGCCGTAGAAAATGTTCGTATGATGGATGGTAAAATGCTTAACTCCGTTTTACAAACTTAAGATTTACATTTAATCTATGATGAAGGGAACGGAAAATTTCCCTGAAAAGAGTATGATTTTGCAAGATTTACATTTAAGGTATAATGAAGGGAACGAAAAATTTCCCGTTTATGGGTTATTGTTCATGTCCCATTTATCCCAAATCCAGTAAAAACCAGGCTCTCGAATATAATTACAGATTAGGCTAGGTTGGGGGAAAATTCATCAGATGCAATAGATGACGTTTAGTCATGCTTTTAGTTTTAAGAAGGAAGATCGAGTATTTGGACTTATCATATTGGTTTTGCTGTAGGCTAGTTTCATTGAAATACTAACTACTTCTGTAATACATTAATATAAAAAATTGTTTCTTTGGTATCGTGCATTGACAAACAGATACGTTATAGGATTGTAGCCAGATTTTGCACCAAAATGTTTTATACATGAAAATGGGTCAATGGAATTTGTTAGATAGATATAGAATAGTAGCAATTTAACATATTTAGTACAACTACTGCATACGAGACACTAAGGTGGTCGAATCTTGGGTTGAAAACTTAGGATAAAAGAGTCAAGAGTTAAGAAGTATGTTTTTGACACTTTTTAACGAAAACCCTAAACTGACCTGTTTTCATATGATTGGGGTTGAACTTACGATTTATGTTGATTTGTCACGTTATTTACTTAATAAACATAAGTGTCCACTTCTAAACTGATCAGACACAGTACAGATTGTGATGGCTCTTGTAGAAGCGCACATTATAATGCAAGAATGGTTTTTAATCACCTTTGTGAAACGATCAATGTATATCGTAAACTATTCAACTCAAGAACATTTTCATGATATAATCGTCATCATCATTTAAAAGTGCATGTGCTAACACTTCCCAAAATTGCAAAAAGTTCAATCAAGTCCAAACCACTTATATTAACATTACACCTAACATTTCTGGAAGTATAAAAAACGAAACACAAGGACTTTAGTCATCAGATGATCAACATATCAGTTTGAAATGACTAATGAATTGGACATAGATAGTTTAGGAAACACAAAACATAAAAAACGATCGTCCATAAAAATTATCAAGTATTACCCAAAAAAATAAAAAAATAAATTAAAAATGATCAAACACAACACAATTAATACCCTCCCCTTCTTCTTCCAGAAGGATTCTAACAATCTCTCTTTTCCCTGCATATGAGATTTCCAAAATTAACCAGAGGGAACTTATTAAAGATTCTGAGACGTGTAAAATATGTTGAAGATAAACTTAATTAAGTTATACCTTAGACCCTTTCTTGTATGTGTTTGTTACCACTCCTCTCTCTTCTTCCTCAGTCTCTCTCTTTTCCTGCAATTGAATTCAGGATTTTATAAAAGAAGAATTTAATAACCAATTCCAAAATGGGTACAATATAATGTCTAGCATATCGGACAATTAAGTCCCAAGTCGGCTAAAGAAAGGTAAAACATTTTTAACAATGTTTTTGTGTTGTTGATTCCTAGGTGTAGTGCTTCTCCTCTGCTTCCTATTGGTACTAGTGGACTAGGATTGACCTGTAATACTAGAATCAACATACTTATTTCTACGAGTTCGAAAGCTTTATTAAACTCCTAATACTCGCCTCCTCATAAGCAGCTGATGCTCTCGTTCAACAACCTTGGCGAAGCATATATAGTAAAATGATAAGAAACTAACTGGCTCAACTAAGATTGATTTTACAGCTCACGAGTCATAATGTACCCTCTCACAAAAAGAGACTTCATAAGTGCATTTTTTTATAACCACGCTCCCTTTTTCAACATGCAACGGATGTTCTGAAAATACCCCTAATTTTCACTCTTTACACTCTTAAAGGGAGCATAACTATACAAAGAGAGCACTTATGAGGCATATCCTGTCAGATTTCCCTTTTGCGGTTTACATATTGAGTGACTGATCAGAAACAAAATTTCATAAAATAACTAGAACTGACCTTACAAGTTACAATCCGCTTCCATGAGTCATTAAAACAATTTATACGGATATAAAACAAGTATAAATCATTGAGACGGATGGTGAAACAAGAGCATAATAAGGAGAGCTCACCTTAACACTCCAGGCTTTAACACTGCTCTTGTTATTGCTCTTGTTATTCTTTGCGTGGCTTGGTCTCCCATTATTAATGGTGCTCTTGTTATTCTTTGCGTGACTTGGTCTCCCATTACTAACACTGCTCTCATTATTCTTTGCGTGGCTTGGTCTCCCATTACTAACACTGCTCTCATTATTCTTTGTACGGCTTGGTATCCCATCATTAATATTATTAACATAAGGAGATACAAGGGTTTGCACAAACATAGGAGACTGAATATGTTCCTTACCCCTAGACAGCTGTATATTCTCATCACAAAAGTAAGTTGGTGGCGCCGTTATCCTATACTCATGCACATTACTATCCTTAAGCATATAGTGAATAGCAAGATCCTTAATCTCAAAATAATCTGTGATTGGCAAGAGTTCCCAAGATGGTTTGCCATTGTAGTTTTTCATAACCCAAATGTTGCAAGGGTGATTATGGACACAAAAGAATCCTCTTTACAAAATATGCATAGACGGCCTTCGATAATCCCCAATGTGCTACACTTATACCAAACATATCTCTTGTCATCAGGTTGGGGAATTTCTCTAAATTCCTCATTAGCTAAATCGAAAGACACAATTAATGCCTTTTCGTACAGGGGATATGTAGCATCAAACCAAAACCAGTGAAGTGCCCCATTGAATAAGATACCAGGCGTGTCTGTCCCGGACCTATAATTGGTTTGTCCAAAAAGTTTCCATGTATCTGGTTTCAAAGATAATATTTGAACAAGTACCCTACCATAACGCGTGCATATAGCCGCGACAACTTTGTAATCATCTGTGGATGAATCATAACCAAAGCCCCAACATCGCACATACCCTGACGTAGGAAGAAGGTCTGGTGGCTCTGCAAGTTCTCTAAACTCTCTAGTCAAAGGATTGGTTATAATAACTTGACTTTCGTATCCAGTTCTATACATCATGCATACAAGGCCATTGGAAGAACCTAGCATACCCGTTTCCCACGTGTTTGGAATCATAGCGATCCTTCTTGTATTAATGTCCTTTTTGTTGCACATAAATTTACAATGAGTTTTAACAAAAGAAGGACTTGATATTAAAGAATACCATGACTTACAAACGCTTTTGAATCGGAGAAGATCCTTCACAAGCAATCTTGACAGTATCTCCTCGACAATATCTAACACATCCATCTCTTATCAATCAATTAACACCGTGCGTACGTGTTCTAAAGGGGGTTTTGCCAAAAGTATATATACAAGTGCATGCGTGCTAGTTTTTAAAGCCCAGCCCATTCACATGCATTAGTTCGAATTTTTCACTGTATTTGCCCAAGACATGTAAGTGTCGTATAGTTTTTTTTGTTAAACAACACAAACCAACGAGCACATGTTTGTGTTCATGTTCTATAAAGTAACATTACACAACTTTTCTAGATGTAAATTCTTGAGTATCATATCATACTATACACACACATTATCCATTTTATCCTTATATGAACATGTGTATGATCAATTACATATGTGTATGTCGAATTATCGATCTACGACTACAAGCCAATGAACTATAAGGATAATGTGAATTTGCAGGGTCTGCTGTGTGATAGGAAATCAAAGGCATAATCGAAAAGCAAGAAAACTAGAGAAATCGATATGCTACTTCTGCTTCACCACCAACAGTAAAAAGCACATAATTTGATCCAACACGAGCATGATATACAGACGCACGTAGGCACACAACTCTAACTAATAACTTGTAGGTATCGTTATTCGTTATGAATAGAAACTGATCTGTAGAATATGATTCAAACATTTTTCATTAGTCATATTACAATGTCAATGGTATACTCTTGGTCCCCCACGACAAGTGAACGAGACCCTTCTTCTATAATCATCAACCCATCTTCATTTGCGCTACTAAAGTGCTCACATGGCTTCACAACAAATTCAACCTGGCCTCTTTTCCGTGTTCCTAAACTCACTCTCTGATAGCCGACCAACTTTTTGATCACATGTCCATTCAGATCCTTACCATTCCACTTCGCAAACAGTAAGACTGTGTGATTGCTTGCCTGCCCGTGGTTCTCGACACCAACCACCACTTTGAAGTTGACTTTCTCACACGAGCTACTCTCAACTTCCGAAACTAACATCTGACGAGAGGCTGATAGTCCTTGGTTTGAGTGAATATTAATCTTGTTTTGGGGACTCGAAACAAACTTGTAGGAATAGTTTGAGTAACTAAGACCATAACCAAAGTCAAAAACTGTTTTCCCGTTGTAGAATCGGTATGTACGACCAGGGTAACCAGATGATGGGTCGGGTCTCATTCGCATGTCCGTCATTTCCACATTTGAAAATTCTTTTGGATACCATGTCATCGGTAATCTTCCTCCTACAACGAGGAAAAAAAAAACTTAGCTTTGACTTTTAACGTAAAAGTCAAACAGGCTACTTTTCAAAACATTAGCTAAATATGGCTTGTTTTACATAAGTGAAACCACACAATTAGTTTGACTTTAAAAGTCAAAGTGGAAGCTCACCTGGATTATGATCACCGAATATGATTTCAGAAAGAGCGAGTCCGCCAGCTTCACCAGGGTATCCAGCCCATAATATACTCCCAATTTTCGCATCATCTTTAGCAAACGAAACATCCACAGGACCACCACAGAGTAAAACAAGCAAAACCGGATTCTTTGCAGCTTTAGCGACTGCAGAAACAATATCCTCTTGCTTCCCCGGAAGACCCAATTCAACCCGATCATGCTTCTCCCTTTCTTGACTTTGATCCAAACCCATCACCAGAATTACATAATCTACCCGTTTTGCTATACCGACAACTTCATCAATGGCTATATTAGTACAGTTTACAAAATCAATACACCCTTGGTGAAACTGTGTGTTCTTAACATAGTTTTTTATAGCTTGAAGAATTGTGATATTTTTGCAGGCCACACCCTCATAGTTTCCGAGCAAAGTGTCGGTTGTGTTACCATTTGGGCCTATGACAGCAATGGAAGTGGTTTTGGTTTTTGAAAGTGGGAGAAGATTTGCTGAGTTTTTCAGCAAAACGATCCCGTTTCGGGCAGCTTCAAGGGCTAAGTCCTGGTTCTCTTTAGAACACACTTGGTCTGGTCCAAGTTTTCCATATATGCCATCTTTTGGGTTCCCATTGAACAAACCTAACCTCATTCTAATGGTAAATAGATTTACAAGAGCTCTGTCTATATCTGCTTCTGTTATTTTGTTCATTTGGACTGCTGATTTGGTGTATTTCTTCAAATAGGAACCACAGTTGACATCCATCCCTATAAGTGATACGAAATATGTCATTAGTACGTTGTGTTGAATATTTAAGGAAATTTTACTGATACACAAGATAACTCATTAAGGTGCACATAATAATAAGTCTGAGCTCGGAAGCTTATAACAGCAATGCCGAAAAGCAATGCAGTCATGCTAGTGTCACGTGACTTGTACTTATGATAGTGGAACAACAAGAGAATCCAAACATTACCTGCTTTAAGAACACTGGCAACAGCATCTTCGGGT
Organism: Artemisia argyi; assembly: GCA_030686995.1. Classification (NCBI taxonomy): domain Eukaryota; kingdom Viridiplantae; phylum Streptophyta; class Magnoliopsida; order Asterales; family Asteraceae; genus Artemisia; species Artemisia argyi. The sequence continues at coordinate 174,993,257 of CM060695.1, forward strand.
AATTTTGAATATCCTTGAACATCATGCATAATAGCGACTGCATCACAGTCAGATGCAATGTACCTGTGATCATAGAAACAAGTTACACAAACACAACAGAATCACCACTTGGATTTTCGGGTTGCTAAAAACGCTCGGTGGATTTTCTGGTTAACAAAAACTTAAATAATGGAAATGCCGATACCCTTTAAAGTTCCAAGCTTCACGAGCCGTCTTTGTCAAAAGATTGTAATCAGCGCAATTTGGCACACCATTGACTCGATTATAAGCACACATTATCCCACTAGCTTGCCCTTGTTGTACACATTTCTGAAACGGTGGTAAGTATGTATCTGCAAGATCTTGTTGACTGATCTGCATATCCCGCCCCACAAAGTACAATCATCATTACACGACATAGCTCTATTTCACAGCTCTAAAGTGCACGAGAGAAACTTACATTGGCATCAAAGTTGTAACGATTAGCGGTTTTCCAGTTATCTAAATCATTGGCAATGAAATGTTTACAGCAAGCAGAAGCTTGAAGGTGATCAGAATTTGGGTCGATTTTTCCACCTTCAAAAGAGTCTCCTTGAATCCCTCTGACATATGAAACCGAATAATCTCCAACGACCAACGGGTCTTCACCAGGTGTTTCTTGTCCTCGGCCCCATCTTGGGTCTCTTAAGACATTGATGTTTGGTGCCCAAAATGTTAGTCCTCTTGCTTGACCATTATTGTACATTGCTCTTGCTTCTCTCCCAATTGCCTAAATGTGCATTAAAAATATCATTAAACCTTTATGAATGGTTTTGTAAAGTCATCGCTGTTATGAGAAGCCGAGAAGGTAATCAAATTGATCGGTCTTACAATATAAAGTTCATGCTGCGCACATTAGACTAGTATTCAGCTACCTATCAACTCAAAAATGATATGTTCTATTTGTTTCATATTCGACTAAATATCAACTGTTTATTTAATCAAGATGGAACCTAATTATAGATCAGCAAGGATCTATTCAGTATTCTGCTTAAATAGTGACTAACCAATATTAGAACCTAACATCAACAATAAGTATCATTTATTCTGATACAACACAAACAGTTTCGAGTATTTGGGCTTCCTTATCCAAACTTCAAACCACTTATCTGATAGTCTATAATGGGTGAATTCAGGGCAGAGCATATTTGAGCATTTTGGAGTGTTTTAGCATTTACGATAATAAGCTTGTTTGGCAAAACGCAAATAGCATTTGCAGATTTTTTAACCGCTACTTTTTCTAATACTACCCAAAGAAGCATTCAAATTCTAACGCTACCTTTACTTCCTTTTACACATTATAACTTTAGCTACAGCTACGATACCAAACACTTTTATAAATTAAACAACTACTCCTAACTGGTACCTTACATATCACTACTAGTTTTACCAAACATAATGTGTTTCCATTTTCCAATAAGTAATTCAAAATTGTTTGGACTGTGTTTGGATTGCGTTTCGAATGAGATTTTCTAACTATTGGTTTTTCAAACCCACTTCTGAAAAGGAAAAACACACTTTTTGAAACAATCTTTTTGCCTTTTTGACACAATTAACCACGACCAAATGGCCTAATGGTAAGGTGTTTGACCTCCTCTCAAGAGGTCAAGTGTTCAAACCTCACTAAGTAAACATTTGAGGGTAGCAGGGAAGGGTCAGAAACAGTCACGGGGATACCATGTTTAGGCCGCGTACATTTGAGTTTAAGCTTATGTGTGGCTTATGAGCTTCTTTGTTTTTCGGCTTATAGTCTATAAGCCTCATTTTTTTGGCTTATTTTGAGATTCATGGACTTATATAAGTTTATTATGATATGATGAACTTATATAAGCTAATCCCATAAGTGTCCAAATAAGCTGGAAAATTGAGGCTTATAAAGTATAAGCCAAAATCAAATAATTAAGCTCATAAGCCCGCATATAAGCTTAAACAAACACCCCCTAAATAACAAATCAAAACACTCAAATTCTCAAACAAAGAAAGCACATTTGATCACCTGCCCAATCCTATACCAAACCCTCTTATCAAAACTCGCAGCAGTCAAGACAACTTGAGGAAACATAGTAGTAGCCGTAATTGTCCCATTAAACCTGACACCTTTGCCATGTCTAGAAACCCCATGCAAAGCCTCAGACCACCACTCATACTCACTCACTCCAAGCCTTTCCACCCCAGATGCTCCATTCACCAACTGCATCACTTTCTCATCCAACGTAAGGCGCGAAACCACGTCGAATGCTCGTTCTGATATTGGCAAAGTGAAGTTGCAAAATGGGTACGATGGAAAAGTTGATGAGGAGGGTTTGCATGAAAAAGGTGGCTCAGTTTGAGATGGCTCGGTTTTCATGATGAGGGTGATTATGATCAGGATGAGTAAAGAGATGTGAGTATTTGGTTTCATGGTTTAAGGGTTTTGGAGTGGTTGGATATTAGGTTGAAATGTTATAAGTGTGATGCAAAAAGTTACAGTTACAGGTTTGAGTGTGTACTGCAGGCGCACTGCCTAAAGAGGACATACATAATGGGAACTCACGTGGACTTGTTTTGTCTCATTGGGTGGTTATGATTTTGGGAGTGTTTGTGTAGGGTTTATTATTTATTTGTTTGTTTGAAGATAAAAGAAAAAAAAAAATCAATTACCAAAAGCAACCTTTAACAAATCAAATTACTAATATCGACACTATAAATTCACATTACGAACAACGACATGGGAGAGCATTTCATGTTTTGCTCGCCCCTTTTTTGCTCGCCCCCTTTTTGCTCGCCCTATTTATGCCCCCTTTTGATTTTACTAGCTAAAAAAACACATACGGTCCCCAATTGTCTTTGGTCCCATCTTCATTTTACACACTGAAAAAACACATTCGGTTGTAATAAGAGTTTGTTAAAAAAATCACTAAAGATAATTTTTATTTATTTTAGCTTAGTATCGGAGATGTTTTTTGTGCATAAAAAATGGAGAGCACAAAAATTGGAGAGCAAATGAAATTTGCTCGACACACATTTTTGTCCACATACTTTAAATTATGGCAAGCAACCCATATGGCAAAGAAAACTAAATTATGGCAAGCAAACTATTTTGCTTGTCATGTCTAACTATGACGAGCAAACACAATGGCAATCAAAAAAAATTTCCTGATACGTAGATATACGGAGAGCAATGGGCATGGAGAGCAAAACTAGTTTGCTCGCCATGTTCACGTGTCACCATCTTATTAAATTTGGAAATTAAAAATTAACATGTGTCAACATATGAAGAAGTGGCGAGCAAAAAATGTGTTTGCTCACCATGTTTGTTTTCGTGAAACATTTTTCAAAAGTCGACTTTTGTAATATGCTCGCCATATAGTTCATTTTAGAAATTTTCTCTAAAAGAAACTAGAGAAACATAATATTGATATTGGAATCTTACGATATTATAAAGCAAAAACTATCTCGTTTCTACGTAGGAACTTTGCGAGATGTAATCTTAATATGATCCCGATCTTGACAATAGGATCTTAAAATCTCTTTCGATCTGATCTTACTTTTTTTGAACCACAAGTTAAAAACTACAAATTTGGTATTAAGTTTTGTAGAATATGAAAAAAAAAAAACAAGAGATTAATTATATTAAACACTTCATAAATTAAAACTTTAGTTAAAATAGATTCACTTAATCGATTAAGTTGGTTATGATAGTAAATTGACAGAGCATGTAACCTAAAGAATTTGGATTACACCAAATACTTATGGTAATAAACGAAGAGTAAATCACAACATTTTTTTTATGGTTTGTGCTAAGAGACTCATATCTAACTATCTTATCTATACTATCTAATAAAATAAGGTTTTGTACAAGCGCCCTGAAGCACGAGCATTAAAAAAACTCATTAATGTGTGACCACCTTAATTAGAATACAATGTACAACAATTTTAAGCATTAAAAAAAAAAAAAAAAAAAAAAAAAAAAAAAAAAAAAAAACCATATAAAAAGACAATAAAATCCTTTGGCACAAGCCTTTTAAGCATGAGCATTAAAAAAAACTCATTAATTACCTTCAATGTACAATACCATTATGCTTAACAAAGAGATTAGGACAAAAAAAAAGTCAAAAAGTCAAATATGTAAAAACAGTTTTGTAATGCTTCTTAATTTTGGGGGGCATTAAATGGTACGCTCCTCCTTCTTAATTAAGTTTAAAGATCCGAAGAAACAGCTATCCCATTCAAGAAAGCATCAATTTCATATCCCAATTAAATGAAAACGCGCTCCAAATTTTAAAAAGAGCAGCATCCTGTAGATTCATATAAATTTAATGAAAAAGTGGTACGCTCATTCCTCAGTTATATTTGTAACCTCGATGTCATTTCTTTCAGCTTCAATTTTTCAATTGTTTTGATGCAGGTGAAGAATAGCCAAAACATGGACCAAACATATCAAATAGTCAGTCGGTTTTTGTTCAAAGGTAATTCAAACGATCTTCAATTAAACATATATATATATTTTTTTTGTATGTTATTAAGGCTGATTATGCCGATAGTATTAGGCGTATGTGATTCCATTGTTCCAGATCAACATCAAATTTTGGTGAAAAAAGTGAGGAATTATGGTTTAATTTAAGGTGTGTTATATGTTGAGTAGTTTATATATGCATACTACATGTTTGATGAAATGCCTAAATCAAAAGAAAATTCTAATACCACATCTCAAATCAAGTCTAAGGTGATGGCATTTCGATGATACTTGACTTTTGTTTCGATCTACAGATCAGACCAGATAGACAAAGTCTCTATTGGAGTGCAACATGACCTAAAGACGTTGAGAGTTTGACGAGGCAGTTCTTACGCAATCCATACAAGGTTATCATTTTGCATCCTTATGATCCATAGATGAAACTATTTGTTCTTATGTTATATGGCATAAACCTTTAATCATATTGCTTATTTTATGTTCTTTAAATCAAAATTCTGCAGGTGATCATTGGATCCCCCATTCCGAAATAAAAAAAACTAGGTTATAGAAGTTGTAACATATGCGGAAAAGCACACCAGGTATAAAGTGGTACTTTCTAAAAATCAAGCGAATAGTAAGAAAAATTGGTCTTTATCTATTGATTTTTTTTCTTTTGTAGGCTGATCAGAATACTCAAGGTAATGATGGATGGAAGCAAAATTCTTATATATGTGGAAACAAATTATTTTGATATGATAAAGGGAGGTTTGCAATCGATTATGTGATTGTTGTGAACACATGAAAAAATGAAGTAATTTGTTAGGCCTGTAATATTGTTTTTTCATAAAATGTGTGGTAAAATGCCCAATTTAATAATTTTTGCAAGTGTTTAATCTAATAAGCGAGGCATTAACGTTTGAAGCTTTTTGCAAGTATGGTGACCGTGTTGGTGTGAAGGCTCATGTTTGTACCCATGATTGAATCTGTTGCACTTGATGCTCCATTTCATTATGGATTCTATTCTCCATTTCTTAGACAGTTCATGATGACAGTTGCTCATGTTTGAATGTTTGATGGATAGTTGATGACAGTAAAGCCTTAACATAGAATCTGGTGTTTTTTTATTTTTTCAATGGCAAATACTACAACAATTGTGATGTTTTTTATTTGTATGAATTGGGGGAAATTCTTTCATATATTTCATTTGATTCAGTTTATTTTTGTAGATTAAGAATATGTAAGAGACCGATGATGGTTCTGCCCCAAAAAGTCAGCTTTCTTTGACTGTTGTGAGGGTAAGGAGAAAGAGTCTTTCTTGGTAATAGATGCTAAACTGAAAATGTAGGTATATAATCTTTGCTTTTATGTTATTGCAATTTTGAATAGTTGTGTAATATTGATGCTAAACTAAAAATGTAGGATATTTTCGACCATAAAGTTATAGAGCGAGAGGAATGGAGTTGTTCATGCAAAAAAATCAAATCGAAAATCTACAAGATAAGGTATATGCTTATTCATTTACTGTATTGTGACATCAAGTATCAATAACCAAAGACAGTTCCAAAACGCAAAGCCCAGCAGGCCAACACCCCCATCGAAATCATAACCTAATCATAATAAAACCTTGGAAAATTCAATAAACAACGAAAAGGTATTTTTCTAATGGACCTATATACTTATGCATGGGTCTGTTTGGGTCATTTTATCGTCTCCGCTGGCCGAATAAGCAAGAAAAAGAAACAGTTCAAATGGGTAAAAAAAGTAAAGCGAGTCAAAAGTTACCGAAAGTGCGATAATATTCAAACACTCAAACCGCCAGATAAAAGGGTCAGAAAAAGATGATAACATGTTCTGAAAGCTGGCGGAAAATGAAAGCAGCAGAGTGGGTAGACGTAAAATAGCAATGCCAATTTTTTTTATCTTTATAATGTAAACTACATGTGGGATAGACCTACTTCAGTTATTTGATATTTTAATGCACAGACCCGTTGACATCATTCCAACTTTCAGCAGGTTGTTTCATTAACAACACTTTCATAAATTAGTTTCTTTTTGCTCCACATACGTTGCTTCTTAGTTCCTCAAGTACGCCAAATATGATCATAGGCCAATTATTTTGCACATAAGCTAAATATTCTTTTAACCAAGCAGCACATGTGCATCAAATTTCACGTGAAAATTGTCCCATTATCATTTGCTATCTTTTTAGTTCTATTCAAACACTCAAACCGCCTGATAATAATTAGGTTTTTGAGTTTATAAGTAGTGTTAGATAGTGAAATTAGTAGCTTACATCCCACTTCAGTATTTATGCATTTTTTCTTAATCAAATACCGGCATGGATGAGGGAATGCTCGAGATTGGGATAGGTAAGCTTTGGTGAGCGTAGTGCGTACATATACTGTGGTTGCATTTTTGTTTTTATGTTATTGCGTTTTTGTGTTGTGGAATATTGATGCTAAAATAAAAATGTAGGATATTTTCGACCGTAAAGTTACAGAGCAAGATGAATGGAGCTGTTCCTGCAAAAAAGCAAATCGAAAATCTGCAAGATAAGGTATATGCTTATTCATTTACTATAGTGTGACTTATGCACACGTCTGTTTGGGTCATTTTATCGACTTCGCGTGCCGAGTAAGCAGAACAAAATAATTATTTTGAAAAAGAAACAGTTGAAATGGGTCAAACAAAGGAAAGCGGGTCAAAAGTTACTGAAAGTGTAATATTATTCAAACACTCAAACAACCAGATAAAAGGGTAAAACAAAGATGATGACGTGTTCTGAAAAATTGGCAGAAAATGAAAGCATCTGCCTAATGTTACAGACCGCAAAGCATGACTACGAGAAAGATCTATTGAAAGAATCGCCAAATGATCTTATCGAGTCGATTTTATCCAGGTGTGTTTTAATTTTCCACGATTTAATTTTAGCTAATTGTAGAAGTATTCGTTTGTCTCAAGTTTAAAATGTGTTTTGAGTTGGGGAACAAACATAAACCGAATTTAAGGAAAAGAAACTGAGAGTAGAAGATGCCCTCAATGCAATATAGGTTACTAATAACTATTCTCTTTTAAGAACCACTTTTGGCTTTTCTTTTTTACATTCATAGCAATTTTAGTTACATCACCGATCATCAATTAGGCTGTCGTCGAGAAAGGTAATGTTTTTATGTTGTTGATGATTCGATGGACATGCGGGTTGAAATTCGTTATGTTGTGATAGTGAAATAAGTCAATTATTTAGTGGTAAAGAAGAGGAAGAAGACTTAAGTCGTGAAACTTCTACAGAGCATTCTGATTATGGTAAATTTGAGTGGTAATTAGTTTCATGTTTAACTTGCTTGGTAGAAGTTGTGTGTTGTCTTTAGTTGTACCTTTGTAGAGGTATATTAGAAGTAAAGTAGGTTTATATTATGTTATAAGAAGTTGACTGTTTTTTAAGATTTCTATTACAATCTCTGAAAAGGGTGGGAGATGAACTTACTGTGAAATGCAATGGCATATATACTCTTAACAATTGATGACTACTTGCTCCCATCATAAAAACCGGAGAAGCTTTTATCTTCTATAATAAATTGTGAGGGTCATAGATGATAAGACATTTTGAGTACCATATTTGTGATGAGCCCCTTTTGTTACAAATGTTTACAGGAAGGGACTACAATTCTCAGTTACAAGAGGCTACAATTCTCAGTTACAAAAAGTTTATAAGGTTATTATTAATATTATAAATTCCTTGATACTTTGTTAGTTCGAAACAGTTTGATTAGTTGGCTTACTTATCATATTTCAGGCTGCAACTTCTATTGCCGAATCAGATCTTCCACCTACTAATCCAATCTGAGTTGCCTTGGCTTTGAACTTCTCGATTTTCCTCTATGAGACAATGGCAGATGCTAAAAGGTTTGTCATTTTTTTACTTTCTACTGTAAACTATTAGTTCAGATGTAAATTTGTAGACAAATCCATATCATTTTTAATAGTTAAGTGTAGTTTGTTTGACAAAAAAGTCAAAGTCAAGGGAGGATATACTTTCCTCTTGGTACTGTTATGTTAACATGAATCACAGCTCAAATTTCAATTAAATTTACAAATTATCTCATATATTGTAGGGCATGCAATGTGGCAAAACATGCATTTGAAGATACTGCTGCCGACTGATTGGGGACAATCTTATTCTTTGTACCGATAATGCATAAGATGAAGGTGATGTCCCTCAGCCCAATAGTTCAAAGAAGTAGTTCTCGCAGATTTTATTCCTAATCCCATATGGTATTGGTGTTGGATCCCTTTGACATCTATACACTCATGACAGTGAAGTACGAAATCATGGGGTTTCTAATGTTGCCTTTTGACACATTGGAAAAGTTTTTGTCACCAAGCGACGAAAATGTTACCTTTTGCCACAGTGATATACAATATGGCAATATTATGATTGAAGATGAAACAAGAACAATCCTTAATTGTAAGTTAGTTTTACTAATATCTTTTAATCTTTTTTCTCATTTTGTAACCTTATAATAATATATGCTGGTGCGGATATTGAAACAATGTGATGTTTAAATCTTGTGAACCAGATATGGACAATATGGCGTATCTTTACTAACATTCAAAATCTTAACACCAACCAAAAACCTACAAGACATTAAGCATTTCTAAAGAAAAAAATAAAAAAAAATTAAAGGTCTATTATCAAAAAATTGATCAGGTGTACAAATATATATATGACATGTTTTATAACATCTTTTAATTTTACGTACTCTTATCAACAACTTTATGTTAATTTGACTTTGGTTTTTCTTTTTTATATATATTTAGGTGTTCACGGAATGAACATTAACTACTCAAGTGTTTGATGTTAAATGCATAGCTTTGCTCTCCAAGATTATACACCAGTTGGAAAAGGCGATACATGCACGTTTATTTTCTAATAGTTACAAACCAAATTGTTTATCTTATCATGGACACATTACTTATTATTCCATTCAGGAAATAATAAAACAAATTGCTTATCATATTATTGACTCATTATGCTCATTTTCCTATTTTCATGTACCATTAACTTTTATTAAACATAGTTAAGATTTTTCATGTACCATTAACTTTTATTAAACATAATTGAGATGCCAATACAAATGGCTATGGAAGCTACATTTCACATTCAACCATTTACTTCTATGAAATAGGCAATATTAGATTTAGAGCAATGAGAGCACGCTTAATGGTTGATAGATGGGGATTTTTAAAGAAATTATATATTAACAAAAAATATGAGTAAACTTCCAGATCTCTATGTTAAATTGATTAGCGTTTATATACGTCATTTGCTATTAAAGACCGTCAAAGGTGGAGACGACAACGCATGAACGTTTATTATTTTAGTTGTTACAAACTCAATTGATTATTAAATAATACGCGTATTATCTCATTTTTTTTTTCATATATTAGTGGAACATGTTTACGTTCGTTGTTTTTTTTTTTATTATCTCATTTTTATATAGCTATAGTATAAATAAATAGATGTAGATAGATATTCTTTAATGCAAGTTGTCTAAGTATGAATATGGCATGTATAACAGGAGCAGGAGGTTATGTTGCTTCATGGGTTAAGCTTTTGCTCTCCAAAGGTTATACGGTTCATGGGGATTTCTTTAAGTGTGTGCAATTTGAAAGCTGACTTCAAATTTACAAGTCTAAGCGTAGTTAGTTGTGAAAAGTGGCCATTAAATTGATTAGCACTCACATACGCCATTTTCTATTCAAAACCTTCAAATTTGAAGATGACAACGGCATTGCTGTTTATTATTTTAATTGTTACAAACTCAATTGATTGTCGAATAATTCATGTGTTAAATATCTCACCGCTTTTTCCATATATAAATGGATGATGTTTACGTTCGTTGTTTTCTTATTATCTCATTTACATATTTCTTTGAAAACCCCGTGAATCCACGGGTCTTTAAGCTATTTGATTCTATTAATGTATTGCTAAATCGTTATTTTATGCAGGTAAGGAACAAGAGGAAGTGTTTAACTTTGAAGAGTGGTATGCTGAGTGGAGTTCTGGAAGAAAGGAGGCAGCACGCAAAGCAAGTTTGCTTCAAATTGCGAAAGATGAGGCAGAATACAAGCGATCAAAGCCGCGTGTTGCTTCAGTGGAAGAGGATGCGGATGATGATGGATTTTTGAGTGAGGAAGAGAGACTCAAGGCCTTTGAGTACGAGAATGTACAATTGGCTTTTGATCCGGAGAAATCTCCGAAATTAATTGTTAACTTTTTATTAATATATGAACCTTTAATTTACTTTTGTTATGGGATTGTTTTTATTTTGGGTTTATTATTATATGAATTTTAACTTTCTTGCTTCATTAAACCATAAAAAGATGAAACAAATTATCATATACATAGGAAAAAGTTTACATTTATAAAAGGTCTTGATGGTGTATCCTCATGCCAAGAATTGCGTTTTGAATCAAGACACGCTCACACACATGATTTTATATACGATTGAATCTATTTTTTATTTTCCAATGTTATGGTTGTAAATCTATACGATCTAACTCACATTTATTGTTACTCAACACAAAAAAAATTTGACACCCAAAACTTTGACGTTTGTTAGTATAATTGCAACATAAACAATATCTTATATTATAATTGACTAATTCTTTCATTATTTTGTTTCATATTCTAAATAGAACAAACTTACACGTTGGTTGTAAATTAATAGGCGGTCAACACACATATTTTGATACTCAAAAATAAAAGTTTTGGAGACACCAAGGTTGGACGTTTTTTGTGTAATTGTAACATAATCCATTTCTTATATTATACTGCCCACATTGTCTCATTCTTTGTTTGATATTTTCTAAATGAAACAAATTGACTTTAATACTTTTTCTTATCATCTCATTTCTATATCTCTTTAAAAAATGACCCAGTGTCAACGGGTTTATAAGCTAGTAATGCATAAAGGACTACTATAATTATAATACTTAAAATTAAGTCTTACAAGTTTAGAAGATTAAAGTACAAGTGATTCAAACACAATTAGACAATTAATACCATAAATGAAATATAATTAGACATTTACAAGGTTAGAAGCTTAAAGTGCACACCACTTTGTTTTTGTCATTAAAGTTTAAAATTAATGACTAAAATTGATGATTATGTATATTAAATACAATTAATTAAATAGTCAATAAATACAATTAATACACTTATTAAAACACCCCTTACATAAGAAATACAAATTATCAAGCATATTGTACAACCAACTTAAACACAATTCATGCATTAAATGTCACTAATACAAATAATAAAGCATATTATATAAATTTTTAAGCCCGAACGGGCAATGTGCCAAATGAGCTCGAGCCCGAACGGGCACGGGTCAAACGGGCTCGAGCCCGAACTGACACGAGCTAGCCCGAATGAGGCTTTGTTAGCTAATAATAGTAGTATTTAGGACCAATGGTCCATACCAGGGTTTTCGAGCATTTTTTGGGCGGGCCTAGGACCGGTCCCGAGCTTTATCCCGCATATGCACCTCTTGACTAGAGTTACACACCACCGACTACCAATAATGCAAAATTTCAAATTTCAAGTAATACATCTATAAGTGTGAATTGATTTTTCTTATGGATTACTCGTATTTGATTTTGGAAAACCATATAAGGTTACTTTTTTGGCTCATGAGATTGTTCTACATAAGCCATAAGATTGAAAATAACGGTCAATTATTTAAAGTAACGAGGTAGGCAGCGGGCCGCAGCGTTGCGGTGAGGCGTTGTTTCACGTCGTTGATCTGACATTAAGATATACATGGCCCGAGTTTTGCTTATAAAATTATGCACATTTCCAAAAAAATATACAAACACCACGCAAAAAAAGTGCTAAAATCGAATTGGTACCTGGTTCTTTTGGCAGCAGGCTATTTATGGGCTAACATTATTGACTGGATAAACCCAACAGAGTGGGCTGCAAAGATGACGAAAAATTTGCGTTACTGATTGACGCTCCATTAGTATATATGGTAATAACCATTTAACGAATCTTTATTGATCAATTAACCTTCAGAAAGTAGAACTTTGGAAACTAGTCATGGATTTCGCAAATGTGTTGCGGACTATTGCGAACCCCACATATCCGAATCATTTTATTGACTTGTAAATTTAACTTAAGGAACCGTTGCGAATAAATATATCTGAAAAATTGAGGACTTCACCTTTTCCTGGTTTATATAGGTTGGCTATTTCGCAAATGGTTCACAACTGAGTTGTGAAATGGATGGCTATTTCAAAAAATGTGTTTAAACTTTAAATGTTTAATTTTATCATCTTAAATGATTATTTTAGTTATATTGACTCTTAAAACACATAGTACCCTTGAGTTATAGAGCAATTATAGTCATATAGCTCAACTCCACTCCCCACCTCACCCCACCCAAGCCATAGGTTCTGGTGCCATCCTTACCAACCGGTGTTACACGTCTTTTTTTTTTTTTTTTTTTTTTTTTTTTTTTTTTTTTTTTTTTCCTCTTTTGTATCGGTGTTTTTGTGTTAAGTGTGGATCAGGAGTGTCCTATAACTTAAGTAATAAAAATGCTACTCTGACAACAATTTTCACCAAAACGTCCCACGTATGACTCACGAGTCACGAGGTTCTTGTGCTCTAAATATAATCTTTATGCTTTTTCTAAAATCAAATACTCCTTCTGTCTCAAAATAATAGTCCATATTTTTTTTTCGAGATGTATCAAAATAATTGTCCACTTTATTTTTTAACTAAAAACTATAGAATTTAATTTAAATAGTTGAAAATTAAAATGACTCTGTTTTTATTAAATTCTATGCTTTCTGTCTACCGACAATAATTTTAAAACGGAGGGAGTAAGTTTACTACTAGTCTAAAAAAACAAGGTAACAGCAACAAAAGACAAAGTAGGAGGACCATCCTAGTACCAAAAGAAAATGAAGAATCCAAACACAACACCCTCCTCAAAAAACATAAACCCTAGCCGTTGTTGTCTTCACAGTCTCCTCCGACCACCAAGTACGCATTTATGATTACTGCTTATTTTTTTAGTTATAATAATAATAAGCACTTTGAGAATTAAGCACTTTGGATATGTGACAGTAATGTATAAAGCTAGTTTTATCTCAAATAAGCACTTTCCCAACATTTGTAGTATATATGATTAATACTTAACTGTTAGTTTTAATAGTAATTTTCAAAGTGCTTATTTGAGATAAGCACTTTGAGAATTAGTATTTGGATTTGCTCTCCCCAAAAAGCACTTTCCCAACCTGATTACTGTTTTTTGCCCATTATAAGCTGATTAGCTAAAGCAATTTGAAACTGCTGCTTGAAAAAAAATAAGGTATTTGGGAGTATATGATAGAGCTTAGAGATGTGCTCCGGTTTTTGTAAACGATACCCGAGCGTTCTTATTTAGTCTTGATGATTCTTGTGATAGAACATATGTTTTTGTAATATCTATTCGTATGGGGTGTTTGTCTAAGCTTATTTGATGGGCTTATTGAACTTTTGAAAAGCTAATAAGCTCAATTTATGGGGTTTATGAGCTTATTGACTTGAGTTTTTGGTTTATTTAAGTTATTAAGCTCAAGTGGATTAGCTCATAAGTCCCAAAAATTGAGCTTTTTAGATTTTCAATAGTTCGATAAGCCCATAAGCCGACCAAATAAGCTTTTAAACAAACACCCCCTAAGCTTATTTGATGAGCTTTTGAGTTTATAAGCTCACTTGAATAAGCTCATAAAAAATAGCTTATGAGCTTATCAAATTTTCCATAAGCTCGTAAGCCCATCAAATAAGCTTAGAAAAACACCCCCCTTAAGTGAAAAAAGAAAAGGATCGATAAAAGTAAAAATCAAAATTCAAAATGCTAACCTTATTTCATGGGCTTTATAAGCTTATTGAAAATCTTATAAGCTCATAAGTCATAAGCCTAAAAAGCTGAGCTTATAGAGTTTATAAGCTCATAAGTACAAAAATTATGAGCTTATCAAATCTTTGATAAGCTTATAAGCCCATTAAATAAGCTTAGACAAACACCCCCCTTTTAGTCAAATAAGGTTTTATGTTACTGACTGATACCCTGTTTCCGTGACAGGCTTCGTGTTTGAAACTAAAGTTGATTTAGTTAAAGTTCAATAATCATCGTAACGAAACATGGGTAAGGTTTATTCACTTTTTTTCTTTTTCTTAATCGCATTTCGATTGGTTTAAAGAACTTGCAAAGTTTTGATACTTCTGTTTGGTGACCTGCAGCAGCTAAAGACAAGGAAATCAAATCTCGCAAAGAGAAACGCAAAGAAGCTCGTAAAGAGAAGAATAAGAAAAAGCATGAGCAATGGGCCCAATTTCAAGTATGAAAGTTTCTCGCTTTGATTAAAAATGTGTCGTTTCGACAAAGGTGTTGGACTAACGTGATTTTCTGTGTTGATTTATAGAAATTTAAAAAGGAGAAAAAGAAAAGTAACAATAAGAAGATAGAAGAGACGGAATCTTTACCAAAACTTGAGAGGAAAGAAAATAATCGTGAACATGAATCAGAAACTGAACTTGCCGAGTTTATAAAAACGGAGACTGTTAAAGGTGATATTTCTGCTGATGAGGATTTACGCCTAGAAAGAAAACTTGCTAAGAAGCTTAAGTTGAAGAACAAAAAGTTACGTGAAGGGGAAGAAGACGACGCTTCTAGGGAAACTAGTACTTCACGCAAGAAAAATAAACGGACAGTATCGTTTAGAGATGATGATGAGATGAAAAAAGAGAAAACAAAATTTGAAAAGTATCGGGAATTAGAAACGCGGACTGATGTCGCTTCTGCAAAGGAGGATCTTGAATTAGAAAAACGACTTGCAAAGAGACTTAAAGTGAAGAAAGGGAAGTTAGGTGGAGACGAAGATAAACTTAACATGATATTTTCGGGATTCTCGTCTGGCTTTGATTCTTTGGATGAAGCTTCTGACGAAGATGTTAAGAAAAAGGTTTCAAAGAAGAAACGAAAGAAGAAGTTGGAACAGAAAGTGGATACTGAAATTACAAGTGATGACGTTGCTGAAGAACCTGAAAATGAGACGCCGGGTGATGCAGAGTTGGATTCTGAAAATGATAATGCCCAAGCACCTGTTATAGAAAAACCTGCAAAATATGTGCCACCTCAACTAAGATCTTTGTCGAGAAATGAATCAGAAGAATATGCTCAAGTTCGTAAACGTGTGCGTGGTATGTAAATATAATTTAGAATTAATACAGCTATATCATTGTCTTGAGCTCTTCTTGATGACAAATTAAAGCTAATGATATCATCTTTATTCTTCACTTTTTTTCAGGTCTTTTGAACAGGCTGGGTGAATCCAATGTGGAAGGAATTACAGGGGAAATGTCGACAATCTTCCAGGTCAGCTTTTTATCTTCAATGAAGAAAAACCGTGTAGTAAATTGCCCTTTGTTTTATTGGCCTGTTGGGATGAAACAGTTACTTAAAAACAGTTCAGGTTAGCTAGAAATGGGTAGGCCGGACAGGTAGGGTAACAGGATAAAACGATTTTTTTAAAGGTTTGGGTTGAAAGTTGAAGTAATTCGTAATTTAGTATGCATCAAAACGGGATGGATTTGGGTTATTTATGTTTCTAGTTACATGCTCAATAGAAGTATATATTTTACTTGCAGTCTATTAGTCGCAGTGATGGTACTCAAATTATCAGTGAAGAAATTTTGTCATCATGTTCGGGTGGTCCTCGCGGTAATGAACAGTTGAGTCCATCGGTTCCACTTTTACAATCTGTCTTCCTCATCATTCTTACCTTAATTCTTCCCCTGACAAAAATACATTTTATCTTCAGGTATGCTGCGGTTTTTGCTTCTTTAGTTTCTGGTTTGGCTTGCTTGGTTGGAATCGACTTTGGTGCAAAACTGATTGCTTCACTTGCAAAGTGTTTTGAGGTTCGTTGGTTTTTTGGATGAACAATTTATAGCCTTATAAGCAATCAACTGTTTATCTTGATAATCATTTATACGTTTATATTAGGATGAGTACGAGAAAGAAGACAATCTATCCTTGAGAAACCTTACTCTTCTTCTCTCTTATTTGTATCTATTTGGAGTCTGCTCAAGGTTCGTCACCTTAAGCTGTTTGCATGTTTTGTTTAGGATGTTGACACCACGCCCTCTGTTTGTCTGTCTTAGTAACCACCTTATATTGCCTTTTCAGTGATTTAATATATGATTTCATGATGATGCTGAGCTCACGGCTGACCGAGGTTGATGTTTCCACCATCTTGACTGTTCTTAATTGTAAGATTAATTTATGCTGTCTTTAGTTTTCATATATCATACTATCAGCTGAATCAAATAAGCTTTATTTATTCATCCTATTAGGTTCTGGGATGAGATTGAGGAGTGACGACCCAGCCACCATGAAAAGTTTTATTGTTAGCATCCAGAACAAGGTGGCAGAACTGAAAGCCTCCGGAGATGGTCAGGGAAACTCGAGGAGTAAAAGAGTATGCGTTTTATTATTTCATATATTTGCATATTCTCGTTTCTGCTCAGTTTTAGCTTCTCTTGTAACTTTGTTTTCGTCATGTTTGGCAGATGGAGTTCATGCTTGAAACCATATTTGACATCAAGAACAACAAAAAGAAAGCTAAAGAGGATACGTCACAGCATACTCGCATCAAAAAGTGGCTTCAGAAGGTCATTATAACAAAATATTTTCTTGTATTTCGTTAAAACGTTCAGAATCCATGAAAACTCGAATTTCTTATAGTTGCTTGTATTTTTGTTTAATTTATGCTTGCAGTTGAGAGTAGAAAGTATATTAGTTCGGGGACTGAAATGGAGCAAGCTTCTTGACCCTGACAAGAAAGGTCAATGGTGGTTATCCGGAGATATGCTATTGTCTGCTACTGACAATATCGATAATGTTGCAAAGAAGATTGATAGAGAGAGCTCGGAAGCTCAGAAAATGCTTCAACTCGCTGCTGGACAAAGAATGAACACAGATGCAAGAAGAGCAATCTTTTGTATTATAATGAGCGGGGAGGATTATATTGATGCGTTTGAAAAACTCTTGAGGTTGGAATTGCAAGGAAAACAGGTATCTATACTTCTTTTCTTCTCATTGGGTTTTCTATAGTATTCGAGTATTGTTAACGAAATATATTGATCTTTTGTTATCATTTCGTATAATATTGCAGGATAGAGAGATCATGCGAGTCCTTGTGGAATGCTGTCTGCAAGAGAAAGTATTTAACAAATACTATTGTGTATTGGCTTCGAAGTTATGCAGTCATGATAAGAACCACAAGTTCACGTTACAGGTATTTCATTACGAAGTTATGCAGTCATTTCATATCACGATATTCAAATTATGAGAAAGTGCGCGCGTTTAGTGCTCCCCTCCTGTCAAAAGAAGGGTTTTTTTTTTTTTTTTTTTCTTCTTCTTCTGGGGACCATTGATTAGAGAAGTTTAAATCTATGCCTTTTAACAATTTTAATATCTCGATATTGTATTAAATAAGCTGAATCTGGATAACAATATCGTAATACTAGAATTGACAATTTCAGCCCATTTGTCGAAACGGGTTAGAGTTGGGTTGGGTTCTTTATGCAATGGTTGAAATAGGTAGAATGTTAAACTTTCACAAAAATGGAAACGGGACAACATTGACAAGGTTAAAAGTTACCGAAAGTTTCTACAAATTCTTATAACTCTTAAATTGTTTATTGAGAAAAAAAAATGATTTTGATATAAGCAAAGCATGAAAAGGGCGACCCACCCTATCACCTGTTTTTACGCACATTACAAAAAATTATCTGTTTCCACCCAATGCCCATATGTTTTTTTTGTTGCCACCTACAGCATTGGTTTGTCATTTTGAATGGTGACCGAACAACTTTTAATGCCTAGACCATATTGATGCAACTATTTTTAAATTTTATTGACAATTATTTTGTTTCTAATTCAGTACTGCATATGGGATCACTACACCGAACTAGAGTCAATGCCACTAATCAGATCGATGCACCTAGCAAAACTCGTAGCAGAAATGGTGTCCTCCTTTACCCTCTCCTTAGCAGCATTGAAAAAAGCGGATTTACACGACACCACTCAACTCACTGCTAGAAAAATAATGCATTTCAAGATCTTTTTCGAGGCTGTCTTTGAGTGTGCGGATAATGTGATTTGGAACATATTTAAGCGTATAGCCGGTTCTGAACAATATGAAACCCTTAGAACCGGAATCAAGTTTTTCATAGACAGTTATGTTCTGGCGGGCAACAAAAAATTTGCTGGGAAGTACAAAATTGCGAAAAAGGCCTTTAAGAGCGTTGAAGAAGACCCATTCGCTTGAAATGTTTTAGCTTTGAAGTCGGTTTGATGTGCCGAAGTTGGTCCAAAAAGTTTTGTAGCTAGGGTTGAATTAATTTTCAGTTTCTTTATTTTTCTTCTGTTTTATGGTAATTCATGCTGGAGTAAGTTTATAAGTTTATGAGATCTAAGAGTATTGTTTTGTACATGTGAACGGGGTTATCGATTTAGAGAAAGACTTGTTCTTTTCAAGTACGTTAACATGCTTGTAACTTTTGGTGTTCCGTAACTTTTTGTAACGTTTAGACTATGTTTACACCAAGAGCTCTAGGTGTGGTAACATACCCAAAACACATACACGCACGCACTTCTTTCAACGTTGCCCTACCAACGCTGAAGCAGTAACGTAGATAGGGGACCAGTTGGGGCTATAACTATACCAAGAGCATATCTATCTTAGATATGATTCGCACAAGGAATCACTGCGTTTCTTTTTAGATCTCTGGATCGTTAAAAGATAGTTTTGTACCTTGTTTGAGTCATCGTTTCTGATGACTCGAACAAAACATAAATTATAAAGATTCGAACGAAAAACAATACTATGTTTTGACATGCCGTGTTCTTTCTGTTCTTGATTTTTCTCCAAACTTAAGAAAACAAATGGACTCAATTCAAAGTGTACAAAGAATCAAGGATTTAGGTCAACTATCTTGCAACGTATATTTTGCATATTGTATTGGTTTGACTTTTAGTTTTATTCTTTGTTCTTTGAATCATTGATTTGACTTCTTTTATTAATTTGGTTTAATGTATATATTTCTAATCTAACTATCTTATAAGATTTACGTCATATTTCTTCCTTATTAAGTAGATAACTTCAACATTCATTACGAGTATATAACATGAGTAATTGAAGTATTATATTATTTAATTAGGGTAAAAGCTATAGATACTTTGCAAAAATCGCGAATCGGTAGTCGAGCGGTCGACCACTTTATAGCTTGTAATCGGTTTAGGCGGAATTAATCCGTGATTCATCATATTGGTAATACTAACAAATTTTGGTTATTTTCGGCAAGTTTTGTGTATTTCCGGCAAGGTATTTTCTAAAAACAACTTGTAATAGACTTATACAGTTACTATAAGTGATCAAAATAAGTTTACAGTGAGTTTTTGGTACTTTCGGTAAGATTTATAGGTTTACAAAAAGTTTGACCACCATTGATCGCTGTTGACTACGGTTGACCTATGTGTTTGACCCAGTTACATAAATTGGCAAGGTCAGTGGCCTTGTAGCACCTAATCGGCGATTAATCGGTCTTGTAGACATTTTTTTTGCAACAATGATACTTTATGTACTTATATCTGTATAGCTCATTATGCTTTCTCTAGTATGAAAATGCTAAGTATACGTTAACTTTAAAGGTAATTTGGTTATTTCTTACAACTCCATCTTCTACATCTTATAACTCCAGCCAAGCACCAAAAATTCCAATTAAAAAACCCAGTTTCTAGCCAACAACATCAATTAAACAACTCCACAAGATTCGGAACAAATTAAATAACAAACACGCAAAATCGAAAACATAGCCTAACATATATATACCGCATATTTACAAACTATCAGGCACATGAGTATTAGGCAATAGACGGGCTTGGACCTTATAATCATCTATTGCCTAATAAAAGCATTTTTTGGACAATTGCTAAAAACACATAAAGTTAAAATAAAACATAAAAAGTTAAGAACTTGTGTATATTTCGGATGCCATGGAAAGGTTGCCGTTCAACTTTTATCTTATAATTTGAACGGTAACAATTCCCGTGCACTCAAAGCATAAACCAATTCTCAACACATATGTTTCATATACATTTTAGTATATAACCCAGGAACCTTTTATGTGTTCAACCTATGTGGGATCCAGGATGTATGATTTTTATTAAAAAGAATAAGCAAGGTATCTAAATGTTGAAAAATACACATTTAGTATTCTAATTCATACCACTTATATGTTTATTATATGTCGTTTATCTATTAATGGATTCGTAGATCTTTCTATTGAGTACAATTCATATCATTGATTTCATGTCGGTTCGCTATAATTTCTTCGTTCTTCTATATATGGTTGTGGCCGTGGAGAAAATCTACGTAGATACAACAAGTCTTGTTGTTCCTTGAGTTACAAGCCATGATGTTTAGCGACGTTGGTACCATAAAGTATTTCTCGTCTAAACTTGATTCGAATAACTCACTCTAGTCTATTAAGTCGATTGTGTGCTATTGTTTACGAAAATTGTTTGTTTGCCTATCTTGAGTTAAGCACTGCTATTTTTAAGTTTTTGGTTTTAGTTATTTCAAGACAAAAATCATAACTACGATTATTACTTCCGGTATCATCCAAGCTTTCATTATGTACGTAAGCTTTTGGCAATTTCACCTAAAAACTAAGAAATGCCTTTTGCTTCTTGATAAGAATGGTTGCAACATCAACTTGAACATATACAAAGGTTTCAGTAATTTCATGGCACGAGGCGTCGTTATCATTACATCCTCAAGTAAATGTTTATCGTTGCGAGGTTTAACAAGCCAATAAAAATGTTTAATTGACGACTAGTTTAACAAGTCAATAAAAACTAAGCAATAAGTTAATGAAAGTCTATCGTTTGAGGTGGCCGAAAATCTGTCGGTACAATAAGTTAGTGAAGGAAAGTGTTTCAAAACTGTTGCTGGATACCCTAATGAAGCCTCGTACATCTAAGTTAAAGAAAAGTTAGGAGTAGAAAGTGAGACTCATGTGATCATATATTCTTATTTTAGCTTGCTTCCAACGGTAAATAATAGTAGTCAAATAGAAAGAAATCGAAAACATAACCTAACATATATATACAGCATATTTACAAACGATCATGTAAGGGTGAGCATCGGGCCGAAACCGACCCGAGCCCGAACCATCCCGAAACCGACAAGATGGAAATTCTTAACCGAATCCCGACCTGAGTATATCCTGAGTCCTGACCCAAGTCCCGACTTGTGTGGTTTTCTTTGTGCTTTGTCGGTTTATCCCGAGACCCGACCCGACCCGAGTCCCGACTTCCTGGAAATCCCAACCCGAGTCCCGACCAGAGTATAGCTCGGTTTGTGTCGGTCGGGGTCGGTTTCGGTCGGTTTTCGGTCGTCGGTCGGTTTTGCTCACCCCTAATACTCATGAGTATTAGGCAACAGACGGGCTCGGTCCTTATAATCTATTACCTAATAAAAACATCTTTCGGACAATTGCTAAAAAAACATTAAGTTAAAATAAAACATAAAAAGTTAAGAAGTTGAATATATTTTGGATTTGGCTTTTGCTATTGCTCAACTTTTATCATATATATTGACCGATAACAATAGCCGGGAACCCAAAGCATAAACCAATTATCAACACATATGTTGATATGCACTTTAGTATATAACCTAGGAACCTCTTATGTGTTTAACCTATGTGGGATCATGGATGTATGGTTTCTATCAAAAAGAATAAGTAAGCTACTTATATGGGGAGTTTTTTTTATACGAAGCCTTTCATAAGAAAAGTTTGATAGTAGTTCAACTTTTTTTTTTTAAGATGACCAAATTTGGTCCACTATTAAAAATAAATATGAAACTTTTGTTGAAATTAATATTAATTGTAATTCTGCAAAAGGTAAAAGAAACAAAGTAATAATAATTATGATGTTTTTAAAATATGTTTTTTGTCGGATGACAACTATTTTAAGACTGAGAAAGTATTCTAATTCAATTGATCATTAGTTGTAGACTTAGTAGTTATCATTTGACAAAAGAAAAGTTGGAGTAGAAAGTGAGAATCATGTGATCACATATTCTTATTTTAGCTTACTTCCAACTGCAAATAATAGTTGTCAAATAGAAAAAAATCGAAAAACATGTGATTGATGATATCATGATACGTCTAGAGAAAACAAAAGCAAGTTGCTGCGTGATGCATTGGTGCATGTTTCACGGGCTATATAAATCATGAACGCATATACTAAAATTAGATGAATAATTATGGTTTTATAAAGAAAATTGTTTGTAAATTATATGTTATGAGTTATCGAAACTTTTTAATATTTTTTTGAACTAGTCTAATTTTTAAGCAAACTCAAACATGCAACTACAATATACACATTCTCATTCAATCACGTCAATTTTATTTTTTTATCTTTCACGAGACTTGTATAGTTGTATTAGAGATAGGGGCGAACCCATAACTCTAAGTCATCAGACGCACACAATTTTTTTATGAGTACAAATGAAATAAAAATGAACTAAAATGTACAATTTCATTATTAAAAATAATAAACAAATTTACAAGACATGTATTTATGTGAGATTAGGTTATTTTTAATGAAAATTTACACTAGACGACAAATATCCGTCGGGTTCTGTAAACCCCAAGAAACCCTTAAGTCCGCCCTGATTAGGGACATAATAATTTCAAAAAAAAAACTAATAATCATTTTGCATAATAATTTCAAAAAAAAATTAATAATTTTGATGCCAAAAACACAGCAAAATAAAACACTTCTTAAAATAAAAAATTAAACTTAGGAATAATATAGAAGAATATCATACTATCATGTCTTCTCCTATTTCCATTACTTTCACTCCATTAAAGTTTGGAATATGAAGATTTATTTTTTTATTTATTTGACTTTCATTAATTTTCTGTATCTTAATCATCATTTGACTTTTAATTGTTTTTCTATCGATTTGATCTCCATTATTTTTGTATCCAGCTATCTTATATAATTCTTGCTTATTTTTTTTATTTTATTTTTTATGTGGATTTTTGATTCGACATTACGAGTCGACTAATCTCATGACCACTATATTTTTAAATAGTTCAAAATCGGCGCAAATGAACCTCCATTGCTATAAGGGAATTAGTTTTCTACTCGTTAGATTTGAACCCTTAACCTCTGTTTTGAAAGGCCGGTAAAATATTAATTAAGATATGGAATGTCATTTGGTATTTATGATATAATTCATTTGGTTACTTTTTTACTTACTCAACCTTGGTATTTATTGTTTACAAAAACCAACACGATTCATAACCTCATATTGCTTTACTTTACATTTAGCAAGTAAGAACAGTTGGCTGAAAGTGAGACTCATGTGACCATTTTCTTATTTAAGCTTGCTTCCAAACTCAAATAATAGTTAAGTGGAACAAAAACGTAAGAAACATGTGATCGACATTCGACGTCTAGGTAAACAAACTAAAGCAAGTGGCCGCGTGAAACCGTGGTACATGTTTCACGGGCTTTGGAAATCAACAATGTCGACTTCCTACAATAAGTCGTCGACGTACACTTTCATATATGCACATTAAAAAGAGGTTATACACTTATATGTAATGCTAAATGGGATTTAAAACATTAATCTTCTTTCATAAATTACATTTTTAGTGTGTGTACATTCACATACCAATATGATATAAATTACTGTATTTGATTACTACTATTTTACGTCTATGGATAAACTTAACAAATTTGTAGCAAGAGTTCCACTAGGCACTAACATCACTTTTCATCTTAAATTAGTAAGTAATAATTCAGTTTTGTATCTAAAGTCAAATATATACGTAAGTGATATGCATCATGATGAGTGGGATCCTCATCCCAAAAGAGCTTAATATTTGCGGATAGGTCATAGTAGTTTCATTAAAAGATTTAAAATTTATATAAACCTTTTTATTTTATTTCAACTATTCCATAAAAAAGTGTAAATTGACGGGAACACTTTAATTCTGGATACTTTTTGCACTAGCCATTGTCCACCCCACAAACAATTACTCCGGCAACTCTCCTGCCCAGAGGAGCACTACCTGAAGTGAGACGAGCCGAGACTCGACCCTCGATCTCTTATTCCACAAACTCATTATTTTAACTATAATAAGTTTTTGTTTCATGTACATGTGACGTTAAGAGGTTTATATTATTGAATCTCTTCATAATATAATGCATGTGTTATTATTTGAAGAGTTATAAAAAAATTGTGCATAATGAAAATAAGTTTATAATATCAGAAGGATTATATATCAATAATTATGTAAGCTTATAGACTTATATAAGGTTTTATCATTGTGAATACTCTTAGAAGTAATAAAAATGTGTTAATTCAAAGAATATAAATATTTATATTGCAGTTAAAAAGATAATACTAGTTAACATGAAAATAAAGGACAAAAAATGCACGTAACTTTTTTTTTTTTTTTTTTTTTTTTTTTTTTTTGTATCTTTCATTCTTTTTGCTATTAAAACATAAATGTTTTCATCTTTGTGTGTATTTTGTTCATAAACAATGATCATTTTAGCCTTCGATATTTATATATATGATATCTATATATATGATATTTATTTGTATAGTTGTTAAAAAAATATAAAGGTAGATAATCACAAAATACAAAATTTGTAAAGTACACATTTTAATAGAAAAAATAAAAGTATAAAGCAACAAAAATGAACAAGTTACATATATTACTCGGTTATTACCCTTAAAATAAACTAGTAAGAGATTTTCTATTAGTTAAAGTTTTGGTCTTTGAGGAAGAAAAAAAAATGCCCTTTAGCATAAGGTTGTGTTATACAAACTTTTTTTATATTGTTACATCAAAAAAAGTTTGGTTAAACCGTATAACTTGCGATGCACATCGTATAAATCGATAATTTGTGCAATGATTATAAACCCTCCCTGTGCATGTTTCAAATAACTTGCCCCTTAGCACAAGTTTGGAGCCAACATAAAAATTTGGACCAAAGCAAACAAGTACTACATATTTTTTAGATGATACCAAAACCCTTTGCATTAAAATGTAAGCTAAAATGAGTTGTTACCTGTTAGGAGATGGTGACCTTTTATTTTCTTTTTGTTTCTTGTTTAGCCAAGTTATTTGTATTTTTGGTCCATATATGTGCATTCAAATAAGAAATATCATTGTCAAAATGACTCTCTTTTGTTTTAATAAGCAATAGAATATATTTTTAAACGTGTACGTGTCTTCTATTATCCTTTGAAATATATTTTTTCTGGTTTAAAAACTAGTATCCTTGTTGTCACGTCCCTTTTAAAATAATGTAATTATGTGACTAATTTTAACTAGAAATGACTTATTTAGTCAAAGTTGTAGGTTTTGTTTTATGATGAGGTATAGTGATATGTACAAACATTTTTTCTCATCAATAATGTATTTGATTAATACCTAACAAGTTTTTGAAAAATGACAATCTAGAAAGTTCCTATCTAGAGTAATAGTAAGATGTTGGCTATTTGATACTTACAAAAGGCAAGGTTTTTAAAACCGAACCGGCAAGCGAACCGTACTTCATATGGTTTTTGGCTTTTTGTTGTTTTTGCCGGTTTTTTTCTGTTGAATCAGTGAACCAACCGAACCTGCTCGGGTCTTTTTTTGGTTGAATAGGCCGGTTCAATGAATTTATCCCGTGTAATGTAAAAATTTCACATTCTCATATTTCTTTTATAGTAGTTTTCTTGTACTCGTATATTAAGCAGTCATTACCTGTAGTAGGGGTATGATCTTTCTACATTTCTACATCCTCATACTTTGCTTTTGCGAGATTGGGTATGTTGTTTTTTTGGTTGTGTACTAAGCAGCCAACATTCAGGAACTATATAGTAAGCAACACCACATGATATAAAAGGTCAAAATCTGACTTTTTAACTTATTTGTTAATTATTTTTCAGAAATCCAATCTAATAATTTTTAATCAAATGCCAGAATATGCATATGGCATGTGATTGTTTTCGTATTATGTGAAATAATCTCGAATATTTTTAAGTTAATCATGCATGTATATGATTTTTTTTCACAACAAAACCATATTAAAAGGTTAAATGACCATTGATGTTACAAAAAAATGTACGAAAATAAAAATAAAATATTACTTTACGTGCTACTGCAATAAAAGCCGCAGTCGAATACAATGAAAGGCACGTGGCTTTGTTGGCAATAGCCTCATTGAGTTGACTAATTAACTTAACCATGGTTAAGTTTTATATCACCACTTCACTTCATGTACAAATCAACAAAAGGTAATCGTTCACACTGCTAGGGAAGAAATTAGAAAAACTAGAAATCCTATAGGTTGACGCCACAAATTCCATCCCCAAAAACCATATTTTGACTGCGCTTCCACTATATCAACGGTACTTGAACTGTTAGATAATCATAGTGGATGATAACATCACTGTTCCCACCCCTATTGCAGAACCGTACATGAGATTTTCACCTCATACGGCTCCTCAAAGGTCACAAATAAATCTAAGGACCCGTCCTTATTTATTTTTCTTGATATGTTTGTAGGATAAATAGAGATAAAATGAAATCTATTATAAGGTCCCCATTAGACACTGGAATTCTGTCTGCTATATTTATTTATAATACAACATTCTACTTTAACATGTGCAAACGCGGTTTCTCTCTTCTGAGTTCTGATAAAAGTTGAAACCAGTAAAAAGAAAAATTAAAATAAAAATAATAATAATAAAAAATTTTAACCGTCTATTTTAAATAGGATAGGAAATTTTAAAAGAAGATACATCTATTTTTATAGATACATCTGAAAGGAGTGATTATAATTTATTCTTATTATTTTAATTTTTCTTTTTATTTGATCATAATTATAGAGTTAATTACATAAATAGTTTCCTTAAAAAAAAACTACATAATTAGTTACTGAATTTTATTTCACTGAGTACGGTCATTAAGATTTTAAATGGTTACAAATTTAGTACAATATTAGCAAACTTCAGGGACCATTTATGTGATTTTGGAAACCTCATACCATTTTATGTAACAAGTTTGGATTAGATCCGTAACCATTTGAAACCTCATTGATTAGACCCGTTGAGAAAAAACTTTAGTGACTAAATTTGCAAAAACTGAAAAACCATAATGACCATTTATGTATTTTAAAAAAAAAAAAAAAAAAAAAAAAAAAAGTTTAAAGAAGTTATTGATTATCGCATAACAACACTTTTTAGTTGTGTTAGCTTGTAAAATATTAATATATTTAAGTGGTGCAGAGGGGTATCGAATTCTCGTGGAGCTATAGATGTGTCATGATATGGTAGTGTAGTTTTTGGTTCTTAGTTTGGTAACCTTTTTAGATTTTTTTGTTTTTTGCTTGGTTCTCCGTCTCGTTTCAGAGCTAGAGCTTTGTGGGATAGCTATTCTTTGATGCTTTATTAATATATTTATCTTTGCTTTTCAAAAGAAGAAGAAGATTTTTTTTTTTTTTTTTTTTTTTTTTTTTTTTTTTTTTTTTTTTACATCTCTGATACTAAACTGAAAAATGATTGAAAAAGTTTTATGCATTAGCAATAGGTTAAGAATGAATTATTAGGTGAATAGGTTGAGCAATCTCAACCGATTAAAAAACTCGAGAATTGTGATTGTGTGAGTAAGGATAAATTATGTATACTTAAGAAAGAGCTTTTTCATTTAAACGGAAAGTTTGATAATATGTCGAATTTATCAATAGTTTAATTCATTAGAAATGTTCTTAATGCCAGATAGTTTTTTCAAATAAAATTGTATCATCGTACTTCTTTCTTTTTTTAAGATGTACGAATAGTCAAAAAATTGATAATCTTCTTTTGAAAGATAACGGATCTCCTGCTAATCTAACAGATTAGTCCTAGAATCAACATAGGAAATTAAATCGTGTGATATCATTGTTAAGCATGTACGGAAATGAAATTTGAAACGGTTACATTGTTTTATGGTGCATGTCCTTCACAGTTGAGCTAACATCGCGTTACTTTTTTTTTTTTTTTTTTTTTTTTTTTTTTTTTTTTTTTTTTTTTTAGTGTAGTTGGATTACATATATTTTATGGATCAGGGTCGGCCTTCACCTATTACTATACTTTTTATCGAGTGTGGTTAAGTGTTTTGAGGTTTTAGATGACGAAGTTTACTCCGTTGAAGACTTCTATAATGTTGATGTAGTTTGAGGATTGCTTTTAATGTCTCAAAAAAGTATGTTAAATGGTCGTTGTTGTTGATATTATGGTCATGTTGATTGAAGGTGTCATTTGAAATTGGCAAATTTGTCGTTTTAAATTATGTTGATAGGGCCGAGTTAAAGTTTTTAGGAAGGTATTTGTTGTAATTGTAACTTACAATGTTATTGTTAGTAGCTTCTTGCAAATTTAATTCACTTTCATAAATTTGTTTTAAGGAAATAATATAGATAACTTCTCTTCAAATTTGGTAAAGGGTTGAAATCCAAGAAATACATTACAGCTCATTCTTCAAATTTAACAAATGGATAGTGCTAAAATAAGTAAGATTGATAAAATTACGCTCTTTTACTTAGTTACGCAATGTGTGTCCACTATGTGCTATGTCACTATGTGCCAATTAAAACACACAATTGTCTTTATAAAGATATTGTTTTTTATGTTAACAAAAATGCGTTATTTTCCATTATACTAGTTCTAATCTACTAGTTATTTTCCACTAATTTAACGCATCTATATTTTGCTAATAGACATCATAATATGTAGGCGTGCCGGGCTTCAAGTACATACATGATTTTATTAGAGACGTCCTTTTTGATGTATGTAGGCGTGCCGGGATCTCCGCCAAGAAATAAGCGCCTGTGAACTTTTTGACGGACCCGTCGGATGGAAGATCTACATTGAGACCGGCTGACATTTGGATTTTTGCATGGGTTGGAGGGAAACATGCTTGTGTGGATCTGACCGAGGTTTCTCCTCTCGTGGGGTTGAATAGTCGGGGTTCTACAGCCGGACATGCCGCTTTGAAAGCCGCCTCGTGCAAAGTGACAAAACACGAGAAAGCATGCATTGAAAATCAACACGTGTTTATTCCTTTCGCGTTTGATACATTTGGTTTCCTTGCACCTGAGGCGATGGAACTACTCAACAGAGTCCAACGAGTTATGAACAGCAATGTTATGACGTATAGATCCACAAATGTAGTTTTCAAAAGAGTTAGCTTTGCAATCCAAAAAGGGCTAGCGGCGCAGCTTCTTGCCCGTTTGCCTTCAACCACTATGTAAATTCTATTTTGATGAAATAAAAATAATGAGACAACCGAGTAATATGGAGTTATAAGCCTCGTATATGCACAAAATTTATAATTAAATCAAATTTATTTTTAAATTTTAGTTTAATATACAGATATACACTTAGGATCAAATGAGAAGAAATCTTGAAATAAAAATGATGAGAAATAACAATAACACACATTAGAGATACATCGACTTAAATTAGATGCATCATAATCTATTAGATGCACCGAAATATATTTTATAGCTAAAAATTATATGCATATACATATATTATGTGCATTTTAGCAACTTAGGCAAATTCTACGTATTTTTCGTTTTTTGCGGGTTAAATTTTTGCAAATACTACTTTGCATGGTTTTCACTTCACAATCACTTTCGAAACTAATTGAGATGCATCTAAATGAATAGAAATGCATCTAATTCAAGTTGACGCATCTCAAATATGTAGTTATAGCTATCATTGGATTAAGAATTTAGCGGTGTTTATTATCATGTAACTATGATATAACACGCACGAGATTCAGACTATAAGTACAAATAATAATTATATTTTAACTAAATTTATTTGGTGTACTAAGAGCATCTGCAATACTCAAGTCTTAAAAAACATTTTAAATTCTATCAAGTTTTTGGAATAGGTTTTAACCATTGGAGTAAAAGCTTTTTTTTTTTTTTTTTTTTTTTTTTTTTTAAGTATTTTGATAATGACTTGATAAACTTCTAAGTTTTCATAAAAAGCTTTTCCCCTCTATCATTCTTTTTATATTATATTTTTTTTGTCATACTAAAGTTTTACAAAGACTTGTTACCATTGTAGTTACAACTTGTAAATAACTTTTGAATAAAGAAAATGTAATTACAATTTGAGAAGTTAACTAGCAAAAAGTCTTTTAAATACTTGATCATTGTAGATGCTCTTTAAATGACATCTCCTTAAGATCCAAATGAGCGGAAGCCTCTAGATAGCCAGAAATATATCATGTGACTTTGCAGCAATGAAAGATTCTGGAGCAGAATTAACCAATTTGTTTTTCCTACGACAAATCGCCCAAAGTACACACCATGAAAGATTTTAGCTGAAACGTGGTTTCCTGTAATAACCGCGCTACCTGTAGCGACATCTTTGATGTTGACATAAGGAATTGAGAATACCGTATTAAATATCAACCAACTCCAAACCTTTCGCCACAAGGATTGAATACAAGGACATTTGATCCGACAATGCTCAAGGGTCTCATCCTCCAACTCACTAAAAGGACAAAGCTTATAAACTAACTAACGCCCTTGTTAACCAAATTAACACGAGATGGCAGCCTATCAAGCGACACCATCCAAACACAAACGCTTGCTTTTTAAAAAACCCAATAGTTCAAACTAGGGTAATCCCAATATTACTATCCACGAGCAATTTATCTTGAATTAAGCTGGCTAGGTTGTTGGTCAATGAATTTAAAAGTCAAAACATCATCGTTTATGAAAATTAAGAAATCGAAACGCAACACCTTTTTGAAGATCAATAGGCAAGAAAGAGAAATGCAACAAAAGAAGTACAGACTAAAGCAACAAATGTTCGTCATGCAACAACAAAAACAACGTCAACATGACAAATTGTTCTATATGAACCCCGTTGATCACTTGAGTGGAATCCACCTCGAAAATATGTTGCAGATGAAGCAGACAATTAATGAGAAGTATAGTTTAGATTACTTGTTTATGTTTTTAATTTAGTTTGTTAAAAATGAGTTTAGTGATGGATTCTGTGGTGGTCGTAGCTTTTAAAAGATAAGTTTGATAATGTGCTGAATGACTTTAACCTAATGACCAATGTTTTGAAACCAGGGTCGACTCGGCCGGGTTAACCGGTTCGACCGGTTCTGACCGAAAAAACGGGCCAAAACAACCCAGGTTTCTAAAACCGGGTTAACCGGTTTGACCCGTCGGGTTTTGAGTGACCCAGGTCAACCCGGTTTTCAAAACCCGGCCGGGTTTCATTTTTTCAAAAAAATTTAATAAAAACCCGGGTTGACCCGGCGGTCGAACCGGTTGACCCGGTAAAAAAAATAAAAAATTGAAAACCGGGTTGACCCGATGATCCAACCGATTAACCCGGTGCCCGATGACTCAACCGGGTCGATTTCAAATCCGGTTTTCAAAATATTGCTAATGACGACGTGTTCATTGCCCTAAGACGGCAGGAGTGACTAT
Source organism: Artemisia argyi (assembly GCA_030686995.1). Classification (NCBI taxonomy): domain Eukaryota; kingdom Viridiplantae; phylum Streptophyta; class Magnoliopsida; order Asterales; family Asteraceae; genus Artemisia; species Artemisia argyi. The sequence goes on from CM060695.1 coordinate 175,025,366, forward strand.
TCATATTGACCTTTTGTGATATACGAACATTATTTTATGCATTTAATGAGACGGCATGACTTGTTGAAAGGTTGCTATTGTGGACCACGTGGCCTATCTCACCGTTAATCCAAGAGCCATTTTCTAATCAACGGTTCACAACATAGACACAATATCCGACTCCTAAATTCAGGAGTTTCACTAAATTCATTTGAAAAAAAAATATTTATTTATTGTTTTCTTTAGCTTAAAATTAATTATTTAATGATTTTAAGAATTTGAGTTGTCTCAATGTGAGTGTATTTTTATGAAAATAAAGATGATGATTACTAAGTGCTTAATTTAATATGTCAAAGAAACATGTATGACAAAATGATTAAGACATATCGAAGAATAATGTAAAGAACCAAATGATCGACTGCCAATTACGATACATAGGACATTAAGGAAACCTTGCGTATTCAAGGAAAAAAAACAAGTAAATTTACATGCGGCAAAGTAAATGAGTAAATCTAAAAATATTTCGATCGATTAACATGACAAAGGGTTTGAAACAAACGAATTAAAAAAATATATATATATATAAATAAAAAAGAAAAAAAAAAATTGACACTTTGTAACGAAAAACACATTTATTGTATGAGAAATGATTAGAAGGAATAAAATCATGATAAATATTATGTACTACAAAGTATTAGCTTAGAGGTTATGATGAATGAGTTCTCATATGACAATGAACGAGAGATCCGAAATCAAGTTTAAGCTTCAAATTGAACATGAGTTTTCTAATCTTTTCTCGATATATGAGTTGTGATCATTAACTTTATTAGTATGAGTTGTGAGGCTGGTGGTACTAGGACACATTTCACGTGTCGTGTGCCTAGTTGGCACACGACCTACGAGTCTTCTTTACAAAAGCCAAGCACGAAACACTTGTGTTCCTGGAAAAAGAAAGAGAAGTCGACCGACTTGTGTAAGCTTGTTTTTGTGCGGTTGCATGTATAATAGTAACTTTAGTGAGGTATATTTGTGTTTAAATGGGAGTATGTTTGGGTAGTGAAGTTGATTGTCTTATTATACTATATTTATGATGATGTTAGCTATGTTGAAAAGCTGATACAGCCTTGAGATGATGATGATGATTACGACTGCACCCTTTGACGATGTGAAATGAAACCACTGATTTAGTCAAACATTATTTCGAAAGAGTTGATTTGCACACTCATATTTTTTATTATCACGCTTGAGCATATGCACTAAATGATTGTACTGTATATATAACGTGATTTAACGAGGTGTACACTGCAATGTAAAAATAAAAAATAAAAAATGTGTCGATCACCTCTTTCACTTTACGGCACCACTCTTATTAATAATGGCTAGATGTCACTACCCATGACACGTGGCACGATTTCATTCGCACATTTTTAATTTGACGTCACAGACGCGCTAACCTTGAAAAATTGACACATAATTACAAAACCAAATATGATAATCAAGCCCACCACCAAATAAAAACCAAACTTAACACTCGATGACTTCTTTGTTTAAAAGAATTTATATTTTAAGTTATCTGAAAAATATGATTTTTTTTATATTAGCAATAGTGTCATCATGAGTATATCAACTATTAAGTAAAAAAAAAAAAAAAAAGAAGCCATATCAACTATAGTACTGTTTATTCTTGACTTTATGTTTCACTAGAATGTTCCGAAGTTATTTTTTTCTTTTGGTTATCAACAACTAACGATATTAATTGTCAAAGTTATTGCGAATTCAAATTGAGAGATAATTTGCAAACTCAATTTTTTGATTGGGACACTCCAATATACAATCAGTTAAAGCAGAATGTATAAACTGTACAACTGGTTAATGCACATGTTGAAGTGTCCTAATCTTTACTACCTATAAAGCAAAAATGGTCAAAGGGGAATGTGAAAAACTGAACTTTCGGTCAATCCCGAAATTGCCCCTGTGTTAATTAGGAAATTATGAAATGTAATTAATACTCTTATTAAAACACCCTATTAGTTAAAAGTACAATGCTTTATTCACATTGTACAACCAATTAAAAACATATCTATCAAATTAAATACAACCAATTAAAACAATTAATACAAATCACAAACCGGGTTGACCCGGGACGCTTCAAACCCGACGGGTTGAACCAGTTTAATTTGACCCAACCTAGCAAGTTGACCCTGTTTAAATCGACCAATTTTTCGACCGGAATTGTTCAACCGGTTGAACCACCCGGGTCGAACCGGGTTTCAAAACATTATGTTTAATTCTCAAATCTCCAAATTTTTATTATTTTTCATTCATAACATATAAACTTTTTTTATCAATAACTATCTGTCGCTATAAAATCCCGTTGCTATGCACGGGTACTCGTCTAGTAATTTGAGTGTGCAAATCATTTCCCATTCAAATTTGATCAGAATCCTTAAATATATGACTCAGCCATTAGGCTATGCACAATACTGACTTGCAACAATTTTTATTTTCCTTATCACATCAGATATCTCTCTCCAACGACTTACAAGCGACTTTTTACCGCATTAAAACGACCAACACTAAAAAAAACATACCTACAAAAATTATTTTTTAATTAATTAACACACACAACACATCACTTGACCTCGGTCGTAATTTCAACCTTCTTCTCAAAAATAACAACTGGCGATTCACTGCGACCTTGAACCCACAATGGGGCGATCGATACTCGACTCTCAAAGACCCCATGGTCAACCGAACCATTGAGCTTAGCTTTACAAAACACTACATGTTCTTTCTGACTAATGTGTAAGAAAAACAAAATTATACTTCACAATTAAATTTGAAATGTAAGCACAAAGTTTCTTATCTTAAGTTTATAAAACACACACAAGTGGAAAGGTATATGGTGCGTTTATTTAAGCGTGTGGCGCGTTTTAATGTAAAAACAAGGGACCCACTTCTGAAAAAAATAGGAAGATAATATACTCCGTATTTAAATGTTGTGGGAGTTAAATGATTATTAAACTTTGAGTAAAAAATACGGGTGTTGAGGTAAAAGTTTGCTTCTACTTCGAACAAGCGAGATGAATCCTTCGGACTAGAGTAGGTCCTCCGGATTCGGTATGGACCTTGCTTATTGCGTGTTACTTCGGATATCTGCAAAACAAATACGTCCGTTAGACTCGTCCCGGGAATGTATCCCAGGACCAACCTCCGGCGTGAGAGTAAGTATATATTTTAGTGAGAGAAAGTATGAATAAAACTAGAGAGAGGTAGAGAATTAGTTAACCTTAAATGAAGATTTCCCCTCTATTTATAGACTCTCTACATGAAGTGTCAGGCTGGTTCGTACTTAGCCCATAGTGTTCGCTAGTTTAGACTCCATTACCTTATACTTTGGTGTACTTGTTTGTACTTTGGTCCAAGTACTTGTTGGCTTATCCGAAGGGCATGTGATATCCGGAGGGCTGGGGTTACGCGGATATTCGTAACCCTTCGGATATTGGTTCGTATGGTTTGAACACGTCTGAGAACGTTTTACCTGATGCATATCCGGAGAGCATATCCTTGTTCGGAATGTATCCGGAGGGTACATACGTCAACATGTCCCCCCCAGTATCATAGTATTGGTTGTGCCAATGGTGTGATACTAAGTTTGATAATTTGCGCTTTTCCGGAGGGTAAGGTATAGCTTTGCTCTTTTGTTAGTCATGCAAAATGCCAAAAGTAATTAAAGTGTCGTTTGAGGTGCGCCGTCGTTTTTTACCGCGTCGTTTGGATTGGGACACGTACGCGTTTTCGGAGAGACACGGTGTAGATGGCTGACACGTAAGCCCTACGGGTGACGTGTCCCTTTCCCGCTCATTTTGACTGCCTATAAATAGTCCCATTTCTTTTATTTACTGCACCGTAATTTTATTTCACACACACATCTCTGACTCATCTCATCTTCTCCGTATTCCGAACAATTTATCCGCGTCGTCTTTGAGGTACGTTTCAGCCCGTTTAGTTTTTTTTTGTTGTTTGGCTTATTCTCCTCTCCTCTTCGTCCATTATGTCGGAATCCACAGCATCGTTTGAGTACGAAGATGTGTCTAATCCGGACGGTTCTCATGTGAAGAAAGATATGCATTTAAGAATGTCCGCGATGGACGATTCTGATGTGATCGCAGTAGTGAAAGCGTTCGGAATACCGGAGGATCTACATCCGAGGATACCTCCGTCGGGTATGACGATGAACCGACTTCCGAAGGATGCCATTGGTTTATATGCGGAGTACTTTTTGGAGGGCGGCCTCGTTGTCCCTTTTTCTACCTTTCTTTTAGAGGTCATTAGATATTTCAAAGTTCATATTTCTCAGCTGGTTCCGTTGGGTATGCACCGTGCTACCCTTTTTGAGGTGTATTGCCGTAGCATGCATATTCCTCCTACCACTCCTCTATTCCGTGTTTTCTATAAGCTTAGTAAGCAGGGTGATTGGTTTTCTTTCGAGAAACGTATTCACAGGGATAGGAAGGTTTGTTTTGGGGAATTTCCTTCTTGTCTGAAGGGTTGGAAGTACAATTTTTTCTTGATCGATAGGCGAGCCATTCCGTTTGCCATGCCATGGAGACATTCGGATTCAGACGTGTCGGATCCGTTTCCGAAGGCAAGCGAGTATGATGTCACTCATGCCGAAAGGCTTTCTGAGACGATCATTGAACCTTGCCAAATACCGCAAGCGTTCTTGTATGCCCTGGGTCTATCGGATCATTGGGAGTTTCCGGGTTATCGTCCGGCATTCAGGGATGAGCAGGGGAGGGGTATAGCCTTTGTTATAATGTGTGTTTTTATATTGCTCATCTTTTTTATTTTTTAACGCTGAGTTTTGCTTGTCCGCAGGTATAACCATGTCGAGTTATCTGAAGAAACCTCCGCTACGAAAGAATACAAAAATTATTCAAGGTGCCCCGCTTCCGGAGGGGCATACCCCTGAAGTGCATGTTACTCCTCCCTTGGCCTCCAACGCTGAGGTACCGGAGAAGACGGAGGAGCTGAGGAATGTTGAAGTGGCTGATGACAAAGTGATAGCTGCCAAAGAGAAGAAGAAGGAGCAGGCTGGGAAAGCGGGTTTGAAGAAGCCTCCGTTGAAGAGAACCGGGGCTGGGAATGTCTCTTCTCGCCTTCATAAGAGAAGCAAGATTTCCGCGGGTGATACAGTTATTGACTTGGATACCGGAGAGTCCTTGGAGAGGCCGGAGCTTATCCGTTCATTACATCCGGATCAAATTTTGAAGGAGAAATCCAGAGGATCGGGTGCTGGTATGTTATGACTTGCTTTTTTGCTTATGTGTTTTTAGTTGTCTTTCTTTCCGGCGTTTTTATCGTCTGAATATAAACTTTGTTGTCAGGGGGTTCGGAGACTGCCTCCCGTCGTCCGGGTAAGGAAACTGCTGCTGAGGAGGATACAGAGGTTGATATAGAGGGGGATGGTGGTGATGAAGATGTTTTTGTTCCTGCTTGGTCGGTGAGGAGGGGGCATCACATGAATAACGCGAATGTCTGTAGGGATATGATGATCAATTTGGCGACTCCTAGGGAAAATATTTGGATGATCAGAGTGATGAGGAAGCTATCCGAAGGTCCTGGTTGATGCTGGGCAAATGTGCTACGGTTCAAGCGGATGTTATTTTCCGTTTTGAGTCCCTCTTGAAGGAGCATCAAAAATTGTCTGAGACTCACAAGATCTGTGATAAAACCTTGGATGACAACTGGAAAATGTTCCAGCAAATGTCCGGAGAGTTTCAGAAATTGAAGGACGAACACAAGGAGTGTGCCGAGGTGAATCCGGAGGGGTTGAGGAAGCTTCGTGCAGAGAATGCAAGTTTGGAGGGGAGGGTTGGTGATCTTGAGTTAGAAAAGAATGAGTGGAGAAGAGTGTCCGGTGAGCAGGCTGAGAAGATCAGGTTGTTGGAGGGGCAGTTGTCTGATGCCAAAAATAAGTTGAACGAGGAGGAGAAGGCTTACAAAGAGCTTTATCAAGAGAAGGTGGACTTTGCCGTAGCCGCTGGGAATGCCGAGGTAGATAAGAACCGTATTGTCAATGAGTTTATCCCGGAAGCTATCCACCGCTTTCTCGGGAGTCATGAGTTCCGAACAGCCTTGGCAGAGCCTTTCAACTTGTTTTATCTCTCTGGGTTGATTGACGGGGCAGGTTTGTTTGAAGAGCCGGAGAAGGCAGAGAAGCTACTGGGGGAAGTAGAGGGGATGGATATGGATGCCGGAGCAAAATATGGTCCGTTGTACGATAAGGCCCTTTCTCAGGATTATCCCTTCATCCAGAAGATCCGTCAGACTATCTACCGGAAGTTTGATGAGCTAGATGCCTTGGTTCCTGACCCTGCTCTTGCTGAAGAACCAACTGAGGGTCCGGAGGTTGAATCCCGTATCGAGAATCCCTCCGACACTCAGAATGCCTCTGTCTTCGCCTGAAGCTGCTCATGTGTTTGATGTATGTTGGAGTCCGGATACCTCCATTTTGACTATGGATTTAGGTATCTCGGATTCCCTGTGAAGCTTGCCAACTGATGTAATAGAATAGGGTTAAAATTCAATTTTTGTTATTCCGTTATTTCGGAATATTTGATGTAACCGAACTTGGATCATATGAATATATCACTTTTTTGTTATCCGTATTGTTTTTAACTTACATCTGTGTTTCTGAGTAATATGCAATTTATGTAACTTGGCTTTTTAATTATGTACTCGTGGGGTTCTGTTTTACCGGACAACATATTCCTTACGGATCTAAACCATGGCTTATTCCTCTTATCTTTACTTGACGGGGTAACCTGTACCCTTCGGCTCTGGGCCTTAGTAATACCCACTTGGGGTTTTCTTTGACGGGGTAACATGTACCCTTCGGCTCTTGGCCTTATTAATACCCGCTTGGGGTTTTCTTTGGCGGGGTAACCTGTACCCTTCGGCCCTTGGCCTTATTAATACCCACTTGGGGTTTTCTTAGACGGGGTAACCTGTACCCTTCGGCTCTTGGCCTTATTACTACCCACTTGGGGTTTTCTTAGACGGGGTAACCTGTACCCTTCGGCTCTTGGCCTTATTACTACCCACTTGGGGTTTTCTTTGACGGGGTAACCTGTACCCTTCGGCTCTTGGCCTTATTAATACCCACTTGGGGTTTTCTTAGACGGGGTAACCTGTACCCTTCGGCTCTTGGCCTTATTAATACCCACTTGGGGTTTTCTTTGACGGGGTAACCTGTACCCTACGGCTCTTGGCCTTATTAATACCCACTTGGGGTTTTCTTTGACGGGGTAACCTGTACCCTTCGGCTCTTGGCCTTATTAATACCCACTTGGGGTTTTCTTTGACGGGGTAACCTGTACCCTTCGGCTCTTGGCCTTGTTAATACCCACTTGGGGTTTTATTCATTGGACAACCTGTGCTTTACGGAAAATAATTCAATGTAGTTCAAATGCATCGGATGTTTCATTGATGTGAAAATGGCTCATGCCTTACAATAAGTCCTGAAATAACAAAGTGCATAATAGGTTACATAAAACATTTCTTTAAATTAATTGCATGCCAGGTCCGAGGTACTTCCACGTCTTCCATGGTTTGGAGCTTATATGTTCCGTGTTGATAAGCCTCCGTTATCTGGTACGGGCCTTCCCAATTAGGTCCTAATTTTCCCTGATCTTCCACTCTGCTGGCTTCGTTCTTCCGGTACACGAAGTCTCCTACTTTGAAGGCTTCGGGTCTAACCCTTCGGTTGTAATACTGCTCCACTTTCTTTTTGTACTTTGCTTCCCTGATGGCCGCCATTTCCCTTCGTTCTTCTAATAAGTTTAGATTCAGATTTATCTCATCGTCGTTATTTTCAGCGTTTGCCATCATGGTCCGGAAGGTAGGCATACCGATTTCTGCCGGAATGACTGCCTCACTTCCGTACGTTAGACTAAAGGGGGTTTCTCCGTTGCTGGTTTTCAGGGTGGTTCGGAAAGCCCATAGTACGTTTGGTAACTCGTCTACCCATCCGGCTCTTTCTCTTCCCAGTCGGGACTTAAATCCTTTCATCAGGCTTTTGTTGGCTCTTTCGACCAATCCGTTGGCTTGAGGGTGGGCCACGGCTGTGTTGATTTGCGTGATGTTTAGCCTTTCACACCAACTTTTGAATGGATCTCCCACAAAGTTACTTCCGTTGTCTGTGACAATTATCTTGGGAAGTCCGAACCTGCAGACGATGTTGTCCCATACAAACTTTTTGACCTCCTTTCCGGTTGTCTTGGCCAATGGTTTTGCTTCCATCCACTTTGTGAAATAGTCTATCGCCACAATAACATACTTAACTTTTCCTGGAGCTTCGGGCAAAGGTCCCAAAACGTCAATTGCCCATTGAAAGAAGGGCCATGGCGCCATGACGGAGGTTAGCACCGTTTTTGGTAAATTTGGGACCGGAGCATGTATCTGACAGGCATCACATTTTCGGATGACTTCTCTAGCGTCCCTGTGCATGGTTGGCCAATAGTAGCCTTGTCGCATGAGTTTAGCTACCACAGTCCGGGGTCCGGAGTGCATGCCACACGCTCCTTCGTGTACCTCTCGGATTATGTAATTGGCTTGGAGGGGTCCGACACATCGTAACATTGGTCCAAGGTAGGATTTTTTGAATAGCACATTGTCAATTAGTGCGTAGTGACTTATTTTCATACGGAGGTTTCGAGCTTCATTTTGATCCTCCGGCCATATACCTTCGTTTAAGCATCGGAATATGGGGGACATCCAATTTTCCTCTTCTTCTTCTACTATGGCGTTAACTGTTTCTTCTTCGGTGGATGGCTTCTCCAACACTTCTACCAGGACCTCTTTCGTTAAATGGTCGAATGCTACGGATGCTAGCTTGCTGAGCACATCTGCTTTTTGGTTTTGAGCTCTTGGGATATTCTTTATTTTGAAGCGTTTGAAGCAAGTGATATATTCTTTGGCTTTCGCGAGGTATTTTGTCATGCTCTCCTTGTACGCAGTAAACTCTCCATTGATTTGGCTTGCCACCAGGTTAGAGTCTACTCGCACGTTCAGTGCTTCTATATGCATTTCTTTTGCAATTCTTAATCCGGCTAGGAGTGCTTCGTATTCTGCTCCGTTGTTGGTAGCTTCGAAATTTAAACGGAGAGCATAGGTGTATTCTTCTTTTTCCGGACTAATCAACACAAGACCCGCTCCGGAACCTTTTCGACTAGAGGCTCTGTCTGTGTATAAGATCCATTCTTCTGGCTCAGAGATGTTACATATCTCCTTGCCCCTCCCTTTCAGACCCGGACAAATGGTTCCGATGGGTACTTCATTGATGAAATCGGCCAGTACCTGTCCTTTGACGGCATTCCGGGGAACATAGGTGATGTTGTAGGCTCCTAATTCCACCGTATATTTGGCTAACCGTCCAGAAGCTTCCGCTCGATTCAGCACCTGCTTGATAGGATGATCCGTGATAACTTTGATAGGGTGAGCTTCGAAATATCGCCTTAATCTTCTGGATAGATGCAACAATGCTAAAGCTAGCTTCTCGACCGGAGCGTATCTCTTTTCGGCTTCGTGTAAGGTCCGGCTCACATAATGAACTGGTATCTGCCGTCCTTCCCTTTCGACCATTAACACCCCACTTATTGCTTCCATTGCGGCTGATAGGTATAGGTACATGTCTTCTTTCGGTGTCGGCGTCGCTAGGCATGGCAGTTCCAGAATCATTTTCTTCATTTCTTGGAAAGCCTTTTCAGCTGCGTCTGTCCATTGGTACTTTTCTTTATTGTCTTTTGTGATATTTTTTAACGTTTCAAAGAAAGGCAAAGATCTTTCGGCAGATTTGGACAAGAAACGATTGAGTGCTGCGAGTTTGCCGCTTAAGCTTTGCATTTCCTTCAATGATTTCGGTGATTGCATATCGGCGATTGCTCTGGTTTTCTTGGGGTTTGCTCTAATCCCTTCGGATGTCACCATATACCCGAGGAATTTCCCTTCCTCCACTCCGAAGGAGCATTTTTGAGGGTTTAGCTTTATGTTTATTTCTCGGAGATTGTCAAATGTTTCAGCTATATCGGCCAACAATTCCTTTTCCGTTTGGCTTTTTATCACCATGTCGTCTACATATACTTCCAGATTCCAGCCAATTTGCTTTCGGAAGCTGGAATCTACCAATTTCTGGTAGGTTGCTCCGGCATTTTTCAATCCGAATGGCATTTTGACATAGCAGTATGTTCCCCGATCTGTATAGAATGCTGTTTTCTCTTCGTCTTCTTTTGCCATCTGCACTTGGTGATAACCTTTGTAAGCGTCCAAGAAGCACTTGTAGCGGAACCCTATCACCGATTCAATCTTCCAGTCTATTTCGGGTAAAGGATAGTAATCTTTACGGCATGATGAGTTCAGGTTCTTAAAATCGATACACATCCTCCAGCTGCCGTCCGGTTTTTTCACCAGGACCGGGTTAGAAATCCACGTCGGATACCGTACGGGTCTGATTATTCCGGCCTTTAGCCATTCTTCCACGTCCCGATTTATGGCTTGGTTCTTTTCTTCCGAGAAAAATCTCTTTTTCTGTGCCACCGGTTTGTCTTGGATGTTTACGTCGAGCTTATGTTCGGCGGCCCAACGGGGAACGCCAGTCATATCCGAAGGCTCCCATGCGAAAATGTCCCGGCTGTTTTTGAGCAACGTTACCAGTTGTCTTCGCCCCTCTTTTGAAAAATTCCTTCCTATTGTTACTAGCTGTTCCGGATATGCCGGGTGAACCAATACTTCTTCGGTTCCAGTAGTTTCTTCAATGGTGATTTCCGGGGATATCTCTGCTTGCGTTTCCCTTCCCATCAAGAACTTTTCTTCGAGCTTTCTACACTCAGAGATAATGACCGATCGGGTTACCAGAGTGGCAATACCTCTTGGTGTTGGGAATTTCATCATGGAGTGTATGGTCGATGGGATGGCCCTAAGCTTTTTGATTCCAGATCGACCCAGTATCACGTTGTATGGGGAGGGAGACCTGATTACCGCGAACTTCATGATAGTTCGGCGGTACAATCCTTCGTTTCCGAAACAGACTTCTAACTCGATCTTTCCCAACGGATTTATGGCTTCTCCCGCGAATCCTATCAGGGGTGTGTTTGTCTTAGATAGACGTGACCGGATGGAAGGGTCCAGATTTAGGAAGCAGTGTTCATACATTACTTCTACCGATGCGCCTTGGTCGACATATACTCTTCGTACAGTATATCCCTCAATCTCTGCTTCTACTATGAGTGGTTCATCGGAAGCATCCCCCGGAAGGATCGGAGGAAAGCTTATGGGGGCTCTCATCCACTCTTCTTCCTGATCTATTATCTTTCGCTTCGGATTCCTTTCTTGGTATCGGACCATATTGATGATTCGACCTTGGTTGTTTTGTTGGTTATTTCTGGGCGGTGCTCTGTCTCTTTGTCGGACGTCCCTGATCAGGTGGTCAAGCTTGCCGGTATCCAGGGCTATCTTGAGTTGTTCTTTCAGATTGTGACAGTCGTTGGTGAGATGGCCTTTCTCTCCATGATAATCACAGTATTTATCCATGTTTTCTCTCGACGGTCTTCCTCTTAATGGCGGGGGTGCCGGTAGCCTGAGCTGGTGCTCTGTTGACAGGATCTCTTTAGGGGCCTTTGTGAGCATGTTCAAGTCTAGTGGTCTGGTATCTCTTCTATTTCCATCGTCACGCCGATGATCTCTCCGGTAGTCTGTCCGATAGGTGTTATTGTCGTTTCGTCTGGGCATGTATGGTGCGAAATTTTCATTTCGTCTTGGTTTGAAGTCTTGGACATCTTTCCTGTGGTTTCCCCTGTAGGAGGACCGTTGTGTGTTATGGTCATTTCGGCCGTACGGATTAGGTTGATAATCTCTACGAGAATTATCCGTCCTTTCTCCCTTCGGTACTTCCGTTAGTCGATACACTCTTTCGGAACGGACGAAGTCATCAACTCGTATCATCATTTCGGTTATGCTCTGGGGAACCTTCTCGGAGAATCTCTTCGCTAGCTCCGGACTTTTACAACCATCAATAAAAGAGGATATCTGCATCAGCTCTGGTACTCCTGAAATGCGGCTAGCCTCATCCGTCCATCGTTCCTTAAATTCCGGGAGGGCTTCGTTGGCTCTACGGATGATCTTGGTAATTTCCATTGGGTCCCTGATACATTTTCTACGAAGGGCGAACCTCTGAACAAACTGTTCACTCAATTCATCCCAATTGTCAATACTACCTCGCAGAAGACGATCAAACCATGCTCTAGCAGCGTCGTCCAGGGTCTGTTGGAACATCATGCACCAAATGGGCATGGGCCACGCACCTTGATTGGCCGCCCCTTCAAATCTGGTGATATGATCATCAGGATCTGTAGATCCGTTATACAACTTTAAGTGAGAAGGCATCAGATACTTTGAACCCTTTGGTCCGGAGAAATCGATGATCCTCCGGGTAAACGGACTCTTGGACGCTGCCTTGAAAGGCTTGGATAAGTCGTCCGTCCTTTCTTCTTCGGTTTTTTGGGCTTCGACATCATGAGATCCGGCAACCTCAAAGTCGAGTTGGATGGGGTCAATCGGTGTTTCTCCCGAGACATTGTATTGTTGGATGAGAGATTTTAGAGCAGCAAAGTGACTTTGGATTTGTTCAAGGTTAACAGGGTTGGTACTGTTATCCGGACGACTTCCGGATCCTTCGGGTGTGGTTGGGGAAGGACCTGTCATTTATTAGCTTCGGTAGAGTGAATGACGGGTCCCACGGATGGCGCCAATTTGTTGAGGTAAAAGTTTGCTTCTACTTCGAACAAGCGAGATGAATCCTTCGGACTAGAGTAGGTCCTCCGGATTCGGTATGGACCTTGCTTATTGCGTGTTACTTCGGATATCTGCAAAACAAATACGTCCGTTAGACTCGTCCCGGGAATGTATCCCAGGACCAACCTCCGGCGTGAGAGTAAGTATATATTTTAGTGAGAGAAAGTATGAATAAAACTAGAGAGAGGTAGAGAATTAGTTAACCTTAAATGAAGATTTCCCCTCTATTTATAGACTCTCTACATGAAGTGCCAGGCTGGTTCGTACTTAGCCCATAGTGTTCGCTAGTTTAGACTCCATTACCTTATACTTTGGTGTACTTGTTTGTACTTTGGTCCAAGTACTTGTTGGCTTATCCGAAGGGCATGTGATATCCGGAGGGCTGGGGTTACGCGGATATTCGTAACCCTTCGGATATTGGTTCGTATGGTTTGAACACGTCTGAGAACGTTTTACCTGATGCATATCCGGAGAGCATATCCTTGTTCGGAATGTATCCGGAGGGTACATACGTCAACAACGGGTGACGTTATGGCACTAGAAGTTAGTCTAAATCGTTGAGAGATGAGTAACTTGCGAAAACCTTTAGAAGTTAGTCTAAATCGTTAAAAGAGGAGTAACTTGGAAAAATGTTTCATGTCGTCGATCAAATTGCATGTGTAGTCGTTACAATTTTAGAATACATGTCTAATCTTTACGAGAAACTTTAATTCGCAATTATCAAACCTGTTACTATAAAACATATGATAAAATATGAAACTTTCGAATACGCAGATGCACTCCCTACAAGAACGACACTGCACAACAAAATTTACTACGAAATAATGCTCATACCTGCAAAGTTTACTTCCTTCAAACATAGTAGGATGAGATCAGTTAGAAAACTTTCTCCTTTAGACATAAATGCAAATGTTTTATCCTTACTCCTTTCAAAAAAAGGCCGGAGGTCTTTTGGAAGCAGCCTCTCTACCTTCGGTTAGAAGTAATGCTGTCTACATCTCACCTCCTTCGTACCTACTGAAAGACGGTATTAAGTAATGCCGTTTTTTCCTACAAAGGTGTAGGGATGAGCATGGAAGGTTCAAAATCGAATCGGATCGACAAAACCGAGCCGACCCGACAGCCCGTCGATTCGGTTTCGGTTTAAATTTTTCATGATTTTTGGTTTTTGGTCGGTTCGGTTCGGCACAAAACCGGCAAAAACACAACATGAACCGAACCGATCGACCAGACACAAAACTGAATCAAACCGACCGTATTAGATTCGGTTTTGGTTTGTTTTACATGATTTGTGGTTTTTGGTTTTATCGATTCAAGTCGGGTCGGGTCGATTTTATACCGATGCTCAGCACTGCAAAGGTGTAAAGAGTACGTTTGGAATTGAGCTACAGTGCCTTTTCCAATTTACTCTTGAGAGAACAAATGTATAAAAAAAGAATAAACAAACCATAGTTAGGAAGGTGAGTTAGAAGGTGAGTTGCAAGCAAGCAAGTGGGGGCATTCACATTCACATGTCTATAAAACACAACCACTTCTCAACTTCCACTCTTCATTCCAAACACAATCACAAAAAAAAGGTGAGGTTGAGAGAGAGAGTCTACTTTCAAAAACACTTTCACAAAATAAGCACTTTGTAAGTTTTCTTCTGATTTTCTAAACTTTTATTTTTTTTATTTCCCCCCCTCTATTATTCCCCGCTTCTATTAATCCCTTTCTGCAAATCATCTGTCTTTCAACTACAAAAAATTTAATTGTTTTAAGTTTGTTAAAAAAAAAAGCAAACTTGATTTTAGTTTAATTTTTTCAAAAGAGAGCCAGGTATTTTCAGAATAGAGATCCATCTTTTTTTATTTGGGTTCTATTACTTATTTCTGTAAATCTTTTTTCTTTTATATCATACCTTCTTGGGTTATTTTTGTTCCCACAAGGTTGATTTATTTTATTTTTTCTTTTATTTCAAGAGGAAAAAAGGGTTTTATTATTTGACAAAACCCATTATTTTCTTAATTTCCCTAAGCTTTTTTTCTTGGGAAAATCTTGAACTTGTCACCTACCTTGTTAATTTTATTACAAAAAAAGGTGATTTTTATTTTATTTTATTTTACTTCATCTTTTTAGTTTCAACTTCAATTTCTTTGTTTCAAACTTTTTATAAAAAAATCCAAAAAAAAAACAAAAAAAAGTACTACAAAAATGGCTTCAGCTACAATGGACTTATGGAACTTAGATTTCCAACAATTCAATGGTGGTGAGCTTATGGATGCACTAGAACCGTTCATGAAGCTAGACCAAAATTACCAAAATACCCTTCCATATTCTCCACCATCCACATCTTACCCATCACCCACCCAAAACCAATCCGGGTTCTACCCGGACCCATCTTTCACCCACGACCCATTTTTCAACCTACAACCCGTTTCATCATTCGGGTTGAACCAACTCACCCCATCACAAATCCACCAAATCCAAACCCAAATCAACTTACCCAACTTCAGCCCAACTTATTTAGGCCCAAAGCCCATTACCATGAAACAAACCGGGTCGGGTTCCCCACCCAAGCCCACTAAACTATATAGAGGTGTGAGACAAAGGCATTGGGGCAAATGGGTCGCCGAGATCCGTTTACCCAAGAACCGGACCCGGCTTTGGTTGGGTACTTTTGACACAGCTGAAGAGGCAGCTTTAGCTTATGACATAGCTGCTTACAAGCTGCGTGGCGACTACGCGCGCCTCAACTTCCCTCACTTGCGCCACAATGGGTCCCACATCGCCGGCGCGTGCGGTGACTACGCGCCGCTCCACTCCTCAGTCGACGCCAAGCTCCAAGCCATCTGTCAAAACCTGGCCGAGGGTAAGACCGTCGACGGTGGTAAGAAGAAAAGTCAACGCCGGTCAACGGTGGTCAAAACGCCGGTCAAACTTCCGGCGACGGTGGTTGAGCAGCCGGAGGAGGTGAAAGTTGAAGTTGGGTCGTCGGAAAATTCGAGTTCCGGTGGGTCATCGCCGGTGTCGGAGATCTCAGAGCTGTCAGAGCTGTCGTTCCCTGATTTCACGGCGGAGGACGGCGGCGCGTGGGGCGCGTCGGATTGTTTTTCATTGGAAAAGTATCCTTCGTACGAGATTGATTGGGGTTCTATCTAGTGTAGTTGCTTACTTGTGTAGTTATGGTACACCTGCCACTGATATTTATACACGTGGCAGTGTCTTATGAGGGTATATTTGTAATTTTTTAGTTTTATTAAGGGTATGTTTGTAAATTTAGAAAAGTAGGACTATTGCAATGATATTTTTGAAAATTGCATAGTTCACTACTTTTCTTTTTCTAGTGGGTAGTTTTTGTAATTTTTTAGTTTTATGTTATGTAACTTTGTTGGAATCTATATTAAGTTTTATGTAGTATATTTTACTTGTCTTGTCAATATTGTTGTTCTAAAAGATTGTTTACGATTGTTTATAACTTTATATCAAAGGTAAGATTATGGATTATGGTTCGTGTTGTGTGCCAAGTTTTGCTTTAAAAATATGAGATAAATTTGTGGTGTAAATAATCTGATTTATTTAATTTTGTTGTTTTAAAGAAAAAGAAAAAATAAAGGTGTGCTTAGCTTGCTCAACTAATCCTATCTAAACTTTATCTATAATCATAAGAGGAAATTGCATAAATCATCCTTAAACTTTGGCTAGATTGCATGTTCCGTCCCCAACTATTTCAAAAGTGCAGAAATTGTCTCTGTGAAAAACCTTTGAGTAAATTTTCGTCCCTGATTGGGACGAAATATGCAATTTCACACTTTCGAATTATGCCATTTTTGTCCCAATCAGGGACGAAAATTTGCTCAAAGGTTTCCTGCAGGTACGATTTCTGCACTTTCGCAATGGTTGGAACAAAACATGCAATCTGACCAAAGTTCAGGAAAGAAACATGCAATTTACTCTAATCATAAAATATAATCAAAAATTTCAATAGTCAAAATATGAAGTTAGTGGTGAATGCAATACTCATGACATGAGAATGCACGATCGTAATAAATAAATAAATTGAATATTTACAATTTCAATACGTTGCTTTCAAGATGTTGCATTTTTCTAAGCGTGTAGATAAGACCATAAATTATGTATATGATTACACACTCATCTTTTAGTAACATATTGTTATGCTTTAATCTTGGATGATGAATTTTTTAAACATGTTGTACATAAAACAATGCTATCACACTTCCATTTTTTAATCATTATATGTTCTTGGACATGTCAAAAATGTCATGCTAAAAAAAAAAAGAAAATCAACAAAAGATGTCGATGGCATATATTTTTATTTTCCATTTGTCATTTTTCGCCCACAAGCATATTCGATATTTTCAACTTTGTACAAGCTTGTTCACACACAAATGTCCAAAAAGGAAGAAAAAGACATTTTGGGGAGAAAAAGTCATAAATAATCCTTATCATCTTCTACTCATCATCACTCAAAATATATTTATTTATTTATTGAATACATAGTGAAAAGATAATGTGTGAATGCGATTGATAACTTCTACCGGTGAGTAATGATATGGATTCTTACGAAACATTGAAAAGGATTTTAATTGTTTGGGTACCCATACCATTAAGCATTGTTACTTGAGAACAACCGCGTAAAAACATTCATAAAATCGTTCACAAAATGACGTGTTGGACAATGATTGACTTAGTTAAATAGAAAAAAGAAAAACTATAATAAAATTCACTAATCATAACCCTAAATTGCATAACCCTAAATTCAAGTTATCTAACTCATAGTTATATTACCAGAAAACTGGTTTTTTGTTTTCAGTAAAGAAATTTCAAAAAATACTCATTTTGATCATATTTTCTATGTTGTTTCTTAGAAAACTTTATGAAAAACTTCTCATTTTTCAACGACTAAACACACTCTTAGTAAATTCTATTTTTTCTTAAAAAAATTATACGGATATTGCTAACTATACAAAATTATAGGATATCGCAAAATATTAGTGTTGTTGTAACTAGTAACACCGAACAACTCATGTGCTTCATTTGAAGAGAATACGTGGAAAACAATGTTAAGCTTATGTTTTAAACTAAATTTGACTTGAATTTCTTTGTCAAAAACAGCAAACAATTGGCTATCTCGTTGAAATTGCTTATCTGTTAAAATAAATTTGTGACATTTATTTGTATTAGACGATAAATATGACTCAAACCCACAATATGACTCAAAGCTTGATTGTGAGTTTGAGTCATATTTATCGTCTAATAATTTGTAGAGATTATGATAGGTAAAACGTCCCTCCACCAACCAAATAGGATAATCCAAGTATAGTAAAAAATTAAAAACAAAAGTGTAAAGGTAAAGTATGTGAAGTGAATAACAATGTGTGAAAGTGAAGTGCTTGGATTAATCCAAGAGGAAAGTGGATACAACTAGAAACCAACCCCACCAAGTAGTTGGAAAATATTAAATACTCCTTCCATGTGGATTTTGACAATTTTATCTATTTTCATGAAAAAAAAACTATACATTTGTTTGTTTTTGTTAGTCCTATTTTGAAATTGAGTAATTATATTTATGTATATTTCATTTTCAAAAAAAGTATTACGTGTTCATCTCATCTTTCCTTTAACTTAAATGAAAATGATATTTTTCTTAATATTTGTGAGTACTTTTGTTATGAGTGGTGATTTGCACACTTTATCTCATGCTATAAACAATTTACATGTATCGTGTGACGCTTATTGTATTTGTGCATTTATGTGTGTAGATTAGAAGTTGTATGTGCAAATTGACTTCCTTTTTTATTATCGTGACAATTAAAAAATAATCTATAAACAAACGAAAAAAAGACAAAAATAGTGCATGAAACATATAAAATGATTGTGTGAATAATAGAATTAGTAAAAAGATTAAATAAGAAGATATAACAATGCTCTAAATTATATATATACTAAAAGGTAAAGAGGTTACTGTAGCAAGCACTCTGCTTGCTACAGTAATTTTTTTTTTTTTTTTTAAGTATTAACGGTCGTTAGTTATTTAACGGCTGTTAACTAACGACCGTTATCTTTGACATTTAAAAAAAAATTGTACGCACTTTGTCTTTCATCTCAGTGGTTCATTGCAAATTTAGTCCTCAAATAATTTACATAAATGGTCCTTCATGTTATACATCAATTGCAAAATCAGTCCTAGGTAACTAATTTCACGTTAAGTAGCTAACGGCAACAAAAGAATTCCGCAGCAACGCGCGGGTACCAAACTCGTAAAAACTAAACTATAATATTATATATTTGTTTGCTTATTTAAGATGACTTTATCTCTAGTTCTCTACTAGTTATAGAGAGCGTATTATTATTATTATTATTATTATTATTATTATTATTATTATTATTATTATTATTATTATTTATCTTTTTTATTTTTTATTTTTGAAACTTGAATCTATTGGGGCACTACGTCGTGCAATTCGCGGCGTCGCTGTTCTAGTAGAAGTTCCGGATCTGGAACCGCGGACGGATTTGCCCCGGGCTTCGGATCGCGAACCGCGGGCGGATTTGCCTTGGGGCATTAGCCGCTTCCCACGCCCCCCGTTAACCCAGGTTTCTCAGTTCTGTGCAGAACTCTCTGGGGATGCCATCATAGTGATGAGCGATAGAGAAAGGGGTTAGGTCTGTTTGGCATCTATGCCCCCTGCCCTCCAAACAGTATGGGAGCCTTTCAGCTTGTACTGCTCACGCTCCTAGATCTTCACGTCACCTCCTCCACCATAGTGTGAGCTGGGAGCTGCTCCGAAAGGCGAGGCCTACTTAAATAAACTTAAATTAATGTAGTTTGACTAAACTACCTCTAAATATCCTTAAACTTGAAAACTTAAATTATGTCTTTTCTTAATCAATTCAAAACTTGAAAACTTTTCAAAAACACACATCATACTAAGTTTAAAAAACATATTTTTTGCATCAAGGGTCGAATCAGAATTATAATTTCGCAAGTATAATTATTTACCATTATATACCGTCACTTTGTGCTGATATTAATCTAGTTAACTAAAAAATTAGGTAAGTAGACGTTAAGTAGAAATTTTCAAACTCATGTAATCATTGAATTCACAAACTTTGAGCTTCTTTAAGCTTATTGCGCCACTAGAACTTTTAGCTCTTTCACCCTAATTTAAAAAGTCTAACTATGCATCTATCAAATGATTTTAGCTAACATATGTCAATGAACAAACCATAAAGTTTATTACTCATTATCAAACACTTATTTTCCTATAAGGAATCATAATCACGTCCAATCGGTTTGTCCTCAAACGTTACTTAGCACTCGTTATTCGATTATAGGCAACGACAACTCGTGATTTCCGACAATTTGTCTAATCGTAAATCATCAACCACTTTTTCGAAAGAATTTTAAACGTGTACCATTAGAAATATGTCTTAAAGAACAATCATGATATTCGATATTATTCTCAATCAAGTGGGGTGAATATGTTTTTGCCTAAAGAAAGAGTAAAAAGTAAAGTAAAGTAACTCTCAATACCGTCTTCCACTAGTTATGGGTCTCAATACCGTCTTATATGGTGTATGGGGGAGGTTGAGACATAGATAGCCTTACCCCTACCTAAGGTAGAAAGACTGTTTTCGGTTCTACCAAAGGTAGAAAAAGACCTCCGGCCTTGCAAAGGGTGAGGATCAAACCCTTGACCTCTGTCTCCACAGACAATGGTGAATAAGTTTTTGCCTAAAGAAAGAGTAGAAATCCATAAAACCTAAATTAATTGCGCATATTAGGGAAAATTTTGTTGTTATTGTCAAACTAGTGAACGTTGATTCAAGTTAAAGCAAAGTCGTTGTGGTAGGGAACACATATCTAATCAACTTTTATTTATCACATGACTTATATAGTAGACCTCGAAAGGTGAAAATTTTGATTGATTTGCATTGACGCGTAATTGGAAAATATAGAAAAGTTTAATGTTGACGATTAAAAGACCAACATTCTCACTGTAACATATAAGTATTTTTTAAGAATAATTTTACGACCAACTTAGTATAACAAAAAGAAGGACATCACAAAAAATATACCTTACAAAAATATATTTTAAATAAATACACACAGAAACAAGCACACAAGTTGGTCTGTCGACTGACCCTCTTCTCCATTTTCTTCTTGTGCGACCGACTCATCAAGACCAACTGCAATAAGACTGACCGACTGAGACTAGTTCTCACGGGAGACTGACCGACTATTTTTCCCTTATTAGTTACAACTAGTCTAACATTCACTAATAAAATCAAATATATCATCTAGTAACGTGGTATGATATATAGAAGAACAAGATATCATGTAACAAGAATCATTACTAAAGTGGTTTAGTGCCGAGGCAACCTGATTATATCTTGTTCAAACTAAACCGAGTACACAAAATAGTTAAGAGAGAAAGGGTCGAAAATTACTTGTAAAAAGTAATTGATCTCGATTAAACCGCATACATTTGACCCAAAGATTCCCTTTTAATATATAAACAAACGAACATCTCATCAGTTTTAACATTTAAGACTAAGTGTAATAAGGAAGCCTCTTAACCATGGTCATCATTGTCATATCAGCGTCAACTCAGCTTTCTTTATCTACAACTTTTTTTACAACCAATTTAATGTAATAAGACGACATCGGTCACCACTCAAATATAACACACTTAAACCCAAATATACTATACAGAAACCATTTAATAAAAACACTCACACACACAACAATCTCACACGACTTGGTCGTGTGTAATCGACCGAGTCTTTGCCTTTTTCTTCTTGAAAACGCGTAGACCCAGGGTCACGTAACAGGGGAGGACTATGTGTTACGGATGGTCTAAGATATGATGTGACATTATTAAATGGTAAGGTTTGCTGTGTATTTGTAGATGCAACAAATTTGATCTTTATAAAAATGCTTTGCACATCATGACGTATTTTACACATCACTCATCGATCAATAGGTCCCATATTAGCTGTGTGGTCCTTTAGGTTCTTTTGTGATGATAACTTCCCATTGATACATTCTTTTTACATATGATAATCGAATCTTTTCTATAATAAAACAAAATCTCAAGTGAGGACTTTTTCATTTCAAGAAAACTAAATCATACCTTATTTAGTAATAATATTATTTAAAAAAAAAAGATTATTTTCTTATTAGGTAACATTTTATATTTATCTATAACACAAGTAGAAGATAAATACAAAAAATATAGATAAGATGTAATTAACAATATGATTAAAATTTTTAAATAATTATCTTTAATAATAAATAACTATAATTAAACATAATAAATCAAACAAAACAAATATTAAATTATTTGTTTTTTAATAAATAAAAATATATGATTCAAAAAATTAAAAAAAAAAACCACGCGTGCGCGGGTATTATAACTAGTACATATGTAAGCAAATATCTGATATTTGTAACACATGTTAAACCAAAGGCCTCTTGGTACAGCGGTATGTGAGTGATCCATCAACCTAGAAGTTGTGGGTTCAAGTCTCGTTGCGACATGTGAAATTGAATTTGTGAGATAAGTGATGTAGCCATGTAGGTTGTAAAAAAAGTAAGACAAACGCAAATGTTGCGAGTTATGACAATAATAAACACACATGTTAAACATGAATCCTATCAAACTAACACAATCTTATCAAAGACAAGAATCTAGAGAAGTTACAAAAGAATAAAACTACTAATCGCGATCCACCAATACTTCTAAACCTTAGACTATGTGTTGTGGTAGCAAATACAACGCGTCGTCCACCACCTAGACGCGTCGTCCCTTGTTACACCCACTCTCTCATGACACATTGTCGTCTGGTTTTTTTGATAACACGGTCGTGATCACGGTCATGTTGTGAAGAAATTGTGTGTGATTCTTGTGTTTAAGTGGGTACGTTTGAGTGGTGAAGTCATTTGTTGAGAGAGAAAAAACTTATGTAGCGTTGAGTTGACGGTGATGAACACTGTCACCATTACAGCCGGTCTTTGAGTTCCATTCTCTTATATTTAATTTTGTTTACACAACTAAAACGAGGTAGAAATCGAATTTATACTTTTAGACTTATAAAGGGGAATTCTGTTCGAAAAAGTATTATGAATTATTTTGGAATGAGTAAAAGTGTGCACCATGTGTCCATGTATGAAAAGGCTTTATTCCTTGGTGGTCACAAGTCACAACTCACATCCAAAAAGTGTTTTTGTTCAATTGATACCAAATGTCTTGGTGAAAACTCATGAGTTAAAAGGTTAAAGGTTCATATATTAAAATCATATGATTGTTTGATTTGTCATGTAAAGACACCTTGATGGATCATAATCATCTCTTAAGATACCCTTTTTGAGCTAAATAATCATCTCTTTTGACACATAAGATACTCTTATTGAGTTAAAGACCCAAATACGGGGATGAGCGTTGGGTCAAAACAGAACCGAACCGAACTGAAAACCGATTTTGTGGAAGATATGAGCCGAGAACCGAACTGAAGTGACTTGGTTCGGTTGAGTTTATATGTTTGGGTGTGTTTTTCTTGGTTTTGGTTCGAATCGAACAGAACCAATCCGAACCGAAAATCATAAATATACATAACCGAAAACCGAACTGAATAAGGTCAGTTCGGTTTCGGTCAAACCGGTTAAGCTCGGCTTGTCAGTTCAGTTCGGTTTTCAGTATGTTTTGCTCGGCACTACTCAAATATGCTCCAAGAGCTATTCAAGAATCTAACAAGTTTAAAGTCCAGCTTCTACTTTTAATTTATGCATCTTTATACCATCCAAAAACCATCACATAAGACTTGGTATCACTTCAATTTTGTATAAAAAATTACTAGTTATAGTCGGTATAAAGAAGAGATGCAATAAGCCTAATAAGCAGAATGCTGTTTGTCTTGCATGTGTGGCTGTATCGCTTTTACCAGAGAAGAGCCCAGTCGAATTGTCTTGCATGTGTGTTGGTATCGCTTTTACAAGAATGCTGTTTCTTGATGGCATCTATGAACTTTGCGCACGAGTCTTAATTCATGTGACTTGTCACGTGAACTTTCCGAGTTCCATTTTCTTCCTGATAGCTTGTTGACCATGATATATAAGTGAATCTAGGATCCCGGAAACGGTGAAAACACCTGAATAGCGTCATTACATTGGACTTAGAAAAGTTAGATGACAATCTTTATAACCTGCAGAAGAAATTATAAAAATTAGCAAAACATTTACTACCAAGTATAACAATATTCAAGTTGGTTAGGTTGTAGCAAGGGGACCTTGATAGGTGAAAGTTCATAAAAGAAGAAGACTCCTGGAAGAGTTTGAAGGCGGCCAACTTCTGCACCTTTGAA
This sequence comes from Artemisia argyi, assembly GCA_030686995.1. Lineage (NCBI taxonomy): Eukaryota > Viridiplantae > Streptophyta > Magnoliopsida > Asterales > Asteraceae > Artemisia > Artemisia argyi. The sequence continues at coordinate 175,049,564 of CM060695.1, forward strand.
GTAAATATAAGGAAATGAACTAGTGTTATTCGAAGTACCGAAGCAAATGATTGTTTAATTAGGATTTGAAGATATGATGAAACCTGGTTTGATTGAATACTGCGTCCACTAACATCAGTGTAAATAGTTGGTACAACCTGGTAGACGACAGATTTCTGTTATTCCAAGAAATACTAATAGATATAACTAACATTGACGCTAAAGCTTTTAATTGTTTACACACAGGGCAGATCTTAACAAAATAGTCCAAAAACAATAAAACAAGAACTATCCAGATTAATGTAAAAAAGGCGTGACATACAGCTCCATAGCAGGTCATATCAGCAACGTGTGGCAAAATGTTGCAACATTTTTGGCAATATTTTGAATGAAATTTCATACACTTAACAACATTGTTAATAAGTAAAAAATGGTTATTTCATTTTCAGGATTATGACTACTTATTTTATTACCACTTTATCCCTTGATATGGAATCAAATTAAGCACCGCACTTATAGTGCCAAGGCCCAAAGTTGCCTTAACAGAAGAAGGCGCAGAGAGATAATCCCAAGATTGAAGAAACCATTAAGCTGTCCATTGTGGATGATGGTTGAATGGTCTAGGTTGGGAGTTGGTTAGGAAATGTGGATATGGAGCTATGGTCTTGGTGCATTTTTCGGTGTATTCAGAACTGTTTGCTGTTTTGTTTGAAGCTTTTAAACAGATTGTATTAAGCTGTCCATTTCCACTGTTTGTGTGATGTATCAGACATACAAGGCAGTCTTATCAGAGATGTCTGCCTTTAATTGTATCCGATATGGGACAAGCTTTAGTTTGTATGTTTTTGTTTACTGAGTGGGCATGTCCATTTCAGTGTGTATGTTTCTCAATTGTTTTAAGTTGTTCTGGTAATAATATATTTTCACCCTTTGCACCAAAAAAAGGATTGAAGAAACCATAAAGTGACATTTTTAATTTAACAAAAGTTGTAAAGTCATGACTTTCGAACAAATACAAGTATAAAAACGAGTAAGATTGGGTGAAAAACCAATTGATAAAATGATCTTTATGACTATATAGACGGAATCAAATATCATCAGACGAGAAGGGACTTTATTATCATGTGGCAAGCAGTGATATGTCCTATGGCGAGGAGGGTCTTTAAGGCTATGCAGCTATGGAAATAATGTAATTAGAACACTTCTGTACTAAGAAAAAAATCAGCCTAAAGTTCAAATTTACTCACAGGAAGAAAACAAGAAACAATCATCACATGACACCAAAATCTCCGGCTTCACGTAGTATGTGTATAGATAAAAGAATTAAGAAATTTACCTTGAGAAAATACTGATACATCCCACTTGGGGCAACACAATTGATATAACAACTATATACCAGTACAAAATGAGAAAAAAAAGACGTACCCATCAAGGGGGTTCACCACACCAGGAAAATATTCTCCATAAGCTATCCTATTAATCTTGTGACTTATCTGTGCTAAACAAAAGGGTGATTGAGTGTTTTATTATTAGTGGAGTCGAATCCATAAGAACAACTTGAAAAGATAATGGATATATCTTACATTGAAGCTGTCTTTTTGAAACGCCGCTAGATCATGGACATGGATATTGGATTCTCGAAAGCTTTTTCCTTGTGCAAAGTGGAAATTTCCAGCAACTTTATTAACATCCAAGAATCCGTATATATTGCATCCTTCGCCTGCTTCATCTTTAATGCTTTGCAGGAACCCTTCCCTTTTACACTGATCGATCGAGTCTGGATCTGACAATGCCCAACCTTTCGCTACATACTTCACGAACTTCTTCACATGAGTTGCAACAATCCTCGACTGTCTACAAAAAAATGGCGTACGATTGCTAAACAACACACAGAGAAACCAGTACTATATGATAGAGCATAGGCAGACGAGTCATACCATTTGTGCACCAAAACATGAACCGCAATATGTCTCATTGTGCTCAAGCCTGCCACCATGTCTTTGCAAAGGCCTCTCGATCTGTTGCTCAAACAAACAAACCAGTGAGCAAAATATTATAGTTGTTTTCTTTTTTTTTTTTTTTTTTTTTTTTTTTTTTTTTTTTTTCCAATTTGCGATGGTACTAATCTAAGATTCTAGATTAATTAGTGAATATGAACTCAAGTTTGACATTTTGGGCATACCGAGTATTAAAATAAACATCCTCGACATATGATGTGTGAGAACAAAACTGACACTAACCTTGGTAGCTCCTATGCCACCTGGTCTTGAATCAATGCCAATACCATTAGCATCAATTCGCTTTCTATACATATCATGTTCTGCAAGTTTAGACAGAATTAGAAGACTATACAAGAAATAACATTTGGATGGCACAATGGTATAAAGTTTAACCAATTCTCGCATAGCACTTCTATGACCATTAATGCTATCATCTTTCTAGGTCCCTTAATTTGATTTTAAGTAAACAGCCAACAACTAATATGTTAATACAGAATTACTGATAGTCCACTGTCTAGCATACTACAGACTAGTGTTTCCAAAAAATTAAACTCTAATGTTATTTTATAAAACGTTGGAAGTTATGCAACGATGTCTCATGGTCAGCAATTACCAGCTCTTAAAACCAAATCAGATGCAGAAAGTAAATTGGATAAAATGACAAGACGGTTAACTCAGCAATGTGTTACAGACTTGCATACAGTTAAGCATCTCCTAAAAGATATACCAACACATAATAATCAACTTGTATTTTGTTGCTGATGTAAGATAAAGCTTATTTTTTCCTTAAAAAATAAATAAATAAATAAGAGTGGAATGGGTATATAAGTATCTGTGACTGATTCAACTGGATGAATTTGATGGTGAGAAGTAGATAAAGTCTACATGCTTGAAAAATGCTGGTGCCTGCGATTACTTAACGAAATTCTAGAAATTCTAAGGTTACTAGAAAAACCAAAGAATACCAACGCCCTCTATATTGTTGGCAAACTTAACGAAGACTTCTTTACCTGCACCATAAATTATGTTATCTACTAGTGTAGACTTTCCAAGTAAACTAATCTTAGTCTACAACACATTGCTTCCATCATCTGGTGGCCCTTCTAAGGTTTTAGACTTTTGGGCATTTATAAAATATCTTGTAATTTAACCAATGATTCAGAAACGTATTGATAAATTCAACTTAGAAGTATACGTGTTACAGTTCCTAGATTGTGACCACAGACACACAATCGATATCTCATACTTTGTCCAGAAAAAAATTGTAGACATCAATAATGAATATCTTGTAATTTACCCAATGTTACTTAAAAGCCAACAACCTCATACTTTTAGTTTCCTCTGAAACACGTCACAAGCATCTGATTTGGTTCTTTGCTAATATGCAGAACAGAAGAAGAACACACTAGATGGTCAAATTAGAGACGACTCGTTATTATTAATCATGCTTGCATTTACACATAAATGTTTCTACTACAACTTCTTGTTAAGCTTGAAACTTACAATTCATATATATTACCAAAAGCAAAGCGATACAAATTATTACAGTGGTCACTTGATTATACAAATTACCACAATTCATAATCAGAAGCAGAAGAAGCTGATACACGGCTGCATAACTGCATCATAATCTGTTTTAAGAGCAAGATAATTCATAGAGTAAGACATTTTGCAAAATTTGATGAAATAAGAAAACATGTGAAAAATGGTACCTTTGATTTTCTAATGTCTTCTCTTCCTCTTCTTCATGACCAAACTCTCGGCTGCATCAGCAAATGCATTGAACCACTTGACTTTTCTTGTTGACAACATGAGACATCCCATCACCAATCCAAGTAGGGTCCCACATCCGAATCCCAACGTCACTGCTTCCCATGTAAAAAATCCACTCTCCTCCTCATGTGATTCAAGCTGTGGTTTTTGCGTATGCTCGCTGCAGTTTTTAGTCAGCGGAAACCCACATAGTCCCGGATTCCCTTCAAATGAGCTCTCATCAAATGTGTCAAACTGTGATCCTTTTGGAATACGCCCCACGAGATGGTTTTCTGATAGGTTTAAGACCTCAAGACGCTTGATTTCTGCAAGACTTTGAGGGACCTCTCCGGTGAGTTGATTCCAAGATAGGTCTAACGACTCTATCTCTTTGAGATTCCCTAAAGCATGTGGAATTGGACCCTTGAGGCTGTTGTGGGATAAGTTGAGCACTATTAGCGAATTAAGGCCACCGATGACATTTGGAATCTGTCCTTCAAATGTATTACAGGACACATCAATGATTGTGTAGTCAACTGAAATTTGTGGAAACTCTAGATTCACCCCTTTCACCGCAACAACGATTGAGTAATACTTTCCACCCATATACAAATATTTTGGTGTTGTGCTGTTTTTAACAACATTCTTCATATAATTGAAATTTTGAAAATATTTTACAGGGAGTTGCCCTACAAACCCGTTATGAGATAAGTCAAGAACTTGAAGACTTGGAAAGGGAGATTCAACAGCTGAAGAGGGTTGAATGTGTCCTTGAAAGTTGTTCGATTTGAGGACAAGAACTTTCAGAAACGGAAGATCTCCCAACCAACTAGGGAATGTACCATTCAATTGGTTGTTTCCGAAATCAACTACACTCAAGAATTGACAATTGGACAAGGAAATTGGCACCTTTCCCTGTAACTGATTTCCATTCAAATTAAGTCCTACTAAACTTCCACAATCCTCGTATACGTTTGGAATCGTTCCTTGAAAGCTATTGTTCCCCATATCTATCACGCTAAGATATGAGGTGATATTTCCAAAGCATTGTGGAATCAATCCACCAAAGCGATTATTAGACATATCCAAATGCCACAGATAGCTCATGTTGCAAATTGATGGAGGGAATGGCCCCTCAATCAAGTTGGACTGCAGATAAAGTTCAGATAGGTTCCATTGAAATTGTGGCAAGCGTGTTATGAAGTTATGTGAGAGATTTAAAAAAACCAGCTCATCGCCTCCTATCTCCCCCGCCCAATGAGGAATTTGGCCATAAATTTTGTTGCTAGATAAATCTAATTGTTTAAGTTGTCGCATGGTTCGAAGTGAATTCGGAAACACCTTTAGCTTGCAAGAGGCCAATCCTAAGTATCGAAAACCAGGGTTGACATAATGATTGGCATTCTTGGTTGTAACAGATAAACCGCTGTAAGAGAGACTCAGATATTCAAGTTTTGTGAGGCTTGATAACAATGTATCCAAGTCACATTCACCACTAAAATTATTAGATGAAAGGTCTAGATCAGTGAGGTTGGTGAGTTGTCTAAATGTTTGCACATCAATTTCGCCAGCTAACTGATTGAAATTGAGGTATAACATTTGTAATGATGGAAGAGCAAATGACTCGAATGGTACCTTTCCACTGAACATGTTATTTCTTAGGTCGAGATATTCTAAAGAGGGGGAAATAAACAACCAAGATGGCAATGTCCCGTTAAGTTCGTTAGAGGATAAATCCAGATAAGTAAGGTGCGTTATGTTAACTGAGATATCCAAAGGGATACTGCCTGTGAAACTATTTAAAAACAAGTCGAGTGTTTCCAAAGAATGAAGATTGAAAATGTAATGAGGTAATTTTCCTTTTAATCGAGTCATGGCAAGATTTAGTAATTTCAAAGAAGAAGAGATGTTAAGACTGGTAGGTAAAACCGAAGAGATATTAACTTCTTCGAGTGAAAGTTCTTCCAAATTCGTAAAATTTCGAAACATATTTATGAAAACGTCTGGTTGAAGCGTCAAATTGTAATAGCTATTAGAGAGATCAAGAGAGACCAATTTATGAAGGAGTGTGATATCTGGTGGGACTTGGCCAGATAACGAACAATAAGAGAGGTTGAGATGCGTGAGACTATTTGAAAATCTTCCAATTTCACGTGGAATTTGGGAATCAAACTGATTGAAAGCAAGGTTGAGTCTTTTGAGATGATGAAGGTTAAAGAGGGAGGTGTTAGGATGGATGGTACCTTTCAGCATTCCACAACTGAGATCAAGACCGATAATGTTACCGGTGGAGTAGTCGCAGGTAACTCCATTCCAGTCACAGCAATCTGTACTTGTGTTCCAGTTCATCACTATTGGATGATAATTGGAACCACGACAGCGGCTGTAATTGGTGGAGGAAATGTTTTGTTTAAAGAGAAGCAAAGCTTCACTGTCTTCTTTAGAGCATTTATTAATTTGATTCAAAGTGGAAGAAGCAAACGTGGTGAAAATACAGAAAAGAAATGCTAATATGCAAAACAGTTTTACGTTATTCATTGCGTTTTCAATTTTAACTGCAATCAACATTCACACTTAGCTACAAATATATATACCGCGCGGGTTTTGTGAATGCTAATAAAAAATATACAGTTAGTAGCAACTTGAAAAGTAAAACACATATGACATATGGATTACTCGGCTGACATAAAAATACATTCACAAAAAGTAAATTGCTCAAACTTACCACTCATGATCGTTGGATATATAAACTCTTATGTTGTTATGAAATTAGTCAATCTTTTAGTATACGTATATACGTTTGTAAGCCCCTACAATAGCAACAACAAAATGTAAGCACAAAAACATGCACCAACACTCTTGCATGTTTATATCGAGAAAAATGATATAATTTTAGTAAAATTATAATAAAAGAAATTTGTTTTGATACAAAAGGATCAGGATGTCATGTGTATGGAAAAGATTATGTAAAAATGGATGGTTTCTGCCTTCAGTTCATGCAACAATGCCATGTCTCAGGTATGTTAATTAGTTGTCTTTAAGGTTAAAGTATGAAACTGATTATGTGCAATAGTAGGATCTTTAAATTGTGAAATCGCAAAAGATTCATAATAACAAAGCACCAACATTTTCTTCATTGGCAAAAACCAATTTTTTTGGTCTTGAGGTACTCATTGTATCATCTTCTATCTATCTTTGCTGAGCCTAAATGCAGTATAAAATGCATTTTCTTATAATGTGTTACTTTTTGTTGATAGACAATTATTTTAATACGAATACAGTATTACCTAATATAGCAAACACATTTAATTGCTTCTTCTTCGTCATCGGACTCTTCTTTTTTTCAACATCGATAGTCAAATTAAGCTATTGTAAGATCAACGATCACAAAACTTGAAAAGTATTTTGCAATAATTAAAACTACAATCATATTGAAAAGGCCAATTTAATAATGAAGATGAAAATTTAATGCATCCAAAATTCATTTTTATAGCAATTTGAATGACTCATCATAACTATTAGCAAATATTAATCATGGAAATTCAACATACTACGGCTATGTTTGGCAAAAGTAGCTGTGAGCAGTAGCAGTGAGCTGTGAGCAGTAGCCGTGAGCAGTAGCCAAAAAAGCTCACAGCTTCAAGTAAACGATTTGCCATTCATCGTTTTCATTACAAATCTAGTACATACAAATTAAGGTTTAGCACGAATTGTAATTTATCTCTATGTCAACCAATTTAAAAGGAAATTGTTTTGTGCTTAAAAACATTTTAAATAATAACTGTTAAATTACTACTCCGCCCTTAATTATAAAAGGCAGTGAGATTATCATACTATCTTATAAAGCATTTAGGCCTTCTAAAAAAATAAATACTTAAAATTAAGCATTGCAATTTCCTAAGCTAAAAGTACAACTAATTAAAACACATCTTCTAACATTAAATACAATTACAAGTTCTTAAGTTAAAAATACAACTAATTAAAACATATTTTCTAACATTAAATACAATCTTTAAATAGAAATACTTAAAATTTGGCATTACAAGTTTTTAAGCTAAAAGTACAAGTGATTAAAACACATTTACTAACATTAATAAACTGATTAATAAATACAATTAATGCAGTTATTAAAACACCTCTTACATAAAAAATATAAATTATCAAGCATATTGTACAACCAACTTAAACACAATTCCTACATTAAATGTCACTAATACAAATAATAAAACACATTATATAAATATTGAAGCCCGAACGGGCAACGAGCCAAATGGGCTCGAGCTTGAATCGGCACGGGCCAAACGGGCTCGATCCCGAACGAGCACGGGCTAACGGGCTCGAACCCGAAAGTTTTACAACTCTTAGCTATCACTTTTTCCTTTTGATATCGTTAACATTTATTTTAGGGTACCCGCCGCTGCAACGCGCGGGTACCCTACTAGTTATATTTTAAATTGTTATTGTTTGAAAGCATTTTATAACTTATTTGCAAATGTAACAATATGTAAATTTTAGGATTAATATAAAAAATAAACATGTGAAGCATGGATTATACATGGAAGAATTTGTCAAAATGATTGTGTTAGGTACTATCGATTTGTTTGAAAAGCTAGTTGTACAGGGACTTTTGTGAAACTATAAGAAAAGTTGAAGGATAAGATATGTAGATGGATTCTTAAGCTTCAAAGTCAATGCTCAGAGAAAGCGACATCTGGCAATATGATCGTCACATTTAGGGGAGGGAGTGATTCATCCACCACACCATCATCACTCACTCTCAACCAATCCCATTATGCCACATCATCCACATACTTTTTCCATCACTCACTCATTTTTTTTAGAGGCATCACTTCACTTACCATTCACTCACTCACTCACTTCAAAAAACACATGCAACGTTCAAAAAATAAAAAGGATCCCGTGCATGAAACTTTCTAGCAAAAGATGGATCCCGTGCATGAAGCAACCCCCGGCGGCGGTGCTCCCATGGATGAAGGGATCCCTCACGTGCCTTCAGGTACCCACTCCCACCTCTTTTAGAATAATAGAATTCTAAAGGTAGTGAAGTGAGCTGAAGGAGAGAGGCTGGATGGAATTAAGCTCGACAAGCGGGAGAGGAAGCATGATCAATCCGGTCTTGTTTCAGAAGCTGGTAGAGAGTAGAGAATAGAATATGTTGTGATGCCGGGAGAGAGATTTTTGAACTTGAGATATCCTTTGAATACGACCAAGGGGATAGAAGCCCACGGAGCGGTAGGCTAAGCCGAAAATAAAGAGAGAGGTGATTAGATTAGCACGAGGAGGGGAAAAATCTTGGTCGTGGGATAGCAGTTTTTGAATCAGTCTCATTTGGCGTTTAATAAGTAGAAGATCAAGGCAGCTTCTGCTTTTAGGTGAGCTCTTTGGCTCCTTGCTATAACGAGTGAAGAGACCTTCGGGCGAGGAGAAAGTAAATTATTTTCACGTATTATATATATAAACTAGATTATAGACTCGTAATTTTACGGGTTGCTAGAAAAAACTTTTAATTAAAAACTATATACATTTTAGTGAAATTTTGGTAATCATATAGTTGTGGTGATTGAAAGAGTTAATAATACAGAGTATAAGTTTAAGGGATGATTTGCACACATCATGTTTTGATTGATGCACAACAACTTATGCATTAAAGTGTAAGACTATATCTATATTCTGCTTTGCATGTTCGTACACTCATGTGTGCAAATAAAAAACAACGTATGCAAATTTAATTATTATTAGTCTTACCTGAACTAATAGAACTACATACATTTTTTTTATAATAATAATACAATATCAAACATATATTGTTTAGCAAGTCAACTTTTAAAACATTCATTCAAACGCAAACGTATTTAGACCCATAATTAGAATAAAGATAACAACCAAGTATAATAAAAAAATATGTACCAATTAAAAGGAAAACCAATGTGTAAAAATATTACAATCAATAAAATAACAACAGTACCTCATCTCGTCCGAAGAAGGTATAAGAGAGGTAGAATATACACAAATCATACCCTTATTTCAGAAAACCAGAGGTTAGGAAGACTACTTCATGTAAAACTTCTGCAAGAGGGTGTAGGGCAGAGAGTGCTCAAATATATATATATATATATATATATATATATATATATATATATATATATATATATATATATATATATATATATATATATATATATATATATATATATATATAAGGAGGGTTAATGTGAGATCAAACTTAAAGTTATAAAAATAATATATAGTCTAAATAATCACATAAACCATTTTATAAACTAGTGTAATACCCGTGCATTGCACGGGTCTCGCGTAAAAAATCATTTAGTTTTCTTTATGACAACCTAGCACTGAATCTTTAAACAACATATATGATCTATCAACAGAATTATAAAAAATCATTTTAATTTAACAAAGTAAACATATAACTAATGAAAGTTCAAAGTAGAACATGCACGATTGAAGTTCAAAGTAGCCAACCTAAGACCATTATCATTCATCAATGTAAACATGAAGTTCAAAATTAAAAATAAAAGTTTTAGCATGCATATAAAAGACTAAAAGCTATCAACTAAGGCTAAATATAGATTTAATCAATTCTATTTTTATTTTGGGCTATTCATATGGCAAATGCCATATTACCTTCATGCATACAATACAAACAAACATAGATGAAGCTTTTACACCTTATAAATTTCGAACTTTTAAGCTTAGAACGTAAAAATATTTACTACAACTTGACAATCTCCATATAACTTTAATCACCATAATCTTAAAAGATAGATTATGAGTCTGTCAATCAGATTTAAAATTGCTTAAGCATGTGCGTTAACAGAAAGGCTTAAATGCATCCATAATATTACCCCCCCCCCCCCCCCCCAGTGTAAACAAATCCAACCTACATGGAAAAATGAATGCAGCAAACAAATATGCTTGTAAAATGTTTTTAACGAATTGAATATGGAAAATATTTGTGAGACGACCCTATGTTCATTACCATCTTAGAGTGGAGACCATGAGTACCTAATATCCCTAACTGATTACCTGAATTTTCGAAATGCTACTATGCAAATTAAGCACGTTTCTTTGTTACAAAACTGTATAAGTATGAAAAGGAAACAGGTTATTAATTTCTCAGTCAAAAGTGTTATATATGAAGTTTGGTTTTTGTATTTGTTATCTAAATATTGATATACCCGTAGTTACCGAATTTTTGAATTGTAGCAACTAAAGATGTTTTAATTTCCAATGATTAGCTTATCTAGGAATTTAAATTTTATATTTCTGAAATTTATAAAGTTGTTAAATATTTGATGTTTATCCACTAAAGTTGGCGACATATTTGATGTTTATATTAGTGAGAAATGGCGGCAAGAATTGAATGTTATAAGTAGCAAAAAAAAAATGGTGAGAGTTTGTTAGGTGGGTTGAATAAGTCTCCTCAATTAATAATGTCATTGACAAAAGTGCATAAAGTTTTGCTACTGCATTAGCATAATTGGGTCTTTCAAAATGAACCAAAAGATTGGTAACAATACAATTAACTCTAGGATTACCTATTATACTGGCGTAGGCAAATGGACTAAACGGGTTGTATATGCGTAAAGTATCTATTTGATGCATAGCCACAGGGCTGCATAAAATCTTTATGGTTTCTCATCTGTCCTTGTTCGAGACACAGTGACTTTCGTAGGATATAGCAGCACGTAGTACTTGAAGAATTCTAGTAGTACTTGAGTTATCTAGATGGACAAACATGTGTGCCAATGTAAATTAATACAAAATCTTTAGAGTCCTCAAAGTGAGAATCGACTCTTTTTATCAATAAGGTTAGTTAAAAGTGGATATTAACATCATTTTTCGTACTTATCTATTTCTATGTAACCAATTTTGTACTTATCTTCACATGCTCATTTAAAAACATATGAATTGTGTTTCTTCAACGTGATGTTGAAAAAACATAGTAGCAATTTTTGGAACCATATATATGCTATTTAGATGGCCAAACATGTGTGCCAATGTAAATTAACAATAATCATGATGATACTTGAGCAATGAAAATTATGAAAAGTGTGGGATTTCGGCCTGATATATGGGTCAAGAAATGGTCTGCTGTTCATGACCTTTATATGAGCCCGATGACAGATTTCTTATGGACAGAATTGCAGGTAATCAATATTCAATGGTCACTATTTTTTGGCATAACTCTTTAGAAGAATACAACACTTTTTATTATCAATGCACAATACGTATTATCTTCAAAGAATAGATCATAGATATAATCATTGGTTAGCAACAAACATTGTACCATTCTGTCTAGGAAATTGCTGGTTACCAACAAACATATAATCATACCATTCATAAAAATTTTATTTATTCTACCAATAAGAAATTGGGAGAAGAACATCTAAGGGAAAAACATCCTAAAACATCTTACTGGTTAAACCTCAATAAGATAATAATAATAAGATTTGAAACAAAACAAACATAATCGAAGACGATCCTAGTTCGAATCATCTTCGTCATCAGCTTCATTTTCATCATCAACCTCATTTCGTAAGCAACTTCATCATCAAACTCCAACGTGTTTTTTTTAGAATGATAGTGACTAATGATTTTGAGAGTGACAACACTAAGGCTATGTTGCACTCTTTGTATAGACTATATAAGTGAAAATGGCGCCATTTTTGAAACTCAAAATATGCAGAAGAATAGTGATAGTTTGTTGGGAGGATAGTGACAAGTGATATCCTAAAAGTAAGGACTTGTAGTTATACCTTTTATCCATCCTAAACCCTAACAGCCGATGGTCATAGCTACAAACAAATAGGGAATTTATTATTTTCAATGGTTTGGATTTAATATTGGGATCTTTTCAATGGTTGAGATTGAGTCTCATTTAATGTTTTTTTCTCTATGCTACGTTGGCAATAGAAAAGGAAATAACTATATTGGCAGTAATACACAAAAAATAAAGTATTAATACGAATTAACATTTAAGCAACTAATAACCAACTGATACATGAGTTTGGATTAGTGATACACAACTATAAATTTACATGTCGAATCAAATTGTATCACCTTAACCTGATACATTACATGTCGAATTAAAGTGTATCACCTTGGTTTCGTCAATTTAAAAAAGAAAATCATCGGAACTTTAACAATTTTAGTTGCACTCAATAAAAAATTTAATTTTATTTTAACGAGTGTGTCACTTGTCAGATTTTAGTTGGATCTTATTTTTACAACTTTAAGATTGATCTTATTTGATCTAGATTATATATATATATAGGGTGACTTTCTTGCGAGAACCATTTTATCTGCGAGAACTGAGAGAACCGCCAAAAACATACATGCACGACTTTTAAAATAAAATAAAAATACATGCAAATCATCAATAATCGTAAGTTTCCACCTATGTTCTTTAATATCATCATGAACTCATCCTCTTTTTTCACAAAAACCTTACACACGGCCGCAATATTGTCGTTGCACGTCTTATAAGAACATACATGCACACCTTCAAAGAAAAATTTTGTATTTCCAATTTCTTATCAAATTCTTTAGAACAACCATGTTTTTAAAAAAAAGTATATGTTGTTTTTAGAACATATGTGCAAAAATACAATTATTGAAGGCGTGCATATATGTTTTTGATGGTTCTCTCAGTTCTCGCAGATAAGATGGTTCTCGCAAGAAAGTCTCATTATATATATATATATATATATATATATATATATATATATATATATATATATATATATATATATATATATATATATATATATATATGGAAGTGTGAGTGTGTGAAATTACAATGATAGAACAAGTATGTAAGCACACTACACCTGCATGTGACTGCTTTTATTATTAAAAGTTTTTTTGATTGCCTTGGTTATACTTCGTACTCTTATTGTTTCACAAAGTAATAAATCGCTTTTTAAGAATCGTTTTGTTAGCGTTTGTGAAAATCGCTTTTTGCTTTAATCCGACTTTAAGGTTTCTTGAATCGTGAATTCTTATTTTCCTTGATCCTTAGTCGGTTTATCCCCTTTATAATCTTCCTTGAATCACTTCTAATATTATTATGTCGATTATAATTATGGGACCTGGTTAATCTTTTGTGCGTATACGTTTGAAACCCTAACTTTTCAGTTAGGGTTTTTATCCTTGTTCGATTGGTGTTTGCTACTTGCTGGTTACCTTCTTTTTGATTGTTTTACGTGGGTAAGAGAGATGTTCAATAAGGGTTTTCTTACTAGAAAGAGTGCTTCTGATCGTGTTGATGTTGAGGGTTTGGCTGCTTCCCAAGGTGATGTTGTGACGAGTTCGTTTGATGATAAGATCCGCGACATGGAACGGAGAATTGTTGAAGGTAAGCTTGTGTTCGTGGATGATGATGGGGTTCCAATACCTCTGAATGATGGGATTCCTGTCACTAGTACTTCTGCTAATGTTGATGTTAATGTTAAAGATACGGTGAATGAACCTCAAGTGGAACAATTGATAGCTAATGCGCATATGAATTTTGATGATGCTATGATTAAAATTCAAAGTGAGATTGTTGCGAATGAAGTTAATTTAACAAGTTCTCCTCCTTCGAATGCAACTTCTGGTCCTAAGGTGAATATGAATATGAGTGCAACTTTTGGTCCCAAGGCTCACATGGTTGGTACTACTAATGGTACTGGAGTGAAGTCGGTTTCTTACGCGGGTGCTACTTCTAATGAACCTCAGAAACATGTGTCTAATTTTCGGAGGTTGGAATGTAGCAAAAAGAAGGAGGATGTTGACCTTTCAGTTCCAATGAAAGTAGTGGAAGAGGTGAATACGAGGTTTGAGAATACTCTCTACGGTTATTTCCTTGGCCAACGCCTTGCTTTTCCTGTTGTTGATTATTATGTTCGCAATGCATGGGCTAAGTTTGGTGTACAAAAGGTAATGATGAATGCTAAGGGGTTCTTCTTCTTTAAGTTCAACTCGAAGAAAGGTGTTGATGATGTGCTTGAAAATGGTCCTTGGTTGATCAGAAATGTTCCTATTATTCTTAAACCATGGACTTTGAACACAAACCTACTTAAAGAGGATTTGACTAACATCCCAGTGTGGGTTAAATTCCATGATGTTCCCCTTGCTATGTTTTCTGATGATGGCCTCAGTCTTCTTGCCACACTGATTGGCACGCCCAAAAGGTTAGATGCTTTTACAAGCCAAATGTGTAAGGAATCGTGGGGCCATAGTAGTTTTGCCAGATGCATGATAGAAGTGAAATTGGATGAGGTGCTTCGGGACAGTCTCACTGTTGAGATACCATTACTTGATGGTTCGGGTTCGACTATTGAGAAGATACGGGTTGAATACGGATGGAAACCACCTCGTTGTGATAACTGTAAGATCTTTGGTCATACTCTGGTTGATTGTCTTAAAGTTGTTGCACCTCCAGTTCAGCCTACTGATGAGTGCTTATTCACTCATTCTTTTTAGGCTTTATTTCAGACCAAAAATACCAAATACTAACCAAAAATGCCAAGAGAATGCATGTTTTTGTATTTGTGTATGTGCAGGTACGGATATGAGAAAAATGGACAAAAACACAGCAAAACCGACAAAAACGAGCACGAGAATGGAAAGTGTCAAAAGCCGGAGCCGGGGAAGTCAAATGGTCAAAGTCCAAGCTCAAAATGATAAAATCAACCTCAGAGATTCATCAAAGTTTCATATTTGGTCCATGGTCAAAGTTTGAGGAATTGGCGAAATTAGTCCCTGCAGTTTCAGAGAATTACACAAATGGCCCTTGGAATATTATTCAAAGATTGATCAAAGTCAACCCTCAACTATGTGAGAATGGCAAGATATACCCTTGGGAAATATGTTACAATTCTGGTCCCTAAGTTTTGAAATTATACAAAAATGGTCCTTGTAAAATTCCTACTAATCCTAAACCATAACAAAATAACCGGATCCAATTAATAAGCCTAAACCTTAATCCCACTTAGCCCAAGATACTACCCAGCCCACCACCCACATTTACCCAGCCCACTAAACTTACCCGGCCTGCTATGTTTACCCAGTCAACCAAAACCCACCCGGTCAAACATAAAAATAACTAACACCATAAACAAACACACACCCCGCCCAAATTTTACCCCCAAATGAAATCAAACCCAGAAAATCTACTGTAGCCATAAACCCTAAGTTACCGTACCCCCAATTACCCTCATATCCCAATAATTACCTAATGATTACACCTTCTAGAAGATGTCAGGAGTGGTCAGGGATGTATACGTGGACCAATAGGAGAGCATACGCAGGATCAATCTAATCACATCAATTAATCATACGGCTCAAAATGAAACTTGGGGATCAAGTGTGATCTAATGGTGGATATGGACTAAGAGAAAGCACAAAAGTGGCGAGGATCAGTGACCTGGCAATCCAGAAGCATCTCCTCAGCTCACCTCAGCTAGCTATATATACCCCATCCTCAGTCACTTGTAAACTTGTCCAATCCTTTATGTATTTAGAAGGATTTTGATCCCTTTTAAAATTCATTGTCATTTAAATTTCCAGCTCTTATTTGTAATCTCTCAATTTCAGTCTTGTACTCAACCTTTTGAATTTAATACAATTTCAGTTTTAGCTTATTGTTTTATCTCAAATTTAATTTACTCAGTGTTATTGATTAAATAGTTTAATTTCAATTTTATTTTTTGCGTTTACATAATTCTGTTTCAAAAAAAAAAAAAAAAAAAAAAAAAAAAAAAAAAAATTATTGTTTGAGCTTATTTGAATAAGCTCAGCTTATTTGTGGTGGATAAGAGACAGTCAAGAGGAGCCTTGGCCTGTCTAAAAGACAGGCTAGCTTAGTGAGAAATCCCTGTTCATGCTGGGATTTTAATTCAAGTAAGTTTCATTTTCCATTTTCTAGTCCAATTCTGAAATCTTCTCTTGAGCAGTTTTTTTTTAGTTTGTTTGAATATTGTTCTTTGTTGTTTATTTGGTCTGTTAGTTGCTCATCTAATCACTTTTGGATAGTTTTAGTTTGTTGGTTTGCAATTACTGTTTCATTAGTCTAGGTATTAGGATCTGTAGGGTCATAATTTTTTCATCTTAGATCTGTGGTTTGGATTTATTTTAGTGTCATTAATCATTATTGGAGTTTAGGTTTGTAGTTTGAGTTATATTGAATTGGATTTAAGAAGTACTAGGTTCTTAGCAGTCACTTAAGTAGTGTTTGGAATAGTTGGGTTTGTTGGTTTTATCACTGTATCAGAAGTGCTATTTGGTTTAAGCAAGTCATTTAAGTTGCATTAAGGCTAGATACACCACAAACTCAGTAGGTTTTAAGGTAAAAGTCAAATATCCATCTTTGTCTCATACCTGTTTAAGATAGCAGCTGTTAACTTGAATTTTTGGTAGCTCTTAGGTGCATTTAGGATAGTTAACTTTTAAATTAGCTTAACATCATATTTAGGATTAGATTTAGATCATAGAAATTCAGTTTAGTCAAAGTTTACATGCAATCAAATAGTCAAATCAAATGTTGAACTCAGATTATTGGTCAGACTTTAATAGCTTGTGTAGGGCTTATTAGAGATTGGAAATACATTCTGATTCTTGTTTTAGATAGCTTAGTAGCAGGATAATCAGTATCAAAAAGAATTTTGAGGTTTGAAGCCCTTTAGCTTATCGGAACAGTGAGCTTAAGTGGACTGTTTGGCTTATAAACTCCCCTGCACTCAGTTCATGCTCTCTCCTCTTGGGTCTGTTTTTGGTTAGTAAATAGGATCTAGGGTCTAGTTTTAGAGTTGTTTTGAGATCTCTGTTAGTTGGTAGTTATTTTGCACCCATAAGTTTCTTCTAACAGCTTATTAGAACTGCTTTTTGAGCTTATTTAGTTGTTAGGTTAAGATTGATATTCTGTTTTTCAAGTAAGGCTGCAAATTAGTTTTGATCTTCATAACCTGAGTTTGATTGTTCATTTGTGTCACTTTATGCCTATAGTAGCTAGTTCAGTAGAGTAGTACCCAAGTGCTTATCTGTTTTGGCTTTTAGCTTATTTCATATTGCTTATTTGGACTTATTGTGTCCACTTCTGTGTTTCTGAGCTTCATTTTGATTCAGTACTGTTCCAATAAGCTTAAATTAGTTCAAAAATCATTTTGGAAAAGTTTCAGGTCAATTAGTCAAGTTTTGCTTATAAATAAGCACTTTCAATAAGCTGTTTTGGGTCTAATAAGCACTTCCAGTGCTGATTTTTCAACTTTTATATTTTTCCTAGATTCCAAATAGTATTTTAGAATTTTCCTGAAATTTTCATATTTTTCCAAGTTCATTTGCTATTTTTCTTATTTAATTTTCAATTTTAATCATTTTTAATTACTTTTTAATTACAAAAAAAATACAAAAAAATCTAAAAAAGTCCAGAAAAGTCCAAAAAATATTAGAAAATTATTTTTAGTTATTTTAGAATTTTAGAAAGTAATTTTGTAATTTTCTCACTTTATTTTCATTTTCTTTTGATTTTTAAATTAGTTAATTAGTTTTTAATTCATATAAAATTAATAAAAAGTCAAAAAAAATATTTTTCTTTTTCTCAAAATTTTCTTTTATCATTTTTGATTTTTAGAAATTATTTTGAAGTTTGTAGGAGTCGTGTAGCTTAAAAGTCGCGTTTTATTTTGTACGGTTACGTTTATTTTACGTTTTAATTTACGGTTTTCGTTTCTACGTTACGTTTTTGGTTTGTTTAGTTGAATTACGTGCTTAATTGATTATTTGTGCTTCATTGAATATTTCATTAGTGTTATCTCATTCACATCACTTTTTTACACTTTTCACGACGCGTTTTTCGAATCGGAAATTCGGAATTCCATTCACCCTTCACACGGAATACGACCTCGGATTATCCGTATTTCTTTGCGGATTTATTTGAGCTTACTATCTATACTATAACTTGATTTTCACGAATCAATTTTGGCGCCGCTGCCGGGGAAGGTTGAAGTGAATTTTTGAAATTTCGTTTTTGAAAAATTGTGTTTTGATAAGCCTTCCTCTATTTTGTATATATTATATAAATATCGAAAAATCAAAAACACTTTTCCTAAAGTGTTTTCAAAAATACAAAAAAAAAAAAAAAAAAAAATAATAATAAAGTTACAGCCTCGTCTCGACCGAAAGGAAGAGCGTTGTAAACCAAATAAGCTTATCAACATAACTACGCGTGAAATTAGTTGCTAATCGGATTACTTTATTTCTACGACCGAATAAGCGGAAAATACGGAAGCTTTGACATTAAATTGCAAGCTGAAGAGAGATCCATTCTTCTCTCCCGTTCCGTCGCAAGTAGATTTGAAGGAAACGGTTTACGATTAACGTAACGTTTGAAAAAACAAAAGAGAATAAAAGTTTTAAGTTTTCAAATTTTGTTTTCCAAAAATAAAAATACAAAAAGATTTTCCTTTTCCATTTTGATTTTCCTTTTATTTGATTTTATGATATTTAAAAACCAAAAATAATCTTCTTATCCTCTTATCATTTGATTCTTCTTCTTTAACCCTCTAAAACCGATAATTCTTATGGATCCGACTTGTTTTAATTGTGGAAATTCCTCCGGAGAAGGAGTACTTTGTGAACGGTGTTTCTGCAAAGAATGTGGGTTTACTCGTGGATTTTGTATGTGCTATGCTTCGAAAGCTGAACCCACATTCACATCTGATTATGATCCAAACTTTTCCAATTATTATCACAACGATTTCAACTCATATGAGCAAGTTCCGTACTTCAATAATGAATCGTTTCAAAATGCACCGATTTCACAACAAAACGGTTGTGAGTATTGTGGAGGTTCACACTTTAGCACCGATTGTCCAACAAGGAAACCGTTTCCTTATGACAATGATTATCACGACCAACCTCCACAATATGAAATGCTCACTGGTCAAAATAACTTTACCGAGTTATTAGATCTTTTTAAAGAAGTAATTCGTGTGAAAGAACAAGTTAACACCGTTAAGAATGACGAAAACGAGCTTTATAAAGAAGAAAATTTAACGATTAATCCTACTCCGTCTTGTGAACCTTTAAATGTTGAAGATTGTTCTATGACATCTCTCGACGACGATTTCTTTAAACGAAAGGTTTTTAAAATAAAAATGGAACAACTTTACGTCTCATCAAAAATTGCAAAAATTCGTGTTGATTATGATGAACCATCGGTTCCTACTCCCTCTCCGGTGAGGGAAATGGAACGAGAAACCGAGGTGACAAAGGACTCGGTACTTTCCAATGACAATGAAAGTGCTAAATACGTCCAACCTATGGTGGTTCAAGAGTCTAAAATTGTTTTTAATCCGTCAAGATTTGATCCTAACCTTTCTCGATTTACGGTTAAGAGTTTGTCAAACAAACGTGCTGAGCTTAATACGGTTTTTAAAAGAAACGACTTACCTAATCTTCACGAACAAGAACCGGAGACCATAACGGAAGTGGTGGAAATTCCTAGCTCTGAGAGCACACCACTTGTCCTACCTCCAGATTCTTCAAGTTGTTTTTCGAGATTTGAATCAATTACTCCCGACTCTTCTCATCCTTCTCTCACACTGAGTGAGGGAAGTGATCCCGTTTTGGAAAAAGACAATACTTTTCTTAATAACAATGATTCTATTTCGACTGAGATTGTTACGCCGTCAGATCCTTTGAAGCCCGAGCTCCAGGATTCTTTACCCGATTTTGAGAAATATATTTTTGATACGGCTGAAGAAATTGAGTTATCTCCGATTGATAATCCGATTGATCGTGTTGAGACGTTCTCCGATTCTGACAATGACGATGCTATATCTTGTGGAGACATCGAATATGTTGATGAATTACCTTCTGAGCTCGTCAGCTTAGAAGAAGAGAATGATGAAGAAGTTGAAACGGAAATCCAAGATGAAGCTCTACGTGAAACATTATTGAATGTCAATCTTCTTATCTCTCGAATTGAAGCATTGAATGATTTTCCGACTTTTTCTCCTATCCCCGTTATGGATAGTGATTTTTTACCCGAGCTTGAAATTTTTCGATTTGAAGAGACGAGTAGTGGCAGTCCCACTATTCATGCTGATATCTCTCTTCCGGATTATGAGTGCTTTAACTTTGAGATCGACTCTATATCTATTTCCGATAATCCGTCACGTGACCCTCTTTTAGAGGATGTTGATCGATTTCTTGCTGCGGATGACTCGATACCACCGGGTATTGAGAATGATGACGTTAAAAGAAGTATTCTTTCCAATTTACCTTCTTCTCGTCCACCGGCGAAACCACCCGATTCAGATTTTGATATAAATGAAGTAATTTTTGGAGTGGTGGACGAGATTTCTGATTATGTGCTTGATATTTTACCCACCCAACCCACCCGTGATTCTGAAATCGACTTTGCTTTTACCATCTGGGTGTTTCAACCGTTCTTTGCTTATACCATCATTTCTTCACTTTTCCACTCCACCGGGAGTGAGGATACCGTTTTTGACCCCGGCATCTCCGTTTATGTCGAGTGTCCGTTTTATTTGCTCTCCCCAAGGACGAATTAATTCGGGGATCGAGTCAAGCTCATGTGACTCGGTGAACAAAAACAAGCGCTTCGTGGGAGGCACCCCATGCTTATCCATTTCATTTTCTTTATTTTCTATTTTCTTAAGTAACGTGACGTGAGGGGGGCGACCCTTTCCAAACTCGTGTTTTCGTGATTGTTTATGTATGTTCAGGAATTTCCCCGAAGTTTGAGGACTCTCGTGCTCGTGGTTTGTCGTTCTCTCCACTCGAGTCTCATCCTTCGCTGCTCTATTGGAAATTCACCATATCCTAAATCTTATCGACTAACGTTTATCTCTTGGCATACTTAATAAACGGCCTTAGATTTTACGTAGGATTACCCGTACCCTTAAAACATTGAGGACAATGTTTCACTTTAGTCTGGGGGGGGTGAATCTTCGATTCGATTTGACCTGTACCATCGTCTGAGCTGTTAACTTACGCAACTCCGTTTTCCACTAAAAATTTTAATTTTTGTCACCGCTTTATTATGCAAAAAAAAAAAAAAAAAAAAAAAAAAAATATATATATATATATATATATATATATATATATATATATATATATATATATATATATATATATATATATGATATGTATAATAAGTTTTGACACCTTGTTTTGACTTTCCTACCGGCGAGAGTAGAAATAAATATTCCAACTTGACCGGGCGTGTTGAGCCCTAGCTTGTTTCCCTTAACCAAAATAATCAAAAGATTATGGCTAAGCATCCGCAGATCTCATTACTTGGGATTTTAAATTTGCGGAGATCGAGGAATGATAGAGTTTATTTGGAAGTTTCGTGCTATACACGGATCGCATCACTGGGATTTAAAAAACCCACGAGAGGTACTTGTGGCCTCCTTGTTCCCACAAGCTTGCACACCAATAAAAATAGATCTCTAGGATTAATTAAGTGTATACGGTTTGGGCAATACTTAGTTTTTTCTCATTCCCAACAAAATCTCTGCATATGGGGGTTTGGTACACATTGAGGTACTGCCAGTGTTACGGTGAAATAGACTATTGCATCTTGCCGGTTCGCAGCCGATGTTGTGATCTTAGTAAAGGCCGTAGGACTTGGGGTTTGGCATATGATTATGAATATCAATAATAATAGTCCAAAGCTAAATAAAAAGGCAGAGGAATCCAAAGCTACAAAAAGCAGCGGATAGAAATCCAAAGTCATAATAAAGCTCTTACATCTTGGCGGCTCATAAACCGTTGACTGTAAAAGAATAAAGGACTAAGGACCAAAGTATTATTAAAGTGCTTATGATTATGCAAAAAATGCCAAACTTCGACTCCGGAGGTTTCCCTAATAAAAAGCTTCCGTTTCGGGTATCAAACATGGTATGTCTCGGTCGTAAATAAAAAGGGAGCCCCCACAAATCGTGTTAAATCAGAGACCTTCACGTGGACCCGATTTCTGTATGCAGGGGTTTTCGAGGGAAAGTTTGGAAACTACTTAGCGTTCAAATTTTGTGCTCTTATCGGACTAACAAATATCGAAACGAGAAAATATGAAGCAATTCATTTCTCACAAATTAAAATCTTTAGATACAACTAAGGATCTGGGGACAAGAGGTAATACATAAGTAACTTTTGTGGGCAGTGTTAGCATCTAACTTCTGATAAACAATGATTTCGATTTTACGCTTAGTTTGGGAGCTTGTGAAAAATCAAGGATGACGATTTTTATCCGTATGGTCTCTTCTCTGTGAGAAGTGTTTCTACTCGTAGACCCTGAAAGTTATCAACAGATAAGAATTGATGATGAAAGTCAAGGCAAACCGTCACCTATATAAAAATAAAAAAGTACAAAAATAGTAGTTGTAGTTGTTATTCATGAAAATCGGAAAACGGAGCGTTTTTGAGAATAAATGATTTTACTATCTCTCTTGAACATCATTGCTACTTTACAACGTCAGTAAAGAGAGGTTTTGAAAATTATTTACCTTTTAAGCGTGAGGTGATGACATTGCGTGAGGGCACGACAATACCTTAGTCTGGGGGATTTTGATGAGTGCTTATTCACTCATTCTTTTTAGGCTTTATTTCAGACCAAAAATACCAAATACTAACCAAAAATGCCAAGAGAATGCATGTTTTTGTATTTGTGTATGTGCAGGTACGGATATGAGAAAAATGGACAAAAACACAGCAAAACCGACAAAAACGAGCACGAGAATGGAAAGTGTCAAAAGCCGGAGCCGGGGAAGTCAAATGGTCAAAGTCCAAGCTCAAAATGATAAAATCAACCTCAGAGATTCATCAAAGTTTCATATTTGGTCCATGGTCAAAGTTTGAGGAATTGGCGAAATTAGTCCCTGCAGTTTCAGAGAATTACACAAATGGCCCTTGGAATATTATTCAAAGATTGATCAAAGTCAACCCTCAACTATGTGAGAATGGCAAGATATACCCTTGGGAAATATGTTACAATTCTGGTCCCTAAGTTTTGAAATTATACAAAAATGGTCCTTGTAAAATTCCTACTAATCCTAAACCATAACAAAATAACCGGATCCAATTAATAAGCCTAAACCTTAATCCCACTTAGCCCAAGATACTACCCAGCCCACCACCCACATTTACCCAGCCCACTAAACTTACCCGGCCTGCTATGTTTACCCAGTCAACCAAAACCCACCCGGTCAAACATAAAAATAACTAACACCATAAACAAACACACACCCCGCCCAAATTTTACCCCCAAATGAAATCAAACCCAGAAAATCTACTGTAGCCATAAACCCTAAGTTACCGTACCCCCAATTACCCTCATATCCCAATAATTACCTAATGATTACACCTTCTAGAAGATGTCAGGAGTGGTCAGGGATGTATACGTGGACCAATAGGAGAGCATACGCAGGATCAATCTAATCACATCAATTAATCATACGGCTCAAAATGAAACTTGGGGATCAAGTGTGATCTAATGGTGGATATGGACTAAGAGAAAGCACAAAAGTGGCGAGGATCAGTGACCTGGCAATCCAGAAGCATCTCCTCAGCTCACCTCAGCTAGCTATATATACCCCATCCTCAGTCACTTGTAAACTTGTCCAATCCTTTATGTATTTAGAAGGATTTTGATCCCTTTTAAAATTCATTGTCATTTAAATTTCCAGCTCTTATTTGTAATCTCTCAATTTCAGTCTTGTACTCAACCTTTTGAATTTAATACAATTTCAGTTTTAGCTTATTGTTTTATCTCAAATTTAATTTACTCAGTGTTATTGATTAAATAGTTTAATTTCAATTTTATTTTTTGCGTTTACATAATTCTGTTTCAAAAAAAAAAAAAAAAAAAAAAAAAAAAAAAAAAAAAAAATTATTGTTTGAGCTTATTTGAATAAGCTCAGCTTATTTGTGGTGGATAAGAGACAGTCAAGAGGAGCCTTGGCCTGTCTAAAAGACAGGCTAGCTTAGTGAGAAATCCCTGTTCATGCTGGGATTTTAATTCAAGTAAGTTTCATTTTCCATTTTCTAGTCCAATTCTGAAATCTTCTCTTGAGCAGTTTTTTTTTAGTTTGTTTGAATATTGTTCTTTGTTGTTTATTTGGTCTGTTAGTTGCTCATCTAATCACTTTTGGATAGTTTTAGTTTGTTGGTTTGCAATTACTGTTTCATTAGTCTAGGTATTAGGATCTGTAGGGTCATAATTTTTTCATCTTAGATCTGTGGTTTGGATTTATTTTAGTGTCATTAATCATTATTGGAGTTTAGGTTTGTAGTTTGAGTTATATTGAATTGGATTTAAGAAGTACTAGGTTCTTAGCAGTCACTTAAGTAGTGTTTGGAATAGTTGGGTTTGTTGGTTTTATCACTGTATCAGAAGTGCTATTTGGTTTAAGCAAGTCATTTAAGTTGCATTAAGGCTAGATACACCACAAACTCAGTAGGTTTTAAGGTAAAAGTCAAATATCCATCTTTGTCTCATACCTGTTTAAGATAGCAGCTGTTAACTTGAATTTTTGGTAGCTCTTAGGTGCATTTAGGATAGTTAACTTTTAAATTAGCTTAACATCATATTTAGGATTAGATTTAGATCATAGAAATTCAGTTTAGTCAAAGTTTACATGCAATCAAATAGTCAAATCAAATGTTGAACTCAGATTATTGGTCAGACTTTAATAGCTTGTGTAGGGCTTATTAGAGATTGGAAATACATTCTGATTCTTGTTTTAGATAGCTTAGTAGCAGGATAATCAGTATCAAAAAGAATTTTGAGGTTTGAAGCCCTTTAGCTTATCGGAACAGTGAGCTTAAGTGGACTGTTTGGCTTATAAACTCCCCTGCACTCAGTTCATGCTCTCTCCTCTTGGGTCTGTTTTTGGTTAGTAAATAGGATCTAGGGTCTAGTTTTAGAGTTGTTTTGAGATCTCTGTTAGTTGGTAGTTATTTTGCACCCATAAGTTTCTTCTAACAGCTTATTAGAACTGCTTTTTGAGCTTATTTAGTTGTTAGGTTAAGATTGATATTCTGTTTTTCAAGTAAGGCTGCAAATTAGTTTTGATCTTCATAACCTGAGTTTGATTGTTCATTTGTGTCACTTTATGCCTATAGTAGCTAGTTCAGTAGAGTAGTACCCAAGTGCTTATCTGTTTTGGCTTTTAGCTTATTTCATATTGCTTATTTGGACTTATTGTGTCCACTTCTGTGTTTCTGAGCTTCATTTTGATTCAGTACTGTTCCAATAAGCTTAAATTAGTTCAAAAATCATTTTGGAAAAGTTTCAGGTCAATTAGTCAAGTTTTGCTTATAAATAAGCACTTTCAATAAGCTGTTTTGGGTCTAATAAGCACTTCCAGTGCTGATTTTTCAACTTTTATATTTTTCCTAGATTCCAAATAGTATTTTAGAATTTTCCTGAAATTTTCAGATTTTTCCAAGTTCATTTGCTATTTTTCTTATTTAATTTTCAATTTTAATCATTTTTAATTACTTTTTAATTACAAAAAAAATACAAAAAAATCTAAAAAAGTCCAGAAAAGTCCAAAAAATATTAGAAAATTATTTTTAGTTATTTTAGAATTTTAGAAAGTAATTTTGTAATTTTCTCACTTTATTTTCATTTTCTTTTGATTTTTAAATTAGTTAATTAGTTTTTAATTCATATAAAATTAATAAAAAGTCAAAAAAAATATTTTTCTTTTTCTCAAAATTTTCTTTTATCATTTTTGATTTTTAGAAATTATTTTGAAGTTTGTAGGAGTCGTGTAGCTTAAAAGTCGCGTTTTATTTTGTACGGTTACGTTTATTTTACGTTTTAATTTACGGTTTTCGTTTCTACGTTACGTTTTTGGTTTGTTTAGTTGAATTACGTGCTTAATTGATTATTTGTGCTTCATTGAATATTTCATTAGTGTTATCTCATTCACATCACTTTTTTACACTTTTCACGACGCGTTTTCCGAATCGGAAATTCGGAATTCCATTCACCCTTCACACGGAATACGACCTCGGATTATCCGTATTTCTTTGCAGATTTATTTGAGCTTACTATCTATACTATAACTTGATTTTCACGAATCACCTACTAAGCCTGTTAATGATGGTTTTATGACTGTCAATAATAAAAAGAAGGGTAAGCAAGGTGGTCTTACTACTCAGGGTAAAGGAGGGTTTAATAAACCTGCACTAAGAAGAAGGCCTCTGATGTGCCTAGTACGAGTGGAACGAAGATTTCTACATCTAATCAGTTTGCTGCTCTTAATATGGATGATACGGATGTTTTTGGTATTCAGTCTAATGACAACAACAAGGATGTAGATGCTGGTCGTACAATGAAAGTTACTGTGGATGAGTCTACTAAGACAGGTAATACAATGGAAGTTAATGAGGAAGAGTCTATTAAGATTGGTAATGTTTCACAAGCTCCTCTTGTGAGTGATTTAAAAGAGAAGGAGTCGGTTATGGCTCCTACCACTGGTGTTTCTTCTTCTCCTCCCACATCTTCTACTAAGAGGGTTAACCCTTTTTCTAAGGTGGGAGAGATTGTGCTTTCGGATTCTGAAGAAGAGGTGGTTGTTAACCCTTTTGATGAGTCTGCTAATTTGTTTGGTGGTGGCCAAGAGTTTGAAGATGCTGATGATGACTATGATTACGATGACTATGCGAACCAGGTTTATGATCTTTCAGGGAATTTGGATGCTTTTAATGCCATCTATGGCACTAGGCTTCAAGGTCGTAGGAAGTAATTTTATTTCGTTATGTCTTATGTTGTCATGTGAGTAATGGTGTGTTTTCTTGTTTAGAAAATAAGAAGTATCTTATTATGTAAGTTGTTTACCTATGTAACGGCAGTTTTTATACGTTTTCGGCAGTTTTTATACGTTTCAGACATTTTTATCCGTTTTCGCCCGTTTTTACGTTTGCGTATGCTTTCGTCCGTTTTATACATTATTGTCCGTTTTCATACGTTTTCGTCCGTTTTCATTTGTTCTCGGCAGTTTTTATACGTTTTCAGACATTTTTATTCGTTTTCATACATTTTTGTCCGTTTTCATCTTTTTTTTTTTTTTTTTTTTTTTTTTTTTACATTTTCATCTGTTTTCAGACATTTTTGTTTGTTTTCGTCCATCTTTATACGTTTCGACCATTTTTATACGTTTTCGTCTGTTTTTGTCTTTTTTCATACGTTC
Organism: Artemisia argyi; assembly: GCA_030686995.1. Lineage (NCBI taxonomy): Eukaryota > Viridiplantae > Streptophyta > Magnoliopsida > Asterales > Asteraceae > Artemisia > Artemisia argyi. The sequence goes on from CM060695.1 coordinate 175,077,549, forward strand.
ATATATGTTTTCGTCCATTTTCATACGTTTTCGTCTGTTTTTGTCTTTTTTCATACGTTCATAGACGTTTTCGTCCGTTTTCATATGATTTCAGCAATTTTTACACTTTTTCATACATTTTCGTCTGTTTTCATACGTTTTCCTCCGTCTTCGTTTGTTTTCTTTCGTTTTTGTCCATTTTTCATACGTTTTCGACCATTTTCAGACGTGTTTTACGCTTTCCTACGTATTCATTCATTTTCGTCCGTTTTTATACGTTTCTAAATATCACAATTGATATTCTTAATATCATAAGCGATATTTAGAATATCATTTGCGATACTCAGAATATCAATTGTGATATTCAGAAACGTATGAAAACGGACAAAAACGTATGAATACGAACAAAAACGTTAGAAAGTGAAAGGAACATGAATTAAAAAAACGTGAAATCACTTGTGATATTCTGAATATCACTTGTGATTTTCTGAATATCAATTGTGATATTCAGAATATCACGTGTGATTTTCATGTTAACAAACATTTATTGAAAATCACTTGTGATATTTAGTGATATTCAGATATCACTTGTGATATCTAGGTTATCACTTGTTATAACACCCTAAAATCTGAAACATTAAATTTGAAGTATAACCTAAGTTTGAAACTATAAAATTTGAACATTATAATCTCTAAGACTTGTGATAAATTAAAATTTTACAAACTTATACCTATGATATTATGTCACACGTTTAAAGTCACGCATGGGCCGAAATCTTATTTGTTTATGTGTTAAATCAAAGTTAAGCCCAAGTTATTTTGCAATCCATCAAATCTCTTAAAACTTGGTCCTTTCCTTTTTATGCTAATCCCATTACACGGTTTCTTAATAAACCGTATCTTTTCATTCTTATCTCACACAACACATTTACAAGCCCCAAAACCTCTCTCAAAACAACGGCTGCTATCTCTTGTCCTGTTTTCTTTCCAACCGAAATCAAAGTGCCAAGAAGGAGACTTGGTTGTGGTGATTTAGACATGGAGATTCTGGTTTTGATTCGTGGGTTACCAAGCTTGTTCGAAGGTGATATCTAGTTTGGCGTGTCGGCTGGAACACATTCATTCGATCTTGTTTCTTCCTCTTGTTTATCATGCATCTAGGGTATGTTACTACACCTTGTTCGATTCCCTCTTTATTGGTTTTGTCGATCATGCTTTTGTTTTCTATTTTGGTTTTTGAATCGAATAATTATCACATAAAATCATGAGATGAAACTTTCACATTAACCTTAAAAAGGGCATGAACGATCTGGCAAACCTTAGAAGAAACGTTACACGAGTTTTGGTTATTCACTGGATATTCGAATACGTATATATGAATATGGTACGAAGAAGTAAAACCGTAACGGGTGGTAATACCATGAGATACTAAAACTGCATGCGCATATATAAACAGATTGGTGTCGTGTAGGGGCTGTTTCTGTGAGTGTGTAAGTCGCGTTGAATCGGTATAGATGTGTGGATCCTTGTACGTCCAAGGAGTGTGTGTACATGGGGTGAATACTGTATGCAAATATGAAATCACGCTTAAACAAATAATGTCGAGTTCGAAATCGTTTTCGGAAATACTATACAGTACGTATGAAATATGAAAAATAAAAAGAAAAAAAAGCTTGTATATCTGTATACTTGGTCATATGATTTAACATGTACAACATATATGTCATACAAAATAACAAGGATATATATGCAGCGCCCATGGATTTGTTTTGTTGTCGTGTGTATGTAATCGTGAAGTCATGTGTATGTTGTTTCTCATGCATATTATACATATATAAGTAGATGTTTATGCTGGTGTCTAGTGGGGCGTGTGTATATAAACTTATATTTATACATTTTGATATATATTGGAAGCATTTGAACGTTTATTGTGGTCGCGGTCTAAAAATGTGGTCGTAAATGCATTTCGTAAATTATGAAACGACGGGGTCTAAAATTATCCTTTTAATATATAATTATAGTATAAACCTTAAAATAATTTATTTAACATTATTAATATTAAATTTTGATAATTTACCTTTATGACTCCAAACTTTACTAAATTGACATATTTAACCCTAAACCACCATATTTGTTATTTTAACCTTTAAAGATCGTTTAATTGTCATTATAACCTTAATATATTAACTTACTAAATCGGGGAACTTACTAAATATGAAAACTTACTAATTCGGAAAGTTACTATTTTTGGAAAGCTGCTACAAATGGAAAGTTACAAAAAATGGAAAGCCGACTAAAACAAGTAACCTGATTTAAAACAAGTTATTAATAATAAACCGATCATTATTCGTGTAGATTCGTTGAAGAAGAAGTGTTTCCCTATGCTTACGTATGTTATGATTTCGTTGGCGGTTAAGGTACAGATATTCTACCCTATCTCATTAAGGGTTCCGATCTCATGACTTTCGATCCTTTGACTTTGTTTCATTTGCTATGATATGATTCAGTTGATATGCCTTGCTATGATCCCTTATGATATGATTCGTTGATATGATTCGTTTGATAGTATCCTTTGATTGGATTCTGTTTGCTATCCATTCTGTTATGATGATCTGATTTCTATCTCACTGATATGAGATTCTGTTGATATATTCTGATTGATATGCTATAATTGCTTTGTTTATGGATAGCTCTGTTCTGATATGTATGATTCTTATGCCCGAGTTTTTAGTCTATCCATGGAGGTACCATGGGCGTGTCATTGAGGCACCAATGGCATGACACTATCTGGGGCGGTGTGATTAGTCCCCGGCGTTCCCTTCTGTTATTATATGATTATATGATTATGTGCACTTATGGCCATTCTGTTATATATATGCATAGTCTCGTACTTGTATATGTATTCTGTTTCAGGGAGCGTATGGATGCATCCTAGGTATATGTTTGATGTGATATGATATGATTTGATTTAGTGACTGGCTGTACGTGCCTTGTACCCCTTTCACTTCTGGTACTTAGAGGTCTCCCCTCTCCGTACACTTATGGATTGACGGATATGTGATTATGTGATTTGAGATCTATTCGAGTGTCTCGGGTAGGTCGGCTCGTGGCTTCCTTATATTTCTATGTGTCTATTCGAGTGACTCTGGTAGACACGCCTTTGTTGATACGTACTCTTGATTCTCTTATGATTTATTTTTGCTTGATATATCTATGATGCTTCATTTTTCTTTGACTTATGATATTGTTCCATCGATCTTGATCTCTTATGCATTTGACAGATGACATTCTTTTCAGCAGGAGTTTATGTTTCCTTTTCCTATGCTTATTTACGTTTCGATTATCCGTTTGTTTTGCTCTATATCTGTTCACTGGGCTTTCTAAGCTCAGCCGCATTTCCTTTCCTGCGGCAGGTTTTAGGTTGGAAGCTGGGTTTGGGTGAAGAGAGAGCATAAGAGCTTTAGTGGACTACCCCATGGACTAGAAGCCCATTACATCTTGACTAGTTTTGGACTTGGATTAGTTTAGACTTTGTTTAGTTTGTACTTCCTTTCTTTTATAGTTTTAGTATTCTCTTGTACTTTTAGATTTTTCCCTTGTAACCTTTTGTTTTAAGTCTTCCGCTTGCGTTGTATGCTTTGTATGCTTTGATATGTCACCATACTGTAGCGCTCCGGACCCATGTCGGGTTGGGGTGTTACAATTATGGTATCAGAGCTCAGGCTGCGACTTGTAGTACATAAGTTATGGCCTGTGAAGAATTGGACCCTTAGGTTTGCACTTTAGGAGCTGATGGAATCACCTTGGAAGGATTTGCTTTAGGTTTCTCCCCTTAAGAGCTTAGTATAACTGGTGAGGATTGGGTATATTAGTTATCTTGCTTCCGCATCACTCTGATTTCTGCCTCTGTTTTTAGTTCAGCTTTTATAAGATCATTCATTCTGGAGACTTAGAAGACTTATCAGGATTCGCGACATGTGTTTAGGATGCCTTTAGACTTCGTAGTGTGCCTTATAGGTTTCTTTCTCTGAAGTTGTCACTTTCTTTTGAACTTCAATTCTTGATTTGTTTATCATTCGTTTAGATTCCTTTTCATTGTAAGCGAATTCGCATATGAATGAGGCCGACGTATTTGACGCATTCTGTGTTTTCCTCTTCCTTTCGATAAGCATATTAAGGTTCCTTCTTCATTATTGATTTTGAGCTTACCTGTTCTACCTCTATGATAATCTTGCGCCCTTCCATCGTGAATATCCGATTTGTTTGATGCGTTCTGGAGATATTTGAAAGTGAGTTCGTTATATTTCCTTTGGAGATGTTTGATTCGATATTATTCTTGATATGGGTTTGTGGACTGAGTATTGTGATGCTACCAACGGTCATACTATATTTGTCATCTTTGACGATTTGAGAAACTCAAAATTTTGTACCATGGTTTCCAACTTCGTAAAACATTTAGGATCACCTTTGTTTTGAAAACTCGTGCGTTAATCCCTTATGGTTGTGTAGATACTTCGTTTGATGAGACTCGCGTCGAGAGTTATTCGGATTGCTTGGAATGTTCGCTGTGTATCCTTGTTATGTGCTTCTGTTTTGTTCGTGGAGGAGAATGATGATATCATGAAGTTGTGGATTGATTTTTGGAAGCTGAATCGTGGCATGTCTTGTTTGAAGAATGAGATATTCTTAAAAATTTCTTTTCGTATTCGTTGTGATCTCTATGAGCGTTGTGATGCCAATTGTATTGGCTACTACTCCGACTGTCCCTATGAAATCGATCAATCGTGTCTTTCATGAATACTTGGACAATTTGTCATAGTATGGCATTCTAGTATATTCAGAGACGAAAGAGAAACACGAGGATCATCTTCATATTTTGTGTTGATATTTCTGTGTTAGAAGAAGCTCTATATGATATTTCTCGAAGAGTAAATTTTGTTGAAGGGGATGAGAGAAGAAGTTTGAGAAGCTGAGAAGAAATTTGTTTCTACCCAGGAGGAAGAAGCTCAGGAGCAAGACGGTAGAAGATTAGCTATGTTAGAAGACGGAAAGAAGCAGCTTTAATTGAAGCACACAGTTTTATTGACTCTATTCATCTTAGTTGTACTAATATGTATAGAGTCTTGAAGCAGGAGCTGGACAGGATGGTATGAAGACGGTGGTGACTACATCGAAGATTTCTACGTACAGGAGGAGATACAAAACAAGTGGAGCATTGACTTGGACAGCTTGCTTGGAAGATCGACAGAGATTTCTTTCGGCAGAATATTACTCAAGCTACATGGCGCACCTGCAATGGTCGTGACAGAGAATTGCATTCTGGCTCACACTGCCAGAAGAGGTATAGAAGAGATAGACATCTTGGCATTGGAAGAAGTTTTGGTTCGCGACGCTTTAGATCTTGATTTCATTCCAATCAGTACAAATTATTCGACCTATTCGGTTATGCTTTATGATACGTTTTGATACTCTGATTCGTGATTTGGAACGTCAGTATGAATATGTTGTCCCATCTCCCTATGAAACTCTTGGTATGTTTGATGATTCGAATTGTGCTTCTATGACCTTAGCAAGTTCCTTTGTACGTTCAGAATTTGGTAGGAGTTGATAAAGATTTATCGTTTTGTACTATCTCCTTGTAGAATTTTATCTGTCATCTGTCATATGCTACACATTTGCTTCGCATCCGATTGGATTAGATTTGTTATGATTATGTTCTATTGGATCGAGTCATGAGAAACTATGTCGTTGTGAAGATTTTTGGAAGAACCTCCCCTAGCGTGAGGATATTTGTGACGATATTTTGTGATTTTCTACGACTCCGTATAACTTTAGTGACTTCAATTTCGCGGACGAAATTTTCTTTTTAGAGAGGAAGAATTATAACACCCTAAAATCTGAAACATTAAATTTGAAGTATAACCTAAGTTTGAAACTATAAAATTTGAACATTATAATCTCTAAGACTTGTGATAAATTAAAATTTTACAAACTTATACCTATGATATTATGTCACACGTTTAAAGTCACGCATGGGCCGAAATCTTATTTGTTTATGTGTTAAATCAAAGTTAAGCCCAAGTTATTTTGCAATCCATCAAATCCCTTAAAACTTGGTCCTTTCCTTTTTATGCTAATCCCATTACACGGTTTCTTAATAAACCGTATCTTTTCATTCTTATCTCACACAACACATTTACAAGCCCCAAAACCTCTCTCAAAACAACGGCTGCTATCTATTGTCCTGTTTTCTTTCCAACCGAAATCAAAGTGCCAAGAAGGAGACTTGGTTGTGGTGATTTAGACATGGAGATTCTGGTTTTGATTCGTGGGTTACCAAGCTTGTTCGAAGGTGATATCTAGTTTGGCGTGTCGGCTGGAACACATTCATTCGATCTTGTTTCTTCCTCTTGTTTATCATGCATCTAGGGTATGTTACTACACCTTGTTCGATTCCCTCTTTATTGGTTTTGTCGATCATGCTTTTGTTTTCTATTTTGGTTTTTGAATCGAATAATTATCACATAAAATCATGAGATGAAACTTTCACATTAACCTTAAAAAGGGCATGAACGATCTGGCAAACCTTAGAAGAAACGTTACACGAGTTTTGGTTATTCACTGGATATTCGAATACGTATATATGAATATGGTACGAAGAAGTAAAACCGTAACGGGTGGTAATACCATGAGATACTAAAACTGCATGCGCATATATAAACAGATTGGTGTCGTGTAGGGGCTGTTTCTGTGAGTGTGTAAGTCGCGTTGAATCGGTATAGATGTGTGGATCCTTGTACGTCCAAGGAGTGTGTGTACATGGGGTGAATACTGTATGCAAATATGAAATCACGCTTAAACAAATAATGTCGAGTTCGAAATCGTTTTCGGAAATACTATACAGTACGTATGAAATATGAAAAATAAAAAGAAAAAAAAGCTTGTATATCTGTATACTTGGTCATATGATTTAACATGTACAACATATATGTCATACAAAATAACAAGGATATATATGCAGCGCCCATGGATTTGTTTTGTTGTCGTGTGTATGTAATCGTGAAGTCATGTGTATGTTGTTTCTCATGCATATTATACATATATAAGTAGATGTTTATGCTGGTGTCTAGTGGGGCGTGTGTATATAAACTTATATTTATACATTTTGATATATATTGGAAGCATTTGAACGTTTATTGTGGTCGCGGTCTAAAAATGTGGTCGTAAATGCATTTCGTAAATTATGAAACGACGGGGTCTAAAATTATCCTTTTAATATATAATTATAGTATAAACCTTAAAATAATTTATTTAACATTATTAATATTAAATTTTGATAATTTACCTTTATGACTCCAAACTTTACTAAATTGACATATTTAACCCTAAACCACCATATTTGTTATTTTAACCTTTAAAGATCGTTTAATTGTCATTATAACCTTAATATATTAACTTACTAAATCGGGGAACTTACTAAATATGAAAACTTACTAATTCGGAAAGTTACTATTTTTGGAAAGCTGCTACAAATGGAAAGTTACAAAAAATGGAAAGCCGACTAAAACAAGTAACCTGATTTAAAACAAGTTATTAATAATAAACCGATCATTATTCGTGTAGATTCGTTGAAGAAGAAGTGTTTCCCTATGCTTACGTATGTTATGATTTCGTTGGCGGTTAAGGTACAGATATTCTACCCTATCTCATTAAGGGTTCCGATCTCATGACTTTCGATCCTTTGACTTTGTTTCATTTGCTATGATATGATTCAGTTGATATGCCTTGCTATGATCCCTTATGATATGATTCGTTGATATGATTCGTTTGATAGTATCCTTTGATTGGATTCTGTTTGCTATCCATTCTGTTATGATGATCTGATTTCTATCTCACTGATATGAGATTCTGTTGATATATTCTGATTGATATGCTATAATTGCTTTGTTTATGGATAGCTCTGTTCTGATATGTATGATTCTTATGCCCGAGTTTTTAGTCTATCCATGGAGGTACCATGGGCGTGTCATTGAGGCACCAATGGCATGACACTATCTGGGGCGGTGTGATTAGTCCCCGGCGTTCCCTTCTGTTATTATATGATTATATGATTATGTGCACTTATGGCCATTCTGTTATATATATGCATAGTCTCGTACTTGTATATGTATTCTGTTTCAGGGAGCGTATGGATGCATCCTAGGTATATGTTTGATGTGATATGATATGATTTGATTTAGTGACTGGCTGTACGTGCCTTGTACCCCTTTCACTTCTGGTACTTAGAGGTCTCCCCTCTCCGTACACTTATGGATTGACGGATATGTGATTATGTGATTTGAGATCTATTCGAGTGTCTCGGGTAGGTCGGCTCGTGGCTTCCTTATATTTCTATGTGTCTATTCGAGTGACTCTGGTAGACACGCCTTTGTTGATACGTACTCTTGATTCTCTTATGATTTATTTTTGCTTGATATATCTATGATGCTTCATTTTTCTTTGACTTATGATATTGTTCCATCGATCTTGATCTCTTATGCATTTGACAGATGACATTCTTTTCAGCAGGAGTTTATGTTTCCTTTTCCTATGCTTATTTACGTTTCGATTATCCGTTTGTTTTGCTCTATATCTGTTCACTGGGCTTTCTAAGCTCAGCCGCATTTCCTTTCCTGCGGCAGGTTTTAGGTTGGAAGCTGGGTTTGGGTGAAGAGAGAGCATAAGAGCTTTAGTGGACTACCCCATGGACTAGAAGCCCATTACATCTTGACTAGTTTTGGACTTGGATTAGTTTAGACTTTGTTTAGTTTGTACTTCCTTTCTTTTATAGTTTTAGTATTCTCTTGTACTTTTAGATTTTTCCCTTGTAACCTTTTGTTTTAAGTCTTCCGCTTGCGTTGTATGCTTTGTATGCTTTGATATGTCACCATACTGTAGCGCTCCGGACCCATGTCGGGTTGGGGTGTTACACTTGTGATATTCAGGATATCACTTGTGATATTCAGAATACGGACAAAAACATTAGAAAGTGAAAAAAAACATGAATAAAAAAAAGGGTGAAATCACTTGCAATATTCCTAATATCACTTGTGATATTCTGAATATCACTTGTGATTTTCATGTTAAAAAACATTTGTTGAAAATCACTTGAGATTTTCAGAATATCACTTGTGATATTCTGAATATCAATATCACTTATGATATTCAGAATATCACTTGTGATTTTCATGTTAAAAAACATTAGTTGAAAATCACTTGTGATGTTCAGAATATCACTTGTGATATTCAAAAACGTATAAAAATGTAAGAAAATGGACGAAAACGTAAGAAAACGGACGAATATGTAGAAAAACGAACGGAAACATCTGAAAACGGGTAAATATGTATAAAAACAGATGAAAACGGACGAAAACATATGAAAAAATATGAAAACGTATAAAATCGGACGAAACGTGTAAAAACGGACGAAAAGGTATGAAAACAGACGACAACGTAAGAAAATGGACGAAAACGAATGAAAACGGACGAAAACATATGAAAACGTATAAAAGCGGCTGAAAATGTATAAAAACGGACGAAAAAGTAAGAAAATAGATGAATATGTATGAAAACGGGCGAAAACGTAAGAAAATAGACGAAAACGTATTAATACAAGCGAAAACGTTTGAAAACGTAAGAAAACAGACAAAAACGTATCAAAATGGACGAAAAAGTATGAAAACGGGCGTAAACGTAAGAAAATAGATGAAAACGGACAAAAATGGACGAATATGTATGAAAATGGACGAAAATGAATGAAAACGCAAAAAAACGGACAAAAACGTTTGAAAACGGATGAAAATGTTAGAAAACAGATGAAAACGGACGAAAACGGACCATGACGTAAAAAAAAGACGAAAACATATGAAAACGGATGAGAAAGTAAGAAAGTGAAAAAGACGTGAATTAATATAAAAAAACGTGAAATTAAAAACAGCGTGATTTAAAACAAATAATAAGTGAATTAGAAAAAAGACAAATAAAAAAAAAGCGTGAAAAAAAAGAAAGAAAAACATGGATAGAAAAGAAAAGAAAAAAAAAATAATAATAATAATACATGAATAGGAAGAAAAAAAAGACATAGAAAGAAAAAAAAAACAAATAAGAAAGACAAAAAGACAAGAAAAAAAACATGGACTTAGGTTGTCTTATTAAATCTTAGGTAAATTCCCACCATTAGATCAAATTTAATGCATGGTGTGGATTTGTCCCTTAGTATGTAACAAAAACTTAGTCTCTAAAATAACTCACCTCTATGTTTATGATTGACATTTGACACTAATATGGGGTTTAGTAAATCATAGAAGCAAAATTGTAAGAACCTTGGAGATATTAAAATGTGACAAGATTTATAAATGTAGATTTGGAGTTGATTTATTGAAAGGGTTGAATTAGTAAATATACGTGTAGTTTAAGGGTATAATATATAAATAGACAAAAATATTACGTCGTAATTGTATATATGTAGATTGACTCATTGACGCGTGAAAATATGACGAAAGCACTGAGAAGTACCAAAACTTTTTTCATTTATTATATATGTAGATGTAGATAGATATAGATATATAGATATATATTCACCATATTAAAACAAGAATATGGTTGTAGTTGGTTTCACAATAACGTAATCGAAAATATGTTTCTGGTCTATAGTTTATTGATAAACGTACTGCTTGGGTTGTGCAATTTGTTAAACTAGTAGACTTTTAATTTTTATTTGATTATGCAAAATTTTCTAACTTTTGATTGCGATAATAAAGAATATGTCAATGAAAAACGGTCATCCACGATAACGCTTTTCAACTAGAGTATCGAGGTTTTTTGGTTCTCTAAAATTTATTGAATAAATATACTCTTTAGTTTTAATGTTACCATCACAATTGTACAAATCGTTTGACTCGATAGGCCTTTAAAGTTCATTTCATTTTTTATTGTGCAAAATTTTCAACTTCAAACTCCGTGGATTAGTCGGTTAAAAGGTCGAAAACTATGATTACCAAAAAGAAAATCAACCTCAAACTAACATAAAAAAAAAAAAAAAAAAAAAAAAAAAAAAAAAAAAAAAAAAAAAAAAAAAAACATTCTTTCATTAGAACTTTTTGAGGTTAATTTAATTGAGGTTTCAATATTGCGCTTAGAAATTATTGAAACTTCACAAACAAATGTTTGCATAGTTACCAAAGGGCTTGTATCCTAATGGTATCCCTTGCTATGGTTGTGGGTTCAAGTCCTACTTCGGACGTGTGAGATAGATTGTAGTGTAAGTATTGTGAGATAGTAAGTCTCCGTTTAAAAAATTGCATGCGTAGCGGTTTTTCGAGGTTTACTATTATTTATAGTGTAAATATTGTAGTTGCTTTCACAATAATATTATCAAATATGTTTGTAGTTTATGTTTCATTGATAAACTTATCGTTTGGGTTGTGCAGATTTATTAAACTGGTAGACTCTAGACTTTTATTTTTTGTTTGGTTATGCAATTTTTTCCCAACTTTTGATTGCGATAAAAAAGGATAGGTCAATGAATTTTTGTCATTCACAATAACCCTTTTCAACCAAAGACTTGCATATAGATTTTTTGGTTCTCTAACATTATTGAATAAACATACTCTTCGGTGTTAATGTTACCAGCACTATTTATAACTAACTTACGTTTGTGATCCAAATAGTCTGGATTGTACAAATCATTTGACTCGATAAGTCCTTAAATTTCGTTTAATTTTTTATTGAGCAAAATTTTCAACTTCAAATCCCGTAGATTAGTTGGCCAAAAGGTCGAAAACCATAAATAAAAACAACATTGTTTCCTTAGAACTCTTTTAGGTTAATTTAATTGAGGTTTCAATATTGCGCTTAGAAATTATTAAAACTTCATAAACAAATGGTTGCATAGTGACCAAAGGGCTTGGGTCCGAATGGTACCCCTTATCGTATGAGAAGCTCCCCAACTAAATGGTTGTGGATAATTTGTAGTGTAAATATTGTGAGATAGTAAGCTCTTGTTAAAAAAAAATGCTCGCGTAGCGGTTTTTTTTAGGTAAACTAGTTTATTTATGGTGTGGTTGAGGAGACGAATGTGACATTCTTGGCTAAGGTACATTGTTTTTCTCATTCAGTTAGGTTTGTGAGAGGTTTTTTTTGGCAGAGGATACAACCAGGTTGACATATCTAGTGAATAGGTCACCATTACCAGCAATTAGATTTGAGACGCGTATAGATATGTTGAGGGTTTTCGACTGGCTTGCTTGTATTAAGCAATGTATGCTTGAACTAGGTATTGTCAAGTGCATATTCATGTGATATCATAAAGATATGGAAGATTATCAGCTTTGGAGGTTAGATGGCGTTACTTTAAAGGTAGCGCTTTATAGGACTATGGATTTCAGTGAGAGTGGGGAATACAACTGTCATTGGTTCTAGTGCAGGTGATGTTGTGCGTTGAGTTTAAGGTGGAACCACAATAGGACCATACATTTGAGGTGGACCTAAGGGAAATGTTGGTTAAGTACAAACTTAGGATTTGATAGACCATCATTCAGCACGCGATAGGCAGCAACACAAATATTCCGGTATTGAGAAGACAGTAATGATTTGCTTTTGCAGATGCTGGAGTGCAAAAGATATATGCACATGAGTCATTGACTTTCAATGATACAATTGCTTGTGAGGTGATTTCCAAGTGGAAGGCTGGATTAAAAGAAGATATGGATGCTCGATTGATGTGTATGTGCTCAAAAGCGGTTGTAGGAAAAAACGCAGCGGCCATTACTAGGAGTATGAACCAGGATTGTTCATACATATCTTTCTCTATATAGATGGTACGGTATTTTCTTGTGAATGCAAGGCTAAGATCTGGGTGACCAATGGTTTGCTAGATGAAGCAAAGGGAAATATATTTGGTATGGATTATAGTTGGAATACTCTAAGGGTATTTAGAATGGGAAGTTGGTACATACTTTGTTGGAGAGATAATTCATACTATCATTAGAAGGTAGTCTATCAGGGGATTGTGATGTGGAAAAAATGGTAAGTTGTCATGTATATATGTGATTCGAAGCCACGAGTAACATAACACCGGCCGGAGTGGATATGTTGGATGGGTTTGATTGTGGGTTACTGAGAGACGTACAGGGATGTGTGGATTTTGACTATGCCATGGGAATCACAAGGTACGGGTTTATGAAACAAGGATGTGTAGGAAGCTGGGAAGCTATGATGCAACACGTGTGTAGATTTTGACTACACTATGGGTAGATCAATCATAAGGTTAGTAGTGGATATTGTTATTAGTGCCTTGACGAAGGCGGTCCCTGATCCATGATATATTAAGTTCAAAGTTTAACTTCTACTTTGGTTGTGCATCTTTTTACCCATCCAAAAACCCTCACATAAAACTTGGTATCTATAAAATTTAAGCGCGTTTGTATAAATACTCACTCCTAATAGTCGGTATCAAGAAGAGATGCAATAAGCCTGACAAGCCAAACACTGCATCTTAAACCAGATGGCATATCTGTAATATCTACAGAGAAGAGCCCAGTCGATTTGTCTTGCATGCGTGTTCGGTATCTTTGTTTTAGTTGCACACGAGTCTTGATTAACACGATTTGTCAGGTGAACTTTCCGAGTTCCATTTTCTTCCTGATAGCTTGTTGACCATGATATATCAATGAATCTAGTATTCCAGAAACAGTGAAAACACCTGAATGACATCATGACATTGGACATTAAGAAGTTAGATGAGAACGTTAACGAACAGATTATTAAAGCCAAATATTGGACCTGTGGTTTGCTCAAAACTACAAAATAAGTCAATTGCCATAATAATTGGGATAGAGGATTAGAGTCTCTGCAAACACTGTTTGCTTTCACATTTGGTCCCTGGTATAACGGGAGAAACCAAATAAACAGTGTTTCTCGAAACCATATCCGTAATTAGCATCCACGAAGGATAATTTTGTAATTTTGAGAAACCCCAGGAGTCAAAATTAATGTAATTTTGACAGATAATTATCCAATGGAGGAGATTCAATTTTTACCTCCAATAATAGCGCAGACATTGGTCAGGAAGTGCAAAAATGAAACATGCTCTTCTGTGAAAGTAACCTGCAGAAGAAGCATTTCTAATAATTAAACAAGAGTTTGAGTTTTATAGAATTTTAATTTGTATAGATAGTATCAGGGAGACCTTAATAGGTGAAAGCTCATAGAAGAAGAAGACACCAGGAAGAGTTTGAAGACGGCCAACTTCTGCACCTTTGTAGTGTTCGGTTACCGAGAACTGTATATGACAGAAGAAAATGAACCTTGTGTTTTTTTAAGTGTAGAAGTAAACCTTAGTTAAAAGGATTTTAAAGAGATGATGAGACCTGATTCGATTGAATACTGCGTCCACTAACATCTGTGTATACAGTCGGTACAACCTGGTAGACGACAGATTTATGTTATTCCAAGAAATAATATACAGCTTGCATTGACACTAAAGTGCTTGTTTACACAAAAAACAGATCTTAATAAAGGAGTCCAAAAACAGTAAAACCAAAATTAGATAGCTAGTTCATACGGTTATGCTAAATTATATAGCAGTTCATACGGGCAAAAAGTATGGTAAAATGTTGCAACGGTTATGCTAGATTTTCAGTCACTTTTAGTGTTTGGTCGATCTTTGTATGAATGACTAGAACTAAGAAAATTCCTTAACATGGTATCATATTAAACACCATACTTATAGTGCCATGGCCCAAGATTGCACTAGACGTTGTCATTTAACAGAAGAAGACCAGATGGATAATCCTAAGATAGAAAAACCATACAGTTATTTTGCTTCAACAAAGCTGTAAAGTCACGACTTTAGAACAAATACAAGTATAAAGAAAGAGTAAGATTGGGTAAAAGACTAATTGGTAGAATGATCTTTATGATTGTATAGCAAGCGCTGATATGTCCTATGGCGAGGAGGGTCTTTATGGCTATGTAACTAGAACACTTCGTTATAACAAAGATTTCAGCTTATTGCTCTTGCTAAACATATTTAAGCCCCTAAATATATGTACCGATACTACATTTCAGATTTACTTAGAGGAAGAACACACAAATAATGGCAATCAAAGCTCAAGGGAACAATGCTTTATTACTCACGTGATGAATGAGATAAACAGACAGATTTTAACCAAAGTTGCCGAATACATAAACAATGGAAAACTAACATATGCTTTAAGCACATACCTTGAGAAAATACTGATACATCCCACTTGGGGTTATCTGTGTCCATTGCACACTACAAATCAACATTGAAATGGATAAAACACCTCAAAATAGTATAATGCTTCTAAGTTCTACGAAGACTTAAAAGCACAAATAACAACCATATATAAAATACGAAGAGGAAAAAGAACGTACCCATCAAGGGGGTTCACCACTCCAGGAAAATATTCTCCATAAGCTATCCTATTAATCTTGTGACTTATCTGTGCTAAAAAAAAGGGTGATTGAGTTATTTATTAACAGTGGATGATAGATAATCATATTCGATATCCATAAGAACTTGAAAAGATCATGGATATATCTTACATTGAAGCTGTCTTTGTGAAATGCGGCTAGATCATGGACATGGATATTGGATTCTCGAAAGCTTTTTCCTGGTGCAAAATGGAAATTTCCAGCCACTTTATTAACATCCAAGAATCCGTATATATTGCATCCTTCACCTGCTTCATCTTTAATGCTTTGCAGGAACCCTTCCCTCTTACACTGATCGATCGAATCTGGATCTGACAATGCCCAACCTTTCACCCTATATGCTTCACGAACTTCTTCACATGAGTTGCAACAATCCTCGTCTGTCTGCAAAAAAAATGGCATATGATTGCTAAACAACATAGAGAGAAGCCAATACTATATAACAGAGCATAGTTAGAGGAGTCATACCACTTGTGCACCAAAACATGAACCACAATAGGTCTCGTTGTGTTCAAGCCTGCCACCATGTTTTTGCAAAGGCCTCTCGATCTGTTGCTCTCAATATATAACAAAGCAGTAAAGGATCGTAAGAGACTTATTGGGCTTGAATACACTATTGAGCCTTATGTTTATCATAAAAGAAAAAAAGACGTTGCCCAAATAAACCAGTGAAAGAAATATTATAATCGTTTTCTTCTGCCAATTTGCGATGGTACTAATGTACTAATCTAAGATTCTAGATTAATTATTGAGTATGAACTAAAGTTTGACATTTTGGGCATACCGAGTATTAAAATAAACATCCTCGACATATGAAGTGTGAGAGCAAAACTGTCACTAACCTTGGTAGCTCCGATGCCACCTGGTCTTGATTCAATGCCAACACCATTAGCATCAAGTCGCTTTTTATATATATCATGTTTCTGCAAGTACAAATTAAATTAGAAGACTATACAATTTATATATATCAGGTTTCCTTCTTCAATTCTCGCATAACACTTTCATGACCATTAATGCTATCATCTTTCGGATAATTTGATTTCAAGTAAACAGCCAAGAACTAATATGTCAACACAGAATTAACTGACACTCCACTGTCTAGCATACTGCAGTACAATACACACAAACACGGACTCGTGTTTACCAAAAATTACAAGACATCAAACATAAACTCTAAGGTTGTTTTCTAAAACGTTATAAGTTATGTAATGATGTCTCATAGTTGACAATTACCAGCTTTTAAAACAAAATCAGATGCAGAACGTAAATTGGATAAAATGACAAGACCCGTTAAATCAGCAGAGTGTTACAGACTTGCATACAGTTAAGAATCTGTTAAAGATATATAGACACTAATAATCCACCTATTTCAGTAATATGAGGAAGTTGATTCCTTGCTACTATCAGTATTGTATAAGATAAAATATACGACAAGATAGTACAGTAGTCTTCCTTACGACATACAATATCAAGATGCTCCTCTCCACTGATATCCATGGCATCGAGACTTAGTAACGAACATGGAAGTGCTGGAAAAACGATATCAAACTGCAATTTCAGATTAAAAAAATGTTTAATACAAAAAATTGACTGATTCTAGAAATTTAAATACCATAGACCCGCAATTAAAAAGCTATACTAAAAGAAAATGCAGCTACATTGATTCGCAGACGCTCTCCTCTTGAGGTATCTACTATTAGCTTTGTTTCAGTTACAGAATGAAGATATAATCCTGGAATCAAACAGAAGCACATAAGAAAACGAATATGTGCAGCCAAATGCAAGTTCCATAAACAATTCACATTATATAAAAGAGTAAACTATTGTTCTTTTCGATAACAACATATGCGCAGCCAAATACACACACGATTGGTGCCACATCTACGGCAATCATGTGCTAACTAAGCTATTACACTTCAAGCTCATAACTGCTACTAACAAAACCAAACAAAAACTACTCGATGCATTCATAACCAATCAACGCCCACATTAATATTAATAACACGTATAAAGCACGTTACTCAAAAACTTTAATAGTTTATTAAATGCATTCTTCCAAATCCTCTTAGTTTATCACTACTTAAACTAATATAACCTGTTACAGTAGTAGCTTCATATACAAAACGAAACATATTTACTTTAAAAATTAATTTAACCCATCTTATTTTCCAGACGCATGAACTTATATTGTTCCGCTTATTTTTCACAATCACATTTTTTCCTTGGGCTTACGAGATTATTACGACTTATAACTTGAAAACAAGCTCATAAGTGATAAGCCTAACAACATATAATCTAAAACGTATGTTTGGCAAAACTAGTAATAGTAGCTAGCTGTTAGCATCTACAGTTAACAGTAGCAGTAGCAGTAGCATACTAGTAGTGCACATTGTTTTATGAAAGTATTTAGTAACGTAACTGATCTATAATGCTATCAATTAAAAACGCTAACCGCTCTTAAAAGCTTCTTGGCAAACATACCTATTAGTATATGGCGGAATAGAATTTTTCTTCGTAGTGTTAATTATCATGAAAAATACCGAATTCTCCAAAATGCACCCGGTCCTAATGGATTGTGTTTCTAGCTATTGCTAACTTAGTCCATCAATAAGTGACCAGTGAACACAATTTTTATTAGACTCGCTCGTTTTTATTGAAAATCGCACATTGTTGTTAATTTTTCCTTTGTACTGCAGTTAAAAAAATTGTGACCCCGGCCACTTTTAACCCTCGTTCGATCCCTTTTGGCAACACTAGTAGTAACATTAGTAATGTGAGGCAGTTGTTTAGAGTACCACTCAGGGGCGGAGCCAAAAAGTTATGGTCGATGGGGCAAACTTTGATAAATTTTAGAAACTACGCTACAAATCAATTCATTAGGAGGACAAATTACAAAAATAGCAAGATATTTTGAAAATTTTACACTACAAGTTTTTTCGCTTAGGGGGGGAGGGGGGGGGGGGCACATTATGTTTGTTTTATAGAAGCGTTTGGAAACGTAATCTATGGGGGTGTTTGTTTAAGCTTATATTTGGGCTTACAAATTTATTTGATTCAGGCTTATATTACATAAGCCTCAATTTTATTGCTTATTTCCACATATGGGCTTATGTAAGTTTATTATGATATAATAAGCTTATATAAGCCCAAAAGTCATAAAATAAGCCAAAAAATTGAGGCTTATGTAATATAAGCCGAAACTAAATAAGCTCGTAAGCTCACATATAAGCTTAAACAAAGACCCCCTATAATTACAAATTACAAAGTTTAAGCTGGCGTACAATCAGCATTTCAAATAAGAGCGTTTTAAACAAAATCCAGAAGCTAAACACTCTCAATAAATAATTGTATATTAAACACTAAACGGTCCAAAAAACTCAACCAAAAAAAACACAGCCTAAACCTTACTCATTTCACATAGCCTAAATGCTCGTTGCTAGTTGCTTGTTTCCAAACAATCATTTTATGCTAAACGCTAACGGCTAGTTGCTAATTGCTTCAAAACGCCCCTACACGATTGCTACCAAACAAGTATTACATTCTAAGTTCTAAAACTATTTCACATCAAATAACTAACTCATAACAACCAAACACACAGTAAAATGTGAAAACACAAAAGTGTTTAGTAACGTAGCTGATCTATAACGCTAAACTATAAAACGACAAGAAAACTTTTGAATTATAGGTGCTAACCGCTCTTAAAAGCTTCTTGGCAAACATACATTCGGCGACAAGCTTTTTAGAGCAGTTTTTAGCATTTAGCATTTAGCATTTAGCATTTAGCATTTTTGTTTTGTTTAAACGCTACTTTTATAATTACAGCTACATTACAAAACGCGTTTTGCTATTGATAACTACTAACTACAACCACGCGGTGTCACGGACCGATATAATTTTTTTCTTCGTAGTGTTAATTATTGTAAAAAGTACCGAATTCTCCGAAATGCACCCGTCCGGTCGTAATGTATTGTGTTTCGAGCTATTGCTAAGTTAGTCCATCAATAACTAACTAATAAGTAATAACCTCACTCATTTAACAATTCACATAAAATAACTAACTACAAACACGCAGTAAAAGGTGAAAAAAACACACACATTGAGAGAATAACGACTCACTGAGCTCAGAGAAGAAGAGCAAAATCATGAAGACTGAAGAAATGAGAGTAATGAGACCGCCAGATAACGTCCTACTGTAGAAATCCTCACTTATCTTCGGGTACGCATCCAAATTTCTTATCCTACTCATTACTTTCTCCATTGGAGTATTTTTTTTTTTTTATAAATTTTTGATCGGATCGGGTACGTGTTTTATTACAGTATTATTTACCGGAAAATTCTGTTAGAGTTAACGGAAAAACTAAGTAAGTAAGTTACTATTTGGGTTTGGGTTGGGCTTTGTGGGAGATATAGTAAGCCCGATTGTATGGGTTTAAATTTTTAAGCTATTATAAGCCCATGTATGTCAGTTGAAAATTTCATCGATGGACAACTTTTGGTTATTCGTTTTTCATCAAACTAAAAAAACACGCTTTCATCTTTCTTTTTAAATTAAATATCTAATAAAATGTGAATCGTTACGCAGAACGAATCATGCTATTGGGAATTTCTATATCGAAATGTCTGTCTATTGAAAGAAAAAAATTCTCGTCCCGATGGTTTGTATTTTGGGGTTTCATGATTTACCATTTGATCTAATCGAAGTGGCCATCTACTAAGAAAAAAATTCCCGTCATGATATTTTATTTAAAAAAAAATGTTGAAAGTGGGTATTATGAGGTCTGATTTTTGGTTAATTGTTTGCTAAGAGAACGAGTTTGGTATATTATTTAGCTGGTTCCAAAAAGGATAGCAGTACTATATTTTGTGTGACATTTTGGTATAACTTTATTTAGGCTGTGAAAATGAACTAGGCCTATCCAAGAATGCTGGATAAAAAGCCCGATAGAGCAAAACATAGTATACTTTTTCATTTTTCACTTGTCGAAGAACGTTCGCAATCTCATAAATACTGTTGAGCTGAAAGTCCTTTGATTTATAGATACACATATACTAGCCAAATTCAAATCCGAAGTAACTTTTCATTAAAAAAAAAAAAAAAAAAAAAAAAAGCTCGTTATGGTATATTGGTATGTTCTCTACTCTTTATTTTGCTACATCCAAGAATTATTAATCACTCCTAATTTGATTGTAGAATTGCCAAAAACAATAATATAATGTCTAAATATAGGGCTGGATTATTGGAGTTTAAGATCAAATCCCATTCAATGTGCTCAACCTTCCAAATTGTGATTGCCAAAAAAGAAAGAAATTAAAAAAATATCTTTCCCCCTAGATCAATGCAAACCACCATCCCTAACCATAATTCTTGCCACCACCACCATCCACCATTGTTCTTCGCCCTTCGATGGAGGAAAGGGGGCCTCCGTCAACTTCGATTCACGTCTCCAATGACCACCCCCGTAAAGATGTTCGTCGTGGGACTTATGTTGTCCAAGTCCCTAAAGATCAAATTTACCGAACCCCACCACCCGAAAATGCTTTGTTCTTGGAAGAACGGCGTAATGCTATTAGTGAAAAATCGTCTAGTAGTTCTATGAGATATGTATTTATTTCATTTATCGTGATATTGATTTTATTCGGATTGGTAGGGGGAATTATATTAGGCGTGATCAAGAAAGATGATCCTAGATTTCGTGTAGAACGTGTACGTGTGACCACAAAAGGAAAAAATCTGCAACAAAAACATGAATTCGACGTGACATTGGCATCAATAAACCCTAATGCTCATACCATCATTGTATTTGATGATCATGGCAAAACTTCTTTATCTTTTAAAGATAAGAAATTTGCCAATGGTAAGTTTCCATCATCTAAACAAGACCCTAAAAACTCAAAAAACATTGGATTAACCCTTACAAGTTTATCCAACACAAAGTTACCCATGGAAATTCGAAAGAGCATGAATGAAACAAGTCCAAAATCCCAAAAACAAGTTGCAATAATACTCGAGTTTAGAGTTCCGGTGAAAATGAAGGTTGGGGCATTAGAAATGAAGAGCAAGACGATATCAATGTTGTGCCATTTCAAGGTCGATAATTTGGCCAAGAATTCACGTATTTTATCCCAAAATTGTGATTATAACACAAGAGTACTATAACGACATTTCTTGATGGTGGTTCGATGGTGGTGTTTTACCCTTCGAGAAATCCTTGCTTATTAGGTTTTTACAGCTTTTTAACTTGATATGCTTGTTCAATTTGTTATAGTAGTACATTTTATAAAGAAAATGTTCGATCGTTAGTCTTTAGATGTACATGTTCGAGCATTATCGTATATAATGTTGTTTGAACTTTCTGTGTGTGTTCTTTGTTGATGTTGCGAGTACTACATTTTAGAGGTGATAAATAGACAATGTCATACATTTTGAGTAGCATATGAAACTAATGAATTCTTTTCACATGATAAAACTATTTCAAGCAAGATATGAATGATTATTACTATAAAATTTGTAGTATTTGTTTATAAGATGAGTACACACTTAGCTCAAAGATCAAAGTATTGTGTTATTCACTTATTCTTTCAAAATCCAAATACAATGTACTAATCATTTGTTAATTGCTCGTATCTTGACTTGAGTTTGAATTGCATTTCCAATGTCACACAAATCTATGATTCCATAAATGGAATTTCCTATTTTTCTTCTTTTAATTTTCCAAATAAAGTGTAGATTTTTTGATAGCATTGGATTTATATTGATGATATGTAAATACAAAGTAATATGTAGAAATATTTTCGACATGTGATTTCGAGTCTAGAGTCGTCCCAACCATTGTTCGCTGAGTTTCTTAGAGCACGTTCGAAGTATTCATGTCCTATATAACATAATTCAGTTATAGAAAACAGCACGTATACGGACAATATTAGTGTTTCGACAAGGCATTTAAGTGTTACATTCCATTTGGTTACAATTTAGTTAGATGATATGAATCCAAATCGACACTTAAACATCTTTCTAATCAATCAACAATCAACTTGATTCAATATTTTCAAAAATTATTAAAAGTTGATAGTAATGTTTAGAAAATATATGTCCTTTTCGTGACGTTGACTGTCAAACATGATAATTTAGGCAATTGATAGAGTGGTGGATGAGCTTGCAAAGCTTTACAGGCTGTGGAGCTAAGCATCTTCAAGTTGAAGATGAACCACATATTGCAAACTAAATTTTTATATTTTCTTGTCATGATATTTCGTTTCGGGTACTTTTTTACCTATCAATGTCGTAACAGTTATACATCTAAACTGCCTGTGTGTTATGGTATGTCAAAATGGGTCAAGTTTAATTAACATAGCAACATTTTTTATTGGTTAAAATGGAGTGGATATGATCTAACAACTTTTTTCAAGTATTTTATGTATTACAAATATATGAGCAATGATCGGAAAACTTTAAAACATGTCTAATTTTATGTCCAAACTTATGTGTCAACGTCTTATTCATTGTAACAGAGGGACTCGCTCATTCAGAAACTAATAAAAAACTATAACATAGATTTAAAAATTAGTCATACCTCTAAGTTTCTTGATTATTAACTTTTTTCACATATATTGTAAACAAGGTTAGTTTTTCAAGTATTCTTAAAGAACTTGCTAAAACTTTTGTCAAAGTAACACAACCAAAATTCTTAAGTAATAATAAAATCAAAATTTTAGATAAGAGAGAAGGGACAAGTGCCCTTTGGCCATCATCTTATGTGAAAGGAACCCAACCAGAAAGAACCATTAATAAAGATTGAGAGAAAGAAGTCTAATTTCTAAAGCAAAGATGATGAAGTGGGTAGAGGGACCTATCAACCATACTCTCAATTGCCTTCCTTCATTATTACTTGCCCACTTTTAACTAATCAAATTTTTAGCTATTAAATTAGGAGAAAACTTTTTTGTAATCTTGTTCACCAATTGAGGACAAATTACCCTAAATTGGCTCTAGGTTAATGCTTATACAAGCAAGTAACCATGGTAAGTTGGTAACCCATGTTGCAAAAAGATATCAATTTTTTTTCTTCAAATTCGTATTAAGCGAAGACTAAAATGAACGAATATAAACAAACATGCGACTCCTTTCTGCACTTCGTGGCGATTTGTTGTGTTGAGCTTTTCACCAAAAGTACGAAAACTGCCTTCGAGTATTCACTTGATTTCCATTGTGAAGGTCCAAAATTTCCGGGTGATTATGATATATGGTTAAACAAATTAACTTATTATAAGTAAAAATTTGTATGGTAGTTGTTGATCATACTTGAGTTATATACATATATATGGTAATATGCATGCATCTCTATATTAAGAAAGTTTTTTAGCAAGTCGATGATATGATTAGATCATAAAACAAAGCTCGTGGCCATCATCAAACCTTTCACCTTTTTCTCACACTTTTCTTTCCTTTTTAGCTTGTGCAACTATTTAAAGTTTTAAGTGGGGCCAATATGTAATAAGTTAAAGTTTAGAGCTGAGGTATAAGGTGGTTCACTTGTGAAATGTGAAAACTCCATTCCAAGATAGCAACAAGTATTTCTTAATTGTTACGGCCTCCATGTAAAAAGAGTTATATTTTTGTTATTGGGTTATCTAGCAAAAAAAATCTACGTAATGGGTGTGCACGGTTCGGTGTGGGTCGGTTTTTGGTTAAAACCGAAATCGAACCGTAACATTCGGTTTTTATAAAATCCAAAACCGAAACTATTCAGTTTTTGGCGGTTCGGTTTTCGGTTTTTAACCGCTTATATTTGTGTGTAGCCAATTTATACCAACAAACTTGATTTTCGTAAAAAATTGGTTATTTTTCTATACTTTTTTGTCAAGATAAGCCTAATAATGTTTATCTAATAACTCTACAATTACACAAGTACATATGCAAGTGAATTTACACATAATATGATCATTGTCATATAAATATTAATATATTGTAAAGTAAACACACGCATACGAAAAACAAACATATAAACGTTAAGATAAATATATTATAAATTCACCTACAAAATTAATATGAATTTATAAATTAGATTTGTTTAGTTGTTTATTTACATTATATTAATTATATACTATTATATAATAGAAACTGTTCGGTTCGATTTTTGGACAAAAACCGAAACCGAACCGAATTTTTTGATTTTTGAAAAGGTAAAAAGCGAACCATCAGTTTTTAGTTTCGATCGGTTTTTCGGTTTTCGGTTCGATTTTGATTTTTTCGGTTTTTTTTCTCACCCATTGTATACTACTAACCAATATTCTAAAACTCAAGTTGAACGGAAACCGTTTGGTTTGATCACCGGAAGCTGGTTTTAAGCAAAAAAAATTAGTTATACATTCAACTAAACCGGTTAATCCATGAAGTGAGAGCTCGACCAGAGTTAATATAAAAACCGGTTTTTAAAACATTGATAGTAACTGTCTTTTTGTTTTACAAGTCTTTGTTTTTACTTTATTTTTTTTAAGAGATTTAGATGTATTTAGTAATGGTTAAACATGTTGATTAGTACAAGTATCAAATCAAACATATTATATTATGATGATAATATAAGTAGTTAAAGGGGCCGGTTGCTTTATTAATTAAATGCTTTTTTAGAATCCCTTTTTCTTTACAGGAACTCATACAAATAGCCTCTCAAACCCTTATACAATATATATCTACAACCAACAAGAAGGTGTAAAAGAGAAGAAACTTAACACACGAGTTTAGAGAGATGAAGATGATCAAAAGAGAAGGAAAAGGACCTCCTCCAAGAGATCTTTTGGTATGTTTTCCTACAAGAGCACATCTTACATTGATGCCAAAGCCGGCTTCTAGCCCTCGTCGTCACCTCCATCACCAACAAAAGCAGCTAAGAAGGTCTATGAGAGCTAGTAGCATGGGAGGTAGCCATGCAAGTCCACATTTATTGTCGGGAACGAAGCAAATGGGCTCAGATAACTTATCTGAGCCCTCTTCTCCTAAAGTAACTTGTGCTGGCCAGATCAAGGTCCGGCCTAGCGCAAGATCATGCAAGAATTGGCAAACAGTTATGGAAGAGATAGAAAGGCTTCATAATGATAGAAAAAAGAAGCCTACGTGGGTGGAAGCATTAGGGTTTAAGAAAGAAGTCATGCATTTCTTGACTTGCTTAAGGAAGCTTAAGTTCGACTTTCATTGTTTAGGGTCATTTTCCCATGTAGATATCACGTCAGATGACGAAGAGGAAGAAGAAGAGGAAGATAACCATGACAAAGAAATCAAACAAGATCAAGATCACCCTGATCATGAAAACGATGAAGAACTTTCAGCACGTACCGTTTTTTCCAAATGGTTTATGGTACTACAAGAGAATCAAGATTGTGGCGCGTTTGAAGACCCCGATAAAAGCTTAAAACCACAAGAAACTGAAAATCTTCCATGTATGCCACCTACAAATGCACTCTTGCTTATGCGATGTCGTTCTGCTCCAGCTAAAAGCTGGATGGAGGAGAAAGAAGAAGAAGAACAACAACAACAACAACATCAACAAAAAGACGACGAAAATGATGATCATGAAGTTGATCATTACCATGATACTAAAGAAGAAGAACACGCGAATAAAGATGAACATTTGGAAAAGAAAGAAAGCAAAAGAAATAGTTTAATGGAATTGATGAAACATGAAAGTGATTTCTACAAGTTATCAAGTGATATTGTAAAGGAAACATGGGTTATTGGTGGAATTCACAAAGATTCATTATCAAGAAGTAGAAGCTGGAAAAGATGATCAAATTTCCATCATCAACTTTGATCTTTTTTTACTTTTATATGAGACTTTTGTAAGTATTTTGTAGATAACTTGTCGAAAATAATTGTAATCACGTTTACAAGAGTTTTATTACCGGTTTGATGATTGCCTTCATATACTTAGTTATCACATTGGTGTAAATTCTATTAATCAAAAACAAGTTTTACTCCTATAATTTCAAATTGTTTCAATTGCTACTAATCTTTTATAGTTTTATCAACAGATCCGTATATGAGGGTGTGAGAGGCGTGCAATCGCACAGGGCCTCAAAATGTAAACCTCCTAGTTAACTCGGAGAGTCAAAATTTACTTTCGACAAAAAATTGGTTAACGATATATGATTTTATGTTTTGTATATTTGTAAAAATTGATGCTATACTGTTAAAATACTAATTTTTTTTTCAATAGTTAATATGAGATACATTTGACCGTCATATTCAGTTACGACATAAATTTTTGCATAGGGCCTCCGAAATCTCAGCTATGGTACTGTTTATCAACTAGTGTCATGGCATTATGAATTTGTGAATATCTCTATGTGATGGTTTAGTGCATAATAATACACACAAACGTGTGGAGTTGGCAGGATTTGTTATTTTGTTAAGATCTAAATATCAATAATGAGCAAAACCAAAATGTGGCTACTCCATTGTCCCCTATTATGATTTGCTTAGTTGTATATATCAATGTATGGATTTGAAATAGTATAAAGATAAGATTATATCTTTATTGGTTATTCCTATAAATAAAATTACAATTTAAGAAGCATTCATGCATGTAGCTGAGTTCGTAAACAATATATCAACCAAGAATTTGTGAATTCAAGTCTAAGTTAATACATAACGTTGTACATCAGGTTTATTGATTACTCATAGGGACGGAACTACACTGATACCGGGTGTGGCACAGGCTACACCTGATTTTAGGTCACGAAGTGTAAAAAAAAATTAAAAGTGTCGATTTTTGTTATGGACAACCCCCGATAATTTTTGTTGTTACTTTCGTTTTTCATGATGCAACTTTCGTTAAGTCAAATGGCAATTGTGCAACACCGTCTCGAAAATACTGGGTCCGTCCCTGATTACTCATATAATTTGAAAGTACAATTAGAGCATTCATGTGTGTAGCCTAACATTATACTTTAAGGGTTCGTTTGATAGGACGTAATGAAACGTTAAATGAATGGAATAAGCGACGTAATGAAATAAATGATGTAATGTAATAATTCATTACCCTTATTAATAATGTTTGGTTGGTATGATAGGACGGAATGCAATCGATAAGGAAAAGACAAAAATGGTTATAATTAATAAGAAGTGTATTTAATATAGTTAGTTAATGGTGGACTTTTATGTAATTTTGATTACGTTATGGACGTAACAAAAAAAATGAGGGAGCCTCTATCGAATGAAAATCAATGTTTTGAAACCCGGGTTTGGGATCGACCCGGCCGAGTCACCGGGTCAACCCGGTTAGACCCGGTTTTATGCACATTTCCAAAAATTCATTTTCTATTGTTCAAAGTTTAATGTCCAAACTTCAAACACTACTTTGCTGTGAAAAAAAAAAAGCAAAGAACCTTCATATAAATCTTCATAAATGCAGTCCAAAGTTCAAACTAAAGACAAAAATAAGCGCTTTGGATATCAGAACCCGAATTCAATCTAATAAGTGAAAACTAATCACAAATATGAGTGAATAAACACCATAAGAAAGTTATATCAAACAAAAATAGCACCTTAATAATGGCAAATAAATAAAAAAAAAGTCAAAATTTAAATAAATAAAAAATCTAAACCCGGCCGGGTTTCAAAACCCGGGTTGACCCGGGTCACTCAAAACCCGGCGGGTATAACCGGTTGACCCGGTTTTAGAAACCCGGGTTTTTTTGACCCGTTTTTTGAACGGGTTCCGGTCCGACCGGTTGACCCGGCCGGGTCGACCCGGGTTTGAAAACATTGATGAAAATGATGGTTTTTTATGTAATGAGTGATTACATGCAGAGTTTTAAAAATCGCGCCTAAGGCGCGCCTAGGCGCTAAATCGCACGAGGCTCTAGCCTTAGGGATTTTTTTGAATCGAGGCTCACGACATGCATGAATCCCACAAAAATCGCGCGACTTGGGGATTTTTGCGCCTTTGCGCCTTAGGGATTTTTGCGCCTCGGAGATGTAACGGGTTTTTGGGCTTTTTTCTAAATATTAAAATAAGATACACGGGCCTTATAAGTTATATGCATGGGCCTTTTAAGTCATATGGTGAGTACTTGTATGATTTGTAAATTTGAATTGATTTTATGTTTATTTTATTGATTGAAATTTTATTTAAGAAGTTACTTTGTTTCATTAAATATTTTCTTTATGACATATTATCATGAAAACGTGGCATTGTGCCTTGAAAATTAATACGTTGCTTGCTTGATATTTTGGGTTAAATTGTGAGCTTTGTTAGATGTAAGTCTACAAGTGTAGGATACAAGCATATTTAGTCTGATATGGATTTTAATCTCTATATAAGTCATCAAATGAAAGAGTTGATCCGTTTGAGAAGTGACAAATGATCCATTTTAATCTTTATAATGGCAATATATGTCATGTATTAGTATTTTAATGTTATTTTGTATTATTTAATCTACATAAATGGTCACATATGTTATAAAAACCTTAATGTATTTATTGCGCCTCGCATTCATGAATCCCGCGCCTTAGAATGCGCCTCGACTTGAGGCTCTTTGCCCCCCTTTGCGCCTTAGTGCGCCTTGAGCCTTTCAGAACATTGATTACATGTAATGAGTCATTGTATTCCATAATTAAAAAACAAACAGAATTTTCTCATTTCGTCGTAATGTTCTTTTCCATTCCTGCTCTTATTACGATGTACCAAACACTACGTATGTGTGATCGCGTGATATTTGCCTTTAAATGGACATACAAAGCTATAAATGCGTTGCAAACTAAAATTTGATGTCATTTTGTCAAACATTATGATATTAACCTACAATGTCATGTCATGACTTTTTTTTACAACTGATTTCATGATTGTATATCAATTTCGCATCTTTGAATTCACATTAAGGAAAATAAATGGAAAAGTAGACACAAAATGTCAATTATTGAATGATTGGTTGGTGATTTCACAAAGGAAAGCTACTTAACCAAAACAAATCAGAATATCAGATAATTAGAATTTTGTTTTAGAGTAAATTGCAGAAATCATCCTTCTGATTGGCCAAATTGCATGTTTCGTCTTTATATTTTCGAAAGTGCAGGCACCTTACGAGTGCAATTTTTATCTTTGGCTAAAATAAAATTGCTAAAGTGCTCATCTTCTATATTTTATATAATAGTAGAAGACAAAGGTAATTTAGTTATTTCACTTTGGCCAATGATCAAAATTACACTCGTAACTTCTTCATAAAGACGGTGTTTGCACTTTTGAAAAATAAGGATGAAACATGTAATTTGACCAAACCACAAGGACGACTTTTGCAGTTTACCTTTGTTTTACAAACCAAAAAATGTGTCAATTAAAAAAAAAAAAAAAAACAAAAAAAAAAAAAAACAAAACAAAACAAAACAAAAACAACAACTCAATACCGTCTTTCACGGTGTATGAGGGAGGTTGAGACGTAAACAGTCTTACCCCTACTTAAAGTAGAGAGGTTGCTTCCGGTTCTACTAAAGATAGAAAAAGACCTCCGGCCTTGCAAGGGGTGATAACTAAATTAAAACTGAATAATTATCTCTCCATAATTCTTGCTTCCGGCCTTGCAAGAGATGATAACTAATTTAAAACTGAATAATTATCTCTCCATATATAATTCTTGCTGGAGTTGAATGACAATCCAAAATGTTTCAAGAAAATAAAAAGTGGGCAACTAGCATGATGGTAATGTGTGGTTGAAGCAACCAGGAGATCACAAAGTCGAATCTTTGTGTTGTTGTATTTTTTAAAGCACTGTGTGTGTGGTTTAAAAACCCTAAAGCGGTCACACCAATCTTCTAGAAAGGGAGAACTTTACCAAGTTTAAACATGTGTCGTAGTAGATCCAAACTCAACACGTAGACTAGTCAGCTAAAAAAGTCGGTTACCCAAAATAAATAAAAATTGACAACCCTAAATATTTAGCAACTTGCATAAAATTTAAACTTTATAAAACTATAGTTTAAAAACTGAAACCGTGTTTGTTTTGATAAAGAGTTACTAATATGCTTAATTAGCCTAAAGTTGTTATCATTATTTTGGCATGCAAAAAGCACTATTAATTTAGCCTTGGTAATATGGGCAAAGGGCCATAGCAAGAAATGAATAACTCAATTTACAATCATTGAACAAACTCTATAAGATGGATGTATGGTGCTAGTAATAATGACTAACAATGATTAAATTAAATATCTTTAGTAATTCATTTTTCAACATTCTTCAAGAAATATGAAAGATTAAGCTAAAAAAATCTCAAAAAAATTAAATTGACGAAGAAATTATGATGTTGTGCTTTTTGATGTCAATGGTTAGACTTGAATAATGTTTGATCTATTTGTTTGAATCGCTTCTAAGCCGTTATTCTCAAATACACCCCTCTCAAGTCTCAACTATGTAAATTGTGTGTTTGCTGCGAAAATGATACAATAGAGTATTTGATTGCACTTTCACCCACTGTCCTAAAAAACAGTTTTCTAATCAAACCGGTCGAGCTTTCAGTTCACGGTTCAACGAGTTTAACTGGTTTTTTTTACTAACAAACGGTTTTTGGTGACTTAATCGGTTTCTAGTTCAGCTGGTTGAATCAGCCGGATCAACCTGAGTTTTAAAACATTGCTTTCACCAATTGAAAGGGTTAATGTATATTGTGTGTTGTTTTATGTTAAAGGGAGTTTGGTTGTAATTTGATAACAAAGTATGTTGAACATCGATCAATTTTTAATAGAGACAAAGACAAACTTCCAACCAAAATGAGCGTGCAACAAATAGTTTACAATATTATTTGAAACTTATTTTTTATTTTTTTTGGGATAAAGTCAAAATCATTGCAAAACATCAAACGTGTACTAGACCTACTAGTTTTATACATACATTGTCACTCCTTAATCATACTTCACATGCCTTGCCACAAATATCCATTTTTGCATTATTTTCATTATTGAGCCTAGCATTTCATTAGGGACAAATCTATCGACTTATAACTTATTGAAGTTATTAAACTATTTCGATTCAAAGTGAATGATATTTTCTATTTAAAAAAAAAAAAAAAGTTTAATTGCATTGATCCTATATAATTCTCCATGTAACATCTTCTTTGACCTTTGTATTGTTAATCTTGGTCAGGAAATCGTACACACATATTTGAAAACAGACATATTCAATTCAACGTTGAGTAAATAAGTGAGCACACTCTTTTAACATTATTACATAAGAGTGCACGGTGCACTAAACCAATGGCATGTTATTGTGAGTTTTATCATCCAATAACATGTCATACTGCATCATGGTTGGTGCTATTGCCATGCCATTAGGACATTCGTTAGTGGATTTACGAACACTTTTTTTTTTTTTTTCTAAATGAGGGGGTATTTATGATGATTTGTTATGGGACTCACATGCACCTATAACAATTATAGTTGACAAGGATATTTTAGATATTGTGGTGTTATTTGGTGTTTGCCGATATGAAAACCCAATAATATTCATCAGGTGTTCCCTTCACCTATCTCTTTTAGTTTTAAAGTTTAAACTATTAAGTATTTTCACCTATGTAAGTTTTTCGCCTATGTAACGGGCTGAGATATGGGATTCACCCATATCCGTTATACTTAAATAC
This sequence comes from Artemisia argyi, assembly GCA_030686995.1. Taxonomy (NCBI): domain Eukaryota; kingdom Viridiplantae; phylum Streptophyta; class Magnoliopsida; order Asterales; family Asteraceae; genus Artemisia; species Artemisia argyi. Next base: position 175,109,643 of record CM060695.1, read on the forward strand.
TTTTTGGAGTAATATATTTACCGGGTCGTTGACCTTTTACCTACTTATAAGTATTTACCCAAAAAAATAAACTATTAAGTATTAACTACTTATAAAAATGTTGGGTTTCATTGGGCTAGCTAGGCCCATTTTGAAAATTGGTTTTCTTATCTTTTGACTACCAACGCCTGTTCCCTTCCATATGAAGATCACCCCAAAAGGCCCAAAACATATAGTAGGATGATGATTAGACATTTAGACATAAGTAAAATGAATTATGAATGCTTTCCAAGATGGAAGCTAAGATAAATCAACAAACAAAATAAATACAAGCCTATGATATTTCGGCTTGGGAGGCATTTTATTTGGCCGTTTTCTGGATGATAAAAACCATTGGATGAGTTACTTTTTATTCACATTGGAAGCACATTATATTATAACAGGTTAATGTTTCACACTTTATGAATCTTTCACTTATTTGATGGGCTAGTTAAGAGATGATAAGTGCTGAATATGCCAACTAAAGTAGAATAAGGTTAGCGTAGCTGGTTCCAAGCTCGCCTTGAGCCAGCTACACTGACCTATATACGTTACAACACATTCAATTTTCATAGAACGTATAGATCTTAAACAAAAAACTTCCTAAGCATTGCTTATATTACAACTATAATATCCATCAATTTAATCAAGATTAATCAAAATTGCCGTCTCAACCAATTTATTAATTTTTGTTACATGACACAATTTTTTTTTTGTCATTTTGGACCCAAGAATCTTGTACGGACCCGAAAGAAATAGTCAATATGACACTACGTTAGTCTCCATCAAACAATAAAACCAAAATCACACTTACACAAATCAATAAACAGATTAAATCATAAGCCGACTCGATCTAAAAAATATTTTTCACCAGTCGATTTTGGCACTCATCAATCATTTCTAAAATTTTCTGTCTTTTTTTCTGGACTTAAACCGCGATTAAAAAGCCTCCAAATTCTTCTTTGTTAGGCCCGTCAATGAATTGTACATGTTTGGCATCCTCGATATGTTGCCTCTCGAGCTGCATTCGTGCTTCCAAGACCTCACGCTCTACTTCCTTGTCTTCTCGTATATCCTGGTTCAAAATGTCGTAATCTTGAATTGCAGCCTCCCATCTTTCCAACTACAAAATAAATCGCCGAGAATAAATAAACTACTTGCATTAGATACTAAATGAACACAAGAAAGAATCGATAGAATTCTGATATACCTTGGCATTGCATTGAGCTCTTCGGAGTCTAGCCTTGCCATATGAAGGTCGTAAATTAAGGGCTATTATACAATCTTCTACCGCTCTCTCAAATTGTCCTAATTTGTAACGACAAGCAGCCCGATTGCATAACAATACTGAATTGTATGGTTCATACTCTAGTCCTTCACTATATATATTACATGCTTCAGAAAACTGTGACTCTTTGAAAATCTTGTTACCATTGGCTCGTGCTTTTGCCAAAGCTCGGGTTTTCCTTGCTATGCTAAAAACCTCCTCGCTTGGGTCAAGCTCAGATGCTCGTAGCGCAACACTTACTGCCACCTCAAACCTACATTACATTCACATATTACATTTTGTATGATAATATAAAAATAAAACTCCCACAATATAGTAATATCAGACATAAAAATGTACACCATAAATTTAGTCCTTTCATTGTTAAGTGACTTATTTCCTAAGCACATAAGCAATGTTGATTTTCGGGTACGTGTGCTTCTTATTTTGAAACAAATAAGCAGTTTGATGAGTCCTGTAGTACTAACCTGCCTGACGCCAAGTAGACTTGTGCTTGGACCGTTAAGAAATTAGTTGTAACCGTTGTTCCAAACAACTTAGCCGAAATATTTACATCTATGATGGGTGCATTTTGAAAGCCAGTGTACGCCTCCTCATGTCTATGCAAATTTAGTAATGCCTCAGCTTGCATAGCGTAAACCTTATAACACCAAATCATCAAAACGCGTATAAGCTTCACTTCTTGGAACAAATGTTACGATACCAAGTCTTTAAGTACTAGTAACGAAAAAGTACCTGAAGCGATGAATCTGCACCTAATGAATATGCAAATTGGCTTTCTTTTAGTAACTTTTTCCAGTCTTTAAGTTTACGTGCCTCTGAACACGTAACGAGCTGTGCTTTAACTGCTTGTACCTTTGCAATGTCTTGTCTTACGGCTTTTTCACCAGAACACTTGTAGTGACGTAAAGCTTTCTCTACTTCCCCAAACCTAAAACACACGTAAAAAAATCAACCGTTTAATGTTCAGAAACTCATATTTGTCATACAATCAAAATCTTAACACGTCGTTATGCATTATTGCGTTGTATCATATAAATCATCAATATAGCTAACAAAAAAACATATACTTCCGTGTAATTATGCATTAATGAGTTGTACTACAACTCATTAATGCACGGATTTCAGGATCCTAGAATTCCAGATATAAGGTACAACTTAATAATGCATATCATATCGTACCTTAAATAAAGAGACCCAAGACGATAATGAGCCCGATGATAAGAAGGATCAATACGAATAGCGATTTTACAATCCAAAATCGCGTCAACGAGTTTTCCTAGCCCGATTAATGCAGCACTTCTATTACTATAATAACACGCGATACTCGAATCCATACCAATGGCTTCAGTATACAATGCAATAGCCTCATCGAACCGTCCTTCTTTATATTTTTCGTTACCCAACTTTTTAAATGACTCGTGTCCCGCTTTTTTAACCGCATTCCCATAAATATTTCCTAAGTTGCTAAAGTTATTATTTTTCGCTGTGTTCTCGAGTTTTTTTTTCTTCTGTAAATTTCCCAAATGGCCCGGGATTTTTATAGTTGAGGTAACTCGTAAACTTAACTCGCTAGAGGTAAAACTAGGCTCTTTTCTAAGCTGTTTAGTGTATGATATATTTGTTACTTGTGACACGTTATTATATAATGCACTTCTGGAAAGTGAATTATATGTTGAAGTTACGGATTGTTTTACGACGGGTTTCGAAGGTGGTTTGGCATCGGGTTTTTGGTGTTTTTGTGGTGGTTTTTTGTAAGTATTGGTGCTAGGAGGTTGGGTTTTTTTATGTTCTTTCGACGCATCGGAGGTGGTTTACGATGGCGAGGGCCGAAAATAGAACCCATGAAACCACAGCCAACGTTTTTTCCGGCCATGTGGTGTTGGGGGTTCTTTTAAAACAAATGCTTAAACATTTGCTATCCTTTTTTTTAAAGCAATAACAATATATAGTTCCATGTTGTCACCTTCATGTTTCATATCTTTCTTTAACCAACTTTTATTAACTCTGGCATTGTCTTTCTTTCCTCGTGAATATAAGCCTTTTAAATAAATTTTGCCATTTTATGGGACCTTTTCTAACACTATATACTAAAATTCTATCCCACATAGCTAGAAGATGAAAATTGTTGGTTACTAATATACCATATTGTACCTTGGTTAAATGTGTCAAGAACAATATTATGTTTTAAGACTGGTCTTTCATTCTTGTACATTTGCAAGGTTAAACAAATTTACAGGAATGTCATGCCTATCTGAAAACTAATATGAAATCTTAACTTTTCTTTTTTGTTCTTTCTCGCATTTTCACAGTAAAACATGTTTTGATGGTTCACACTTAATCTTTAATTTCACATAGTATAAGAGGAAAAGTTATTTTAGGAGTCAATTAAGAAAGACTAAAAAATGATAATAATGTGAGAAACAATTAGATTAGTTGATTTTGTTTTGATCACTATACTTAGCAAATGAAATTGAATAAAACAACTTATTTTTTAAAACTTTTCTAAATCTGAAAAACATCATATACTCTATGTGCACATATATGGAATTGGTTAGGGATTAATGTATGTAACATTGTTACTTGTTACAAATAGCAAACATAAGTTGATCACAAAACCTATTTCCCTAAGCTCATACATGAGTTTTTCTTAAACCTTCTAAAAAAACAGAAAGTATCACTTTATGTGCTGCTTAATACATTGTCTATTTTTGGTTGAATTGGGAACGTTATATAGCAATTCAAAAGCAAAAGTATGTTGACAACTTGACATGGTTTATATCTTTTTTATTTTGGCTTAAAATGCAAAAAAATTATGGTAAGATTGATAAGAACAATAATGAGCAAAATAAACCCCCAGCTAGTCTAACTCCACAACCCAAATGTGTCTCATCCGTTAACTCATACACATATCGAAACAATTTATAAAATATACATTTGACTCTCTGTGACTAAAAGCACAAAGGACAACGCTTAAACTTAACATATGTGATTAAACATATAAATTAGTTTCTTGTATACTTCAATTTAGTGTTCTAATTAACATATCTAATTCTTTCCATTTACTTATTAATTTACCATTTTTTGTTTATGGAGACAATTACTTATCTTATATTCTTTCATTTTATCCCACATAGGTCGGAGAAAGAAATTGTTTGTGACTAATATACCATAATTTATGCAAGTGTTATGTGTCTAGAATAATATGATGTTTTCAGGTGATCTCCAATGACTGAGTTAAGAAAACTTAACTCGCGTCTTTGTAGACGCCTGAAAACTCATATGAACTCTTAACAATTTTTTTTTACCGTAAAACATGTTTTGGTGGAAACTACTTTTATCTTTGATTTCACGCAGGTTAATTAGAATGCAAAAAGGATAACCACGAATGTTTCTAGTACTAGCTCAATAGTCACCAACCAACATATATCTCATTAGATTATTCGTGCACATATTTTAATCACAGCTCAAAATTCATAACGAGAATATCCTTTGATATATCATCCTTTTCATGCAGCGGCGGAATCAGGTGGTCTGGTGTTCTCGCGGTATCATGGGACATTCATAGTGTTTTGATTTATTACTCCGTTCTTATTAAACTAAATCATTCTAACACTTGATGAGTAGGAAAAAAAAGTAATGAACGGATTTAAATTATGGAAGCAATCAAAAATAAGAGAAAAATTGTCTTACGATGATATTGTCGTTGTCATTCATGCAATTTAAGCCACTACAACAATTCTTGTATAAAGCTATATAGGAGAGCGACGACCAAAACTCCGAAATGTGGATGTTTGAAGTAGAAGATGTAATTGGACAGGTTCAAACTTTTACAAACTTGAAAACTTGTACAAACTTCAAACTTTTTTTTCTACCATCTTTCTTAATTTGATTATAAAACATCTTTTTTTCTACCATCTTTTTTATCACAGTTTTATGCAAATTTGGCATATCTTTCAAGCTAATCTTGAAAGGAGCTCACTTGATGACTAGAAAAGAAGAAGTGAATGGATTTATACTAGGAAAGCAATCGGAAATAAAAGAAATACTTGTCTTATGATGAAATTGTGTTTTTCATTAATTCACACAATTTTAGCCGGTATATGTCCTAAGAACGTGTAGTTGTTAGACAATTTCATGGTCTAACATCTACTTACAAAATGGGAACTTAACGGAGACACATTTATAATGGCGCAAAACAATCCATATATATATGTCGACTGAAACGGATTTCTGAACAAAATTGAAGAAACTATACTTTGTGTGCTTGTACACAATATTCGAATTTTAGAATAGTTTGATTTACACAATGATTTTAAACAAATATGTAAAAAAAAAAAAAAAAACTTGTAGAGATTTCAGAATTTGTTTTATGTGAAAACTTGTATAAACTTCAAACTTTTTTCTACCATCTTTTTTTACCACAAATTTGGCATATCTTTCGAGCTAATCTTGAAAGGAGCTCACTTGATGACTAGAAAAGAAGTGAACGTATTTATACTAGGAAAGGAATTGGAAATAAAAGAAACATGTGTCTTATGATGATATTGTGTTTGTCGTTCACGCAATTTTAGCCAGTATATGTCCTAAGAACATGTAGTTGGTAGACAATTCGTGGTCTAACATCTACTTACAAAATGGGAACTTAACGGAGACACATTTATAATGGCGCAAAACAATCCATATATATGTGTCGACGACTGAAACAGATTTCTGAACTAAATTGAAGAAACTATATTCGACTTTTAGAATAGAAAGATATGACGACTCAGATTGTGATGGACATAATATACTTAGACACTATTGATCAATACAGATAACTAACTTTATCCCAACACTATTAGTATATATTACATTTACCGGGCTTCTTAGGAACAGTGGCTTTGTTGCTACAGTGCTCTTGCTTCCCTTGGTATAAACCTCTTTCTCTTTCTTTCACATTATCCACCCCCCAAAAAATTAACGGTTCATCTATGTCCACTAAATCCGAACAAAAAAAAATTATCAGTTCATCTATCTCTCTAAAGAAAGTTAATCAGTTTTAGGTTTTGTGATTTTTATTTTTTGGTGTTTTGTGGATGTGACTGTAATTTAGATATTCCTTTTATTTTTATTTTTTTTGCAGGACGATGAGGAGGATAGATTTGGATTTTGGATTACAGCTTTGTTAGTTGTGATTGCAGGTATTATGTTCTTTTATTATTATTATTTTTTTTGTTTTCGTTATGTTTAAAGGTTTATGTTAATGCTTGCAACTTTGGTGCTTGATTTATATTAATTTGTTGAAATGAATTCACTGTTGTGGCAGTAGTCGGAAAAAAAATAAGGCAGCCATATTATGCTAAGGTTGAATTGGGAACTGGCCTTAGCCCACCCTTGGGTCTTTGTTTGCGTTAGCATAATCTTTTTAGCACTTATTGCAATTAAATAAGTTATTCATCTTTAGAACTAAGCGACCTCATGTTTTGTATTATGGAATTAAGGCTCGATAAATATTTGGATATGCCATTTATATGGATGAGATGAACACTGAACTTTCTTATCCGTCGGAAAAAAAACGTGACTCATATCTCTAGAAGAACCTTTCACAATGGGCATTTTATTCGTATATACTTGCTCCAGCCTTTTTTTTCAATTGGTTACGTTTTTGCAGCCTTACGTTCTTGGAAAAACATGGAATTGCTTATACATATATGAGCTTTTTGTAACTGTTAGGGTCTGTTTGGGAAAAGATTTCATATTGATATGACATCTTTTAACAGTTAAGTTTCTTTGCTTTTGTGTTATCAAACAATAGGATAACCACATCTCACATGTTTTTTTTTTTTTTTCTTTTCTTTTTCAGTTTCGCAGCGCCATGTTTTTGTGATTCTGCAGTCACAGCCTTTCTTGGAGGGAGTATCACCATTGCACAGCTGGGCAGGCGAGGTAGATATGAGGTGTGGAACGATTTTTGCCTTGATAATTGTGTTTTTTTTAGTTGTATAATGAGTAATAGCTATGGTGTTAGTGAACAACAATCTAAGTAACCCCTTCTGGCCCTTTTAGGAGGTGTTTGTGTTTAAGCCTATTTAGGCTTATGATCCATGAAGATGTGCAATGTGAATTATTCTTGATTATGCTATACGGTCGCTAGAAGTTTTCTACCATAGTATAGGGTTCCACTACTGCACATGACCTTAGTAAAATTTGACAATCTATAATTTGTCTTTAAAATATAGTTCATATGTAATGCTATAATTGCAAATGATATAACATTTTAGGAACTACCTGTTTTCCTGTGGTCATGAGTTTGTCATTATTTCAATCTTATTAATCAAAACTTTGTAAAAATCAAAGACTCAATAAATATATATATATATTTTCCTTTTTAATGCTTTTGGGCTGTTTTGGCTTTGAAAGATGAGTTAATGATGTTTAGGAGATTGGTAATTGTCGGCGTTTCATCGGTTGTGGGTTCAGGGGATACAAAAGGTGGGTTCAGCTGGTAAGTATATAAAGAGCGTGTTCTGTTCATGACAACTTTGGGGCTCCACCTTTGTTTCGGTTTACCCAGACCCGAGAAAAAGAATACCCACTTATTCGGATCTCTCTCATATTTGTCTCTCACCTCCTCTCTCACGCTATTGCTCCGACACCGAGAAAGAAAAACCGATGGACCCAATGAATCCGATCCGACCACGGGATATCCACAGTGCCAATTGTGAGTGTTTCTACAGAACCATCTACAGGACAATAATTTTTAAATGTGGGAACAGTTTATTTGTGAGAGGATTGTGTTTTGTGGTTGTGTTTTCGCCATTTGTTATGAGGTACACCAACTCATTTTCCCAGCCACATATTAGGATTTTCTTATCTTTAAAAGTGTTTTTTAGATCATACAAGGTGAAATATGGTCACCCACATCTAGGGTTCATCATTTTTTTTAATTCCATTTTTTTTTTTTTTTTTTTTAAGAATGATGATTGATTGTAAGAGGTTGTGTGTATTTTTAGTAGGTTTTTTTTGTTGCTGGAGTTGCTTGGATGGTTTATCAGTTTGGGTTTTTTTAATTTTTTCCAAGTAAGTTTTTATGTTAATTTTACTTCGTTTCTTGGATTTTATGGTGTTTAAAACGTTTGACGTAAATTTAGGGTTCTTTTTGTGGTTTGTAAATTAGAGAGGTTCGATGTTTGGAATTAGGGTTTTTTGTGGATGCCACTGATAGGTAATTGTGTTATTCTGTGAGGGGATTAATAGCTAGGATGCAAAAAGAGGGAGCTTTTTATTGATATAGCTATTTAAAGTTAATGAATTTGATTCTATTATGTTGAAGTTACTGTTAGGTACGTGATGATGGCTGGGATAAAGTGGTTTTGAATGAAAACTTGGTTTGGGAATTATTACTTAGGTGGTAGAAATGGAGCAAATGAAGTGTTAGAGATGGCGGTTTAGCTCACTATTAGTGCAGAAGCATTTTTACATAGTGTAATTGTTTGCTTTATTTATGACAAACTTTATGTGCACCTGAAATAGCTAAATCGTAAGTTGATTAGAACATTGTATTTTCTCTTTTCGTTGTCAGGATCATTTTTTAATTGACAAGAAGTGTTTTTTTTATTCAGTCACAAAAGGTAACAAGTCAGGTTTAGCTGGTATTATTAGCATAGATTGATTGAAATAAGATGGAGTTTCTTTTATAGTGACGTGATAATTTTGTATCTTTTAAACAGATTTTGGTTGCATTGATGTTGGATTGTATTTCTTTTGGAACTTAACAAGGGTCCATATTCTGGAATAAATGGTATCCCGATGGTTCGTGCCTTTTTGAGTTAGAATTTTAGAGGATAGTGTCAGCCTTTTATAACAATGTGTGCTTTAGGTACTAGGCTTTTCTTAGGTGCTTTATCATCATCCCAGTTATCCAAATATGTAGTTATCCTGTGATTAGGTAATTGTGTTCCATTTTGCATAAAGTGAACAATTTCCAGTAGGATTTTACAAATATTGTGTATCAAGGAAAACTCTATTAAACACTGATTAACGTGATTTTAGTGATAAACTATCATATGCGTAGCCACTATGAATAATTGGTAATAAACTAATAGAAGAAGGTTTATCCGATGCTTCTTATTGTTGCTGGACTTAAGCTATCTTGGTGTTCATGTGGACCCATATAGTCTTATCTTTTCCGGTTCATGTGCTCCAGATTTTCTTCTTATGGATGTCATCTTTTTGTTTTATGCAGGGCAATACTCAGGTGATCATATGAATGATTTTCCTCAAATTTTGGGGTTGAAGAAGGGGTCCATTAACGCTTAACGGTAAACGTTCTCAAATACTCTTTCGTCAAATTTAGGTTAGACACGGTCAATTTTTGTGCCACGTGTATTATTGTCCTAAATGGTATGTTGTAACTTCATGTTTGCTTAATTAGATTATACAAAAACTAAATCCTGCATGAGGACGGACACGGGGCAGACTAGATGCATTCATGAAGCTTTGGTGGACTTACATGAAAGGAATGGCTGGTGTTGTGGCTGTTCTTAGGTACAGGTACACGGGGCAGACTAGATGCATTCAATGAGAAGGAATGTTTGGATCAGATTACTACCAAAAATTGGGAGTAACCTGTACGTATGTCATTCGCTTGGCCATTTTATTTTATGTTTTAAGCATAAAATGTTTCTAATTTTAATCATTTTTACTTTTTCATGTCTGTTATGTGATTTTTTTTCCAGGCAGGTTAGGAGTCTAAAGATAGAAATAAGATAATACAAGTTGACATGTGTTCTAGATGGTGGCCTGACATCGTTTGTGAAAACATATAAAACCCGATTAAGGTTTGTTTCGTTGAAGTCGTTATTGAATCTTTTTCTTGATCATCTATTGCATCATCTTTTTAAAGTGATCATGGTTGGATTCTCAGTTTGCATCCACCACGGTTGAAGGTGCCCGAGCCCGTCTTAGGGGTTGGCAGCAGGCGGCAATTGCCTAATTTCAAGTCAAAGAGGAATCATATCAATGATTTCGGTAAACGCTTTGTAAGTATAAGCTGACAATGCGCAATTCCAAACACCCCTTAAGTGTTCAGATTTACGTTAACATTTTTATCTTTTTAATAACTAAATAAGTTATCGTGTTAATCGAATTCTGATTATTTAAGAATTAAAATGAGGATTAGATAATGGAATTAGTTTTCGTGCGATTACTCTGAAACTGACAGAAAAACATTTAATTTTATTGACCTGTGAATAGTGATGTATTTATATAAAGTTCGCAATAGATGAAACTGACTATTGACTACTTTTAAAATTTTGTCTTTCAGAGGGAATAAATCTTAGTTACCTGTTTTCGAGTCCCTTGGAAGACCTTCCTATACAGTCAACGTCGTTTTTCAATCCTTTACGTAATGCGACGTTTTACAGGTCTAAATTTAACTGTTGCTGTAGTATATTCATTTAGAAAATATTAGTTGCATATGCCATAAAATAAATTAATCGTTGGGCCAATATAAGAATGTTGGTAAACGGGTAAAAAAAAGGCTGTTATCAAAGGAAGAACGGGTGAAAAGGGTCGACATTTGCAGATGTAATATTAGTGGAAATCTGACGTGGCAGAAGGGTTGTGGCAAAATTTTAAACATACCCGGTAAAACAAGTTACGTGGGGTAGATTGGTACAAAACTGGAAAGTACGTTACATTGAGTGGGACAAAAAAAAGTACGCGTACTAGAATGGAACATTTGGAAAAGTATGTTGCTATTGTACGGCTAAATCCCATTAGTATATATTACATTTACCGGGGAACAGTACCATTTTTTGCTACAGTAATTTGCTAATTTCACAACTCACAAAATTGCCTCTTCCACACTTTGTAGCATTTAACACATTCTCGATCTTTCTTATCCTCTCTCATTAACACATATCAAGCCAAATTCATCCTACAAATCCAAAACATAGACGGATGTTTAAAGGTATTTATGATTTTCTGAATCTTAATTTTTTGCTTTTTTTTCCTCACCACAAATTAGTAATCGTTTAGGTTTAGCTTATGTTGTTTAGTTAGATCATAGATAGAAAAAGTAATCAACGAAGAAGATTAATCAGATACACAAATCCTAAAATTAGGTTTTGTTTTTTCTTTTCTTTTTTTTTTTAATTTTTTATTTGGGCCTTTTGTTATATTTGTCATCGGTTCAAACGGCGGCCGAGTTGAATTTAAAGGTATTTATGGTTGATTTGTAAATTAGGGTTTTTTGTAAATTTAGGGCATTTTTCCTGGTATTTGTTTTTATTATTTTTTATAGGGTTTTCATAGAATTAGCCATTTTTTGTTAGGTTTGTGGCCGCTTGGAAGTGATTATTGAAACGGCTTATCTGATGTTACAAATATTTTTAGGTGGATTATAATCATTTTATGTTATGTTGATTCATAGTTTTATGGTATGGGTTTTGTTGTTCTGTTTGGGAATGTTTCGGTTAGCTTATTTTCCTGGCTTATGAGCTTATTTAGTTTTGTAAAGCTGACAAGTTGGCTTTTTTAGGCTTATGAGGTTATAAGATGATTATTAGCTACATTTACTTTAAGGGGTGTTTTTCTAAGCTTATTCGATGGACATAGGAGTTACAAGTGTACCGAAAATTTGAAAAGCTCATTTTTATAGGCTTATGGGCCGGGTTATCCAACTTGACCTTATGAGCTTATAAAGTCCCTAACCTCAAGTGAATAAGCTCATAAAGCTGAAAATGTGACCTTATGAGAAAATTTGAAAAACTATTTGTTTGTGTTGGTTACCCCCTTGCATATAGTAAATATTGTTTAGTATTGTAATCTATATAATTAATAAAGTGTTTTAGGCTTATACTAAACTTTGGAATATGTGACTTTTAGTATTGTTTAGTTAGTTTCGTTTGATATCATGTTGTATGATTTTTAATTAATAACTCATGTTTTATGCAAATAATAGGTAGTATATGAGGGATAAATCTGCCGATTATGTGGAGTTCTTGCTGTGGATCGGTCCGGGCACTCGACATTTGTTTTTGGAGGAAATGAGAAAGTCTAGCAAATTTGTTTGGTGATTGCTACCAACCGATGGTGATCAATAAACTGCCTAAAGAAATCAGAAGAAGCAAAGAAGTGACTCAAAGGTGGACATTATTTATTGTTTTGTTTTGATTTGTGTACAAAGCTTAATAAGGTTAATTGTGTGTATTTATTGTTTTGATTTGCAGACGAAGCCAAGAGGTGACTGAAAGCTGTAGGGTATGGGAAAATATTCTGAAGAAATGCTTAATATACCTTACTGTTGTTGCCAGTAGAAATCAGTGTTATCATGCTTCAACTAATAGTCGTGACCATGCTCTTGCTGATTTTCTTTCAAGTATTCAAAGTAAGCTTTCACTAACATCGTGTTTGGATTTTCATATATAAATAGTGACATAATTTGTCACAGACTCTAATGAGTACAAACGGTTTCGACGAAACTGAGATTGTCCGTGTCTTCGCAACCAACTCATTACGGTTGCACCCATGGCGGATACATCCTCTTTCTTCAATTGTTAGCCTATCTAAGCCACAGGTACAATGATTTTGCCACTTCTTAGTTAAATACCTAATCCTTTTTCAACATAATATTATTAAATAGCTTGAATAAAATCAGGTGGGATAGGTGCCGAACTGGGGGCTGAAAATGGGTGGATTTGGGTGTTGAAACTGGGCTGAAGTGGGTGTGTTTGGATGTTGAAATGGGACTCACATGGTCGCGTCTGGGGGCTGAAAGGGATGGGTTTGGGGGCTGAAACAAGTGTGTTTAAACGGCCAATAAATGAGTGACTCTCTTTTCCTTATCTTTCAATTATTTATTTGATTCCACTTTTTAATAATGTTTAGAAAGTACCAAAATTGAAGCGAAAAAGGATTTTTATGGTTTGTTAATATGGTGGTTTAAGCCGATGGCCTATAGCACCTATGCCCTTGGATAAATTAGCAGCAGTGGATGTTATGATCTTCGGAATCTTTTCTAAACGTATATGGTCTGCAATATGCATTTCGTTTGTGTACAGAAATCTGTATTTGGTTGTTCATATGGCTTTTGGTTTATTTCAAATTGCACTGAACATTTATATAACCCGGTAAACATGTAAATCCTTACTTTCCCTTTGAACTAGGTTCAATTAAAGCCGATGGTGACCATTTACTTCGAATTCTAACAGTCACCACTACCCATAAGAATGTATTTGTTTCAATCTATGGTTTGATCCCACTCCATGCTTATTTGGTCTTAGGCCTATGTTATTTGCGCTAATGGTAACTACATTATTTGTGGAAAAACTGATTTCGTCGTGTCAGTTTTTGTTCAGGCTTATTACAGGTACCTCCAGCTACACCTGCTCGATATCAGAAGTGGATGATTGATGGTGTATATATGTGATAGGATTGAAAAGCAGAAGGAGAAACAAAGTAATGAGTCTGTTGTCCAGTAAACGAGAAAGATATTTATAAGACGGGGTGTTTTTTATGAACCGTGGCAAGCATAAGATTCCCTGTTACGGCTTCGTCTAATTCAGTTTGGCAGATTTTTTTGTCAGCCTATGCCTATGCCTATTCTTTGGTACACCAGTGTATACAAGGAAATGTACCATATCGTTAAGGGGATGCAATCACATTTTTTCGGCGCACGTTCGTTGGCAGGGCAACCAGAATTGTGGTTGCAGCCATAAAGTGTATTTAATGCCGATTCTATATGTACATATCTGAGCCTGCTTTAGTATTATACTTCTCAATTTGTTACCGCAGACTGTGTATGTTAGTGTGGCAGGCACACCAAGATTGTCATTGCAGCATTTATTTTCACACCACCGATTTGATTTTCGGCATCTGCAGATAACTCAGGTTGTGCATGTTTTATGAAAATTTGTGGTAGCAACTCCGTTCAAATGCATCTGATGTGAGTTTCTTATTTTCGTAAATGTGATTTGGATCCCGTATAAGCGTCGTTTTCATTATTCTAATAATTTATTTGCAATTTGTGTATTTCAGGCTTTTGACAAAATTAGCCTCTTTTTTCTTACTGATAAGGAGGTGTTGGGTGAAGGTGATGATAAGAACCTTGAAATCCAGGTTCGTACTTGCTGTGGGTTTTTTTTTTTCATTGGAAAAAGTACTTTTTAGTTTCGAAACTTAACTCACAAGATATGGACAAGAAACCACTCATTACTGATACAAACAGAATTTCAAAATTTAGTGGTCTTGGTCCATGTAGCAGAGTTATTGAAGGTGTGTGGTTTATAAATTTTTAGGCATGTGTGTGTTTTATAGCTTTTGAGTCAGGTAATTTTATTAGGCCAATTCTATTTTTTACTTGACGCATGTGAAGTTAGCTACAAGCCTTCAACATTGTAAAGCTCATATATTTATCTAAAAGCTATAATAAATATGAATTCGGAAGGACATAACATGTTTTCTTATGTGAAGTGCCTACATTTTTAAGAGTGGTGTATGTAATTTCTTATTGGAACTGCTTATTTACTTATTATGTTTGGTAGATATACATGTTTTTAGGTATTAAGCATTGTTTAGCCAGATAAGCGTATGCGAGAGTGATAGATTCAAAGTTTCATTCCTGTTTATGTGATTATTTTTAATGGATTAATTGGCTTTGATTAGCAATCCCAAACACCCCCCATTGATCTAATTATGTTTATTTGTTTAAATTTGCAGGGTGTTTGTATGTGTTGACAACGTGTCGCTAGAATTGGCAACCAACCCAGCCGAGAGGTGGCTGTTTGCCCAGTTGAGGAAGGCTCTACTTCAACTGTGAACAACGGTACGACAACCAAAATTTTTTCCCCTGCTTGGTTCCTCATTTTTTCGTCAATTTTATTAGTTGTTTCTAATAAGTGGACTTTCTTATATCCTCTTTTTACTATAAACGGCTATTGCAACTTCCAGTTATCGAATTGCTTCTGCTCAAAAATGACATGCGTCATAGCCATTGGTACAGTCATTTTCACACACTCAGACCACCACACGCAATGTGCGTTCGTGTGTTGCCATGCGTGCCTCACAGAGGCATGCCCAACTATCGGCAGTTCCGGTTGGTCACTGCCGGTCCCGGCATAAATCAAGATGCCCTTTCTTATATTTTCCCAAAAGATTGTGTTTTTTAAGTTTACAAAATTGTGTGTCGCATGTATTTTAACCAACTCTTCAACACATTTCAGGAATCAAAAAGGCCCATATGGCAAACACTGAGTGATGTGTTGACCAGCTTTATCGCTGCTACTGTCCAGTAAGTACCAGCCCAAAATTTTGTACATATAGTGCACATTACTGTTCTGAACAAACCATTGTTGCTCAATTGTTGGTCTATTAATGTTTTCTACATTTGGAGACAGAAATGTTCCTATACTAAGGCATATACTTTGACAAATTGAATTAACTTATTTACACATCTTTTCTCCTTCAACAGGTCCATCAATTGTGACTCCAGAAACCCGCTCTACAGAAGATGCAACAGCACCATCAACAAAAACAATGACAACAAAAGAACGTGACCAAAACACATACGAAAAGCTGCCCCAAGAAAAACAGCCATGGCAGGAACAACCATCAGGCTACAAGGAGTAAGGCGCAATCTGACCAGATTTTTGGGCAGCATTCCACCTAAAAATCTAAACATATGAATATGTAAAATAATTACAATATGTACAGTAGCAGCCTAAACCAAACTATGTATTACAATAAGTATTTTTTAATAATTAAAATTGTTAAACTGTTTGTTGCATTTCGAAACAGTGGAATACGAAGCTTAAAATACTTCTTTGGCCAAACGCCCCGCTGCAACGCGCGGGTTATCCACCTCGTTACTATTACACATATGAGTTTTATTTATAGTTTTTTATGCAGTAATAAAAACATTACTATAAAAACAATACAAGTAATTTTAACAAAACTTTACCATGTTATTCAATCCATGTCACATATTGAAGATTATATTCAATTTATACGAACCCATTCCTAGTTATATGGGCCAAAGTTGATACCACCGGCATTACTCAGATCCTAAACAATGCTTGCCTAGACAGGTAAATGCTCATTTGCTGTGCGAAAAGCTTACTTTAACATTACTATGGTCCTACTCGAGAAACTAACATAAAACAGCAGATTTAGCATGAAGAAAAACAAAACAAATCATCGAATTATCGAAACACAATAACAAACGAAATGAAACAATCCATAATGCATTTGTTTACAAGCCCAGAAGCACAAATAGATTTTTTTTTTTTTTTTTTTTTTTTTTGAAAGGCAACAATTATATAACCAAAACTAAACGATACAAACAAACGGCGTCCCACCTCTCCAATCAAGATGATTGAAAAGAGCGGAACCCAAATTAGAACACCCACAAGGGAATACAGACCTGATATAGGGACATACACTAATAGACAGTTAGACACCATTTCCAAACACTGGTTCTAGCAAATTAAAGCCAAGAAAACAAAACAACATTGGGACCAATCTATGACTACTACCCACCAAAATGATGCAAGCCCCACTGGATGTAGAAAAACTACCACGAACCAGGAGGAAACATGCATCAGACAGATGAACAGCAGCCAAGACAAGGACAAAAAGGACCCAAAAGAAAGACTAAAAACTACAAATAACCCACTGAGATAAGCAACAGAACTTTCAGATGAGCATGTAGACGAGTCGCAGACCCGTTGTTGTAGACAATCACAGAACTTGCAGATAATTCACAGACTTGCAGAACCGAAACACGAGGTACCTCACAACCTAATGAAGCACTACAGATACTAACAAAACAAAACACCTCTGTTACAGCAGACACACACATTTCTCCTTGAAAACACAAAACCATTAAAGCCGACATTTTGACGGATCAGAAGCACAAATAGATTTATTTCATTAGAAATTTGCACTACTATTTAAAAGAATAATTGGTATTAAAAACAATGAGAAACCAAAATGAGACCTGAAAGGCTGAAACAATACTGGTATCCCATTTGAAATGATGTAAACAAACTATCAATTTAACAAAACTGAGATCTCCGAAGATCCAAACTAAAACAGCAAACTACAGTCTTTTAAAAATGAGAATTGCAATAGTTAGAGACCAAATAAACACATATACCATGAACATCTACAACTCATCATTTAAGAAAAATGTATACCAGCTTGGTTGAATAGAGATAGCAAATGCATAAAATCGGCTTGAGCAAGCTTTGACGATCTCTTATCTTCATATTTACCTTGGTGCAGCACAGCCATAACTTTATCCTTAAAATCAGACTTTGTATCAGCATCATCCATTTCCATATCATCATCATCTTCTACATCGTCTCTTTCATCATCCACATCCACATCCATACTCAACTCACCCGCATCACCCAAAACGGATGCATCTGTCGCCATTTGATTATCATTACCTTGAGAAGCTTGTAATGCTTGAAGGGTTTTGTAATTTTTCTCCAGTATTGAAAGGACACGTTTTTGTTTAAAAATCGCACCAAGGGTTTTATTCTTTCTAGTGAAACACATTCGGACCAAGCCATCCCATTCTTTAAAGTTGACCACTGGGGCTGGTTTTCTTGGTTCAATTCGGACAACAGATGAGTCGACTTTTGGTGGGGGTCTAAAGTTATTTTTACCAACTTTTAGTAAGTGGGAAACACGAGCCAAGAGTTGGGTGTTGACTGAAAGGCGACAGTACTGAGAGTCACGAGGTTGGGCTACTAATCTCATGGCAAATTCCCTTTGGAACATTATCACCGCACATCTGAATAGAGGCCTATGGTTCAATAGCTTGAAGGTAAGGGGAGATGATATTTGGTATGGAATGTTAGCCACACATATGTCGAAGTATGGAAGATCACACTTGAGCACATCTCCTTGGATAATCTGCAAACAATGTCAAATGTAGAGAAATTCGGTTAGTTTGTAATGTTCAGAGACCAACCAGAAAAACTTTTAGTAAATACAAGTATGATGGACTTTTTGTTGCGAGTTGACCATTGTCTTTGTAAAGTTAGGAAAAAAAATAATAAGTTCGCAAACATTAGCAAATTATGTTGCTATTGTGCAGTATCAGAAGAATTACAGACCAGATGCAATGAAAACCAGTAAAAATGGTTCAAAAGTTTGTAACTTGATAAATATAATGCATTGACAGATGTGACGAAATGTAAGACCAACAATCTCAAGAAGGTAAAACATAAAAGTTTTGCAAAAACGAGCAACTTTACGCAAACGTAATACTGTAGATGCAAAGAATGAAAAATTTGTATTTTGTATTTGGCTTTCTTTAACACAAAATCACTCATTTTGCAAACTGTAGTGTCCATTCTATTCTGCCTTCTTTACAACAATGAAAAATTTGCTTGCAATGAAAAAGAAAGAATAATGGTTCAAAAATCAAACTTAATAAACGATGCATCAACAGAGGTACAGCCATATAAGACCAACAATGTCAAGCTTCCATCTGCCAATGCATTATATAATCAATCAGCTCATTTGAATTTCAAAGCAACTTACTGAATGATATAAATTCAAGTGAAGTTTGGGATCAGACTGACGTGCAAATAAGACTTTACTCAGCAGAGCACAGATAACTGCACCTAAGATACAAAGCGATATCTTTGATCATCACTTCCCAAAATTAAGTTCACGGAAAACTAAATATAAAAGATTGACTCGTGTCATTCTAATAGGTTTTTAAGTTGCAAATGAGCGAAGCTTTTATTGAAAAGATACATACAATGGAGGAAAATACTTGCCTTGAGTCGATTGGAATGCGGGGTCCCTTGAAACCGACGTTGCAACTCAAGAACCATACGCGAGTCAAGCTCAACAGCAATAACACTCTTCCCAGCTTCTAGAAGCTTCTTGGTAAGATTACCCGTACCAGGACCAATTTCAAGAACCACATCAGTGCTATTAATCCCCGCTTTTTGAACAATCGCGTCAACAAGTAAAGGGTTCTTCAAGATATGCTGACCCTTTGATTTGTGGAACTGTATACCGCCTTGATAGTGATTCGATGAGCCAACCGCTGCTCCTCGTGACGGTTTCTCCTTCCTTATTTTCCCTCCCGCCATGTTTCTTTCTAAAAATGTGAATATATATTTCAATTAGATTCCACTTATTTTAGCAATCAAATTGTGGATTAAAAAAAATAAAAAATAAAAAATCTACTATACTAATAAAACAGGGTTTTGAAATTATCATCTCTCTCCAAAATACCTTAAAACTCGCCACCTGTATATTCATTTTGATCCGAGGGCCATAAATCATTTTCATTCTCTAAGCATTTACTGGGAGAAAATTTGGCCGGCATCTCTCTCTAATTTTTCATTTGATACAGTGCATCCAAAAAAAACCCACACATTTCTCTCTAGACAACCCCTTTCTAAACCCTAAACAATCATCTTAACCATCTACATCTGCATCATGATTTTTTGATTTAATAACACCGATTTGAATCCCCATCTAAATCATCTTAACCCTAATTGTTTTACAATTGCAAAAAAATGGCGTGCCCAATTGTTTCAAATATATGTTGGTATGTATTCAATCCTTAATTTGTTTTTCTATTAATTTCACCATGATTCTTAATTCCTATTTCAAAAATTACCGATAACCAGTTCATCCTAAAACACACACAAACAATCAAAAAGCCATATTAATTAATCTTCAATTGTAGTTATCATAATAAATATATCTTTGATTTATCAAGGAATCATATAATGGAGGTAATTTTTCATTTTAGGGTTTAATTGAAATTAAAGAAGAATTAGTTAAGAGTTTGTATTGATTAAATTAGGTTTTCAATTCGTATGATTTTGAATTGGAATTTGTTGAGAAAAATATTAGGTACCATCTTAGAGAGAAGTTTGTAGAATTTATTGATTAAAAGTAGACGATATTATGATTTATGCAAAAGGGATATAAGTGTGTTTTGTTTGAATAAAGTAGTCTTTACCACATGTGTGTGAATTGCAGAGTTAAAGATAGGGAATGAAGTACAAGCGTGTTCAGGAGCCGCGGTGCTGGGCAAAACGTCTCAAACAGATCTTGCAGCTATCTTGAATGCTTGGTTTTCTGTAGGCTTTTACACCGACAAGTAAGTGGTGTTTCATTCTCTTTTGTTTGAATATGAGATACACGACATACTTTGTGTTTGTTGTTGTGTAGGCTATAATGATCGGAATTTTGTAGTTTTAATGAGTTAGTGAACAAACCCAAGGTGGTGGTGGTTTATGGAGGAATACCAATTAATAAACTGGTAACAACTAGAACTGAAGTTTATTTGGTAGTAAAAGGATGCATGTACAATGATTAAATGTTATTTAGCTATTGATATATTTATTACTAAATGATTTCGAGGATACCATATGAAAATACGAGCTTAATGTGATTTTTAATTGCTTTACTTATTGTGTTTTGCAGGTGGTTTCATGATATTAGAGTAGAGTGGGCTGCAAACAACCTCCTTCAGGTGTATTACATGTACATGAATTTGAGAAGTTTTCTATGTTATCACATGTGCATGAATTTGAGAAGTTTTGTATGTTACTGGCTAAGTGCTAATTGGAAACCATGAAACTTATGTTGCTAAAAGATTATGGTCAGCAATGAATAAGGTAATACCCTTATAATAATATTTTGATTTTCCATAATCTTTTTTTTTCAAAGGCAACATTTTATTAGAACCCCAAAAGAGAACAACATACAAAAAAATAGCATCCCACCTCAAATAATCAATTTAATTAAGAGGATGTGTTTACAACGTACCACACATACTAAAATTAAGACGTAGTGCGACTAAAAAAGACTTAAACTATAGACACTTTCATGTGTACAACAAAATGATGAACGCCTAAGATAAGATTAAACCGATGATCTAAAGATTAAACAAAATGATTATTTTTCTTTTTATGTGCAGACTGAAATGATGTCAGATGCCATAGATGATGTTCTTGATGATGATGAAGCTGGAGATGAAACCGATGAGCTTACAAACCAGTCAAAATTTAAAATCTATTATTTTCATCATGTATGTGAAACACAATATTAAGCTCTCAAAACACTTTTTGCTATACACGTGTTATATTTCTTTATGTATATTTCATAGCTTATGGGGTGCATTTTGGAAATGATTCTTATATTAAGTACATATTTGGAGGGTGTTTGGGATTGTATATCTGGAACAGATTGTTTGATTATTACCTTCATTAAAAACAAAATTTTGGCAAAAAATTTGATTATATGCGGGATTTTAGAGACAAGATGTAATGTGGGGAAGCATGATCTGTTTTGCAAGCGCAATCCCGAACACCCACTTATGTTAGCGAACAAACTATTTTAGTCAATTACTCCATAGTCCATACTGCTTTTTTGCTTTATGTTTATTTTGTTATAAATTACTCATGTGACAGATAACAGTTACATTTATTGAATCTCAGGTAGGCAATGCTCCTTGATGAATCAGCATATGAAGAAAAGTTAAGTTACACACCATAATTCTCAATCGTAAGATTTCATTGTTCATATCTTTTTAATTTGACGTTTTCTGATATATAGCTTACTGTATTTTAAACAACCTCATTAAGGTATTAATTTTATTTCCAAGATAAAAAGTTACAGGATGGTGTTGGGTAAGAGAGAGGGAACATTCTGATGTTATTTTCATTTGATTGTGCAGGCGGGGCCTAGCACGATCGCGGAGACGCTGATTAGAGGTCTCCCTATCATCCTCAATGACTATATTCCAGGTATGTTAATTCTACATCTTTATATTTTAACGATGTTACTCTCCATATTCCTAAGAATGCCAAACTCTTCATATTTAGAACTTGGGGTTTTTCCTTTTTTTAATCGACCAGTTTCAGAAAACCCAACCAAAGTTTAACCAATATATTGCAACCTTTTTTTATCTGAGTTTAACCAATTGTCCAAACTGTTATTTTAATATTTCATTTTGAACCAACAGGAAAAGGGAAACGTCCCATACATGGTGGCCAATGGTGCGGGTGTGTTCACCAGAAGCTCAAAGGAGACAGCTCAAATTGTGGCTGGTTGGTTCAGCACAAATGCAGATGAGCTCAAAAAAATGTCTGAAAATGCCCTCAAGTTAGTTCAACCGGAGGCAGTGTTTGACATAGTGAGGGATAGCCATATGTTTTAACGCAATCGTTTTCAAGTTTAATTTAGCAAAATGTATTAAACTATAGAGATATTATTACCTACCATTCTTTGAGCTCGAAGAAGCTTTCCTGTTTCTGAATCTTAGGGTATTGAAATAACATTTTTTATAAGAATTTGGTGTGCCAGTTTTTAATTATAATTATAGTTGCAGACTTGCAGTTTTATCAAAGGCGATTTGGAATTCTAAGACTTTTAGTCTGTTATCGTTATTTATTGTGTGGGTTGAAACGTTGGACTGTATAAGTTATATAGTATAACTAATGTAAATATTGGGTGTTGTTTTCTTGATAACGGGTCAGCTGCTACGTCACTGTTTTAAAATAGACTAAAGTTATTGTATCAAGAATTTTAGTAATTTTATCTTTCCAAAATTTTTGGAGCTAGCCGCCCATCGGGCGGGCCTTGAGGCTAGTAAATAAATAAAATAAAAAATAACAGCCCACATAGATTATAACTCACTTTATTACATCGGCTTGGATTGCTGGAACTAAAGGGGGTGTTTGGCTCGTATTATACTAGTATAAAATAATCAGTTTTAAATAATCAAAATCGCCAAAAACTTAACTTTGTCAGCTTATTTACTATTTGCATTCTCAAAAGTCAAAACATAACAGCTTATAGCTTATTTGGTTCAAATAAGCTGTTTTTTTATAAGTAAACAAGGAGTTGTTTCATAAGCATAACCTTTTCTAACTAAGCTTGGAGGTGTTTGTTTAAGCTTATTTTTCCATCTTCTGGGCTTATTTTGTTTCTGAAGAGCTAATAAACTCAAATAAGCCCTACAAGTTCAGCTTATGTCTTTTCACAACTTAAAAACTAAGCTAAAACAAAAAACCCAATAAGCAAAAGCTTACTTATAATCTGTAAAAACACTATTTTTAGAAAACTGTTAATCATACTTTATAAAAAAAAGCATATTACAACATAAAGCAGCAAACTTTACATCACAAAATTAACAGTTCATAAATCTTAGAAACAAGCCCATAAAACATAACTAACCTTTGATGTTTTCCGGTGACCAGAGACACGGCGGCGCGTGGGGTTTAAGGTGGGGTGGCTGTGAAGGTAATAGGGTTTAAAAATGAGGTTTTCAAGAATATGTATATGTAGGTATGAAAGTTTGTAACTCTACATGTTTGATCCTTTTAGTTTTAGAAAGTGAAATAAGACGCTTAGTTAATTTTTCGAATGGAAAATTAGGAAAAACTCACTGCACCAGCTAACCGAGGGTTTTCAGTTTTCATTGTTTTTCGAATGGAAAATTCAAAAAAGTGTTGGTAATTTTACTGTTATCGATTAATTATATATAATTGTGGTTTATTTGAGATCAAATGTATTTATACAAGTTTAGCTCAAGACGAGTTAGGAGATTGGGAATGCACACTCGTTGTAGTTAGTTTGATACTGTCACGACAAAATGCGGGGGTAAAGGGGCCATGCAACCCCTTGTTTCCCCGCCTTTTACTAACTAATACAAAGTTTGGAAGTTGAAGATGACACTCAAGATCAAGGTTATAAATAGCGTGAAGCTTGGCGTGGCGGCATGGTCAAGCCTTAAGCCTTAACGTGAGGCGTGGCGGCGTGGCGTTTTTAAGGTGTGCATTAAGGCGGCAAAAATTATTTATAGATTTATATCATATTTCATGTACACCAAGTTTACAAAAAATGTTATACATAAACAATAAAGTCAAGAAACTCTTTTTGCATGTAATCTTCTTCAAATACTAGTAAATCCCTAAATGCAAAATACCAATAAACCCCAAATACCAAGCCCAAATTCCAGTTACTAGTAAATCCCCTAGACGACTATAAAAACGTGCCACGCTATACCCCTTATCGTACCTTATTGCACCTCATCTCATGTCAAGCCTTAAGACGACGCCTTGGTCTATTGCGTGGTGTGAAGGTGACGCCTTGCGTCTTTGCGACACTTTTGTGTCGGCATGGCGCGCATTTTAGAACCATGCTCAAGATAGAAACAAAATAAAACGATACAAGTTGAAAAACTTAGAATTAAGTAAAGTGAGTTTTATATGTTTCTTTGCTTTTAAATTTTAGAGTAACACTACTAGATATTGGGAAGAAAAATTTGGTCAAAAAAACTTCTATTGGAGTAATTAATTGCATGAAAATATAAAACGATGAATATTGAATAAGTAAAATTATGCCCATTAAAGGCCCAATGGAAGTGGTCAGAACCCAGAAGTAGGCCTATTGTGGTAGGGAACACATATCTAATCAACTTTTATTTATCACATGACTTATATAGTAGACCTCGAGAGGTGGAAATTTTAATTGATTTGCATTGACGCGTAATTTGAAAATGGGTCCGTACACGCATCGGGCGGTTGTATTGTGTGCATCGTGATGTCGTACTGCGTGCTTCGCGGTTTATACGGTTGACCCATAGGCAGGGTCTAAATAACACAATACATTTAAAATATACTACTGACTGTAACGATAATTATCAAGAGACCAACATCCTCACTGTCATATTAGTTTTTTTTTTTTCAAAATAACTTCACGATCAACTTAGTGTAAGAAGGAGATCGACTCTACAAAAAATATACCCCGTAAAATTACATTTTAAATAAATACACACACAAACAAGCACACAAGGGACCCTCTTCTCCATTTTCTTCTTGTGTGACCGACTCCTAGAGACCAACTGTAATAGGGCTGACCGATTGAGACTAGTTCTCATGGGAGACCGATCGACTATTTTTCCCTTATTAAAACTAGTCTAACATTCACTGATAAAATCAAATATATCATCTAATAACGTGGTATGATATAATAGAAGAACAAGATATCATGTAACAAGAATCATTACTAAAGTGGTTTAATGCAGGCAACCTGATTATATCTTGTTCAAACTAAACCGAGTACATAAAATAGTTAGAGAAGGGGTCGAAAATTACTTGCAAAAAGTAATTGAGATATCTCGATTAAACTATATACATTTGAACCAAAGACTCGCTCTTTTAATACATAAATTAAAGAACATCTCATCCGTTTTAACATTTAAGACTAAGTGTAATAAGGGAGCTTCATGACCGTGGTCACCATTGTCACATAAGCGTCAACTCAGCTTTATCTATCTACAGCTTTCTTTACAACCAACTTAGTGTAATAAGACGACCGCGGTCGCCACTCAAATATACCACACTTAAACCCAAATATACCTTACAAAAATCATTTAATAAAAATACGCATGCACAACAACCTCACACGATTTGATCGTGTAGTCGACAGAGTCTTTGCCTTTTTCTTCTTGAAGACGCGTCGACCCAGGGTCACGTAATAGGGTCTATATATTACGGATGGTCTAAGATATGACGTGACATTATTAAATGGTAAGGTTTGTTGTGTATTTTGTAGATGTAACATATTTGATCTTTATAAAAATGCTTTGCACATCATGACGTATTTTACACATCACTCATCGATCAATAGGTCCCATATTAGCTGTGTGGTCCTTTAGGTTCTTTTGTGATGATAACATCCCATTGATATTCTTCATAGAGTAAATTTATGAACTATATTTTGATTATTTTCAAATATAAGCTAATGTATATTCGTAGCATATGTTTAAATTAAACTAAGTCAAATGCAAATGTTGCGAGTTATGACAATAAACACACATGTTAAACATGAATCTTATCAAACTAACACAAGTTTTTAGACAAACTGAGAAAAACACAGATGTATAACTCAAAGGAGAAATGATACATGGACCTAATTGTGGACCTAAAAACATGTAGCATGATCCTGATAGGTTGTAAAATTAGTGGGCCTCTGTCTGCAGACATCAAGATGATGCCACATATTTTTAGATCTGCAATTATGTCCATGTATCATTTCTCATCTCAAAGACAAGAATCTAGAGAAGTTATAAAAGAATACAGCTACTAATCGAGATCAACTAATACTTCTAAACCTTAGACTATGTGTAGTGGTAGCAAATACAACGCATCCTGCACCACCTAGACGCGTCGTCCCTTGTCACACCCCTCTCACGACACGTTGTCGTCTGGTTTTTTTGATAACATGATCGTGTTGTGAAGAAATTGTGTGTGATTCTTGTGTTTAAGAGGGTACGTTTGAGTGTTGAAGTCATTTGTGGTGAGAGAAGCTTATGTAGCGTTGAGTTGACGGTGATGAACGCGGTCACCACTGTACCCG
The DNA here is from genome assembly GCA_030686995.1 of Artemisia argyi. Lineage (NCBI taxonomy): Eukaryota > Viridiplantae > Streptophyta > Magnoliopsida > Asterales > Asteraceae > Artemisia > Artemisia argyi. The sequence continues at coordinate 175,136,347 of CM060695.1, forward strand.
TCTTTGAGTTCTATTCTCTTATATTTAATTTTCTTTTCACAACTAAAACGAGGTAGAAATCGAATTTATACTTTTAGACTTATAAAGGGGAATTCTGTTCGAAAAAGTATTATGAATTATTTTGGAATGAGTAAAGTGTGCACCATGTGTCCATGTATGAAAAGGCTTATTCCTTGGTGGTCACAAGTCACAACTCACATCCAAAAAGTGTTTTTGGTCAATTGATACCAAATGTCTTGGTGAAAACTCATGAGTTAAAAGGTTAAAGGTTCATATATTAAAATCATATGATTGTTTGATTTGTCATGTAAAGACACCTTGATGGATCATAATCATCTCTTAAGATACTCTTTTTGAGCTAAATAATCATCTCTTTTGACACATAAGATACCCTTATTGAGTTAAAGACTCAAATACGGGGATGAGCGTCGGGTCAAAACCGAACTGAAAACCGATTTTGTGGAAGATATGAACTGAGAACCGAACTGAAGTGACTCAGTTCGGTTCGGTTAATATGGTTTAGATGTGTTTTTTTTCGGTTTTGGTTTGAATTGAACAGAACCGATCCAAACTCAAAATCATAAATATACATAACCGAAAACCGAACCGAACCAAATATGGTCAGTTCGGTTTTCGGTCTGTTTTGCTCGGCACTACTCAAATATGCTCAAGAGCTATTCAAGAATCTAACAAGTTTAAAGTCCAGCTTCTACTTTTAATTTATGCATCTTTATATCATCCAAAAACCAAGACTTGGTATCACTTCAATTTAAGCGCGTTTGTATAAATAATTACTAGTTATAGTTGGTATAAAGAAGAGATGCAATAAGCCTTATAAGCAGAATGCCATTTGTCTTGCATGTGTGTCCGTATCGCTTTTACCAGAGAAGAGCCCAGTCAAATTGTCTTGCATTTGTGTCGGTATCGTTTTACCAGAATGCTGTTTCTTGATGGCATCTATGAACTTTGCGCACGATGTTATTGAAAGGGCAAAGAACTGTTAAACAATTGAAAGGGCAAGGGGCAATTGCCTTTGTCTTTCTTGAACAGTCAAATGGCTCTTCATTTGTTTGTCCGAGCCTCTTTCATGGCCTATAAAAGGAAATGAGAGATGCCTCCATTATCATCCCATTTCCAAACGAGAAAACACACATAGTGTTCTTTGGATCTTATTCTTTCTCCTAGTAGTTCTTGTGTAACAAAAGAGAGTTTGGTATATTTCCTAGTACAAGAGATATAAAGTTGTATTATCCTTGTAACTAGAGAAAAGGTGTAACTCCTAGTTTACATAGTGAAACGTATCTTTCCTTGCCCGTGGTTTTTACCCTATTGGGGTTTTCCACGTTATATCCGTGTGTCATCTTTTATTATATTTCTATTTTAGTTGCGGGTTTGCTTAAGTCCGGTGTCACTTTTCTCAACAAGTGGTATCAAGAGCTAAGGTTGGGTGTGTATATAATTATTTATCGTATGCTCTGTGGTTGCCACTAATTAGTGGACCCTCCACATCAAAAGATAAATAAGGTTATACTCACTCAAAAGGTGTTCGTATACTATTATTAACTAATAATAGTTTTGTCGAAAAGTAGATTGTGATTGTAGCAATGGCGGCGAAATTTGAAATAGAAAAATTCAATGGGAATAATTTCTCGTTGTGGAAATTAAAGATGAAGGCTATCCTTAGAAAGGATAAATGTTTAGCGGCCATTGACGAAAGGCTAGCTGAGGTCACGGATGACGGTAAATGGGACGAGATGGATGGAAATGCTATTGCAAATCTTCATCTGGGATTAGCAGATGGAGTTTTGTCAAGCATAGAGGAGAAGAAAAGTGCAAAGGAGATTTGGGATCATCTTGCTCGATTGTATGAGGCAAGATCGCTCCACAATAAAATATTTCTCAAGAGGAAACTTTATGCTCTTCGCATGACGGAATCTACTTCAGTGACTGAGCACGTTAATAACCTGAATACTCTATTTTCTCAGCTCACGTCTTTGAGTTGTAAAATAGAGCCACAGGAACGTGCTGAAATTCTACTTCAAAGTTTACCTGACTCATATGACCAACTCATAATCAACTTAACCAGTAATGTTCTTTCGGACTATCTAGTCTTCGATGATGTTGCAGCCGCTATTCTGGAAGAAGAAAATAGGCGTAACAATAGGGAGGACAGACAGGCCAGTTCAAGACAGGTGGAAGCGTTGGTGGTAACGAGAGGGAGGTCAATGGAACCTGGCTCCAGTGGGAGTCACAATCATGGTAAATCTAAAACAGGAAAGAAGAAGAATTTTAAATGCTTCAACTGTGGGAAGCAGGGTCACATGAAGAAAGATTGTAGGAGTTTAAGAAACTCTAATCCTCAAGGAAATGTCGCCAGCACTTCAGAAGATGGTAATGCTCTGTGTTGTGAAGCAGCGGTTGCAAATGAAGGCAGGACGAGATTTGCAGATGTATGGCTATTCGATACAGGAGCAACTTTTCATATGACCGCAAGAAGAGAATGGTTTCATCAATATAAACCTATCTCTGGAGGCGGATCTGTGTACAGTTGCAAGGATGAAAAACTAAAGATCATTGGAATTGGAAGTGTCATGGTGAAGGTGCATGATGGTACAGTTCGTACTATTCGGGATGTGCGACACGTGGAGGGCCTGAAAAAGAATCTTTTGTCTCTAGGACAATTTGATAATCTTGGTTGTAAGGTTGAAATACAAAACAAGATTTTGAAAATTATAAAAGGCGCGCTTGTACTTATGAAAGGTGAAATGGTGGCTGCGAACTTATACCAACTGAAGGCAGAGATAGTGGAGGAGGCGGAAGCATCTGTTGCTTCACATAGTCCAAGTCATAGAGTTGCAGTAACATGGCATCAGAAGCTTGGACATATGTCAGAACAAGGAATGAAGATTCTTGTTGAAAGGAAGTTAATTCCTGGCCTCACAAAGGTTTCTTTACCTTTCTGTGAGCATTGTGTTATCAGCAAGCAGCATCGCCTAAAATTCAAGACATCAAATTCTAGAAGTGTCTCTGTTCTAGAATTGGTTCATTCTGATGTGTGGCAAGCACCGGTTCTATCCCTGGGAGGAGCAAAGTATTTTGTATCCTTCATTGATGACTATTCCAGGAGATGTTGGGTGTACCCAATCAAGAAGAAGTCTGATGTGTTTGAAGTTTTCAAAGTTTACAAAGCGCGGGTTGAACTTGATTCTGGGAAGAAAATCAAGTGTTTAAGGACTGATAATGGAGGTGAATATACAGGTGATGAATTTGATTCCTTTTGCAAGCAAGAAGGAATCAAAAGGCAGTTCACGACGGCATACACTCCTCAACAGAATGGAGTGGCAGAGCGGATGAACAGAACCTTGTTAGAAAGAGCAAGAGCAATGTTGGCAACTACAGGCTTGGAAAAATCGTTCTGGGCAGAAGCAGTCAATACCGCCTGTTATGTGATAAATCGGTCACCTTCAACTGCACTTGAGTTGAAGACACCGATGGAGATGTGGACGGGAAAGCCGGTCAACTATTCAGACCTTCATATATTTGGAAGTCCTGTGTACGTGATGTACTCTCAAGAAACTACAAAGCTGGATCCGAAATCCAGAAAGTGTTTGTTCTTGGGGTATGCTGACGGAGTAAAGGGGTATCGCTTGTGGGACCCCACTGCCCACAAAGTAGTCGTCAGCAGAGATGTTGTCTTTATGGAAGACAAAGTTCAAGAGAATGAAGAAGGTGATAGCACTACAAGTGAAACTACATCAATACAGGTGGAAAAGCAGTTTCAGTCGAGTGATTCTTCTGAAGCCGTACCACAGCACGAGGTGAATGAGACAACTGAGTCTCAAGCTCCAACGACTCGTACTCTTAATCGTGAAAGAAAACGTCCAGTGTGGCACACGGATTATGTTATGGAGGGCAATGTTGCATACTGTCTTCTTACAGAGGAAGGAGAGCCATCAACTCTTCAAGAAGCACTGAATAATTCAGATGCTTCGTTCTGGAGGGAAGCAATGCAAGAAGAAATTGAAGCTCTTCATAAGAATAAAACGTGGGAACTGATGCCACTACCAGCAGGTAGAAAACCCATTGGAAACAAATGGGTATATAAGATCAAGAGGAACGGTGATGACCAGGTGGAGAGGTATCGTGCAAGATTGGTAGTCAAAGGATATGCTCAGAAAGAGGGAATCGACTTCAATGAAATATTTTCCCCTGTGGTTCGAATGACAACTGTTCGAGTAGTTCTGGCAATGTGTGCTACGTATGATTTACATCTAGAGCAGCTAGATGTGAAAACTGCATTTCTTCATGGAAATCTTGAGGAAGAAATTTACATGCTCCAACCAGAAGGTTTTAAACAAAAAGGAAAAGAGAACTTGGTTTGCAGGTTAAACAAATCTCTGTACGGTTTAAAGCAGGCGCCGCGGTGTTGGTACAAGAGATTTGATTCTTTCATCATTGGCCTTGGATATAACAGACTACACGCAGACCCTTGTGCATATTACAAGAGGTTTGGAGACAATGATTTTGTCATCTTGCTGTTATATGTTGACGACATGTTGGTTGCAGGCCCCAACAAAGATCGTATCAGTAAATTGAAGGCACAGCTCGCTAGGGAATTCGAGATGAAAGACCTTGGACCCGCAAACAAGATTCTAGGGATGCAAATTCACCGAGATAGAGTTAGTAGGAAAGTTTGGCTTTCACAGAAAAGTTATGTGAAGAAAATCTTGCAAAGGTTCAATATGCAAGATTGTAAGCCAATATCAACCCCGTTTCCTACTAATGTCAAGTTATCCTCCAAGATGAGCCCTAGCAGTGAAGAAGAGAGGATGGAGATGTCTCGAGTACCGTATGCATCAGCAGTGGGAAGTTTAATGTTCGCGATGATTTGTACAAGACCAGACATTGCACATGCAGTGGGAGTAGTGAGTCGGTACATGGCGGAACCTGGTAGAGAGCATTGGGAAGCTGTGAAGAGGATCTTTAGATATCTTAAAGGAACCTCGGATGTTGCATTATGTTATGGGGAATCGGGTTTAACTGTCAAGGGATATGTTGATTCTGATTACGCAGGTGATCTTGACGGAAGTAAATCAACCACCGGGTATGCATTTACGCTTTCTGGCGGAACAGTAAGCTGGGTTTCAAAACTGCAGTCAGTTGTCGCTATGTCAACTACAGAAGCAGAATATGTTGCAGCTGCTCAAGCCAGCAAAGAAGCAGTATGGTTGAAGATGTTGTTGGAAGAACTTGGGCACAAACAAGAGATGATTACTCTCTTTTGTGACAACCAGAGTGCCTTGTATCTTGCAAGGAATCCAGCATTTCATTCAAAGACAAAGCATATACGAGTTCAGTATCACTTCGTTCGTGAGAAAGTGGAAGAAGGAACCGTGGATATGCAGAAAATTCATACTGACGATAACGTGGCAGATTATCTGACGAAAGCAATCAACTGTGACAAGTTCATATGGTGCCGATCCTCATGCGGCCTAGCGGAAACGTAAGCAACATGAAAGTGCAAGGAAGGATAACGGTGTGAAGATCGATTTAGCTTCAATCGAATCTTCAAGTGGGAGATTGTTATTGAAAGGGCAAAGAACTGTTAAACAATTGAAAGGGCAAGGGGCAATTGCCTTTGTCTTTCTTGAACAGTCAAATGGCTCTTCATTTGTTTGTCCGAGCCTCTTTCATGGCCTATAAAAGGAAATGAGAGATGCCTCCATTATCATCCCATTTCCAAACGAGAAAACACACATAGTGTTCTTTGGATCTTATTCTTTCTCCTAGTAGTTCTTGTGTAACAAAAGAGAGTTTGGTATATTTCCTAGTACAAGAGATATAAAGTTGTATTATCCTTGTAACTAGAGAAAAGGTGTAACTCCTAGTTTACATAGTGAAACGTATCTTTCCTTGCCCGTGGTTTTTACCCTATTGGGGTTTTCCACGTTATATCCGTGTGTCATCTTTTATTATATTTCTATTTTAGTTGCGGGTTTGCTTAAGTCCGGTGTCACTTTTCTCAACACACGAGTGTTAATTAACATGACTTCTCATGTGAACTTTCCGAGTTCCATTTTCTTCCTAATAGCTTGTTGACCATGATATATAAGTGAATCTAGGATCCCGGAAACGGTGAAAACACCTGAATAGCGTCATTACATTGGACTTAGAAAAGTTAGATGACAATCTTTACGAATTGATGAATGGAGAAGACAAATTTTATACCTCCGATAATAGCACAAACATTAGTCAGGAAGTGCAAAAATGAAACATGCTCCTCTGTGAATGTAACCTGCAGAAGAAATTTTAAAAATTAGCAAAACATTTACTACGGAGTATAACAAAATTCAAGTTGGTTAGGTCGCAAGGAGACCTTGATAGGTGAAAGTTCATAAAAGAAGAAGACTCCTGGAAGAGTTTGAAGGCGGCCAACTTCTGCACCTTTGAAGTGTTCGGTTACTGAAAACTGTGAAGAATAGAAAGAAAAGAACTAGTGTTATTTTGAGTATAGAAGTAGATGATGGTTCAATAGGATTTGAAGAGACGATGTAACCTGATTTGATTGAATATTGCGTCCATTAACATCAGTGTAAACAGTTGGTACAACCTGGTAGACGACAGATTTACGTTATTCCAAGAAATAAATAAAGGTAAAATTGACGCTAAAGAGCTTGTTTACACACAAATCAGATCTTAATAAGGAGTCCAAAAACAGTATAACCAAAATTATCCACAGCTCCATAGCAGTTCATACGGGTAAAAAGTATGGCAAAATGTTGCAACAGTTATGGCTAGATTTTCAGTCAAGTGTTTAGTACAGTCTTGGGCCATGAAACTAAACTGTAAGTATTGTGGTCGATCTTTGTATGAATGACAAGAACTAAGGAAATTCCTTAATATGGTATCGGATTAAACACCATACTTATAGTGCCATGGCCCAAGAATGCAATAGACGTTATCTTTTAACAGAAGAAGACCAGATGGATAAACCTAAAATAAAAGAAACCATAAAGTTATTTTGCTTCAACAAAGCTGTAAAGTCACGACTTTAGAACAGATACAAGTATAAAGAAAGAGTAAGATTAGGTGAAAGACTAATTGGTAGAATGATCTTTATGATCGTATATTCGTATAGCAAGTGCTGATATGTCCTATGGCGAGGAGGGTCTTTATGGCTATGTAACTAGAACACTTTGTTATAACAAATATTTCAGCTTATTGCTCTTGCTAAACATATTTAAGCCCCTAAATATATGTACCGATACTACATTTCAGATTTACTTAGAGGAAGAACACATAAATAGTGGCAATCAAAGCTCAAGGGAACAATGCTTTATTACTCACGTAACGAATGAGAAAAACAGACAGATTTTAACCAAAGTTGCCGAATACATAAACAATGGAAAACTAACTTATGCTTTAAGCACATACCTTGAGAAAATACTGATACATCCCACTTGGGGTTATCTGTGTCCATTGCACACTACAAATCAACAGTGAAATGGATAAAACACCTCAAAATAGAATAATGCTTCTAAGAAGACTTAAAGGACCTTTAACAACTATATATGAAATACGAAGAGGAAAAAAGATGTACCCATCAAGGGGGTTCACTACACCAGGAAAATATTCTCCATAAGCTATCCTATTAATCTTGTGACTTATCTGTGCTAAAAAAAAGGTGATTGAGTGTTTTATTATTAGTGGATGATAGATAATTGTATTTGATATACATAAGAAGAACTTGATAGATCGCAAATATATCTTACATTGAAGCTGTCTTTGTGAAACGCCGCTAGATCATGGACATGGATATTGGATTCTCGAAAGCTTTTTCCTGGTGCAAAATGGAAATTTCCAGCCACTTTATTAACATCTAAGAATCCGTATATATTGCATCCTTCACCTGCTTCATCTTTAATGCTTTGCAGGAACCCTTCCCTCTTACACTGATCGATCGAATCTGGATCTGACAATGCCCAACCTTTCACCCTATATGCTTCACGAACTTCTTCACATGAGTTGCAACAATCCTCGTCTGTCTGCAAAAAAAATGGCATATGATTGCTAAACAACATAGAGAGAAGCCAATACTATATAACAGAGCATAGTTAGAGGAGTCATACCACTTGTGCACCAAAACATGAACCACAATATGTCTCGTTGTGTTCAAGCCTGCCACCATGTCTTTGCAAAGGCTTCTCGATCTGTTGCTCTCAATATATAACAAACCAGTAAAGGATTGTAAGAGACTTATTGGGCTTGAATACACTATTGAGCCTTATGTTTATCATAAAAGAAAAAAAGACATTGCCCAAATAAACCAGTGAAAGAAATATTATAATCGTTTTCTTCTGCCAATTTGCGATGGTACTAATGTACTAATCTAAGATTCTAGATTAATTATTGAGTATGAACTAAAGTTTGACATTTTGGGCATACCGATTATTAAAATAAACATCCTCAACATATAATATGTGAGAACAAAACTGACACTAACCTTGGTAGCTCCGATACCACCTGGTCTTGATTCAATGCCAACACCATTAGCATCAATTCGCTTTTTATATATATCATGTTTCTGCAAGTATAAACTGAATTAGAGACTATACAAGAAATAACAATTGGATGCCACAATGGTATAAAGTTTAACAAATTCTCGCATAGCACTTCCATGACCATTAATGCTATCATCTTTCTAGGTTCGATGATTTGATTTCAAGTAAACAGCCAAAAAGTTATATGTCAATACAGAATTAACAGATATCGACTGTCTAGCATACTACAGTATAATACACACACACACAAATTCGTGTTCAAAAAATTATGAGACATCAAATATAAACTCTAAGGTTATATTCTAAAAAGTAAAAAGTTATGTATGATGTCTCATGGTTAACAATTGCTAGCTCTTAAAACCAAATCAAATGAAGAAAGTAAATTGGATAAAATGATAAGACCCGTTAAATCAGCAAGAGTGTTACAGACTTGCATACAGTTAAGAATCTGTTAAAGATATATAGACACTAATAATCCACCAATTTCAGTAATATGAGGAAGTTGATTCCTTGCTACTATCACTATCGTATAAGACAAAATATAGGACAAGATAGTACAGTAGTCTTTCTTACGACATACAATATCAAGATGCTCCTCTCCACTGATATCCATGGCATCGAGACTTAGTAACGAACATGGAAGTGCTGGAAAAACGATATCAAACTGCAATTTCAGATTAAAAAAATGTTTAATACAAAAAATGGACTGATTCTAGAAATTTAAATACCATAGACCCGCAATTAAAAAGCTATACTAAAAGAAAATGCAGCTACATTGATTCGCAGACGCTCTCCTCTTGAGGTATCTACTATTAGCTTTGTTTCAGTTACAGAATGAAGATATAATCCTGGAATCAAACAGAAGCACATAAGAAAACGAATATGTGCAGCCAAATGCAAGTTCCATAAACAATTCACGAAATATAAAACAATACACTGTTGTTCCTTTCGATAACAACATATGTGCAGCCAAATTTACACACAATTGGTGACCACGTCTACATAATTATGCACTGATTGAGCTATTACACTTTAAACTCACAACTGCCACACTATAAAAGTAAATAACTACTAGTCGAGGCATTCATAACCAACTAACGTCGATGTGGCAAATTCATATAAAAAACGTAACATATTTACTTCAAAATATAATTCAACCAATCTATTTGTATTAGCCTAGTTCCAGACTTATAAACTTATTTTGTTCGGCTTATTAGTCACAATCACATTTTTCAGGCTTCCGAGATTATTTCAACTTATAACTTGAAAACAAGCTCGTAAGTGATAAGCCTAACAATATATAAGCTAAAACAAACAACACCTACTAGTCTACCATAACAATACTAGACAACACATTCAATTTTCAGAAAACGTATAGATCTTAAACAAAAAAACTTCCTAAGCATTGCTTATATTACAACTATAATATCCATCAATTTAATCAAGATTAATCAAAATTGCCGTCTCAACCAATTTATTAATTTTTGTTACATGACACAATTTTTTTTTTTTTTTGTCATTTTGGACCCAAGAATCTTAGTACGGACCGAAAAGAAATAGTCAATATGACACTACGTTAGTCCCCATCAAACAATAAAACCAAAATCACACTTACACAAATCAATAAACAGATTAAATCATAAGCCGACTCGATCTAAAAAATATTTTTCTCCAGTCGATTTTGGCACTCATCAATCATTTCTAAAATTTTCTGTCTTTTTTCTTGGCTTAAACCGCGATTAAAAAGCCTCCAAATTCTTCTTTGTTAGGCCCGTCAATGAATTGTACATGTTTGGCATCCTCGATATGTTGCCTATCGAGCTGCATTCGTGCTTCCAAGACCTCACGCTCAACCTCCTTGTCTTCTCGGATATCCTGGTTCAAAATGTCGTAATCTTGAATTGCAGCCTCCCATCTTTCCAACTACAAAATAAATCGCCGAGAATAAATAAACTACTTGCATTAGATACTAAATGTACACAAGAAAGAATTGGCCCGAATTCTGATATACCTTGGCATTGCATTGAGCTCTTCGGAGTCTAGCCTTTCCATAAGAAGGTCGTAAATTAAGGGCTATTGTACAATCTTCTACCGCTCTCTCAAATTGTCCTAGTTTGTAACGACAAGCAGCCCGATTGCATAACAATACTGAATTGTATGGTTCATGCTCTAGTCCTTCACTATATATATTGCATGCTTCAGAAAATTGTGATGCTTTGAAAATCTTGTTACCATTGGCCCGAGCTTTTGCCAAAGCTCGGGTTTTCCTTGCTACACTAAAAACCTCCTCGCTTGGGTCAAGCTCAGATGCTCGTAGCGCAACACTCACTGCCTCCTCAAACCTACATTACATTCACATTTTACATTTTGTATGAATATATAAAAAATTCCCACAATATACTAGTATCATATCAGCATAAATATGTACACCATAAATTTAGTCCTTTCATTGTTAAGTGACTTATTTCCTAAGCACATAAGCAGTGTTGATTGTTCGGGTACGTGTGCTTCTTATTTTTAAACAAATAAGCAGTTTGATGAGTCCTGTAGTACAGCTGTGATATTAAGCAGAAAATATAGGTTTTTTTCGCTTGCTAACCTGCCTGACGCCAAGTAGACTTGTGCTTGGACCGTTAAGAAATTAGTTGTAACCGTTGTTCCAAACAACTTAGCCGAAATATTTACATCTACAACAGGTGCATTTTGAAAGCCAGTGTACGCCTCCTCGTGTCTATGCAAATTTAGTAATGCCTCAGCTTGCATAGCGTAAACCTTATAACACCAAATCATCGATCAAAACACATATAAGCTTCACTTCTTAGAACAAATGTTACGATACCAAGTGTTTTAAGTAGTAACTAAAAAGTACCTGAAGCGATGAATCTGCATCTAATGAATATGCAAATTGGCTTTCTTTTAGTAGTTTTTTCCAGTCTTTAAGTTTACGAGCCTCTGAACACGTAACGAGCTGTGCTTTAACTGCTTGTACTTTCGCAATGTCTTGTCTTACGGCTTTTTCACCCGAACACTTGTAGTGACGTAAAGCTTTCTCCGCCTCCCCAAACCTAAAACACACGTAAAAAAATCAACCGTTTAATGTTCAAAAACTCATATTTGTCACACAATCAAAATCTTAACGATATAATTCCGTGTTTTTGTGCATTAATGAGTTGTACTACAACTCATTAATGCACAAACAGATCGATATTATATTCTATGATTCCCATAAAAACAATAACTATATCCACATGTTTCAGATATAAGGTACAACTTAATAATGCATATCATATCGTACCTTAAATAAAGAGACCCAAGACGATAATGAGCCCGATGATAAGAAGGATCAATACGAATAGCGATTTTACAATCCAAAATCGCGTCAACAAGTTTCCCTAGCCCGATTAATGCAGCACTTCTATTACTATAATAACACGCGATACTCGAATCCATACCAATGGCTTCAGTATACAATGCAATAGCCTCATCGAACCGTCCTTCTTTATATTTTTCGTTACCCAGCTTTTTAAATGACTCATGTCCCGCTTTTTTAACCGCATTCCCATAAATATTTCCTAAGTTGCTATAGTTATTATTTTTCGCTGTGTTCTCGAGTTTTTTTTTCTTCTGTAAATTTCCCAAATGGCCCGGGATTTTTATAGTTGAGGTAACTCGTAAACTTAACTCGCTAGAGGTAAAACTAGGCTCTTTTCTAAGCTGTTTAGTGTATGATATATTTGTTACTTGTGACACGTTATTATATAATGCACTTCTGGAAAGTGAATTATATGTTGAAGTTACGGATTGTTTTACGACGGGTTTCGAAGGTGGTTTAGGAGGGTGTTTGGCGTCGGGTTTTTGGTGTTTTTGTGGTGGTTTTTTGTAAGTACTATTGGTGCTAGGAAGTTGGGTTTTTTTGTGCTCTTTCGAGGCTTCGAGACGTGGAACCGGAGGTGGTTTACGATGGCGAGGGCCGAAAATAGAACCCATAAAACCACAGCCAACGTTTTTTCCGGCCATGTGGTGTTGGGGTGTTTCGTTCATGTTTTTGTTTAGTTTGCTCTTTGAGAAAATATGGCATTTGTGTCTTATATATTTGAGAGACATGGTCAAGGTATTTTTGTCATATATGCATTTATTAAAAATCATGAAACCTTTTTCTTAATAAATAAACGTCTATGATTATCTTTTATTTTAATAATGACCAACCAACTTGTTGGGTATAAAAAAGTTATAAACAAATGAGTGCATGGATGGGGTTTGTACGTTATGGATAAATGGTATATTTGGCGTGGGGCTGAATCTCATGTTATAAGTTGAAAGCTGAAGCTTATATTTTTATAAAATTGTTTAGTGAATTAGTTATAGCTGAATTTTATTAATGTAAAATAACATAAAAATACATCAAATTAACTTTACATATATCTTCAGCTTTTACGTGATAATCTTTTATATTTTGAAAGATATTTAAGTAATTTGACTAGCTATAAGACGTCATAAGATTTTTTTCATAGACTTGAGTTTATGAAGGTTTATAAAAGTTTCCATAAATCTGTGTGACAGACAATGCTTATTAAATAAACTAGCTTATTTTAAAGTTCAAGACTCTATAAGCCCCATAAACCCATTGACAAACATAGCCAAAATGTTAATCCATCTGTTTTAAAATAATTGTTTCATGATAAAATACAAACAATTTAAAAAAAAATCGTAATTATTACTTGTTTTTCTTAGTGTGTATTTTAAAGTTTATAATATTAATTTTAAACAAAGGTAATATGCTAAACTCGATCAAACTTACCTATATACTTTTATTAGTGGACAATTAAATTGAGACATCTAAAATAAATGTAAAATTAGATTTGAGACGGTGGAAGTATATTATTTAAAGTTTTAATATTTTTTTGCACCTAACTTTTGTTAATAAGTTTATCATTGATTCGTATGGTGACCGACACTATGTTACGATATGAAGCTACAATGTTTGGAATGATATCATTTTGTATTAAGTAACTTTTATTTATTAATGAACATCTAAGACAAATAAAAATGAAACATAGACAACAAAATTGAGATGGAAAAATAGAATATTATATTTAGTTCATAGCTCTCTAATTGATTCTTTTGATATATTATATGTCTGTTTTCAAAAATATATAGAGAATTTAGAATAAGTTTGCTTATTTTAGGTTATTATTAAAAACTTTAAACGAATTATAAATTATATGATTAAAGGTAAAACTGTTACAAATTAACTGTTTTTTTAGATTGATAACCATTTTGGGATGGAGAGTAATTATATGGATACCTAAACTTTAGTCACTTTATTATTTTTATATTTTCTTTTATCTAACACTGTTTCCTTTTGTAGATTAAAAAAAAGGACCAAATTGCGTAACTTCCTTTTTTCTGTCTCGTCCATATATTTTAACTTATCTTAATTGGGATTATGATGAGTTGATGACATTATTAGCGCTTTGATTAAAAAAACTGCAAATATCCAAATCCAACCCCATATTAAAAGTATTAATTCCCTTCAAGCCACTAGAAAAGTAAAAAGTAGATAATTTAAAATTGATAATCAACAATGTAATTCGTCGACACACGTTACCCGAAACAATCAAGTATATAATATGTCGAAGGACATTTTAAGACTCATCGAATGAGGTTTTGAATGCGTTTGTGCAATTGTGCAAATTATTGAATCAAAGAGTTACCGAAGATTTTAAGCAGAGGCCACGTCCATTCAGAGTTACCGATGATTTTAAGCAGAGACCATTGTCACTTCATCTTGGAATTCTAGGACGTACAATGGGGTAAGTGACATTGTCCCAAAAAAATAATTAAGAAACTTAAGGTTGATATTAGAGTGGTGTGCAGAAAAAAAGGCAAGCGACACGGAGACTTTAAAACGCCTCACTTCTAGACTTGAAATATGGAAGAATAAAGCCGAATTAGGGCATATTACAAATGGAGATATAAAAGATAGGGAGGAAGCTATCATGTATATAATGTTCCTGGATCAGTAAGAAAGAAAGAAATTGAAGCAAATGGGTCGAATTAAATGGGCGATTGAGAGGGATGAGAACTCGGGCTTCTTTCACGTGCTTTTAAAGAATAGATCACGAAAGTCTATCATAAACAGGATCACAAGTGATGGGTTTTGGACTAATGATTTCATAACTATTAATCAGTCGATTCTTAATCACTTTGAGACATGTTTTAAGGAACCACGTCGTTCAAGGCCTGAAATCTGAATATAAGTGCAACAAGTTCCGTTCCTTAAATGAAGAAGATGTGCTCGGACTTGAGGCACCCATTACTATATCAGAGATTAAGGAGGCGGTTTGGGGGCTGTTTGAGATCAAAAGCTCCAGGGTTGGATGGTATGAATTTCCACTTTATAAAACACCACTGGGACATGATAAAAATAGATTTTTTAAATTGCATAAGGCAATTTTAACACACCGGCTGTTTGGCAAGAGATGTCGACCTTTATTCATTGTTCTTGTCGCAAAGATAAAAGACCCTTTAGTAGTTGCAGATTATCATTCAATGTGTCTTATTGGCTGTATCTATAAAGTCATATCAAATATATTAGCCAACGGATTATCCAAGGTAATGCATAAACTCATTTCACCAAATCAAACCACATTTATTAAAGGCAGACAAATTCTTGACGGTATACTCATCGCAAACGAGATAGTATCCTATGCTAAAAGCAACAATATCAACCTTCTTTTATTCAAAGTCAATTTTGAAAAGGCATTTGATAGTGTAAACGGAGATCTTCTTATTCACATTATCGAACATATTGGGTTTGGTACAAAATGGCGAAGGTGGATAAAAGGTTGTATAACAACATCCACAATCTCACTTTTAATCAACGGCTCACCCACTCAAGAATTTCGTATGGAAAAAGGTCTTTGTCAAGGAGATCCTCTATCTCCGTTCTTGTTACTTTTGGTTATGGAAGCTCTTCAAGTTCTCATTTTGGAAGCACATCATAAGGGTATTTTTCGAGGTCTTTCCCTTGGTGGTGATGGTTCAGATCTTTCACTTCTTCAATATGCAGACGATGAACTATTCTTCGGGAAATGATCTCTATCAAATATGCAAAACCTAATTCGTATTCTCGAATGTTTCCAGGCGTCTCAATGCTTTGCATCAACATTGAAAAGAGCGGATTGTATAGGATTGGAATCTATACAAGAGAAGTAAAAAGAATTGCCTCTATTTTGAATTGTAAGAATTATGTATTACCATTCATGTACCTCAAATTACCGGCTGGGAAAGATATGTCGAAAGTGGACATTGGCGAATAGTGATTGATAGATTTCTTAATAAGTCATCTTCTTGGAAATCAAGACATTTGTCAATTGGTGGCAGACTCTCACTAATTAAAGCAGTGCTTAGTAGCTTGCTTTTGTATGTTTTATCATTGTTTTTGGCTCTCTCCAAAGTTATACATTTGCTTGAGAAAAGTCAAAGGCTCTTCTTCCGGGGGTTTAAAGAAGATAGTAAAGACATATCATGGATTAGATGTGAGAGTGTTTTAGCCGGTAAAGATATGGGTGGTTTGTATATTGGAAGTCTTAAGGCTAAAAATCTTAACCTTATTGGTAAATGGCGTTGGAGATTCAATCAAGAAAGCAGTGCCTTATGGTGCAAAGTGGTGAAAACATTCCATAGCCTTGATGGTAGTGTTTTGTTCAAATATTGGTATCGGTCTGCATAAGGGAGTTTGGGGTAACATTCAAAGTGGAAACAATGCCATAAGTTGGTCTACAATTTCCACTTTCTTTTATCAGAAAGTTCGCAACGGGAATTCGATAAGCTTTTGGGAAGATTTTTGGAACACTCATCGCCTACCTTTGAAACATGTTTTTCCAAGTCTTTTTGCTCTCGAAATAAACAATGAGTGCTTCGTTCTATATCATTGAAAATTAGTGAACACTGTTTAGCCAGGAAATTGGAATTGGAGGTGTGAGCCTCGTGGTCGGGTTGTTGACGAGCTAGCAGATGTGGAACAGGTTCTTAACTCTATCTCGCTTACTCTTTATATCTTAGATAAATGGCAATGGTCTCTTGCGACAAACGAAAAATTCAATGTTCGGAAGCTAGCTTCTCTGGTGAAACATTCTTGGAACATTATCTATTGGTTGGAATCACAAATGGAACAATTAGGCTCCAATAAAAGTAAACATATGCATTTTGAGGGCCACAAATAAAATGTTGCCCACTCTTTCCGCTCCTAATTCGAAAGGTATGATCCTCGCTTCTTCGTTATGTCCATTATGTAATGAGGCAATAGAGACCATTGATCATGTCTTATACAAGTGCATCTTGCTCGCTAGATATGGGTAAATTGTTGGTGTTGGTAGGGTATTGTCGCTCCTCTCTACTTCTCTATTAAAGATGCTATTTTTCGATCTCTTGCCCTGTCAATTTCCAAATTGGTAAGTAAACCTTTGCAAGGAGTTTTTTATATGTTGATGTGGTCCATTTGGAAGTGGTGGAAATTGGGTAGTCCATGCTTCCAACGTTGAGAAAGACGCAATTTTGATTGAGGACATATTCCCGCAAATTCAGCAGTTATCTCTTTTTTGAATTTCGAATATGTACAAAAAGTTTAATTTAGATTGGGGTAGATGGGTATTGACTCCTAGAGAAGTCTTTAGTTAACATCTTTTGGTATTTTTATAGCTTAGTGCTTTAATATTATAAGCCATCTTTTTCGGATTTACTTTCCTTCCACCGTTAAAGCTCTATTGTGTTTTTAGGGTGCGTTTGGTTTGTTGCTATGAATCACAATGAGTATGGGTGTTAGTATATGGTGGAATGGTAATGAAGAGTATGATGAAACCAATGAAGAGTATGATGAAACCATCCACACACATAAGATATGAGGAAACCTTCACATTTAAGTATCCTCAATCTATTATGGTGGGCCCCATGATCAACCAAACAACACTAATGTCTTTCAAAATCATATATTCATACCCATACACTCCAACCAAACGGGCCCTTAGTTTTTTGCCATGCTTTTCAAGAGTCTAACTTTTTTTTTTTCTCTTTTTTTTTTTAATAAAAGCCTTACTTCTAGGTGAATTTTTTTTTTGAATCACAGTATACAAAGTACACCTTGTAGAATAAATAAAGTCTGCTAGTGAGAATAGAATATTAATGATAATGTGGTAGGGCACACAAAATTACTAGTTTAATTAACACTAATGATGATTAGTATATCACTTGAGTGGAAACCACCCATATATTTGTTTAAAAGGTGCATATGATTTTTCTTTGAACACTTTTACTAAACATGCTCATCATTTCATCAATATTTGGTTAATAAAGGATTTAGTTACCATTTCGACAAAAAAATGTTTTCTGGTAAAGAGTTTAGTTGCAATGACATAACTAATTAAGATCAATGTTCATATTGTGTACATATTGCCAAATTGAATAAAGTTGTCTACGTCAAATGCCTACTCTTTCCGTTTTAAAATAATTTTTTCTGTCAAAAGATACACAATTTAAGAATATCATAATTATTATTGTTTTTTTTCTTCTGTCTCTTATTTTTTGCAGATGGACAGTTTTAGCCACTAATTAATTAATATGTCTTAAAGTTTGTAATATTAATTAAGGGAAATCTTACCTACATTATAATGTAGGTAGTTACCTACATTTCATTTGATTTTTTTTTTTAAATATACCGTTCAGTCCCTGCAGTATAGCCCCTGATATAGTTCAGTCCCTGTCCCTACCTTTTTTTTCAAAGAAAATGTAGGTAACTACTTACATTATAATGTAGGTAAGATTTCCCCTATTAATTTTAACCAAATGTAATAAGGTAAACTCTCTTATCTATTTTTAGTAGTGGAGATGTTAGAATGGGACATCTCAAAAAGAAAACGTGAACTATTAATTTAGAATGGAAGAAGTAATAAACTGTAAGATAGGTAGAAAACGACTTACTCCTTGACACCTCTTTAGTATTTCTTTAAGTAAAGGGTTACCCGGTAAAATATTGACACCTCATTAGGAGTGATAAACACTAAGATTGACAAGCTAGCTATTCTAATTAGCTAAACTGTAAGCTGAACTTAGTTTGTTTATAGTTGCAAAACCTTCAAAGGGTAAACCAATTAACTTGCATATTTATGTCGTTTAGCTTTTAAACAAGTTTGACAGCTAGATACAACGTTTTTATTTGAACATTCAATATCAATGTACCACAAAATATGGTATTCCTTGGAAACCAAATGGAATGTAGAGTTAAGAAACGAAAAAGATTCTAAAGGTGGCCAAAGCCAAGTATAGGGTCAAACCAAACATTTTTTCTTCAACATCAAAAGGTTCTTGATGTCTTTTTTTCAATTTCTTGCAGGCTTTGTAAGTTTTTAGTACTATATTTGACTCATTCATTTTCCCTTCAATAATTTCAATTGCCTGATTGAAGATATCTAATTTATTCACATATTATCTATAAAAAAGATTGGAAGAAAAAAAAAAATGTGTATATTTTGGAAATAGATTGCAAAATCCACCTTTATAGTTTGGCTTTACAACTTAGAAAGTGTAGATACAATTTATGTAAGAACTATACTGTCCAATTATCGTTCCTATAAAGATTGTGTCTGCACTTTTAAAGTTCTCATGTGAAGGACAATACTTTCACACCACAATTTGTCACATGAATTGCGTCTGCACAATTTGTCACACCACAATTTGTCAATGAAATAAACAAGGCTTTTATTGCCCTCGCGTTGCGACGAGATTAAAACAATTTGTATGATAAAATTGTAATTTATTAATTGTTAATATATATATATATATATATATATATATATATATATATATATATATATATATATATATCATGAGGCAAAGGGAGTTTAATTTATATAAAAAAGATTGTGAAAGTCAAATATTATTAAAGTATAATGTTAAAAGTTAAAATTATAAAGTGAATAGAACGAAAAAATTTATATTAAGAGAGCCCGATGCAATGCACTCATGGCATGTTATAGGGCAATTTTTGCACTTATGGCGCAACTATAACATGCCAAATTGCACCTCCCTTAATATTATCCGTCCCAAGCCATCCCCATCAGTAGCGGAGCAAGAAAAATTTTCGTGAGAGGGCCGAAACAAAAATTTTTCCGGAAAAACATTAGATGGGAGGGCTGAGATGATTTTTTGTTTTTTTAACATATGAAATCGTAAATAAATACACTAACGAGTTTAGACCTAAGGGGCCAGGACCCTTCCCGGTCCTCATTGGCTCCGCCCATGATCCTCGTCACATTGAGTTATACATTTTTTTTAGTGAGTGAGGTATTTTGGTGCCAGAGCCGTCCTACTGATTTAGGTGGACTGGTGCGAAACTACAAATGAGACCCTACAAATTACGAAAACCTTAACTATTATGAAAAATTAAATTTTAATTGATATTACGCAAATTATTCCGAATATCTTACAACCACATCATCAACATTAGCAATATGACATTATCTACTCCTTCAAAATTTAAATTAACATCATCATCATTGCCAACATTCTGATTTAAACTTGTGACTTTCTTTTTACAAACCTAAACATTGAATGAGACTTGATGGTCTCTTCAACCATCTTTTTCTTTTTGTGTTTTGTAATTTGCACTCCCATAAGCATGTTTCATTTTCTCGACAAAGGAGGCATAATTGGGTATCCAACAAATTAACCAATTAAAAGTCAGTAACCTATAAAGGGTACAAGATAATTCACAATGACCCAATCAAAAATTTAAAGTAAATAGTTAAAGTGTTACATGAAAAGGCTAAAATGGTGAACAGATTCTACAATATATGGAACATGGAACGTCAATTTCTTTCACCCTTTTTGAATTTTGATCATTTTGTTGCGTATGTTTTTGTTTTGTTTTTAACTTTTTATGGGAAAGATAGTTGCTTTTTAATTGACCCGTATCCATTTTTTTTTATTAACTGCGATTTTATTAAAAAAAACTAGCAAGAAGCTATAAGATATTACAAGTTAAGTAAATTAGGATTCTGCATCCAAAAAGCTCAAACGAGCTTGAATATACAACGGCTAGAAATCCATAAAAAAGACATTTGAACAATGTCATAAAAAATAAACTCCCTTCTTGGCTGACGAGAGCCGAACAAAACTTGATTTCTGAAGCGCCAAATGATCCACCATGTCATGTAACAGGTACCTTCAAGAATCTCCTTCATACGATTAGATAAGCGAGAGTTAGAGAGCCAAGTAAGCCACTCTTCATAAGAATTGAAAAGAGAAAATTCCAGCTCCCACCAACGACAAACTAAGCTCATAACCTGACGAGCTAAAGAGCAAAAGAAAAATAAATGGGAAGAGGATTCAGCTGCTACATTACATAAGGGACAAAGGATAGAATGAATCTCCAGCCCACGGGAAAAGAGATTCAATCGAGTTGGCAATCTATCCAAGCTAATCCTCCAATCTAGAATATTCACCTTGATAGGAATCAACTTCACCCATCTTACGAAGAGTGGCTCACTTGGCTATTCACCTTGAATATTCACTACGTCTTTCACTTTTTTAATATGTTTGGTGTAGGTCTTAAGTTTGATAGTATTTAAAAAGGTCAGTAAAAATGCACAACACAATATACTTATACATGTATCTATATCTATACTATATATAAAGGGTGTATCATTTTTTCTATAAGAAATTTAAGAAAAACTTAAATATTGTTTAATTTTAAAATCCTTAAACTTTTATTATATTTCGTTTATAACTTATAAATTTTTTTCTCGCAATAACTACAAATTAAACCCGTAAGTGTTGCATTAAGGGTCATACAAAAAACCACAAATTCGCATGTATAATTATTTGGCGTTATACACCGTCACTTTGTGCGAGTATGCATATAGTTAATAGTTAATACTAATTGACATATATTAAATTAGAGGTCCCTCAACAATGGTAGCCATGTAGAGTTGCCCTACTTGCACAGGGTAATCACCGTCATTGTTTGGTGGTGTGGTATAAGAATTTTTTATTAGGGATGATTTTTACGTTATAGCGGTGTTATATAATATATGATGAGGCGACAGTGAATAACACCTATAACATTTCACTGCACCTTGCCTGTAAAACTCTTTATTTTTCTGTTGAAATTACAAGAATTTCAAATCATTAAAACTAAAATCTTCTAATTTGGACAAACTGTATGGATAGTTTCTGCAATTTACTAATACTAAAATTTAGCAATCTTGTGTGTCATCAATAAATCCGGTCGGTGCCGGCATTGCAACCCACTTTAAAACCCGGTCTACCTAAGACCCCATATACCAACCCTGGACGGCAGGCAAAAAATAACAATAATACTTTTGGTTTTGATAATTGATTATATTTATTTTTATTTATTTTTAATACAACATTATAATACCCAAAACATCTAATGTAAAACTTTCAAAATTTGCAAATTCTTGTCGATTAAAGTATTTTCGAAACGTACGTCCTTTTATGTAAAAAGAAATATTGACATAGTTCGCTAGAGCAATAGTTTAGTACGAGCATGATCAATGGTAAAAGTTATTAAAAGGCTTGAAGCATTTATGCCAATAAAATAAAAATGCTAAAGGTGTTATGATTTGATGCATTTATTATTATCCTTGCAAGTACAAAGTTTTTCCTTCAAACTACTTGACATTAGCAAAGTCTTTGTTTCAAGTATTTTAAAAAGTTGTTTCATGCAATGGTAAAAAAGCTTTTGAAAAGCTTTTTCAAATAGTAAAAAGCTTTTCCATTTGAGCTCATTGCAGAAGCTCTTATTAGGCATTGTATTGTTTGTAATCATTCATACGATAAATCGATAACATGTTGTGCAAAACTCAAACTTACAAACGAGAGTCGAAAAAATTCACAGACTACGTAACACTACTATCTACAAGCCCATTGGTTATTCAAACAAATACAAAGAAGATGAAATAAAAAAAGAAGAAAATAAACAAAAAACGTTTTGATAGTTCAGATGACCATAATGCTCATAACTAATGTTTCACGTGTCGTCGGTCCGGTGAAGTAATAAAGGATGACACGTTTTATAAAAGTTAGCCGTTCAAAAAAAAAAAAAAAAAAAAGGACGACACGTCATCAATGGTCTTCACACGCCAAAGTTGTCCTTATTACGGATAGCCTTAACAAATTACTCTTTTTTTATTCATGTTGATGTCGGATCATGACCTCTAAGGGCATACTACAACTCGAAGACATCAACTCAACAAAAACTAGATTTATTATTTTCATCTAAACATTTTTTATTCATTTTTTTTTTATAAGTTTTTTATTTTGTTTTGATGTGCCGACAAATATTTGTGTTCCATGAAAGAAAGACCAAAGGAACTTAGCCGGATACGGATAAACCCGACTTTGACTAGAAACAAGTCCAACTTTTCAACTACTGTGGGCTCAACATATCTTCACTACCAATTTTAACAATTTCTTTAAAAAAAAAAAAAAAAAAAAAAAAAAAAAAAAAAAATAAAAAAAAAAAGCGTAATATTGTCAACACGACCACTGTTTATCACTGCCGTCAAGGGCGGAGTCAAAAAAATTCAAAGAGGAGACGATTTTTTTTATTTTTTATTTTTTTTATTTATTTATTTTTTTTTAACCAGACTTGAACTTTTGACCTCTTGTTTATAGAAAAAAAAAATACATTATGCTCAAAATTATCGTGAGTCACGCCCAAACAGCTCCCACTGTAACTCGCTCATGACTGCTGTCATTTTATCTTAACCAAATGATAACTATGTCTAAAACATATTTACTTAAAAATCCAATTTTATATTTGTCATAAGCAAAACATAAAGAAATGGTTAAGTGAAAATAAAGTTTTTACGCGATTATTTGTATTAACGATATGTATTTTCCTAGCGATGTAAGTTTTTGAAGCACTTTTTTTTTTTTTTTTTTTTTTTTTTAATTATTATTTTTTAAAATCTTGAATGGTATAATGGAATATGAAAAGTACTTTTAACATTTTTAGAATTTTCAACTTCAAGATATATGATTTAATGGACATGCTTTTGTGTATATGCGTGTATGTAAATGCATACACAAATTGGATAAAAATGGTTGGTGAGAGTTGGGAATATTGAAAGCAAACAAAAGGCTCAAGGAAAATGAAGGATAAAAGTGTGGAACAAACGTGTAGAATGAGAAAAGTGTATTTAGCAATTGCATTATACGCAAAGGGTGAATTCAAACTTTTGGTCACATGATCCAAGTTATTGGACTTTCACTTCACTTGTTTTATATTTTATTTCTGATAAATGAAAAACATATATACTTTTTTTTTCCTTTCTTGTTTTTGGTAACTATAGCTTTTGACATTTTGGCCTACTAATTCACGGAGTTTGAACCTACTGCTACACAAATTCAAACTGGCTAAAACCCTCACTTTTCAAGAAGTTAGTGAGTCCACTTCAAGGTTGTTTGCGTACAGCAATAATTGAACTTGAAACCTCGCATATTTTAGTTTGATACTCACAAGTTATTTTGCTACATGACCACCTTAAGTCATTAAAAACATATATACTTTTCTTAAATATACTTTTCTTAAACTGTGTGTTTTTTGTCGGGAGACAATAATTTTGGGACGGAGGGAGTATACTTTTAGATACTAATCCGTGTTACTATTAGTTAGTAGTATCCAATTGAATATATAAGTATATAACACTAAAAATGAGGAGAAATAAGTACTCAATAAGGATTATAAATTTTATTTTTCTCATACAGATTCAATTCTTATGATTCTGTTCGGAAAATAAACACTTTACCTATTTTGTTTAGGAAAAACTACGGCCAAAGACAAGATTGTAGTCACTTTGCACATTTCGAACTAGGTTTTAAGGTTCTTCTAATACGAACTTTTGGCCCTCATAAGATCTTTAGGAAATGCAGCGGATCTAATTGGCTTTACGTGGTCCTCGTAATCTTTTACAAGGAGTGCGCTGATGATCATTTTCAAACCAATATCGTTGCACCCCTAGATCCGCGTCTGAAAGACAAGATTTTATGAATACTAAACTCCATAAGATGATAAGAAAAGCCTTAAAGAATTTGTTTAAAGCATGCAAAGTTACCCTATTATTATCCCTTGCCGGCTTGCCGTCGATTTATCTTTTGTTTACTACATATGCAGCCTTTTAGGAAGTTGCCCATTCCTATGTTTCTGGGCTACTTGGAATATAATGGGCCAACTCATTATACTATTGTGCAGCTTGTGCTAACATAGTAACATCTTTTGAAGTGCCTACTAAATTTAGTGATGATGTTTATAATTTTAAGTTTAATATTGATGCGTGGGAATCGCAACAGGCTTTACCTCTCGAGGGATCTCGAGAAGCTTACAACCCCCACCAGGCAGTGTACCTGATCGTTGTAGTATAGTATAGTGACAAGTACCGGGGGATTGATCGTTCAGCTTAGGAATAGTGTCGCTAGGATTAGAAAGCCTAAATACTAGTTCTAAAGGTGAGGGATGATTATTTTTTGTGTTTTTATATTTTATAGAAAGCAAATTAAAATCTCGGGTTTGAAAGATTTGGGCGGAATTAGTTGCTAATCAACTAACCAAATACTAAGATGCAATCAAAATAAAAATACTAGAAATGAAAATAAACTAATTTATACTAAAGTTGTGAGCAGTAATTGGAGAAAATGTGTTTACTTAGATTTCACTACTCCCTAGATATCTTTTACACGTTAATTACTTGTTATAATTGCATGGATGACGGATCGTATTCCTTAATACCATTCATGGGGTGGCACACATAACTCCCCAATTCTATGAGCTCTTATCTCCTCCTACACCATGCCCAGCACAACTATAGGGATTGTAAACAGTGGCTCATGCATTAAATACAACCAATAAAGACCTAGTACGCGTTGGTTCATGTTTCTTAAGACGTTCAAGCATGTTACCAATTGGAGATCTGCCAGTTTTCTTAAGCCTAACATATAAATCATTCATCCAAGACAAGAATAAACAAGTAATCAACACATAATCAATATCTAGGTTTCATTAGATCTAAGCAAACACAAGATAGATCTAGCCTAGCATGATGGAATTAAGACAAGAACATGATATAGACAACCAACACATAGACATATTGATTGAATTAGAAGAACACTTATCTTGATTAATCATGCAAGGTATCAAGGGGTTGGAACCCTTGAAAAACCTGTAAAGTTACACCAAAATCGTACTTAGGGTTTCTCCCAAAACTTCTCTCTTTAAATGTGAAAAATTAGAAAACTATATATATGAAAAGGGGTCTGACGACGTCAAGACCAAATAGGTGACGCCGTCACCTCGCCGCCAAAACAATCCTCGGACTGCCTAGATCTACATTTGACGCCGTCAAGAACAATACATTTCCAAGCCGTCATGACTTTAACTCTTGACGCCCTACCTTCATGACGCCGTCAAAACTCTTCTGGGTCGTCATGGAATTTTACTCTTGACGCCGTCAGGGAACTACTCTTGACGCCGTCATGCACTGTTCCCAGCATGGAAAATTAAGACTTTGGCGTTTTCTTCACTTTTATGCTCCAAAAACGTCCGAATTGCTTCCTTTTCCAGATTTCACTCCCAAAGTACCTAAAATCACAAAAGGAACGATTTAAATGACTCACTAAAAACGGATCATTTTTCGCTTCATCAAATATATACACCGGAGGTAAGATTTTAAAGTTTAAGAGAAGCTTTTATGACAAAAGGTAAATTTAACAAGATTATGAAAATAAATCATGATTATTTTTTATTTTTTTATTATTTTTTTAAGTTGCAAAGTATGCAATTTTTATTTTTATTTATTTATTATTATTATTTTTTTTTAAGTAGTTGAGTTTTATTGAATTAGCTTTTGGATTTACATAGAGGTGGAAAGACAAACGGGCAATAAGCTGCGCCGCTAGCTCTTAATTCGTTTAAACAAGCGCCAAACTTCCCATATTGATTTGAATAGCAAACAACGCAATCTTTTGTCAAAGAGAAATCAAAGTTCCTTAAATATTTGTTCATATATATTTATTTTAGTATATTGGTAAAAGCTAATGAGTCAAGTCTAGCCCGATCCTGTCAAGGCTCGAGCTTAGCTCGTTTACAATTATAAGGCTCATGCTCTAGATTGGTCTCATTTCAAGCTTTATTATTTTAGTTTGAGCTTGGCTTGTTCTTATGATCAGCCTAAACAAAGTATAGCTCGAGTCGAACTCGACTTTTTAAGTAAACTAAGCTGGAGGTCATTTATCTAATCTTAAGCTCGGTTGGCTACCAACGGTAACCTTGGGAGGTATCCTTGGAGAGGTCTCAGGTTCGAGCCTCACCATGGACCTTCAAGGGCCCGAAAAAATAGAAGTAGTAGTGGGGTTTATCCCATAAGGAGAAAGTTTCGATGCTTGCATATTGCCCGATTGGATGTCACTGTGGCTCGAATCACTAACTACTAACTCGCCGTTCAAAAAAAATACACACAAAAAAATAGAAAATTATACGTATAGGAAGTGTATTTACATATGTAATAGCATACATTCTTAATACTTGTTTAGGCTTGCGAGCCTAAATGAGCCTGTAGTATGACGTGATATCATCAAATACGCTCATATTATGTATATATCATTATCCCATGTTTAGTTCCCTAAATCTTCGTATTTTTATAAGATTTGGTACTTAATTGCTATCTATTTGTAATATAGGTAGAAATTTGAGCAATTGACGAGAAGATACGAAAATTGGCATGAATTCAAGGAAAATCAAGTAAACAGGATTGGATGACGAATCGAGGAGGAAATGACACGAATATTCAAGTCATAAGATGAAATCAAGTGAAGAAACAAGGTGACATACTCAAGGAAGGATAAAATTGTGATTAGTAGTTGATCATGAATAGCTTGTGAAAGAATAAAGTAAAAAGACGAAGCGATAAGATGAAATCAAGTTTACGTGATGTAGACGTTGCTTTAGTATTATTGTCATAACTCCTTCGTTTGAACTCCGATTTAGTTGATTCAAAATACCACTGAAAGGGAAAAATGAGATCTACATTCAGAGAGTAAATATGGCATATCAGCAATGCGTCATATCCATTTATTGTATACGTCGTATCAATATCAGTCAACCCTTGGAAGCTACAATCATAAAGGAGCAACAACCTCAATCATTATAACATTAGTTACCGTTTGGTTTGCACATCAAATGCATTATGAATTCTTTATGTTTAGCGTTTTATTATTGTTATGTTTGCTGAGATTAAGGTAAGAATGGATGCAGTATTTGTTGAATGATTTGATTAAGTAGTTTTAATGAATTCCTTTTTAGATAATTGTTGAGTTCATTCTTATTATATTTGTCTATGTGTATGACTATCCATTTAATGAGCTTTGAATGTTAATTAATTTTAGGTTGATATTCATATTTTTAGTCGCCTCGTGTAAGCGTGATTAGGGTTATACAAATGTCACAAGTTGGATAAATGCTTGTTGGACTATTAAGTTAAAGTAGCTAGTTGCAAACATTAAGTTAACAAACGGCTAGATGATAACTAGGATTACTTAGCATCGCGAATAAATCCCAATTATAGTTGAGGACTTAATGTGTGTAGATTAGTAAACCATTATCACCCCGTTCGAATTGGCTACTAATAGACATACGGGTTAGGATTTTAGCTACCCGCACTAGTCTTGTTTGTAAGATTACTAAGGGAAGACATTAGAACATCACACAGGCGAATCGAATCATTGATGTATACAAGTAGGGGATTAACTAGGTTAGCACGTTATTCATTTATTAATTTCCATTCATTTTCATTATTTGTTATTTTATTGTTTCGTATTTTACTTCTTAATCTCAAACTTGCGGAGATTTCCCAGATCAAAACAACCCCCCAAAACTAGTGTTTATTGTTATTCAATTTATTGTCATTTTTATTCATTCACTTCAATCATCGTTTTTGCGATGGACCTAATCTTACCAAGTTTATACTATACACTTACGGGTACATTGCCCGTAAGTATTAATCTTATTCTTGATTGATTAGTTATAAATATTAAAACGAGATTTAACACATCATAAAGCCTAGGCTCAGGCCCGTTAATTGACCGACCTTTAAACAAGGCTCTATCTCATTTATGCTCGACTTGTTTCGAGCTTATATCAAATTGGTCTCCATTCTCTAACAACCAACAAGTGAGTTAGCTCGAATTCACCCGAATCGGATATACAAGTATTCCAGATTATTTTGTTCAATGCTAATTGAATATTTATTAATCGTAAATAGATTTAAACAAAACTTATATTGCTAGTGTGTATATTAAGCAAGCATATTTCCCGCATTATTTTTTTGAAATAATCTAGATGACCTAGTATGAGAATCAACTTAGATGAGCAACATTGTCTTGTTCGATAAATACAAACAAATAAACAACTTGGTGTAATTAATTATGTACTTTTAGCTGTTAGATTGTTGTAGCAAACGGGTATGTGGTTGACCTACTCTTATATTTTACATAAATATTTATTGAACACGAAGAAATGTAACTTTGTTTAATATTATAGTTGTACGTTACTCAACCACTATACCAAATCATGTAGTAATAAAATAAATTCGAAGATTCTTGCATAATATAAAAACTAAACTGAAGCATTCATGCAGTATGATATTTTTAATTGTTTATTTAGTAGGTAAAATAATTCGTTTGTGAATCATGTGATTGTGTTATTGTAGATATGTATCTTTATTCATTCACGGATCAGATTTAGAGCAATGATTTGAATGATTAATTTATGTGATTATTGCACGTCCTGCTGTTTATGAATAATTTGTCTTGACTTATCTCAACTTTTTGTACTTTAATTTGCTAGATATCTTATTTATAATGTTAGGCCGTTACGCACTGAGCATAATAGACTTTGGATCGAACTGAACTGGATCAATCGTATCGGACGGGATTGAACATATTTCTGTTCAGTTTTTGCCACTCTTTTTTAATTCGGTCCTCAATCTGATTAGGTTCGGTCTTATGCAAAACCGGCTATTATGTTTTGTTGGACAGTACCGGACTGACGAACTGGAACCGAACATTCGGCCCGGTCCTCATTTCGGTGTTTTGAGCCAAATTGATTTTTGGTCTGGTCCGGTACGATTTTCAGACCTTGAACGGGCCTACATACATGTATCTTTAGATGCAAGAGTGATCAATATCATTTTCCTTACACTGCATTCTCAAGTTTGGTTTTGAGTAAAAAGAAGTAAAATAAAAGAAATTTAAAAATTGTCATGTTTTTTAGTGTTTTAAAGATGATGAAAGTGAAAGTAGAGGGTAAAAGAAATGAAAGTGGTAGGGTTTTTGTTGTGAATAATTTCATCCCATATTTGAAATGAAAGTGAGTAAATAAATACAACTATTAATTAAATGACAAAAGTACATTTGATTAAGGGTATAATTGTAATTTTAAAAACAACATACTTTCACTTTCCTTCCTCTTTTAACACTTAAGAACATACTACCTCCGTCCCATATTAAGTGTCCATAATGAAATCTTGAAATGTCCCAAATTAAGTGTCCAGATTCTATTCTAACCAATGAGATGAGACTTTAGTGGGTAAAAATTATGTTTGATTGGTGGAGAGTGTAGTTAGTGGAATTTCCTAAAACTTTGTGCATGATGTAAATGGACACTTAATGTGGGACGGAAGGAGTACAATTTTTCTTTTTACCTTCTTTCATTTTCTATTTTCTCTTTTATTTTTCTTTACCTTTCTTTACTTTGCATCTTAAATTTTTCTTGAAAACACACTATTAAATTCAATATCACTAGGAATTTCAGCCTATTAGTACGCTAGTGATCGATTAACCAAAATTTTGAGTTAAAGTATCGCTTAAGACATATGTAATGTATTATGTGAGATACAGTAATAAGCTAATTACAATTGTGTGACCTCCTAGCTATATCAATACATAATCAAACACGATATTTCTGGTAGCCAATATTTTCATTAGTTAGCGATAAAAGAGTAGTGTAGCTTAGCAAACATGCATCTAGGGGTGAGCATTACCGACCGAAACCGACATCCCGACCGAATCCCGATACCGATTCATCATCCCGACACCAAACCGATCGTAAACGGTCGGTAGTCGGTTTGGATTTTCAGCAAAGTCGGTAGTCGGGTCGGGACAAGTCGGGTCGGGACGGGCCAAAAACGAAGAAAGAACAAGCAATACCGACATCCCGACCGATTACCGATCCCGACCGAACCGACCGACACAAACCGACTGATAATCGGTTCGGGACTCGGTTATGATTTTTGCAGGTTATCAGGAATCGGGCTTGTCGGTATCAGGTCGGGACGGGTCGGTTTCAGCCCGATGCTTACCCCTACATGCATCATGTTTCTACAAAGGCTGCAAGCTTGAAAGTTAAAAGCTAATTTTATTTTGTACAAAATATAACCTAGCTAAAGTTAAAATATACCTTTGAAAGTGTGAATGATGCATGGAATGACAATGACCCTTAAATTATGGGGCATTCATGGGAATAAATTTTATCGGGTCATCCTACATTTAAGCTTCATCAAAGGTTCACATATTGAACTACTACCCTATTATTAGATGGGTCGTGGTGCAACCACCTAGCTACATGCATGACAAAGACATACTATTAATAGCAAGTTTCATAAAGTACTAGCTTATTGATGTTAGACCAAAATGAAACTGATCTAAATGAGACAAGGACAAATTTTAAATCCATGAACTTCACTTTACGTTGCATTATATTTCGTTCACCTTGATGGTGATAATCGAAGAGCTCTGATTAATTAAACATGATACTTAAAGCATTTCTTCGATAGCTCGACTAAACATGATACTTAGAGCATTTCTTCGATAGCTCGACATATGCAGTGGCGAAGCTAGAAAATTTTCAGTGGGGGGTCGGGATCTAATTTTTTTTTTCCTAATGCTATTTTTCGGGTAATACCGAAATTTTGCATGGTCGAAACCGAATATACGGAAATTTTTCTACACGAAAACTATATACCCCTACATCGCAAAAAAAATTTCGACGGGTCGCCCTCCGCCCCTATATAGTTGCGCCATTGGACGTATGCACATGGTACATAATCAATGTTTTTTTGTTACATTTGAGTGTGCTCGTCCTTCTGTTCCAACTTCACCTTAAGGTTGTTGCATTTCGTTCACCTTGATGTTATACAACTTGAGAGGATTCTCTTCCTTCTTTAACACGCAGGATTTATTATCATTTCTTCACAGACTCAAACCTGTTAAAGTACTTCACTTTTTGGAAAAGTTAGCGTATGGCCGTTTTAGTTTTGTATATCCATGGTATGATACAAACAATTATTATTATTATTATTATTACTTTGAAACTACAATTATTTATCTCACACAAATACACCACAATCTATCTCATACGTTCTGAGCAAAACTTGAACTTATAACCATTTGATTTGAGAGCTTCTCACATACTATGGCTATGTTTGGGGAGGGCTCTTATGGGGCTTATGGGAGCTTGGGCTTTTAAAATAAGACGGCTAATTAAATAAGTCTCGTTTATCATGAGGCTTATGGGAGGGCTTATAAAATAAGCCAGCTAAAAACTTTAGCCTCATAAAAGAGGCTAAAAACTTAAGTCCGGGGCTTTTAAAGAATTAATTACTTATTTACCCATAAAAATATCTAACATATACAAAAATTCATTTAATTATGTCATTTTTAGTAATTTTGCAATAATAACCCCCAGCCCCAGCCCATTTGCGAAACAAGTTTATAAAATTACAAATTTTAATTTCGGCTTATAATATAAGTCCTAGCCCCAGTCCCAGCTCTAGCTCCAGCCCTAGCCCCAGCTCCAGCTCATTTCGCCAAACATACCCAATGAGTTAAATTACCATTAGGACATAAACTCTTTGTTAATAAAAACAGTAAAATAATAATGTCTTATTCACCAAACCATAAACCAACGTGAACTAATTACTCGGCTGCCCACTTACTACTAGAAGGTTGCGGTAATAAAAATAGTAAACTAATAATGTCTTATTCATCAAACCATAAACCAACATGAACTACTTACTCGACTACTCACTTACAAATAAAAGTTTGTAGTAATAAACAGGCCGAGAAAGTCGGGCGACCATTCCCCTATGTGCCAATCGCTAGTGCAGCTAGGGCCCCGGCACCCAGCTCCTCTGGAGAAGCCTCGCCTGATCTAATAATTGCTAATTAAAGTAAACTAATAAATGTCTTATTCACCAAACCATAAACCAATGTGAACACTTACTCGGCTACTCATTTACAACTAGAAGGTTGCGGTAACAAAAACAGTAAACTAATAATGTCTTATTCATCAAACCAAGTTTTTCGAGATCGGGATCTTACTAAGGATCGTTTTCGCTTTCGCAAGATCGAAATCTTAAGATCGGATCGGGATCATAAGACCCTGCTATAATATCATTTTTTAATAGTATTTGTAATATTATTTAAATGTACAAATTATTATATATCATACACAAAATTATATAAATGTTTCATGAAAATATTGTCCTAAATTATAAATATGGAATGTTTAATAAGATGAACTTGTTGTTTTAAAATTCTATAAAACATAATCCATAACTTTATAGTTTTTTAGTTTGTGGTTCGAGAAAAGTAAGATCAGATCGGATTAGATCTTAAGATCATATGGTAAAGATCGGGATCTTGTAAAATCTAAAGCTTGCTAAGATCCTACATAGGATCCAAATCGTTTTTGCTTTGTAGTATCGTAAAATCGTAAAATATTAAGATCGGGATCGGGATTTTAACAATTATGCATCAAACCATAAACCAACATGAACTACTTACTCAGCTACTCACTTAAAACTAGGGTTGAGCAAACGACCTGAAAGGACCGGACCGACCGAGATCGGACCTGGCCGGACCGACCACATTCGGTCCGGCCCTCGGTCTTAGCTTTTTGGCTAATTCCGTCCTCAGTCCTGTCGGTCCGGACCACAAACAGATTATTTGGCCTTGTTGGACCGGACCGACCGAGACCGGACCCTACCGACCACATTCGGTCCGGTCCTCGGTTTTGAGGTTTTGGCTAATTCGGTCATCGGTCTTGTCGGTCCGATCCGGTCCTAAATCAATGCTCACCCTTACATAAAACTATATGGTTGCGGTAAAAAAACAAATAAACTAATAATGTCTTATTTACCAAACTATAAACCAACATGAACTACTTAATCAGCTACTCACTTACAACTAAAAAGTTACAGTAAAAAAATCAGTAAACTAATACTACCTCCATCTCAAAATTATTGTCCACAGACAAAAAACACACAGTTTTAGAAAAGTATCAACTTTACAGCTTTCTCTCTCTTACTTTTTGCACAAAGATAGTTTTACCCTTAATCAATTAATTTTCAACTTCTTTAAAGTTTGTAATAATAACTACAAATAAGGGTAATATGGTAAACTTAATTTATATTATCTATCTATTTATAGAAGTAGACAATTAATTTAGGACAACCGAAAAAAGAAAGATGGACTATAAATATGAGACGGAGGTAGTAATATCTTATTCACCAAACCATAAACGAACATGAACTATTTACTCGGCTACTCACTTACAACTAAAAAGTTACGGTAACAAAAACAGTAAACTAATAATGTCTTATTCACCAAACCATAAACAAACATGAACTACTTACTCGGCTACTCACTTACAACTAAAATGTTGAATGATTACTCTTTACTCCCCAAGATTAATATTACACATACATTTATTTTGACTACGATGTAAGGAAGAGATGACTTAACTATTCCAATGTCAACTCTTTCGATAATGAACACTTCCATTATAGAGCAATAAATGTCGTGTTTAGGCCCACTTGGTGTGCTATGCAAAAACATAGGTAGAGAGATGTAACATGGTTAATATCCCACGTATATCCATCTAGAATTAACAATGTGTTGTTGAATATTTGGGGCCAGAAAATGAGTTAAACACTTAAACCTATAGAGTGGGGTCATAAAAGTTAAACCGAATATTTAAAGGGTCTATTACTACAAGGGCCTATCTATCAACTTCTTTTTAATCTAAACCATGTGTTACTTTTTTGTTTATACTTTCTTTTCCATATCTATCAACTTCAACATGCATATTCTTGTAAGTTTGTATACTTGTGATAATATTGATTTATCTTATCTTGATGCTATGCTCTAATAATACCAATAATCATGGA
This sequence comes from Artemisia argyi, assembly GCA_030686995.1. NCBI lineage: Eukaryota > Viridiplantae > Streptophyta > Magnoliopsida > Asterales > Asteraceae > Artemisia > Artemisia argyi. Next base: position 175,171,211 of record CM060695.1, read on the forward strand.
CGGAGCCAGGAGGTTGGACGGTGCTCGGCCATCTCAAATCGACCTGACTTGCTCACCTTGTAGCTTGGATAATAGTTTACGTTTCATAGAGTCTACAATCCAGCCTCTACCAATGGCCGATATATAATAAATAGCAACGTTCTTTTCTTCTTCAATTACCCATCTTCACTACAATTTAAGCGAACGTTCATCTATTTTGTTAATTTTCTCGACTAATCAAGTAATTGTATGTTACTACCGAAAAAGAAATATCATTGAACTCGTATGTCAAACGATTCAACTTTAATCCAACTTTTAAAACAAGGAATTGTACGTTACTACTTGAAACAAAAACTTGAGCCTCTTGAATTCAAAATTTTGACTAATTTTTGGCTCTGTCAATCATGTGGAATAATCCTTTTGGAACAAGCAAAAATCAGAGAAGAAAAAAATGGTTCCATAAAGTCGACGTGCAATCCTACTGAACTTTATAAACAAGGACGGAATCAGGACTAAATAAAATCGGGTGCACAAAAAAATTGAACACTAATACTAAAAACATATTTCGATGCACCAGGTGCATTTAAGATGAATTTAGAAAAAAAAAATCGATATTTTTTTCAAAAATTAACACTGTATTGAAAAAATCTATAAGTGCCCGGGCACCCGCGAGAACCCGGCTCCGTCCCTGTTTATAATAACGATAAATAGTTGAAGTCGATTGTATTGAGCCCGACCTTATGTATTTTCTATTTTTCTTGTTTGTCATTTTTGTATTACCGGGCTATATCTATATGGGGCTCACATTGAAATTTCTTATGGTCAACATGGACGACTCAAAACAAATATTCTAAAAAAAAAAAAAAAAAAAACTTGGATATGTTGAAGTAACTAAGTTTTGGTTATGTCACTCGATCCCTATAAATACTAAACGATAAAATGTTGTTTTTTCCGCTTTGAGTGTAAAAGAATTTATGTGTGTTAACACAACAAAAGTCGAACAAGAGTCAATCTGAATCGTGTAATATTTTTTGCATTAAAGTATTTCAAGTAATTGTTAAAGTACATTAGAGTCTTGTTTGATGTTAGGCTACTTACAGTGGCAACCCATATTGCATCATCTTTCTGGCTGCCATCTCAGTTTTCTCTCTCTTCAACTCATATTCATCTCTCTCATCACAGTGACAACCCATATTGCATCATCATTTTTTTTCTTTTTTCTTTAAAAAAAAAAACTATTTTTTAACACAAACACAAATTTTGTTAATAAAACATAAATACTACATAAACGAAACGATACGGAAAACAAATAAAACGCGATACGAAAAACAAATAAAACACGATAACACAAGGGTCTCCCACTACCACCAGCCTAAGGTCATCAATATAAGTTGTATTAAAAATCAGTTTTTGGATGTAACAAGATATCCGTAGACTCAAACTCTAGGTTACCAAGTCGAGTCATTTTGCATCACAAAGTTGAAAAGAAAATAGTGACATACAACTTGTATAGCACATGGTACAAACAAAAGTTAAAGATAAAGATAAAGCCAAACACACTCATCTAGTAGAGAGTATTTTTTTGACTATAAAAACAAGCACAGATATTTCATTTTAGCAAAATATCTGATCACTCATAAACCCTAGCCGCTCCTCTCTTTAGAACCCTAAAAGAAGGTATAACCTTATTTCATCTCATTTTCATATCAAACAACAAGATCTATACAAGTATCACACTTTCAGTTAATTAGTAGCTAAAATAATCAACCATCTCATTTTCATCTCATTTGTTTTTGAAAATGGGATTATACGAAATAAAGGTGTGAAAAAATCGATCGTTTAAGCGATCGATATTGGGAATATTTGGCCGGCGATCGAAGTCCCCACAATGGTAATATCGATCGGCTAAATCGATCGACCGATTTCTTCGACCGACTTTTTCCGACCCACTACCACCAGCCTTATGTTCTGTAAATTAAATCAGAAATGATTATAACAAAAATAAATTTCATTATTTTTGTATTTAGTAAACATTGCGACGGTTGGTTAAAAGGTTACAAAAGTCGCGTTGGTTGGATACGGCGAGTAAGACTGTTTATAACGACTAGTTTAAACCGTTATTTGGCAAAACGGAATAACAACAGGGCTGTTAATTTGACTTTTGTACGTCATTTTGACCTCGAATTTGTACATAATTACCCCATGATACATTTTTTGGACCCCATTGCATTTTTGCCTTTTAGCATATACTCCGTCGCATATACATCGTTTAGGTGTTGAGTTCCCAACTAAAGTATCAAGTTAGTTTTAACGAGTCTTTACTTCCAACCTCTTGAAATTATTATTGAGTTTGTCTTAAATACTCTCCGTTCTAAAATTATTATCCGTCGATAAAAAAAATAATTAAAAAAAATATATTTAGTACTACTTTGATTTTTACAAAAGCAACGAAAAGAGAGTTTATCTTTCAACTTCTATATTTACTTATTTAGTAGTTTACATTCTTTGTGAGAACCAAAAATAAAAAGCCGATGTAAGACTACACACAAGAAGAAAAAAATCGGTCGAGTGTGATTTTTGACCGATATTCCAAATCGGTCGAGTGGATGTGGAGGGGTGAGCAAAAGTCGGTCAAGTGGAGAGAAGATATACAATCGGTCGAATATCCGATCGATATTGAATACACACAAGATTCCAAGAAAATTTATAAAATGGAGACCGTTTGTATTAAAAAAAAAAAAAAAAAAAAAAAAAAAAAAAAAAAAAAGTGTATTAATGAAATTTATTGTTTTAATTATTAAGTCACATTACTATATTTTATGACGTATATGATGACATGATGTAGTAAGAATTTATGTAGCAGTGGTGGTGGTTCATGATGGTTGATGGTAGATGCCACCTACTGAGCACCTTCCCTATGTCCGGGCCCACCATATCTGCGGCCTAACCCCGTAAAAAACGTTATAATTGACATCTTGAAAGTAACCATTGACAAGTCTTGTGCTTATTTAATTCTTTCCTCCAAAATTCTACGTCACCCATTTCCTTCATTTAAGTTTCTTCGTCAAAATTTACAATATATTTTCATTGCGTAACATAAGGCGTGTTTAGTAATGGAAAACTAATACTACTATGTTTTTACAAAAAAGGCCTTTTAGAAAATTAAGAAAATAGAAAACGCATTCAAATTGAGTTTTTCTCAAAATTTTGTTTGAAAAGATGAAAAATCTATTTTTTAAGTTTATAATTAAGTTTTAGAAAACTTATTTTATGAGTTCTCAATAAGTTTCTCATTTTAGAAAACCACATCTAAACATGTTTTAAAATGTTCTCCAGAGAAAGAATAGTTCCCTCATTCTCAAGAAAACTGAAAAATGAAAACTAAAAAAACTTTTTCATTATTAAACGCAACATAATTTTTTGCTCAGAAAAGCTATGGAGGTGTTTGTTTCGGTTTATATAGCCGACGTACGGTTTATTTGATCTTGGGTTTATGTTTCATAAACTCACTTTTTGTGGCTTATTTAGAGAATTTCCGGCTTATATAAATTCGTTATGCCATAATGAAATTACATAAGCTGTAAAGTTTCAAAATAAACCACAAAAAGTGAGCTTATGAAACATAAACCCAAAATCAAATAAGCAATAAGCCGACTATATAAACCGAAACAAACACCCTCTAAGAATTATATAAAACGGCTCCGAGGAGGAGGCCGAAAAGAACAAAGTGTAAGGAGCAATGGAAGAAAAAAACAACAACAAAAACCAAGCTAGAAACCACAACGGAAATCAAAGCAGACTTTATTACATGGCAGTAGAGATCTAGGCTTCGAGATCTATCAACTACCGGAGGCAAATGTCACCTTGCAACGAGCACAAATCCAAGCTTTGTAAACATGTTGGATGGAAGGAAAAATGTCTTCATTCAAAACCTTACTACGATCATCTAAAGATGCATGAATCACACAATTTCTCCACTTCTAATCGAGTAAACGCAACATTGAAAGACCTCGTGAATGACTTTATTTAATCGAGCACAACCAAGATTAACCACTTTACTCATTCACATCAAAATTTAACTTGTGGCTTTCACCTTTTTTACAACTTAGAGTAACAACGTTGCACAAATTTGGACGAAAATATTAGTTTTACGTACAAATTTTTATTCTAATTTTCAGTGATTATATTTGTCACGTACAATTTTTTTTCACTTAATGTATAAAAGATTTATGATTAGTTGGACATGTTTTGATCAAAATGTGTAATTATTGGTAGAATTTGTAATATTTTACTCTTAAGAAATATTTGTCACGTACATTTTTTTTTTCACTTAATGTATAAAAGATTTAGGATTAGTTGGACATGTTTTGATCAAAATGTGTAATTATTGGTAGAATTTGTAATATTTTACTCTTAAGAAACAAACAGGATTTTAAGGTCGGCCAGAACATGACCTACTCAGGATCGAGGACATCAATTGTCGGATTAGCTTTCGCTTTTTACAACAAATAGATGATCAACTTAATTTAATTAAGATGATTGAATATATATATATATATATATATATATATATATATATATATATATATATATATATATATATATATATATATATATATTAACTCTCACACAGACAAACATGCTCACAAAAGTCGGTTGTTATAACCGAATTTTTTTTCTTTCTTTCTGAGACGTGCTAGACCAACATGCCGTAATGTAAAAGACGCGTCTAAGTTGGTGTCGACTGAACTGACGACGGACGCACTACATGTAGTCTAAACTAGGGTGGCAATTCGGGTCGGGTTCGGGTTGGCGGGTCAGAAAACCCCAACCTGAACCTGACCTATTTAAATCATCGGGTCAGCTATGTCAATCCTAACATGTTTATACGTAACCCGAACTTGACTCATTTAACCCGTATATATACTTAGGTTGACAGGTTAAATAGGTTAAATGGGTTGAATATGTTAAACGGGTTTTGAGTTGACCCATTTAATCCATTTTATATATAAAAGTTAGCACATTACACGAGTTAAATGGGTTAAACGTGTTAGTGGGTCGACCCGTTTAACCCATTTAACATGTATAATTAAATATAAATAATTTTTAATTAAGAAAAAAAAAACTTAAACGAGTTGCCAGGTCGACACGTTTATTTTATTCTCAACCTGAACCTGACCTGTTTAATAAACAGGTTAGATATGTCGACTCAATGTCAACCCATACCTGACCCACAATCTATTTAGCTCAGCCCGAACATGTTAATTTTCATGTCGATTTCAAGTCTGGTTTCGTGTCGGGTTCGTGTCGGGTGAGAAATTTCCGTCCCTAGCCTAAACCATCATATTCTAAACAAATAAGTAACATATGTAGAAATGAAAAAGTAGATGCAGAAGATATCCATTGATAGATAATTAGATATCATATTTATCTACAAATGTTTTCTTATTAATTTATGCTAATAGCTTCTATGAACTATAGCTAAAAAAAAAAACTCATGACCAAATTACAAAATTACCCCTATCCATTTATACTCTTCATAACCATTAGAAATCCAACATAACATCATTTCCAAAATTTCCTTTTCCCATTCTTTCTTCATTCTTCACTTTTCTTTTCTTTTTTCTTTCTCCCATCATCAACCACCCTTAACTACCACCACCAACCACCATGGATTCTAGTAATAGTGGCAGCTATCAATCATCTAGTGGCGGCGCCGCCGATACTGAAGAATACAACTCAAGAACACAACAACAATCTTCAATATCATCTTTCTTAAACAACAACAACAACAATAACAACAACAATAACCACTTTAACAACCTTATACAACCACCATCTTCAAATAACACCTTCTTTAACCCTACTAGTAACCTAAACCCGGTCCAAGACCTTTCATCTCTCTGGACCGGAACCCTACAACAGCAGCTCCAGCAGCCGGTTCAGCCGCTTCAAGACCGGTTCTCCACATTCCAACAAATACCCAATTCATTACCAATAGACACAAATCCAAAACCGGGTCAACCGGGCCGTGAACCGGGTCATCACCATATGGGTGTGATCAAAAACCCTAAAAAACGTACACGTGCTTCACGTAGAGCTCCAACAACTGTTTTAACTACCGACACGACTAACTTCCGGCAAATGGTTCAGGAGTTTACCGGCATACCAACCGGACCCTTCACCGGAGGAGCACCTTTGTCTCGCCGGTTGGATCTTTTCAGACCATCAGCTACAAAGTTTCAACCGGTTCAAGTGCAACAGCAGCCATCATTTTTGAACTCATTGAGTCATAATGACAATATACATCCCTCAAGTATGAATGATTTTTCAAAACAGCCCTCGAGTTTAGTGGACATGCAGAACAACCCCATGTTGTCATTTCAGTCACTTTTGCAAACTACAATGAGTAATAATCATCAAGAGTCTAATGATTTGAGTGGCTTTGCTAGCTCTTCTAAAAGATGGAGTGGACAAGATGAGAAATTGGAAAACTTTGAGGGGGTGATTGGTAATAATCAAAACATTGGGGGGTCAAAGATAAATTCTGGTGATCAAGTTCAAGTTCAAGGTAATGATCAAGGTTCATGGATTTGTCATTCTAATTAATTAGGAATATTGTTTTTTTATTTTCTTTTTTTGTGTAATAGTTTTTGTTAATTATCTTTTTTTCATACAAAGTAATTATAGTATGTTAAGTTAAGTTCATGGTTAGTGATTAGTATTTGAATTGTTAATTTATTAAATGATAATGTAATAGGTCTTCTAGATATTCAAAATGTTACACTAGGTAGCTTTAATATCTAAATGTCATCAATCACAACCATTGAAATATCAATTTGAGTTGTTTCATCACAACCTTCTTAGTTGTATTCTTTAATTTCTATTAAGTTTGCCTTAAAAAAGTATATATTTTTGTTATTTTATTGATTAAGAGAGCGCGGTGCAGTGCACTATCAGCGTGTTACAGGGCAACTTTTGCACCTGTGCCCCGTTATGACATGCCAAACTGCACCGCTCTATCAGGTCATTGGGCCATCCTTAGCAAATTCACATCTTGTTATCCGATTTTATTTATTTATTTATTATTATTATTATTATTATTATTATTATTTATTTATTTTTTTTAAGTGAGTAGGGTATTTATCTGTCGTTTAGTCGTAGATTTTTTTTTCATCGTTTCTAAATTTTTTGAGAAGGAAATGACTTTTGTTTTCTAGAAAAGAGTTGGGAATTTGAAAACCTGTTTAGTTAGAGTTATATTTTCTTTTTTCTAAGATGATAAGAAGATTACCTCAAATTGCGACTGTGGTGGCGACGGCGGGCGACGGTGGGCGGTGGAGGCACGAGAGATTATGGGTATAATGGTGTATTTGTTTTGTTTTGGAGTTGAGAAAAACAACGAGAAAGAAAAAAGTGAGAATGTTAGAATGGAATTTTCAATTTTTTAGTTAAAATTTAGAAAATAAGATTATATTTATTTATTTTTTTAAATTGTTTGAAAAAAGTGTGACTAAATGAATTTTTAATTTTTTCATTTTCACATGAAAATTTTTATAGAAAAAAGGGATATCTTTCACTAATTAAACGCAACTTTAGGTTCCGATTTATTTATTTTTTAAATTTTTAAGTGAGTAGGGTATTTAGGTTGTACTTTTATATATTTATTTAGAGTTATGTAACATAAAAATATATGATCACTAAGAATATACGCGTACGTTAAGATGATGTACACGCATGTCACACGTTGTAGAATAATATTTTACATGAACAAGACTCTTCACTAGTCTCATTATTATAAAAAGGGTTGTGTAACTTTAAGGGATCTTTAGTGAGATTTGTTGAGATGTTAGTGTCATCTAGAGTCATCGGCCAGCCACGAGCTTACAAGAACTGTTACTCGTGTGTTAATGTTGATCATTCTTTGCTTATTAAGTAAGCAATTACGTAATAAACATAACTAGAATAGTTGCGGCTTTCTTAAGAATGGTTACTTTTTGCTCTTTCGAGTAAGAAAGTGTTCATATGATCGTGTTAAAACTTAAAACACGAAAGTTAGTATTGTGTTAATTTGGGTAGGTTTCGATCGAATTTAACGTCAAGTAATCAGATTAATTTGCTGAAAAGAAAAGTAAGTTACTTTATTTTTAAATAAATGGCATGTCATTTTCTCCATGTGTTGTTCATTTCAAAAATTTTAAGTTAAGGCTGTCTAAATTTATAATCGCTATCAAGTTGGTGAATTCCAGATGAAATTTATATATGAAAATGCTTATTTATTAATGAAATATTAACGAAACAAGAAGTTTGGCAACCTAATTATTTATGTGATGCATAATATAATGGTCTAAGATCAATATCGTTTTCCAAAATCATGAGCTTTGACATTTTAATATAAATAACCATCAGGAAATCGTTTTTTGTTGAGCAACCATATCTCCTTATTTTCAAATAAAAAATCGTTAAACAGTCGAAGTGTTAGATGATACGTTAAGCCTCAAACATTTTAGGCTTAGAGTCCATAAAGTTTAAAGTTATGTTAGCTTATTCTTTGAGTCATATTATATTATAAATAGACATGTAATCTGATTATACTCATATGAAAACAAAATCAATAATATATTTATTTGTTATCTTACGCGAAAGATCATCATGTTTAAACTTTGAAACGCCTGAAACATGTATACATAAAACCTTTAGACGATCGTAACTCGTTAGTGATAGAAAACATATTGAACGCGACGATGAGCAAGTCTTCTTCTAAGTGTTAATCTACATGCAAATTTTATAAAAGTACGATACTAAAATTAATCTTGACAAGATTAACAAAACGATTGTTTGTGATGGCATCATCATCTTCTTTAAAGACACCATCACATCTTCATCATTCATTGCATCACTATATGTCTATATATGTTAAACACTATTTTCAAATGAGTGATTGACAATTGTGGGGGGTTGTGGTGGATTAATGATGTGAAGCTTTAGAGAGGGAAATGTAGGGAAAAGTAGTATAGCTAAAACTCGACTTGAATCAAGAGAAGTGTTTAAGGGTTTTTTTTTTTTTTTTCCCTCTCTCTCTCTCTCTTAATAAGTGAGCTCAAACTCTTATTATATCTTAATAAGCAGGTTTACAAAAACTTTTCTCTCGATTAAATTGTTAATATAGTAACATCTTCAAACCACTTAATTTATTAAACAACCCTTATTCGTGTATTATAAATGAGAATCGATAAAACTCAGGTTTGAATCAAGAGATGCACTTACTCATGCAGTATGAGCTTGTTGTTCAATCAGATATTTGTAGCTCAACGAACTAGTTGTAATTTTAAACTTCAAATTAAATAGATTTTCTCTTATCTAAATCTATGGTTAATTTTATAAAAATGGAAATGAATGATCAATAAAATGTTAATGTTGAGGTTAGTATATTTTACCAAAATATCACTATAAATATATGTCGTTGTGAAATTTTATTACTATGCATGGGTAATCATCTAGTGTGAGTAACGTATCAAGAAAAAGCTAACATCATGACTAGTTACATATGTAGATTAATTAAGGGAGTTGATACTCTCACCACATTTTTTGATGCTTGCACCACAATTTGTGCATTACAGTATTGTACTGTACAGCACTGCAATACACAGTTGTGGTATTTGCATCAAAAAAATATAGTGAGAGTATCAACTCCCATTAATTAAACATAAAAAGTAATGATATGCATGACAATAAGGCTGGTCTCAACCCTCACACAGTTTCACATTTCACATCAGTGGCACATCATGTTTCTCTTTACTTCACCCATCTCACTTTTCACTCTCACCCATCTTACACCAGTTCATCTTTCAACACATTAAATATCCCATTAAATACCCACGCAAACTAACAAAAAATAGTGATAATAATAATAATAATAATAATAATAAAATAAAACAAAATAATAGAATAATAAAAGCAATAGAGAAGCCTACAATGACACGGAGCCCCAAAGGTGAAACATTCACCCTTCGCTGCTTGCTTATTGCCTTCCCGTCGTGACCTAGTGCTGATGCCGCGTGAATTGCATCTTGCCGATCGATGCATCACTCACTCCCGTTGGAAGTAGCCTAACATTATCAATAATTTACGTATAGAGTTCAGTTTCTTAAATGCATACAACTTTGTTGTTTTCTTTGAGATGTTGATTGCATGACTACTATAACAGTGCTAATAATACTAACCATATATTATTTTTATAAAAAAATATAAGGCTACCCACAGTAAGGGGATTCAATCCCCTTACTTTTCCCTGCAACATCAGTTTTCTCTCTCCAGCGACCTGCAGACGATTCAGTGCCCCAGTAAGGGCGACCTAGTTCAGTTTTTTTTTTTTTTTTTTTTTTTTTTTTTAAAAAAAAAAAAAAAAAAAAAAAAAACTTTTTTTATTACAAACAATATCTACAGCCCACTTAAAAAAAAAAAAAAAAAAAAAAAAAAAAAAAAAAAAAAAAAAAAAAAAATCTACTTCATCTTCCTCACCACACACTCTCCAACTTGGTTTGAACTTTTTTGAATCAGGCTACCAGCAAATACCATGAAACAAAAGAAATAAAACACAAACCACATTTTTGAATAAAAAAGGCAATCAAAATGGAAATGTGAATCGATCTAGCCTGCGACCCATTTGGGTTTTTGTCGTCCCACGACCGAATCATCACAGAAAGGACGATCGATTGAAATCGATCGCCATACTCGGTCGAGCATCCTTACTGTCGCCAGCCTAAGGCAGATAATGTTAAAGGAGTTAAATTGTAGCGTTAATTTAGGGTTCGAAAGTAGTTTGTTACTTTACAAAGTTATTAAAAAATATATATAAATTATTATGTGTAGGGTCTATTTTTCTATTTTGTTAAATTTAAAGGCTTGTTTGCTGAGGTAACATAGTCTGGGTATGTGGTGGATGAGGGCCTATCATGAGGTAGGTGCGACTCTTATCCGAAAAATGAAAGTCATCGTTAAAAAAAAAATAGAAATTGAAAAGTAATGAGTAGTGTAAAATTGTTAAGAATTAATTGCATTTTTGGTCCCTGTAGCATAGCCAAATTGCAGGTTTGGTTCTTAAAACTTTTAAAATGCAGTGATAGTCTTCATTTTAAAGTTTGGGTTGCATTTTTTTGTCCTTGATCTATGTGAAATGATCAAATTATCTTTATCTTTTCTGAAAAAGACAAAGGGTATTTCAGTTATTTAACTTTATTTAGAGACCAAAAATGCAACTCAAGCTTTTAAATGGGAACTATCACTGCATTTTTAAAGTTTTAAGGATCAAATCTGTAATTTAGCCATACTACAGGGACCAAAAATGCAATTAACTCAATCGTTAATTTAAACTTAAAAAAAAAAGAGAAAAAGTTGGAAAAATTATTTATTTAAGAAACTATCTAGAAGAGATATTTGTATTTTTATAATAAGTGTTATTAAACGACACCGTTGGGTGACGTAGGAAAGGATCTCAGCATAGCATTTGATGCGAGGAGCCGTTCAGCTATATATCTATCATACGTAAGACTACCCCCATCCCTCACACCATTTCATCTTCCACCTCAACGCCACATCAGCTTTCTCTCTCTTTCACCACCATCTCACTTTTCACTCCCAACCATCTCACACGACTTCACCTTTTAACACATTTTTTATTTATTAAAATACCTCACTAAATATATCTCACACACTCACAAACTAATAAAAATTAAATAAATATATCACACCCACCCCACTAACACAATGCCCCAAATGTGGTCAGACCACCTTTCGTCCCCTTGCCATCTCCTCACGCTGTCACTCCCAACCATACTCACGCGGGACCAACGCTTGCCAACTGCTCACTGAAGCAGCGATGGGAGCAGCCTAATAGGAAACTTCCACGTGGATTATCAATTGGCCCCACACCTTAAAAATATATCTACGTAGTATTTTTTTATTTAGAGCACAGGGTATGCATGCGTCGTGGGTGGCGCTGTCACCACCAGCTCAAATAAACCGACGGCGCACCGTATCGGTGGTGGCGCCGTCGGTGCTCGCGCCGTAGCCATGGCTCCACTCTGTCGTCTTTTTTTTTTTTTTTTTTTTTTTTTTTTTTTTGATTTTAGGGACAAAAAAAAAAAAAAAAGCCGTTTCATATATAAAGGCTATATAGCCCTTTTTTTCAAAAAAATACCCAACTCAACCAATTTAATTCTCAAAAAAACCTTATAAATACCCTATTTTTTTTCAAACTTCATACACACTTCCAATATATTAAATCTCAACTTCTCATAACTATTCTCATCCAAAATGAATCCAAATCAACCATTGATCAACAACATGTTAAACGATCTGATAAACCAAATGCCGGGTTCGTCTTCGAACCCCGGTAACAATCCGAGATCGTCTTCGAATTCGGGTTCTTTCCCACCTTCCAAACCTCATTTATGAATCCCGAAGATTTAGCATTGTTTAGCCAATGAAAATTACAACAACAACAACAAAACCAATATCAATTTACACAAACTCAACAAACAACCCAAGGCATCCCTTCAAAACCGAATTCGGACCATGCTTCGTTTCATCTAGAAGACGAAGAAAAATCGGTTTCAAGTGAAGAAATTATTTTGACACCGACCTCAAAAAAATCGAGGGCAAAGACGATGGCGAAGAAGCCAAAATCAAAGCCGAAGATTAAGAAAAGCAACAAAGAAAAAGAGGTTGAGGAAGATGTGGTCCTGTCCCGACAACCACGAACTTTTTGGACCCAAGACGAATAATATCTTTTGGCGGAGTGTTACATCCAAGTATCCGAGGATCCAAAAACGGGTGCGGATCAACAAAGGGATACATTTTGGTACAAAGTGCTCGATGCATACAACACGGAAGCAAAGAGGCTCAACTATACTATTCGTACCAAAAACATGTTGACGGGAAAGTGGACTCCGATGAATAAAGATATCAAGAAGTTTAATTCGGTGGTGGATGAAACGGTGGTTATGAGTGGGGAAGGTGATAAAGATTTTATGAATCGTTGTCACATATTGTTTAAAAAATCAACGGGTTGTGATTTTCGACACTTGACCGCTTGGGGCTTTTTGAAAGACAAGCACAAGTGGAAAAATCCAGACTCGACTTTGGCAAGACGTAATCGTCTTCGGCCTACTCACGCAGAGCCCGAGCATTTTGGACTCGATGATTTGCCACGACCCGACGGCATGTACCGGGTTGCTAAGAGTCAACGTTCGTCAAACTCGACCGCTAGTTCCGGTTCAAACCCGGCATTGTTTCAAGAAATGTTGCAACAACAATACGAGTTAGACCGCAAGGCAAAGATGGATGTTCTTGAGCGAGAGTCACTCGCGAGAGTTACTTTATATGAATCACAAAAGATAGACGATGAGATGCGGGTGCTACAAATGGATACAAGCAGTATGGATCCGGTCAACGTAAGGATCGTGAGGGCACAAGAAGCTCGAATCCGGGCAAAATATCCTACCGACGAGGATTAAGCTTTTATTTATGTATTAGGTTTTTAATTTTATGTATCGTGTGTTTTTTTAATATGTAATGTGTGTTTTTAATATTAATGAAGTTTATTTAAGTTTATATTGTGTATATTTTTATTTAAATAAGAGAAAGAAGAAGAAGGGAAAAAAAAAAAAAAAAAAAAAAAAAAAAAAAAAAAAAAAAAAATTGGCCGACGGCATCAGAAATTCTGGTGCCAACGGATACCCCTGAAATGTGGTGCCGTGGGATTTCTGGTGCCGTGGAGCTTTTTGCTGACGTGGCAGCAAAAAAAGCCCACGACTTGGAGTCATGGCTCCAACCGTACCTAATGCTCTAGAAATACAACAAATTAAAAACGCATAAAGAAATTGAAATAAGGGGCAATTATATATATACCCACTAAAACTTGCATATTTGTTTATATACCCAAAATAAGCTTAACTTGCATTGTACATCATGCGTTGAAAACTTGTATTTTGGGAAAATTTGCAAGTTTTTGAGTTTTAGTAGGTATATATGCAATTCTCCCTTGAAATAACACGACTAATATAGTGGCTAGAGTCAGTTTGTCATTTTAGCATTATCTTAGCATTTATTTTTCACATTCACACATCAAAATATTATTTTACTCATGGCTTGATTCTTTTTCACTTTTGAGGACCCATATATTTTTTATTTTTTTTAAATCTACTAATTTTTCATTTAAATAAATATGCAAATTAAAATACGAAAATGAAAAAAAAATGAAAAAAAGAAAACATACTGAGAAAAAAATCAATACAAAAAATAAAATACGATAATTATTTTTCATGTCTATTTTTTCGATGCATTTCTTTTTTCTGCATGTTGATTATCTACGCATCCTCATATGATATATCCTTGATGCTAGTGGCGAGAAACTTCAATTCTTTCAACCGCATTATTGTCCGATCTTTCTCATTCGTCACCTCGTACACCGATTAAGCGGCTTCCCGTTTGAGTCTAAACTCATTTTGTGAAGTATCTCCAAAATCCGGAAGGTTACTTCCCGCAGCGCTCGATGTGGTTTTCGATATAGTTTTTTTTTTTTTTTTTTTTTTTCCGAGACGTGGTTTGCCGGGAGTACGTGGCCTCGTATCTTCCTGAATAGTTCGGCATGTCCGGTAAGATAAAATGGATCAACAGGATCGATCGCATCCCACTTGACATATTTTTTCAATATATTCCACGCCCCTTCTTAAGTAAACGCTTTTGACCCTATTGACTCATTTTGGCTTGCCTAATACGGGCCAAATGATCAACCTCGTTTCTCCCACTTCTATTCAAACGTTGTAAACATTTATAGATAACGTTGAAGTTCTGGCAATTAGCGTTCAATGTTGCCCACTTCTCCATCAACATATCCTTGGTACGCTTGTGTAGAGAAGTTTTGTCGAACTTGTAAATAACCTTGTACCAAAATGATTCATCTTTGGTCATTTCCGAATTTGTTATCCTCGAAAACGCTAACGTAAAACTCGGCTAATAATGTTTCCTCCTCCGGCATCCAACAATTATGAGCCCTTGTCGGTTCATCGGTTGTGTCGGGTATTTTGATTACGGTACGTTTTGCGGCCTTTTTTCTTTCTTCGTGTCATTTCTTCGCGAGTTTCTTGTGGTGGTGGCATTAGTTGTGTTTGCTGGGATGATTGGAAATCCTAATCCCATTTCAAATTCAAATCCAAATAATTATACTAAACTCATCTACAAACCAAACGAAACGACGGTTAAAATTTCGAACGGATCTGTGATTTGTGTTAAATCATAAAATCTGAACATATTCCTTTTGTCAAGTAATCATGTGATTCTTTTTAAACTAGAAAGTTACTCTAAATTAAGTTGTTCCATGCTTTTAGAGTTGGCTCCACCTATAATGTCATATTAGGCTAGATCCAGTGCACCTTACTGTCTTGGGAATATATGGTCGTCATACGATTTATTGTCATATTAATTACTCTGCATCTTTTGTACAGGATTTTTTTTTTTTTAGTTTAATTCACTAAAGTAAAATGTTTGATATAAGATCGGATGTAATGGCATGCTTTTTATTAGTTTCACTTCATCGCTAAGATTAGTTTTCAACACATCATCTAACTTGTCAACTAAAAATTGTAAGGGTGACCACCTAACTAAACACATGAAAATACCTTACATAATACAAACATACCACACAATATAACACTCACACACTTAAAAAAAAAAAAAAAAGAAGCGCATCTTGTTAGATTGTTTGCACCATGAAACCAACACAAAAATGTGACCCTGGCACACGGTGGTGGCGTGACATTATGGTGGACCGCGTGCGTAGAGTGCTACTATTATGCCTAGTCTAATTTTATATTGACATGAACATATCATGTTATAGTGTTATACCACACATTTATATAATAAAACAAAACATTTATTGGAGATTTTTCATTTCAAAGCAATGGATTCATACTTTATTTAGTAATAATTTTATTTAAAAAAAAGATTAATTTCTTATTAGGTAACATTTTATATTTATCCATAACACAAGTAGAAGATAAATTCAAAAAATATATATAAGATGCAATTAATAATAGGATTAAAAATTTTAAATAATTATCTTTAATAATAAAAACTATAATTAAACATTATAAATCAAACAAAACAAAGATTAAATTATTTTTTTTAATAAATAAAAATATATGATTTAAAAAATTTAAAAAAACCCGCGCGTGCACAGGTATTATAACTATAATAACTAAAAAAACTTAGTTTTTATGCGAGATTACATGACTAGTCATGTTCATCTCACCCTCAAAAAAGCTTAATCTAAATGAGAACTTCTATATTGATTTCTACATTTTTTGTTGTAATAACTTTTAGCATCCAGTAACTTAATTTACCTATAGTTCAAAAAAAAAAAGTAACGTAATTTACCTTGCAATTATTGTTAAATGTATATTGGAAAAATCAAAGTTTGTCTACCAGATATTTTAATTTATATTATTATTTTTGTAAAAATATACTATAGTACTTATTTGGTTTAGGATTTTAGGTTAAGAAGAGAATCAAGTAAAATGTTTTTTTATAAGGTAACAGTATATGTATGGATATGGAGTGGCACAAATGTCCATTTTGAGTGTTTTTTGGATTGTATAGTGTTTTTCATGTGAGTGTGTCATGATGATGTATGGACAATTGGACACTATCATGGTCATGTTGACATCTTTTAACTTTGGAATCATGACAAAATATTACCTCTATGTCATCATAGGATTTTGCATTTATTTTACTACTGTACCAAAAAGTAGTGTAACTTTTACATTTGAAAAACCCCACATATCAAAGTTTGTTTAAATTGTCATTAAACAAGTTAAGCATGCGATTTGTCCAACGTTAAGGACTTTATGTTGTACTTGTTTTCTCAAAAGAATAAAAAGGTGATTTAAAAAAAAAAATCTATAAAGAAGATGAAAAATAGTCATTTTAGACTTTATGTAACAAACACAATTCTTTCATTTCATTTTTCCTTTTGAAGACATTAGATTTGTTTGGTAAAACTTAAAGGTAGGAGCAGTACTGATCAGTAACAGTAAGTAATATCTGTAAGTAGTAACTGGGAGCTGTAGATGTTTTTCTATTAAAAAACGTTTGATAACATAGCACTAAGTATAATAAAAATATGTGAAGCAGCTCTTAAATGTTCAACGCTCCTAAATGTTACTTCATGAAGCGTTGAAAAATGAGCATTTCAAAAAAACAAATAAAGCTACTTGTTGCTTGCCGAATGAGTATTAAAAATTACAACGCTGAACGCTCACTGCTCCTAAATGCTTTTAAATGTTCCGAGCCAAAAACACCTATTAGGGGGAAAAAAAACAAAAAAAAAGAAAAAACAAAAACAACTGCAATTTTCATTTATTCTTCCCGCTTGCAGACAAGATGATTTTTTTTTTATTTTTTTATTTTTTTCCTAATTATTTTTTTTAATTGAAACAAACAATTCCTAAATCTCGTATGATAGACATGTCCAAAATAAAATATGTTTTGGGTGTGTGAGTTTAACGCTAAAAAGTTGGTGTATATTGCTTAACTAAAGACACCCAAAAAGGTTACACTCAACACAACGGTTACTAAAAAAGTAAAAAGATGGTGCACTTTAAATTTTTTTGGGATCATAAATATAATCATTGGATTTTCAAAAATATTCAATCATTGTAGTAGATATAGTGGCAATTTTGCTTGAAAATAACTATCGATAAAAATGTTATTTGAAAAGAAGACATAATAGTAATCTCTATAGATCAAAAAGTGTGAATTCAAATCTCAAAAATTTGTCTATCAAACTTTTTAGAAATAAAAGTGAAATTACAAAGTTAATTTGTAAACCAGGAACCTTAGTGAATGTATGGTTTCCAAAAGTCAAGTAAAATTTACGAAGAGAAACTAATGGGTAACATGTAGGAAAAACAAAAACATAGTCAACTGTAACTATCGAATTAGGTCATGCATGACACATAAAAACAATAATTCAAACGAATTGGGAAAAGACCGGCGTTGCTATATGATTGACTACTCGACTCGAACCATGACATCTCATTCACACGCCATCGATAGCGTAAAATTGTAGCTTTCATCGATCGGACGGGTCATTGGAGACTATAGTCATGACTCATAAAATATGTTGAAAGAAAACCACAAATAAAGATTTTTAACAGATTTGTGATGATACAATCAAATGGATGATTATATGAGTTGTGAACACATTTTACACACAAAACTCTAACATTTGCAAAAGATTTAGTGAAAATGTTAAATATTTAGCAAAACTTGTTAATGTTACAACCGCGAGGTCTTAAACATGATCTTCAATTCCTATAGAGAAAAACTACCGGATATGTTTGGCAAATAACTTTTTTTTAAAAAAATTGGAGTTTAAAATTAAAAGTCCATTTGACAAGAGATGTTTAACGTTTTATATTTCTAAAAACAATGCTTGGGAAAACGTTTAGGGTGCGTTTAGTTGGAAAAAAATACTTCATTTTCCTATAAAATTTTTCATTTGAAAATAGAAAAAACTGAAAACCCGTTTAGTCACATTTTTTTTCCAACATTTAAAAAAAAAGTGAAATTCTCACTTTCAAATTTTGAATAGAAAAAATGAAAACCTCATTATGCTTTTCTCTTTTTTTTCTCTCTAAAATAAAACATACTATTTCCCGATCTCATTTTAACCATACTTTTATCACGCCGTCTTCCAACCTCCACCTTCACTTTCCATCCTCACCCACTATCGCCGCCCACCGTCACAATCTTCTCATTTTTTTTAAAGGAAAAATATAACTATAACTAAACGAACTATTCTCTAGAGAATAAAAACCATTCTCTTCTCAAAGAATTTAGAAACGGAAAAACAGAAAATTTTTTCTACAACTAAACGCTACCTTATCTTTTATATCATTTTATACTCTGTTATCGCATATACAACTAAGTCATCAAACGCTTTATGAAACAAACTACTGCTAACTGGTAATGCTAACTGCTACTAGTTTTCGCTATGGCTCGCTGCTATAACTAGTTTGGCAAACATAACCTAAGTCGTTTTCTTTGTTTTCTTATGATTATTTTTCCTATAGTGTTAGAAAACACATTAATATTTTCATCTTTTTATTTTCTTAATTTACTGATAATGATTATACCAGAAATCTCATAAGAAAAGAGGTTTGGATTTGTAAAACAATCAAGAATTCAAGACCTAACAATTGAACTCGATATTAGATTTCAATTATTACAACATATATATTGGTAGTTGAGAGATAATTCTAAGAAAGGAAACGAGTTACAAAATGCTAAACTAACAAACTAACAAGCTCAAGCTCGTATCACAGGTTGGCTTATTTCAAAACGTTAAGACTAGCTTTGCTATTGTTATTTATCAAAATTATTATTTAAACAAAAATAAATACATTTTTAGGTGACATATAGTTTTGTTTAATATTTGTGTGACCTTAGTAATTAAGAAAGTTCTCCATATTATTAGGGACTTAATGAAGAAAGTTCTGATAGTTGGGGGTGGAAGAATATTATTAGGATGAGAAATGAAGTAAGGAAGCATATGATAGTTAAACTGGGATATGGGACTAACACTTCTATGTGGTTTAATTCTTGGTCTCCTATTGGTGTTTTGAATGAATTTCTCAGCTACATGGACTTATATGATGCCAGGTTCAAAGCTAGTATGACTGTAAGTGAATTTGTAGTAGATAGAACAAGACAATGGCCTGAAGAATGGCATCACAAGTTTCCTATGATTACTCAAATGCAACCTATTATACTTAACAATGATAGAAGAGATAGTTTAGAGTGGAAGAGGAATGATGGTACTTTATGCAAATTCTCCATAAGGCAGACCTATAGAGATATGCTTGAAAATGGTGAAGAGGTTAAATGGCATAAGTTGGTGTGGTTCTCACAAAATATTCCCAAGCGAGCTTTCATTCTATGGTTAGCTGTTCAAAAGAAGTTACCTACACAAGATAAGATTAGAAAATGGGGTCATTATGACCTTATGGTATGTCTGCTATGTTATAATGATATGGATTCTCACGATCATTTGTTTTTCAAATGTTAGTTTTCTAGAATGTTATGGTCAAAAGTATTGCAGAAGATTCATTTGACAGTTAAAAGTACTAATTGGGATGAGGAGATTGAAAGATTTGGGGAGATGTATAATGGTAATTCAGTGGGAAGTGTTGTCAGAAGGCTGTGTTTAGCTACTAGTATGTACCTAATATGGCAAGAAAGGAACAATAGAATATTTAGAGATGAAAAGAGAAAGGTGGAAGATTTGTTTAATAATGTATGTGACATTGTGAGGATGAGGTTATCAAGCTTGAAAGTGAGAAAGTCAAAAGCTGTTAGTGACACTGAAAAAGAATGGAATGTGAAATTTCAAATGGTCCCTAAAATAGAATAAGTGATGCTGCTAGATAGTTTTTTGTATGATGAATGAGACAGTATGGTTTTGATGGCTAAGGGGTGTTTGGATATGTGATTTACAGTGGCTGTATGGAAGTTCAGTTGACTATTATTGTCATATAGTCAATTGATCATATCAAACCATAACAATGGGTTGTTACTAGTACCATGGAGTTCATGTGGTATGACTGTACTTACTTGAACCTCAAAGTTTTAACCATTTTGGCCTTGGGAGGAAAATGGTTGACTTTGACTGTTCAAGTGAGAGGTCTAATTCACTTGAATGTACCATAATGTAGGGCACCCATTGTGAAGGGTATATGGTTTTGGAGGACAATGTATGATGAGAGGAATAGCGAGGAGTGAAAGATGAACCTGTTTGGTCCTCTCAATACATCGTCATAGGAGGAATGGTTGTCATCAGGGTGGGTGTGTGTTCCCAAGTAACTGAAGCCCTTCTATGAAAGGGAAATGTAGGTTACTTTGGTAGAGCCCCCCCATGGATGGGTAAGGGTTCCTAGTGATGCCATTTTTCATTTTCACTTAGTCTACTGTGGTGGCAGGATGAGTGGATAAGTGGAATGGAAAATGAAAATGTAGCTAGATGGTAGGTGCATTTTGATGTGAATTCAATGGATGGATATGGACACAAGATGATATTGAGGATATCAGAGTTGTTGATGTCTCTCTTTTGGAATAGTGGAAGAGTGTAGTGTTGTTAGATATAGTAGTTTAATGGTGTCTGATATCGGGTATTATAGAGTAGTATAGTATCTGATGTTTGTTATGTTAGTGATATGGGTGTGTCCATACTCAGGTTGTGTTATTCATGATGTACACTATTGTTTGATATTAATATAATTCACATTTGTACAAAAAAAAAAAAAAAACCTTAGTAATTAAGGAAACAATATATGGAAGCCGCGTTAAGGGATCGTGATTATATTAGTTCCATATGAGTAAATTGCATAAATCGTCCCTAAACTTTGGCCAGATTGCAAGTTTCGTCCCAACCATTTCGAAAGTGCAGAAATCGTCCCTGTGGAAAACCTTTGAGTAAATTTTCGTCCCAACCAAATTGCATGTTTCGTCCCAATCAAGGACGAAAATTTACTCAAAGGTTTTTCACAGGGACGATTTCTGCACTTTCGAAATGGTTGGGACGAAACTTGCAATCTGGCCAAAGTTTAGGGACGATTTATGCAATTTACTCGTTCCATATTAACAAAAGAATAGTCTAACGGGCTTTCATACTATAATGGCCTTTTAGATATTATAAAAATAACTTGAGGCCCAAGTCATGCAAACATATAAATAATCAAACACTAAACGATTTGCACACCTTATTTATTTTCTATAGAGGCTGGTTAGGTTATTACGTGCACTCATCATAATCATCATCTTCATCGTGTTCAACCACACTTGGTTCGGTTTCCATTACATATATCTAGCTCAATATTCATAAATCAATGGGGGATCGAGCAAAAAGTACACGTATCGCGATCTTAAGGGAGGATCGTTGCAAGCCGAATAAATGTAATCAGGAGTGTAAAAAATCATGTCCTCCTGTTAAACAAGGTAACATACAAAATTTTTTTATCTATTGAATTTTGATTACAAAGTTGTTGGTTACAAAATTTTATTATGTTACATGTACTATGTTACGTATTAGTACTAGTTTAAGGAAACAAACTATGTAAAACATTATATAATCTATATCAGTTAGTTTTCTGAATGTAACGGTTTTGTACCTCTTTAGCTCTTGAGGGTCTAAGGAACATTCGACATAATTTGTGTATATAGCAATAGGCTTGTCGCATAGTGGTTGCCGGAGGTCTTCTTGGAAGCATATAACCAAAGTCGATATTGTACTATGTATAGACACATAGAAACTTACGTTAACGGTCACACACTTATTATGCAATCTGTTTTGGTAGGCAAGCTATGTATTGAAGTCAGTGCTAAATCAACGATGGCGACAATTTCTGAGGAGCTTTGCATAGGGTGTGGTATATGTGTTAAGGTTTGTATACCACCATACATGTGATATATATATTTTTTTTCATAATGCTTTATGTTGGCATATATTTGCAGCTCGTGTAAGACATTCTTGATTTTTGTACATGTAGAAATGCCCGTTTAAGGCAATTGAGATCATTAACTTACCAAAAGCTTTGGATAAAGAAACAACTCATCGTTACGGAGTTAACACCTTCAAGTTACACAGGTTACTAAACCTCTCTCATTTGGTACTACATTAGTGTTTATATTTACTTTTTACTTTTGAACGGGTTGATTTGGGTTATGTTTATCCTTAACAGGTCAAAAAATAAAAGTTAGTTTAAAAGAAGCACTAATTATTTGTATTTATATATAAACATTGAATATTCAGTTGTTTCTTACAAAATCTGTTTTGGGTATAACTGACCTAACTCGTTTTGCCCCTTCTAATAAAAGTTGCTGTGTTTTGACCCATTTTGTCACATGTAATATTTCGAACACTGATTTGAGAACTTGTAATGGCAGGTTGCCTATCCCAAAGCTCGGGAATGTTGTTGGTTTAGTTGGAAAGAATGGAACTGGAAAGTCGACAGCCCTCAAAATTTTGTCTGGAAATTTGAAACCCAATTTGGGGCGTTTCGATGTATGTTTGTTTATATGAGTATTTTATGTTACCTTCCTTTGGTATTATATAAACAGCGCTTCATTTATTTTTTCAGAACCCTCCAACTTGGCAAGAGATTTTGAAAAACCTCGAACATGAGTTGCGTAACTACTTAAACCAGATCCACGAGAACAAACTAAAAGTGAGTGCATTTAACTTGTTCACGACAAAATCTATGGATAAGTGCTATTTACTATTGTCTCATCTTGTTATGAGTATTTTTCTTGTAGGCTGTAATAAAACCGCAATATGTGGACGATATTGCAAAAGGAAAAGCAAAAGATATGATTGTTGGACGAGTACTTGAACAAAAGGATGAGAGGAACGACAAGGCGGAGGTTTGTGTGGATCTTGAGTTGAATCAGCTTTTAGATCGTAAAGTTGGAGAGTTGTCCGGTGGAGAGCTTCAGAGGTTTGCGATTGCTGTGAGGGTTATGCAAGACGCACAAATGTATATGTTTGATGAGCCTTCAAGTTATCTTGATATCAAACAAAGACTTAAAGCTGCCCAAGTTATCCGATCACTGCTTACACCTAAAAGGTTACACCGTTATACTATTTTGTAATTAGTGTTTTAGTACACATTTGGCGACCATTCTACTTTTAGCTAAACTTTATTACCATAACCCAAATCGACCCATTCTTAATTAAGCGCTATTTATGATGTTAAGATGCCTAATACTAACATGTATTTTTACAAATGACATTTGAATTTGCAGATATGTGATAGTTGTAGAGCATGATTTAAGTGTGCTTGATTACTTATCAGATTACATTTGCTGCCTCTATGGAAACCCCGGTGCATACGGTGTTGTGACCGTACCCTACACTGTAAAACAAGGAATTAATGTCTATTTAGACGGATATGCTCCCACAGAAAACCTTCGTTTTCGTCAAGAGTCTTACGTTTAAGGTAAAAAGTTTTCACTAACCATAATTACTATTTTGCCAATAATATTCATTATGTATGAATTGAATTGACCCTTTTTTTTTATTTAATCTCTATGCTCTATGAAAATATAGACACCACAGGAAAGTGTTGAGGAAATTCAGACCTATGCACGTTATAGATACCCAAGTATGAGTAAAACACAGGGTGGTTTTATACTTAGGGTGGTCGAGGGTGAATTCACAGACTCTCAGATTATAGTAATGCTTGGTGAAAATGGAACCGGGAAGACCACTTTTATCCGGATGCTGGCGAAATTTTTTATCGGGGAAGACCCCTTTCAACCGGTTTGACCATTTTTCTTTTTAAACTAGTTCTTATATTTTACCCGTTTGACGTGGAACACAATTTGTTATAAACAATGCCCTATAATAATGTGATTGTTGAATAAATTGACAAAGGAGTTCTTAATGCATTAAACAAACATTTTAGACGCCTCCAGTCCGTTTGAACTGACCTTTTTTCTTGTAAGCTTACGTACGACATTAAACCTAATCTGAATTAACCATTCATAAAATCTGTAGGCAACTGAAATGATGAAAGCGTTTAAGGTTTCGTACAAGCCCCAAAGGATTCTCACCAACTCAGGTTTAGTCAGCAGTTTGTTAAAGAAAAGGATGGTCAACATTCATGATTCTCAGTTTGTTTCGGATGTCATAAAGCCTCTTGAAATCGAGGACCTAATGGATCGAAATGTTCAGGATCTTTCTGGTGGTGAATTACAAAGAGTTGCATTATGCATATGCCTTGGCAAGGTTAGTCCGTTTCTTTGTATATTGTTATATTTATATGAGATGAGACTGATGTTCGCAAAGAGTATTTTAATCCGCAAAATCCCATGTCATAATAAATCATTTTTTTTGTTTATTTCTATTTCAGACTGCTGACATCTACCTAATAGATGAACCAAGTGCGTATCTAGATTCTGAGCAGCGTATTAATGCTTCAAAAGTTATAAGAAGATTTATACTGCACAATAAGAAGACTGCATTTGTGGTTGAACATGACTTCATAATGGCAACTTATCTAGCCGATAGAGTGATTGTTTATGAAGGGACACCGTCTATTGATTGTGTCGCAAATGCACCACAGTCGTTATTGACAGGAATGAATCTTTTCTTGTCTGTAAGTGTTTGCTTAATCTCTATATAGTTAACTCTGCGTTTTCTTTTTAGACATTCCTCTTCATCCAATTGTTTTCGGAAAAACCGATATGACCCATTTTAGATACAAGCATAATAGCCCAAATTGACTTTTTTACATGTACTCGAGATTTTATGTTATTCATGAAATTATTGTTGGCCAACTGATGTTTACTATGTTGGCATGTTGTGTTACAGCATTTGGCCATCACGTTTAGGCGAGATTCAACTAATTATCGTCCTAGAAT
Source organism: Artemisia argyi (assembly GCA_030686995.1). NCBI lineage: Eukaryota > Viridiplantae > Streptophyta > Magnoliopsida > Asterales > Asteraceae > Artemisia > Artemisia argyi. The sequence goes on from CM060695.1 coordinate 175,196,672, forward strand.
CAACCGACTGAATTCAACATTAGACACAGAGCAGAAACGTGCTGGAACTTATTATTACTTGGATTAACCAATTCCATCAATCAATCCAAGTTGCAAGGGTATACGTTTGGCTGCCACACAGCTCGCACCAAACAGCAAGCAGAATCGGCCACCAGAACTCATGGTGCTTGGCAACGGGCTCGTCCCTAGTGAGTGTTGCTTCAAGATGGATGCTATTTAGTGAATGTTTCAAAGGTTTGTCGGATTGAAAATAGGTTAAGATTTCTATGTCATCATTTCAAATGATAATGCCATCGCTAATATGCACTATTCTATTTGCAGAACTTGATCTTGATGATGGAGGTTGACAAAGTTCGCATGATTGATGAAAACGGGCTAAAGACATTTTCGGCCACTCAGGGTCATCACAGCGATCAAATTAATGTTTTTCTATTTCTACTAGCATAAATCTAAGATTTGCTTATTTTTGTTCATGACTTATTTTTGGTAAAGATTTTATCTCCATTTTAGATGTTTGAATATAAAGAGCTTGACTCTTTACTATTTTATAAACATTTCAACTACATTACCTTTGTGATTATGGTTCTTTAGACTAGCATTATTTTGGTACAATAAAGTGTGGCGTTTCCTAACTTTTTGATTGCGAGTCGGTGATATAGTTGCAGATATGATAAAATGGTCTTATTGCGTCTATCATGTAGTTATTTGGCGGAAGTACAAGTTAGTTTTCATGCTCATTATGCAGGATCTAAAGACTCTAATTAGCACTCTTTTTATGACAGTAGAACCACAATACTGTAACATATTTCAAAAGAGTGTTTGGGAGAATGGTAGGCTGGAGAAGCTGCTGATTCAGTGATGAGGAAATGTAGTCACTGTATTGGCTGCTGTTTGGATTTGATAATTAAGGAAAGCTTATCTACTACATTTTGTTTTGGTTATTACAGTTGTAAATAGGCTGTTGGTTCTTTTGGTTGATATGGGCATGTTCATATTTCAACAATTCAATATTTGAATTTTTTGTTTAATATGCTAGTGATCAGGGGTGATAATTGGGGTCGGGTCAAGGCTACAAATAATATATCCGAACCCAACGCTATTTGACTCCGGGTTAGTTGGGTTCGGGTCAATTCGTTTAAATAATATATCTGAACCCGACGCTATTAAACCCAAAAATTGCCTATTTGTACTCATTTAAATTGATATTAAAAAAAAAAAAAAAAAAAAAAAAAAAAAAAAAAAAAAACAAACTTACTTGGTTCACCGGAATAGAATTATTGACCCGAATAATCCGACTCGAATAAGCTTAATAGGATTTGGGTTGTGTTTTTTTACACCCCTACTAGTAACAATATATATATATATATATATTTTACCGGGTCTAATTAATGAGGTATCAAATGGTTACGAATCTAGTTTAATTCGTTACATAAATGGTCATTGGGGTTTCCAAAATTACATAAATGCTTGCCAAAATTAAACTAGGTTTATAACCATTTGAAACTTTAATGATACAAAAACCTGACCATTTATGTAATTAACTCTATTTAAAAAAATTGTTTTGGACAAAACAAGTACTAGTATTGTCATTGAACAAACAATGGTGTTGGGAACTTGGGATAATCGACACGCACACAAGTCAACCTTTTCTTAGTCAATAGGAGTATTTCAAAAGTTAAAAACCAAACGCAAGAACACGTCAATAATAAACATCCCAATCCATTGACTCATTAGTTCTTGTTTTCCAAGTTTTGTAAATGTACATAGTTTTTCATAATAATATATCAAAACAAAAAATACCAACTATGTAAGAATATAATAGTTTACAAGTTAATTTAATATGTAATTAGCATTTTTTGGTTTAAGAAAATTTTTATTAATTAACTATACCATTAACCTCTGCCCAGTGGGTATTGGTTAGCAAAATCAATAAAAGAATGCGATGATGACGTTGAGTCTTTATTGCTGGTAAATTTGACCGAAATAACGGAAAGAGCGGACGAGTCCTAATTACATCACTACCGGATATACAAAAATCAACCAATTTTGACTTTTAATAACTCAAAAACTAAACTACATGTTAGTTTGGGTTTCAGCTTATTTATCAAAAATACATTAGTTGTGTTGGTGAAATTAATTGAAGCTAAAGCTGAAACTGAAACTAGTGGTGAAGCTAACATTTTTATTTGAGTATTGCTACATACACGTAAGTTTTACAAAAAAATAATAAATAAATAAATCACACATAACCACGTCATTCTGTGGAGTTTTTTGTGTAAAATTTATGCGGATGTAGCATTACTTTTTTTTTTTTTTTTTTTTTTTTTTTTTTTTTTTTTTTTTATATATAAAACTGTTTAACGAGTTAGTTGTAACTAAAGCTTATTTTTGTAAAATTATATAAAATTATCAAAATCCAACATAAATTTGTATATGAGACAAACATATGAGATTTTCCTGAATTAACTTTAAGTGTTGGTATCGGGTTAATCTTGAGACTGTTCTCGACCCATACTGGCCACCCCTAAATATACATGATTAGAAATGTTTGAACCAATAATTTTTTATGATTTCAAAATCAGTAACCTTACGACCAGGGGTATTAATTGGGTCGGTTTAGGTCAATTCGCGTCGAGCTAAATTGAGGTCGAGGCTAAAAAGAATACTTGAACCCGACCTTATTTAAACTCGAGTTAGTCGGGTTCGGGTCAATTCGTGTTGGGTCCACTCGGGTTGGATCCATTGGGGTTCGGGTCAACCCGAATGTAAACTCCCGTAAATTTCTCTATAAATAGTAAAAGTAAATCAATGACTAATATATCATTACGTAAATTTATAACGTTTTTACTGATAACATTTTTTTTTATTATTTAAATGTGCTATGTTACTCGAAATCACTACGATACTCATAAATCCTTTTTCCTCGGAACGATGCTCACACATGTACCACTATAGTCTAAAATCGCGAGAATATTAAAATTTTCTTTTATTCGTTACGAACCTGCATTTTCGAGACATTTTTTCAAATTTACTATTCACCAAACACTATTCATCATTTCACTATTCATCGTTTTTGGAGTCGGTTAGTGATATTGAGATGTTTTTCAAAAGTTTTACTATTCACAAAACACTATTCACTCTCGGACTCACGTAAACGTTTCACTAAATCTTAACTAAATTTTTGAAATTATAATTAACTTTCCTAATCAAATTTAATTTTACAAAACCTAATTACACTAACCGGACCCTTAATTATTTCCTTAGCCAATTTCTTTTTCTAGGCCTGTTACTATTCACGGCCCAAAACCCATCAAGCCCATTTTTCTTTCTTTTGTTTTTCATTTCACTCGACTAGTACCAACTAGAAACGAGCTTAGTATGCTCAAATCTTACACACGACACACAGATTTTTACACATACTCATTCCTCCCCTAGCCAACATATAAAGTGTCGAATTTTAGTTCCCCACGTTGAGTCTAGCTACGATTTTACGAGGCAAAGCTTATGTCCCAAAAACGATTTCATAAAATTTCACCTAATCCAAAACTTAACCATTTTAACCCACGTTTGTTTCTATAATTTCCTAAAATCATTTCTAAACACAAACTAGTGTCTAAATATTTCAAAGTTATCAAAAATCTCAAGCCATGCCGATTTACAAATCGGTGTACTAAAAGAAATGGTGGTCGACATTGCATGTTTCAAACAAACAAGTACTTCCTTAATTCAAGCACACTCCATCTCATATTTTATTCATCTAGGCCAAGTACTACAATCTTATTAAAAATGCATTTCACAAGTACGGGTTCATTTCAAAGTTTCAATTGTCCACGTTCTTTTTGGTTTTGAGGATGTCGACCACAAGAAACCAAAATATGGAGTAACTTGTTACTCTTGCACATTTGGACTTTTGGTACACACTCCAACATCACATCACATTAAGTTTTAGATACTAGAACACATTAGGTACTATATATAAATCACATGCATACATACTCTCGTTTTTACTTCCATGCAAACCAAAAATCACCAAATAATTCTAAGTAGTAAAGTTAGGCATTGGGTCGAAGCATTTGGGTAGGAAATTCAAGGAATTCGTGTGGGTTTATGAGAAACAAATTGTTGTTTGTGAACCTTAGTCGAGCACACATACACACTACGTACTCATCTCACTCACTTCTCGACTCTACGTCTTGTTTTACCCACCATTTTGGTGTCGTAAGTTACTAACAAACTCTTTTCAATATTTATATAAAACTTTCATTTGCATTATTTTTATACGCGACACACACAAATGCACCTCATTATTCGAAAACTAAATATACAACATATATATATTTTACGTTCGTCTATATATTTCACACCTTAACAAATAAACTATGTAGAGTTTTGAAACTAAAAAGCTACGTACAACCTATTTTAGAATACATTTCTAACGTATACAAACAAGTATCGAAAACTATTAAAATTTTCTAAGTCTTTGTTTTTATAAAAACTCGTCCCATGCTAGCCCAAAACGCACGTACATCTTTAAATTTTACTTAACAAGCATGCCATTTTATTTCACAAACTAATTGTCCTCATGACAAACAATCATTTTCGTATAAAAACTTTATAATAAAAATCGCGTTTTGAACCTATAAAAGTCACCAAGCAAATCGACTTGGAAACTAGTTTTGAAAAATTTTTAGTATCGACTGGGCCTTAAGGCCCAATCATTTCAAAATAAGCTGATTGGCAACGTTTTTATACTCCTAACCTTAGCCCAAAACAAAGCCCAAAACTCCCGTAGGCCCATTGGATCTAAAAATACTAACGGGCTTAAGATTTTTCGTTAAAAGCCCATAAGCTATCAAACAAAATTTTCGAACTAATAAGCTGTTAGAATAAGCTCAATAAGCTGTTTTGAAACTATTTAAGAAATAAAAACATTAAGTTTTGAAAATTTTGAATTTTGGACTAGATTTGCAAAATTTATGAAATTCGGGTCAAAAGTGTACATTTTTCAAAGTTTCGGTATAAAATGTCATTTCGTAAATTAAAGGGTGAAAACTGATTTTTATAAACTCTAGGGTGAAAGGTGTAAGAAATATAAAGTTTTGGACGTAAAATGTAAATATATTTAATTTTGGACTAACGGCGTAACGCTAACGCCGTTAGGGTAAAAAGTGTAAATTTTTAGAAAATACAAGGGCCGTATACTAAAATTAATATTTTTATTTCTACTTTCCATTTTTACGAGTTCACGTCACGACGTTACGTTTATTTTTAAACTATTATTACTATTAAACGTTACGTTTATTTTCAAACTATTATTATTATTAAACGTTATGTTTATTTTCAAAATATTATTAATATTACTATTATTATTAAACGTTACATTATTTTCAAACTATTATTATTATTATTATTATTATTATTATTATTATTATTATTATTATTATTATTATTAAACGTTACGTGTATTTTCAAACTATTATTATTATTAAATGTTACGCTTTATTTCAAACTATCGTTATTATTTTTATTATTAAACCTTACGTTATATATATATATATATATATATATATATATATATATATATATATATATATATATATATATATATATATATATATATAAACTAAACGTACGATATACGATAAAATCCAAAAGTTTTACTAACGATAAATTAACAAATCAAGCATTCAAAAACTACTCACGATTAAAACATTAAGACTACCAATCACTAAAACATGCTATATATTATCTAGGTCGTGTGTGGAGCCGTTCCCATTTTGCAAACTGAGTATCGATATTTTTATTCATTAAACCACTAAGGTGAGTTCATAGCCTCGCCTTTATATATTTAAATGTTTTATAAACCCTGCGAGGGGGATACATGCTAGTTTTTACAAACTGAACACAAGTATTTTCTTGGTATGCTTTACCTGATCTCGTTATTGATTAAGTATCTTTTTACCAAAAGCCCCTCATATCATGAGCCTTAGTCACCCAGAGAGGTGAACGTAAATAATTGTGGATAGATCAATTAGGGATTGACCATCCCCGTTTGGGAGTTGAGAAAACAACCAAACGCACTTTATTTGAAATCTAATAGGTTACTGGCAAGGACCTATCCCGAGGGCCCCCTGTTACTATAATCCATCATTTATGATGAGATCTGTTAATCGGCTGAGCGTCATGAGCTTAATGCAATAACAACTGTTTTTAACTTATAATTGTATGACGGTGCAATTATCACTTATAGCTTGTGTTCAATCTTTTAAACTTAAACCTATGAATATCACTCAACTTTTGTTGACTTTTAGCATGTTTATCTCAGGTCTAAGAGGAGCAAGGACGGGACGGAAGAGCACGAAATTCTTACAATGGCTATAAAAATTTTACTATCATTCGAAAACCTATTTAACCAATTTTGAAAACCACTGGGACCTCATTTTGAAAACTCTGATATTTACAAAACTTCGAATGATAAATGTTTTAGAAAATCATTTCTACTGAAAAACTATGAGCTGTGAAGTAACACCCAATCTTTATTCCGCTGCAAATATTTTAAAATTGAGGGTGTTATACCGAATATGAGTAAAACAGTCATAAAATTGCCTGTTCATTCTTATTTAGATAGATAATTTATAAAATATATATTAAAAAAAGAAAGGGAAAAGAAAAGGAAAAAGAAAACCTAATTCGGGACGACCTGAACTTGAGTTAATCAAACATTTTTAACCCGATACCCGACCCTATTTAATACTCAGGTTCAATCCAAATAACATGAATAAAATTTTTAACTTAAATAACCCGACCTGAATAGAGATAATCGGGTTCGGGTCCGGGTCGATTCTTGTTTTCTTGGACACCCACTAACAAACAAAACTTATTTAATAAGTTAACACACATGACACACTCGAGTTCCAGATTCAGATCAGCAAAATATCCTGTATATGCAGAACAAGTCAACTATTTCCACGTCAACATTTCCCACCAAACATAAACTCATAAACCCATCCTTAAAAAGACACAACAACATAAATATCATCCATTTTAATTCACAAATCTCCTTTCCTTAAACACAACATTTAATACTAGTAACAAAAACAAGAAACCATTCAAAAAAAATTTATAAAAAAAAAAAAAAAATGTCACCGGAGACAGTGACATTAATACTAATAAACCTGGCCGGAATAATGGAAAGGGCAGATGAGTCATTACTACCAGGTGTTTATAAAGAAGTTGGTGAAGAGCTTCATGTTGACCCGACCCGTTTGGGTTCTTTGACTCTTTTTAGATCAATGGTTCAGGCTTCTTGTTTTCCTCTTGCTGCTTATTTGGCTGGCAAATATAACCGGACTCATATTATTGCTTCTGGTGCTTTTTTGTGGGCTTTTGCTACTTTTCTTGTTGGTTTCTCTCAATCATTTTTTCAGGTAAGTTAGTTAACTTTTTTGTTTTGATTATGGTTTCCGAACTTTTGGCCAACTAATCTAGGGGTTCACGGAACCCGATGGATGTTTGCCGTCTAGTGTAAATTTTCGTTAAAATTTTAGATTTCTCTAAAATGAACCGGGTCCTTAAATTTTGTGCCCCATAAATACATGCCTTGTTTAGTTAGCCCACTATTATGTGAAAAGAAGTATGTGCATATGATGACTTAGAGTCGTGGGTGTGCCCCTGGTTTGAGCCCTTTGACTTACAGACTCAATCCTTGTAAAACGCTCTCCTTTTTCCAATAGTTTGGTGCAGTCACTTTAGAGTTGTTTGCACGTGGCATAAATTGAACTTGAGACCCCGCACGTTAGTGATAATAGTTACAAGCTTTCTTCCACTAGGCCTGGGTGGTTTAGTTTTTAGTTGTTTAGGGGTTTTTTAAATTGTATTTAGTACAATCATTTTATTATTGTATTTGCTTCTATCAAGTGTTTGTCGGATCATTTGAAAAAAGTGATTTCAAGTGCATTTAGGAGCGGTTAGCATTTAGCATTTAAATTTGAAAGCTGTGTTTGGCAAGGAGCGTTTAGCTTTTATGTTATTTTACACTTTATGATCACTCATACAACTAGTTACCAATCACTTTTATAAAACAAAAAGCACTTGCTCAGAACTATGCTAACTTTTTTTTTGTTTTGTTTAACGAAGTACAACTAATGCTAACTGCTATGAGTAGTTTTGCACTTTTGCGGTTTTGCCAAACATACCGTGAGTGTTTTAGATGAGAATTTTTTTGATCTAATTCAAGTCTGAGATGAAATTAGAGCTTATTTGAATCCGAAGGTCACAGAATATATATGGAGTAACTATACATTTCGATTTGTATGTATTGATATCCTATTCCCTGAGTATTTGATGCTAAGGTAATTATAACATTGTAACAAGTTCTCAAAATTGAATGATTTGCTAAGGTAATTATAACATTAGTAAAGATACTATACTTGGCATTTGAATGACAAATGTGCAATCCATCTTAGTTTTATTGTAAATTCACATTGTTGTTACAATAATTAGCCATTCTGAGAAATTACAATGAAGATAAAACAATTTGAAAAATGCATGTGCAGAGTCAAGTATACTTTCAAATGAGTGCCGGTGTTTGACTTCTATAAGTCAGCATGCCGCATTTAACATGGATTGTATTTGAGTAAAATTATGACCAAGTTGGAAGTTTATAGTTTGCATTACACATAGTTTTATTTTTCAGATTGTTTCATGCTTTGTATTCTAGAATGATATTATATATATATATATATATATATATATATATATATATATATATATATATATATATATATTATATAAATAACCGAATTACAGCTTCCATTCAATACATATTTTTTATTTTCAGGTTGCAGTATCACGAGCTTTGAATGGTATCGGCCTTGCAATAGTTGGACCAGCCATCCAATCTTTAGTAGCGGATTCAACCACAAATGAAAACCGTGGTATGGCTTTCGGGTGGCTACAACTAACAAGTAACATTGGTTCAATCATTGGTGGACTCCTTTCATTATTATTATCATCAACCACATTTATGGGAATTCCCGGTTGGCGGGTCGCCTTTCATATAGTCGGAATCATCAGTATAATAGTCGGGATCTTGGTCCGTCTCTTTGCTGATGACCCACTTTTTTCTAGAAATAAGGAATCCGAAAACTTCACAAAGAGTCAGACTTTTTGGTCGGAAGTCAAAGATTTGATGAAAGAAGCAAAATCTGTTATGAAGATTCAGTCTTTTCAGATTATAGTTGCTCAGGGTGTGACCGGATCATTTCCGTGGTCTGCATTATCCTTTGCAGCGATGTGGTTGGAACTCACAGGGTTTTCTCATAAGGAAACTGCTTTCTTGATGACTTTATTTGTTATCGGGAGTTCGGTTGGCGGGTTATTTGGTGGACGGGTTGGTGATGTTTTGTCGAAGCGGTTGCCGAATTCCGGGAGGATTCTTTTGTCGCAAATTAGTTCGGGATCAGGTATTCCTTTAGGAGCGTTGCTTTTGATGGGTTTAAAGGATGATCCGTCGAGTTTGGTATCATATGCTGTAGTATTGTTTGTTACGGGTTTTTTCATTTCGTGGAACGGTCCGGCTACAAACAAGTATGCATTCTGAACCCTTTTTTTCATCATGTTTTAGGCAGAGGTGACAGATTTGACCCATTTATTGTGTTCTTATCTTAAATGAGTCATATTGATAAATTTTGCTAAAAAGAAAACGGTTGAAAATTTTTATACATAAAACAACCTAAATCACAAATAGTATTGTAATAATACTATTTGTGTAACGAAAGGGTCTTTGATCTTGGGGTATGTGAGTGGCCCATCGACCAAGAGGTTGTGGGTTTGTAGATGGACAAAAAACTATTTTAGGGTCAACTTAACCAGACCTAACCCGTTTTGGCCTATTTCAACATTGTGCCACCTCTATTTCTGATTAATCTGGCCTTCGCTTATGACATTTGTATTAACAGTGTGTCTACAGTCCTATTTTTGCAGAAATCGTTCCTGAAAAATCACGAACAAGCATTTATGCGTTAGACCGATCATTCGAGTCAGTACTAGCATCGTTTGCTCCACCAGTTGTCGGGATATTAGCCCAACATGTTTACGGTTACAAACCCATTGAAAAAGGTTCAGAAACTATTGCAACGGACCGAGCTAACGCCAGATCATTGGCTAAAGCACTTTATCTTTCAATTTGGGTTCCATTTACGTTGTGTTGCCTCATCTACTCCTTTTTGTATAAAACATACCCAAGAGACCGAGAGCGGGCCCGAATGGAAGCTCTTGTGGAAGCCGAGATGGAAACTTTGGAAGAACAAAACCCAAAGAACAGGTCCGATTATGATGATGATGATAGGATGAGTATTGAGATGGAGTATGACGTTGGAGATGAAAGTGATGAAAAGACATTGCTTTATAGACAGTTAACATTTGCAGATATGGTGGTGTGACTGTTGAAAGAAGACCACCATGGATCGATTACTTTTAACGGGTTTCAGATACAGTTGGTTACATGGCTCTAACCCATGTAATATCAGAGTTTATAGTTCATAGTTCCCCAATGTTAGGAAATGCATAAACAGTTGTACAGAAAAGAGTTTTGGGATGCATACCACAGTTTTTGGTACATTTTCTCCACAGTTATGGCTAAAAGGTTTGATTTTAAAGTGAATTTTTTTTAGTTTAAGCTGATGTACATTTTCTGTTAAAAAAAAAACATATGTGGTTTATGTACCAATTGATTATGAATGGGTTAATTCTAGTTATGTTTTAACTCTAACGGTCACACAAGTAAAGTAGAAACTCGCTAACTGAGTCGAAAGGTGTGTTATGAACGACTTTTAGAGTTGACATTTGAGATGCACATGTGACCTATACAGGTATCCCACCTTATTCAACCGAAATCCTTTGGCATAAGTAGAGTCAAGATGAGGTTTCGGTTCAGTTTTTGATTTCCTATTCTCATATTTCAACTTTCGAAGTGTATCTCACATTGGGTTATAACAATCATTCCGAATGGTTTGGTTCGAATGGTATCTCATTCACCGATAATTGTTCGTTATTTGTTTGTTAAACTTGCATTTTACCTCGTAAATACTTTATCTTATATGACCACCAACAAATGACATTATTTTCTTCACTTTTTTGTGATCTTCAACACATTTAGTCTAAGTAGTCACCAAAATCATAAACATTGTTTTTAAATTCATTCATTAAAAAGCTTTTAACTTTTTAAGCCTTTCAATCATCACTGAAAGCTCATTTTACATTGATAATGCATCAGATATTTAAAATATACAACTGATAGTTTTCTTACATTTTACATAAATTATTTTTTTTGTAAACTATTCATGTACAACATGATATACAACCATCGCGAAAATGTTATTTAATCAGGCAATTCGAGCATGTTCATTCGGGCTTTCGGGCAGACATCATAATAAATCGTCCGTTTCTAATACAGGTGTAATCTACCAGTCCACAAGTTGTGAACAGCTCTCTTAGTTCACGTTCAGATAGGTAAATGTTGCTCCCTGAAAACTGTGCGATATTCTACAAGTACAAAACAATGCAATCTTATCACATTCTATTTTTGTTGTTTCATTATGCAAATTAGAAGGTTGCAAGACGGGTTGGCTGGGTAATGGATGTGTTTTCAACACGGGTCAGGTAAGACTCAGTTGACTCGAATTTTTATTTTTTTTAATAATTAACTAATGCATTAGATTATGATTACCAAAACAATATTATTACTAGTACCATTTTAGTATAAATCTTAGAATTAAATGATTTAGCATGTATCAAGTGAATGCATACCTGGCGTATAGGCGATAAAAAGGGGATAAATGAGTAAATGCCATCTACTATGTAAGTGGTGGCAACAAAAACTCCTCCAGGTCGAAGAATTCGACTTATTTCAGCTACCTGTTACACCACACCGCATAGCTTTTTATGTCAGATAAAAATAAGAATTACCCAAGCCAAAATTATAAAAGTAAAACCAACAAAGGTAGCGAAATACTTCATTCCTCAATTATATTCGTTAAAAAACTTTCCCTAAGAGGCCTAACAGCACAAACGGATAAATCAGTGCTTAAACTATATATAGTTTGATGCTCGGTTTAAAAAACTAATTAAATATCGATGAAATGTCTGCGATGTCCTTAGTTAAAACAAATGAGAGGGTCTTCTGGGCGAACATCACTATCATAGGTTTTTCTAACTATTTCAACAGGCACATGATTGTGAAAACTTCCAAAAATTATTTTCCTGGACAACTTATGTATTTTGATACTTTAAAAGATTTAAATTATGAATATAATTTTGTACAGGTCTGGTCAAGTCGGCCCACAAACACAATTTAGGACATTGTAACTAGTAAGCATTTTCAACTTTGGATACTTACGCCAGCAGATGGTGAAGGCCAACAGTGAAGAGCTGCACCAGCATGCACAGCATCTATAGAACTTGAAGCAAATGGTAGTTGTGCAATATCAGCTCTAACCAAGATCAAATTCCTAAAAAATACAGTCTCACCATCAGAACTCAATCTCAAATGACAAAGACAATTTGCTTGTAAATTCAGAGTAATACGAGGAAATCAGTTACATACTCTTCAGATATGTTTTCCTCCTGTTTGATGTAGTCATAAGATTGCTTTAACATACTTTCTGAAAAATCCAGTGCAACAACAAGAGAAAATAGTCCACTTTTTGCAAAAAGCCTCGTGAACATCCCACTACCACAACTAGCATCAATAATGGTTCCACCGATGACCGGCTTAAGATAATCTCTCATCATTTCAAACTGTAGAAAACATTATAACAATACAATTTATTAATTTTTATATATACTTCATATAGTCAAAACTTCTGAAAACAAATGTACACATAGAAACCAATACATAGTCAGTTTAGATAGAAGTGGTAAAAATGGGTGGGCAGGGTCAGATTGGCCCGAAAGACTGCCCAAAACATATGTTTACGAAGATTATACTATCGTCTTATTGATAATATAATTATTTGAATTAACAATAATTTAGGTGTTATGTGCATTAAAAACAATTTGGGAGACTTCAACCCGTTTCCTTTCAAGCTAATGTTTGGTTTTGCCCATTTGACCCAGTACTGATAAAACATAACCCGACTCGACCCATTCATAAGTAAATGTGTCGAAACTGCGACCTCTCGTAAATGTTAAAGGCATATACCTCTCTTTCTGGGCCCGGAAAACCACCCCATATTGAAAAAGCCTGTCGCCAGCCCCTCTCATACAGGAATGATACTAGAGGCAACCTATATCAGCAAACACAACAAGTTCTCAATCACATTAGGATACATAGAATTAATTGGATATGCTTTCACTCAGTTAAATATATGAACGATGTTTACAGAAGATACCTGAAAATCTCAGAAGAAGCAGGCCTGGATTCGCCATATTTCTTGGAGGCACTAGCTACTGTTAAATCAAGATGATTTTCATTACCACTGTAGACTTTTTTACAGATGCCACATTTCAAAATAGACCGAGGCGTAGAATCACTGCAGTAAAAACATTAAATTTAGAATGTAAGATATACAGGCGGTTGAAAAAAGCAGATAATCATGTCAACTAACTTAAAAAGCAGAACTTACACCGAGAAAACTGGATCACCATTCCATATTAACGGGTCATAACAGATGGGGCAAGCTAGTGTTTTCTTCTTTGCCTCGTTTTCATTCAAATCAGCTCCCTGCGTACAAAGTACACAAGTTTGAAAATGAGACCTGCTTTTTTTTTTTTTTTTTTTTTTTTTTTCAAATTCTATCATTTCTAAAGCAAGTGTGGTGATTGTCAGCTAGCATATGAAACAACCACGAAAAGCCACTAATGGTCATGTCAGCGAAGCGATTTGAAGTAAAATGTTAATGATGTATGGAAACTATTATTGTTTTCAAAGTGTCAAACTTATTTTACACCATCACTGCTCGTAGGCTAGGCTCCGGCCGTAGCTGGGTACACCATCACTTATGTTCTAAACATTACAGAGGTAAAAATACTACGATAAGTGCAACATGAGTGCACGTTAACTTCAAATCAAGACCCTTAGTGCTCTCAATCTCATCACTTAGTTTCATATATGTATCAACGTATCTCATAAATCATCTAACGTTGTCAAGCAACATTACACTTTGAGGTTATTTTTAAAGTTACATAGACATCATATGAAAGAGATAAAGCTACAAAACTGCTAGTAATAATAGTCATCACCACATAACTTGTACTGTAACATTTATGTTTGGCGAAATTAGCTCGAGCTCGAGTTTGAGCTTGAGCTTGTATCATAACCTGAAAGCTGGAGTTTATATTTCCATAGAGGTGTTTGGCGAATTAGTTGAAGCTGAGCTTATTATTGTAAAATGACATAAAAATACATCAAATTAAACTCACGTATACATCAAGCTTATGCGCGTTCATCTTTTATATTTTGAAGGGTATTTAAGGTAATTTGACTAACTGTAAGCTCTACTCCTTTCTAAAAGCTCATTTCAATTAGCTTGAGCTTATAAAAACTTCCATAACCTTGTGTGACAAACAAAACTTATTTTATAAACAAGCTTATTTTAAAAGCTCAAGCTTTTATACGCATCAATAAGCTTGTTCCCAAACACACCATTAAAACTCGTATATAGTAAGGGTATGTTTGGCGAAATGGGCTGAAGCTAGTTGGAACTTATATTATATGCCGAAAGCTAGAGCTTATATTTTTATAAAGTTGTTTGGCGAATTAGTTGGAGCTGGAGCTTATTAATGTAAAAAATCGCATAAAAATAGATTAAATTAAATTCAGATATATTTCGAGGTTTTACGTAATAATCCAATATATTCTGAAGGGTATTTTTAGTAATTTGACTACCTATAAGCCCTCATAAAAGCTTCCATAAGCATGTGTAACAAACTAATCCCATTTTATAAGCAGGGACGGATGTAGAAGGTTAATATGGGGGGGCATGTGCCCCCACGGCTTGTTGAAAAAATTGAGATTTTAGTGTAATTTTTTTTTTTTTTTTTTTTTTTTTTTTTAATTTTAACCTTTTTTCAAAAGTGCCCCAACTCAAAACTCAAATTGCCCCCACTCACATACTAAAACACAACATTCAACACTTTAAAACCTTATAAATCATTGATCTCTATGTAAGAATACTCGATTTATCATTTCCATTCTAGTTTTTTCTTCCGCATTTTTTTACTATTGTCGAAAAAAAAAAAAATTGCCCCCTATATGCTATTTTCCTGGTTCCGTCACTGGTTTATAAGCTAGCTTATTTTAAAAGCTTAAGCCCCATAAGCCCCTGTAAGCCCTTATAAGCCTCACGCCCAACACAGCCTATATAAGCTCTTTCAGATAAGCTCCTCCCCCACAACTTCTATAAGACACCTTATATGTCACAAAATAGCTCAAAAACAGCTTATTTTATCTTGATAATGCAATAAGCCAATAAGCAGTTTATTCAAAACTGCTTATTTCACAGTTCAATAAGCAAATAAGAATCCATACCGGTGCGGATTCCACAGTGGCGATTGAAGACGACGCGCGTATTTTGGCGCCAAATTCGCGGTAAAAAGACGGAGTCACCACCATATTATTATTAACTGATAGTAAAAACGGTTTAAATGCTGACGTGGACCTACTCGCTAACGCTAAACTGCCAGCTGTCACCGTCGCCATGGTCCGTCGTATATTTAGAAACAAATAAATAATAAAGGATAATAATAATAAAAATATATTTGTAAATAAATAGATTGTTACACAAAAATAGTAGTAAAGTAGCATTTTTGTTTAAATTGTTATTATTACCGGGGAATAATTGGGTGAAAGGTTAGTTTTTGTGAGCTCGACTCGGTATCGTTTTGGCTCGATTTGGTTAGACGAGGAGAGAGTCGAGTTGAGGTGTGTCGAGGTGCATTTTATAGAAGAGGGATTGATGATTAGCTTAGTTAGAGTTGTGTACGAGTTAATTTAACTTATGGTTAGAGTGCCTGATGCAGCGCATTCATGGTATGTTATATGGTTATTTTTGCACCTATGACTCAGTTGGTGTTGTATGTGCAAATGTCATCCCTACCATTTGTGTGTGTGTGTGTGAGGTATCTATACTACTTATAATGGAGGAATGACTATCTCTCCAAAAAATTTAGATGCACACAAAATGATGCATGGTTTACAACACTTTAAAGCAAGCAATTTTCATAATTACAACCAAAGCATTGTGTACAACAAAAACTAGCATGATTCGAAATTCAGACCACTTTCCTTAGAATTTTACATTAATAGCATTAAAAACACCCCAACACCTAATATTATAATCAATTAAACACAATGTACAACCCTCATTCTACATTAATAGCATTAAAAACATATCATACACCCAATATTACAATCATTTATACACAATGTACAACCCTCCATCTTAACCTAAACGTAAACCTGTGACCAAGACTCGACTCAATAAAACTCGACTCGATACATAAAGCTGTGACCAAGCAAATTTAGGTGTCGGAATGACATCCCGTGATATTTTTATTAATTCCATTGAAAAATTTTATTTCAGGGTACCCGCCGCTGCAATGTGCATGTACCCTGCTAGTTTTTGATGATGTGTTATAGAAATTTTAGTTTGGAGGGTATTATGTTATACTAGTGTTATAAGGTAGATGTTGAGGTGGCTGTGATTAACATGTTATAGGGTATCAACTACACCCACCTCTCTTACTTTAGGTTGACGATATATAAATCGAGTAGGTTTTGAGTCAAGAAGTCAAGCTAAAACTGATTAAAGTAATCTATTAAGTCGAGATTGAGTATAAAAGCATTTGACTCATAAAGCTTGTGAGTCTTGTAGATAAATTCAAATCGGCTCAGGTCTATTAATGTTAGATTTTTATACATATAATCAAGTGACTCAAGCATAAACTTGAAAGTATTACCATTTACTATAGTTAGGTCAAGTTTAAATGAGAGCTTGATTGAACGAGCGTCGACTATAAATTGAGCTTAAACTTGACATATGTGGAGACGACTCAGTTGGCTTATACACTGGTGTCCACATATGTCAAAATATTATGTTGAAATATCATTAGTTAAGATTGACATATTTCTACACGACACACAAATAAAAGAAAAACCTAATGATTCGACCCTACGAAAGGTTTTACAAGCCTTATGAATTGAAATATCATAATGTCAAGATAATGGATTTTAACAAAAAGATTAATATCCAAACATGATGTTTTGGTTCATTAAATTATTTCTTTGGATGTATTGATTAATTTAGGATAATGAAAATTATAACTAATCTACTAATGTTTTAATGTATTTATTAACAAGTTATGCTTTAATCTAAAGTGTGTTCATTGCCATACGCAAGTGATGTACGAAAATGCTTATGGCATGGGGACTAGGAGAGGAGACAAAAACACTACTTTATGCCAAAACGCAATATATATGTGTACATGTTTTCATGAAAAAAAAAACATACTAAAACAAATGTACATTTAGGTTTCTTTAGTCTAAAGAATTACAACCATATTAAATAATTCTTACATGACATCTAAAATGTAATACTTTAACGTTGTTACTATGTACTTTTTGTTATCTGTACTTGTTGATTTGAAGTAAATAATTGTGAATTTTGTAAGAGTATTGTTAGAGGTATTTCTATAGTCAGTAGCACTCTCTTAAGTTATGTAGTATTATTTATGAAAAGAGAAAGACAATTTTTTATTATGTTTTTTCTATCTTTTAATATTTTTAACTTATCAAATTTTATATTTTATATTCGGTACTTTCACATTTGTAGTTTTATAAACAAAAACTAAATAAAAAATATGAAAAAAAAGAAAAGAAAAAAGAAAGTAATGTGCCATTATCCATTTAGGAGGTATGTATAACCTAAGTCTTTTCTGTTTCTTATCATTACTTTCATTTTTCATAATTTTCAGGTTTCAGCTACTTTAAAACGCTACCAGATGTATTCTCTTACTTTGAAAAGCGTTATTATTTTCTTGCAAAACTCACATCTAAAATCAACTATGAAAGCTAAATAGATCTCTCTAATGTTTAATTCTCGCACGCGACAAACTAAAGAAAAATGAAACAATCATTTGAGGACTTATGTAGTTGTGTTAGGCAAACTGTTATCGCATTTTGCAAGCTTTAAGCATGTTATGTCAGACTTTCTTAAAAGATTTTAATGTTGTGGACGTGTACCTGCAAGTTTAAACCACATAATGTACGATCGCTATCGTTTTTTCGATCTTCTTTCATTATCACAAAAGAAAGTTATAAGCAATTATTGTGCATCATAAAAAGTACTATTCATAAGTCATTATAATACATGTTTTGATTGAACAGCACCTGAACCTACCTTAACATGCAATTTGATTTTCACAAAGCTAAAGTAATATGCATAAGTCATTAACTCATGGTCCATATAACATGCTCTGATTGAACAACACCTGAACCTACTTAACAATTTGATTTCACAAAGCTTTAGAATTGATAATTAGGTCATTATGATGGAATTTGAAACAAAAGAAAATGACAAAGTAACCAATTTTACAAAAATCGTTCACCAAAACACTCAATTTTTATCCAAAATGCTATTATACCCATAAAACCAGGTCCTGCTACAATTTACGAATTTTATAAAAAATCACAGTGTTGAAAATTGACAAGGTTCATCTTACTAGCTTTTTTAAAAAATCGCAAGATAAACTTTGCTAGTTTTCAACCTTGCTAGTGTTCTGAAAAAAAATCGATGAAGAAGAAGAATGAAACTAGCAAGGTTATCTTGCTAATTTTGCTCAAAAAAATCGCAAGATTAAGAGTGCGTTTAGTTGGTGAAAAATATCCCATTTTTTTAGGAAATTTTTCATATGAAAAAGGAAAAAACTGAAAATCCTGTTTAGTTACACTTTTTTTTCAAAAATTTTCAAAACGAATGAAATTCTCATTTTATGAATTTTAACTAAGAAATTGAAAAACCCATTTTACCATTCTTACTTTTATCTTTCTCATTTTTTTCTCAATAAAAAAAAAAAAAAAAAAAAAAAAAAAAAAAACACGATCTCATTTTTTTCTCTTATGTCATCCTTCACCGCCAACTGTCGCTGCCACCATCGCAATCCGAGGTAATCTTTTTATCATTTAAAAAAAAAGAAAAATATAACTCCAACTAAACGAGTTTTCAAAATTCTTAACTCTTCTTTAAAGATGAAAAACTATTCATAAAAGGTTGACCTTGCTAGTTAACCTTGCGCTTTTTTAGAAAAACTAGTAAGATTTGACTAGGAAGGTAAATTTTATGAAATTTAAAAAAAAAAAAAAAAAAAATCGCAAATGTAATTGAACTTTGCTAGTTTCACGCGTAAAATGTTTTATTTTATTTTATTTTATTTATTTATTTATTTTATAAAATTGAATATTTGGTGAAAACTGATTACGTAACTAATTTTTTGTGAAATATGCCGGCAGGTCTTGTTTAAATACTACTTTTTCCTACAATTATGCTACATCTCCACTAAACACAAATTAGGTTTGATGCTCTTTATACATAATTGAGATTAGGACCACATCAACAAACACCAAGTTAATTTATAAGCTTTTAAACATGATTTTCTATCTTCTTCTTTTGATTCGTGCAAATAGATGATTCAAACGTAAGTCTCGGCTTTCAAATAATATATTAGAAAAGTTCGACCCAACAACCTTCAATATAAAAAATGACATAATTACAAGACCAAAAAAATACAAGAATATAGTAATACACTGATTATCTAGTTCTACCTAATGAAACATCATTAAGAAATTTGCTTTTGGGAATCCAAGACTATAATGTACTTTAATGACGAAATTAGAAAGACTTTTAGGAACCTAATTGCATATAGGACATGCCTTAAATGGAAAAATGCCTATAAGTAAAAAAAACTTGAGTTACCTTCACCCTTCAATAGGTAGGGCATATTGTACTTTTCATTTGGCATAGACAATAATCATTAAAAGACCTTATTACACTTGTAAACTAAAAAAAGTTGCATATAAACTTGAACTATATGAATCATATATGTTTAATGTTATGTGTACTTAAATGCAAGTGATGTTTTTAAGTGGAGGTGCCGTGCGACAGCACCTATTGCACACCCATCCGAGACTCTTCTGTGATGGATCACCGAAGGTAATGCCGTTACACGCAAAATATCAGAGGAGTGACCTTCAGTCACACGTTCTGTGTGGAAGGTGATGGATCACCGGTGGTAATGCCACTACGCGCGAAAGACCATAGCAGTCACCTTCAGCCTCACACTAAAGGTGCAGTGTTTGAACTTGTTTGGTGGTGCAGACCACCTAATGAAAAACAAAAATTTATGAGTATGTGTAAGGTATATTGTGGGGTATGTGCATATTTTTATAATTTTTTGTTTGTTGGTGACCATAACACCGGTTTGGTGATGAGTTTGGTAGTGTGGTGATGTAATATTGACGTAATCGTGGCGGGTATAGTGACAATATAACCAAGTCTCACGTTGGCTGTATTTGGCAAGGGCTTATAGGGGCTTGGACTTTTAAAATAAGTCTGCTAATAAAATAAGTCTCGTTTGTCATGAGCCTTATGAAAGAGCTTATAAAATAATTCGGCTAAAAACTTTAGTCCCACAAAATAGGCTAAAAACTTTAGTCCGGGGCTTTTGAAGAATAAATTACTTATTTACCCACAAAAATATCTAACATATATAAAAACTCATTTAATTATGTATATTTTTAGTAATTTTGCAAAGATAAAACCTCAACCCCAGTCTATTTGCCAAATAAGTTTATAAAAGTACAAATTTTAATTTCGGCTTGTAATATAAGTCCCAGCCACAGCCCATTTCGCCAAACATACGCGTTGTCTCTAAGAAATGAGCCCAAAAGATAACATATCCTTCTTGTTACATGTGTCATGCATAGTACCTTTGTTTGTGATCAAAGTCTCGCTAAAACGGCCCCGGACTATTGGAAAATGGTGATGAACGTGGACAAGTACTCCGTAACTACCTAGTACATGTCACTGTTCAAACTTTTTGCAACATTATAATGTGATAAGAGTCAAGATAAGACGAAGTTCCATCATGTTGGTGGTTTGGGTACGTTTAGTAGTGATGAAAGTACTGGCATAGTTCAGGACTGCCGAGTTTGATGTCACTGCTACTTGAAGGATCTGAACCATTAACAACTGATAAGCCGTTTAAAAAAAATAGTAATGAAAATGTATCCAAATTTAAGAAGTTACGATTGGAGCTCTTGAGAGGATATTACAAGAGTCGATATAAAGAGTCGGATTGTGAAGAAGGTTGTCTTGCGATAACTTATGTTATGTTCGAGCTTATATGGAATGCATGTGAGTTAGTCGATTCTAACTGTTGAAGCTGAAACCAAACATAAACTCATAGACCCAAAGAGTAGCTCTTAAACTATATTCTAAATGCATGTCAATAAAACTAGCTTAAAGTTCGAAAAGCCAATATATACTTGTTCTAAAACATACTTGATGTCGCATTAATCTTATCAAAATGTTTTAATTGTTGAAAAACTTTGATCCGTGTCTCTATCGATGCCTACTAACATGTCCGCAAGGACTAAGCCCCATATAATAAGTACTTATTTTATTGACATTTAACTAGTAAAGAGTTGAGATTGAATCCATTATTATTTTTGTCTTTGACCGCTTAACTGAACGTTTATGGCAAAAAAGTGATACTATTAGTCAATACCTTAATCACGATTGTCACTTTATCTTTGAAAATATACTATTTCGTCTAGTTTCCAAAACACAAAAGTTGGTTGTTGAACTTTGAAATGACCTAAAAGTCAATGGTTAGTTTTTATTCAATTACTTTTTATTAATTGAAATGTTTTTAAATTAAAAGTGGTGGGAATCTACGTTGGAGTTAGGGGATACGTAACAAAGGGGATAATGCTTGATCTAACAACTAACTTTATCCTCACGTTAGGTATCCTATAAGTTTTCCTTTAGATTTTTGAATATCAATTCCTATAGTTGTTGACAAAATGCACAATAAATATTAACTATTAAAAACATCAACGTTACGGATTGAAATAGCAATAATAAAACTAACATGCCTACAATAATCGCGTTTAAAGTACAATTAATTTGAGTTACGAAACAATTGCTCACAAACAAGTATGCTATCTTGGTAACCACTTGATCCATTCCGTATTCGTTGTAAGGCAGGAGGGAGTGAATAATAAGCCAAAGAAAAATTTGGTGTTCGGTTTAGGCAAAGTATACCGCCGCTCACCTTTTGTCTTGCGGCTACTAAAGAAAAAAGATATGGAAAGAAAAAATTTGGTGTTTGGTGTAGGCAAATTTGGTGATCTTTAGTAAAATGCAAGGGAAAAAAAACAGTTAATGTGAACTCCTGACCAAAAAAAAAATAATACGTAGTAATAATAATAGTGTGACAATTGCATTCTTGTTGAACATATGACCAAGTGAATAGTGTCAAGTTAGTTTTATGGGATAAAAGTTTTTTTGTATATCATTACTTACCAGTAAAACAAAATTGAAAACATTTCTGCAATAATGCTTGAGCGTATCTCTTTTTGTAGTCACGGTGTTCGTAATATTCAGGACCGTGTCATGAATTTCAGTGACCTCGTAACATCACCATAAAGAGGTCTTTAAACATACACATAAAATATATATGTATCAATAGTGCGTGAACTAATTAAACTTACGCCTCATACTATATATATACTCGTATATAGAATAAAAACGCATGAAATTTTGTGGCCTATATTAAGCGGTGACCCTTTGCAATAATACCGCTTGCACTCTCTTAAAGAAGGTCCTGATAATGTTTGACCTTCTAATCGAATTTCCATTAGCATCTCCAATGTTGTCACTATAATTTAGCACTAGAATAGTGCAAAACTAGCATCTTATTAAAATATACTTGCACTAAATAACTTTTGGTCCAATGTATACACTATATATTTGCACTAAATGTAATTTCAAACTGTCAAAATACATAGAAATGCAATAAATTAAAAAATTAAATTAAGCAAAATATATAAATATTGAGTTCATTTTAACGGCATTGATGAGAAACGCACGAATATATATTTTATATCGATTAGTTTTAGTTATTTGTATTATAAATTACAAATTAGTTAAATAAAAGAGTCTGTAAATAAATAAATAGTGTTTAGTGCAATGAATAGTATTGCACTAAATTTTGTATTTTATGCTTGTTTACTATTTATCGCACTAAAATAGTGTGATATTTAGTGTTAACATTGAAGAACATTTTTTATACATTTTGCATTTTCTTAGTACGAAAAGTATATTTGATGCTAACATTGGAGATGACCTGATTCAAATACACTTGTTACTCGTTGCTCGATGATGAGATTTTTCTTTATACAAACCAAGTGCCAATGGCTTGAATAATGTTATCGACAATATATCCATAAATTCAGAAAACAAATTTCTGAAATTCTGAGTTGTACTTGTACCATTAGTCCATTATTCTCTGTAAAAATTGGACTTTAAGGCCACATTAAACAATTCAAATACAAATCTGGCAAAGGCACGTGCCACTCTAATGAGCTGCACATGCTTCCCCCATAAGCCTCATTAGTGGCGGATTAATATTCAAATTAGCTTCATATTATGGAAAGAGATTAGATCATTTGCTAGTTTCATTTCTGGTCCATCAAATAGATAATTTCCACACTTGGTCCATCAATGTAAGTTTGTGTCATTACTTATGTATGATATGATTTAAGACAAATAAAAAGATACTGCAATATTCTCTTTAGAGATAAAAATGTTTAGTTGGCCTAAAAAAACGCAACATGTGTCAAAATCTGAATGTTGTAATACGAGGAATGTAATATCGTCTATGTATCCGTTATCAAATTCATTAGACGTAAACGTTAGCATTTACACTTTTGATAAAGTTTATGGTGAACTTTAGGTGAGCGCGACATTAAAAGCAACATCATTCAGATATATAACGACGCCCCTTTGACACCAAAATGACTTCGACAGGGGAGTATATGACATTTAGTAACATCATGAGACTGAGGCTATGACTTTATGATATTTGGTGCTTTAAGATTAATGGGCGTGACCATATCTAATATAAAAATACTACAATGTTATCTAGAAAAGAAAATTGATTATTGTGTTTCAATGTACATAAAAAACAAAAGTATAACATGTGTCAAAATCCAATAATGTAAAGTTACACTTTTTGATGATGTTCATAGTCACTGAAGCTTTAGGTACGATGAAATAAAAAATTATTGTCATCCACACAACATCAACACGAAACTAAAAGCATACTTGTTAAGATAACAATTCTCCTCAACATCGAAATAATTTCAAAAGGTATGTAGGGTGGCATTCAATGTATCATGACACTGAAGCTACGACTCACAATCAGTGCTCTAAAAGCAATGAGTGTGGTGACATCCAGAAATAATTTCAAAAAGCATTATTGGTCGATTTGTACGTTAGATCGGACCGACCAAAATAAGAAAAAAGTTAGGACCGAGATTGGATCACCGGTCCTTCGGTTCGGTCGTTCTGGTCGATTGTCTCAATCCGGTCAGTTTTGAGGTCGGCGATGCTCAACCCCACATCTAATGATACCATGTGCTCTAACTAACTTGTATCAATTACAGAACAAAGTATAATTTCAATTTCTTAAAAAACACAAAAACTTAAAGGACCAAAACACCAAAATCTCAAACACCTTAATGACTTAATTAGATAAGCAATTAGTGAATTAAAACAAACAAATTCACTCACTCCTCACACTCACACTGCTACTTTCTAATCGTACCTCCCAACTTCCAAAACCCCCCACCCCCATATATATAAAACGACGTCGTGGTGGTATTAAAACAGAATCAGATCCTTCCTTCGTTTCAAATTTTTTACTTGAAAGAAAGAAGAACAATCTCGAAACTAATTTATTTAAAAAAATAAAAAAATGTCGAAAAACACACCGGTGAGAAAGCCTCAAAACTCAACGGCAGATCTGTTGACTTGGCCGGAAAATTCCGCCGGAGATTCTCCGGCGACTGTTCGTTCTTCAGCTCGCTCTCATCAGGTATTACTCTATTTCATTATTATTATTATTGAGTTTGATATTTTAAAAATGATGTGTTATTTGTTTAATTTAAGCTAGTTTTTATTTATTTATTTATTTATTTATTTTTAATATATGTATAAATCAGGTCAAACTAAGTCAAACTTTTTTCGATTTTGTAATGATTTGTGAATATATGAACTACAGCTAGTTTTTATCAAATTTTGTTTATTAAGCTTAAATTATAGATAGTGTTTTATTTATTTATTTATTTTTATAATAAGGTATATATAAATCAGGTCAAATTGTTTGAATGTGATGATTATTGAGTTTAATTATGTTATAATTTATGAATGAATGAAATAGTAGCTAGTTTTTATATATAAGGTATATATAAATCTGGTCAAACTAAGTCAAACTTGTTTCGAATTATTGAATTAGGTCAATTTTGTTTACCGAGTTTAGTTTTGTTAATAATGAATAATTAGGTCAAAATTACGTCAATTTTTTTGAATTTGATGATTGTTAAGTTTAATTTTGAAATTATGTACGTAGTATTTATTGAAATACGGATACTTTTATTTTATTTTATAAATCAGGTCAAGTTAAGTCAAGGTTTTAATTTCATGATTTTAAGTTCAATTTTTATATAATTTTGAAGTAATTTGTGATTGAATGAATTATAGCTAATTCTCGTTAGGTTAAGTCAAATTAGGTCGAAGTTTTTCCATGTCATGTTTCTTAGTTTAAATTTTTAAATGATCTTGTTTTTATCAGATTAGGTCAAATTTGTTAAAGTTTATTTTTGAGATTATTTGTCGTTCAGCTCGTTTTCATCGGATTAGGTCAGATTTTGTTTTGATTATATGATTTGTTAGTATATTCAAATGATTTGAGTTTTGGTGATTACGTTTAATCTGAAATGATTTGTGCTTTGATTAATTAACAGCTAATTTTTACCGGATTAAGTTAAATTTCGTTTCGGTATTATTATTGTTCGATTTGATATCGAGTTTATTCTGGTTAAGTGTAATTTGAAATTATTTGTGACAGCCATCGGACGGAATCAGTAAAGTTGTGTTTGGAGGTCAGGTTACTGATGAAGAAGTCGAGAGTTTGAACAAAAGGTACAAGATATCTGCTTGTTTAATCCTTAACTTATGTTAATGTCGCTTAAACTGAAAATTGTTTATTGTTGATGACTTTACATGTTTGTGATTAATCTGGAGATGCAATTATAGTTATGTTATCAGTGTTTGCGATTTTTTTTACGTTTAATAGCTGCTGAGATCTGATATGAAAGGATTAGTTGTAGATCTAAGTTGTTCTTACTGTTAACTACGTGTTAATAGGCATCGGTAATAAAACAAATTGGTCACAATGTCGTGTTTCTAGGATTTGAGGTTATGGCTGGTCAATATAATACGTAAATATCATGCAGCCTGTTACTTTGTTTAAATGCTTAATGCTAGGGGAAATGTTTTTTTGACGATTAAGGTGCCTATGTCTTTAGTTAATGATGATACTTTTCGAAGTTTTTTTCCGTCATCAAGGTTTCTCATTTGATACTAACTGTGTATCCTATTTCTGGTAAAGGTGACGCCTATATCTGGTCAGGGGTTTTTTTTCTTTCTAGAAATGATTATAGGTCCCAGTTTTGCAACCTCTAGTATAAAATAACATAGTCGACACCAAAGTGGTTGATAATGGCATGGAGTCTTTTTTTTTAAAAGTTATTATCATTTAAGTATTATAAAACTATGGCGGGTCTGCTTTGGACATTTAGACGAAGATCTCCTTATTAATGTATCTTTAAGTGTTTTATGCTTTATCGAATGATTGTTTGAACTTTGACAACCGGCATCACCAAATGAAAAATGATCTGCAAGGATCTTTTGTGGAATTGGTATTTTTATATAAGTGTAGTATTCAAACCCTTTCCGGCCAGATATTTTGATGACCAAGACCAAGTCTTCACTATGTCCCATGCATGTTTAGGGGGTGTTTGGGATTGCTTATTGTAGATAGATTATGTGTTTTTGAAGCGGATAATCTGATAATCATCTGTTACAAAACGTGATTATGAAATATAGTGTTTGGATTTGATTATGCGGTTTTCTTATTTATTTAATGAAATGATATAGGCCCCAGTCTTGCAACCTCTAGTATAATATAACATAGTTGGCACCGAAGTGGTTGATAATGGCATTAAGGCTTCTTTTTAAAGTTATTATCATGTAAGTATTAAAAAGACTATGGCGTCACCACTTAGGTGCCATCATTTAAGTGTGGCATGCAAACCCTTTTCGACCAGATATTTTGATACTTTCTTGATGACCAAGACCAAGTCTTCACTATGTGTCTATGTCCCATGCATGTTTAGGGGGTGTTTGGGATTGCTTATTGAAAATAGATTATGTGTTTTTAATTAGCTGTTACAAAACGTGGTTCTGAAATATAGTGTTTGGATTTGATTATGCTGTTTAATATCGCAATAACCAGATAAGTGTTTGGCAAATCGGATTATCTAATTACTTGTTAAGTAAACTTACCAAAATGGACCTTCTTATTAATAAACTATTTTATTTTAGCATGTATGAATTTGTATTTTATTACTTATTAATAAACATGATTCTGTTTCTTCAATTGAATGCTTGATGCTAGGAGAGATATTTTTTGACTATTAAAGTGTCTATGTGTTTGGTTTGTGATAATACTTTTTGAAGTTTTTTTCCGTCATCAAGGTTTCTCATTTGATACTAACTGTGTATCTTATTTGTGGTAAGGGTGATGTCTGCTTTTTTTTCTTTAAAGAAATGATATAGGTCCCAGTCTTGCAACCTCTAGTATAAAATAACATAGTCGACACCAAAGTGGTTGATAATTGCATGAAGTCTTTTGTTTAAAGTTATTATCATTTAAGTATTATAAAAACTTTTGCTTTGGATATTTAGACGAAGATCTCTTTATTAATGTATCTTTAAGTGTTTTATGCTTTATCGAATGATTGTTTGAACTTTGACAACCGGCATCACCAAATGAAAAATGGTCTGCAAGGATCTTTTGTGGAATTGATGTTTTTATATAAGTGTGGCATGCAAACCCTTTTCTACCATATATTTTGATACTTTCTTGATGACCAAGACCAAGTCTTCACTATGTCCAATGCATGTTTAATGTTTAGTTGCATCTTTATAGGATTAAACTAGACCACCACTCAGAACCGGCTTGACCATAAGGCTATTAAAGCAAACGATTTAGGCCCCATATGTATATGCATATTTACGTTGAGGTGCATAATTAGTGTGAGATTTTCATGTTATTTATTTTTTATTATTTTTTTTTATAAATATCTAAAATGAGTTTACCACTCAAACTTTTACTATACAATTTAAAATTACAGCATTTTTCATATTAAAAAAGTTCACAACGTTCGTCTATATCTTCTCTTCTATCCATCATAGCTTTTATCTTAATTCTTTGCAAAATTCATATAAGTCACAAATCACAAAGATTTGTTTTTGAAATAATAATAGGATTCACTTGTGGTGATTTACCAACCTTTTCCTCGGCTCTCTCACTAAAATTTGCTAAAAAACATTTTCTATTAATTTAACTATCTGCATTTACTTTATCTTAGTTGCTTTTATAGGTTTATGAGCATTTGGAATTAGCTAATTATTGAATAATATTAACTCAAAAACAAGAAGCAAGTTGAAAATTGAGGTCTTTATTTGAGATCTTGCTTTATGCCTTGTAAAAGCGCCCTGCGGCACCACTCTTGCATAATGTTCCCAATTCTCACATTTCCACTTTATTAGTTTTGTTCATGCATTTGTCATTTGGTTATATTAATGTAACGTTGCATTGTGGAATGAACATCAGAAAAGAAAATTTCTTCAGATTTATATTCTGTTCCTTCCTTGTTTCTTGGGAGATTGACCATCTCAAATTGGTCTCTTATCATATTTTTTAAAATACTGATGTAATTTTGGACTTTTTCTTGGTTATTCCAGGAAACCTGTTTCAGGGTATAAGTTAAAGGAGATCACTGGCAGTGGCATATTTGCGGCTGGTGGAGAGAATAATGTGGAAGAATCAGATGCTGCAAACCCAACTCCAAATAGCAAAACTGGATTACGAATGTATCAGGTAACTTTCTACAGTCTAAAGCCCAAAATATTCCAGCCAATCCTTCAAAAAAGACATATTTCAGTTTTCAAATAATGAAAAATAATAAACTTTACAAAATTAGATCTGTTACGAATGTGTATGGTTATCATTCTTTCTGTCAAAATACCGTAGTGCATCTTTTATATTGTTTTGAACAACGCTGATTAGCTTTATTTATTTTTTCGTATCAGCAAACGGTTTCTGGGATCAGTCACATTTCGTTTGGGGAAGAAGAATCAGTATCTCCTAAAAAGGCGCTTTCTGTAGCTAAGCAGCGGGAGCTAAGTGGTACATTAGATAACGAGTCAGATGCAAAATTGAACAAGCAGTTTTCAAATGCAAAGAACAAGGAGCTCAGTGGAAATGACATATTTGCACCACCTCCCGAAATTAAACCTCGCCCATTGGGAGCTCGTGCATTGGCACTGAGAGAAAGTATAAGCATCGGTGAATCTCCACATGTAAGCATTTCTCTCATGCTTTACCTACATGCTTAAACATATTAGCAGTATAATGCACTATCAAAGAACACATGCTACATTGGCACATTACATGTTTCATTAATTTAATGTTTTGAATTAAAATACTTGGAGTAGAGGTGCAAGATGGGTGATTGGGCGGCTTAGGTAACAAGTCAAATGTGTCTGGTCCGAAACGGGGTGATTTAGTATGCTTTGGTCCATGTTTTACATTTTATTAAAAGTCAATGGTTACTTGTGATTACAAAAACAATCGTGTTACAGTAAAAATCTGTCTTTGAAGGAAACGATTTTAGGTTCTATACAAAAAGTTAACTTTGGACAGACTTCCAACTCACGCTCACCTTTTAGCATTAGTTTTTAATATTTGGTCCATAAAAGTAAATGGGTCAATACTGCCCTTCTGTAAGCGCAATCAGGTGGCCCGTATATCGAGGACCTTTTAAATACTTATACAAGATTAAAATGAAGGTTCTCCCTTTTTAAAAAAGATTAAAATGAATTATGATGTCTGTACGGCTTCTGTCTTGGCTCTTAAATAATCATTGCGATAACTGTTATTTCACCTAAAGTTTAAAACATTTATCTTACATAATGAGTTGTACTGTCAGATTAAGCATGTTACTCCCCGACATTACCTGTTTGATTTAAATGAGTTTGAACTTTGAAGTATAAGCCAGTTTGTGCCATGCTTTTGCACCCGATCACAACTACTTCTTTACTCTCCAACTAAAAGAAGATAAATACTGTTTCTTTATCATTATTTCACCAAGCTACATGACTGTTTCTTTACCATTATTTCAGCAAGCTACATAACTGTTTCTTTACCATTATTTCAACAAGTTTTTTATGTACCTAATTTGCAATTTGACGTAGAAAGTCTTATTATGTCTTATACTCTGCAACTACTTGTTAAGAAGGACCTTAAAGATACCAACTATCCTAGTTTGTTTCACTCTCTTAGTGTGACAATCTCAATCTAGGACTTGTTTTATTTCGAACGAGTCAAATCCAAAATTAGTTGTTTAAACTCAAATTTTCGGATTAGTATTGTGATATATCATCTGATAATCATAGTTAACAGATTAATGTAATCATAATTAACAAATTAGTTATTTATACAAAATTATTCGCTGGCCTACCAATCTCTGTCTGGTCCATTTCTTGTGGTCCTGGGAAATGGGTCAAATCTGAATTCACCATTTTTCTATTTTCTTGTTTCTGTGTTATGGTTCCCATCTTAATTGTTGGTGGTCACATTTTTGCATCACGTATGTCATGTGGGATTTCGGACCAATTTTAAATGATACATTTATCTTTTAACCTACATTTCTCAGACAAATGGCGAAGAACCCATCAAGACAGCAAAGAAGATCCCAAGCCAGAAGTTCACAGAACTTTCCGGAAACAATATTTTCAAAGGTGACGAACCTCCACCATCATCAGAAAAGTCATTGAGCTCTGCAAAGCTTCGTGAAATGAGTGGAAGTAACATCTTTGCTGACGGGAAAGCAGAATCTAGAGACTATCTAGGCGGCGTTCGCAAGCCACCAGGCGGCGAGAGTAGCATTGCATTGGTGTAGGTTCTAACTCATTTGTTTTTACAACATTATTATTTCGGAGTCGTTTTTCTTGTTCATGTGGCTGGTACTTGCCAATGACATTCATATGGATTTGAGTACCGTGGGTTTGTGGCTCTTGTTTATCATTTGTTTCATGAAGAGTATATGATAGTGTATGGACTAATGGTGTGCTGCTACTTTTCGCTGATTAGGTTGGTTATGTTAATAATTATGTGTCTCCCGTAATTAACTGCTTGATATCGAGTCGAGTGTTTGTTTCTTTCTGGTCGGTAGTCGGTACAACAATGTTTGTGGAACATTTGATAAACTACATTGCTGTTTTATAACATGAGTAAATTTGTATGGATCAAACTATATTGGCTGATGTGAAAATTTGTTGCTTATTATAACTTCTAATCCTATCTTTTACCTTTTATCATTTTTTTAATCCAACAATATATCTGCTATATTTTTATAAAATGGTCATATTTATTCTGAATTTTTCTATACGCATTAACAAAGATGCTAATCTTTTTTGGGAACCATTGAATTCCAATAACAAGATACCCAATATGTGGGTTAAGTAAATGATCACCCTTTTTTTTTTTGAACAGCGAAAGATGTACACTTAAGATTCCGAAAAATGTACAATCCAAGAAATATTAAGAAAGATCAGTGTCGAGTGACCATTGCCATGATTTAGTAATGTAAACTGCTCATCCAAAAATCGTCATTGATCCCAACAACCAGCTAACTGGCATGAGCCGTTAACCAGAGCTATGCCAAGGATCTTTCGAAAACTAAATGATCATCTTTGTATCGACAGTAAAACAAATGTCATCTTAAAAAGAAAAAAAGATGAACCATGGTGCTTTTATACATTGCCACTATTAGAACACGTGAATTTAATTGAAGTAACAAATACTAGTAACACTCAATATTGACAAAATGTTCAAAAAATTATGTTTTACCAAAACTAGCTTATATTGCAAGGTATGGTGTGTTATAGCTAAGTTATAGCACTTAACACGTCAGCAAAAACCTTATAACATTCTTATAAAACAGGAAAATAAAACCCCTATCACAAAATACTCAAATTATGAAATACCATGCAATATTTTATTTATTTTACCTTTAAAATATTAATAAGAAAAACAAAGAAGCCATAATGCATCATTATGGCATGGCAGAGGTCCTATAACCAAGCGAAAAATATGAAGATGGCGACGCCATAACCTAGTTACACGATTCGCGGAGAACCTATAACATTTGGTATCGAACCCCTCCTAAAATCTTAGAGAGAAATATCATGAACTTTATCTACTAACTAGAGAGAATATTGTCAACTTTATCTACCAAATTGCGAACCTTGCAGACCAAGATGAAAAAATCTTAACGAGTCACGATCACATCTTTAGATTTTTGCAGATGGCTCACTGGAATGGGTTACACAAACAAAATTCCTCATTGGATGCTTAACCAAAATTTACAAACTGGTTTGTACGCGGTCTCACCAGGTTAATCCCGTCCATTTATGACCCTTCCATGAGCACTTAAAATATACACACCTAACGAGATTTGAACCCTTAACTTTTTTCTTAAAAGCCAATGACCTTAACACTAGATCTTTTGACGGTGACTCAAGAGGGTCATAAATGTAACTCCCTCGCACAACAATCACATAAGGGGGGAGCATCGGGTCAAACTAGGGATGGTAACGGGTCGGGTTCGGGGCGGGTTTTAGTGTACCCGTACCCGTACCCGTTTATAATATCCATACCCGTATCCGCCCCATTAACCGCCGGGTGCCCGATTAATATTATCCATCGGTTTTTCGGGTTTCCTCGCGGGTTTTGGTTATCCCCAATTGAATAATATATGGAAAAAATGACGGTATTAAGATTAAGTCACGCACTAAAATCCATCGAAAAAACAAAGGAAAACACCCTAATATATTCATTTTTTGTTAAAGTTAAAGAAAATGAATATCGTATCAAACGATTTAATGCTTTTAAATAATTCATGTATAAAATAAAATATATTATGTAATAGAGATACGTATATAAAAAAAAAATATAATAGAAGAAATTATATATAATGTATATATATATTCTAGTTAAATATGATATCAATAAAGCGGATATAGATTCGGGTAGACGGATACGGATACGGGTAATCGGGCGGGTATTACCAGAACCCGTACTCAAACCCGTACCCGGCTAAAAAATTATATCAATACCCAAACCCGCATCCAAACCCGCCAACCCGCCCCCAAACCCGACCCAACTGGTTCGGGTTTCGGTTTTCCCCTTCGGTTTCTGGTGCTTTTGCCATCCCTAGGTCAAACCGGACTGGACCGAAAAAAATGAACCGGACCGAGACCGTTTTAGCTTAAAACCATGGTCTGGTCGGATTCGATCGAGAAGGCATTATTGGTCGGTTGAATTTAAGATCGGACCGGACAGAAAGCCGAATATGAGGTAAAAGGTGAACCGAGAACCAGACCGAAATAGGTCCGGCCCGGTCTGATTTCTTGGTTTAGTCCGGTCCGGTCCACAGTGTTATATGCTCAACCCCACGTATGCAATTCAGTCAAAGTGTCAAATCACAATCACACCCATTCATCACTATATAACCACCAACCCTCACTCACTAACCTCCACTCACACACACAAAACCCTCAAAAAAACACACAGTACAAAAAAGGATGGGAATCGAGAAGGAACTAATCCGTGCCGGAAACGGCCCTAAGCCCGTCCCCGGCCAAAACGTCACCGTTCACTGTACCGGATATGGTATATATTCCCCAATTTTCAAAACCCTAATTTACCTGTATAACCACTAAAAGTTAAATTATTAGCTTATTATATGCTTATTATATGTTTTGTGAGCTTTAGTTGTTGTAGATCTGTTTTTGATTATTTTGTTTACTTGTTGAAATTTTACTATAGCTTGAGCTTTTAAAATAAGCTACCAAAATATGTAGGAGCTTTTAAATTTAATGGCTTATGAGCTTATTTGTTTTCGGCTTATTTTGAAACTTGTATAAGTTTATTATGATCTAATAAACTTATATAAGCTGATAAGTCCCAAAATAAGCAAAGAATAGATAAGCTCATAAGCCCATAAATAAGCTTAAACAAACACCCTGTTAGAAGCTACTTGAAGTAGCTTTTGAAACATCTAAGTTAAAGCTCCCACTACTTTGTCAAACATGTCTAACAATAGATCTCCACCCTCGGCTCTTACAAGCTCCGGCTCATATAAGGTTGCTTGAGCAAATAACTAGTTGTGCCGAACATATTCTACTTGTTACGATTATATTAGTAATATGCTTTAGTTGAAAGTAAATATACTTTTCAACTACTTATTTGAGCACTGTATTGTAGTTATTGAGTTTGAGTATTTTTCTTGAGTAATAACAAAGTTGCGTAGCTCATGGTTTGCTATAAGTTGTAACAAAAATGGAAGTATAGTACGGTGTCTGTCTCACGATAAATGTCCATTCTGATGATTTTATTTGTGGATTTTGGGAAATATGATTTACACTGTTCTAATATACGAGTTTAATCGTGTTTTCAGGTAAAAATGGTGATCTATCTCAAAAGTTTTGGAGGTGAGAGCTGTTCCAGTTTTCTATATCTGTTTATTTATTTATTTATCTATGTTTGATATGCTTTTGTTTTTTATATATTGTTTTGATAATACCAGCACGAAAGATCCAGGGCAGGAACCATTCACCTTCAAAATTGGTAAAGGGCAAGTTATAAAAGGTAATTATTGACTAGCATTTCTACTCTGTTAAGCTAATTAGTAGAGGTAGGTATCAAGTTATATATTCACTTGTAATTAATATGTGTTAGAAGGTCGAGTCAACTGGTATGTAAAGGTAACAGGGCTAAATAAACATCTTAAAATTATTTTTGATGTGAAACTGAGTTATAAGTAGTCTGTTTCATAATGTTTTTTTCTTTCGATAGTTAACACGAAAGTTTAAGAATGATCAATATGTTAATACAGTCTATTTTTCTTTGTTTTATATGTTTTTACTTTTACCTCTTTGTGATGAGGATTTGAAGTTACGAATGTGTTTATTGGGTGATATTTTCGTATCAATTGCGCATGGAAACACTAAAGATGAAATTTGGTAAATCGTTAAGGTTTGATAGGGTTCTGCAAGATGTTTGAAAGAACATTAGGAAGGCAGCCGTAATGTATATGTAAAAGTAGGTTATGTAATCCTTGAGATATGGAGGTTATTGATAGTTAAAAAAAAGATACATTGGGCCAAATTTCGGCAACAATATATTACATCAGGTTACTAGTTAATACATAAGATGTGAGACTGAGGTATTAAAAATAGTTGACTAGATGTCTAAATGTATAAAATGGATTTGCATAAGGAAATTTTAAGCTTTAGTCAAGCGTATGAGGGTTCTATTGTTACTATGTAAGTGACTAAGTTGTATGCTTAGTTTTATTGAACTGCACAATACATGTGAATTTAACGGAAAATATTTATGATGGAATAGTAATGATTGTGACGGTATATGATTAACTTTAAACTTGTCAAGATTTCACACGTCTAATATTTTGCCTTTGTCACATAGTGTGCTCTGAACAGAATTACTCAAGAGTAGGTGATCAGAACCATTTAAATGTGAAAAATAACAAGTGTATTGGATTATGTATCTGACTTTCTTTTAAAATACAGGTTGGGATGAAGGCGTTTTGGGAATGCAGTTGGGTGAAGTTGCTCGTCTAAGGGTAATATTATATCTTTTAGATGCTTTCTACGGTCAATTTCAAATATATCTGCTGCAGTTGTCATGGACCTGAGTTTTTTTTTTACAGCAATGAGTAATTGAGTATAGTATCTTACATTGACATAATTGTGCAGTGCTCACCTGATTACGCTTATGGTGCTGGTGGATTTCCTGCATGGGGTATCCAACCAAACTCAACTTTGGTTTTTGAGATTGATGTTCTTCGTGCGCAATAGATTGGTGAACATCCAAAGTGGACATGGTGCATGACTTCCTGAACACTTCATGCCACGCGCTTAAATTGTGTTTCGACTTGATCATAAACTAAATTTGATAAACTTGTTATTACTTATGAGAGAACTATGACTATCTACGCTTATGATGTTTGTTACCGAGTATTTGGTGCTCTGTGTGTGTTGATCTAAGAATTTACATCCCTTTTCCTGATGAGATCTTATAAAAAATTTGGAAACATTTTAACTTTGCACTAGAATGCTTGTAAACTACTACTTCAGGCATGTTGGACTTTGGTATGGTTGATAAAGGTGCAACTAGTTAGACTGGTTAGGATAACTCGTTCACCGATCTACAACTGGCAAAATTGGGTTGGTCGGTCATGCTGGATAACAAAGTCAGCGAAATGGGTAGTTTTTGTCTGGGTTTATCTTAGTTACGCCAACTTGAGACAGTATTATGTGTTCTTTTTAATATGTTAAACACATAGCTGGTTAACCTATTTTATAACAATAGCAATGTAAACTAGGAAAATTATAAATTACATGAATTGTTCTTATAGTGTGTCCGGATCTCAATTTTTGTTCTGAATGATTGAAAATTTGCCGCCTTCTTTATTGTTGTTACTTTTAACACTCCCTTCTTGGCATCCTGAGATTTAATGGATAACTGTTAAATCTAACGACTTTGGGATGTGGGGTGTTGAACGTAGCCAACTACAAGGATGGGTGTAGTTCCAACTATTTGGGGACGTAAAGTGAAACAAAGGCATATCGCTTGCGTGATTCATGCAATTGTCTCTTAGTCGCTCTACGCAAATTAACCCTGTTATTAGTAATGTGGTCATATACCGTTATTGACTACCGGTAGGGCATTGGTTAAGATTGATCATAATGACTAAATTATCACCAACTTCAGGGCCATTTTGTAAGCAAGATTGGCTGTTTCAGAATAAATAAGCTATGGAATTGTAAACAAAACATTGCGTGAGAAAGTAAAATGAAGGATATCGTGGTATAGTTATCTTTGTAATCGTCTTCATAGTTGTATACAATCAAACATGGCTGATGCTTGTGTACTAAGAGGTTCAAAGGAGAGTATTTCATTCGATAGTTTTGATATATACAAGAGTGATGATATATAAGACGGGATTGGGTATGTTGTATGATATGTACAACGAAAATATCTACCTAGAAGTATATCTAAACTATTCAAACATGGTCTACACACTCTTGCCGAGTTAAGTTGATATATAATTGTGATCATGTCGGCAAGTTTGATCAGACATAGGGTCAATTTTGTTTCACATTCAGCTGGTTGTTGGACTAGTGTTGGTTTTGATGATAAGAGGCGTGGATATTAATTCAAGTATATAGTAACGATCACTTAATGAACCACTACAACTGATCAGTTTATAACATTGTCGCAGTGATGTTTGAACACACATGATCAGGTCATCAAGCAGTCTCCTTTTTTCATAACAAACGATCATTATATCATATATCGCCACACACTCAATACATGAAGATGACCGAGTTTATTAGCACAAAAGTTCACAAAAACACATACGACGCATCATAACAATCTCATAAATAGCGAAAAACAACCTCAACTCAATAAATACCAAACACCGGCGGCTGCTTTAAACACCATATCTAAGCATCAGCACTACCGAGCAGAGCCAAAAGCATGTCTTCATAATCTCCTCTAGTATCCTTAGCAACGGCCTTATCAAGAGGGACACTGTTCCTCTTTTGGTACTGATCTGCTATGGCCTTCATGTCAATTTCAGCTCGTGTAGCAACAACACGTGTGAGTGCACCTTCGTCTGTTCCTGTTTTGTTGATTGATCGCCTTATTACCTTCTCGAAGTACTTCTCAGGGTATGTTAAGCACTTGATGGTCGCTCTTAGTAGTGTAAGGTACTCGTCCTTTGGATCTTCTTTCAAATCCTGGAAATCAAAATGGTTGAGTTACATTTCAAGACACGGTTTTCTTTCTTAGGGTGTTTGGATGTGCGATTTGGAAATAATTAGGTATAGTTAACCAAGATCCAAACACCCCGTTAGTGTACGAAGATAATTATTTGTACCTTGTTGATGTCTTTTCCAAACAGATTTTTGTATTGGTTCAGTGTTGCATTGATCTGCGCTTTGCTCCTCGTGGCGAGGATTCTAATGAAATCATCGTCATTGTAACATTTTTCACTTATTTTCGAATGGAGCAACTTGGCTTCGGTTTTCGCAAGAGTCATGTTCACATCATTTCCTTCGTAACGGTAGGTGGCCACTAGAGGCAACAACAACTACAACAAGAAGATAACAAGTATAAACACTGATTATATGGGGTTTTACGATAAAATGACTCGAATGGGACACAAAAATCTTTTAGAAAATGACTCATACCTTTCGGAAGTCACCGGTTGTGTGATAAGCAACATCCTCTTCCATTGATTTCTTGTAGCAATTATGATAAGCTTTCTTTGCCAAAAGCAGATCATGAGCAGATCTAGTACAAATGATCTCCACAAGAACTGAATTACTCTTAGTCCATCTTTTTGTAGCTTCATTGGCCAAATACGCATCACGTTCAGATGCATCAAGTGTCCAAAGATGAACCAGCCTCTAAACAAATCACGAAACATTAACCAACATTAGGAAATCTGTTTATGATCACATATGTGTAAGGTTTGACTATGTAAAAATAAGGTCAACCTCAAAGTCGTTTGAGAGTTCCTTGTCGAGCGCTTTAAGGAGGTCTTCATTGTACGTTGAAGCATAAGCTTCTCGGATTTGTTTTTTCTGTTCAGCATTGCGGTGGGCTAAAATTTTGATGATCAAATCCTCG
This sequence comes from Artemisia argyi, assembly GCA_030686995.1. Classification (NCBI taxonomy): domain Eukaryota; kingdom Viridiplantae; phylum Streptophyta; class Magnoliopsida; order Asterales; family Asteraceae; genus Artemisia; species Artemisia argyi. The sequence goes on from CM060695.1 coordinate 175,235,870, forward strand.
TTTGTTCCCCATCCTTCATGAACGCGAAAATTGAGCAAAAAACAATCAGTATAACGTCTCAAAACTAGCACAAGACTCCAATCTAACTCAAAATTATCTAACAAAACTTAACAGCCTAAAGTAGAGTTATATTCATCAGATCACACTGATTGATTACTGTCTTTACAAAATGCATAACAGGATTTAAACTTATATTTTCTCAAGACTAATTGACACTTAAACGCACGAACACAACAATACACGCACGAAGACACACTAAAATCAAGTAACCAAACCAAACAAAAAGATCTCATTACAAGATCTCGGCCTAATTTCAACACCACATAGTACATATACACCTTTTTTTTCCTCAAAAACTTTTAGATCAAAACCCAATAAAACACCAAACCATCACACACTATAAGATCAAGTGACACAAATGAGATCAAACAATATCGGATTTAAAAGTGTAAAGTCAACATCATATACATGATCATTTTGATCAGAAAAATCCTCTTCAATTGTCAGATTTAATAAAAAACACAAAACAAACTAACTAAGATCAAGTAACACACTTAGAAAAGTACTAAAAATGGATGAAAACTAAAAAATCACACACACACTATAGGATTAATGTAGATAAGAAGAACAACAAGGCCTTGTGGCCCAACATAAGTCCTGCTTATTACATGTGAGATAGATTTACGTAATTACGTGTATTATGAGATAGTTACTTGCTTTAGAAAAAAAAAGATCAGATCAAGTAACACATGACATGAAATCAAATAAAGTTATAATTATCATTTACTTGATCGTCCTACTTAGTACATGTGACATAGATATACCGCGTATATATTGTGAGACAGTTAGTTGCTGTATATAAAAAGATCGGATCAAGTAACACATGACATGAAAATGAAATAAATTCTGATCAAATTTCATTTACTTGATCATCCTGCTTAGTACATGTGAGATAGATTTACTGTATACGGAGTATATATCGTGAGATAGTTAGCTGATTTAAATAAAATGATAAGATCAAGTAACACATGACATGAAATCAAATAAATTCAGATCAGAAGTGCTAGTCATTATAATTTACATGATCTCAAACTACATAACATGAAAACTATGAATATATCAACCTGAGAAAGCTTTTCGAAGCTGTTCGACATCATCGGCTACGGAAATAGCACATTCAGGGACAGTGATCGTCGACATTTTTCTTATCTTCTTCTTGTTTTTTTTATACGAGTAGTATTGTCTTTGTGCAAAAGGTTGGTTTGTATATAAAGAAAAAACTATACATCACACTTTCAACGCTCTTAATTATTGTAATAATGAATATATATTTACTTTATTCATTAAATTACGGTTACAAAGTGTGTTAACATTTATGCTTTTAACATGAAATTCATTAGGAATATTTGACTGTGAATGTGACTAATTTCTTAGGTTGGGTGTAATAAGGATGTCACGACCGAGTTTTGGACCATCCAAGATGCGTCTGCCTTATTACGTCCCGTCTTGAGCACGCATCTTCAACCAATAAAAATAAAGACTCGGTCGATGCCAAGACCAGATAATGTAGTGTGTATGTTTTTGTGGGTTTTGTGGAGCATATTTGTGTTTAAGTGAAGTATTTTTTGATTGTGAAATGGGTCATCTTATTACCAGGGACAGAACCAAAACACAAAGTCACCGGGTGCATTTAAATAAAATCTAACAAGACTACATATTTATTTTTTTTTATTTTTATTTTTATTTTATTATTATTATTATTATTATTATTATTATTTTTTTGTGATCAAGTGCATTTCTAAAAGAAAGCAATGTATTTTTTTTAACAAAATTAGCACTACGAAACAAAAATTTATGGTTACATAAACGAAACTTAAATAAACTTATTGGGATGATTGAAATGTCGGATTGTAGATTTGGAAAGTTCAAACTTGTATTTTCTTCCTAAAATTTATCAAATATGATAATCTTTTTAAGAAACAAAGATAAATATTGTTCTCAACATTGTAATAGACTGATTGTAAAACATTACGAAAATTATATACATTTCCAAGCGTAATATTTATATTGAGACAACAAGAGCAATATTAAAGTTTGTAAGTTGTAACTTTCTTTCTAAGAAAATGTTTCATAACATGTTAAATGACATAAGAAATGATAAAGGCTTACAATCTTGTCAAATATGCTAGTGTTTGTAAAATGCCACTTGAGTAGTTTCTTTCTTTCAAAAGACTTAATTAATAAAAGTTAATAATTATTTTAATGAAAACACGACGTGCATCTAACTTATTAACCGTGAAACTGGTTGGTAAGGATTTGTCACCTAATTGATTTCATATTATTTCTAAAGTTGTGTAAAAAGAAATTATTTACGGTCATTTTGTCTTAAAATAATTGTTTACAGATAAAAAACACACAATTTAAAAAAACGTAATCATTAAAATTTTATTTTATTTTAAAAAATGACAGTTTTATCATTAATTAATTAATTAATTTTCTTTTTTTAACTTTATGATAATAATATCAAATGAGAGTAATATAATAAACTCGATTATAATTCTTATTTTATTATTAGTACTCGAAAAGAAAATGTAGACAATAAATTTAAAAGAGCATACTAAATATATGATAAGAGCATGGGGTAAGTTGACCCCGAGTTAAGTTATAACTCACCGCCACGTCAGCGTTAATTTCCCTTTGCCATTGCGTTAACTTTAGGGGCGGTAATATAACTCACTTGAGTTATGCCTTAACTTCCCTGCGTTAAATTATAACTCACCCCAAAAGGCAACTTACCGCTGCGTTAAGTTATAACTCACCCCCAAAAGTTATGCCTTAACGTGTGTTAAGCCTATAACTCACCACATTAACTTCCCTTTGCCTTTTAGCCCCGGTAACATAACTCGGTGCGTTAACTTGGTGAGTTAAGTTATAACTCACCCCCAAAAGTTAACTTACCGTGTGCTCTAAAGGTTGTTTTATGGCTACCCTCCCCGGCCCACTTTCTACGTCCTCCATCACGCCCTCTACAACTTACAGTACAACATAGTTTTTTTTATCAGTTTCTGTTTCATATTTTATGTCTTAATATTTCAACTTACTAAACTTTATACTTTTTGTTTCGTATTTTTATTTTTATAAACAAAATTATAAAAATATTAAAAAAAAAAAAAAAAGAAAAAAGAAAAAACAAACTAGAAAAACTAAAAAAGGTAGTGGTGTTTTAAGAGGGGTACCAATAGCCCATTCCATGTGATAATCTTGCTTTCTATATCAATATTCCTATTTTCCTTTACTTTTTCCAAAGTTGCAACATTTATAATCAATCAATATGTTATTTACTTATTGGTCCAACTACTAAATGTGATTTTTAGGGAAAAATAGTACTATAATTAAATGTTTCACTCATTTCGCCACGTCTAAAGATTAGATAGACAAATATATTATTGTGTTTTTGGAAAGATGTGGGTGTCCTCGAACTAATAATTCATACCCACCATGCTTTTTTTGAATATAATTTTGATGGTGACCCCTTTTTAGGGATCTGCGTCCCAATCAAAGTTGCCGCGTATCCGTATTTTCATTAAAATACAAAGTATTGTATTTTCGTCGACACATACTTTTTTCATTTCAAAATTAGTGTTAGGAGACATAAAAAATTCAGTTTAATAAAAGTAAAGTCATTACAATTTTTAACCACATGAATATAATATTCTTTCATTGATTTTTTTATTACTAAAAATAGAAAGTTAATAATAATTTTGAGACATCTGAAAAAGAAATATGAAGTATAATTTTGAGACGTATGAAGTATTATTTTGTAAGATACTTTTTATTTATTTATTATTATTTTTTTTTGAGTGTACGAAAAATCAAATTATTTTTTAGACCAAAAGATAGCATGTTAAAAACGCCCTTCTTGTGAATATGCGAGAGACATCGATGGAGTAAAGTAGGACGGAGTATAATATATTACCTTCTATTCCCGAGTTTTGAAATGACAGAAAAAAAGAGAAGAGACACAACTGAGCAGAAAAGAAGATGAGAGAAGTGATTTTTTGATTTTGTATATTGTATTCTCGTATTAGAGAGGAAAAAAAGAGATAATTGATGATTTTTTTAAATTATACTTTTTGTTATATATAAAAGCTACGTTTTATATTAAGTTATTTGATAAAAGACCGATTTGAGATGGCTAATCTCTAAAAAAATAGATAAAGAAACGAATGGCCCGGGTGTAATTAGTACAATACTCATATCATCATTTAAATAATTGTATTCAATAGAAGCTTCATAATATCAATTTCTTCCAAATTATCACATTTAAGTAATTGTATTTGCGGTTAGGAGATTCTCATATGCTTTTGCCGATCTTACAGTGAAGGAGTATACAACAGTATTTTTTTTTTTTTTTTTTTTTTTTTTTTTTTTTTTTTTTTTTTTTTTTAATTATTATCAATGTTTTTCTCTTTACTGTTAAACGTAGCAAAAAATCACATGGACAATATTTTACCTTCAAGAGACAAATTAAAATAAGTATCCTTTTAAAGGATGGAAATACAAATTTCTTAATAAGTTTATTCCAATTATACTAACTTAGATAATGGGCTACTACCTGGGCCGAAAACATACACAAAGTGAACTACCTACGCGACTCATTAACTGCCCTATATAATTAAAAAACTTTAACAATAATATAAACAAATCTTTTTCGGTTCGAGTCTTGAAAGTATCAGCCATGAAGATGAAGGTATGTGTTAGGTAATAGCTATTGCCTATTAGTAGCAAGTCAGGTTATGGTATTTGTGGATTAGGAAGTTGAATATGTCTAGGATTAAACTAGTTTCACCCATAGAGACGGACCTGCATGCATGCCGAGTGTGGCCGAGTGTAATTTTTTTCAAATGTGTCGTTTTTTGTTTTTGCAACCCCCAATAATTGTGTTATTTTCTTTTTAGTGCAACTTTATCTTGGCTAATAAATTCTATATGGTGCGAATTTTTGTAGTTATGATAGAAAAATTTTTGTGTAACACTCTCCCGAAAATCCTGTGTCCCTTTGCAAGACTAGTAACTAGCTTTGTTTAGATAGACGGGTCGGTTTCTCTATAAAAGGAGGAGAGAGCTGAGGTCTCATTACATGCACCCTTTTATTCTTTCCTTATAACCGGTTCGAGGTGTTAATAAAACTTATTTGTTCGGTTAGACTTGTAGTATTTTTGTTCGTCTTGTTTCTTCATTCTTCAGCAGGCTACGTTAAAGATTGCTACATGTGGTTGATACAACCTGCGATCTAGCATTCCGTGATCAAACTTCGGGTTTGTTGTCGTAATTGTCCAATAATGTGTATTGCTATTATCATTATTCCGATGACAACTGTTGTTACATATGGGTTTGCTAGCATATTTTTTGAATATATAGTTAGTGCGATAATAATAATTTAGTTTAAACAATCACTAGATAAGCACGTTTTGTGCTTTTTATTTTTGGGTGGTTTCGCACCTTTTGGCTGACTAATCCACGGGGTTTGAATCCATCACCAAATAGACTCAACCGGGTAAAACACTCCCTTTTTAAGAGGTTTGCGGGGCCACTATAGGGGTGAAATTTAGACCTCTCACATTTTACCCTTTTTGCTATTAGGCGACTCTCGAGTGGTTCTAATGTATTGTAAAATTATTTTTTGAAGTAGAAGCAATAAGTTTATGAGTCAGTTTCTATGACTTTTCCTAGCATTTAGTTTCGATTGCTTTTATTTTAGCTTATATCCTGGCTAACATGTTTATATTTCAAAATCTCAATCTTTTTTTTGCTTATAGGGGTGTTTGTTTAAGCTTATATTTGGTCTTACGAGCTTATGTGATTTTGGCTTATATTTCCTAAGCTCACTTTTCCTCTGCCTAAATTTGAAACTTTATGGCTTATATAAGCTAATTATGATATACCAGCTCATATAAGCCCATAAGTTTAAAAAAAGGCTAATGAATCATAAGCCGAAATCACACAAGCTTATAAACCAAAAAATAAGTTCAAACAAACAACCCTATAATAAGCTCATAAAATAAGCCCAAAAATATGGACTTATCATATACGCTCATACTATACGCTTTAACAAACACCCCCTTACTAGCTTATTTTAAAGCTATAATCATTGTTTTGTGATTTTTCTTTGGTTAAAAGCAACAAGTTTGTCAGGTATTTGGGTTGTTTAATTGGTTTCATATTTCTTTTATGAAAGCAGTAAGTGTTTTGACTGTTTGGAATAGTGTACTAGCTTATTCTAATCTAAAGCTTAATGAGCACTTTTTTGTGTTTTTAATTATTATTATATATATATTTATATGAACAATAAGCTTATTGAGTGTTTGGATCATGTGCTCTAATTGGACATATGGTGTTTGCTTTGATTAATTAAATTACGAATATTGTGTTATGAACATTCTTAGATGGAGCAGCTTTCGAGTGGTTCGGTATGTGATCAATTCCCTCCCTTATCTGCAAAATATCCATGGTTGGTTGCCCAAAGTCTAGAAGACGAAGAACATAACTATCAAGACCAGTTTTTCTACACCATACATAATGAGTTGCCTCATTATCGGTGTCAAATCCCTGAGCTGATCGGGGAACGTATCCGAGGATGTTTCCACGGTTGGGTGATACTTTCCAACCATCCAAACAACAATAAATGGTCTCTTTGGAAGCCATCGACTTCTAAGATCATACGTCTCCCCACCTTGATTTTGGAAGATGGAGGGTACGAGTCTATTAGCGAGTGTTGTTTGTCAGCCCCTCCCACTGATCCGAGTTCAATTATTTTGTTAACAAGAACCAATAAACCAACCTTCGTATTTTTCCGGCTAGTTAGTAAAAGAAAGAAGTTTAGATGGATCGAAATGTCATACGCCTATCAGCTCAAGAGATTAACATTTGACGGTACATTAGTACGTAATCTAACTTGTTGCGACGGTGAAGTCTACGCCTTAAGTTCCGATGGTACTTTTGCTGATTTTGTCATACTTGTTGACATCGAGGTTAGGGATAAAGAAGTGGTGATAACACTAATGCTATTCGGGACATGCCCTTTCCCTCCCTCCGGTCCTCGTGGTGGGAGCAAGATTAATTATTTGAAAGGGTCTTCTACCAAATTGTTCTACATTGAAATATATTTTGAAGATTGGGAACGCAGGATACCTGTTCGTGTGTTTGTGTTTAAATCAGACATGACTAGTATAGATTGGGAAAAAAGGGCATGCCTCATACTGTGGGATTTAACTGGTTACAAGTATGAAGACGAGATGGATTTCAAAACAATGGACATGAGCTGTGAAACATGGAAAGTTATTCATGACCTCCAAAACGCTACTTTTTTTGTGGATCTTGCCCGTGATTACTCAGTATCTTATACACCTGTAATTGCCTCAGATGCAGGAGGTTTTATACACATTCGTGGAGAAATGGGCGAAACAATATATTCATACCATGTAAAAACCGATACCATCTCCCTATTTCATATACCCTCTCCTATGTTGCCGACAAGCCACCTGTCATTGTGGGAATGCAGGTATTGCCTCTCAATTAGTTTGTGTTTGTTTATCATATATATTAAGAAAAAAAATTATTTGTCCTGTTTTATTATGAGCCATTAAAATATGGCTGTTTTTATAATTATCTTTGTATTTTCATTCAAGTTCTCTTAATATTTAATTATTTTTTAACATAACACTCTTTTACATACATTTTTTATTTGTGTATAAACTATAAAGTATCCCTTTTGAAAGTCAGTTTGGTTTTAAGGGGATTTTGTTTCGAGAGTGACCCAAATGGGACATAAATCTATCTTTTGTGGGAAATTTTGTCTTAATTTTCTATTCATGTAGGCTAAAACGTGATCATGGAGAAGCCAAACGCATAGTTGATTCTAAAGTTGAGATGAAAAGCAACAATGATATATTATTAACGCCATGTATGGATTGTGGGGTTAAATCCAATGAATCACACCTCCTTGACGTCCCGTTTAGTGTTTTGGAGACAATTATGGAGTATTCTGCTGGCGTTGAATACATGAACCTTCGCGCTACATGCAAACAATGTCATTTAGCAGCACCTTTGGTAAAATGGCGAAATGATACGTCATTAGGGAGATTACAAACGTATTCACTAGTTTCACCTTGGCTTATGGTAGCGGACAAAAAACGAGGAGCTATGACCTTTACTGATCCTATATTGGGTGGAAATTACTTTTTGAAAAAACCCCGTATATCAAAAGTTTATGGAAAATTGTATTGTTCAAAGTTTGGCTGGTTATTATTTGAAAGCTACGCGTTGAATTGCTTAGTATTCTTCAACCCTTTCACAAATGCTATCAAGGGGCTTCCATACCTGGAATATAGTTTGGACATGTGTTTTTCGGCACCACCTACTTCCCTTGATTGTATGGTTGTTGGGTTCTTAACAAATTGGCGTGTTGACATCATCTATGTGAATCGGGAACCAACGTGGCGTACACTTAATCTTGGCCCTGATCCACATACTATTCGTTTTTCAACTTTTTATGGTGGGGATCTTTATGCTTTGTGTGAAAAAGGAGAACTTCTTGTTTTCAGTAACTTGTGCAAAGAAGATTTTTTTTGGAAGCTTGTTGAAGCCGAAGCTCCTAAAGGCGGTTGCACATCTTCTACACAATATTTCTTAACGAATTGCGATCAACATCTTTTACTAGTGAGCGTAGGCGAATATGGAGGACATGTTGAGGTTTTCAAACGCAATGAGTCCAAACAAGAATGGGAAAAGTTAGATTGCATAGGTAAGCACATGATTTTTGTGTGTGGCACAACATGTCTCTGCATTGAAGCGAAAGTACCTAAGATGGAGAATAAGATCTTCTTTCCACGGCTACATACCAAGAACAGGAAGGTAGTGTTCTATTCACTCGACACATGCAAGTACCACACATTTGATGGCGAAAAAGTTCAAGAACATGTAGGGGGTTTGTTTGGAACTACACATTATCTCTCTCGTAATGCTTGGATTGAACCAAGTTGGTCCTAGGTGACTCATTTATTATCTTTTGTAACATGATAGGACACGTTGACGTGTTGCATCTTTTATTTTATTCAATGTTTGAGCTATGTAGGTGTAAACATTTTGCACAATGCCATATGATGGTTTATTGTCTTTTCTCATATTCGTTTGGTAAAAACTATTTATATAGTATGGAATTATTTACTTAAGTTGTTCCAGACTTCCAGGAGTACCAAATTCAATTAGTTAATAAGGCGAGTCATTTTAAAATTTCAAATAGAGTAGTTTTATGTCCAGATAGTACAATTTCTTCATTGCAAAACACAGTGGAATCGTGTCGGATTTCCCAATGGTAAGAGTCAATTAAACCTCCTGCTTTCAAAACCTAGACGAAAGTTGCTTGATTTTGATGGAGTTTCTGTGTACGGTTTACGACAGAAGGCAAGGAATTTCGAGGGCTTTCACTTTCCAAGGAGTTGATGGTTGGCTATCTGCCTGCAGTATTAGTGAAACAAAGGTAGCTTTTGCACTGCTACAACTAATAGCAGATAGGGTTTTATTTTTTATTTTATTATTATTATTATTATTATTTTTTTATCAGTTTTGACAAGTTATTTAGTTATTGACGCAATTATCATTCAATGTAATTGCCTTGATACTAATTGATAGCTAAGGCTGAACTCAATCCTAACTTCTTTAAAAGCACGTTGGGTGAGAAGATGACGTTTTATTTTAGGATAATGTCTCATGTGGATTGTCATAAGCTTGTTCAATTGAGCCCAGTTCTTCTCTTTGGAGCTGATTTAGCCTCACAGCCCCACTATAAGATTCCTTAAGCCTCTCAAGAGCAAGAATAAGAAGCTTTGTATCGTGCTTGTAACTAGAAATTAATGGCCAAAATTGTTTTAAAAAGAGAAGGTGGAATAAGCTAAACTCAACTAATATACAATACGCATTCTAGTTGCATCTGTTTGATTTGTTGAAAATTTTAAATGATTTATTTATTCCATAATAAAATATGTTACTACTCCAATTATGTATTTTAAGATGGTTAAAGTTCTGTTAAGACTTCATTCCTAAGCATATAACTTATATTGACGTGTGATATTTTTTTCAAAGGCGTTTTGCCGTCACAAAAGCAACATTTTTAGGCCCAAAGTTTTACAAGGCTCCAATATCAAATATAAGATCGTATAGACTATAGCAAAAGTTGGTTTCGGCTCAGTTGAGTGCAAACTGGTTTTTGTAGTTCTTACTTTAGCTAACACGTAACTTAAATTTTAATCTCATCACATTTGATTGTATTACGCTAATATACATAATACGTGAGTCTTGCGATAACCACCTTATCTGCCAGAACTCTTGAGAACTCGTTTTAAACCTTTGGATGAGAAGATCAATGGTTATAAATGAATGTGTCAGTTTTGTAATTACACTAAAAATAAAACAAATTTAATTAAAAGAAGGAGTATTATAGTCATCAAATTATTGCCCACTTTTTATGGATTTCATTCGCCTAGTAAATAAACCGTCGCTTTTTATGGATTTCATGACGCCTTATTCCATGCATGTACCCCGTTTGTTAGATGAGAAAGTTTTGATAATAACTAGGTTTGAAAATAGTACCCAACAAAGTTTTTGTAATGAAGTTTGATAGTGATTTGTACAGAATAATGAGTAGCAGTGTTAAAAAAAAATATGTAGATAATTCTAGTCAAATTAGTTAGCTACGTAGGTTAAATTTTTTGACTCGATGGAAATGAGTGAAGTGCGTATGGTAGATGGGATTCTAAAACTATAAAATAAGCTATTCAATGCATTGTTCAAAGTATGAAAAATGTATATGTATATGAGATTATATGCATTGTTCGGATGTACTTAATTAACGTCAAATCCTTTTTAATCTTTTTTGCAACTTACATTTCATGACAAAATCAACCAATTTTTTTTACAAATGACATTTAACGACAAATTCAACTTCATTTCCACACATCTTATTTCCACACATGTTGAAATAATGGATAAGAAATCACTCGTGTATAAGCCTTGACCAAATCATAGCAATTAGTTTTGCAGTTTACACAATGTTATTAACGAGATGGATCACCCGCGCGTTGCCGCGTGATGTTTTGGCAAAGAAATAGTTAGTGCATTTAACGACCGTTAGTTATAAGGACTAAATTTGCAACGAACCTCTAAAACAATGAAGGAATTAAAAAAAAAGTTAACGATCGTTAGTACTAACGGCCGTTAAGTACTTAACGACCGTTAGTACTGTACATTTCACTATTTGTTGTGAGTACTTTACACTGTAGCACTATGCTAAAGTGTTTGGGAGGGTTGTTTCCCTGTAAATGTAGTATTGTATAATACTTTATATTATAAACTATTATAGAATTGTACAGAAAAAGCCTTTGTGCTATGTGTACACAAATTGGAGGATAGTTTTTAATGTTAGTGTGTAAGTTAAAGGTATGTTATCTAAATATTTTTTTAAAGATATATTAAACTAACCTTAAGCCCGCTTCGATGGGGCGCTAGCATTAAGTATTATTATTTAGAATATAAACGTGTTACATATAGAGTAAGGATCAAATTAGAAGAATTTTTAAAATAAGAAAGATGAGAAATAATTATAACTACACATTAAAGATGCATCAATTTGAATTAGATGCATTCCTAAGCTTGAGATGCATCATAGTATATTTTCTAGCTAAAAATTAGATGCATATACATATATTAGATGCATTTCATTAAGTTAGACGAATCATATGTATTTTTCGTCATCTGCGGGTAAATTTGTTGTTAGTACTACTTTGCATCGTTTTCACTTCAAAATCACTTTCAAAACTAATTGTGATGCATCTAAATAAATAGAGATGCATCTAATTCAAGTCAATGCATCTCAAATATGCCATTATAGTCATTTCTCATTTTAAGATTTCTTCTCACTGGATCCTCACACACACACACACACACACACACACACACACACACACACACATATATATATATATATATATATATATATATATATATATATATATATATATATATATATATATATATAGAGAGAGAGAGAGAGAGAGAGAGAGACTTTCTTGTGAGAACCATCTTTATCTGCAAGAACTGAGAGAACCACTAAAAACATACATGCACGCCTTTTAAAATAAAATAAAAATACATGCAAATCATCAATAATCGTAAGTATCCACCTATGTTCTTCAATATCATCATTAACTTATCATCTTTTTTCACAAAAACCTTACACAAGGCCGTAATATAGTGGTTGCACGCCTTATAAGAACATACATGCACACCTTCGAAGAAATTTTTTGTATTTCCAATTTCTTATCAAATTCTTTAAAACAACTATGTTTTTTTTTTTTAAAAACATATATGTTATTTTAGAATATATGTGCAAAAATACAATTATTGAAGGTGTGCATTTATGTTTTTGGTGGTTCTCTCAGTTCTCGCAGATAAGATGGTTCTCACAAGAAAGTCTCACTATATATATATATATATATATATAGGGGCGCGTTATATGCAGTTCCATTCTTATATACAGTACTTTACAGTACCATTTAGACCAATAATAATTTAGTATCATTAAAGCTTTTTAATTAATTCAAAAGGGTAAAATAGTCAAACTCATTTTCTCTTATATATATATATATATATATATATATATATATATATATATATATATATATATATATATATATATATATATATGTATATACGTTTTTAGAAAAATGAGGTGCATACATGTTAATTTATTTATTTATTTATTTAGACATCAAATTTGTTTTGCATAATATGGTAATTGCGCATATGTTTCTACTTTACATTATTTAATCTTCAAAATTTATAACCAAAAACGTAAATATATACATGTAACCTCTGAATTTATAACATACCAAAAACATAAATAGCATACACAAAATTTGATATCAAATAAAAAACAATCCAAATACAAAATGTATCTTGGTAAATATTGATGTGCACGCCATTTAAAAACACATGTGCACTTTTTCAAGAACATACGTGCACGCTTCACTTTATCATCAAATTCGTTAGAACATATGTGCACGCTTTCCAAAAACATGTATGTTTGCGGTGTCCACATTGCGCTTTCTCGTCAAGATGTGTCCCACGTCACTACATTAAAAACCACTAAAAAAGAAAAATTAAAACACCATCAAAATCAGATTCATGTTGTTGTTATCATAGATTCATGCCGCTGTTAATAGAAGTTTATATTTCATTATTAACCTTAAAAGGGGTTTTCAAATAGTTATTAAAAAAACCATGAGGTAGTCATGAAACCAAAAGCAAAATCGTGGACCGAAGGAAATTAGCAAACACGTATGCATAATCTAAACACCTATGAGTAATTAAAAACATATATGCACATACCTTTTCTTGATTTTATATCAATCTTAAAAAAAATATGCATACACTTTTCATTGATTCTATACTAGCCATAAAACACATATGCAACCTTCTATTTGCTAACACAAAATTACAATGACTGTAACAACCGGGCATCGTTAACTCATGGTGGAGTAAACAAAAAAAAAATCTTATAAACTTTAACTAATAAACAAAAATCAACATCACAATAGTTCATATATCAAGTATAGATTAGACAACAACGAGTTTGGTACCCGCGCGTTGCTGCGGAATTCTTTTGTTGCCGTTAGCTACTTAACGTGAAGTTAGTTACCTAGGACTGATTTTGCAATTGATGTATAACATAAAGGACTATTTATGTAAATTATTTGAGGACTAAATTTGCAATGAACCACTGAAATGAAGGACAAAGTGCGTACAATTTTTTTTTAAATATTAAAGATGACGGTCGTTAGTTAACAGCCGTTAAATAACTAACGACCGTTAATACTAAAAAAAAAAAAAAAAAAAAAAAAAAAAAAAAAAAACTGTAGCAAGCACTGTAACAAGTACAGTGCTTGTTACAGTAACCTCTTACCTTTTAATATATATATAATGACGTCACCACTAGCATTTATTAATTAATTAATTAATTATAAATCTAATGTTACTTACTACACTTTAACGTAACGAATCACATATTCTTCAAAGTTAGATAACAAACTAAATAAACCAAATGACAATTAATTGTAATGATTCGATCAAAGTTAGATAACAAACTAAATAAACCAAATGACCAACCACATCTTGACCTCCATAACGATCAACTATGACCAGATCTAAAAACACAACCGCAACCTCCAATCACAAGTTGACCTTCCACCAATAAAACGATCAGATTTGAAAACCCTACCACAAGATTACCCAAGAAATCTAAAAAACGATTTCAAAACATCCGCATCAGTGAAATATGCTAGGCCCGTTACACGCCTTCCATGACCGCATAGTCTTTGATAAGAATAAAGATCTTTTCAGTTAATGATCACAGAGAACAAAACTTTCAATGTTTTGGTGATTAATAAAAGAGAGATATGAGATAGAGGCATGATTTTGATTTTTTGTGAAAGTGGAATAGTCAAACTGCTATGAGAATGAGATTCGGAAGAGGGGAGGGATTAATTTTTTTTATTTGACCTAATCATAAACTAGTGTTTTGTTTTCATTTAAATTATTATAAATGGAGGTTTTTTTTATTATGAATAAGATTATTATTATTATTACTACTTTTTAAATTAAAAAAGAAAATGAATTGAAATACCCGGAGTGTCATAACAAAAAATATATAAATGAAATCAAATAAACAAGATTCTATTAGAGCGCGCACACACACAACGTTGATTTATAAATTGAATAAGGGCCGTTGGATCATTTTTCTATTTCTCTCGTCTATCTGTATAAACCCATTACTCATTCCTTTTTAATCCACCATAACCATTTTATTCTGAAAAACACTCACTTTTAAAAAAAACTGATCCGAAAAAAATGTCGGATTGCGTACCAAAACCTGAAATCAATTGCAAGCAGACTTCCGAAAGTATATTCATGCTTAACCAACTTATCCTCACATGTGAGGTATGTACTATTCTTTGTAAGATATCTCGATGGTGGGATGTTGACTATTCGGATTCGTCTTCTTACGAAGATTGGTTGGAGTGGATATTGAGCTTGCGTCTTTCAGTTAAGCATAAGCAGTTTTTTGAAGGAGTTTCTTATGGTTTCTGGTGGCATATTTGGAGTTTCCGCAACAAGTGTATTTTCGATTCAAAGTTTCCTTCAAAGGCGGCTATTTTTGAAGATGTGGTGTCTCGGTCGTTTTATTGGTGTCGTTATAGATGTAAAGGCTCGTTTAGTTGGATTGAGTGGCTTAAAAATCCTCATTTAATATCTTTGTAATTTTCCTAGCGCCTTGCTAGTTGTTTTCTTTTTATAATATTTCGCCGTTCCAAAAAAAATAAAATAATAATGTACTATTAATGTTGGTTTTTGAAGAAAAAAAAGGAATCACATCATGCTTCCGTGATCTCAAGAATGAGGAAGCATTGATCAGGCAGCAAAAAGTAAAATAAACACCCCCTAAAATGATGATGACCGTGTTTATGGGGTTGTTGTACCTTTTGTTTCTACACTAGTACTAAATAAAATTGATGAGCACATTCACTGTCACAAAAATTAGCATGAGTATGACTTGTTTACGGGTGTTCATTATATGGGTTTGCCGACCGATACGGTTGTTTGGTTACTAATAGTATTAGTATATTCAGTAAGTGGTCACAACAATCACTATGTTGATGCTTTCTTGGGGTGTCTAGTTTAGTACTCGTAGTAAGTAATATCAGTAACAATCAATTTGCATTGTTTTTTGGACACTAAATGAGTAAGTAGTATATTGAGGGTGTTTGGTAAATCACATTGTCACTTCTAGTTCGCCATGATTCTTTAGTACCTATTTCAAGTCCCTTCTAGGAGTGAGTATATACATAAATGTTTGGATAGCATTCCTCCAATAAAGAATATATGTTCAAAGGTGAATCTCGTGTCCAATACACAATTTTCCATAATACGACTTACACTTTGTTTATTGTATATGAAAATGGGAAATTATGATTTTTAAATGTTTGGCCTCTTAGGCGGGGAGTTATGTTGTACCTCGACCACATGCATTTTGGCACGTGAACTCCATGACGGGGGTGCTTTGTTGGCGCGCGAAGGTCACAAAAGAGATGTGGTTCTATGAAGTCCTTCACCTGTATATGATGAGTTTTGATTGATCTTGGTGATAGAACAATGTTGTTTTTAAGTATAAAACTTGTATTCTTGTTGAATAAGATGTATTACGTCTTGTATAATATATATTTTATAAAGCTATTATGCGAGTGCTAATGAATTTTTTAGGTTTTATTTATGTTTGGTATTATTAGAGGGTTTATAAGTGTTTGGTGAGCAAAAATATTACAATATACTTAAATGGAAAACTGGGTTGACTCGGCAGACGATCTGGTTGAACCGGTGACTCGACTGAGTCAATTCGGACCCGGTTTTTAAAACATTGCTCAAACACTCTATCTCCTAATTGGTTTCTAACATATTTCTAATATTTTTTTGTATATTTCTCTTGGGGCAAACATTGAGAAGTAAATAGTAATACATTGAAGAAAAAAAACACAAGATGGATTTAACCCATAGTCAACCGAGTCTGAATGTCTCATTGCAGGTTGATGTAAGATCAAATAACCAAATTGTTATTCACTCTTTGGGGATTATCTAATGCCATTAACAATAAGCATTATACAAGCTCACCATTGAAAGAACATTAAAAGAGACTATTATAATTGTATTAAGTTGTGTTGTGCCACATGAATTCTCTCTTATTTATACTACTCTAATAACGCATATGAAGTTCTACACACTTCCTATTTGGATCGTTCTATGGACCTTCCATTACGCGTTAACACTCTTCTATTAGAGGGAATGATGGAGAGCATTCTATAAAGGTTCTATAAGCTTAGATGCAATTCATCAACTTCCCACTTTCTCTTAAAGAGCTTTAACTGAGGGTACCCGTACTTCAAGTAGGTGATGGCATTGCTTGTATTCATGGTCTTGATGAAGTAATGGTGGGTGAATTAGTAGAATTTCAAGAGGCTACAATAGGGATTGCTATTAATTTGGAATCAACTAATATTGGTGTTGTATTAATGGGTGATGGTTTACTGATAGAAGAGGGGGGAGTTCTGTAAAAGCAACAGGAAAAATTGCTCGGATACGTGTAAGTGAGGCCTATTTGGGACGCCCTGGCTAAATGTATTGACGGTAGAGGTGAAATTGCAATTTCTAAATATAGGCTAATTGAATTGCCCGCTCCGGGGATTATTTCTCGACGTTCTTTATATGAGCCTCTTCAAAACCGGAAGCTATTCAAGGCTGAGGAGGTGTGGGCTCATGAGGATCAACGTGGACCATTTTGAACTTACTACATGGAGCCGTCGATGGAAGCATTCACCAAGTAGAAGCAAAACTCTTATGCAATGTTAAGATTTGACACATTACATTCCCTTCAAAATGATTCTGAACTATTGTTTAACTTTTACAATAACAAAGATAGTCAAACTTATCAAACTTATAAATGGAAATTGGATCAATATTTCTTTCCTTATCGTCTTCAAAATGATTCTGAAGTAATGAGATTTTATTCCGCTAAAATAATTTATCAAATATTTCTCAAGACATTTAAGTTAATTAACAATTTAAGCTTCCAATAAACTTCGGTTGACCCCCTTGAAAGTTAATTGCAGTGCCATAAGTTATTTTTTGCTTGAAATGCAGCCAATATATCAACAACCATAGAAGAGTCCAGCCTCAAAGATTGTGACAACAGAAACAAACACACATAGGCTATGTTTGGCACAAAGCTTTTTGGAGTTTTTTTGTGCAATGAGCGGTGAACAATGAGCTTTTTGATTTATAGTGTTCGTTTGGCATGAGAGCTGTGGGCTTTGCTATTTTTTAGGAAAGCTCATTTTCCCAATGCTTCTTTATGAAGCTGTGAGCTTTTTTGGCTACTGCTCACAGCTCACTGCTCACAGCTACTTTTGCCAAACATAGCCATACACATTTGCATATGCAAAAACAAAAGGTTAAAACACTAGTTCACAGATAATCCATAGACCACCAGGAACTAAACTTCCACAACCACCAAATGGACCAACAACAAGGCACATGAGAACTGAAAAATATGCACCTCCACAACAACATCCAAACAAACCTGAACAAAATTGAATATAAAACAGTAGCTCTCTCAGCATTGACAGCGAACAGGACCTGTGCACCATTCGAACCAGTGGATGTTGAAATTTCTATCTCAGATGTTTAAACCTGAAGAAAGTTGCCACCTGAATATCGAACAATAGATCTTTAATAATGTTTTGCACGCATATGCATATTTCAATGTTAACTTGAAGTTCCCCAATCACGCATTCATACATAACACAGGAAAGGAACTCGAATCTAATTGCTAATAGTAGGACTAATGACTAAACCTCTATTTTATTTATTTATTTATTTATTTATTATTTTCTGTTGGACTTTAGCTCAACTCATATGACTAATATGATGTTGAATGATTATTGGACAAATTCAAATACTGTAATTCGTATCAAGACTCGCGTGAATGGGATATCGAGAGATGTTTAGGTTTTTATTTGAGCGGTTGAGGTATCAACCAAATCAAGCCGATGGATCACAAACATGGAGAGATGATCCAATGTTTTCGTTTGTGTCAATATCACGAACTATTAACAGGGCCACTGATACAAACAAGTTGACAAAATTCACATGGGAAAGAGATCCGTACCTTTAAAAAGTGAGCCACAAATGTTGACCTAAAAATGATTTTGCTCTTCTATCTAGCCAAATCGTATGCCTGTAAAACATAATATTGACACATGACAAAATATATAAGTCCATACCATAGTTACTCATTCGGGGCCCACGGGGTGCCACATCACTATAACAAACCTCCACAACTAACCCCTCACTCACAACTAACCTCAACTTAGGGCCCACCACTTCCTAAAAATACAAACATCACAAGTATAAAAAAGAGAGAAAAAAAAATGACAAAAAGGACAGATTTACCTTCGCCGTGCAGACGACGAAGGTAAAAGTGGCGAAGCATGAGGAGGTGGGGTTGGGGGGGGGGGGGGGGGGGGGGCGGTGTCATGGCTAGCTATGGCAAGGATGCCACCTTGGAATGGCGAAGGATGAAGAATGCCACACCGTGTGCTCTAATAGTTAATCTTTCTTACACTAAACAATCCTGCTAGCTAAAAACCAACATGATAAAATCATTATCATTTGGCTATAATTAAAATGGGAAACGAATAAAGGGGTTGTCCACATTGGAAGCCATGATATTAACCATCTACACAGCCCATATACTCAAAGCTTGTTCAGTTCAGTCGTTCAGACATGTAAAATAAATAAAATGTTGTTTATTACACTTGCCAACTTAAGAGAAGACTTACTCCATGAATCAGAAGGATTAGGATATGTGATTATAATTTGTTAAGTCCAATGACTTCAAGAACCATAATTAAAATAAGATAGTTAGTGAGCTATTTGTGTCTCCTTCCTGTAGAAACAATATTCAGATTATGCATCCATACATAAAATCTGCAAATAGAAATTTGTATTCATATATGCACATATATGGAAACATGCCAAATGAAGTACATATGGTCTTTCTCTTAGGTCACAGGACGCGTTACTTAAATCATCATGCAAGGCGGGCCTTAGCAATTGAAATGATTGATTCTTATCACACTCTCATTGTCAATCCAGCGTCAACATGTATGGATGTATACCTCTAGCAAGTATCAAGGCAACTACATTTATTATTGATCATAGACGAAAATATAACAATAAGAATCCTATCCATTATTGAATGTAGCAGTGCAAAAGCTACCTGCTAGTTTCACAACTACTGCGGGCAGATAGGCCGAAGCATGGCAATTCTAGTTTTCTACATCAAAAGTTGATATGTTGGGATTTTTATCTACAAATATTCTCAAATAGACCATTTCCCCTTATTTATCAATTACCAAAAAATTTATTATTCATTTCATATTTACAATTTATCCTTATCAAATTTATACATAAATTATCCTTATCAAATTTATACATAAATTAAAATTTTGCACATAAGATATTACCAAAGGTGCTGCTAAATGACATTGTTTGCATGTAGCACCACCAAGGTTCATGTATTCAACACCCACACAAAACTCCATAATTGTCTCCAAAATATTAAACGGAACATTAAGGAGGCGTGATTCATTAAAATTAACCCCATAATCCGTACCTGATCTTAATAATACATCATTATTATTTTACATCTCTACTTAAGAATCAACAATGCACTTGGCTTCTCCATGATCATCTTTTAGCCTACAATGTAGCAGTGCAAAAGCTTTCAGTACTACCAGCCAACCATCAATTCCTTGGAAGGTGAAAACCCTTGAAATTCATGGCCTTCTGTCATAAACAGTACACAGAAACTCCATCAAAATCAAGCAACTTTTAAAGCAGGAGGTTTAAGTGACTCTTACCATTGGGAAATCCGGCACAATTCCACTGTGTTTTACAGTGATGAATCTTTTATATAATAAAAGAATTACATCATTTCGGAGTATTTTTGTAAATCCCTTCTCATTGAAAAAAAAATTGGACCAATAGCAGAGCTCGATTTTGCCACGTATGCGAAATCGAGCAACGTGATTGGTCAATAAAAAGTCAAAATTAAATTGATTTTGGTCAATCCTAATAAATTTGGTGGAGAAATTTGGTTAAGAAAAAAAATGCATGAAAATATAAGTGTCAAATTTATGAAAATAAAAACTTAAAAAAAGATGATGCAATTAATAAAACTTTAGTGATTGAATTTTAAATAATTTAAATATAGTAAAGTGTAAAATTACAAGTTTTCATGTTTTTTAATAACTTTATAAAAAACACAAATAACCCCTTACACTTTATACCCCTGTACTTTATAATATTAACTTTGTTTAAAATTACATGAGTATTATTATTAGTTTTTAGACTTTTATCCATTAAAATTACAAAATTTGGTAAATATGCGAATTAGTTTTAATATAAGTTAAATATTTTTTAAACTAATGTTAGTTTTACACTTTAATCCATTAGAATATTTTTTTAAATAAGGACTCATGTTACTATTTGAAAGTTTAATTTATACGTACACGGGTTTGAAATACGGCTAAATTTTTAAATAAGGACTCATGTTACTACTATAACAACGACTCATGAAATTGTTATTTAAAATTTGTATATGAATATCCATAAAAACATTATAAAAACTTTACGGAACATATTTTAACTTCATCAACACTCATTATGTGCTATTAAATTCACACATTTTGTACAATATGATATCAATAGTTAAAGTTAAACAACAAAATCAACCTCAACCTCAACGTGTCTGTCAGTTAAAAACGTTATACAAAGCTAATTATTAAAAAAAAATGGTTTAGATAGTCATTGTTTAATATAGAAGGTGTTTTCCTTAAATTTTATAAAAAAAAAATGCACACATCACAATCCTTATTTTATAACAATCACCTCTTAAAAAAAAATAAATAAAAAAAAAATAAAAAAAATAAAAAAAGGTAGTAGTTGGTCGTTGTAAACGAATTAAAAGTATGTACATGTTAATCATTCTGCAAGAATATAGAATTTTAATCAGGTTATTACGTTACTATACTGCGATAATGTTATTAAGTGGTAATTACAGATGTGAGATACAACTATTATTCTATACTTATAATTCATGTGTAAACCTCATTTTGCTTCCGAAAGAGACCTCAACAGAATTTTGCCTTATGTCTTATCTAACTGATAATATTTAGTAACTTTTTTTATGGTTTAACTTTTTTATTATACACACCAGCTTTTAGTAACTTTTTTTTTTTTATGTTTTATTGAAAACTTCTACACTTAATATTTGTGTTTTTACTATAAACACACTAAGCTATAATAGAATTAGTTGCGAGTTCAGAGGTTTTTCACTAAGCTTCTAAAAAAAGCTTATAGCTTTATCATACACTTATTGTGTTATGGTAATTGAATAAACCAGTAAGCACATTTGATAAGCATAACCAAACACCTCTTTAGTTCTAATATGAAGTTTTCTTATTTGATGTTATGACTAACTTTGTTGTTATCCTCACTATAATGCAACATGTTAGTGGTTTTGCAGTTTTATTATTTTATCGCACACACTAAAGTGTAATGCAATTTGTTGTGTGCGTTTTTTAGAGGAGTTTTAAGTACCAGCACATGATATAAGTAAAAGAAATACCACAATTATAAAACACATCGTAAATTGATAACACGGGTTTGCAAAACTAAAAGCATATATCACTAACATCTCATGCAAGTCAAGTATCATCATGTGATTTTGCTTGAATAATAAAATATAATTTTTAATCGAAAAACATTCTCCTAAAATAATAGGTAGGTTATAACATATACATATGGTTTTTTATTTTTATTTCACCAAGTAAAACCATTTGAAACATGTTAAGTGGTTCATTTCTTAATCGATAATAATACATAATTAAAACGAAATTTTAAAAACTCTGTGCGTGCACAGGTATTATAACTAGTTTGTACTATCTGAACTTAAAACTACTCTATTTAAAAATTAAAATAACAACCAATTGAATTTGGTACTACTGGAAGTCTGGAACAACTTTAGTAAATAACGAGTGGGTGCACCCGCGCGTTGCTGCGGGAGTGATCGTAAAAAAGAAAAAATTATTTTTGTTATTAAGGACTAAATTTGCAAAAGATCGGTAACGGGGGACTAACGATGCAATTTACATATAACCTGAGGGATCATTTCGTAAATTGCCATGGTTACTGTCGCGCGTTGCTGTGGGAATGTTGTGTTTAATATAAACTCAGGTAAAAAAAAATTTATTTTTGTTATTAAGGACCAAAATTGCAAAAGATCGGTAACGGGAGACTAACAGTGCAATTTACAGCTAACCTGAGGGACCATTTTTGTAAATTCCCTATAAACAGTATGGTTACTGTTCCTAAGCATGTTACTGTTCCTAAGGGTTGATTTTTAGAATATATATATAATTCCGTTCTATCATAAATAGTTTTACCAAACGATTATGACAAAAACAATAAATACCATCACATGGCATTGGGCAAAATGTTTATACTTACATAGCTCAAACACTGAATAAAATAAAAGATGCAACACGTCAACATGGCCTATCGTACAAAAGATAATAAATGAGTCACCTAGGACCAACTTGGTTCAATCCAAGCATTACGGGAGAGATAATATGTAGTTCCAAAGAAACCCCCGGCATGTTCTTGAATGTTTTCGCCATCAAATGTGTGGTACTTGCATGTGTCGAGTGAATAGAACACTACCTTCCTGTTCTTGGTATGTAGCCGTGGAAAGAAGATCTTATTCTCCATCTTTGGTACTTTGGCTTCAATGCATAGACATGTTGTGCCACAAACATAAATCATGTGCTTACCTACAGAATCTATTTTTTCCCATTCTTGTTTACATTCGCTGCGCTTGAAAACCTCAACATGTCCTCCATATTTGCCCACACTAACCAGTAAAAGATGTTGATCGCAATTCGTTAAGAAATATTGAGTAGACAATGTGCATGAGCCTTTAGGAGCTTCGGCTTCAACAAACTTACAAGAAAAATCTTCTTTGTCCAAATTATTGATAACAAGAAGTTCTCCTTCTTTACACAAGGCATAAAGATCTTGACCATAAAAAGTTGGAAAACAAATAGTATGTGGATGAGGGCCAAGATTAAGTGTACGCCACGTTGGTTCCCGATTCACATAGAGGATGTCAACACGCCAATACTCTAGTTTTAAGAACCCAACAACTATACAATCAAGGGAAGTAGGTGGTGCGGAAAAACACAAGCTTTCCAAACTATATTCCGGTTCTGGAAGGTCCTTGACAACATTTGTGAAAGGGTTAAAGAATACTAAGCAATTCAACCTGTAGCTTTTAAACAATAACCAGCCAAACTTTGAACAATACAATTTCCCATAGACAATTGATATGCGGGATTTTCTCAAAAAGCAGTTTCCACCAAACATGGGATCAGTAAAGGTCATAACGCCTTGTTTTTTGTCTACCACCATCAGCCAAGGTGAAACTACCGAATACGTTTGTAATCTCCCTAATGATGTATCATTGCGCCATTTTACCAAAGGTGCCGCTAAATGACATTGTTTGCATGTAGCACGAAGGTTCATGTATTCAACACCAACAAAAAACTTCGTAATTGTCTCCAAAATATGAAACGGAACGTTAAGGAGGTGTGATTCATTGGATTTAACCCCACAATCCATACCTGACGTTAATAATATATCATTGTTGCTTTCCATCTCTACTTTAGAATCAATTACGCATTTCGCTTCTCCATGATCAACTTTTAGCCTACATGAATAGAAATTTAAGACAAAATTTCCCACAAAACAGTTTTTATTGAGGATTGAAAACCTAAAATGTAACTAACTTGTCACTTTTTCAAGTTTTGTGTAGCCATCTTTTTTTTTGTTACCATATACCAAAACTTGTGAATTTCATCTTTTGTCTGTAATTTGTGACCATCTACCCTACGTTTTTCAACCATCCTATAAATGGGAAGGTTAAATGGTCACATGATGGTCACAAAAGTCAAAAATTTAAACTTTTTGGTAAATAATAGCAACACACAAAAAAAAAGGTTGGCTACACAACACTAGAAAAATTGGCAAAGTGTAATAAAATATCAACGTACTTTTTTATTAATCTAGTTTTAGTCATTGTACCTAATTTGTACATACAAGTCATTAAAGATAGATTTATGTCCCATTTGAGTCATCCTGGAAACAAAATCCTCTTTGAACAGAACTGACTTTCAAAAGGGATACTTCATACACCAAAAAAATAAATAAAATAAAATAAAATTTGTAGAAGTCTTATGTTTAAAAATAATTAAATATTAAGAGAACTTGTATGAAAGTACAAAGATATGGGTTAAAAAATGACTCAAACGAGACACACAGCCATCTTTTAATGACTCGCAATAAAAAAAAAAAAAAAAAAAAAAAAAAAAAAAAAACATATTGATATATGATAAACAAACACAAACTAAGTGAGAGGCAATACCTGCATTGCCACAATGACAGATGGCTTGCCGGCAAAATAGGAGAGGGTATATGAAATAGGGAGATGGTATCGGTTTTTACATGGTATGAGTATATTGTTTCGCCCATCTCTCCACGAATGTATATCAAACCTCCTGCGTCTGAGGCAATTACAAGTCTATAAGATACTGAGAGATCACGGGCAAGATCCACAAAAAAAGTAGCGTTTCTGAGGTCATTAATAACTTTCCATGATTCACGACTTATGTCTATTGTTTTGTAATCAATCTCGTCTTCATACTTGTAATCAGTTAAATCCCAGTATTTGAGGCATTTCCTTTTTTCCCAATCTAGACAAGCCATGTCCGACTCAAACACAAACACACGAATAGGTATTCTGCGTCCCCAATCTTCAAAAAATATTCTAATGAAGAACAATTTTGTAGAAAACCCTTTCAAATAACCAATCGAGTCCCCAGCACGAGGACCGGAGGGAGGAACAGGGCATGTCCCGAATAGCATTAGTTTTATCACCACTTCTTTATCCCTAACCACGATGTCAACATGTAGAACAAAATCATCCAAAGTACCATCGGAACTTAAGGCATATACTTTACCGTTGCAACAAGTTAAATTACGTACTAATTTACCATCAAAGTTAAATTATGAACACAAATTGAATTGATTAATCAAGAGAATAATTGATACCTCAAACTTGGATCGAATGATACTTTCAAAAAGACGATTTATTCGAATGCTTATTAAGGATCGCTATTATTATTAGGAATGAATGAATAATTTATTACTCGTAACTTATATTTATAGGAACAGAAGAAGAAGAAGTATTATCGGTTTAGGAGACGATGAATATAATATATGAGTGAGACAGAAAGTCAAAGTCTTAAACTAAGTAGTAGTAGCACTTTTGTTTCTTATTTTTACATCTTCCACCCATCAACTTTCATATTTGTCTTCCCACCATTTTTATGTAACTGCGTACACACGCACTTCATCTTCAACAACGTAAGATTGCACCTAATATTGTCTTGGTATTTATTCACAATGTTTTTATTCGACCAAACTGCGTAAAGATATCGTGTAGTAATGTTCATTAGAAGCAACATGAACAATATGTTGTGTTAATGACATTATTGTATACTTTTAGAAGCAAGGGCAGCATGCATGTCAACTACGTCTTCATTGTCTAAACAAGTTGACACAACACCTCCTACAAATGGGTTGGACGATTTTGTCCCTCCAACCGCCAACTCGATTTACTCATATCTGCTGGCTTCAGTTGCACCCTGATCAATCTTTTATATTTTATAGATGTTCCTACGCTTCCGCATATGTGTTTACCTATTTTATGATAGTCATGATTCTTATATTTTAACAGTGGTATCACGAGCTTGCTATAACATGTAATTGATTACATAAAACACATAAAAAATGAATTTTGATTGTTTTAAATACATGTTAGGTTGTTTTTATAGATCTAGGCTTCTTTAATTTCCTAAACCCAAAAAATTTGGAGGGGGGGGGGGGGGGTCGATTACCATATAGTGACCCTTACCAGGCCTCATCATGTGGACTATGGCACCATGACTTCTCCAAAGAGGGGCTATACCCAACTGACTATATTTCCCAACTAATTACCTTCAACCCATTTTATAGCAGCATCATCCTCACTACAAATGGATCAAGAAGTAAATAAGGTCAGGCATCATCAGTAAGGGAACACTCACACTCATTGAGAAAATCAACCTTACCTCCTAGTTGTGCGACCAAGAGGCCGGCCTCATCTTTCACGACCCTCTATTCCTAGCATCTTGCACAACCACACCAAGCTTATTTTACCCTTCATATCAGGGGAACCGACTATGCTGAATAGTCAAACAGACCCCACCTATGGCCAGTCAATTCAAACTACCACTAGAGCACCTTTTGTGATTAAATGTGATCAAGATACAAGGCCATCCTCATGAAATGAGCTCAGTAAGTTCCGGTATTTTAAGAATAGAGGACTTAGCAAAGTGGATTAGTGAATTTCTTATCATCTAAACAATCCCTACACCTATACCTCTGTGCAAACTCAACTGATAGATATTTATGGTGCTCTAATGATGGGAGGTGTGTGAATTACTCAACCAATAAACCATGGAAGGAATGGAGACAGACTGGTGATAAAGTGGACTAGTATGATCTTGTTTTGTTTTCAAACTGTACTCCCAAACACTCCTTTATAGTGTGAAGATTATGACATGCAGTGGCGGACCCAGGAATGTTGAGGACGGTGGGCAATTTTTTTATATTTTATTTTTGACGAAAGTTGTTGTGCACACAAAAATAAAGATAGAGATATAAGGTTTTTACATTATTTGGCTTCAAGGTGGGGGGCAATTTGATTTTGTGGGGGGGGGGGGGGGGGGTAAAAAGGTTCAAAAAAAAAAAAAAAAAAAACAATAAAATCTGATTTTTTTGGCGAATCGTGGAGGGTACCGCCACCCCCACCCCCATACTCTATATGTAGTTCCGCCCCTGTGACATGTCCACTATGTAAGAGTTGCCTAGATTCACTAAATCACCTCTCTTTGAGTGCTCATACTCTAACACAATATGGGTTGATTTAAAGAAAAAGGTTGACCAAGAAGCTCTACCAGATAATTGGGATGCTATTGTAAGAATGATGACCAGTGTTGAACATAACAGATCTATCAAGAGTGTGTTAAGAAGAATTTTGTTTGCACCTTGTGTCTACTTCATCTGGTATGAAAGGAATAAAAGGCTATCCACCAATGAAAAGAATAATAGTAAGGACCTAACTGTTGTGATAAATCATGTGAGACTAAAGCTTTCTAGTCTCACTGTGAAAAAGTCTGCACAAGTGGTGGAAGTTAGCAAGAAATGGGATGTTGTGATGAATGAGAAGATAGGATAAGGGTGTTTGGGATAAGGTTTTTGATGCAGATGGCTAATATCTTGGTGGAGTCTTTACTGGCTAAATTAATCTGAAAACAATCTTGTGTATCTAGTTGAGATAGCAGGGTGCTTTTTGGACTTCTTCTAGTCAGAGGTTTTGATCTACCATAAGGTAGTATCCTGTATGAGGTGTATAATGTTTTTTTCAAATTATACTGGTACAACTACTAGCATACATAACTAATGGCAAAGAATGTTAGCAAATTACTACAAAAATGGTTACTGTAAGTATGAAAACTTGTAATATGCAGAGTTGAGGTTCAAACATTTGGAATTTGAGGATAAAACTCACTACCAATGATGGCCTTGTAACTTGGTATTCTTTAGTTTGTTTCTCTATAGTCTATAATGCTTCCTGAGAGACTTTCAACAGGCCTTTGTTAGGTAATTGTGAGCATGTTTGAAAGTTTTTCGAAAACAGTCTAATGTGATCCGTAAAGTAGGTTCTCATTTGTGGAGGGTAAGTGAATTTGGTGGGCAATGTATGCAGATAGGAATAGTGAGGATCCATAAAACAATATCACCATTTTGTTGACAAAAAAACAACAGCATAACTGAGAAGCACAAATAAAGGAACGAAAACATGAACAATTTCTTTTCCAAGATATGTTTGAGCTCTATTGCTCTCAACAAAAAAACATCATCTTACGATATTACACAAATATCGAATGTCAGTTTAAAATAAAAAGTACTAAAAACTTTCCTACTTAATGTTTCATGTTATTTACAAACTCGGAACAAAAGAAGAGTGGTATACTAGCTCGACCAATAATCTGTCCAACATCTAGGCTTCAACAGAGGCAATGTGGCAGATCAAGTCAATAACACGGGAGCTGCAAATACAATGTAGAAAAAACGAAGTGTTACAAGACCATATGGCAACAAGTGTTTATAATTTATATATCACTTTCTTAATGTTAATTAAATATTTAGATTCAGAAGCTACCTGTATGCCCATTCGTTGTCGTACCACGAGACAAGTTTCACAAAGTTGTCGTTCAAAGCAATTCCAGCCTTGGCATCGAATATGCTTGACCTGAATATAAACAAACATGTCAATAAAATACACAGAGTTGAAACTTTTGATTATGTTATCGTAACTGATGTGTTTGATTCTGAAACTTTTGACAAAGACGTTTACCTGCTATCACCAACAAAGTCGGTGGATACAAGATCCTCATCAACGTATCCCAAGATACCCTTGAGCTTGCCTTCTGATTCCTCCCTGTTTTCATGATAAAATCGCCAATTAGCAATTTGAGAACAGACTAGTAAGAAAAGAACATTTATAGCCATGGAAAACCACTTTTAAATCTTACTTAATGGCAGCCTTGATCTGCTCATAGGTAGCCTTCTTCTCAAGTCTGACCGTCAAGTCAACAACTGAAACATCAACAGTTGGGACATCGAAGGCCATACCAGTTAATTTCCCCTCAAGGGCTGGCAACACTTTGCCGACAGCCTACATAGATAGGAAGACACAACATAAGAAATTAAAATTTTATCCAACAGCTATTACAAAAAAATGATTTTTTTTTAACCCAATTATGCCTTAGCAGCTCTAGTGCTGCTGGGAATGGTGTTGAAAGAAGCAGCTCTTCCATCTCTCCAATCCTTTATGGATTGCCCATCGACAGTTTTTTGGGTTGCTAAAACATGCTTAACAAAATGTCAAAAACGTTTTATTAATAACTAAAATTAATAGGCTAATACTATGTTTTTTAATAATTAACCAGTTGCATTGCTACATACCAGTCATGGCATGCACTGTTGTCATAAGACCCTCAACAATGCCAAACTTGTCATTGATAACCTTGGCCAAAGGAGCAAGGCAGTTGGTTGTGCAACTAGCGCTTGAAACAACGTTAAGCTTGGGCTTGTATTCCTTCTCGTTGACACCCATGATGAACATAGGAGCATCAGCACTTGGAGCGGAGATGATAACCTTCTTGGCACCACCCTGAAGACACAAAATTAATCATGTTTAGTCCAATTTCTCATCATAAGAATGATACCTTTTAAAGAGGGTGGCAATGTTGACCAACTATAAAATAAACATGTAACAAACAGAGATCTAATCTGAAGACACCCGTGGACTCAACAACAAAGTCAGCTCCAACCTCACCCCATGGGATGTCTTTTGGGCTCCTATATTCCACAAAACCAAATACGAGTATATATTAACATTGTGTACTATTTGTTATATGTATTACATGTCCATTATGATGGCTTTAGATGTTACCTGATGCCAAAAACAGTGATGGGCTTCTCGCCAAAGAGAAGGGTCTTCTCATCCTTAACCTTAAGCTCATGGTGCTTCCATTGGCCATGGACGGTGTCATACTTGAACATGTATGTCTGCCAAGTACCATAAACGGTATACAATTTCAATTAAATATACGCAAAACGTGATCTACATAATCAAGACATACATAAATAGATCTAAACATCAATCAATCCGAGAATCTGCATCACACAACAACATCCACAGATGATAAGCTGGTTCTAAATTGAACAATGGCATAAACAAGCTCATCATAAACAAGCAATATACAGTACAATAAGTACTCGACGCGCATACACAGACCCAAAACTCCATGAATCTGAATAGTTAAGTGACACAACTAACACCCACACATGGTACTCTGGTTTTAAAAGAAAAATGTTATAATTACATATGCACTTAATCGCTTTTCAGTTCCGGTTCATAACCAGTTGATATCCACTGGCCACTGCTCACTCAAACACACAATCAGATCTATGATACTAAATGTACTTCACAAATTCAAACATACATGAACAAGAAAGACCAGACCTTATGTAAAACTTGAACACACAAACAAATCTCACAAACCCGTATCCATAATCAAAAACCGAACCATTAATAAAATTCACACACTAGACACATCAACAACAAAGAGGCGATCACCAAACAGCTTATAAACATTTTCAACCATATGCAAATTCAAACACAATGACGTATACCAGCCACATTTTCAACAAACACCTAACAGGAATAAGTGTGGAATCCAAGATTAATTAATAGCAGATTATAAAAGGGTTTTTTCACCCGCTTCTTTTGTTCTTTCTTTATCCTTATTATTAAATGATGATTGTTGCATGAAACTCAAAACCTGTGAAAACGAACATGATATGCCGCAAGGTATGTCAGTTTAGCAACAAAAGCCTAAAACTTTTTGAGATTTAATGACACTTTTATAGACAAAAATTTGTCCCAAAAGGCGAAAGCTATGTACTCACAATTTTTTTTCACAATAAATAGACTTTTACCTACACTACACTGTTTTAAGTGTGGGAGAAGCACAACAAATTTCTAATGACACTACTTTTATACTTTTGGTGACACTTTTCAACTTTTAGTGACACTTTCTTTACCTTTTGTGACACTTTTTTTATGTGTCATGACAATTTTTTGTAGTGGTTGTTAGAGCATGGGGTACGGCTGAGCCATCGCTCGCGCCGTCACCACCAGCTCAAAAAAACCGACGACGCACCGTACCAGTGGTGGCGCTGTCGGTGCTCGCGCCGTACCCACGGCTCAGCGCCATCGAATATATTTTTTTTTCTCTGCTGATTTGAGGTTCCAAAAAAAGAGCCGTTTGAATGTAACGGCTATAATGCCGTTTTTCTTTTTCAAAATACCCAATCAAACCAATTTAATTCCCAAAAAAACCTTATAAATACCCCATTTTTTTTCAAACTTCACACACACTTCCAATCTATTAAATCTCTACTTCTAATAACTATTTTCATCCAAAATGAATCCAAATCAACCATGGATCAACAACATGTTAAACGATCCGACGAACCAAATGCCGGGATCGTCTTCGAATCCTGGTTACTTTCCCACCTTCCAAACCTCATTTATGAATCCCGAAGATTTAGCATTGTTTAGCCAATGGAAATTACAACAACAACAAAACCAATATCAATTTACACAAACTCAACAAACAACCCAAGGCATCCCTTCACAACCGAATTCGGACCATGCTTCGTTTCATCTAGTAGATGAAGAAGATGACGAAGAAAAATCGGTTTCAAGAGAAGAAATTATTCCGACACCGACCTCAAAAAAATCGAGAGCAAAGACGATGGCGAAGAAGCCAAAATCAAAGGCGAAGAATAAGAAAAGCAACAAAGAAAAAGAAAAGGAGGTCGATGAAGATGTGGTCCCGTCCCGACAACCACAAACTTTTTGGAGCCAAGACGAAGAATATCTTTTGGCGGAGTGTTACATCGAAGGATCAAAAAACGGGTGCGGATCAACAAAGGGATACATTTTGGTACAAAGTGCTCGATGCATACAACACGGAAGCAAAGAGGCTCAACTATACTATTCGTACCAAAAACATGTTGACGGGAAAGTGGACTCCAATGAATAAAGATATCAAGAAGTTTAATTCGGTTGTTGATGAAACGGCGGTTATGAGTGGGGAAGGTGATAAAGATGTTATGGCCCATTGTCACATATTGTTTAAAAAAACAACGGGTTATGATTTTAGACACACAAGCGCTTGGGAGTTTTTGAAAGACAAGCACAAGTGGAAAAATCCGACTCGACTTTGACAAGACGTAATCGTCTTCGGCCTACGAACGAGGAGCCCCAGCATTTTGGACCGGACGATTTACCACGGCCAGA
Organism: Artemisia argyi; assembly: GCA_030686995.1. Taxonomy (NCBI): domain Eukaryota; kingdom Viridiplantae; phylum Streptophyta; class Magnoliopsida; order Asterales; family Asteraceae; genus Artemisia; species Artemisia argyi. The sequence goes on from CM060695.1 coordinate 175,268,693, forward strand.
CGGCATGTACCGGGTTGCTAAGAGTCAACGTTCGTCAAACTCGACCGCTAGTTCTGGTTCAAACCCGGCATTGTTTCAAGAAATGTTGCAACAACAATACGAGTTAGACCGCAAGGCAAAGATGGATGTTCTTGAGCGAGAGTCACTCGCGAGAGTTACTTTATATGAATCACAAAAGATTGCCGAGGAGATGCGGGTGCTACAAATGGATACAAGCAGTATGGATCCGGTCAACGCAAGGATCGTGAGGGCACAATAAGCTCGAATCCCGGCAAAATATCCCGAAGAGGATTAAGCTTTTATTTATGTATTAGGTTTTTAATTTTATGCAATTTTTTTAAATCTATCGTGTGTTTTTTTAATATGTAATGTGTGTGTTTAATATTAATGAAGTTTATTTAAGTTTATATTGTGTATATTTTAATTTAAGTAAAAAAAAAAAAAAAAAAATGGCCGGCGGCACCAGAAATTCTGGTGCCAACGGATACCCCTGAAATGTGATGCCGTGGGATTTCTGGTGCCATGGAGCTTTTTGCTGACGTGGCAGTAAAAAAAAGCCCACGACTTGGAGCCATGGCACAAACGGTACCCAATGCTCTTATAGCTAGGGTTTTGATAAGATTTAATTAAGTGAACAAAATTAATAATCAGAACCAAATGATGTAAATATATGAATATTAATGTGTAAAAACATGTACTGAATCATAAAAATATTTATACATACATAATCTATACTACTTATAAAGCATTTATCACCTTCCCTCCTATTAATTTTTTAAGATTTCCTAAAATAGATTTTTAAGTAAATACAAGTAAAAAATCATAATTTACAACTATTTGAAGCACAAATACAACTAAAAAACCAATATTCAACACATACAATTAATACAATATTTAATTCACCCCTTCACCAAAATATACAATTATTTAATCACAATGTACAATCTAATTAAGTTACTAAGACAACCAAACACTAAAAAATAAAATTTGAGAAACAAACACACAAAATATTCAATCCAATTCCAAATCAACCACCCTCACCAACCTGGCTGTTGTGTCCTAACCCATCACCGTGGCTGTTGTATGATCTAAACAGCCTACCCGAGACCGCAATCTATCCTAAACCCATCACCATGTCCGATCAAAAATAAAAGAAGAAAAATAAATAAAACAAGATCTCATTTTATCTCATTTGACCAAATGAAGACTACGAATAACCACATGGTTAGCATAACCCCAGTTCATATTTATAAACCAGATCTGTGTCTTCATTGGCCTAAGAAAAGAAAAAGAAAGAAGTTTGAGAAGATGAAGTGCAATATATATTAACCAAAACAAACAACATCAAACAACTATCCTAAACCCATCTCCTAAACTTTCAACCAAACTTGAACAAGAATCAAAAACGACAAAAGCTCAATGACTTCAGATTCGTGTTAACGTTATAAAACAATTATCTTTAAAGGTTAACACGTTTTCATCATAGATCTGGACAAGTTAATCTTGTCCTTCATTGATTTATCACACAAAAAGAAGTGCAGTTGATTGCTTGTTTCACAAAGGGTATGTTTTATCAAAGGAGTAAGAGAAAGTTGGGAAAAAAATGTTTTGTGTCAAAATCATATACCCCGTATAAGGGAATAGGGTTTTATTTAGTGTACATGTTTACAATAACAAGGCCCAAAGCCCAAACGAAAATATTACTCTACAAACTAAAATAAAAGTGTAAAGACATTGCATCTTGCTAAATTTTTTACTACGTAGTATGTAGTTCACTGTAATAAGAAATCTTATTTGCAAGTAAACTTTTTAAGTCACATTGCTTGATATATAGCATCTGGTCATCTCAAATGCTTCGAAGAAGTTTTAGACACTATCAATGATATAATTTAAAATTGCTCTATGTGAAAACAATAATACTCATTTTGAAAAATAATTGTCCACTATTCTATTTCGGTTTGCCTCAAAATAAAATTCACTTTGTATTTTAATCAATCAAAGGAGAACTTAGTGAGTATGGATGATATGTGATTAATGAAAAGTATAGTTACTGAGATTTTTCCAATAAAAATGAACATTTATTTTGGATCGGACTTAAAATCATTAATGCAAAATGACGTAATTGGCCCTCATTCATGCGGTAGCAACTACCGTTTATATATTACCTTTGAAATTTTATTAGCTACCATTAATATATTATCTTAGTATCGTACGTGTAACATACTATTTCTATATAAATACTTTGCTATTGCTTATATTTATTACAACACAAAATAATCATCATCTATAAAATGATTATCACAACTCTAAAAATCTTACTCGCTTAAAATTTAATTTCAGGGTACCCGCCGCCGCAACGCACGGGTACCCTGCTAGTTTAATAAAAAATCAACACAATTGAATTAATCAAGAGAATAAACCTCAAACTTGATAGATGGATTGGATGATACTTTCGAAAATTCGAATGCTTATTAAGGATCTTCTTATTATTCTGAATGAATGAATGAACGAATAATTTATATTTATAGTATCCAATCGACAGAAAGTCAAAGTCTTAAATTAAGTACTTTTGTTTCTTATTTTTACATTTTCCACCCTTCAACTATCACAATTGTCTTTCTAACTTTAAATTTGCACGCCTTTATGATTCGGTCCCATTTTTGCAATTTCGTGATACTTTAGTGATCATTTTTGCAATTTACCCTAAAGAAATCGTAAATACGTAAAAGTATACGGTCTTTGTTTTAAGGGCGCGTTTGGTAGAGGGGTTTTTGTAGGTTTGGACTCAAAGGTGAGTCAAAACCTTTGTTTGGTATAAAATGTTGGTTTTATAATTGGGGTTCAAACCCTCAAACAATACCATACTCAAATACTAGGTGGAAGGGTGGGATTTTGTAGCGGATTTGAGGGCCACATGCTTTTTCTCTCTATCTCTCTCATACTTTTTACGTTTAAATATAATTAACCTAATATCAAATTTATATATAAATTTATATTAAAATAATAATTTATCTTTTTATATTATATTTTCTTTTTTACATCAAATACAAATCTAAAACCAAATTCAAATCAAAATCCAAAACTCGTCAACAAACCAAACGGGCCCTAAATATATTTGTTTTTATTGTTTCAAAAGAGGAATAAAAAGAAATGGAGGTTTTTATTATAAAAAACCCAATCATCCTTTATTTTTATAAAAAAGAATAAGGGCGTTAGATCATTTACAATTGAGTCTATATAACAACCCAATCATCATTTCTTTTTATCTCTATCACAATAACACACCTACAGTAAAATAAAAACACACACACACAGACAACCATGTCTGATTACGTGCCAAAACCCCAATTCAAGTGTTTTGAAATCGGTTGTGAGAAAACGTTTGAAAGAAAGAGCACTCTGAATAATCATATCCTAAAGTGTGGGAAAAAGAAGGACTCCCGAATTGCATGTTTTAGTCTCATGAATCAAGAACGGGAGAATGCAGTTGATGAGGAACAACAAGATAATCAAGAACAGGAGAATGCAGTTGATGAGGAACAACGAGAGAATCAAGAAACGGATAATGCAGTTGATGAGGAACAACAAGAAGAAGCAGCAGTTTCAGAGTCAGAAGATGAGAATGAGCCCAAAGGACTTGTAAAGATGAAGCAAAAGAAATTATCAAAACGTATTGTGAAGAAAATGGAAGGCGATATAAGGCGGGCAGTGCGAAAAGAAGAAAGACGTAAGGAGAGAAGAGAGTTCAAGAATGCTCTAAAAGGTAAGAAGAAGATCAACATGGATTTGATTTCTGAAGATTAATCACTTTGTTAAAGGATTTGATTTCTGAATTTTGAGTTTTATCATGTTCTGGGTTTGAATGTTTGAGTTTTATCATGTTCTGGGTTTTGCGTTATTCATGTATGGAATCTATTCTTTAGTATGGTCGATGGCAAATTTGGGGGAAAAGAATAAAAAACGTTCATCCATTATGTTTTTGAAATCTTTATATTACGTATACATGCATGCAGGTGTCGTCTATAGGTTGTTCACAACCCCTAATTTGATGACTGTTTTGGTTGTACGTTTCGTTGCTACACTAGTACTCTAGTATAAAATTGATGACGACTGATCAATTTTAGTTGAATTTGTTGTGTTTGGTTGATGCATTACAGTTATTGCCATAAGTGATTGTATTACTTGTTTTACATTTTCATAAAAAAATTATAATCTTATTAACAACTTAAAAAGGGTACTAGTAATTTATAGAGCTATCTTAATTTATAAGATCAAAAGTTTCTGAATTTTGTTATTAAGTAGGAAAGTGTTGCATGCATTGAAAGTCTTTTTATTTCTTTTCTTTTTAAATTCAATTTTTCACATGCTTCAAACTGCCAAAAACAAACCTAGTTTCTGCAGTTGTATTTATCTGAAATTTAATACAAAACTTTGTTACTTAATAAATCTTCATTCAATGGGTACTATTTTTTATTAATTAGAATCATCATTGACGTGGTAGGAGAATAAGAGACCTCACCCCTTTGTTGTTTCATAAAACGCAACAATTAGAAATCACTTTTTCATAAATAATACTACTATCCTAACTCCTCACGTGACATCCCTTTTTAAAAGGGCCCCACTTATATATTCACCAAACAAATTATTTATTCGTTGCGCCGTTAAACTCTTTTGGCTAGATATAATAACGACCTCCCAAGATCACATTCATATATTGCTTCTGCCTGCCTTTGTACCTACGAGCTGATTTGTTTCCGGTTACTACTTATTTAGCCTTTTAAGATATTGCTTCTATTGTAGATAATAATGCGAATGATCTATGTTGTCCATAACAACATGCTAATAATGGTATTATCCAAGACTTGTGCCAAGATTTTTTGTTGTTTCTTCACAAGATTTTTAATAATGGTACATTGGAGGGGCAATAGGCATTGCAACATACAGTATAGTTGATATAAATAAACACCTTGATTGGTATACAAGAGTTTATCTTAATTCTGGGATACTAACTTTAAAAATTGTCATACTTGTCCAAAAATACTTTTCTGGGTATCGAACAAAAAAATTTTGCTTTTATGGATACCGAACTTTCAATTTCGGACTTTTTGAAGTACTAAACTTTCAATTACAGACTTTTTGAGGTACTTTTGTCATTTCTGCCCCTGAATTTTCAATAATTTGAGGGGCAAAATTGTCACAAAGTACTTCAAAAAGTCCATTACGAACTAAAAAATACATTACGAAATAAAAAAAAAAAAATACATTACGTCATAAAAAAAAAAACATAACAAAATTAAAAAAAAAGGTTACAACACAACACAATTATTCAATCTTGACGCTTTGGCAACCCGTATTTTTCAATGATTCGGTCCTTTTTCATGTTGACAATCGCCACATATTGTGGATCCTTGCCGGAAGTGTCGACCAACAAAAATTCAATCTCCCTCAACCGTAGTTGTATGTATTGGTTTTCTGCGGTCGCTTGGTAAGCCTTGGAAGCATCTTCACGTTTTACCCGATACTCCTATCGCATTTGCTCCCCCCATTGGGCCGACGAAACAGATCCTCCGGTACTCGTGCCCCCGGTGCTTTCCGTTGTTTCGGATTTTTGTTTCTTCACAGCCCGCTTTTTTCCCATCGGGCATGGTTGTGCATCATGACCAAACAACGCCTCGTTTGCTTGGCTTGGGACATCACCGGTTAAATCAACCGTATCCGGCGCGTCCCATTTCTTATGACGACGCAAAACAGCCCATGCCTCCTCATTATTAAACGGCGCTTTTTTGTGCTCGTTACGATACATTTCCTTGGCGCGTGTGAGGATATCCATTTCATTTTCCCCACTTTTTTTATCACGTTCGGCACGTTTGAAACACGCGTTGAACTTTCCGCAATCACGGTTCAACGTTCTCCACTTTGATTGTATCATATCTTTGCCGCGTTTATGATAATTGGTTTTATTGAACTCATTTTGAACCCGCTGCCAAAACGTATCTTTGGCTTGGGAACGACCGACTTGAGAATCCTCGCTTGCGGCCACCCAACACGTTGCAAGTAATTTTTCTTCACTTGCTTGCCAACAATCGACTTTGTTGCCTTCTTCGTTTTCGTCATCATCATCGATTGACGCGGGTTCTTTGTTTTTTATGGACTTTCTTTTAACACGAGATTTGTTTTTCTTTGGAGGAGACGTAAGTGTTTCGGGAACTTCGTTAGTTTCCGTTTGGGAATGTTGGGATTGTTGAGTGAATTGGAGTTTAAGGTGTTTTGTTGTTGGCTATCTTGCCAAAAATTTTAGCGCTTAATCTCCTTCGCGATCGGGCTAAATCATGGTGGAATTGGACCCTTTCATCAAAAACACCAGAAATTGCTAGGAGTATGACTTGGAAGCAGTTCAAGGAATTACTCTTTCAGAACTTTGCTCCAGAGGCGGAACTTAATAAGATTCGCCGAGACTTCTTGGGTACTCACCAGACCACGGAGTCAGTACATGATTTTTCCATGACCTTCCTGGACAGAGCACATTTTCTGCCTGAATATGCTAATGATGAAAGGTTGCTTATGAAACATTATGTGGATATGCTTCGAAAGGATATCCGTCAGTTTATTTCAGCCAGGGATTGGAAAAACATGGATCAGCTCATGAATGCAGCTTTAGAGCGAGAACAGGAAACAAAGAAAGAGGAAGAGATTCCTCCTAAGAGAAAGATGGAGCAGGCTAATTCGTCTCGAAAGAAAGTTAAGCCAAGTGAGGCTTATCCTAACACGGGGGGTAGGAGTTTTCCACTGTGTGCGAATTGTAAAAGGTATCACCCGGGGGAATGCCGTGCAGGTAGCCGGACCTGCTACAGTTGCGGTGAACCTGGTCACATCAGTAAAGATTGTCCAAAACCAGCTCAGGTTTGCAGGAAATGCTATGATCCGAATCACACGACTGAGTCTTGTCCAAATGTCAGACCTCCTCCTCCACATCAACAAGAACCTAGGAGGAATACAGACAGGCGAGGGGCGCCATCTACTTCTAGACCTTCAGGAGCCCCTGGCTTTCCTACTACCCAAAGACCACATAGACCCCCAGCTCGTGTTCATCAGATGACTGTGGATGAAGCTAAGGAAACATACGACGTTGTGACAGGTACCTTCTTTGTGAATCTATTACCTGCTCGTGTGTTATTTGATTCTGGTGCAGATAGATCTTTTGTATCCGAAAGGTTCAGTCGGAGATTTTCTATTCCAATTAGCCAGCTTAAGCCACCACTAGATGTGGAAGTAGCTAATAACAAAGTGATACGTGTAGTTGATGTCTTTCAGAACTGTGAAATAGAAATTGATAATGAAAAGTATCCGATCGACCTAATTCCTATCCCTATGGGAGAGCTTGATGTAGTTATCGGTATGGACTGGCTTGGCACAAATGAAGCCATCATTTTGTGTCATCATAAGCTAGTCCGACTCAGAACCCCAAGTGGGGGAGAAACAGTTATCTATGGTGAGCATAAAAAGGCTAACCTTGCTATTTGTACTTATGCTAGAACCAAGAAACACTTGGCACGTGGCTGTCAAGCCTATTTAGCTCATGTTGTCGATATTCAAAAACCCGTTCCAAACTTTAATAAAATCCCAGTTGTTCAGGAATTTCCTGATGTCTTTCCAGAGGAACTCCCAGGTCTACCGCCTGATAGACCAGTAGAGTTCCGCATTGATCTTATTCCAGGGAGTACCCCTATTGCTAAAACTCCCTACAGACTCGCTCCATCAGAAATGCAGGAACTCATGAAGCAGTTACAAGAACTGCTAGACAAGGGCTTCATTCGCCCTAGTAGTTCCCCGTGGGGGGCACCAGTTCTTTTTGTCAAAAAGAAAGACGGTAGTATGCGAATGTGCATCGACTACCGAGAGCTCAATAAAGTTACCATCAAAAATCGTTATCCTCTTCCTAGGATTGATGATTTATTTGATCAGCTTCAGGGCGCAAGCTTCTTTTCAAAAATAGATCTTAGATCAGGATATCACCAGTTAAAGGTTCGGGAAGAGGACATCCCGAAAACAGCTTTCCGGACCAGGTATGGGCATTACGAGTTTACAGTTATGCCATTTGGCTTGACGAATGCCCCAGCAGCATTTATGGACCTGATGAATCGGGTCTGTCGTCCGATGTTAGATCAGTCAGTTATTGTTTTCATTGACGATATCCTGGTTTATTCCAAATCAGCTAGTGATCATGAAACTCACTTGCGCCAAGTCCTCAGTATGTTAAGACGAGAAAAGCTTTATGCTAAGTTCTCGAAGTGTGAGTTCTGGCTCCGAGAAGTTCAATTTCTCGGGCATGTTGTAAACAGCGAAGGCATTAAAGTAGACCCAGCTAAAATTAGTGCCATCATGAATTGGGAGCGACCAAAAACTCCCACAGAAATTAGATCTTTCCTTGGACTTGCGGGTTACTACCGCCGTTTTATCCAAGATTTTGCAAAGATTGCTTCTTCGCTCACTGAGCTCACCCGCAAGAATGTAAAATTCGAGTGGGATGAAGATCAGGAACTCGCCTTTCAGACTCTTAAACAGAAGTTAAGTCAGGCTCCAGTCTTAGTATTGCCAGAAGGCAATGATGACCTGGAAGTTTATTGTGATGCATCGGCCAATGGCCTCGGCTGTGTTCTCATGCAGAGAGGCCGAGTCATAGCTTATGCTTCCAGGCAGCTCAAGAAACATGAGGAAGATTACCCCACTCATGATTTAGAGCTAGCAGCAGTAGTTTTTGCCTTAAAATTGTGGAGGCATTATCTTTATGGAGTAAAGATCAAGATCTTTACCGACCATAAAAGTCTCAAATACTTCTTTGATCAGCGTGACCTCAATATGAGGCAACGGCGTTGGTTGGATCTAGTCAAAGATTATGATTGTGAAATTCTTTACCACCCGGGTAAGGCCAACGTTGTGGCAGATGCCTTAAGTCGAAAGACAAGGCATGATTCTCTACTAGTAAAATCACTTCAGATGGTGATTACTCCAGACTTTTATGAGAACATCAAAACAGTTCAGTTAGAAGCATGGGAGAACGGTGATGTAAACTCAGAACGACTCGTGGGTCAGGTGCACAACTTAGTTGTGGACTCACGAGGACTCAGAACACGTTTCGGTAGAATATGGATACCGAATAATAAAGAGCTCAAAAAGTTGTTGCTCGACGAGGCTCATAAGTCGAAATATTCCATTCACCCAGGTGCCACCAAGATGTATTATGATCTTAAACCAGATTATTGGTGGCCAGGTATGAAAAGAGATATTGTAAAATATGTCGAGCAGTGTCTTACTTGCCTTCAAGTTAAGACAGAACATCAGAAACCTTATGGTAAGCTACAACCTCTCGAGATTCCTGTCTCGAAATGGGAAAGGATCACTATGGATCTTATCACGAAATTACCCAAGACACCGCGTCAGCATGATGCAATATGGGTAATTGTAGATCGTTTAACAAAGAGTGCGATTTTCCTTCCTATTAAGGAATCAATGTCCTCAGAAGCTCTCGCGGAGTTGTATCTTCGTGAGGTAGTAGCTAGACATGGAGTACCAGTTTCTATAGTATCGGATAGAGATATCAGATTTACCTCTAGATTCTGGCGGAAATTCCAAGAGATTCTAGGTACTCGTGTCCATTTTAGCACAGCTTATCATCCGCAGACAGATGGTCAGAGTGAAAGGACCATTCAGACACTCGAAGATATGCTTCGAGCCTGTGCTATCGACTTCGGTGGTAGCTGGGATAAGTACTTAGCACTAGCAGAATTCTCTTATAATAACAGTTATCATTCCAGCATTGAGATGCCTCCATATGAGATGTTGTATGGAAGGAAGTGCCGAACTCCTATATGTTGGGGTGAAATCGGACAAAGAGAATTAGCTAGTTCAGATGTTGTTCAACAAACGAATGATAAGATTGATCAAATCAGAGAAAGGCTTAAGATGGCCCAAGATCGACAGAAGTCTTATGCAGACAAAAGGAGACGACCTATAGAATTTCAAGTTGGTGATCGTGTCATGCTGAAAGTTTCTCCCTGGAAAGGTGTTATCCGATTCAGGAAGCGTGGAAAGCTAGGACCACGTTACATTGGTCCATTCAGAATAATCGATAGGGTTGGAAAAGTAGCATACAGACTTGAGCTACCAGAAGAGTTGAACAGTATTCACAATACTTTCCACGTGTCTCAGTTACGAAAATGTCTTGCAGATGAGGCGCAGTATATCCCTCTAGCGGATATAACAGTTGATGAGAAACTTGGCTATGTTGAAGAACCAGTAGAGATTCTTGACACCATGGTCAAGAAACTCAGAAAAAGAGAGGTCCTCCTTCTTAAGGTGAGATGGAAGCACAGAAAGGGGTCAGAGTGCACATGGGAGCCCGAAGAGGATCTCATCAAATACTACCCCGCTTTTTATCAGGAATGGTTTGTGAGGACCCAAACCGAATAAGTGGGGGAGAGTTGTAACACCCCAATCTTTTCAGGTACTAAACTTATAACAATTTCCTACTACAGGGGTTAAAGTTGCCAAAAGGTGAAACTTATAATGATAACTATGAATTTACATCATTCTCAGGAATGAATTTCCAGAGAACTCTCCCTCCTTCACCAAAACTCACGACTAAAATACTCACATCACTCTTCTGATCTAGGGTTTGATTCCAAGTCAATTTGGTGCAAGTTTGGAACAAGATATTACTATACATAAGCTTATAAACGAATAAGCTAGGGTTTCCATCATCTAATTTAAGGTATAAACCATGTTTTGATCCTTATTTCATGTTTTAGAGCTACCTTTTTATGGGTAATGCTTAAAGATGAAGTCTTTATGCTATTTATGGGTTATTGTAGAATTTCACATGATTATGTGAAATTATGATTTTTGGAGAAATCACCAAGAACCCTAGTTATCATGTATAAATGATTAGAAAAGTGATGGGTACCTTATTAAGGTGCTATAACACCATTTTGTGGTGTTAATTTTCAGAAATTATGTTGGTGTGGTTATATAAGCCATGAACCAAACACCCCCTTATGACTTATCTATCCTTTTAGTGCTTATTATAATAAGCTTAGTTATGTTCTAAATAAGCTCCATGTCATTATGTGTTCCTAGGTTATAAGAGTTAGCCGGGGACGTGTTTAAGGGAGCTCGTGTTCTATTCAAGCGTTACAAGGTGAGTAACATATTTAAGCATAGAAACGGGTCCTTAGTAGCCCGTTAGTGTGCCACTTTAATTGTGGTATTTATGGTAAGGTTCATGTATTATATTTGAGTTACAAGTTCATGGTGTTACAATTATACGTTATGTGCCTAAATGAGTTACTTGTAGTATGTTTATACATGAATTATGCTAGACGGGTCAAAACAGCCCCGAATGACCCGTTTGGGTTTAGTTATGTGATTTTAACTCTATTTCCACAATACTACTTGTATAGCGTCCTAAGTGGACGACACATGTTATTATGTCATAACATGCTCCGAAATGGAGCCTAGACATCCTTAGTGGGTGACCGAGCCTTTATTAGTGTCTCATCTCGTTAAATGGGACTTAGACATCCTTTGTGGGTGATCAGTGTGTATAAGCGGCTCAAAGTCATGGAATATATGACTTAGACGTCCTAAGTGGACGACTAGAACATTTCCAGTTATATTGAACCAATATGGGTTCACAACGTCCTTAGTGGGCGACTAGTATATAATAACAACACGAAGCAACCATAGTATTATGCCATGTTATGATTAGTATCTTTTATATGTTATCTCACTAAGCTATTGCTTACGTTGCTTCGTTATGTTTATTATAGGTGAAGCTAGTGGTAGTGCAATCAAGGGTACGAAGACCGAGAACTAGACCCGGTGAAATACTTGGGTATGGAGCCTTTTTCCCTACACGCTCTCTTACCAAGAAACGCCCTAGGTTGTATGCTTTTGTGTATGAACATATAAACTCATGGTTATGTAATGATCAAGTAGTTAAGTAGTTTCTTTATAGTTTAAAAAGGGGTGTTTGGCATAGTGCCATTCTTGCCCATATTGACCCATTTTGATCATGTACGGGTCAAGGCGAATGATATATGTTATGCACAATTTCATATGTTAATATAAGTGTTGGTGTTATAAAGTTGGTCAAAAAAAAAAAAAATTACCTGGGCGTTTCAGGTTCTCCCAATTCGGATTTGACGATGAACCCGCGTATGGGTTCCCCCACCCACCGAGGAGGTTCGTAAGCGAGTCGTTGTTGTTGTTGTTGCCTTGAGACATTTTTTTTTTGCTATTAGAATTGTAGTAGAGAATAAAATGAGTAGTGAAAGTGTGGGAAAATAAAGTGTGTAAATGGGTATTTATATTGGTTGAAAAAAGTTTTGGAAATTGTGTTGTTTTTTTGTTTTTTTTGTTTTTTTTTTTTTTTTTTTTTTTTTTTTTTGTATCCGTTGCTAAACGTTGGGGGGGGGGGGGGGGGGGGGGATTGTAAATTTTTTGAATTATAAACGTTAGTGTACGTTAGAAGGGGGCGAAATGAATTTTTTTTTTTTACAAACGCAGCAACTTAACGTGGCGTTAGCCACTTAACGAGCCATGTTAACGTGGACTTAACGCAGACTTGTGCAATGGATAACTTGATGTTAACGCGCGTTACGGGCTCTTTAACGCAATAGCTGCGTTACCGTTGCGTATGTTCTTATATGCAAAAGTGTGAAATTAAAAGAAGGTGTTTCGTGATTGACAAAAGATTTCTGAATACATTAAGGAGGGTAAATCAGGAAAAATATACTAATAGCTCGTAACATCAAACAAACCGAGGTCAAATGGCAAACCGGCCGGGAACAACACTTAACATTGTCATATCTTCGTTTACACAAACCAATAATTATGAACGAGAAGCAACTGTCTGCAAGATTATGTCTCAACCACTATCATACTAAGTAATTTTTGATTTTGAGAACTTGTGTGAGCTTATTATTTAGAAATCTCTCATAAACTTTGTGAAGCAAACATAACATATACTCATAACTACTTTACTTATTCAATACAGTATATAAGCTTAAGCTACCATACGCTTTTGTAAGTTCGCATGCCAAATATGTCCAAATAAGTTTAAACACGTTTGTGGGCGTTTGGAAATTTCTCAATTTTTCGGATTTCTAGTGACACATATGGGCTCCCAAGTAGTAATATAATTGGCTACTTGTTATATTTTGGTTACTAATTTTTATATCTGGCCCAACTCAAATAGATTTTCTTTTTTAAACGGGTGAGTTAAATTTTGGTGTAAACGAGTGGGGTGAAGCCAGGTATTGTCAAGCTCTCGAGGCTCAAAAATTTTGTTTTTCAATCTCGAGCTCACTGTGGTTATATTTTGGTTACTAATTTTTATATTATTTCTATGTGCACGCGGCCTCACCGTGGTTCGCCAAAAATGCAAAAATCGTCCCTGATCTTTCATAAGCAAAGGACCAAAACGGACCAAAGTTTTGCCCACAGGGAGGCCGCCTACACTTATTAAAGGTCATGGACGGACGAAATTTACATTCTGAGCAAACCAAACCACATGGACGATTCTTGCAATTTAGTCTTATTTATTTGGTTTTTGTGTGTGAGGCACTATATTGTGAGGTATATTTTTATAAAGTTATGTATTTTTACTTTTGGTTTGGTGATGGGTAATGTGGTGACCATAAAAGGTAAAAGGCGATGAGTTTAGTGGTGTACTGAATGATCATCAAGGACGGAGGATAGTAAGGGCAAGAGGAGGTTGTGGCCCCCTCAAATTTAGGACCACTAAGCTTTATTTTTTGTAGTTTTGTATATAATTTGTAAATAATTACTCCCTCCGTCCCATTTAAAGTGTCCACAATGGAATCTTTGCATGTCCCATTTAAAGTGTCTACTTGTACCTTCCAACCAATAAAATGAGAGTTTAGTGGGTAAAAGTAATATTTGATTGGTGGAGAGTTTAGTTAGTGAAATCTCCTAAAACTTTGTGCATTATGAAAGTGGACACTTTAAATGGGACGGAGGTAGTAGTATATATGCATAATAATTTTAGGTTTGACCCCCTCAAAATTATTACGAAAACATTACGGCCCCTCTAATAATATTGCCTAAGCTCCGTCCCTGATGATCATGTGGCACTAATGTGGAGATAGTGTGTAACACCCCCAAAATACCTGAATGGCAGCGGAATGGAATACCTGAGGGTGTAACGGATCATAGCACACAACCAGGATATATTGAACGACCTAAAGTGTCGTTTAGAAAATACATCGTTTGATTCATTCAAAATATTCAGAGTTATAAAACATAGGTCCCAAAGTTAGAAAAGGTTTAGAGAAACAAGTTTAGTACAATCAAACGATAGTTTCAAAGTGCATGAAATCCAAAAGAGACGCGTCATCCTTGATACACAAAGTGACTCCATGCAATGCCATGAGAAATGCCTTAGATACCTGAGAAATACATTGCGAAAAACGGTCAACATAAAGTTGGTGAATAATCATAGGTTTATAAGTAAAATCAAGTGTATAAATGCCATAAGTATTGCCATGAATTAGGATGTCCGGAAAGTATATACATTGGCTCTTAAGCTCATGACCCCGAAGCTAGACGATACTTGGCCCCAATGAGTGTTTACCAGGCACTCGAATAATAAAGACATGAAATGCATTCGTTCCATTTGGAGCAACCCAAACACGAATGGAGGCGTCACCCTCGATAGATCTATCCACTCACTCCCGCTTAGTACTAGAAATTAACGGTCCATGATATAATAAGGGGACTTATCAAGACGTGGTAATTAGGCAACTTAAGCAATGTATGAATTTTATACTTAGGCATGTACACGAAAACAAGTAATGCAATGTATTCTCCCCCGTGGGATTTGAAATCAAAATATAGAATTAAAACGGGGCTATGAGAACTCACCTCGAAGTAATGGTACAAAGACGGTGCAATGAGGTGAAAGTAGTCAGGACAATGAGGCGCGAGTACTAGCCGCAACCTAAATGAATAACCATGATCTAACTTAGATCAAGCCGTAATGAAATGAATGCACATGCACATGATACTCATACCACTCGTAATTTGGAAATACTAGTTATCGTCGTAGAAAAATAGATTTCCATACTTAAGAAAATAAGTCCTTATATAGGAGTATATAACTTGTCGTACTATCTCGTTAAAAAGTTTTAGCGTTAAATTCCTTGTATTGAAAACCTTGAAATATGTCGTTAAGTCTTATAAATATTACCTCGGGTCATACGTATTCGTTTAATAAGAAAATAGTCCTTAGTAATATTTACTAGAAAATATACCGTTTAGCGCGTACGTTATTATTTTTATTTGTGTCCATATATATATATATATAGTTTGACGATGTTAGAATGGGTATAACTTTGTCGTTTCAAGCCCGTTTTCCTTGTTCTTTATGTCCACGGATTCGTCTTTGTGTATACTAGTATATTTTAGACAACTCGGCTCTTTTAAGTTACGTTTAATGCTTCAAAATACCCATCGTATTCTGCCCAACAGCAAGCAGTTTTCTGAAAAAGTAGTTTTCGTCGTTAAGTTTGCAAAAATCATAACTCCTTCGTTATAGACTCGTTTTAATCCGTTCTTTCGCCTAAAGTTTCGTTTTTGAATGTATTTTCTAAATCTTTGGTCAAAATTTAGTCATCACTTACTGATTTTCCCACGAATTTAAAATAAGGACAGTAGGTATTTCAAAAGTTCCAAAAATCATTTCCAAGTCTCTAAACTAGTTCCACCATCCATCAATCCACTTTCAAACACCACAAGACTAATCTAATCCTACCATACACCTTCTTAGGGTGTCATGGGTCCTAAAATATCATCATACCACTAGGTCTAACAAGAGTTTCATATGTTTCCATTTCTAGGGCTTGAAAGTTAATATATACAAAAATGAAGTGGTACAAATTGATACATGTGCAAGATCTTATAAGAAAAATATATGGACATAATAATAACTTGTAAAAATCATAAAAATGAGTTTGTATACTTACTTGGTGGTTTAGAGAGTTTAGATGATAAAAAGCTTACTAATCCTTGAGTTTTTATTTCAAAACTCTAACAAGGATGATTATACTAACTAGTTTATGAAATGATCTTGTAAAATTTCTTCTCCTTGCTCCTTGTTTAACCCAAATCGAACCAAAACACCAAGAAAAGAGAGAAAAGTTTGCTAAGTGTAAGTAAAAAATGATTTTGTGATAACTAGTGTGAAAAAAAGTTTAATATATACTAGAGACATAAGTTTGGTGAGCATTTAATTGGTTTGGTGAGTTATTAAGGCTTGAAGACTTTAGAGGGGGGGGGGGGGTGGCCGGTTTTGGTGAGGGAAATGGGGAGGGTGTTGGGTAGTTAATTAGTAAATATTAGTGTTAGTAATTAAGTATAGTTAGGTTAGGTTTAGGTTTAAGGTTTAATCGGGTACCGGGTTTGTTAAAAATAAGTTTTGTTGAAGTTATTCGGGACGTAATAAAGTTATAAAAGTTGTAAAAATAAGTCGGGTACAAGTACGGAGAGTTAGGGTGATTATCGTTCAATTTTGATGAAAACCGTCGTTATTAAGTTAAGCGTACGATACGTATTAGTTAAATTTCCAAAATACCGGGTAAATTAATATTATAGTTTTTATATTATAGAAATGAGTATAAAAACGTATTAAGATCAAAATCGAGAGTGTCGGACATGTTAGACACATTTATAGCTCGCGTATTAGCGTTTATTGAAATAAACGTACGTAATTCGTTAATCGTACCAAAAGTAGTAATTTAGATATCCTACGAGTGGAATAGTATGCAAGTGCCCTAATGATGAATTGCAGACTATTTCTAGTCCGTATGAAGTGTCCCTGACAATAATGCATGAATTCGCTCCTAAACCAATACGGTTACGCGAATTTGAACACTCGTAAACTGAATTTACGATGACATGAGTAATGCACATGAATAGTAGTTTTCCCTCGGAAATGAATAGTGTCAAGTGAATAGTAAAATTTCTGAATATGTCTCGGAATGTCAAATTGACCTCAAAAACGATGAATAGTAAAACGATGAATAGTGATCGATGAATAGTAATTTGTGAATAGTAGAATATCGAAGTTTGGAAAAATGACCTGAAATTGTGGGTTGTGACAGTCGCCCATCCAAAAAGGAATTCAGTCCCTGAATTCAGTTAGTGTTGGTCTCGGTACTAGGCTCGGTGAAAAGTTGTGGATACTTGCGTCGCATTTGGTCTTCTCGTTCCCAAGTAAACTCGGGTCCTCTTCGAGAATTCCAGCGAACCTTCACGATCGGAATTCGACTTTGTTTCAATTGTTTGATCTCGCGATCCATGATTTCAACTGGTTCTTCCACAAAGTTAAGCTTGTCATCGAGTTGTATTTCTTCCAATGGTATAATGGCAGACTCGTCCGAAAGACATTTCTTGAGGTTCGAAACATGAAACGTGTTATGTACGTTGCTAAGTTCTGATGGAAGTTCAAGTTTGTAAGCAACCGGACCAATCCTTTCCAGGATCTTGAATGGTCCAATGTATCTCGGGTTCAATTTCCCGCGTTTTCCAAAGCGTATTACGCCTTTCCAAGGCGAGACTTTCAACATAACTTTGTCTCCGATCTGGAATTCCAATGGTTTGCGTCGAACATCGGCGTAGCTTTTCTGTCGGCTTCTAGCAGTTTCGAGTCTCTCTCGAATTTGAATTATCTTTTCTGTTGTTTCTTGTACCATCTCCGGGCCAGTACATTGTACTTCACCGACTTCGGCCCAACAAACTGGAGATCTACACTTACGACCATAAAGTGCCTCAAATGGTGCAGCCTTAATGCTCGAATGGTAACTGTTGTTATAGGAAAATTCGATCAACGGCAAATGGTTAGCCCAACCATTTCCAAAGTCAATCACACATGCTCTAAGCATGTCTTCAAGTGTCTGAATAGTTCTCTCGCTCTGACCATCGGTCTGAGGATGGTAAGCAGTGCTCATGTCTAACTTGGATCCAAAAGAATCTTGTAATGACCGCCAAAAGTTTGAAGTAAAACGACTATCTCTGTCGGAAATGATGGAAACTGGTGCACCGTGTCTTGAGACTATTTCCTTGACATAAAGTCTAGCAAGTTGTTCCATTGTATAAGTCTCTCTAATGGGTATGAAATGAGCTGATTTGGTAAGTCGATCGATGATTACCCAAATAGCATCGAAACCTCCTGACGTCTTAGGAAGTTTAGTGACAAAGTCCATAGCAATACGTTCCCACTTCCATTGTGGAATCTCTGGTTGTTGAAGTAACCCTGACGGTTTCTGGTGTTCGGCTTTCACTTTAGCACAAGTAAGACATTTACTGACGTACGTAGCAATCTCTGCTTTCATATTCGGCCACCAATAAAGCTTTTTGAGATCCTGATACATCTTATCAGAACCTGGATGAATAGAGTACTTCGACTTGTGTGATTCATGCATAATCAATTCTCGCACTCCACCATAGAGTGGTATCCAACTTCGGTCCTTGAAGCATAACACTCCATCCGATCTCTTTACAAAGCCATTCTCGCTTTCTGGCATACCATAAAGTTTCTCATGCGGTCGGTTTTCTTCCTTGAGAGCCTCAATCTGAGCTTCTAGAATTTTCGATGGTAATGGCGAAATGATAGTCATTCCTAATGACCTGACTCTCAAAGGTTTGAGTCGTTCTTTTCGGCTAAGTGCATCTGCTACAACATTCGCTTTCCCTGGGTGATATCGGATTTCACAATCGTAATCACTCAACAACTCTAGCCAACGACGTTGTCTCATATTAAGTTCCTTCTGATCGAGTATATGCTGTAAGCTCTTGTGGTCGGTAAAAATTACACACTTTGTACCATAAAGGTAGTGTCTCCAAATCTTGAGTGCAAAAACTACCGCACCCAATTCCAAGTCATGAGTAGTGTAATTCTTCTCGTGTATCTTAAGCTGTCTAGATGCATAAGCTATCACCTTCTCGTGTTGCATTAACACAGCTCCAAGTCCTTGATGCGAAGCATCGCAATATACCACAAAGTTCTCAATACCTTCAGGTAGTGACAAAATCGGCGCGCTACACAGCTTTTGTTTCAATAGTTGAAACGCGGACTCTTGTTTTTCTCCCCACTCGTACTTCTCATTCTTTTGTGTCAGTTTCGTCAACGACTTCGCTATCTTAGAAAACCCTTCAATAAACCTTCTGTAATATCCGGCAAGTCCTAGAAATTGACGAATTTCCGTAGGAGACTTGGGCGTAGCCCAATCCTTAACTGCCTCGATCTTTGCCGGGTCGACTTGTAAACCTTGGCTATCAATGACGTGACCAAGAAATTGGACTCTACGTATCCAAAAATCACACTTAGAAAATTTGGCATACAATTGCTCCTTCTTGAGTAGATCCAGGATTGTCCTGAGATGTTCTTCGTGTTCTTCCTTACTCTTGGAATAAATCAAGATATCGTCAATGAATACGATCACAAACTTATCGAGATACGGTTTGCACACCCTATTCATGAGATCCATAAATACCGCAGGTGCGTTAGTTAATCCAAAAGGCATCACTTGAAATTCATAATGACCATAGCGTGTTCTAAATGCCGTCTTCGGGATATCCTCTTCCCGAACTCTAAGTTGATGGTAACCGGATCTTAAATCAATCTTGGAATAAAAACTAGAACCTTGTAACTGGTCGAACAAGTCGTCAATTCTTGGGAGTGGATAACGGTTCTTAATCGTTAACTTGTTCAGCTCACGATAGTCGATGCACATTCTGAAGGTTCCGTCCTTCTTTTTCACAAACAAAACCGGTGCTCCCCAAGGCGAGGAACTCGGTCTAATGAATCCTTTGTCCAAAAGTTCTTGCAATTGATTCGACAATTCTTGCATTTCCGAAGGTGCAAGTCTATACGGTGCTCGTGCAATTGGTGCAGCTCCTGGCACTAATTCAATTTGAAACTCAACTTGTCGTGTAGGCGGAAGTCCTGGCAATTCTTCCGGAAAAACTTCTTGAAATTCCTTAACAATTGGCACATCTTCAAGTCGTTTCTCATCCGACTTCTTCTCCGTGATGTGAGCCAAGAATGCATAACAACCTTTCTTTATGTACTTCTCGGTTTTAATGCACGATATAATACTGAGTCTAGTTCCACTTCGCTCTCCGCGAACAACCAAAGTTTCACCGTTATAAGGAAGGTGAACAACTTTCTCATCACAAATAATTCTCGCTCGATGCCGAGATAACCAATCCATACCGATCACAACGTCGAAACTTCCAAGTTCTACGGGCATAAGGTCTATATTGAATGGATGGTTTAGGAAATTTATAGTGCAACCACGGATAATGGTGTTGGTGTTAACTAAAGATCCATCGGCTAATTCAACGATATAGGAAATGTCTAATGGGGTCGGTTCTATGTTAAGTAAAGGTGCAAATGCAATAGACACAAAACTTCTATCCGCTCCTGAATCAAATAAAATGGATGCATAACGATTATTAACGAGGAACGTACCCGCAACAACATTCGGGTCTTCTTTGACATCGTCTCCTCCCATGACATAAGCTCTTCCTCGAGCCATTCCATTTTGGTTTCCTGTTCCTTGATTCTTCTTCTTTGGGCACTCATTCTTAAAGTGTCCAAGTTCTCCACAGCCAAAACATGTTACCGGTGGTTTCTGATTGTCACCCACGATTGGAAATCTACAATCTTTGATGTGGTGACCAAGCTTCTTGCAATTGCCACAAATATCTGGACAACGACCTGGGTTATGATGCTTCTGACACCTTTCGCACTTAGGTAGGTTACCAGTGTAACCTTTTCTGTCATTCGGTCCTGCAGCATAAACCTTTGCTACTTCCTGTCTCTTAGGTGGCGGCTGAACAGCATTTCCACCTTGGTTGTAATCAAACCTCCTCTTGTTGTTGTTGTTGTTGTTGTTTGGATTGTTGTTTCGGTTATTGGGATAGTTGCGGTTCCGATTGTTGTTATAGTTGTTGTTGTTCCGAGTGTTGGTGTAGTTGGTGTTGTTTGAACGGTTATTGTTGTTGACAGCAGCTTTCCCTTTGACCACTTGAACCATGAGTTTCTGAGTTATACGAATAGCCTCTTCCATTGATTGAGGATCAAAAGAAATCACATCTCCTCGAACACTTTCGGGCAATCCACCAACAAAGTTTTCCATCTTTTTCTCATCATCGGGAACCATAGTTGGACATAGTGCAGCCAACTCCTGAAATCTCCTGAAATAAGTCTCAATGTCATCACCTTTAGTCACAAGCTCATAAAATTCCGTTTCCATCTTTTGCACCTCAGTACGAGGGCAAAACTTCTTTGTCATCAATTTCTTGAATTGATCCCAAGTGAGTTTGTGAGCATTTTCCATACCAATCGGCTGAGCATACGAATTCCACCAAGACATAGCTTCATCAAGAAGCATACCTGTAGCAAACTTCACCTTGCTGACATCCGGGCATTCACACATGAGAAATACATTCTCAGTCTTTTCAAACCAGCGGATTAGAGCAACCGCTCCTTCGGTGCCCTTAAATTTGACGGGATCACTAATCTTGAAATCTTTCCATGTACATCCACGCCTAGCAGTGGGTGGTTCAACGACTTCTGTATTAGAAGCAACCTCAGCAGCCCTTGCAGCAACCTCAGCTCTCTCAACCTCTAGAGCTTCTGCAATACTATCCCTGACCAACTTGCGGATAGCGGCTTGAGTCATAGTGGGGGTTTCCTGTGCAGTCTTACCCTTCCTTGGTGCCATATTTCTGATAAATCACAATGAAAATAACCATGAGAAAAATCATAATAGAAATAGTCATCGTACCAAAGATATACACCCACAACATGTATATAAATATACAACCACAACAAATATAAATACAACCACGACATGTACGAATACAACCACAATCTGTGTCGATACAACCCAACACGTACGAATACAACCACGACATGTACGAATACAACCACAATCTGTGTCGATACAACCCAACACGTACGAATACAACCACGACATGTACGAATACAACCACAATCTGTGTCGATACAACCCAACACGTACGAATACAACCACGACATGTATATATACAACCACAACCTGGATAAATACAATAATAATAAAGAGCAACCACGAAACATCATAAATATAATCACAACACATGAATATATTACATGAAAATTTCGGTCTACATGGACCGATATAATATATAGCACAACATTTCCACATAGTAGAGTCGCACTTGATAATATTTGTTTGTACAACAATCAAAAGATTATAAGTTCTTGAACTATGTCCCACATCCCGGGACTAGGAAAATAATACAAGCTAATATATAATACCAGTCTACGTCTAGGCTCCTCACGGTGCTCTAGATGGTCCAGGCTCTCCCCTCAAGCGGCGAATCTCATGATCCATCGCCACCACAATCTCCTCAAGATGCTCAAGTCGTAACTGAGAAGAAGCATCCCTACGCTCCAAAACAACTACCCTCTCTCGAAGCAGTGTCAACTCATCTACCTGCTCCCACTGGGTCTCCTGTGTCGCCTGAGCTCTATCTCGAATCTCAGGTAACTCATCCCTAAGTAGCTCAATCTCCTCCTGATGCCTCAACTGTCGTGCCTCTAGTCCATGGTAAGACACATCAATACTAACCCTGCCCTGAATCAAATCCTCAACCTGCTCCTCAACAGTCTCAAGTCTAGTAGTAATAATCTCATCGACTCGATACCCCAACCTATCAACTTGCTCCTGCTGAGCACCCATCTGATCCTCTAGTGTGACAGCTGTAGGGCTCCTAGCCGCAGCAGCTCTAGAACTCTCACCAATGTGGTACTCTGGTGGTGGTGAAAAGTCATCAGTCTCAGTGGTAGGTGAATCTGAAGTGGTAAGCCTTGCACGCTTCCTGAGCGGCAAGAGTGAGGTAGGCATAGTAGTAGTAGTGGGTAAGGCTGGTGGTGGTGGTGTAGGCACAGTAGGACTCGGGAGACTCCTATAAGTAGATGTAGAAATACGAACCCTCTTCCTAGGGCCCTGAACAGTCTTCTCCCTAGGGAACATAAGTCTCGGCTCTGAATGGACAGTAGTAGTAGGAGATGATGGTATGTCAGTAGGTATAGTAGGATGGACATGGGGAGTAGGAGCCGTCTCCTCCTCCTCGAAAGGTTCGGTATCATCATCTGACGCCAAAAGTGGCAACTCAGGTGTAGGAGAAACAAGTGGTGAAACAGCAGTAGAGGACACAGAGTCCTCATCATCAGAATCTGAGATGGTGTAAAGTATGACAGTGTCGGGATACGAAGACATGACTCTGTGATAATCAAGGTGAAATAAATAAATGACTCGTAATATGGCATCACCAGAAATAAGTAAATATGCACTTATGATGAAATGATGATATGCTATGATGGTGTGGTTATAGTCTAGGGTCAATGATGCAACCTAGTTCGCTATAACCTTAGCTCTGGTACCAATCTGTAACACCCCCAAAATACCTGAATGGCAGCGGAATGGAATACCTGAGGGTGTAACGGATCATAGCACACAACCAGGATATATTGAACGACCTAAAGTGTCGTTTAGAAAATACATCGTTTGATTCATTCAAAATATTCAGAGTTATAAAACATAGGTCCCAAAGTTAGAAAAGGTTTAGAGAAACAAGTTTAGTACAATCAAACGATAGTTTCAAAGTGCATGAAATCCAAAAGAGACGCGTCATCCTTGATACACAAAGTGACTCCATGCAATGCCATGAGAAATGCCTTAGATACCTGAGAAATACATTGCGAAAAACGGTCAACATAAAGTTGGTGAATAATCATAGGTTTATAAGTAAAATCAAGTGTATAAATGCCATAAGTATTGCCATGAATTAGGATGTCCGGAAAGTATATACATTGGCTCTTAAGCTCATGACCCCGAAGCTAGACGATACTTGGCCCCAATGAGTGTTTACCAGGCACTCGAATAATAAAGACATGAAATGCATTCGTTCCATTTGGAGCAACCCAAACACGAATGGAGGCGTCACCCTCGATAGATCTATCCACTCACTCCCGCTTAGTACTAGAAATTAACGGTCCATGATATAATAAGGGGACTTATCAAGACGTGGTAATTAGGCAACTTAAGCAATGTATGAATTTTATACTTAGGCATGTACACGAAAACAAGTAATGCAATGTATTCTCCCCCGTGGGATTTGAAATCAAAATATAGAATTAAAACGGGGCTATGAGAACTCACCTCGAAGTAATGGTACAAAGACGGTGCAATGAGGTGAAAGTAGTCAGGACAATGAGGCGCGAGTACTAGCCGCAACCTAAATGAATAACCATGATCTAACTTAGATCAAGCCGTAATGAAATGAATGCACATGCACATGATACTCATACCACTCGTAATTTGGAAATACTAGTTATCGTCGTAGAAAAATAGATTTCCATACTTAAGAAAATAAGTCCTTATATAGGAGTATATAACTTGTCGTACTATCTCGTTAAAAAGTTTTAGCGTTAAATTCCTTGTATTGAAAACCTTGAAATATGTCGTTAAGTCTTATAAATATTACCTCGGGTCATACGTATTCGTTTAATAAGAAAATAGTCCTTAGTAATATTTACTAGAAAATATACCGTTTAGCGCGTACGTTATTATTTTTATTTGTGTCCATATATATATATATATAGTTTGACGATGTTAGAATGGGTATAACTTTGTCGTTTCAAGCCCGTTTTCCTTGTTCTTTATGTCCACGGATTCGTCTTTGTGTATACTAGTATATTTTAGACAACTCGGCTCTTTTAAGTTACGTTTAATGCTTCAAAATACCCATCGTATTCTGCCCAACAGCAAGCAGTTTTCTGAAAAAGTAGTTTTCGTCGTTAAGTTTGCAAAAATCATAACTCCTTCGTTATAGACTCGTTTTAATCCGTTCTTTCGCCTAAAGTTTCGTTTTTGAATGTATTTTCTAAATCTTTGGTCAAAATTTAGTCATCACTTACTGATTTTCCCACGAATTTAAAATAAGGACAGTAGGTATTTCAAAAGTTCCAAAAATCATTTCCAAGTCTCTAAACTAGTTCCACCATCCATCAATCCACTTTCAAACACCACAAGACTAATCTAATCCTACCATACACCTTCTTAGGGTGTCATGGGTCCTAAAATATCATCATACCACTAGGTCTAACAAGAGTTTCATATGTTTCCATTTCTAGGGCTTGAAAGTTAATATATACAAAAATGAAGTGGTACAAATTGATACATGTGCAAGATCTTATAAGAAAAATATATGGACATAATAATAACTTGTAAAAATCATAAAAATGAGTTTGTATACTTACTTGGTGGTTTAGAGAGTTTAGATGATAAAAAGCTTACTAATCCTTGAGTTTTTATTTCAAAACTCTAACAAGGATGATTATACTAACTAGTTTATGAAATGATCTTGTAAAATTTCTTCTCCTTGCTCCTTGTTTAACCCAAATCGAACCAAAACACCAAGAAAAGAGAGAAAAGTTTGCTAAGTGTAAGTAAAAAATGATTTTGTGATAACTAGTGTGAAAAAAAGTTTAATATATACTAGAGACATAAGTTTGGTGAGCATTTAATTGGTTTGGTGAGTTATTAAGGCTTGAAGACTTTAGAGGGGGGGGGGGGGGTGGCCGGTTTTGGTGAGGGAAATGGGGAGGGTGTTGGGTAGTTAATTAGTAAATATTAGTGTTAGTAATTAAGTATAGTTAGGTTAGGTTTAGGTTTAAGGTTTAATCGGGTACCGGGTTTGTTAAAAATAAGTTTTGTTGAAGTTATTCGGGACGTAATAAAGTTATAAAAGTTGTAAAAATAAGTCGGGTACAAGTACGGAGAGTTAGGGTGATTATCGTTCAATTTTGATGAAAACCGTCGTTATTAAGTTAAGCGTACGATACGTATTAGTTAAATTTCCAAAATACCGGGTAAATTAATATTATAGTTTTTATATTATAGAAATGAGTATAAAAACGTATTAAGATCAAAATCGAGAGTGTCGGACATGTTAGACACATTTATAGCTCGCGTATTAGCGTTTATTGAAATAAACGTACGTAATTCGTTAATCGTACCAAAAGTAGTAATTTAGATATCCTACGAGTGGAATAGTATGCAAGTGCCCTAATGATGAATTGCAGACTATTTCTAGTCCGTATGAAGTGTCCCTGACAATAATGCATGAATTCGCTCCTAAACCAATACGGTTACGCGAATTTGAACACTCGTAAACTGAATTTACGATGACATGAGTAATGCACATGAATAGTAGTTTTCCCTCGGAAATGAATAGTGTCAAGTGAATAGTAAAATTTCTGAATATGTCTCGGAATGTCAAATTGACCTCAAAAACGATGAATAGTAAAACGATGAATAGTGATCGATGAATAGTAATTTGTGAATAGTAGAATATCGAAGTTTGGAAAAATGACCTGAAATTGTGGGTTGTGACATAGTGATACGGTGACCATGAAAACCAATCTAACAATGCGGAAATGAAAATCTTGATCTCGAAGACCGAAACAAGTCCAACTCGAGCTACTCGAGTAGACTTTCGAGACGAAGGTTCATGGGTAATGTATCTTTACTATCTATAAAGGAAAAATGGTCAAAGGTGAAAGTGGAAAAGTTAAGAAAAGTGAAATGTGAAATGTTGAAAAATGTATATAAGGAAATATTGAAATGCATTTAATACTCTTATTAAAATACCTCATTACTTAAAAGTACAATGATTTATTCACATTGTACAACCAATTAAAAACATATCTACCAAATTAAATACAACCAATTAAAACACAAACCGGGTTGACCCAGGACGCTTCAAACACGGCGGGTTGTCCCGGCTTAATTTGACCCATTTTAGACCCAACCTAGCAAGTTGACCTAGTTTAAATCGACCCATTTTTCGACAGGAACGGTTCAACCGGTTGAACCACCCGGGTCGAACCGGGTTTCAAAACATTATCCGTTACTTAAAAGTACAATGATTTATTCACATTGTACAACTAATTATAAACATATCTATCAAATTAAATACAACCAATTAAAACAAAAACCGGGTTGACCCAGGACGCTTCAAACCAGGACGGTTGACCCAGTTTAATTTGCCCCGTTTTCGACCCAACCTAGCAAGTTGACCCGGTTTAAATCGACCCATTTTTCGACCGGAACGGTTCAACCGGTTGAACCACCCGGGTCGAACCGGGTTTCAAAACATTATGTTAAATTCCCAAAACTTCAAACTTTTATTATTTTTCGTTTATAACCTATAAACTTTTTTTTATCAATAAACTATTTGTCGCTATAAAATCCCGTTGCTATGCACGGGTACTCGTCTAGTATATCAAAATAAAAAATTCAAACCATGAACTATTTGATAAAAAAAGGTTTACCTGTCGTAAAAGTGAGAAATTATATGCAAAAGTGAACTATTTAATACGCATTAGAGCGCATACAATGGTAACACAAGTTATTTGTTAACTCAGTGCCACGTCAGCGTTACATCAACTTTAACACTTTCACCTTAACTAATAAAAAAACATCCGCATTCATAACTCAACCTTAACTCACTTTAACTCAACTTTTCACATATTTTCAAATTCAACCCTAAACTAAAACTAATACTTCATTTATTAAAAACCATAACATTCATTCTTAAAATATATTACAACACACACTAAAAAAAATACATTACGAACTAAAGAATACATTACGAAATAAAATTAAAAAAATACATTACGACATAAAAAAACATACCGAAATTAAAAAAAAATGTTACAACACAACACAATTATTCAATCTTGACGCTTTGGCAACCCGTATTTTTCAATGATTCGGTTCTTTTCCATGTTGACAATCGCCACATATTGTGGATCCTTGCCGGAAGTGTCGACCAACAAAAATTCAATCTCCCTCAACCGTAGTTGTATGTATTGGTTTTCTGCGGTCGCTTGGTAAGCCTTGGAAGTATCTTCACGTTTTAACCGATACTCCTCGCGCATTTGCTCCCCCCATTGGGCCGACGAAACAGATCCTCCGGTACTCGTGCCCCCGGTGCTTACCGTTGTTTCGGATTTTTGTTTCTTCGCAGCCCGCTTTTTTCCCATCGGGCGTGGTTGTGCATCATGACCAAACAACGCCTCTTTTGCTTGGCTTGGGGCATCATCAGTTAAATCAACCATATTCGGCGCGTCCCATTTCTTATGACGACGCAAAACAGCCCAAGCCTCCTCATTATTAAACGGCGCGTTTTTGTGCTCGTTACGATACATTTCTTTGGTGTGTGTGAGGATATCCATTTCATTTTCCCCACTTTTTTTATCGGGTTCGGCACGTTTGAAACACGCGTTGAACTTTCCGCAATCACGGTTCAACGTTCTCCACTTTGATTGTATCATATCTTTGGATTGGGAACGACCGACTTGTGAATCCTCGCTTGCGGCCACCCAACACGTTGCAAGTAATTTTTCTTCTCTTGCTTGCCAACGTTCGACTTTGTTGCCTTCTTCGTTTTCTTCATCATCATCGATTGACGCGGGTTCTTTGTTATTTTTGGACTTTCGTTTAACACGAGATTTGTTTTTCTTTGGAGGAGACGTGGGTGTTTCGGGAACTTCGTTAGTTTCCGTTTGGGATTGTTGAGTGAATTGGAGATTTTGGAAATTGGAGTTTAAGGTGTTTTGTTGTTGGCTATCTTGCTAAAAATTTTAGCGCTTGATGTTGTTGGAAAAGTTTTTGACTCCACATACCGAATAGGTTTGGGTTCTCCCAATTTGGATTTGACGATGAACCCGCGTATGTGTTCCCCCACCCACAGAGGAGGTTCGTAAGCGAGTCGTTGTCGTTGTTGTTGCCTTGAGAGATTTTTTTTTGCTATTAGAATTGTAGTAGAGAATTAAAGGAGTAGTGAAAGTGTGGGAAAATGAAGTGTGGTAAATGGGTATTTATATTGGTTGAAAAAAGGTTTTGGAAATTGTTCTTTTTTTTTTTTTTTTTTTTTTTTTTTTTTTTTTTTTTTTTTTAACAATTGTATCCGTTGCTAAACGTTAGGGGGGTGGGAATTGTAAATTTTTTTTGAATTATATACGTTAGTGTACGTTAGAAGGGGGCGAAATGAATTTTTTTTTACAAACGCAGCAACTTAACGTGGCGTAAGCCACTTAACGAGCCACGTTAACGTGGACTTAACGCAGACTTGTGCAACGGGTAACTTGATGGTAACGCGCGTTACGGGCTCTTTAACGCAATAGCTGCGTTACCGTTGCGTATGCTCTTATATGCAAAAGTGAGAAATTAAAAGAAGGTGTTTCGTGATTGAAAAAAGATAGTACAAAAGATTTCTGAATACATTAAGGAGGGTAAATCAGGAAAAATATACTAATAGCTCGTAACATCAAACAAACCATGGTCAAATGGCAAACCGGCCAGGAACAACACTTAACATTGTCATATCTTCGTTTACACAAACAAAGAATTATGAACGAGGAGCAACTGTCTGCAAGATTATGTCTCAACCACTCACATACCAAATACTCCGAGCCGTTAAAATAAAAATCTACCCCGAGGAAATGCTACGGTCAGTATTTCGTTTGTAAACTATTTGCCGCCAAACCGTGTACTATATAAGAACCTTCAAGTCCAACTATAAAATACTAGAAACCTTGAATAAATTTTGGATCGACAAAAAGATCTTCAATAACGATTTCAAACGTAAAAACCCCTACATTTAGTATCGCGAGATCAGGCAACAACAACAATTGAGATAACGATGACGAGACAATTTATCAGTAAGTAAAATAGTTAAAAATATATGTTTTGTTAGTTGATCACTTAAATAAACAATAATTTTTTTTATTTTGAGTCATAAACTCGCAAACAAAACATATACATATTTTTTGGTGAAGCTGTGCACATACATTAATCAAACAATTACATCAAATAACAAAAAGAGATATGAACATACCCATAATCTCAAATAACAAAACATATATTTTTAACTAGTTTACTTATTCAATAAATAAGCTTAAGCTACCACACTCTTTTTTAACTAGTTTACTCTTTTGTAAGTTCGCATGCCAAAATATGTCCAAAAAAGCTTAAACACATTTGTGGGCGTTTGTACATTTCTCAATTTTTGGATTTCCAATGACACGTGTGGGCTCCCAAGTACTCTGTAATCTAAATGGGCTACTTGTCATATATCGCCCCGACTCAATTGGGTCACTGTCAAGCTCCAGTTGAACCGTTGATGTGAGGGGAAAAGTTAAAAGAAGTGATGGGGGTAAATGGAGAGAGAAATCTGATATGACGCTGAGGTAGAAGGTGTTTTGATGTGACTATTGGGATTTGGGAGTAGCCTAAAGTTGACCATAATAGTGTAGATGACCATGAGTGATGACCATACACAAGTGCTAGGTCACGCACGAACCGGAAAAAAATTAGACTTGATTTGGTTTCCCTAACTCTTCCGGAATAGGACCAGAAAGCTGATTCCCATGAGAATCAAATATCTAAATTTTTTAGATCACCCAATGATTCTGGCATTGAACCATTGAGTCAATTTTTGGCCAAATACCATTGAGTCGATTTTCGGCCAAATACAAAATGGAAAGCGATACCAAATTTCCCAACTCTTTTGGAATGGGACCCCTTAAGTTATATTGTAGCTCTAGTTGCTGAAGTGAACTCAATGTACCGATATCAGCCAGGATTGATCCACTCAACTGATTCTGGGACATAATCAAGTCTGCTAGCTTCGAAAGGCGACCAATGTCAGATGGGATGATCCCATACAAGTAGTTTAAACTAAGTTCAAAATACACAATATTTGGAAACGAACCGAAAGATAGATAATCATAAATAGCTTTTACACAAACGATTATGACAAAAACAATAAAAAAGAAAAAAACCATCACATGGCATTGTGCAAAATGTTTACACTAACATAGCTCAAACACTGAATAAAATAAAAGATGCAACACGTCAACATGTCCTGTCATGTTACAAAAACATAATAAATGAGTCACCTAGGACCAACTTGGTTCAATCCAAGCATTACGGGAGAGATAACATGTAGTTCCAAAGAAACCCCCTACATGTTCTTGAACGTTTTCGCCATCAAATGTGTGGTACTTGCATGTGTCGAGTGAATAGAACAATACCTTCCTGTTCTTGGTATGTAGCCGTGGAAAGAAAATCTTATTCTCCATCATTGGTATTTTGGCTTCAATGCATAGACATGTTGTGCCACAAAGAAAAATCATGTGCTTACCTACAGAATCTATTTTTTCCCATTCTTGTTTACATTCGCTGCGCTTGAAAACCTCGACGTGTCCTCCATTTTCGCCCACGCTAACCAGTAAAAGATGTTGATCGCAATTCATTAAGAAATATTTTGTAGATGATGTGCAAGAGCCTTTAGGAGCTTCGGCTTCAACAAACTTCCAAGAACAATCTTCTTTGTCCAAATTATTGATAACAAGAAGTTCTCCTTCTTTACACAAGGCATAAAGATCTTGACCATAAAAAGTTGGAAAACAAATAGTATGTGGATCAGGGCCAAGATTAACTGTACGCCACGTTGGTTCTCGATTCACATAGAGGATGTCAACACGCCAATACTCTAGTTTTAAGAACCCAACAACTATACAATCAAGGGAAGTAGGTGGTGCCGAAAAACACAAGCTTTTCAAACTATATTGCGGTTCTGGAAGGTCCTTGACAACATTTGTGAAAGGATTAAAGAATACTAAGCAATTCAACGTGTAGCTTTTAAACAATAACCAGCCAAACTTTGAACAATACCATTTCCCATATATATGGGGGTTTTTCAAAAAGTAGTTTCCACCCAACATGGGATCAATAAAGGTCATAACGCCCCGTTTCTTGTCTACCACCATCAGCCAAGGTGAAACTACCGAATACGTTTGTAATCTCCTTACTGATGTATCATTGCACCATTTTACCAAAGGTGCTGCTACATGACATTGTTTGCATGTAGCACGAAGGTTCATGTATTCAACGCCAATAGAAAACTTCATAATTGTCTCCAATATATGAAATGGAACATTAAGGAGGTGTGATTCATTGGATTTAACCCCACAACCCATACGTGACGTTAATAATATATCATTGTTGTTTTCCATCTCTACTTTAGAATCAATTATGCATTTGGCTTCTCCATGATCAACTTTTAGCCTACAAGAATAGAAATTTAAGACAAAATTTCCAACAGAAGGGTTTTGTATGGGGGGTTGAATACCTAAAATGTAACTAACTTGTTACTTTTTCGAGTTTTGTGTAGCCATCTTTCTTTTGTTACCATATACCAAAACTTTGGAATTTCGTCTTTTGTGTGTAATCTGTGACCATTTACCCTACGTTTTTCAACCATCCTATTAATGTGGAAGGGTAAAATGGTCACACGATAGTCACAGAAGTAAAAAAATTAGACTGTTTGGTATAAAATAGCAACAAAAAAAGAGGTTAGCTACACAACACTAGAAAAAGTGGCAAGTGTAATAAAATATCAACATACTTTTTTTATTAATCTAGTTTTAGTCATTG
Organism: Artemisia argyi; assembly: GCA_030686995.1. Classification (NCBI taxonomy): domain Eukaryota; kingdom Viridiplantae; phylum Streptophyta; class Magnoliopsida; order Asterales; family Asteraceae; genus Artemisia; species Artemisia argyi. The sequence continues at coordinate 175,301,335 of CM060695.1, forward strand.
TACCTTAATTTGCACATACAAGTCATTAAAAGATAGATTTATGTCCCATTTGGGTCATCCTGGAAACAAAAACCCCTTTACACACACACACATACAAAAAAAATGTGTTATGTTTAAAAATAGTTAAATATTAAGAGAACTTGTATGAAAATACAACGACATGGGTTAAAAAATGACTCAAACGAGACCACAGCCATCTTTTAATGACTCGCAATAAAAAAAATAGATATATTTATAAAAACCATAATAAAACACATATGGATATATGACAAACAAACACAATCTAATTGAGAGGCAATACCTGCATTCCCACAATGACAAATGGCTTGCCGGCAAAATAGGAGAAGGTATATGAAATAGGGAGATGGTATCGGTTTTTACATGGTATGAGTATATTGTTTCGCCCATCTCTCCACGAATGTGTATAAAACCTCCTGCGTCTGAAGCAATTACACGTCTATAAGATACTGAGTGATCACGGGCAAGATCCACAAAAAAAGTAACGTTTTTGAGGTCATTAATAACTTTCCATGTTTCACGACTCATGTGGATTGTTTTGAAATCAATCTCGTCTTCATACTTGTAATCAGTTAAATCCCAGTATTTGAGGCATTCCCTTTTTTCCCAATCTATACAAGCCATGTCTGATTCAAACACAAACACACGAATAGGTATTCTGAGTCCCCAATCTTCAAAATATATTCTAATGTGGAACAACTTTGTAGAAAACCCTTTCAAATAACCAATCGATTCCCCACCATGAGGACCAGAGGGAGGATAAGGGCATGTCCCGAATAGCATTAGTTTTATCACCACTTCTTTATCCCTAACCATGATGTCAACATGTAGGACAAAATCATCAAAAGTACCATCGGAACTTAAGGCATAGACTTTACCGTTGCAACAAGTTAGATTACGTACTAATTTACCGTCAAATGTTAATCTCTTTAGCCGATAGGCGTGTGACCTTTCTGTCCATCTACACTTCTTTCTTTTACCAACAAGCTGGAAAAATACAAAGGCTGGTTTCTTGGTTCTTGTTAACAAAAGAATTGAACTCGGATCATTGGGAGGGGCTGACAAACAACACTCACCAATAGACTCGTACCCTCCATCTTCTAAAATCAAGGTGGGGAGACGTATGATCTTAGAAGTCTCTTGGTTCCAAAGAGACCATTTATTGTTGTTTGGATGGTTGGAAAGTATCACCCAACCATGGAAACATCCTCGGATACGTTCCCCGAGCAACTCAGGGATTCGACACCGATAATGAGGCAAGTCGTTGTGTATGGTGTAGAAAAACAGGTCTTTAATGTTGTGTTCTTCGTGTTCTAGGCTTTGGGCAACCAACCACGGATATTTTGAAGATAATGGAGGGAAACCATCACATACCGAACCACTAGAAATCTGATCCATCTAAACACTTGTTCAAAACACAATATGTCCACTTTCACTCCAACGACAGGTTGTGCCTGTTTTGTCAACGTATGTGGATGCGACTATTGTTAGTAAAGGGATGGGTAAGCTAGATGTTTGTGTCGAACAGTAATTAAAAAAAAAAAAACGTCTGAGCAATTACAAGAAAAAAAAAAAAAAAAAAAAAAAAAAAAAAATCCGGGCGAAACGTGTCGAACACCTAACCTGCTTGTTTATATTTATAGGGACACAAGTATTATTGGTTTAGGAGATGATGAATGAATATATAGTATCCGACCGACAAAAGTCCAAGTCTTAAAGTACATTTGTTTGTTATTCTTACATATTTCACCCATCAACTTTCAAAATTGTCTTAGATTACTTCAGCCTATTTTGTGCAAATTTGGAGCACGCATCTTATAATCATAAACAAGGAATGTCACGGCCTCATGGGTTCAAATCTTTGCCCCGTGTTCCCTTAATCATAGTATTACGCGATTACTGATCATATGTTGATTGTGTGCCCATATGACTATGTGACCTGTTAGTGTGGGCCGCTAGACGACCGACTACCTTTTCTTTTACTTTAAGTAATGTTGTAAAAATGAAATCGACAACTTCACTTAATTTATGAGTACCTTGAAGGGCTAGTTTTGTTTATAATTTGAGCCATAAAACTGCTCAAAATTCGGACTGAAAGACAAAGTTACACATCAATCATATTGAGATTGATTGTCACTTCACACGTCACCGTCTTTAGGCGGGAACCATTTCTCTGCTTGCTTACTGATTGCATATATATATATTTACCAATCCACATCGTGACCCACATTTTCGGTTTTAGTCTCAATGTTTATAGTTGCAGGATTGTAAGTTTGATGGGGGGTGTTAACATAATAAAGGCGCATAATGTTTACGCCCGTTTAGGTATTTAGGGTTTCTCATAGTTTTCTTTATATAACTGCATGTATATTATTTTCATTTCTCAAGTTAATACACAAATTATTCTATCTCTTTGAAATCTACACTAAAAATTTCTTCACGAGTATCACCAATGTAGTATTATCGGCGCTAAGCAACATGAATGAAGAACGACGTGCAAATAATACCCTCGTCTAGGTTACAATCAAAGTTAAACAATCACGTACAAAAAAATGTTTGGACCAATGTTTTAAAATCCGTTTTTTTTATTGACCCTGTTTAGTCACCGGTTCACCAAGTCACTGATTCAACCGGTTGAATCGCCGGGTGGAACCGGTTCTACACTTATATATATTTTTTGTATATTTAATATGTAGTGTTGAGTGATCACTTGATTTATTCGACTTTGTACCCAACCTTGATTAAATACACGAAAAAATTTAAGACTCTACCGATAAGGCTTTTTTTTTTAAAGTTATATATTTATAATAATCTAGCAAAAAATTGCAACAATAATCAATTTATAATTCTAAGTTATAGCGGTGTATATTAAAACTATAATAGTTGGTGTGTCTAAAAATAATATATAACTTTAATTTATTGCTTTATAAAATTTTAACAAACACTTACATCAACTTGACAATTAAACTTATAAAAGTTGATGGAGAAAAAAAAATTGTTTGTTAGATTTTTTGATAAAAGGAATGACATGGCCGGGTTTATCAAACCGGGTCAACTCAGGTCAACAAAAACCGGCGGTTCAATCCGGTTTTCAAATAAGCAAAAACCCGATCACATCCGGCCCGGTCTCTGGCCGGTTCACGGTTCAACCGGCCGGGTCAACCCGGGTTTTAAAACATTGGTTATCAATATTTCACTTTAGCAAACATGGATAATGTATTGCATCATAAACAAAGCTTGTTTTGAATAATTAATCTATCAACAAATATGTGACAACCGGCAGTTTAGGGAGTTATTTTAAAAACCCGCATTACGATTAAAGTTCGTTTATAATTTTTATTTGAAATTTTATTTCACAACGAACTTGTAAGACCTATTTTATGGATGTTTATAATTATTGTTGTTATGGAATTCGTGAATTATTCTCGTAATTCATTCTTGATATAATGCTCGGTGATGTATTCTTAAATTCTCACTTGGTACTACGTTGACTCTGGCACTAGGTTTACCTAACGAAAATTTTATGATTCGTTTTACGAGTCCGACTATATATAATTATTTACGAGATGTTCGTCGGGAGATATTGAAGTTTTGAAATGAGTTCGGGTTCGGGCCACATGTTTTTACATTTACCCACGTTACCCGCTCCACACCGTAGTAATATTATTATTATTATTATTATTATTATTATTATTATTATTATTATTATTATTATTATTATTAACATTTACAAAAAAAAAATAAAAAAAAAATAAAAGAGTAACTACAAATAGGGTCCCTTTGGTTTTCGGTTCACACACAACACACACCACACCTCACCCTCATCTCTCACCTCTCTTTTCTCTCTTCCCCCTCAACCCTAGCCGCCGAACCACTGTTCCGGCCACCACCGCCACTACGCCGACCACGCCACAAAATAAACACCACCATATTACTCCTTGTTTCATCCTCGTTCTTTTGGTGTACCATACGCACCCTAAAACCACCATTAACATCACGAAATCTTTAAAGATCCGTTCGAGTTTTTGTTATTTTTACAAGATCTATTCATTTGGAGGTTCTTGGAGGTGAGTGTAATCGGTTTTGGTTCTTGGGAGCCACGATTTAGTATTAAATCCGTGGCTACACGGATGATTTTTGATGGGAATCGAATATTATGATGGGAAATAATGATTTTGCTATTAAAAATGAGTTTGGTATCCGGGTTTGGTGTTAATCCGAGCCATGGTGCTCGAGTACTTGTGCTTTGGGTCGATTTGGGTTCGATTGGTGGATGGATTCGATTGTTTTATGATTTTGTCGAGGGCTTGATTCTTGATCCGAGCCTAACCGAGACCCATGAGGTCTCGGGGTCACCTTTGGTTGCTCGTATAACCAAGTCGAGACCCATATGGGGCTCTCATTTGGTTGTGACTCGAGCCTAGGGCTCGTTGTTGCCTTGGTTCGACCCTTGTGGGTCGCGGCTCTTAGCCGCAATATTATTTTGTTGCCGAGACTTTGATGAGTCGAATGGCTAATTTGTGGTGCTCATTGGAGCCTTATTTTTGTGACCATGGATTGTGTTTCGCGCCATTGTGGCTCGTAATGTGTACCGAGACTCATTTGAGTCGAGTGAGACTCGGGTTGGTTTGGTAAACCATCCCGAATGTGACCTTGGATTCTATTCCTTTTTCATTATTATTATTGTTGTTATGTTGGTTTTGGCTTTGGTTGGATATTTTTTTTGGCCGAACACTTGGGAGTCGAGACCACTTTTGGTCTCGACAAGGGATAATTGGTATTGTGAAGTTGTTGACGAATCTGGATATTGGGGACCGATTGTGAGACGGTCGATAGAATGACGGAGATAGGATTAGTCGGGTGCCGTAGTCGGACCCTCATGTTGTAGCACGTGTATTGGGATTGTTTGGGCGGAGATGTATTGTTTTATGACTTTTACTTATTATATTGGACTTGGACAATGAGCCGAGAGTCATGACTCGGACATGTGACCATTTCGTATGACTCGATAATTATTACAAATAAAACATAAATAATAAAACTCGTAATAATAGTTATTGATAATATAATCATTTATATGAATATATAGACGTGAATAACGTATATATAATTATATAGACGCGTATATTAATAATAATAATAATCAAGAGTCATATTATAAATAATACAATTAGATATATATTAGGCTACGAAAGTAGTGTAATATTATTGAACGTATTATTATTATAAAAATGTGTATAAAACGAGAAACTCTCGACAATTATTAAACGTTTAATAAAATGTCATTTTGTATATATAACGGGTAAACTTATCGAGTTATGCGGAGTCGTTGTCACTCGAGTCCAGGTAAGTTATTATTTGTGATTTTCGTGTTGTCACGGATATATGACGATTAATATAAACGTACTATAACTAAATAACTACTTAACCGTAAGGTTGAACCGGGTTATTTGGTTATATGGAATGAATATATTAATGGGCATCGTATCCTACGACGCCCATAGGTTGTAGTATATGTAAAGTGTAATAAATTGCGAGTGTATATATCGGGAAATCTGGCCAATTTGACGATATATATGAGGAATTTATTAAACTATGATATGTACTATATAGTATTTATGTGCTATGTGCTTTAGGTTTGGGTGTAATCTTGGAACGGTATGTTACGTAAATAAATATGAGGATTATCAAATCAACGGATTTGATAAACTTCGGCGATTTATTTAAATGATATATTGGGCTAATATTAGATCCATAGTTTATTTTATTATTCTTTATGTGATCTTTTTGGTTTGTTTTGAGTCGACCCACCACCCATATGGATACCAAACGCAAATACAGCAAACTAATACGAAACGGATTTTCGGAAATAAAACGGATTCTCGTCCGGGTTTGGGAATATTATAAATTTGCGGAAACGATTTCTGAACGAGTTAATATGTTAGGTCGTGCCAAGTCCGTAGTTGCTGTTTTGTGAGTTATCATACATCTTATTTCTACCGACTTCTTCTTGCTATTTTCTGGACTTGAGGTGAGTCATAGCCCCACTTTTACTCTTGAACTATGTTTTCAATACTTGGGGTGAGAAACGTGCAAATTATTTTATGTGGACTATTACCGCTTTTATATGCTTTCTAAACTTGCTATGCGTATGGACTAGGAGATATTGTCAGCTTTAGTCACACATTTTGTGTGTACTATTCAAGGTTGGCTTATTTGGTTATTGATGGATTGTCAGCTTTATTCACATATTTGTTGTGTGACTATTCAAGGTTGGCTTATTTGGTTATTGGTGGATTGTCAGCTTTAGTCACATATTTGTTGTGTGTACTATTCAAGGTTGGCTTATTTGGATTGTCAGCTTTAGTCACACGGTTTCGTGTGTACTATTCAAGGTTGGCTTATTTAGATACTATAGTGTGCACCTATAGGTTATTGATACTTCGGAGGTTATCCGAGTATTTATTGGTATTGCGGGGGTTACCCGAATATCTATGTTAGAACGGAGGGTATCCGTGTGTTAGATTGGAGCGGAGGGTATCCGCAGGCTTTTAGCGAATCCTTAGTCTAGCTAGCAAGCGTTTTGCGTATATGTCCACTATATTGTTAGATGAATTTAAACCTATGATCTCACCAGCGAAAGCTGACTTTTAGCACGTTTTCTCAGGTAATTAAGTGACGAGATGCATGCTTGGAATGGAAGGCTCCGCCAAGGCTCACAGTTTATGGATCTATTTTTCTAAACTCTGATAACTAAATTTGGACCTACCGTTATTTTATATTGGGCCTGACTCTGAATGATGTTGGGATAAATGTAAACCTTAAAACCCCGTTTTGGTTGTGTTTTTATTATGTTTAATTTATCTCGTTCTATATTGTCTTGTGTTGGATACCAATCCCCGTAGCACCCCGAAAACTTGTTGAGTCTTCCGCTGTATCAAATTTTAGGGGTGTTACAGATTGGTATCAGAGCCAAGGTTATAGAGAACTAGGTAAATAAACGCCTAAACTATAACCGTATTTTTATAGAAAATGATCCTTGACCACCGTCCGCCAGCCCACCAAGCCGAAGCATCTTCTATTATTTGAGGCATTATGAGATTATTGAGATGATTGTTAGATTTGAGATTTATTGAGATGATTTGAGGTTTATGGATTTTAGTAATAAGATGGCGTTTTCGAGGAATTATATGGTCTATATGTTTTATAAACATTTTAGTAATGCGGTGTTTGAAATTCTTTTTATTGAGATTATATGATTGAACTATTTGATGAGTATTTTTGGTATGGTATTATGTGTTGTGATTTAGTTGTTTTGAAACACTTACACCTACCCTACGCCGTTGTCACAGACCATGGCCTCCCATTTGCCCGATGTTGTCGAGGATATTCTTACTGCACCGGTTTTACCTGCACAGTTTACTATGCCATCTGATGACCCTTACCAGATGGCCATGTCTCCAGCTACTGTACCACAGGCAGCTTCTACTTCAGCACTACCTGCTGCATCTACGCAGGGACCCTCATCTTCTCTAGGGCTCCCTGGTACATCGAGACAGCTTACTCTTCATCAGGCTTTGGCTCGTGTGGCACCACGCTTTGCCCACCGAGCTACGGCACGCATGTCGGTACGCCCTACTCCATCACCTTTACAGATTGATGCTCATTTTCTTCTGTCTGAGGCGCCACCCACATCATTGCGTCGTCGTCCCAGATCACCTACTATATCTCCACATGGTTCACCTAGTAGGAGACGACGAGTGATGAGGTACTCTTCCGATGAGGAGGAGGAGGAGTACGAGGGTGAGGATGAGGCTGATGACCCTGAGCGGGAGGATGACCCTCAGGAGGCTGAGCAGGGTGATGATGATGACCCTGAGGAGGAGGATGACCCTTAGGAGGATGAGATGCCTGATGATGATGATGATGTGTTAGCACCACCAGCTCAGGCTGAGGAGCCTGATTCACCGGTACACCCGATTGAGCCTGATTCACCTGATCATCCGTTCTTGTTTGAGTTGCCACCTGGTAGTCCCGTTGAGTCGGATGCATCTTCTGAGGTTTCTGCTGAGCATGCAGAGTTAGGTGAGATTGACAGGTTGTGGGCTCGGATTACTGAGCTTAGTGAGAGAGTTGCACGTGTATCTGATCGACTTGAGAGAGTTATTGGAGAGTTTTTAGCGGATTTGAGAGTTGACTTGACTGTCGTTGTGGGCAGGACTACTGAGCTGAGGAGAGTTTTGATGGAGGTCCACGAGCATATCGATAGTTTGCAGCGAGGATTTGTTACTGCTCGTGAGGCTGACCGCAAGCTATGGCAAAGGAATGCCGAGCTCGAGAAGGAGGTGGCTGACCTCAAGAGAGACCGAGACACCCATAGCGTGGAGCTAGGATCGTTATGGAGGGATCTTGATGGCTTGAGGCAGGAGTTGAGGAGCCTCCGCCAGCCGCGTGGCTAGTTACTTGAGTTATGTTGTCTTGTTGCTTTCTTAACCGAGGAGTGTTCGGTTAGAGAAGCTAGTTATCATATTTTGACGTATTTTGTTCAGTATTCGTCTCTTTTGGAACGATTAGTACGTTTTGTATTATCCGTTAGTTGGAACGATGTTAGATCGCTATTGTATGGTTGATGGTTATTAGTATATGGTATTATGTGATTTTGGGTATTATGGAAATTGAGTCCTTATTCGCTTTATTGATGTTACGTGGTGTATTGTTGCTATTCTTTCCATGGATTGGCTTCGTTGAAGTACTCTTGTTGAGCATATTGATAAGTTCTATTGGAGACTCATGAACTTGTATGATGTTACGGATTAATGGCGACACGACGAAACCCTGTTAGAGCTACCAGAACTGGTCCTGCAGTGACTACCCCTGGTCGTCAAGGACGCCGACCTACTTGAAATGTTGAAACCCCTACTCCTGACAACCTGGACACTACCAACCGCAACAACAGAAATCAAAATGTTGATGTTCAGGGAGACAATGATCATGTTCCAATTAACGCACCTACTGTGGATCAAGCAATGATCAATCAACTTGTGCAACAAAGAGTTGCTGAACTACTAGCTGAGTCAAATCATTCCAACAATTCTGCTAGAACTTTTCCACCTGTTCGTGCTAATGGATGTCAATACAAGGAGTTCAAGATTTGTGGACCCATTGAGTTTGGTGGAACTGAAGGAGTGGTTTACTTAGTCAGATGGATTGAGAAGACTGAGTCTGTGTTCAATGTCAGTGGTTGTGCGGAGAATGCGAAGGTAAAGTTTGCTTCTTTTACTTTCAAGGATGAAGCTTTGACTTGGTGGAACAACTACCGAAATGCAGTTGGGAGTGATGTAGCTTATGCCATGACTTGGGAGCAATTTAAGTCTTTGCTGATTCAGACTTATTGCCCAAGGAATGAGGTCAAGAAGCTAGAGATTGAGTTTTGGAACCACAAGGTGAAAGGTAATGATATGGCGACTTACAATCGTCGTTACCAGGAATTGGCCTTGTTGTGCCCAGATATGGTGAAAACTGAGACTCAAAAGATCGAGAGGTATACTGATGGATTGCCTGTAGCTACGAGAAATGATGTGATTTCTGCTAGGCCTACAAACATCCATGAGGCAATCACAATTGCTCAACAACTTATGGATTCGTTGGAATTAGAAGAAGCTGATAAGGAGAAGAATGGAAAGAGAAAGAGAGACCGTCACTCTAAGAGTAATGATCACCTAAGCAAGAGACAAGCTAAGGCTTATGCTATTGGGAATGGAGATAAGAAGAATCAGAACGGTGATGCACCCAAGTGTGATCGTTGCCACCAGCGTCATACTGGATGGTGTAGTGTGAAATGCCAGAATTGCTCAAAGAAAGGACACACAGCTAGGGATTGTAGAGCCCGACCTCTTGCTATGGTTCAGGCTGCTCCTGAAATGAGAAACAAGGCAGATGTTACTTTTTATGGGTGTGGAAAGAAGGGACACTATCGGAATGAGTGTAGAGAATCGTGGAACCGTGGAAATCAAGGCTCGGGTAGTAATGGGTACAATCATGGAAACCGTGGAGCTGGAGGAAACCGTGGACGACAAGATAATGGGGACCAACGTGTGGAAGCTGGAGCTGCTCAGGGAAGAGTGTATGCACTTGGGAACGAGAGAGGAGAAGATCCGAACGTCGTTACTGGTACGTTCCTTCTCAATAATCGTTATGCTTCCATACTATTTGATATTGGTGCCGATAGGAGCTTTGTATCCACTACGTTTGCACCCTTACTAGAGAAACCCCCGATGGCCTTAGGAATTGGATATGATATTGAGTTAGCTAACGGGAATGTTAGAAAGGATTAATACCATCATTCGCGGTTGTACGTTAAATTTCTTGAACCACCCTTTCAACATAGATCTTCTACCCGTCACGTTAGGAAGTTTTGATGTCATCATTGGTATGGATTGGTTGTCGAAGTATCGTGCTCACATACTTTGCGACGAGAAGATCGTGCGTGTACCATACGGAAAGGAAGTCCTAAATATATTAGCAGACCGAAAGGATTCTAGGAGCCCATCCCGATTAGCAGTGATTTCTTACACGAAGATACCGAAGCTAATGGAGAAGGGATGTTACCTTTTCTTAGCCCAAATTTCTGAGAAGGGAGAGACGAAGAAAAAGGAAAGGTGCACTGGAGATGTGCCTATAGTCCGTGATTTTCCTGATGTGTTTCCCGATGATTTGCCGGGAATCCCGCCGACTAGACAAGTGGAGTTTCAGATTGAGTTGATACCTGGTGCTGCACCTGTAGCATGAGCGCCTTATCGTCTTGCACCTACCGAACTAGAAGAGCTGTCGAAACAATTGGCGGAGTTAGCCGAAAAAGGATTCATAAGACCAAGTTCTTTACCTTGGGGAGCCCCAGTCTTATTTGTGAAGAAGAAGGATGGATCGTTTCGTATGTGTATTGATTATAGAGAGTTGAATAAGCTAACGGTGAAGAATAGATACCCGTTACCTAGGATCGACGACTTGTTCGATCAACTCCAAGGATCGAGTGTGTATTTGAAAATCGATTTGAGATCGGGATATCATCAACTTCGAGTTCGCGAGGAAGATATTCCGAAAACGGCTTTCAAAACCCGTTACGGGCATTACGAGTTTCAGGTGATGCCGTTTGGGTTGACTAACGCACCAGCAATATTCATGGATCTCATGAATCGTGTGTGTAAGCCCTACTTAGACAAGTTTGTGATTGTATTCATCGATGACATTTTGATTTATTCAAAGAGTGAGAAGGAGCATGAGGAGCATCTAAGACTCATTTTAGAATTGCTCAGGAAGGAGAAACTCTATGCCAAGTTTTCAAAATGCGAATTCTGGATTCTGACGGTACAATTTTTGGGTCATGTGATTGATAGACAAGGAGTCCACGTGGATCCTGCTAAGATTGAGGCGATAAAAGATTGGGCTGCACCTACAACCCCAACCGAAGTACGTCAATTTTTGGGTTTAGCTAGTTATTACCGAAGATTCATTGAGGGATTTTCGAAGATAGCTAAACCATTTACCAAATTGACTCAAAAGAGCGTTACGTATGAATGGGGAGATAAAGAAGAGGAAGCGTTTCAATTGCTTAAGACGATGTTGTATAGTGCTCCTATCTTAGCATTACCGGAAGGTAACGAGGATTTCGTCGTCTATTGTGACGCCTCATGATTCGCCTCAAACGGTCAGATAATTATTGATCAGCCACTTGTGAATGGCCAACTGTAATAGTCAAACAGCTGAGGCAAATGCTTCCGTGAAATACAGTGTTTTCCCGGGTCGTAATGTCCCAACGAGGTTGTGATGGTATTAAAAACGAATCTGTGATTAGTGAATGTGAACAGGAAATGGTATAAGTGTGTGTGTGTTAAAACTAGGGTTTTATAACTTAAAATAACTTAAATAAACTATTTTAACGATCACGTGAAAGCTAGGTATCTAAAACGTACACCAAATTAAAATCAGACGCGACTGCGTACTGAGAAAAAGGTGAGTTTTAAAGAAAAATAAACTACAAGGGTTAAAATTGAAAATTCTATAAACTTAAACTTAATATAAAATTTAATTAAAAAGAAAACTATTTTTTAGATTATTATATTATTTATTATTAATTATTTAATTAAAAACTATTTAACTAATTAATTAAAACTAATTTAAATAAAAACTAAAAATGATTAATACTACAAATTAAACTAAAAACTTACAAAAATAATTTCTAAACTTAAATTAGAACTTGAAGAAAGTATAAAAAATAAAAATAAATATTTTTGTCTTTTTATAAATATTTTATTAATTAATAACTATTTAACTTAATTAAAGTATTTTAAATTACAAATAATACTAAAACAACTTAGAAAATTATGAAAAAATTTATAAAACTATTTTATAACATATAAAAGCTATAAAAATATAAAAACTAGGTGTTGCTATATAAAAATTAATTATGCTATTTATAACTTATTTATTGATTAATTATTAATTAAACTATTATTAATTATAATAAATACTAAATGACAAAAAAAAAATCTGAGAAAATTATTAAAAATACTTTAATATATAAGGAAATTAATAAAAATATAAAAAGGTAACTTACTTAATAAAAATCTAAAAATGAAAATTAAAATTAAATTATATTAAATAGAAACTATCACTTATTTTTATGTTGTCTTTTCTGGATTTTTCTTTTACAAAACTATATTATATATAAAAATAAGCAACTTTTGTAAAAACAACTAATTTCTAGCTTAATAATAAGCACTGTGGAAGCTTAATGCTACCACAGTTGACTTTGGTTGACTTAAATGGCAAATAAGCTCAAATGAGCTTATGTGGGACCCACCTGGGTATATTCTGGTTCTAATAAGTACTTTGAATTTGTCTAAGCTGAAAATGGCCAAATAAGCTCAGTAGATAAGTTAATAAGCCATATTAAGCTAATCCAAAAACATAAAAGCAACACAGAATGGGACAAAGTTTATGGGTATTTCTAGGTGGGCTCCACTGAGATTCAGGTCAAACAAAAGGTCAATACTTACTCCCTAGTAGGAGGGGGGTTCAAAGAAGCTAATTAGAAGGTGAGGGGCCCACTGAGTTGGTCACAAAACCACCACAAAGTTGTGGTGGTGGCCTGATATCTGGTGTGCAGGGGAAGTGTCTTCCCTGCAGGTTACTTTGAGGGTGAGTGGGGTCCACAACAAAAATCTTAAAAATGTAACAAAGATTGGATCTCAAAGATGAACTGGTAAACTATTACTACAACAAGTTTTAGCTCCTAGGTCTAATCACATAATTCAAAACAAATCCTTGAAGTTTTGTCAAAACCTGAGGAATGTAATTTTGACTTTTTATAAAAATGAGCTAGGTTGACTTATATGAGATTCTAACTTAATTTAGCTACTGATTAAGATGTAATAAGCTATTATAGACCTAAAATAAGCTAAAGCTACAACCTATGAGCTAAAGTGATGGTTTGTGGATCACAAATCCCTCACAGTTAACTGTGAGGGTTGATCAATGAAGATTTTGACTTTTTAAAGTAATATGACTGTTTAAACCTATTTATACATGAACTAACTTTATTCAATAGCAAACAACAACAATAACAGCCATGAACATGGCTAACACAGATAATCCAAACACTCCTATTAACTTATGAAAATGAGATTTTCAAAACAAATGGTATATTTAAACAACTACACTGATTCCTGACTTTATATTATGATATTGTAAGACCAAATTAGCAATAATCAACCACTCCACAAGCTTAAAACTCAGATTTGTCAATTATGAGTGTTTCACTGTGAGATTTTTGATTTTTTAGCACCAAGTGAATCCAAAGAACAAGTGACTGAGTTTAACCTATATTATCAGTAACAAGTATCTAATAAACTTATAAGAACAATAATTAAATAGTAACAAGCATGATCAGAGTAAAAACATAATATTGAAATATTACTTACAATTGGTAACAAGCTGAGAACTGATGAAACAAGGAACAAATAACCAACTTAATACCTCCCAAAAGGTTCTAAACCAGAAATATATCCCAATAACACCCTGCTCAATATCCTTCTTCCTCTTTACTTGATTTTCTATTTTTCAACTATTTTTCTCTATTTTTTTTAAGTATTTTTCTTTTATGAGTTAAACAGACAACTGAGGTATTCTAAAACTTATTTAAGCTTTTTCAGAGCTTATATGAGCTTATGAACTGCTTTAATTACAACTAACAACAACAGACAACTATTTGAGATTTTTGAAACTTAATGAAAATGGCATAAACTGAAAATGCAACTGAAACTTGAAATTATCTTTAATTAAGGATTGAAATACATAAACTTAACTGAATACAAGTGTTTTTTATGGAAATTACAACTGAATGAGCAAACTATACTACCTACGACTACTTTATTCTAAAACTACACTAATAATACTTCACCACTGCTTCATTCCTCTTTTGTAGACATTTCCAGGGTTTGTGGGACCCACTGGGGCATTTCCCACCAATCCTTAGCCCTTGATTATGTCTGATCAATCCAGGCCGTTTAAAACGCCTTTTCGCGCCAAAAGTCGTGGGGGGGGGGGGGGTACTGTGGATTACTTGGAGCGGTTTTTAGGGCTTTAAATGGTTGTTGGAGTGTTGTGGAGGTGGAGGTGTGAGGTGGAAAGGCAGAGGTCAAGTGGTGATGGGCTGAGGTGGAGATAGCAGGGTATGTGGGGGTGAGGTGGAAGGAGATGAATAGTGGGGCGGTTTTGTGTGAGGTTTGACTGTTTGACCCTGGTATTAGATACCAGGGTGTGGGCTTTTTGGTGTTGGGCCAGAAAAGTGGGGGTGGGCTTGGGTAATGTTTGTGTTATGGATTGGTTTGGTTTTTATTTTGGGTTAAAGTAAATAAGGATCCGTTTGGTTTATTAGGTATTAAATCACAAGGACCAAAGTTGTAATTAGGGAAAATTATAGGGACTGAATGTGACTTTCCCATATTTATTAAAAGGGCCATATTGATCATTCATGAATAGTACAAGGCTACTTTTGATAATTTCCCATTATTTATTACCCGGGGACTATTTTTGCCAAAACTGAAACTCCAGGGACTTAATATGTAATTACTCCAAACTTTTCATCCAGGGACTAATAGTGACAATTATGAATTCCTTAGGACCCTTAATGATAATTTTCCCATTTTGAACACCCGGGGACTAAAACTGTCAAGTTTGAAACTTTGAGGGACCTGTTTTGCCAAACTGTGAAACTTCAGGGACCAATCATGTAAATTCACCAAACTTATCACCCAAGGACCATTCCTGCAAAAGATTATTAGTACAAGGACCAAAATTGATTTTCTCAAAGTTTTTACATCCCAGGGACCATTTATGTCAATTTCCAAAGTATAGGGACTAAACTTGTAATTTTGTGAAACTTTGCACCAAAGGACTAAACATGTAACTTTATGATTAAAAAGGACCTTTGATGACTTTTTCATGTTTTTAGAATAACCAGGGACTAGTTTTGCCAATTTATGAAACTTGAGGGACTGAAACTGCCAATTATGCAAACTTTGTACGTTTTTCATTTGTTTTTGCATATTTTGTATTTTGAAACATATAAAACACACCTTAAAGATATTTTAAGTATTTTGATACATATTTGAGTGTTTTTGTATGTTTTGGCAGTTCAGATTGGTATAAAATGATGAGTATTTAGACACTCATCAATCCCCCACACTAAACTATTGCTAGTCCCTAGCAATCTTTTGAGAAAAACTTAATGGATTTGAAAAACTCTTTACCAAAAGCCATCACTTCTGGAGTAGCCAGGTGTAAGAACTGTGGTACACCTGATAACCGTGTGATTTTGAGCAAATCACCAGCTATCAACGGATTTGATTTGTCTTTACCAAAAGCCGTTTGCTTCTGGACTAGCCAACTCTTGATGGAATAGTCAACATCTTGGTGAGCTGATTACCAATTATGGATTTTCCACAGCCTTTACCACAAGCCATAATCTTGCGGGCTAGCCAACTCATTAGCTTTTGAGGATAATGGGGAGTTGAGGAACCATACAATTTTTGGCAAATTGCAAGCCATAAACGGGTTTGAGTTATCTTTACCAA
Source organism: Artemisia argyi (assembly GCA_030686995.1). Lineage (NCBI taxonomy): Eukaryota > Viridiplantae > Streptophyta > Magnoliopsida > Asterales > Asteraceae > Artemisia > Artemisia argyi. The sequence continues at coordinate 175,317,486 of CM060695.1, forward strand.
GAACCGTTTGCTCCTGGATTAGCCAATCCTGTTGTGGGTTAGACATGCAGGATTGATACCATTTATTGCGTTCTAAGTGAGAAAAAATTTTAAAATTTTGGCTAAAATGGGGGTTCTTGATGGAACATGTGTTTAAATTCGTTAGAATAACGAATCTCCCCCCACATTAGAACTGAATATTGTCCTCAATATTCAAAGTACCGGGTGTTAAACCGACGCTTAGAACGTAAAAAGAAAATATTCCATAGCCTTTATTTATTTAAGATGTATATACATACAATTATTTTTTTAGATAAAACTTCTTAAATAGAAGTTATCACTATATTTACCTTTTTTTTTTTTTTTTTTTTTTTTTTTTAGAGGATATATATATATACAACATGTGGGGTATCTCCCCCACACTAGGGTGAAACATGGGTGAAAACCTATGTACATGCTACTGTTTTTGATTACCGAGTCGCTAGCTTGACTCGACCCCGAATTCATTTGTCCATGGGGAAGTATGATGTGGAAGAGACAATCTGCATCGGACTTTCATTCAAGACGTTTGGATAAACATTTGAAGCACGTGAAAGTTCCACACCGATGAGATAAGTAACCGGCTCATAATTTATAAATGAGAATGCCGGGGTCAAAGATAATGTCCTCATTCCCGAAGGAGTGAAGAACAGGATAAGGAACAGAATATATGAAGAAAAGAAAGAAAGTCATGATGAAAATCATAACTAACTCCTCATCATCAATAGGAGAATTCATTGTTTCATGAATCTCCTCTTTTAAGCTCGTTTGATCAAGACATATTATGGGTATGTCTAGATCAAAATAGAAAGTATCATACTCCGGTGGAGATATGATATGAGTGAGTTCACAGGAGAACTCCTCAAAGGTGAATGATTCGTATTCGGGATTGATTTGAGTGAGTTCATTGGGGAACTCCTCAAAAGTAAATGATTCATAAACGGGAAGAGAATTATAAGAATGAGAAGTGGTGATACCACTTATCTTCTCTCCCGAAAGATCAAAATGGAACGTTTGCAATTCAGGAATAGAATCATTGATCAAAACCTCACTATCCTTGACGGGGATAGGAGATGAAATAGGCTTTTCATTAAAAGCCTCGATTCTAGAAATGAGAAGATTAACATTTAATAATGTAAGACGAAGAGATTCGTCTTGAATTATTTCTTCATCATTCTCTTCTTCTGAGTTGACAAGCTCAGAAGGTAATTCTCCCACATAACTTATGTCTCCACAAGATAAAGAATAGTTCTCATCAGAATCAGAGAACATTTGAATATGATCATTTGGAAAGACAAGAGGGGGAGGAATATCACACATTTGTTCAAGAATTCCCTGTGACTCTCTTGGGATTGAGACAAGGTTCTCAACACTAGACTTTATGAATTCGTCCGATTCCTTTGCAGGAATTGTGTCAAGATGCTCGTCCCCCATGCTCAGAGAGTGAGTGGGAACCTCGGGTGTGATAACATCATACTCAGGGAACTGAGAAGGACTAGCAGTTATGGATTCTACAAGTTCCATTATTTCTACTGCTGGTGATTCAGTTATATTCTTTTCTCCCTGTATCTTCATGGAAGAAGTCTCAACTGATGAACTTGATGAATCTTTTTGAATGATAACAATGTTATCATCATCACTGTCATCATCGTCCTCATAAAAAGCAGCATAGCGAATATTGGCACGTATTTTGGCTACTCTTTGCTCAGCAATTAAATCTTCCATGCTTTTCCCAGAATCTCGTTCTTCAGCAAGTAATTCTGTGATAGATTTATCACGAGAATTTTGAATGAGTGGAAATTGTGGAGGTGTGGATGTGTCAAAACCGGAAGGTTGACATTGATCATCATTATGAGGACCCCCACAATATACACAAGAAGAACTTGGATCATGGCGAAGCGACATATTAGCTAACTCCTCCCTAATGTTTTTAAGTTTTTCAAGAACCTCTAGACAAGGGTCTTGCTGGTTTTGAGGAGTTGCTTGGTCCATTTGGTATTGTGGAGGTGGGTCTTGAAACGAATAGTCGTAATTGTTACAAGGAAATGGATTCCTTGTTTGACAATCAGAGCTAAAATGTGGACCTCCACAGTACTCACAACAGTAAAACTGTTGAGTCTGGCTTGGTGTATTTTGATACGAAGCATCATTGATATTTGGATAATATGATTCTTGCTCGTATGAATGTGATGGGTAGTTTGAACAATTTGAGGAGTTGTTGAATGAGTTTTGATTAGGATCATAAGCAAATGAATTACTCGACCCACAAAACAAACAACTCCCGTTTTGAATATCATTACCACATTGTACACATGTACACCAACGACATGGAAAACCGAAAAGAGGCTCACCACAACCGTCACAAGGGACAAAATCTGGAGGTGGGACAAGAGGTGTGCTCTTAGAGCTAGGAATTTCCACCACTTCCGTTATGGTCTCCGGTTTTTGTTTTTGATAATTGTGAAGATTAGGCAAATCGTTCTTTTCAGTAATTGACCTAAGCTCTGTACGTTTGCTTGACAAACTTTTAACCGTAAACCGTGAAAGATCAGGATTGATTCTTGAAGGTTTAGGAGCATTTGTGAGCTCAGGTTTTTGGACAACCGTGGTTTGGACGTATTTAGCACCTCCATCGTCAGAGGAAAGTACAAGGTCCTGTGTCACCTCGGTTTCATGATCTCTTTCCCTCACCGGAGAGGGAATAGGAATCGAAGGTCCATCATAATCAAAATAACATCTCGACATTTTTGACAAGGCCATAAGTTTTTTAACTTTACTTTTACAGGCCCTTTGTTTAAAGAAATCGTCATCGAGAGATGCCATTAGAATTAATTATGGGACAAGTGGAAGAAAGTAGAATCAAAGGGTTTTGGGGATGAGAAATGAAGAATCAAATAGGTAGGGGTGTAAAGGTGAATATTTTTGTGTTTTGTTTTATAAAAATATGGATAAAAGATGGTAAATATACAATGGATGTATATCCAGAATCACAAATACGCAAAATCGTTTAGAATATGCGCACAACCTCCCCGGCAGCGGCGCCAAATTTTGATTCGCCTCAAACGGTCAGATAATTATTGATCAGCCACTTGTGAATGGCCAACTGTAATAGTCAAACAGCTGAGGCAAATGCTTCCGTGAAATACAGTGTTTTCCCGGGTCGTAATGTCCCAACGAGGTTGTGATGGTATTAAAAACGAATCTGTGATTAGTGAATGTGAACAGGAAATGGTATAAGTGTGTGTGTGTTAAAACTAGGGTTTTATAACTTAAAATAACTTAAATAAACTATTTTAACGATCACGTGAAAGCTAGGTATCTAAAACGTACACCAAATTAAAATCAGACGCGACTGCGTACTGAGAAAAAGGTGAGTTTTAAAGAAAAATAAACTACAAGGGTTAAAATTGAAAATTCTATAAACTTAAACTTAAAATAAAATTTAATTAAAAAGAAAACTATTTTTTAGATTATTATATTATTTATTATTAATTATTTAATTAAAAACTATTTAACTAATTAATTAAAACTAATTTAAATAAAAACTAAAAATGATTAATACTACAAATTAAACTAAAAACTTACAAAAATAATTTCTAAACTTAAATTAGAACTTGAAGAAAGTATAAAAAACAAAAATAAATATTTTTGTCTTTTTATAAATATTTTATTAATTAATAACTACTTAACTTAATTAAACTATTTTAAATTACAAATAATACTAAAACAACTTAGAAAATTATGAAAAAATTTATAAAACTATTTTATAACATATAAAAGCTATAAAAAATATAAAAACTAGGTGTTGCTATATAAAAATTAATTATGCTATTTATAACTTATTTATTGATTAATTATTAATTAAACTATTATTAATTATAATAAATACTAAATGACAAAAAAAAAATCTGAGAAAATTATTAAAAATACTTTAATATATAAGGAAATTAATAAAAATATAAAAAGGTAACTTACTTAATAAAAATCTAAAAATGAAAATTAAAATTAAATTATATTAAATAGAAACTATCACTTATTTTTATGTTGTCTTTTCTGGATTTTTCTTTTACAAAACTATATTATATATAAAAATAAGCAACTTTTGTAAAAACAACTAATTTCTAGCTTAATAATAAGCACTGTGGAAGCTTAATGCTACCACAGTTGACTTTGGTTGACTGAAATGGCAAATAAGCTCAAATGAGCTTATGTGGGACCCACCTGGGTATATTCTGGTTCTAATAAGTACTTTGGATTTGTCTAAGCTGAAAATGGCCAAATAAGCTCAGTAGATAAGCTAATAAGCCATATTAAGCTAATCCAAAAACATAAAAGCAACACAGAATGGGACAAAGTTTATGGGTATTTCTAGATGGGCTCCACTGAGATTCAGGTCAAACAAAAGGTCAATACTTACTCCCTGGTAGGAGGGGGTTCAAAGAAGCTAATTAGAAGGTGAGGGGCCCACTGAGTTGGTCACAAAACCACCACAAAGTTGTGGTGGTGGCCTGATATCTGGTGTGCAGGGGAAGTGTCTTCCCTGCAGGTTACTTTGAGGGTGAGTGGGGTCCACAACAAAAATCTTAAAAATGTAACAAAGATTGGATCTCAAAGATGAACTGGTAAACTATTACTACAACAAGTTTTAGCTCCTAGGTCTAATCACATAATTCAAAACAAATCCTTGAAGTTTTGTCAAAACCTGAGGAATGTAATTTTGACTTTTTATAAAAATGAGCTAGGTTGACTTATATGAGATTCTAACTTAATTTAGCTACTGATTAAGATGTAATAAGCTATTATAGACCTAAAATAAGCTAAAGCTACAACCTATGAGCTAAAGTGATGGTTTGTGGATCACAAATCCCTCACAGTTAACTGTGAGGGTTGATCAATGAAGATTTTGACTTTTTAAAGTAATGAGGTACTAATATTATGACTGTTTAAACCTATTCATACATGAACTAACTTTATTCAATAGCAAACAACAACAATAACAGCCATGAACATGGCTAACACAGATAATCCAAACACTCCTATTAACTTATGAAAATGAGATTTTCAAAACAAATGGTATATTTAAACAACTACACTGATTCCTGACTTATATTATGATATTGTAAGACCAAATTAGCAATAATCAACCACTCCACAAGCTTAAAACTCAGATTTGTCAATTATGAGTGTTTCACTGTGAGATTTTTGATTTTTTAGCACCAAGTGAATCCAAAGAACAAGTGACCGAGTTTAACCTATATTATCAGTAACAAGTATCTAATAAACTTATAAGAACAATAATTAAATAGTAACAAGCATGATCAAAGTAAAAACATAATATTGAAATATTACTTACAATTGGTAACAAGCTGAGAACTGATGAAACAAGGAACAAATAACCAACTTAATACCTCCCAAAAGGTTCTAAACCAGAAATATATCCCAATAACACCCTGCTCAATATCCTTCTTCCTCTTTACTTGATTATCTATTTTTCAACTATTTTTCTCTATTTTTTTAAGTATTTTTCTTTTATGAGTTAAACAGACAACTGAGGTATTCTAAAACTTATTTAAGCTTTTTCAGAGCTTATATGAGCTTATGAACTGCTTTAATTACAACTAACAACAACAGACAACTATTTGAGATTTTTGAAACTTAATGAAAATGGCATAAACTGAAAATGCAACTGAAACTTGAAATTATCTTTAATTAAGGATTGAAATACATAAACTTAACTGAATACAAGTGTTTTTGATGGAAATTACAACTGAATGAGCAAACTATACTACCTACGACTACTTTATTCTAAAACTACACTAATAATACTTCACCACTGCTTCATTCCTCTTTTGTAGACATTTCCAGGGTTTGTGGGACCCACTGGGGCATTTCCCACCAATCCTTAGCCCTTGATTATGTCTGATCAATCCAGGCCGTTTAAAACGCCTTTTCGCGCCAAAAGTCGTGGGGGGGGGGGTACTGTGGATTACTTGGAGCGGTTTTTAGGGCTTTAAATGGTTGTTGGAGTGTTGTGGAGGTGGAGGTGTGAGGTGGAAAGGCAGAGGTCAAGTGGTGATGGGCTGAGGTGGAGATAGCAGGGCATGTGGGGGTGAGGTGGAAGGAGATGAATAGTGGGGCGGTTTTGTGTGAGGTTTGACTGTTTGACCCTGGTATTAGATACCAGGGTGTGGGCTTTTTGGTGTTGGGCCAGAAAAGTGGGGGTGGGCTTGGGTAATGTTTGTGTTATGGATTGGTTTGGTTTTTATTTTGGGTTAAAGTAAATAAGGATCCGTTTGGTTTATTAGGTATTAAATCACAAGGACCAAAGTTGTAATTAGGGAAAATTATAGGGACTGAATGTGACTTTCCCATATTTATTAAAAGGGCCATATTGATCATTCATGAATAGTACAAGGCTACTTTTGATAATTTCCCATTATTTATTACCCGGGGACTATTTTTGCCAAAACTGAAACTCCAGGGACTTAATATGTAATTACTCCAAACTTTTCATCCAGGGACTAATAGTGACAATTATGAATTCCTTAGGACCCTTAATGATAATTTTCCCATTTTGAACACCCGGGGACTAAAACTGTCAAGTTTGAAACTTTGAGGGACCTGTTTTGCCAAACTGTGAAACTTCAGGGACCAATCATGTAAATTCACCAAACTTATCACCCAAGGACCATTCCTGCAAAAGATTATTAGTACAAGGACCAAAATTGATTTTCTCAAAGTTTTTACATCCCAGGGACCATTTATGTCAATTTCCAAAGTATAGGGACTAAACTTGTAATTTTGTGAAACTTTGCACCAAAGGACTAAACATGTAACTTTATGATTAAAAAGGACCTTTGATGACTTTTTCATGTTTTTAGAATAACCAGGGACTAGTTTTGCCAATTTATGAAACTTGAGGGACTGAAACTGCCAATTATGCAAACTTTGTACGTTTTTCATTTGTTTTTGCATATTTTGTATTTGAAACATATAAAACACACCTTAAAGATATTTTAAGTATTTTGATACATATTTGAGTATTTTTGTATGTTTTGGCAGTTCAGATTGGTATAAAATGATGAGTATTTAGACACTCATCACCTCACATAAAGGATTGGGAGCCGTATTAATGCAACGAGAGAAGGTGATAGCTTATGCTTCCCGACAGCTCAAGAAGCATGAGAAAAACTACACTACCCATGATTTGGAACTAGGTGCTGTAGTTTTCGCTTTAATAATATGGAGACATTACTTGTACGGAACCAAGTGTGTTGTATTTACTGACCACAAAAGTCTACAACACATCTTGAATCAAAAAGAGCTCAATATGAGACAACGACGATGGATTGAGTTGCTAAGCGATTATGATTGTGAAATTCGCTACCACCCTGGTAAAGCAAACGTTGTCGCTGATGCTCTTAGTCGAAAGGAAAGAATACCACCGTTGCGAGTTAGGTCATTGAGAATGACTATAGTATCGCCATTACCGTCTCAAATATTTGAAGTTCAAACGGAAGCGTTGAAAGTAGAAAACAGATCTACCGAGAATATATTTGGGATGGCTGAGAATGAGAAAGGATTTGTTAAGCGATCTGATGGATTGTTATGTTTTGGAGATCGGATTTGGGTACCTTTGTATGGAGGAATTCGGGAGTTGATTATGCATGAGTCGCATAAGTCAAAGTACTCTATTCATCCTGGGTCCGATAAGATGTACCAGGATCTTAAGAAGTTCTATTGGTGGCCAAATATGAAGGCAGATATAGCATCGTACATTAGTAAATGCTTGACATGTGCTAAGGTTAAAGCTGAACACCAGAGACCGTCAGGATTACTAACACAACCAGAACTTCCAGTCTGGAAATGGGAGTGGATTACTATGGACTTCATTACCAAATTACCGAGGACAGCTAGCGGTTGTGACGCTATCTGGGTAATTGTGGATCGTCTGACAAAGTCTGCTCATTTCTTAGCAATAAGTGAAGATGATAGTGTGGATAAACTTGCGAGGTTGTACGTGAAGGAAATTATTTCTCGTCATGGAGTCCCGATATCTATTATTTCGGATCGCGATAGTCGTTTTACGTCAGCTTTGTGGCGATCACTTCAAACGGCTTTGGGGACAAGGCTTGATATGAGTACTGCATATTGTCACACCCCCAATTTACCTGACTTGCAGCGGAATGGAATGCCTGGGGGTGTAACTGTCATAGCACCATAACAAGGAAATATTGAACGACCTAAAGTGTCGTTTGGAAAATACATATCGTTTGATTTAGTTCAAAAGCATCCAGTGCTACAAAACATAGGTCCCCAAAAGTTGAAATGTTTACAGAAAACAAGTTCAGGAAATGTCAAACGATAATTTACACAAGTGCATGAAAATCCAAAATGTAGTGCGTCATCCCTGGCACACCCTAATGTGACTCCATGCATGTAATATGATGATGCCTTAGTTACCTGAAAATACATTGCTAAAACGGTCAACACGAATGTTGGTGAATAATCATAGGTTTATGAAATGTAATGTTTGTACGGCCACCACAAGTATAAATGCATGACAAAAGTCACGTAAAATAGTACAATAGACCTTAAGCTCATGACACCGAAGCTATGACTGATGAAATTCTATGCCCCTCCCGAATGTTCTGCCAAACACTCAAATGTAAAAGACATGACATGCATCCGCTTACTGTTGGTACTCACTACCACGGATGGAGGCGTCACCCTCGATAGATCTATCCACTCACTCTCGCTTAGCGGTAAATTAACGGTTCATGATGTTACAGGGGACTTATCACATGGCAGACAAGCTACTTAAGCTATGTACATAGGTTTTGATACTTGGGCTCGTACTGAAATGGTGCAATGTATTCTCCCCCGTGGGATTTGAAAACAATAAAAATGTATACGGGGCTATGAATACTCACCTCAACTGATGATACTGCGATGATATGTAATGAACAACAATGCACGGTTAGCTGCCGCAACCTAAAATGAATGATGAATGATCTCATTTAGATCACCAAATGATGTTATGAATGTCCATGCTCATGTTTCTATACCACTCTACTCTTTGGAAAAACACTTGTGTTAACAAAAATATATAATCCAAGAATTTGTAAAAATATTGCTATTAGAAAATATAATAAGCTAGTTGTAATATATATATACTTATATATATATATCGTATGTTTCCATGTTAGTGTTGAAATACTCGGGTTGTAATCCTTGAAATATCGCCTTGAAAAGATGAAAATATACTTGTAATAACTAATACTACATTAGTTATAAAGCTTGGTACTTAATATTATGTCTAGCTTATAAAAGTACTTCGTAGTTTTTGTGTCACTTTTATTAAAAGCTGTCAAATATAAAATGGTTTTAGCCGATATTCAAACGTGAATATCTTTGTCGTTACTTGTCCGTTTTACTTGTTCTTTATGTCCACGGTTACGTCTTAGTATGTAGTAATATATTTTGGAAAGCTCGGCTCCTCCGGGTTACGTCTAAAGTCTCTTTTTGTACAATGAAAAACGTCCAACAGCAAACAAATTTCCAGAAAATACTTTTCGTCAACAATCTTGCAAAAATCATAACTTCTTCGTTATAAGCTCTTTTTAATCCGTTCTTTCGCCTACGGATTCGTTTTTGAAAGTATTTTCTAAAAATTTTGCCAAAGTTTCCTTGGTGTTTACTGATTTTCCAGATTTTTACAAAACGGGACAGCATGTCTAAAATAGGTTTCAAATCAAGTTTTCAAGGTTTAAAACTAATTTCTACCATCACCAAACCTCTTGTAATCACCACATAGCTAATCTAATCCTACCATACACCTTCTTAGGGTGCCATGGACTCCTAACCAAGTTATTATAGCAAGGGGATTCATAACTAAAAAGTTAGGGTTTGTATGTTTCATTTTAGACAAAATAAAGGGTGGTATAGCTAGTTGTACATGGTTTTTAGCATGATACTCATGAAATACATGTAAATATAAGATGATCCATGTAAAAATAAAGTTGATAACTTACTTGATAAAATGAGATGATTAGATGATGATTATGCTTGGATTTCTTGTGTTTTTCTTGATTGATTCTTGATTAGACAAGTAAAAGGAACAAGTTTGGTGTTATAACTTATGAAAAATGATCACTTGATCTTGGTATGGTGGTTTGGTCGTGGGTTTGAAAGAGAGGAAAAGAGATGAGCAAATTTTCTTTCTTATCTAAAATGAAGATTATGATTTTAGGTTTTTAGTAAAGTTATGTTTTAAGGGTTTATTAGTATAAAACTTAGGAATTAATGCATAAGGTTAAAAGGGGTGTCATGTGGCCGGTTTTTCAAGGGTAGAAGGGGGGGGGGGGGGGTAGGGTGCTTGTGATTTAATTAGAAAACTTGTAAGAATTATGCACTAGTTTGTGTTATTCGTTAAAATCGGGTAACGGTTTTAATAGAAATAAATGTTCACGAAGTTAACCGGGATGAAATAAAGTCATAATAATGTTGAAAATATGTTAAAAATATGTTGGGTACATTTACTGAGTGATCGGGTGATTATTGTTTAGTTTTCACGAAAACCGTCGTTATATTCATACGCGTACGTTATAAATAAAATAAATTTCCAAAATACTGGGTAACTGAATGTTATAACTTTTATGATGTTAAAATGGATATAAAAATATGTCGGGACCATTGTGGGAATATTTAGATATATTCGTCGTGTATAAACCGGGTGTTAACGTTTACTATAAATACTTATACGTAAAAACGTTAAATGTACTGAATATAGAAATTTGAAAATCCTGAGAGTGGTATAACATGAAAATGCTGTTATGATGATATGCAGACTATCTCCAGTCCGTATGCAGTGTTCTCAACACTAATGAAATGAATTCGCACCTAAACCAATCCGGTTACGCGAATTTGAATACCCGTAAACTAAATTTACGATGAAATGAGTAATGCACGTGAATGATGAAATATTTTCCGGAAATGAATAGTGTTTAGTGAATAGTAAATTTCCCAAATGGTTCTCAGAATATCAAATGGACCTCGAAAATGATGAATAGTAAAACGATGAATAGTGTTCTGATGAATAGTGATTTATGAATAGTAAAAAGTCGAAGTTTGGGAAAATGACCTGAAATGGTATATGACCTGTAATGGTGAGTTGTGACATCCGCCCACCCAAATAAGAATTCAGTACCTGAATTCAGCTAGTGTTGGTCTCGGTAATAGGTTTGGTGAAAAGGTGTGGATACTTGCGTTGCATTTGGTCCTCTCGTTCCCATGTAAACTCAGGACCTCTTCGAGAATTCCAGCGAACCTTAACGATCGGAATTCTACTCTGCCTTAACTGCTTGACCTCTCGGTCCATGATTTCAATTGGTTCCTCCACAAAGTTAAGCTTGTCATCTAGCTGAATCTCTTCTAATGGTATAACTGAAGACTCATCTGAAAGGCATTTCTTGAGGTTTGAGACATGAAATGTATTATGTACGTTGCTGAGTTCTGATGGTAGTTCAAGCTTGTAAGCTACTGGACCAATCCTTTCCAGTACCTTAAATGGACCAATGTATCTCGGGTTCAACTTTCCACGCTTTCCAAATCGTATCACGCCCTTCCAAGGCGAGACTTTCAACATGACCTTGTCTCCAACCTGGAATTCCAATGGTTTGCGTCTAACATCTGCGTAACTCTTCTGTCGACTTCTAGCTGTTTCAAGCCTATCTCGAATCTGTATTATCTTTTCTGTTGTTTCCCTAACCATTTCTGGGCCTGTGCATTGTACCTCTCCAACTTCTGCCCAACAAACTGGTGAACGACACTTACGACCATACAATGCCTCAAATGGTGCTGCTTTAATACTTGAATGATAACTGTTGTTATAAGAGAACTCGATTAATGGCAAATGGTTAGCCCAACCATTCCCAAAGTCAATCACACACGCTCGCAGCATGTCCTCCAGTGTCTGAATAGTTCTCTCACTCTGACCATCGGTCTGTGGATGGTAAGCAGTGCTCATGTCTAACTTGGATCCAAAGGAATCTTGTAATGACTTCCAAAAGTTTGAAGTAAAACGACTATCCCTGTCTGAAATGATAGAAACTGGTGCTCCATGCCTCGAGACTATTTCCTTGACATAAAGTCTAGCAAGCTGTTCCATGGAATAAGTCTCTCTAATAGGGATAAAATGTGCTGATTTAGTAAGACGATCAACAATTACCCATATAGCATCGAAACCTCCTGACGTCTTGGGTAGTTTAGTAACAAAGTCCATTGTAATACGTTCCCACTTCCATTATGGAATTTCTGGTTGTTGAAGTAGTCCTGACGGTTTCTGGTACTCGGCTTTCACTTTAGCACAAGTAAGGCATTTGCTGACGTACGTAGCTATTTCTGCTTTCATGTTCGGCCACCAATACATCTTTTTGAGATCCTGATACATCTTGTCAGAACCTGGGTGAATAGAGTACTTTGACTTATGTGATTCATGCATAATCAAATCTTGTACTCCACCATAGAGTGGTATCCAACTTCGATCCTTGAAGCATAACACTCCATCTGCTCTTTTAACGAAACCATTCTTGTTTTCTGGCATACCATAAAGTTTCTCCTGTGGCCGATTTTCCTCCTTGAGAGCCTCAATCTGAGCTTCTAAGATTTTTGATGGTAATGGTGAAATAATAGTCATTCCTAATGACCTGACCCTCAAAGGTTTGAGTCGTTCCTTTCTGCTAAGTGCATCTGCTACGACATTTGCTTTTCCTGGGTGATATCGGATTTCACAATCGTAATCACTCAACAATTCTAGCCAATGACGTTGTCTCATGTTAAGTTCCTTCTGATCAAGTATATGCTGTAAGCTCTTGTGGTCGGTAAAAATTACACATTTAGTACCATAAAGGTAGTGTCTCCAAATCTTGAGTGCAAAAACAACAGCACCCAACTCCAAGTCGTGTGTAGTGTAATTCTTCTCGTGTGTCTTAAGCTGTCTAGATGCATAAGCTATCACCTTCTCGTTTTGCATTAGCACAGCTCCAAGCCCTTTATGCGAAGCATCGCAATATACCACAAAATTCTCAATACCTTCTGGTAGTGACAAAATCGGTGCACTACAAAGCTTCTGCTTCAATAACTGAAATGCAGATTCTTGTTTCTCTCTCCACTCGTACTTCTGATTCTTTTGTGTCAGCTTAGTCAGCGACTTCGCTATCTTAGAAAACCCTTCGATAAACCTTCTGTAATATCCTGCAAGTCCTAAGAATTGACGAATTTCTGTAGGGGACTTGGGCGTAGCCCAATCCTTTACTGCCTCAATCTTTGCTGGGTCGACTTGTAATCCTTGGCTATCAATAACATGGCCAAGAAATTGAACTCTTTGTATCCAAAAGTCACACTTTGAAAATTTGGCATACAATTGCTCCTTCTTGAGTAGTTCCAATATTGTTCTGAGGTGTGCTTCATGCTCTTTCTTACTCTTGGAATAAATCAGGATATCATCAATGAACACAATCACATACTTATCAAGATATGGTTTGCATACTCTGTTCATGAGATCCATGAATACCGCAGGTGCATTCGTTAATCCAAAAGGCATCACTTGAAACTCATAATGACCATAGCGTGTTCTGAATGCTGTCTTCGGGATATCTTCTTCCCGAACTCTGAGTTGATGGTAACCTGATCTTAAATCAATCTTAGAATAAAAACAGGAACCTTGTAGCTGATCAAACAAGTCATCAATCCTAGGTAGTGGATAACGATTCTTCACCGTTAACTTGTTCAGCTCACGATAGTCTATGCACATTCTGAAAGATCCATCCTTTTTCTTCACAAACAAAACCGGTGCTCCCCAGGGCGAGGAACTCGGTCTAATGAATCCTTTGTCTAAAAGCTCTTGTAACTGGTTAGACAATTCTTGCATTTCAGAAGGTGCAAGTCTATATGGTGCTCGTGCAATTGGTGCAGCTCCTGGCACCAACTCAATCTGAAACTCAACCTGACGTGTAGGTGGCAGTCCTGGCAATTCTTCAGGAAAAACTTCTGGAAATTCCTTAACAATGGGCACATCTTCAAGTCGTTTCTCATCCGACTTCTTTTCCGTTATGTGAGCCAAGAATGCATAACAACCCTTCTTTATGTACTTCTCGGTTTTAATGCATGATATTATACTGAGTCTAGTTCCACTTCGCTCCCCGCGAACAACCAAAGTTTCACCTCCATAAGAAAGATGAACAACTTTCTCATCACAAATGATCCTTGCACGATGTCGAGACAACCAATCCATACCGATAACGATGTCAAAACTTCCAAGTTCTACGGGCATAAGATCTATATTGAATGGGTGATTTAGGAAATTGATGGTGCAACCACGGATAACGGTGTTGGTGTTAACTAAAGACCCATCGGCTAATTCAATAATGTAGGGAATGTCTAAGGTAGTTGGTTCTATGTTAAGTAAAGGTGCAAATGTACTAGAAACAAAACTTCTATCCGCTCCTGAATAAAATAAAATGGATGCATAACGATTATTAACGAGGAACGTACCCGTAACAACATTCGGGTCCTCACGGGCATCTTCTCCTCCCATGACATAAGCCCTTCCTCGAGCTACTCCTCCCTGATTCCCAGCTCTTTGATCATTCCTCTTTGGGCAATTGTACTGGAAATGACCCAACTCTCCACAACCATAACATGCTCCTGGTTGGTTCTGATTAATTATTCCTCGTGGTGCTTTGCAGTCCTTAGTCCAATGACCGACCTTTTCACAGTTCTGACAAGCTCTAGGACAATTCCCAGGGTTATGATGAGTTCGACATTTGTTACACTTGGGTAGTTTTCCAGCATATCCTTTTCCTTCTGTTGGTCCTGCAGCATAGACCTTTGCCGCTTCCTGCCTCTTAGGTGCTGGTTGGTTAGCATTCCCACCTTGGTTATTATCAAACTTCCTCTTGTTGTTATTGTTGTTTTGGTTATTGGGGTAGTTGCGGTTTCGGTTATTGTTATAGTTGTTGTTGTTGTTGTTTCGAGTGTTGTTGTAGTTGGTGTTGTTGGAACGGTTATTGTTGTTATTTGCAGCAGACTTTCCTTTCAACACTTGGACCATAAGTTTCTGAGTTATACGAATGGCCTCTTCCATTGTTTGTGGGTCGAAAGACATCACATCCCCTCGGATGCTTTCGGGTAATCCCCCAGTAAAGTTCTCCATCTTTTTCTCAGCGTCCGGAACCATAGTTGGACACAGTGTAGCCAACTCCTGAAACTTCCTGATATAAGTTTCAATATCATCTCCTTTAGTTACTAACTGGTAGAATTCTGTTTCAAACTTTTGCACCTCAGTACGAGGGCAAAACTTCTTGGTCATCAGCTTTTTGAATTCAGCCCAAGTGAGTTTGTAGGCATTCTCCATACCAATGGGCTGAGCATACGAATTCCACCAAGACATGGCTTCATCCAGCAGCATACCTGTAGCAAACTTTACCTTGTTAACCTCCTGACAACCACACATGAGAAAAACGTTCTCAGTCTTCTCAAACCAGCGGATTAAAGCAACCGCTCCCTCAGTGCCCTTATACTTGATAGGATCACTAATCTTGAAATCCTTCCAAGTACATTCACGCCTAGTAGTGGGTTGAACCACTTCAGCAGTAGGTGGAACCTCAGCATTCCTAGCAGCAACTTCAGCTCTCTCAGTCTCCAGAGCTTCTGCTATACTATCCCTGACCAACTTGCGGATAGCTGCTTGTGTCATAGCAGGTTTTGGCGCCATACTTCTGATAAATAATAATCGACAACAACCATGAGAAAACTAAAATAGAAATAGTCATCGTACAAAAATATACGCCCACAACATGTATATATATACAACCACAACAAGTATAAATACAACCATGACATGTACGAGTACAACCACAACCTGTAATAATACAACCACGACACGTATAGATACAACCACAACAAGTATAAATACGTTAACCATAAAGAGCAACCATGAAACATCATAAATATAATCACAACACATGAATATAATACATGAAAATTTCGGCCTACATGGACCGATATATATATATAGCACAACATTTCCAACATAGTAGAGTCGCACTTGATATATATTTGTTTGTACAACAACCAAAAGACTACAAGTTCTTGAACTACGTCCCACACCTCGGGACTAGGAAATAGTAAAAGCTAATATAATACTAGTCTATGTCTATGCTCCTCCAGGTGCTCCAGATGGTCCAGGCTCTCCCCTCAAGCGGCGAATCTCACGATCCATCGCAACCACGATCTCCTCCAGATGCTGGACTCGTAACTGAGAAGAAACATCCCTGCTCTCCATCACTGTCAACCTCTCACGAAGCAATGCCAACTGATCTACCTGCTCCCACTGAGTCTCCTGTGTCGCCTGAGCTCTATCTCGAATCTCAGGTAACTCATCCCTAAGTAGCTCAATCTCCTCCTGGTGCCTCAACTGTCGTGCCTCAAGTCCATGGTATGTCACATCAATACCAACCCTGCCCTGAACCAAATCCTCAACCTGCTCCTCGACAGTCTCAAGTCGAGTAGTAATGATCTCATCAACTCTATACCCCAACCTATCTACTTGCTCCTGCTGAGCACCCATCTGATCCTCTAATGTGACGGCTGTAGGGCTCCTAGCCGCAGCCACTCTAGAACTCTCACCTAACAGTAAACCCTCGATCTGCTTCTCAGCCGCCTCTAGTCGAGGAGTGATATCCTCATCAACCCTATAGTCTAAACTATCAATCTGATCCTGATGAGCCCCTAGCTGGCCCTCTAATGTAACATCCGCAAGCTCCCTAACAACAGTAGGCTCACTAGCAACAGTAGGCTCCCTAGCAGCAGTAGGCTCCCTAGCTGCTGCTGCTCTCGAACACTCCCCTACATGGTACACTGGTAGTGGTTCTGCTGATTCTGACTCTATAGTGGTAGGTGAATCTGGAGTGGTAAACCTTGCGCGCTTCCTGAGCGGCAAGAGTGAGGTGGATATAAGGGTAACAGTGGGTATGGCTGGTGGTGGTGTAGGCACAGTAGGACTAGGTAGGTTCCTATAAGTAGATGTAGCATAACGAACTCTCTTACTAGCAACCTGGATAGTCTTCTCCCTACGAAACATAAGCATAGGTTCTGGTGGACTAGTGGTAGCAGGGGATGATGTATCAGTGGGTGTACAGGTAATCTCGGGTGGTGCAATAGGGGCAACATGAGGAGTAGGAGCCGTTTCCTCCTCCTCAAAAGGCTCTGTTTCCTCACCTGATGCCGAGAATGGCAACACAGGTACAAGAGGAATAGGTGGTGGTGAACGGGCAGTAGAAGACATAGAGCCTTCAATATCGGAGTCTGAGATGGTGTACAGTATAACAACATTTGGGTTTGCAGACATGGTTCTGTGATAATCAAGGTGAAATAAAATGAATAACTCGTAATGAAATCACCTAAAACAATGAACATGCACTTATGATGACATGATGAGATGCTATGATAATGTGGTTATAGTCTAGGGTCAATGATACATCCTAGTTCTCTATAACCTTAGCTCTGGTACCAATCTTTCACACCCCCAATTTACCTGACTTGCAGCGGAATGGAATGCCTGGGGGTGTAACTGTCATAGCACCATAACAAGGAAATATTGAACGACCTAAAGTGTCGTTTGGAAAATACATATCGTTTGATTTAGTTCAAAAGCATCCAGTGCTACAAAACATAGGTCCCCAAAAGTTGAAATGTTTACAGAAAACAAGTTCAGGAAATGTCAAACGATAATTTACACAAGTGCATGAAAATCCAAAATGTAGTGCGTCATCCCTGGCACACCCTAATGTGACTCCATGCATGTAATATGATGATGCCTTAGTTACCTGAAAATACATTGCTAAAACGGTCAACACGAATGTTGGTGAATAATCATAGGTTTATGAAATGTAATGTTTGTACGGCCACCACAAGTATAAATGCATGACAAAAGTCACGTAAAATAGTACAATAGACCTTAAGCTCATGACACCGAAGCTATGACTGATGAAATTCTATGCCCCTCCCGAATGTTCTGCCAAACACTCAAATGTAAAAGACATGACATGCATCCGCTTACTGTTGGTACTCACTACCACGGATGGAGGCGTCACCCTCGATAGATCTATCCACTAACTCTCGCTTAGCGGTAAATTAACGGTTCATGATGTTACAGGGGACTTATCACATGGCAGACAAGCTACTTAAACTATGTACATAGGTTTTGATACTTGGGCTCGTACTGAAATGGTGCAATGTATTCTCCCCCGTGGGATTTGAAAACAATAAAAATGTATACGGGGCTATGAATACTCACCTCAACTGATGATACTGCGATGATATGTAATGAACAACAATGCACGGTTAGCTGCCGCAACCTAAAATGAATGATGAATGATCTCA
Organism: Artemisia argyi; assembly: GCA_030686995.1. Classification (NCBI taxonomy): domain Eukaryota; kingdom Viridiplantae; phylum Streptophyta; class Magnoliopsida; order Asterales; family Asteraceae; genus Artemisia; species Artemisia argyi. Next base: position 175,335,948 of record CM060695.1, read on the forward strand.
TTTAGATCACCAAATGATGTTATGAATGTCCATGCTCATGTTTCTATACCACTCTACTCTTTGGAAAAACACTTGTGTTAACAAAAATATATAATCCAAGAATTTGTAAAAATATTGCTATTAGAAAATATAATAAGCTAGTTGTAATATATATATACTTATATATATATATCGTATGTTTCCATGTTAGTGTTGAAATACTCGGGTTGTAATCCTTGAAATATCGCCTTGAAAAGATGAAAATATACTTGTAATAACTAATACTACATTAGTTATAAAGCTTGGTACTTAATATTATGTCTAGCTTATAAAAGTACTTCGTAGTTTTTGTGTCACTTTTATTAAAAGCTGTCAAATATAAAATGGTTTTAGCCGATATTCAAACGTGAATATCTTTGTCGTTACTTGTCCGTTTTACTTGTTCTTTATGTCCACGGTTACGTCTTAGTATGTAGTAATATATTTTGGAAAGCTCGGCTCCTCCGGGTTACGTCTAAAGTCTCTTTTTGTACAATGAAAAACGTCCAACAGCAAACAAATTTCCAGAAAATACTTTTCGTCAACAATCTTGCAAAAATCATAACTTCTTCGTTATAAGCTCTTTTTAATCCGTTCTTTCGCCTAAGGATTCGTTTTTGAAAGTATTTTCTAAAAATTTTGCCAAAGTTTCCTTGGTGTTTACTGATTTTCCAGATTTTTACAAAACGGGACAGCATGTCTAAAATAGGTTCCAAATCAAGTTTTCAAGGTTTAAAACTAATTTCTACCATCACCAAACCTCTTGTAATCACCACATAGCTAATCTAATCCTACCATACACCTTCTTAGGGTGCCATGGACTCCTAACCAAGTTATTATAGCAAGGGGATTCATAACTAAAAAGTTAGGGTTTGTATGTTTCATTTTAGACAAAATAAAGGGTGGTATAGCTAGTTGTACATGGTTTTTAGCATGATACTCATGAAATACATGTAAATATAAGATGATCCATGTAAAAATAAAGTTGATAACTTACTTGATAAAATGAGATGATTAGATGATGATTATGCTTGGATTTCTTGTGTTTTTCTTGATTGATTCTTGATTAGACAAGTAAAAGGAACAAGTTTGGTGTTATAACTTATGAAAAATGATCACTTGATCTTGGTATGGTGGTTTGGTCGTGGGTTTGAAAGAGAGGAAAAGAGATGAGCAAATTTTCTTTCTTATCTAAAATGAAGATTATGATTTTAGGTTTTTAGTAAAGTTATGTTTTAAGGGTTTATTAGTATAAAACTTAGGAATTAATGCATAAGGTTAAAAGGGGTGTCATGTGGCCGGTTTTTCAAGGGTAGAAGGGGGGGGGGGGGGTAGGGTGCTTGTGATTTAATTAGAAAACTTGTAAGAATTATGCACTAGTTTGTGTTATTCGTTAAAATCGGGTAACGGTTTTAATAGAAATAAATGTTCACGAAGTTAACCGGGATGAAATAAAGTTATAATAATGTTGAAAATATGTTAAAAATATGTTGGGTACATTTACTGAGTGATCGGGTGATTATTGTTTAGTTTTCACGAAAACCGTCGTTATATTCATACGCGTACGTTATAAATAAAATAAATTTCCAAAATACTGGGTAACTGAATGTTATAACTTTTATGATGTTAAAATGGATATAAAAATATGTCGGGACCATTGTGGGAATATTTAGATATATTCGTCGTGTATAAACCGGGTGTTAACGTTTACTATAAATACTTATACGTAAAAACGTTAAATGTACTGAATATAGAAATTTGAAAATCCTGAGAGTGGTATAACATGAAAATGCTGTTATGATGATATGCAGACTATCTCCAGTCCGTATGCAGTGTTCTCAACACTAATGAAATGAATTCGCTCCTAAACCAATCCGGTTACGCGAATTTGAATACCCGTAAACTAAATTTACGATGAAATGAGTAATGCACGTGAATGATGAAATATTTTCCGGAAATGAATAGTGTTTAGTGAATAGTAAATTTCCCAAATGGTTCTCAGAATATCAAATGGACCTCGAAAATGATGAATAGTAAAACGATGAATAGTGTTCTGATGAATAGTGATTTATGAATAGTAAAAAGTCGAAGTTTGGGAAAATGACCTGAAATGGTATATGACCTGTAATGGTGAGTTGTGACACATATCATCCCCAAACCGATGGTCAAAGTGAGAGGACCATTCAGACGTTAGAGGATATGCTTCGTGCATGCATCATAGACTTTGGTAAAGGCTGGGAGAAGTATTTACCCCTCGCGGAATTTTCCTATAATAATAGTTACCACACAAGTCTTAAGGCTGCACCATTCGAAGCTTTGTATGGCAGAAAGTGTCGTTCGCCTACTGGTTGGGCAGAAGTTGGAGATAGCCAACTCACAGGCCCTGAGCTTATTTTGGAAACTACAGAGAAAGTAGCTCAGATTCGTGATCGGTTGCAAGCAGCCAGGGATAGGCAGAAAAGTTACGCCGATCAGAGACGTAAACCCTTAGAGTTCCAGGTTGGAGACAGAGTGATGCTGAAAGTCTCGCCTTGGAAGGGTGTAATACGTTTCGGGAAACGTGGTAAACTCAACCCACGCTACATTGGACCATTTCTGATCTTAGAAAGAATTGGGCCCGTGGCTTATAGGTTGGAATTGCCACATGAACTGAGCAAAGTTCACGACGTGTTCCACGTTAGTAATTTGAAGAAATGTCTTTCCGATGAGATGCCTGTCATTCCAATGAAGGATATTCGTGTCGATGAGAAATTGAATTTCGTGGAAGAGCCAATTGAGATTTTAGATCGTGAAGTTAAACGACTCAAGAGAAGTCGCATTCCGCTCGTCAAGGTTCGTTGGAATTCCCGACATGGACCAGAATTTACGTGGGAACGTGAGGACGAGTTCCGGAAGAGATATCCGAAGCTTTTCACTTCGTAGATGAATTTTTTCCGAGTGAAACCCGGGACGGGTTTCTTCTGAGACTGGAAGGATGTGACAACCGGCAGTTTAGGGAGTTATTTTAAAAACCCGCATTACGATTAAAGTTCGTTTATAATTTTTATTTGAAATTTTATTTCACAACGAACTTGTAAGACCTATTTTATGGATGTTTATAATTAATGTTGTTATGGAATTCGTGAATTATTCTCGTAATTCATTCTTGATATAATGCTCGGTGATGTATTCTTAAATTCTCACTTGGTACTACGTTGACTCTGGCACTAGGTTTACCTAACGAAAATTTTATGATTCGTTTTACGAGTCCGACTATATATAATTATTTACGAGATGTTCGTCGGGAGATATTGAAGTTTTGAAATGAGTTCGGGTTCGGGCCACATGTTTTTACATTTACCCACGTTACCCGCTCCACACCGTAGTATTATTATTATTATTATTATTATTATTATTATTATTATTATTATTATTATTATTATTATTATTATTATTATTATTATTATTATTATTATTATTATTATTATTAACATTTACAAAAAAAAAAATAAAAAAATAAAAGAGTAACTACAAATAGGGTCCCTTTGGTTTTCGGTTCACACACAACACACACCACACCTCACCCTCATCTCTCACCTCTCTTTTCTCTCTTCCCCCTCAACCCTAGCCGCCGAACCACTGTTCCGGCCACCACCGCCACTACGCCAACCGCGCCACAAAATAAACACCACCATATTACTCCTTGTTTCATCCTCGTTCTTTTGGTGTACCATACGCACCCTAAAACCACCATTAACATCACGAAATCTTTAAAGATCCGTTCGAGTTTTTGTTATTTTTACAAGATCTATTCGTTTGGAGGTTCTTGGAGGTGAGTGTAATCGGTTTTGGTTCTTGGGAGCCACGATTTGGTATTAAATCCGTGGCTACACGGATGATTTTTGATGGGAATCGAATATTATGATGGGAAATAATGATTTTGCTATTAAAAATGAGTTTGGTATCCGGGTTTGGTGTTAATCCGAGCCATGGTGCTCGAGTACTTGTGCTTTGGGTCGATTTGGGTTCGATTGGTGGATGGATTCGATTGTTTTATGATTTTGTCGAGGGCTTGATTCTTGATCCGAGCCTAACCGAGACCCATGAGGTCTCGGGGTCACCTTTGGTTGCTCGTATAACCAAGTCGAGACCCATATGGGGCTCTCGTTTGGTTGTAACTCGAGCCTAGGGCTCGTTGTTGCCTTGGTTCGACCCTTGTGGGTCGCGGCTCTTAGCCGCAATATTATTTTGTTGTCGAGACTTTGATGAGTCGAATGGCTAATTTGTGGTGCTCATTGGAGCCTTATTTTTGTGACCATGGATTGTGTTTCGCGCCATTGTGGCTCGTAATGTGTACCGAGACTCATTTGAGTCGAGTGAGACTCGGGCTGGTTTGGTAAACCATCCCGAATGTGACCATGGATTCTATTCCTTTTTCATTATTATTATTGTTGTTATGTTGGTTTTGGCTTTGGTTGGATATTTTTTTTGGCCGAACACTTGGGAGTCGAGACCACTTTTGGTCTCGACAAGGGATAATTGGTATTGTGAAGTTGTTGACGAATCTGGATATTGGGGACCGATTGTGAGACGGTCGATAGAATGACGGAGATAGGATTAGTCGGGTGCCGTAGTCGGACCCTCATGTTGTAGCACGTGTATTGGGATTGTTTGGGCGGAGATGTATTGTTTTATGACTTTTACTTATTATATTGGACTTGGACAATGAGCCGAGAGTCATGACTCAGACATGTGACCATTTCGTATGACTCGATAATTATTACAAATAAAACATAAATAATAAAACTCGTAATAATAGTTATTGATAATATAATCGTTTATATGAATATATAGACGTGAATAACGTATATATAATTATATAGACGCGTATATTAATAATAATAATAATCACGAGTCATATTATAAATAATACAATTAGATATATATTAGGCTACGAAAGTGGTGTAATATTATTGAACGTATTATTATTATAAAAATGTGTATAAAACGAGAAACTCTCGACAATTATTAAACGTTTAATAAAATGTCATTTTGTATATATAACGGGTAAACTTATCGAGTTATGCGGAGTCGTTGTCACTCGAGTCCAGGTAAGTTATTATTTGTGATTTTCGTGTTGTCACGGATATATGACGATTAATATAAACGTTTTCTATAACTAAATAACTACTTAACCGTAAGGTTGAACCGGGTTATTTGGTTATATGGAATGAATATATTAATGGGCATCGTATCCTACGACGCCCATAGGTTGTAGTATATGTAAAGTGTAATAAATTGCGAGTGTATATATCGGGAAATCTGGCCAATTTGACGATATATATGAGGAATTTATTAAACTATGATATGTACTATATAGTATTTATGTGCTATGTGCTTTAGGTTTGGGTGTAATCTTGGAACGGTATGTTACGTAAATAAATATGAGGATTATCAAATCGACGGATTTGATAAACTTCGGCGATTTATTTAAATGATATATTGGGCTAATATTAGATCCTTAGTTTATTTTATTATTCTTTATGTGATCTTTTTGGTTTGTTTTGAGTCGACCCACCACCCGTATGGATACCAAACGCAAATACACTAAACTAATACGAAACGGATTTTCGGAAATAAAACGGATTCTCGTCCGGGTTTGGGAATATTATAAATTTGCGGAAACGATTTCTGAACGAGTTAATATGTTAGGTCGTGCCAAGTCCATAGTTGCTGTTTTGTGAGTTATCATACATCTTATTTCTACCGACTTCTTCTTGCTATTTCCTGGACTTGAGGTGAGTCATAGCCCTACTTTTACTCTTGAACTATGTTTTCAATACTTGGGGTGAGAAACGTGCAAATTATTTTATGTGGACTATTACCTCTTTTATATGCTTTCTAAACTTGCTATGCGTATGGACTAGGAGATATTGTCAGCTTTAGTCACACATTTTGTGTGTACTATTCAAGGTTGGCTTATTTGGTTATTGATGGATTGTCAGCTTTAGTCACACATTTTGTGTGTACTATTCAAGGTTGGCTTATTTGGTTATTGATGGATTGTCAGCTTTAGTCACATATTTGTTGTGTGACTATTCAAGGTTGGCTTATTTGGTTATTGGTGGATTGTCAGCTTTAGTCACATATTTGTTGTGTGTACTATTCAAGGTTGGCTTATTTGGATTGTCAGCTTTAGTCACACGGTTTCGTGTGTACTATTCAAGGTTGGCTTATTTAGATACTATAGTGTGCACCTATAGGTTATTGATACTTCGGAGGTTATCCGAGTATTTATTGGTATTGCGGGGGTTACCCGAATATCTATGTTAGAACGGAGGGTATTCGTGTGTTAGATTGGAGCGGAGGGTATCCGCAGGCTTTTAGCGAATCCTTAGTCTAGCTAGCAAGCATTTTGCGTATATGTCCACTATATTGTTAGATGAATTTAAACCTATGATCTCACCAGCGAAAGCTGACTTTTAGCACGTTTTCTCAGGTAATTAAGTGACGAGATGCATGCTTGGAATGGAAGGCTCGGCCAAGGCTCACGGTTTATGGATCTATTTTTCTAAACTCTGATAACTAAATTTGGACCTACCGTTATTTTATATTGGGCCTAACTCTAAATGATGTTGGGATAAATGTAAACCTTAAAACCCCGTTTTGGTTGTGTTTTTATTATGTTTACTTTATCTCGTTCTATATTGTCTTGTGTTGGATACCAATCCCCGTAGCACCCCGAAAACTTGTTGAGTCTTCCGCTGTATCAAATTTTGGGGGTGTTACATAATATATAAATCAAGTCACATTTTAGAACTATTGATAACCAAACCATGAATAAGTAGGTATTAAAATTTAGTAAATCTTTACATATATATGAGACAAGTTTTGACTTGCACATGATGCTTTGAAAGTTGTACCCTGACAATGCTGACTAGATAATATGAGTCATATACCATGTCATCAACTTCCTCCACGTTGGCACTTTAACATTATCAAATTCCTCCACGTTGGCACCTCCATGTTGGCACTTTAACATTATTTCGGACTGTGTTTCAAAAAGATGACACAAGTTGGATTTGAACCCGGGTATCATTCAACATGGTGTAAACAAACGGAGCAAGTTGGTTTTTTTGTTTAAAGCATACAAAACTCACATGTCATGTTTAAAGCATACCATTCATGTCATTCTTTAATATTTGCAAGCTATTCTTTAGGCCGTTGCCAATTCAAATTCAAATTATCCTAAACATTCGGTAGTCTCATGGTCATACCTAAAATCATGCCTCCCCTCACTCAAATAACCTGTTGTAACCGATTTATTCAAAAAATCAAAACCCAAAATAACCTACTGCAATTATTCACACAAAACACAAAAATAACCTACGACGATCATCATAACACATACATTATTTTCAAAATCAAACCTTATTAACCACAGATTCAACTGATCAATTATCAACCAGTTTGTGAATTCGTCATTTTACAAAAACAAGTCGATTATTTGTTTGATTGGTGGTTTATCTAATTATTGGTTCTTTTATCTTTGTTTGACTGCACCAATCATAATTGAGTATTTTATCATTGTATGTTGCTATGATAATTTTTATGTTGTGCTTTTTATTGTTAAATTATTATCTGATTATCCATAATAGGTTGCTATGGTTAATTTGAAATGGTGTCTGTTTATTAATTTAGTATTTAAAATCAATGTATAACATGTGATTGATAAAATGCTTGAACAAATTTCTTAATGTTAACTAACAACATCTTAACACTTTTTTTATTGAAGCTAAAAGCAGACCTTGAAAGTTGAGACCTTTTGTTGTTAAATAACGTAGATGGCTTCTACAGGCCACCAAGTGATTCTTAGACAAAGGTAATTAAAAATATTGTGTTTGTACAAATTAAAACATTGTGGCACGATCTTATGCTTTTGGATCATTCGGTATTGTTTTTACCTCAGGTTAACGTTGACATGGGTGAGCCAGTGATGGAGGGCAGAGATGTTCCCACTAAAATGTAGCTATGTTTTGGAAAAGATTCGTCTTTCTAAGGATTCAAGGTACTGCTTTTCTTTATTTTTGTGTTATTTTTTAATGTTTTGTTGGCTTTAAGTGCGCGGGTTCTGCATCCGTTTATTGTCGAGTTTAAAAGAACCTTAGGTTGAGAAGGTTAGGATAATAGTTTTGGGGTAAGTTTTGTGGTTTGTAACGTTATTTGATCTGAATGAATATTGGTTGCAGTAATGTAGGGATGCTATGTTTGTGTTGTGACGTGATAATGTGAAGACAATGATATGTAAGTGGATTCAGATAAGTTGCAGGAGGTGAGTTTGGGTTAATTTGAATTATCAAATTTTGAAGGTTATGTATTCCTTTTATTCGTTATAAACTGAATCTAATAGCCAATTAGGTTAACTTTTTTTTCTTTTGATTGTTCCAGGTTGTTATGCGTTAGTCATTAGTGTTTTTTAATAGACTGAACTTTAGTTAACATGTGTGAGGATATGGCGAAACACTGATTGATGGAACATGATTTGAGTAGGGGCCATATGTTATTTGAAATTGTTGTAACAATGATAGTTGTAACCCCTCTTATACTTTTGGCATCAAAAATCCTCTTTAATTCATACTACAAGAAGGCCGTAACATCATTGACATATATTTTAAACGCTTTTGGCTCTCCATTTGCAAGGCTTTTGCAAGTTCACTACAAGAAGGCCATAACATTTCCATACCTGAAATGAAATCATGATGTGTAATTTTTGGATGACATGACTCCTGTAAGTACCATGTTTGCTTTTAGCATCAATTGCTACATTCATTTTTAACAAACGTGTTATCTCCGTATGTCATTAATGTTGTCTCATTATGTCATTATTGTTGACATAATCTAAGTAATACATGCCTTGATATGACCAAATATTACTTATTTTGTTTATAGTCTTTAGATGTTCTCTATTCCTTTAATGATGCAAGCCTTACTCTGATTATGTGTTGTAATCATGACCTGGTAAAACCACATAACATTTATAGAGTAAATTCTATGATAAAATATTTCTTCGATATGGGTATGAGCCAACTTTAGCTATTTTATATTTCTATTTATTAATACAACACGGGTGTAAATATGACACTGAAGGGTATGTAGTTTGTGATAATTCTATAACGCCTGGCCATTAGTAAATTTAAAGAGATCATGCTCCATGTCAGCCATATCAAGGTTGGTCTTATATTTTGAAATCGCTTTGTTGGTCTTTAAACAAAAGTTAAGAGCCATTATATGTAAAAGTTAACTTTGTGCCAAGAATTTTTATTTGGTTCCGTAACATCGTCTAATTTATTACCATATTCCTTCCATTTGTTTAGCTACATAGATATATAAGAGTGTAGGAGAGTACCTCTTTAAACATGGATTTCATGATCTTATTTGTTATCTAATTGCTTGGATTTAAAGGAATTGATTGGCATAACATCATCCTAATATTAATACACATGCATGTTTGAAAGCAAGCCTATTTATGATACTTAATTTTTAAGATGGCCTGGTGTATGATCAAGACTTTCTTACTTTTTAAACAATTTTACTACACTTTGTGTGTCTTTTGACCAGTTTGGTCCACTTGACCCATTCATCATGTTTCTAATTCGTTAGATATAAAGTATATTGCAGTCTCGAGTTTCTTATCGCAATTTTTTGTTTTTATTAAACCGGTGACAGAATATTATGGATTATAAGCAAGTAGATACTCATGTTCACCACATCAAGCAGTTCAGGTATTACCCTCAAAATTCATTAATGAATTATTAGTTTTAGTTTAAACACCTTCCACTGAAGGAAACACTAATTTATGTATTACAGAACATTTTTTTTTATTAATCTTGGTAACGTCATAGGTGCACAACGAGTGAATTATGTGTGTGTCCTCCTTATAACTTATAGGGACGAGTAAAATCTTAAGGGGTTAGTATCTATGCTTCTTTTATTTAAGTTTAATTATTTGTTTCAAGTTTAATCATTGGGTTGGCGCATAGGGTATTTGAATGGGACCCTTCTGAAATTACAACATTGCATGAGGCCGAGTATCGGGAACGAGTCCTTAAACAGACTCTGAAACATGTTGACCTTCGTAAGGTACATTGCGCCAACCCGTTTCAATGTGAATTAGGTATCATACTTCATAACAAACGGACATAATATAATGTACAATGTTTTGCTCAATCGATTAGCATGTTCTATAGAAGTTCAGCTCTGCAGATACACAATCAAGTTCACAGGTATGTCTATAAAGTTTTTGGAGAAAGATTATGTAAAATCATAAAAATTATCCTATTTACGAATTTATTTATTTCGTTGCTACGTTAGGTTCCTTTAACTTTGGAGGAGATATATCTCAGTAACTTGGTCACCGCCAACGAAAGCAACATATTGCACTGGCTTCCACCTAGAGATCCACAAGTACCAATCATGAATTTTATGACTTCAATGGACTTCTTCCGCAAAGGTAACTAAAGATAATTGTATTGTCATTTCTGTTCCTATAGGTAGATGACATATGTTTAATTATAAGGTGAGGTTGTAAATGTTTTTTAAAAGTTGTACGTGTTAATAATTGGAGAAACCTTGCCTGAAGGTAAGTAAACCTCAATAGTGAAAACTTCCACCACTTTACGTATTTATGTACTTGTGTCACTTTCTATATTGATGCAGTTGGCTCACAAAAATGATTTTTCTAACATCCAAGTTCATGAAAAAATTTAGAATATATTCGCTTGATTTTACATCTTCTTTAAGAATGCAACGTCCAACTTTTAGTTCAGCAGGGCATTTGTTTTCCAATGGAGCCAACAACGATATCGAAGACAGTTGAAGGATGTATATTTAGTTCATTAAAAGATTTAAGTCACTCATTACATGTAATACATGATGAAGTTCTTAATAGCATTTAATGGTTTATCTATTCAAATTTATCTTGCAGACACATGGGATAGCTGAAGCACAAGAAATGGGATTTGATTTTGAAAGGCATTCACATATTCACTAAGGTAAAGCAAAACTACGGTAAGTTTACCTCTCAACTTTTTATTTATTGATAAAGATTACATAATACCAATGTTGCAAAAATCGTGAATCGGTCCTGAGGCGGTCGAGGGCCGAGTTGCGTTTTTTAGCCGATTAATCGGCCCAAAACCTTGTAATCGCCGATTAATCGACCGACTTCCTTGTAAATGCCTCCAAGTTCCAGGGCCTTATAGCTTGGAATCGGCGATTACAAGGCCGTTTTTTGCAACACTGCATAATACTCACTCAAGCATCTATTACGTTACAAGCTCAATCTATAAGAGATCAACATTAAAATAACAGTGTTATTTAATCTTTATGTTAGTTAGTGACAATGAGGTAGCAAACTGATGTTATTAGATTGAAGTAGTATTTTCTGGTATCCTTTATAATGAACTGTAGAGAAGAGGCCTAACTATGCGTATAGCTAAAAGTTCACTGAAAGAGCTTTCACGAGGATCATGTGTATTGGGGGGAAAATTGATTGGGTGGGACTGAGGGTTAGGTCACGACTCAATAAAAATATCGGGATTATAAAAATGAGGGACTAGCCAACACACTTTCATTCATCTCTTTAATAAAATTTATTAGTCATTTATATATATGAGTCGGTTTCACTATATGAAAAAAGATGATACAATTTCTTACAAACATGACCAATGGACACTTTCCTTGATATGATTAATGACACTTTCTATTGGTGACAGTTTGGAGTGGATAATTCGCGAGTCTGTATGAATGGGACCATTGTTCTCCTATCGAGGTTCGAATATACAAGATTGTAGGTTGTTACTACAAAGGCCGGTATTCTCACATGGACAACTTTACATGGTTGTTTCGAGAGTCAAGACGATAAATGGTTTGAAGGTTCTTTGTTGTGGCAAAGATGGCAAATACACAAATTCAACATCCAACATTGTTATTTTTACATATATTACATGAACACTTTACCTTTTTTTTCTTCAATTTTGGTGGTTAAGATATTTGCTTTATTCATTACTCATTAGTTATGTACATAAACTTAAAATCCGTCAAGTAATATTATGGAGCTAACCCGCCCTGATGGGGCGGGTTATGAAGCTAGTATGAGAATATTGAACAATTTTGAAGTGAATCATAGCACAAATTATAACTTCACTACAATGGTTTTATGTTATGCGAATATACGCGCCACCAACATAGTAATATAAGCCCAACTCAAATAATGGATTATTTTATTTGGGCCGAAAACACACACAAACTGAACTGCCCACCCGACTCACTTAATCAATTACTAATATCCCATTAACTCCTATATCTTTTATATAATACAAGAATTACATCATTTTGGAGTGTTTTTGCAAAACCCTTCTCATTGAAAAAAAAATTAGACCAATAGGAGAGCTCTGTTTTGACACATAAGCAAAATCAAACAATATGATTGGCCAATAAAAAGTCAAAATTGAATTGATTTTGGTCAAACTTTAATAAATTTGGTGGAGAATTTGATTGATAAAAAAACACATAAAAATATAGGTGTCAAATTTATAAAAATAAAAACTTAAGAAAAGAGGAGGTAATTAAAACCTTAGTAGTTAAGTGTAAAATTATAAGTCTCCATGTTTTTTAATTACTTTAGATAATAAATAAATAACCCCTTACACTTCATACCCCCTATACTTTATAATGTTAACTTTGTTTAAAATTACATGAGTAATAGTATTAGTTTTTTTGACTTTCATCTATTAAAATAAATTTGGTAAATATGCGAATTAGTTTTATTACACGTTAATATTTTTTTAAACTAATGTTAGTTGTTAGTTTTAAACTTTCATACATTAGAATATTTTTTTTAATAAGGACTCATGTTACTGTTTAAAAGTTTAATTTATACGTACACAGGTTTGAAATACGGCTAAATTATTAGTAACGGGAATATAAATATCAAATGGTAAGCATGAGTTACTGTGATATAAAATAAATATACGCGATTCTACTTATAGCCACGACTCATGAAATTGTTTCTTAAAATTTATATATGGAAATCCATAAAAACAGTTTAAAAACTTTACGGAACATATTTTAACTTTATCAATGCTCATTATGTGCCACTAAACTCGCACATTTTGTACAACATGATATCAATAGTTAAAGTTAAACAACAACATTAACCTCAAACTCAACATCTATGTCAGTTAAAAATGTTATACAAAGCTAATTATTAAAAAAAACAAACAAAAACACATCGGTTAGATAGTCATTCTTTAATATAGAAGGTGTTTTCCTTAAATTATAAAAAAATGCACGCATCACAATCCTTATTTGATAAGAATCACCTTCTAAATCAAAAAACGAAAAACTACGTAGATGATAACCTAACTTTATTTATTGACTTGATGTTTCAAAAAAATAATAATAATAATAAAATAATAAATAATAATAGCTGGTCGTTGTAAAGGAATTAAAAGTATGTACATGAGAATTATTCAGCAAGAATATATAGTTTTTAATTAGGTTATTACGTTACTATACTGCGATAATGTTATTGACTTGGTAATCACGGATGTGAGATACAATCATTATTCTATACTTATTATTTATGTGTAAACCCCTTTTTGCTTCTGAATAGAATCCGAAAGAGACCTCAACAGCACTTTGGCTTATGTCTTATCTAGCTGATAGTTTTTAGTAAAATTTTTTATGGTTTAACTTTTTTGTTATACACACCAGCTTTTAGTAACTTTTTTTTTATGCTTTATTGAAAATTTCTACACTTAATATTTATGTTTTTACTATAAACACACTAAGCTATGATAGAATTAGTTGGGAGTTCAGGGGTTTTTTACTAAGCTTCTGAAAAAAGCTTATAGCTTTATCATAAACTTATTGTGTTATGGTAATTGAATAAGCCAATAAGCACTTTTAATAAGCATAACCAAACACCCCTTTACTTCTAATATGAAGTTTTCTGATTTGATGTTATGACTAACTTTGTTGTTATCCTCACTATATTGCAACATGTTAGTGGTTTTTGCAGTTTTATGATCTAATGGCACACACTAAAGTGTAATGCAATTTGTTGTGTGCGCTTTTTAAAGGAGGATTAAGTATCAACACATGATTGTTATGGAAGGTTAATGTACCAAATATGTGTTTTAGTGCCTATATGAGGAATTTTATGGTAGGAATTCTTTTCGGAGTGTAATTTGTCTTTGAATGAATTAATAAAACTTAGCAGGTGTTTACCGTCATTGATAACACTATGGGTGTTAACCAACGGTCTAAAATATGAGTGTGTTTTACCTTGATGATTTAGGCCAATTTTGAAGAAAGTTGCATTAAAGTGAAAGGTCGGCAAGGATTCAAACAATCCTAAAAGACTTACGGATGTACTATGTCATTTTTTATGCATTTATAATTTACTTATACAAGTAATAATAATTTCTTTATATAGTTCGGGTTTAGAGAAAAATTATTCTTATACATTATAAATAATCGTAAGATTAAATTTGAGTTCTACCAATTACATTTTTTTTGTTTCTCTTTATGTAATAAAGAAACTATAGTGTAAGCATATATGTTAATTTGGTAATTTTATGATCAAAACATGAGAAGTAAATAGCACAAATTTATGAAAATACAAATTTTCAAACAAAAAGGTACATTAGTAAACATGGTATGATGATTATTCATAATCAAGGAAATGAATCAATATTTAAAGCTATCTAAATATGCTACATATATTAACGAAAATATAAGTAAAAGAAACACCACAATTACAAAACACATCGTAAATTGATAGCACGGGTTTGCAAAACTAAAAGCATATATCACAAACATCCCATGCAAGTCAAGTATCATCATGTGATTTTGCTTGAATAATAAAATATAATTTTTAATCCAAAACCATTCTCCTAAACTAATAGGTAGATTATAATATATATACATATAATTTTTTATTTTTAGTCCACTAAGTAAAACTATTTGAAACATGTTAAGTTGTTAATTTCTTAATCGATAATAATACATAATCAAAACGAAATTTTAAAAACCCTGTGCGTGCACAGGTATTATAACTAGTATAATTATGAAACTTAAACAAATCTTTTCGGTTTGGGTCTTCACATGAAGGTAATAATTCATCATTGTTTTGCTTCCGACGATAACTATTGTTACATTTGGTTTTGCTTGCTTATTTTTGAATATTCAGTTAGTGTGATGATAATTTAGCTGAAACCATCTCTAAATAATTAAGCTGCACTTTTTCTGCTTTTTCTTTTTGGGTAAATTTGGTTTGTGACCTTTGGCCGAACATAAACCAAAAAAATAAGCTCATAAGCCTATATACGCTTAAACATAAGCTGAAATCACACCTCATAAACCAAAAGATAAGCTTAAACAAACACCACTATAATAAGCCCGAAAACATGGACTTATCATATAAGCTCATAAGCCTATACGCTTAAACAAAACCCCCTTACTAGCTTATTTTAAAGCTATAAGCATTGTTTTGTGTGTTTTATTTGTTTAGAAGCAATAAGCTTGACAGGTATTTCGGTTGTTTAATTGGTTTCATATTTCTTTTATGTAAGCAATGAGCTCTTTGAGTGTTTAGAATAGTGTACTAGCTTATTCTAATCTAATGCTTAATGAGCACTTTTTTGTGTTTTTAATTATTATTATATTTTAGGGAAAAATATTTATTAATGTAACATACTTGTCGCAAATGTTACTTCCGTGTAGCGAACAAAAAAAATAGCTTTTCAGTACACTAAATTTGACATTTTTGTCTTTCTTTGTGTATTATGACTATTTTACCCTTTTAAATTACATAAATAGTCCCTGTGTGTTTGCGAAAATTGCATCCACCGTCCTTAGGCTAAATTACATAAATGGTCCCTGTCGTTTGGAGAAAATTGCGTCCACCGTCCCTTTTTATTTTTAAATTCCTTTTTCAAAAAAATTATTTCGGAAAAATAAATATTTTCAAAAAAAATTATTTTTGAAAATAAATATTTTCGGAAAAAAAATATTTCCGAAAAAAATATTTAAAAAAAATTTCGGATTAAAAAAATTTCGAAAAAAAATATTTTCGGAAAAAAATATTTTCGAAAAAAATATTTTTGAAAAAAATATTTTCGGAAAAAGATATTTTTGAAAAAAAAATTTCGGGTTAAAAAAATTTCGAAAAAAAATATTTTTGAAAAAAAATATTAAAAAAAAATTTAGATTAAAAAAATTTCGAAAAAAAATATTTTCGGAAAAAAATATTTTCGAAAAAAATATCTTTGAAAAAAATATTTTCGGAAAAAAAATATTTTCGAAAAAAAATTTTCGGGTTAAAAAAATTTCAGAAAAAAAAATATTTTTGAAAAAAAATTATTTTCGGAAAAAAAATATTTTCGAAAAAAAATATTTTCGGAAAAACATATTTTCGAAAAAAAATATCTTTGAAAAAAAATTATTTTCGAAAAAAAAATATATTTTAAAAAAATTGGAAAAAAAATGTGGACGGTAGACGCAATTTTCTCTAAACAACAGGGACCATTTATGTAATTTAGCCAAAGGACATTGGATGCAATTTTCAAAAAATCAAGGGTAAAATGGTAATTACATATATTTTTTTTATCTTTATTACACAAATAAAGACAAAAATGTCAACTTTAGTGTACTGAAAAGCTATTTTTTTTGTTCGCTACACGGAAGTAACATTTGTGACAAGTATGATACATTAATAAATATTTTTCCCTATATTTTATATGACCAATAAGCTTATTGATTGTTTGGATTATATATTTTAATTGGACATATCTATACTACTATATAATGTATTTGGGACTATTCTATAATTAGAAACGCTTAAAAATTCAGACTTTTACTTACTAATTATGGAAACAACCACCCCTAACAATCACCCATACAATTTATAACCACCTCAACAACCACCCCCAACAATTTATAACCACCCCAACAACCACTTTCCACCTTGATTTTGGAAGATGGAGGGTACGAGTCTATCGGCGAGTGTTGTTTGTCAGCCCCTCCCGATGACCCGAGTTCAATTCTTTTGCTAACACGGACCAATAAACCAGCCTTTGTATTTTTCCGGCTAGTTAGTAAAAGAAAGAAGTTTAGATGGGTCGAAATGTCATATGCCTATCAGCTCAAGAGATTGACCTCCGATGGTAAATTACTGAAGTGTCTAACTTGTTGCAATGGTAAAGTCTATGCCTTATGTACGGATGGCACTTTTTGTTTTTTTATCATACGTGTTGATATCGTGCTTAAGGATAAATAAGTTGTGATAAAACTAATGCTATTCGGAGAATGCCCTTATCCCCCCCCCCCCCCCCCCCCCCCCCCCCCCGTTCATAGTGGTGGAGAGAAGATTCATTATTTGAAAGGATCTTCTACAGAATTGTTCTACATTAGAATTAACTTTGAAGAGGAAAATAAGAAAGGACAGAAAATGAAAATACCTTTTGATGTGTTTTTGTATAGATCAGACATGACTTGTATAGATTGGGAAGAAAGGGAATGCCTCAAATACTGGGACTTAGCTGATATCGAGTATGAAGATGTGCCAGAAGATGATCTCGAACACTTGGACATGAGTCAAGAAACATGGGAAGAAATTGATGACCTCAAAGACGCTATTTTCTTTCTGGATCTTGCCCGTGATGACTCCATCTCTTATAGACGTGTAATTGCATCAGATTTAGGAGGTTTTGTACACATTCGTGGCGGAATGGGAGAATCAATATACTCATACCATGTAAAAAATGATACCATCTCGCTATTTCCTATACCCTCTCTGATACTGCCTACAAGCCATCTCTCAATGTGGGAATGCAGGTTTGCCTTTTTCTTTATTTGTGTTTGTTTATCATAGGTGTTTTATTATGGTTTTTATGCATAAGATACCAATATACTTTTTCATTTGTCCCATTTTCGCCGGTTTACCCTTTCTTTTTTACGTTTGAGTCACTAAAAGATGGTTGTCTGTTTCGTTTGTGTCAATTTGTAACCCATATATCTTAATAGTCTCATATAAGTGTTCATAATTTTTATAAACATAACATTATATTGCACAGGATTTAATATGTGTATACAAATCATCACTTTGGAACATCGGTTTGGTTTCAAGGGATTATTGTTTACAAAATTACCCATATGGGACACAAATCTTTTTTAGTGACTCGTATGTACAAAAAAAAAAAAAAAAAAAAAAAAAAAAAAAAAAGTACAATGGCTAAAACGAGATTACTGAAAAAAAGGTATGCTGGTAACTTATGCTGAAAAAGAACCCGTTTATGATAGGGAACTTGTTTATTGAAATTCTCTTTATGTAGGCTAGAAGATGGTCATGGAGAAGCCAAATGCGTTACTGATTCTAAAGTAGAGATGGATAACAACGACGAAGTATTGTTAAGATCAGGTATGGATAATGGGGTTAAGTTTAACGAATCACACCTCCTCAATATTCCGTTCAATATTTTGGAGACAATTATAGAGCATTGTGTTGGTGTTGAGTACATGAACTTTCGTGCTACATGCAAACAACGTCATATAGCTGCGCCTTTGATAAAATGGAGCAGTGAAACATCATTAAGGAGACTGCAAAGGTATTCGGTTGTTTCACCTTGGCTGATGGTGGTAGACATAGAACGAGGCATAATCACTTTTACTGATCCTTTGTTGGGTGAGAACTACTTTATGAAAAATCCCTTGACTGGTGATGGTGTGCCATTTATTGTTGGACAATTATATTACTCGAGGTTTGGCTGGTTACTGTTTGAGAGCAACGAGTTGAATTGCTTAGTATTCTACAACTTTTTCACAGATGATTATCGGGACGACCTCCCAGATGCGGAAATTAGTTTGAAAAGCTTTTGTTTTTCAGCACCACCTACTTCCCATGATTGTATGGTGGTTGGATTTACAACAAAATATCCATGGTATTGGCGTTCTGACATCCTCTTTGTGAATAAAGAATCAACGTGGCGTACACTTAATCTTGGCCCTGATCCACATACTATCTGTTTTTCAACGTTTTATGGTGGAGATCTTTATGCTTTGTGTAAAGAAGGAGAACTTATTGTTTTCAATAATTTGGGTAAAGAAGATTTTTATTGGAAGCTTGTTGAAGCCGAAGCTCCTAAAGGCGGTTACACATCTTCTGCACAATATTTCTTAACAAATTGCGATAATCACCTTCTACTAGTTAGCGTGGGCGAATATGGAGGACATGTTAAGGTTTTCAAGCTCAATGAGTCCAAACAAGAACGGGTAAAATTAGTTTGTATAGGTAAGCACATGATTTATATTGGTGGTACAACATGTCTCTGCATCGAAACCAATGCACCAAAAATGGAGAATAAGATCTTCTTTCCACGGCTACATACCAAGAACGGGAAGATAGTATTCTATTCACTCGACACATGCAAGTACCACACATTCGATGGCGAAAACATTCAAGAACATTTAGGGAATCTCTGGAACTACACATCATCTCTCCCGTAATGCTTGGATTGAACCATGTTGGTCTTAGGTAACTCCATTATTATCTGTTTGAGCTATGTTAGTGCAAACATGTTGCACGATGCCAAGTGATATATTGTTCAAATTTGTACGTGACAATAGAACTTGCCTCTTTGAACAAACGAAAAGAGTTTATTTTTCTAGCAAATGCAAAAAGTGAAAGCGTCTGAGTGGCGAGTATGATGATAAGTTTTATCTATTGAATAGTATTTGACATTTCATACAGATTTTGAGCTTGATCATAAATACGAGTTAATTGTTAGCAGATTATTAGCGGCAAATGAAGACTAAAGTTTAACAATTATAATCACACTACGAGTTAATTGTCACATTGGTAAACAATAGTCCGTAAGTGTTCATGTGTTTCTCCTACGCTTAAGAAAGTGTGAGTAAAGGTAGCACTTACGCTATGTGATTATCAGCTAATATTATTCATAACGATGAGCTAAATTTAATAGCATTTACGCAAAAAATTGGTATGAAGCACTCAACTAATAGTCAGTATCATGTGTTCTACTGAGAAATTCAACTGTTGGATGAAATTCCACAACAGTGTTTCAAGTACCCAATTCCTTAGATTAGTACGTTGCGTAGTTTTTTGTATTTTCATTGTTCATTAGTAGTGTTACATAGGCTTCTTTATGTTTTAATGCCTGAAAACTGCTGAAATGATAATTGGGAATGGGTGAATGACATAGGTTTCATTACAGAAATTAGCGTGTTAGTTTGAATGACAAAGTGACGAAGTTTTGGTTTAATATGTATAATTCATTGGTACATATGTGTTAGAGTAATATGTATAAATTCATTGCAATAATATCATGGTTAAGCATATCTAAATGCGACACCAACATTGCGATAAACCCGAAATTTAACCAAAGAATACTCGAAACCTATATTATTATTAAAAGATAAAAATTACCATATGATGTAATTGTCATTCTTTGAAATGTCTTGATGTTAAAGATGCAATTTCCTGTGAAACATCATACATTGTAGGCCTTATGTCTGGGTTAGAGTTAACACATCTCATCGCCAGAACCAAAATCGATGTTAGAACTTTCTTGATTTCCAGGAGCGGAACTGGTAGACGGTGATCCACTAAATCCTTAAGCTCAACCTGATTGGTTGATGTAGACGCTAGAGAAGTTAGTATATCGACTGGATGCTCTCCCTTGATAACTTCTAATACTAGAACCCCGAAGCTATACACATCACACTTTTCAGTTATCTTCATATTGTAAGCGAGTTCTGCAAAAGTAATAATTAGATGAATCATGTTCTTAAGGATATACCTTTTTGGATGAATCATGACTATAAAATAAATTATCACCTGGTGCAAGGTATCCATATGTTCCAGCGACATTACTCCAATTAGACGAGTCTAGATTCAAAATCTTGGATGTACCAAAATCTGAAACACACGCTTCGTACTCTGATTTAAGCAAGATATTTTTGCTTGATATGTCACGATGAATGATAGGTGGTGAACAATCATGATGCATATACGACAAAGCATTTGCAACACCTTTAATTATGTTTACCCTCTTTGTCCAATCCAACTTTTGAGTGGTGTTATCGCTCAAAATGTCAGCTAAAGAACCATCTTCAAGATACTCGTATACTAAAAATGAGTTTTGAGCGGGATGAAAACAGTAGCCATGTAGTTTCACGATGTTTCTGTGTCGTATCCTTGTCAATGCTCTTATCTCGTTTAGAAAATCATTATGATTAATCAGCTCACAGGACGAGTGAAGTCTTTTAACCGCAAGAGTATCACCTGATGCTAACTTCGCTTTGTACACACGTCCGCATCCCTCCTTTCCAATGCAATATGCTTCATTAAAATCCTCGGTTACCTTTAGGATTTCATGGTAAGTTTCCCTTCCATGAAACGTCGAAATTGAGAAGAATAATTCACCATCTCTATCTTCGTTCACCGTTTGTGTTGATGGCATTTTCTTGGATCTCCAACTATAGAACATGAATATTCCTGTGAGACACACTAGTATAAGAGCGCCCAGAAGTGGAAGGGAAATCATGAGTGTGAGCTTGTGGTTTTCCTTTGGTGTATGCCTTCCTGCACACTGTTTCAATCCAAAGACATTTCCACACAAATCTTTGTTCCCTAGCAATTCTTGTATGGAAACATTATTAAAGACCTTACCACTGGGAATGGGACCTTCCAACTGATTATATGATAGATTAATGCTCAACACCGCATTCATTGATCCGAATGTCTTTGGAATAGAACCAGAGAGTTTATTGTGTGAAAGATTGAGCATCTCTAAACTACTCAGACTTGAAAATGCTGAAGGTATTTCACCAGTAAGTGAATTGTGACTCAGATCAAGAATAGACAGGTGGTCTAATTTACCTATTTGATCTGGGATCTCATGAGTAAGTTCATTGTTGCTCAAGTTTAAGTTGAAGAGTTTTGAGCAATCCCCAAGAGAAGACGGAATGGTGCCATTCAACTTATTCATGGAAAGATCTAGCAACGAGAGTTCACCTAGCGACCCTAGATCTTGAGGAATGACTCCAGAAAGTCGATTCTTGCTCAAAACAAGGCTTAGCATGCTAGTCAGCCGTCTGAAGTGTTTTGGTATCTGCCCAACCAAATTGTTGGAAGAAAGATTAAGGAGTTGTAACTGAGTCAAGTCTCCAATAGAAGGAGGTATGTCACCACTGATTCGATTCCCTCCCATTTGTATCGTCGTTAAGTTCTTGCTCTTACTCCAATTGTCTGATATCTTCCCGTAAAACTTATTGTCGTTGAGATTGATGTATTCGAGGCGCGGATAAAAACCAAAGCTCTTTGATATATCTCCTGTCAACTGGTTGCTATCGAATCGTGCTCGGAACAAGCTTGGGCAATTATATAAACTCTTCGGAACTTGACCTGTTAAATTATTATCAGTAACAATGAACCTCTCAAGTTTCCCTTCAATGCAGTTGATCTCAGGCAAATTACCTGAAAATCTGTTTGTGCCCATCTCTACTCGTACCAACTTAAGTTTTCCAAATTCTTCTGGAATAGGACCAGAAAGTCGATTATCCATGAGAATCAAGTATTCTAAATTTTTTAGGTTACCGAATGATTTTGGTATGGAACCATTAAGTTGATTTCCAGCCAAGTGCAGAGTATATAGGGATACCAAATTACCTAACTCTTTCGGAATGGGACCACTTAAATTGTTATATTGTAGCTCTAGTTGTTTGAGTGAACTCAATGTACCAATTTCGGCAGGGATTGGTCCACTCAACTGATTCTTGGATAGAATCAAGTCAGTTAGCTTCGAAAGGTAACCAATGTCAGATGGGATGATCCCATAAAAGTAGTTGAAACTAAGTTCAAAATACACAAGATTTGGAAACGAACGGAAAGATAAAGAATCAAGTGTACCATTCAAACCAGACGACGAAAGGTTTAATCTCTTTATGCTTCCATTTTCATTGCATGAAACTCCATACCAGTTGCATGGACACACTTGTTTTTGACCGTGTATCCATGAAGGTAAAAGGGTGTTGTTATGTTGGCTACGGAGAGTTGCTTTCCATTTAAGGAGAGCATCAACTTCATTAGTAGAACATGAGGGAACATATAGTGTACATAAAACTGCACATGTAGTAAGTACCAAGACGGTTGAATGATACAAAGCCATATTTGTGTGTGTGAGTGTGAAATAATAACACCGTGAGTGTTTTGAAAACCGGACTGGACTTGTTTAACCAGGAACCTATCTCTGTGGTCAAAATTGAATGGTCAAAACCGCTGGACCCCTGAACCAAAATGGCGAAAACATATGGAAAGAAAATGCCATTTCTGATTTAGAGAAAGCAGATCTTGGGAACTTTTTTGAGTGGGGAAGATGATGGAAAACGTTACACTATTGACAAAGAAAGAAATAAAAATATGCAAAAAGTGTTTCGGGTTTTGTACTTTCATGTGATGGTCACATGGGTATCTTGTCGTCTATTTTTGAGTTTTGACCATCAAATCTGGCATATCATTTCTTGTTTGGGTCTTCTTGTTTTAGATGTCTAATTAGAATATAGGTTAATTTAATAAGCTGCTAGCTACTTTAGTACTGTACTTATTGTATAATTAGTCTTTAATCCGTTGGTACACGGGAATGTCTCACATATGAGAAAGTGATTCTTTGACTCAAGTTATTATTAAGTATTAGTTATTAATTTGTGAGCATTAATATTGATTTAATATCATGATTATTATGTTTTTTAATTACGGAAAAAATAAAAAATTAACAAGATGCTAAGATACAACTCGAAATATAGCAATACTAAATAATATGTCGCCTGTAAACAACCCAAAATATTAAACCACGACGACCATCAAAGTTACAACATTATTAGTTATTAACTCGTCATCCGAACTCAACAAACGCGTAGCCACATAATTAGGGAAATCACCTGACATAGAGTATGAAAACGGGTTACCCCAACAACTGATACAAAGCGCCAAAGTTGACTTAAAAAGCAACTTCCAAAAACAAGTACCAAATCCTAAGACAGCAATAATACTACATACTGTTATCACTCTCAGGCATGTCACAAATAAGTACAACTTTATGGGATACATCATACATTGTTGGCCTTAACTCAGGGTTCATGTTGATGCATTTTATCGCTAGAATTAAGATGGATGTTAGAACTTTCTTGATTCCCAAGGGCGGGACTGGAAGACGATGATCCACCAAATCTTTAAGCTCAACCTTTTCAGTCAATGGAGATGTTAGATAAGAGATCATATCGCCTGGATGTTCTCCTTTGATAATCTCCAGCACTAGAACCCCAAAGCTATACACATCGCACTTTTCTGTTACTTTCATTGTGCAAGCAAGTTCTGCAAAAAGTTTATCAATACAGTTAGTCTTCTTCTTAAGCAGAAGCTTTGATAGTTTACATTTAGGAATATAATTATGGAAAATAAATTACCAGGTGCAAGGTATCCAAGTGTTCCTGCGACGTTACTCCAGTTCGATGAGTCTGGATTCAAAATCTTGGACGTACCAAAATCCGAAACACGTGCTTCATACTCGGAGTCCAACAAAATGTTTTTGCTTGATATGTCACGATGAACGATAGGGGGTGAACAAGCATGGTGCATATACGATAAAGCGTATGCAACATCTTTGATAATGTTAACCCTCTTCGTCCAATCCAAACTTTGAGCGTTGTTATTGCTCAAAATGTCAGATAGACTACCGCCTTCAAGATAGTCATAAACCAAAAATGAGTTTTGATTGTGAAAACAGTACCCGTATAGTTTCACGATGTTCCGGTGCCGTATTCTTGTCAATGCTCTGATCTCGTTTAGCAAATCATCGTGAATAATCACTTCAAAGGATGAGTGAAGTCTCTTTACAGCAACTATATCACCTGATCCCAACTTGGCTTTGTACACACTTCCGCATCCTCCCTTTCCTATGCAATATGCTTCGTTAAACTCCTCGGTTGCCTTTAGGATTTCATGGTAAGTATCTATGCCACCAAATGTAGATACGGAAAAGAAAACTTTTCCATGTGTGTCTTCGTCCACCAATTGTATTGTTGACATCCTCTTCGATCTACAACTATAGAAAATGATAATTCCGGTGAGGCCACTAAATAGAAGAGCTCCAAGAAGTTGAAGGGAGATTATGAGTGCGAGTTTGTGGTTTTCCTTTGGTGTACGCCTTCCTGATGCACACTGTTTCAGTCCAATGACATTTCCGCACAAATCTTTGTTCCCTAGCAATTCTTCTATGGAAACATTTTTAAAAACTTTACCACTGGGAACGGGACCTTCTAACTGATTATATGATAAGTTAATAATCCACACGGCATTCATTGATTCGAAGGTTTTTGGAATAGAACCAGAGAGTTTATTGTGTGAAAGATTGAGCATCTCTAAACTAGTCAGACTTGAAAATGGTGAAGGTATCTTACCAGTAAGTGAATTGTGACTCAGATCAAGAATAGATAGGTGATCTAATTTACCTATTTGATCTGGGATTTCATGAGTAAGTTCATTGTTGCTCAAGTTTAAGTTAAATAGTTTTGAGCAATCCCCAAGAGAAGACGGAATGGTACCATTTAACTTATTCATGGAAAGATCTAGCAACGAGAGTTCACCTAGCGACCCTAGATCTAGAGGTATGACTCCAGAAAGTCGATTCTTGCTCAAATCAAGGGTTATCATGTTAGTCAGTTGTCCGAATTGTTTTGGTATCTGCCCAACCAAATCATTGGAAGAAAGATTAAGGAGTTGTAACCAAGTCAAGTCTCCAATAGAAGGAGGTATGTTACCACTGATTTGGTTCCCTCCCATTTGAAACGTCGTTAAGTTCTTGCACTTACTCCAGTTGTCCGAAATCTCCCCATAAAACTTGTTACCGTTGAGATTGATGTAATCGAGGTGTGGATAGATACCAAAGCTTTCAGAAATGTCTCCAGTGAGCTGGTTCCCGTCAAACCGTAATCGGATCAAGCTCGAGCAGTTGTATAAACTCTTTGGAAGTCGGCCTGTTAGGTTATTCTTAGCAACTACGAGCTTCTCAAGTTTCCCTTCGTTGCAGATTCCATCAGGAAAATGACCTGAAAATCTGTTTCTGCTCATCTCTATTCGAACCAACTTCAGTTTACCTAACTCTTCTGGAATAGGACCAGAAAGTTGATTCCGCATGAGAACCAAATATTTTAAATTTTTTAGGTTACCCAATGATTCTGGAATAGGACCAGAAAGTTGATTCCCCATGAGAATCAAATATTCTAAATTTTTTAGGTTACCCAGTGATTCTGGCATTGAACCGTTGAGTTGATTTTCGGCCAAATACAAAATAGAAAGTGATACTAAATTTCCCACCTCTTTCGGAATGAGACCACTTAGATTATTATATTGTAGTTTTAGTCGCTTAAGTGAACTCAGTGTACCGATTTCGGCAGGGATTGATCCACTCAGTTGATTGTTGGACAGAATCAAGTCAGTTAGCTTCGAAAGACGACCAATTTCAGATGGGATGATCCCATAAAAGTAGTTGAAACTAAGTTCAAAAAACACAAGATTTGGAAAGGAACTGAAAGATAAAGAATGAAGTGTACCATTTAAACCGGATGACGATAGGTTTAATCTGTTTACGCTACCATTTTCATTGCATGAAACTCCATACCACTTGCATGGAGACACTACATTTTGATTATGTATCCATGAAGGTAAAAGGGTGTTGTTATTTTGGCTGTGGAGAGTTGCTTTCCATTTTAGGAGAGCATCAACTTCGTCATTAGTAGAACATGATGGAACATATAGTGTACATAAAAATGTGCTTGTAGCAAGAAAGAATATAGTTGTAGTATAGAAATTCATGTTTTGTGTTTATGGGTGTGTATGTGTAAGGTTCTTTGCTGCAACTTATATTGGTAGAGGTTTCAACTTTCAACAGAAAATGCAACACACATGCACAAATAAATCTTTTTGGTTTATACAAATTAATAATTAATGTGGTCGGAAAACTTGAGGTGGTCGGCAAATTTAATTCCCTTAATATCAAATATTTTTAATAATCCAGCATAACTACTACTTAAATACTAGCACTATATGGTGGCCTATATACTCATAGCTTGTTCAGGGCCGGCTTTGAGGGTGTGCAAGGTGAGCGACCGCTCAGGGCCTCAAAATTTTAAGGGCCCCCAAAATTTGTCTCGTTAATAATTATATGCATGTGTCGACATATTTTTAACAAATAAATGAGTATTTAGATGGTAAAATATCTTAAATGGGTAATATGTTAGAACGTTTTGACAACTAATTGCATTATATCTTATAATTGGTGACACTTTATATATAATATTGCTTATCGAAAGGCCTCATTGTATAATTTCATACAGGGCCCTCAAAAATTTCACCAATTCATGGGGCGACCCTGAGCTTGTTGTAAGGTGTAGCACTTTCTTCATTTTTTTATTCAAAACTGAAATAGTTTATCAAATATATATGTTGTACAAAATTCTTCTTGTTGGTATTACACTAGTATGTTTTTATATAGGAATAATTCGAAAAATGATTTTCTTGCCCAATTGATTTGCTTTTTTCACTTTATTTTTGAAGTTGCCGAATTTACACTTCGGGCAATCGGTCAACTCTAATGTAGCCAATCATGGGACGCCAAGTGTTCGACATGTTGGGTAACTTGTGTACTTTTTGGGCAACTTGTGACACTTGGCGTCTCATGGTTGGCTACATTAGAGTTGCCCGGTTGCACAAAATGTAAATTCGGCAACTTCAAAAATAAGGTTAAAAAAGCAAATCAATTGAGCAATAAGGTAATTTTTAGAATTACCCCTTTTATATAAGACAAATATATTTGGTAAGCATATCAAATTAAAAAAAAAAAATATTTTTCTAGAAAGCAATAACATTTATAGAACCCTACAAATAAGCCAAAAATACAATATATGGCATCTCTCCTTACTTAAACAAGCTAATTAAATGAGGAATGGACCCAAAGAAAAAAATACACAAACCATAGAATCAATTCTAAACTTATGCTCCACTTGACAAACAACCAATTGCAGGTGCAAGATTTCACATTTGACTTTTACAACGTGTGACCACACAAGCTTGATACAATTCCAACATATGCAAGAATCCAATCAGGCCCACACGAGAGAAATTAATTCTTCCATTAACCTTGGACCACACATAAACTTATACTCCACTTGACAAACAACCAATTGGAGGTGCAAGATTTCACATTTGACTTTTACAACTTGTGACCACACAAGCTTGATACAATTCCAACAGAATCAGGACCACACGAGAGAAATTAATTCTTCCATTAACCTTGGACCACACATACCATATAAGAGAAAAGCAGCAATAACGCATGTGCTGCGTTAAAGAGCATATAACGTGCGTTAAGTCCAAGTTATCCTTTGCACCATATTGCGTTAAGTCCACGTTAACATGGAAAGTTAAGTGGCTAACGCCACGTTAAGGTGGTTTGTGTGAGAAAAAAAAATCGCCCCTTAAATGAATGAGTGTTTTTGTAAATTGTTGTTGAGTTAAGGTTGAGTTATTGTTGAGGGTTTTTTTTTTGTGAGTTAAGGTGAAAGTGTTACAGCTGATGTGGCGCTGACGTAGCACCGTCTTAATACTTAACTCGTGTTATTGATGTAAGTGCTCTAAGACTCACATTTATAAACTAGTTATACTGAATTGATATACTGAAACCAATTGCAGACCACTGTGCCAATGTATCAGATAGCACAAAATCATTTTACATGCACTGAAACACAAACGGACATCACTGTTACTGTATCTGAATATTTATGGGGTCCCACATCCATTGTCGCTAATCTATCTCTTTATATTTATTAGATCTTCGCACAATCCACTTGTAGCTTTTAAGTTGAATGTCTTGGACAAGTTTGTTAGTACTAGATACCTTTTTACCGAACACACGAGCATTTCTTTCTTTCCAAATGAAGTAACCGGTAGACCAAATGACCGCTTGCCAAACATGGGAGACATAGATGGGGACATTAATGTTTCCATTTGATGAAAAGATATCATCAATAGAGAAAGCATTAACACTCCCCACCTTCCACCAATTAAAGATCTTATTCCAAACACTCATAGCTAAATCACACGTGATCAAACTATGAGCACACGTCTCCACCATATTATTACAACTTGGGCATAAAACCGAATCCCAATCAATACCTCTTCTATCGAGCTCCACACGAACCGGAAGTCTTACTCTTAGCGCCCTCCACACGAAGATGTTTAGCTTCTTAGGCACCAACTTTTTCCAAAGCGTCTCTTGTCCTCCGTTGTCCGAATATAAAATCTTTTCCTCGATCATACTTGATAACTCTTTGACCGTGAACACACCGTCTTTACCAAGCGCCCATCTCCATCGATTCCTACAATTATCAGAAACCACAACATGTTGCAACACATCTATAAGATCCTCAAATTCCTTACTAACTCTACCCCTAATGCTTCTTACCCAATCCCATTCCCAAACCCACCCATTATCTACCCATACCCCTCTTTCCACCACACTAGCATCCTTCCTCCTATCTAAATGATAAAGTCTAGGAAATCTATCACAAAGTCTTCGATTAACCACCCACCGATCTACCCAAAACCTAATATCTATCCCATCCCCTAAAACCCCAACATAAGAGGAAGTGAATTTTATCCCCAACCCATCAATCTCCTCTCTAATCTTCATTATGTTGCCCCATACTCCACCGCCCTTCACCCCCTCCCCCAATGCCCTAACATCCCCCAAACCTCCACTATCCCCATGAATACTTTTGATCACCCAAACCCATAAACTCCCGCTCTCCTTCCTAAATCTCCACCTCCATTTACCTAATAAATCCAAGTTTTTTGCCCGCAAAGATCCAACATTAAGCCCCCCCCCCCAACCCAAAAGAGGACAAAACCGAACCCCATTTGACCCAAGAGAGCTTTTTGCCGTTACCCAACCTGCCCCAAAAGAAAGTTTTCCTAATCCTCTCAAAATTTTTTATGACACCCAAAGGCACGCAGAACATCGAACAATAATACAAAGGCAAGCAACCAAGAACCGATTTAACCAATGTTAACCGACCCCCGAACGACATCGTTTTAGCTTTCCACTCCGCCAACCAATTCTTAAATTTCTCAATAACAGTCGTCC
This sequence comes from Artemisia argyi, assembly GCA_030686995.1. NCBI lineage: Eukaryota > Viridiplantae > Streptophyta > Magnoliopsida > Asterales > Asteraceae > Artemisia > Artemisia argyi. Next base: position 175,366,226 of record CM060695.1, read on the forward strand.
ACGCACTAATCCTTCTCATGTTTTCACCGATCGGTAAACCCAAATACGTGAAGGGAAACTCCCCAATGCTACATCCCATCCATCTCGCCATATCCCCTAACTCCATATCATCAACCCCTATACCGTATAACTTACTTTTGTTATAATTTACTCGAATCCCCGACTCAAAACATTTTAGGATACCCATAAGACATTTTGCATTCTCTTTGTTCCACTCCCCAAAAAAAAATGGTGTCATCTGCGTATTGAAGATGTGACACCACCACCCTATTCGACCCTACTCTTACCCCTCTAAATATGCCTTTCTCCACTGCTTCATTAACAATCGCATTAACCCCTCGGCCACCAAAATAAACAAAAAGGGAGAAAGTGGATCACCTTGTCTAACCCCTCTTTCTAACCAAAATTCATCTGTTGGAGACCCATTTACAAAGATTGACATAGAAGATGAATGAAGGCATACTTCTACCCATTTACACCATTTCTCCCCAAATCCCATTCTTTTCATTACGCTTAACAAAAATGTCCAATTAATACTATCGTACGCTTTCTCAAAGTCTACCTTGAAAATCAATCCTTTCTATCTTTTTTTTCCTTCAAAAACCCCATTGTCTCATTCGCAATTAAAACCCCATCGAGTATATACCTTCCTTTTATGAAAGCATTTTGAAAATCGCCAACAACATTACCCACCACTTTTTTAATTCTTTCCGCTAACATTTTTGCAATAATTTTGTAGTAGCATCCTATAAGACTAATATGACGAAAATCACCAAGCCCAATGGGGTCTGCTACCTTCGGAATAATATTTACAAATGATGAATTACACCCCTTAGATATCTCCATCCTTTCCCAATACCATTGAACCGCAATCAACAACTCTGTTTTAATTATTCCCCAAAGTTTCCTAATGAATTTTAAATTAAAGCCATCGGGTCCCGGGGCCTTGTCACCCCCACAATCACGAATGGCTTCCCATACCTCTTGCTCATTAAATTCCTTTTCCAACTCCTTTGCTTCATCACCTGTAATTTTGTTGAGTTTTTCACAACAAAAGATAGGACGCACCTTCGCCCCTTCCGTGAATAAAGATTTATAATGTCTTGCCATCTCCATTTTGATTGCATTAGGATCCTCACACCAAGCCCCATTTACCATAAGCCCCCTAATGTTACTCTTATTATTTCTTCTTCTTATATAAGAGTGAAAAAACTTACAATTCTCATCACCCTCCACGTCCCACCTAATTCTTGCTTTTTGGAGAAGCATATTACTATATTCATTTTCTTTCTCCTCCCACGTCTTCCTCGCCTCCGACCACGATACTTTTTCACTCTCATTCAACGTTCTATTTTCAGCTTCTAATTCCCACCTCATCGCTTCTTTTTTATACTTTTCTATTTTCTCTCTAGGCCCAACAAACCTCTCTTTACCCATTTCCTAAGAACCTCTTTAACATTCTTAAGTTTATCACGAAAAAGGCAATCCGGACGATTGCCCCTCACGTCTTTTTTCCATGCTTCCTCTACTATTTGTAGAAAATCAACCTCCTCCAGCCAAATATAGAAAGCCCGAAATGGCTTCGGACCGAAATCAGGATCTACATCTTTTAGAACAATAGGGCAATGATCCGAAAGCTTTCTATCCAAAACGGTGACCGAGAGATTACCCCATAATGTGTTAAAATCTTCATTCAACAAAAACCAATCCAACTTGCTAAATTTCATGCCGTCATCACTAACTTTAGTAAATTTTTGACCACCTATTGGGATCTCCACAAGCCGCGTATCATTAATGAAGTCATTAAACTCGATCATTTCTTTAACCTTCACTTGAGAATTCAATCTATTATCATTACTTCTCACTACATTTAGATCACCAAAAATGCACCATGCCCCTCTAATTCTATCCATTAAAACCGTCAACCTCTCCCAAAGGGAGGTTTTTTGTCGGGTAACATGCGGCTCATAGATACACACCAAGAAAACGTCTGCTACTTTTCCTTTCCATTCACCGTTTACCGCGATGAACCGTTCATCACCCACTGCCTCCTTACATGTGAATGTTCTAGTAACCCATATTAATATTATTCCCCCTGAATTCCCGTTAGATGGTAATTGCGCGAAACCGAATCCATTCCCACCCCATAAAGCTTCAACCCATTGGTCATCAACCATGCCACACTTTGTTTCTTGTAACCCAATTACGTCTGGCCGTTCATCTCTAATAATTGAATTTACCCACCCTTTTTTCCCACCTCCTCCATTCCTCTCACATTAATTGATATCATCTTCATAACAAGGTTATATATAAGCGAAACAAGAACTTACACGCTTACTGATGTCCAGTACCAACTTCACCATCCCCTGCATCCATACGCACGAACAGACCCCCCCCCCACATTTGTCACATAATTCGCCTTCACCCATGACGCCCCGATCATTTCCCCTATCTCTTTAACCTCTTCCATACTGATGTTGCACTTATGGCTATTAGCTTCGCCTCTATTTGTACTACTAAACACAAATACCTCACTGTCACCACTTCCTTCCTCATGATACTCCTTATACGTTTTTGATGCCCCACTTCCTTCCTTCCTCCACACCCGTATGTTTCGTTACCTTTACTGCCTTTGTAATGTTTCTCCTACCTACCAATCTTCTACCACTGCTTTTACCCCCATTTCCTACTCCTTGTCTAAATGGATGATCCTCGTTAGCGTGAACAAACTCATCTTCATTATTTGCCTTTCTTTTCTTCCTCGATCTGTTGCCACCACTCCCTACCGAACTAGATGGAGAAACTTCTCTTTTATCTCTCCTAACCTGCGACCCATTTAGTTCTAGCTCGTCTGTTGTTTCTTGTGCTTCCCCCTGTTGTAACTTGTCCTATAGATTATTCATCTTTATACTGTCACTTGCATCCATACCATTATTATTTTGTTCTATGCCCTCATCATTTGGCCCAGCCATATCCTTTCCATTACAACAATAACAATTGTTCAAGTCCAGCCCGTTTATTTTACTTGGGCCCATCACTACATTCACATTTGGCCCGTCTGCACACTAATTTACATCTCCATCATTTTGTATACACTTTTTCATAACGTTACAATTTTTTCCTTCACACATCTTTGCCCCAGAAATATTATAGTTAATTTCCTTATCATTATATTCCCCATGCCCATACTCATTGTCACCAGCCTACTTTTCTTTGGAACTAACATTTTCTCCACAATTACTGCACCAGCCGCCTTTTCTTTGGAACTAACATTTTCTCCATCAAAAGTCTTGTGGAAAACTAGAAGGGGGGTTGAATAGTTTTACGTCTTTTTAATTTGTTATAAAAAATTATTTTGCGTGTTTTGTTTACTTACAAAAACTGTAGATTCGATATTATGTGAATTCAAGTCTTGTACAATATAAACAACTACAATTAAATGCTAAGACTATAATAATGTAAGAAATGAAATAAGTAAGAGATGGAAAGATCGAACCGCGAGACAAGAGATTTATAGTGGTTCGGCTACAAGAACACCTTCCTTGCCCTACTCCACTCCCCGAGCACCTAACACGAGAGTTTTCTTCACTATGTCAACAAGCTCCCTTATGGCGGAGAAAACCTTACACACCAATATTCACACCACAACTTCGTCACACCTTAATCACACTTTCTACACAACTTCTTCACACCTAGTCACACCTTAATTACAACACTACTTCTTCACACCTATCTAACTTCACAACTATCTACTTCACAACTATCTTCCTCACAACAATCTACTTTCTAACAATGTACTACACAACAATCTACTCCTAAATCTTTCTATCTACACACCTTGCTAATCTATATTCTATCAAATATTCACATCTAATTACACAAAGAGATATATGTAATGAATGATGCTCTAACAACTTAGATGTGGAGGTCACAACAAGTTGTAATACTTCTTGTATTGGTGAATAGAAGTATTCTTCTTTTGCACTTGAAAGGATGAGACTTGGATCACTTTGAAACAAAGATTAATGTATATATGATCAAAGGATTATAGGAAATGAAAATGGGGATTTAGATCAGAAAGTTTTGGGGTGCAAAAGGTGAGAAAAGTCTGTGAGATGAACCAGTATTTATAGGCCAGAAAACCACTGTTCTGGAGCGTGCCGGTCCCCTTAATAATTTAGGGGGCCGCCTAGGAATTAAGGGTGCCGCCTTTGTCCTTTTGTGGGGAAGGTTTTTCTGGATTATATTTGCCATTTTTTATTAAAAATTTAAATTCATATATTTATGATGATTTAAACATACTCTTTTAATTTCAAAAATGATTTTGTAAAAGATATAAAATGTTTGTGACATTTAATAAAAATTCTAGTGATTGGAAAACATTTCCTTTGATCATATAATGCAATAAACACTTTATTTATTATACCTTAAGTGATTTAGATGTAAAGAGAGATATTTATTGCTAAATACTTGTTTACGTCATAATTTATAGTTCAATGAGTTTACGTTTTGTATTTATCAAAACATAGAGATGTCGTTAAATATTAACAATGTTTTTAGACATTATTTATGTCAATAATCTCCCCCTTTTTGATGCTTACAAAACCTTAAACTCATTATGTCTAAATATTAATTTTTAGACACGTATTTAGAGTTTAATATTCTCTTCTCCCCCTTTTTGTAAAATCAAAAAGGTTATGCCGATTAAGCTTCATAAAAGAAGTTAAACAGGTAGAAAGCTCCCCTTGATGTGTGCTCCCCCTCATTTGAGAGCACCAAGGAAACGAGCTATGGAATGCTTGGTTACAAAAAAATATGTAAAAATACAAGGCATATATATGCAAAGCAAATAAAAATAGATTCATTCAAGAATTTAAGATGATCATATAAATGAACATCATTACAACATTCAATATGCTAGAAGCATATTGATCACAATAAAATAAAATAAACAACATAGTCCTAAATTTTCCAAAGAGAGCTCTTGGACTTGCTTGCAACACATGGTTGAGTGTTTTATTTGGTTGAGGGGTGCATAAGCATAAAGCTTAGTTGTTTGATGGAGAAGGATATGGAATAGGGTATGGAGCGGAAGAGGTGGATCTCACGATGTTGTATCGTGTCAAGGGTGGTATTGGATGGGGACGAGTGAGAAGATATTCGATCCAAGAAATATCTTCACTCAAGTAGAGGATTTGTTTTTGAAGTAAGATGTAACAAGGGCAAAAGTGAGTGTGGTTTGTAACTTGATCCAAGTTGAGAGAGTGAGGTAAGCAATTCGCATAGGGTGATGATGGAGGTTACCCTTTGTTGCGTTGTGCAAGATCATAGCAAGGAGATCACTTAGATCATGAATTTGGTTTATTTCTTCAAGGAACTTTTGCTTTTCCGTGGCAATGTGGAGAGAATCATTTTGTTGATATGGATGAATTGGGGCAGTGTAGTTGGAATTGAAATTGTTTGAAGTGTAGTTTGATGGTTGATCAAACTTGTAGGGATCATTATAAGTGGTTGGAGGTTGAGATGTGTAATTTGGCATGAAGGAAGATGTTTGGCCAATGTTGTATGGTTTGTAAAGAGGATCAAAGGAATGTCCTTGTAGGTTTGGTGTAAAGTTTGGAAAGTAAGTAGTTGGAGGTGTTGATTGATTTCCAACTTCATTGGTTATGATGGTTTTGTTTCGAGGGCTTTTTCTTCTCCAAACGGGTTTTTCCGTCATCCTTGCTAGCCTTGAGGATTTTGGTTTTGGTTTGTTTGGAGAGGTCATGATGAGATGAATGAAGAGTTTGAAGATTGTAGTATTTATAGTGTGAGATTTGTGTGTTTATGGATGGATAAGGTTTGTTTGGGAGATTAGGACAAAATATGTTTGTGAAATTTGGGAAGTGCAGGATGAAATGGGCTAAAAAGCAGAAAAGATTCTGTAAACCCGAAAATCAGATAGCCGGTCCCCTTAATTAGGGGCCGGTCCCCTTAATCATTAAGGGGGCCGCCTTACATAATTAAGGGGGCCGCTCATCTGGTGATTTCCAGATTGCCAGAATTGGGTTTTTGGCAGAAAATTTGCAGAAAGGTTGTGTCTTTGGGTTTGGTTTCAAGCAAGTTCAACTCTTTGAGGCAATTTAGCATCTAATCTATTCATAATATAGCATACATGCAGAATTACATAAATAATAGAACAATCAAGCAATCAATAATTACCAAGAGTAAACAAGAAAAGGCAAGAGCAATCAATTCTACCTAGTGTAACTATCTTAGATCAAAGGCAAAGGCAACTAGTGAGTGAGTAACTAGTGATGAAACAAACATTGTATGTGATTTTGTCCTAGTGTGTGCCTATATGCAACAAATGTGGAGTTGTGATTGTTTCGACTTCTAAATGCAAATAAGAAAACTTCCTAAGAAACAATCCCAAAATCTCCTTGATTCGATTTTTGCTCAATTCATGAATGTCAATGGTATATATTAGATTATATATTTTGACGATTCATATGAGATTTTATGCATGATTTAAGAAAATGTTTTTAGCATTTGTCAACAATGCAAGAAAAATGGTTTACATGTGTTTCCTAGATGTGAGAATAGTTTTAAAGAAAGTCTGATTGGGTTTTATAAGAATGTTTATGCAATAAAATGAGGTTTTTCCAATCTTTAATCTTGTGCGAAATAGATTACTAGACTCAGATATGAGGAGGTGGAAGAAAAATAAGAATAAATTTTATGCAATGAATAAGTGGTGTAAATGCAATAAAATTTAGTCAATTTGTTCAATCATTCCTAATCCTAAACGCAAGTGGTTAAATAGTTCACGCTTAAGGAGTTTAGTGAATATATCTATAATGTTATCTTCCGATGCATCTTTTTATATAGATATGTTTCCTTTTTGTACATTATCCTAAAGGAAGTGGTGGCGTATTTCTATATGTTTAGTCCTAGAGTGTTGAACCGAATTTTTACTTAAATCTATCGCACCTTTGTTATCGCACATAATAGGAACATTTTCTAACCTAATGCCATAGTATATGAGAGCTTGTTTCATCCATAGTGCTTGTTAACATTCCTTTCCAGCGCTTACATATTCGGCTTCAGTGGTAGAGATAGCAAGAGCGGTTTGCTTCTTTGAAAACCAAGATGTTAGACAACATCCCATAAACGTGCAAATACCGCTAGTGCTCTTTCTATCTACATAGTCTCCCGCATGATCCGAATTAGCATAGACGATGGTTTCTATGCCGGATCCCTTAGGATACCATAATCCTAAGTGTATAATGCCTTTAATGTATCGGAAGATACGCTTAACCGCTTCTAGGTGAGAGGTTTCGGGATCCTCTTGAAAGCGCGCACAAAGGCAAACACTAAACATGATATCGGGTCTACTTGCCGTTAAGTATAGTAAACTACCTATCATTCCTCTATACTTAGTATGTAGAAGATCGTTTAAGCCCATCTATGATATAGTAATGTTAGCGTGCACAGCGGAATAAGAACAAGAATAACATCAACCTTACTCCAAGGTTTTCTTTATTGAAAATAAAATAAAACTACTACTAAACTAATATACGCACGCTATAATCGTGTGTCTAGACTCTCATTGAAAGAGTTTTCTATTGAATTGGATACTAAAACCAACGCCCTACCCCTCTTTATATAATAGAGGGAGGTTACAAACCCTAATATGTTTAGCTTACTAAGAAAGCTAACTATTTTATATTAAGTCCCTATTGTTTCTTCTTTCTTCATTTCTTCTTGTGGGTTTTGTAATCTTCAAATCTTGTAATTCCCAACATAGTATTATCCACGGACTCACCTTTATCATCTTTTGTGAGCTTTACTTCCGTAGACATGAGAGTTTTCATGGGTTTTGAGTCTTCTAGGCCAAATTTCTTAAGCATTTCCTTAATGTACTTAGATTTGTTAAAGAATATTCAATCTTCTAATTGTTTTAATTGTAATCCTAGGAAAAAGTTTAGTTCACCCATTATACTCATTTCGAACTCATTATGCATGATTTTGGCAAATTCATCACCATTTCTTGACAAGTCGATCCAAATATAATATCGTCTACATATATTTGAACAATGATGAGATTTGGGTCTCTCTTTTTAGTGAAAAGAGTGTTACCTACCATTCCCATGGTATAATTATGTTTAATAAGAAAAGCTTTTAATCGATCATACCAAGCCTTGGGAGCTTGTTTGAGTCCATATAAAGCTTTCTTTAGTTTATAAACATAATCAAGTTGCGAAGTTAATGAATCCTGGAGGTTGTGCCATGTAAACCTCCTCATTGATAAAACCGTTGAGGAATGCACTTTTCACGTCCATTTGGAATAACTTAAAGTCTAGGGCGTATGCATAGGCAAGTAATATTCTAATAGATTCTAGTCTAGCTATGGGGGCATAAGTTTCGTCATAATCAATTCCTTCTTGTTGATTATAACCTTGGGCAACTAACCTAGCTTTGTTCCTAGTTACTATTCCATTTTCATCCAACTTATTCCTATATACCCACTTAGTTCCTAGGATGGTCATGTTCATTGGATTTGGGACTAATTCCCAAACATCATTAGCCTTAAATTGATTTAATTCTTCTTGCATAGCTATAACCCAACTTTCATTCTTTAATGCTTCATTAATATTCTTAAGTTCTATTGTTGAGAGGAAACAAAAGAAGTTATTTTTATCTTGGGCTTGTGACCTAAGGGTTCTTTGATTAAGACTTCCTATTATGTTATCTAATAGATGTGATTTAGATTCCTTAATATTTACGACTTCGTTATTTTCTAAGTCTATGATTTCATTATCATTTCCTAGGGGTTTTGTTTTACTAACCTCAATAGCTTCATCTTCGACTAAGTCATCATCTTCTAAAGGTAATATTTTAGGAGGTGGTGGTGTTTCATCAAATGTTATATTTAATGATTCTTCTACTTTCATAGTGTGTTTATTAAGTATTATATATGCTTTACTATTTTGCGAGTAACCTAAAAATATTCCTTCGTTTGATTTTGGGTCAAACTTAGTAAGGTAATCCCTAGTGTTTAAAATATAACATTTACTTCCGAATACCCTAAAGTAGCTTAAATTAGGTTTTCTACCTCTTAGCAACTCATAAGGAGTTTTTCCTAAAATTCTCCTAATTGATACTCTATTAATTATATATGTTGATGTATCTACAACGTGACACCAAAATTTTTGTGGGATGGATTGTTCATTTAACATTGTTCTACTCATTTCTAGTAGTGACCTATTCTTTCTTTCTACTACGCTATTTGATTGAGGAGTACGAGGAGCGGAGAAATTGTGAGATATTCCATTTAAATCACAATATTTTCCGAATTGTACTTCTTTATCAAATTCCCTGCCATGGTCCGTCCTAATAGATACTATTTTGCATCCTAATTTATTTTGAATCATTTTACTAAATATTTCAAATTTTTCAAAGGCTTGGGTTTTGTCAATTAAAAACCTCGTCCACGTGTATCGTGAATAGTCGTCTACTATTACTAAGGTATAATGGTTTCCATAGCTCCGCACAGCGGATGGACCAAATAGATCCATATGTAATAATTTTTGGCACCTAGTAGTGGATACTATATTCTTAGCTTTATGACTAGCATGAGCTTGTTTTCCAATTTTACAAGCATCACAAAAGTGTTTGTCATATCTTAGGTTAGGCAAGTTTCTAACTAGTTCTTTAGAGGCTAAAGATTGTATTTGTTGCATGTTTGCATGTCCTAATCTCTTATGCCACAAAGTGGAGTTTTCGTCTAGGGTTGCTAGGCATATCCTATCTTCCGGTTTGTTTCCTAGTTTCATAACATATATGCCTCCTTTCCTAATTCCTCTACCTATGACCTTTCCATTCTTAACTATTTCGCTATCCCTATCGGTAAAGGTAATCCTACATTTATTATCGCATATTTGGCCTATACTAAACAAGTTATATATTAAATTATCTACATGCTCAACATTTTCAATAGTGAGTGAGTCTTGAGAGATCTTACCTTTGCCAATGATTTTTCCACGCAAGTTACTACCGAAAATAACTTTATCTCCATTGTATGCCTTATATGTAGAAAATAGCTTGCAGTTCCCAGTCATGTGCCTCGAACATCCGTTATCCTTGATCCATTCGTCGGGCTCCAAGTCTATTCCTAAACATATTTCATCGGTCGCTTGGGCTACAAAACATTTTTCGTCTCTTGGTTTTTCCACTTCTTCTTTGTCACTATCACTCCATGTTCCACTAACGAAGGCGCCTTGATTTTCATAACCCGGTGGCTTTAGACATTCACCAATGAGATGATTTGGACTTCCACATCTAAAACACTTTCTTTTCCCGTAGTTATCACTTCTATTTATTTGGAACGATTTTCTTTCGTCTCGTGGTAATCTAGTGAATCTTCCTCGACTTTTGAAGAATTTCTTGAATTCTTTTACGGCCATTGCATATTCTTCGTCTTCACTCTCGTTACTTGAATCATCATCGTCACTAAGTTCCTTTTTAGCTTTTAGAGCAATGGATTTAGTTTGTTCTGTAACACCCCCATTTTTAAATTTGTCGCAGCGGAAAAGTAATTTTGGTGTTACGGTGAGGATCGAAGTTTTAACCACATAAAATGGTTTAAAAGAAACGTTTTGAAAGTTATTTGCCATTTAAATAATAATTTTGATAAAAGATGAACCATTTGATTTAAAATCTTATGAAAAGATTTAAAGGCTTGTAAAAATGACAAATTTGATTTTTACACCATTTTAATTTATCAGAGTAATAAATGCCCACTCCATGTCTTGTCCTGCTCCGTTAAATTACCTGAGATACACATGCTTAAAAGTGTCAACACAAAGGTTGGTGAGTTCATAGAGTTTTAGGAAAAACCCTTTATTTTGTTAGATTTCAGGAATATTTGGTATTAATAAAATACAAACAGTAACGAAACAAGTATCGAATATATTCACAAATAAATCATATAAATATTCAATCACATTCAATAAAGAATCAATAATCTTAACATGAGCTGGAAACTCATGATACTAAATCGATCAGATAAACAATTCACGTATGGTCAAACCTATACAGCTGTATCTAAATATATGTTGAATACATATATCTTTCCTTTATAGATATTGCACCAAGCCTCATGACACGCAAAACGTTAACAGGAGGGGTGTTCTATCAAATCAATGACAGATTTTGCCCTCGATTCGTAGGTGATTTGCCAATTCCTACTTGTCTCAAATATAGTGTATCACGACTAATACGACTAACCACATGCATAATGGCATTCCGTCAAGTATTAGTGGGATCGGAGGTCAATCCAAACAGGTTTCGAATCTGTTCACTATATTCGCGCTCACGTTACGGTGATTAATGGCTCATGATTGAGGGACTATATGGCGATAAGCTAACTTAGGCAATATCAAGGACTTATGGGCTCATTTAGCATAACATCATGAAATCAAGTATCGTATCACAGAGATCAATTTGAAAACAGTATCATTTGAGTATTAGAAATTCAGTTTGAAAATAGTATCGCTTGAGTATCAGAAATTCAGTTTGAAAATAGTATCGCTTGAGTATCAGAAATTCAATTTGAAAATATCATCTTTTGAGTATCAGAAATTCAGTTTGAAAATATCATCTTTTGAGTATCAGAAATTCAGTTTGAAAATAGTATCGCTTGAGTATCAGAAATTCAATTTGAATATATCGCCAGTAACACATCTATATCACATGTCACAATAATCGAATTGGGAACAATTTTCACATGAATATCAATATTTCAGTCAAATAATTCATCAATATAGATTTTTCACATACCACAATAATCACATTGGGAATATCAATATATTATAAATCACAAATTATATTATTTTAATATCAATTAGGAAATTGATTTGAATCATGTATTTTATTTTATTTCATATACTTATCAAGTTATCAAAGTATATGTAAGCATGTATCTCCCCCAATGAGTTAAAAACAATTATTTGAAATGGGGCTATGACTCACCTGGATTGATTTGGAAAGGATGAAAAGTAAGATAGGATGGGATTTATGGAAACGATTATGGAAACGTCTTTGATACGGAACCTGATAAATAAATTTATCAGAGAATATAACCAAATACTATTTGGTAAATACGAACGAATAACGAATAAACATTATTCGTTATGACGAATAGATGATGTGAAGTGAGATTATTATGCCATGCATGATATGAAAATACTTTATTTAAAATATCCATCGTAGTTTTACCTTTTTAAATCGTAAGTAAAAATATTAACCTGTTAAGTATCGTTATATATATACTTAACGTAAAAATAAATAATATATATATAAAATGAAACGAAAATGCATATGACGTGAGGGTTGCCGTAAAATAGAAAATAAAATAAGAATGTCAAATAGATTAAGTGTAGTCCTTGTTCTTTTTCCAATTTTACAACTTTTATACTAACGGCGTTGGCGTCACACCGTTAGTCCTTTTTATATATATTTACAATTATAGTCCACTACATGTCCAATATTACAATCTAAACTTGTAACAATATTATATTATCAATTTTTATCCTTTCTTTCTGTTTCTACATTTTTAGTCCTTAGTTTTCACAGTTTTCACATTTAGTCCCTATATGTGTCGTCGCGTTACATTTTTAGTCCAATTTTTGCAAAAGTGATTATAAAAATTTTATAAAAATTTCCGTGACTTCTTTTATTAATTTCAAGCTTATTTCAACTGCTTATTTCCTAAAAAGCTTATTTATTTAGCTTATGGGCCTTAATTCGAACCATACTAAGGCCCATTTAAAAATTTAGAGGCGAGGGCATAGAAATTCTTTTGGGCTTGAACTTGGGCTTACTTTGTGATTCTGAAAATATATTTTATGGGTCCAGTGGGCTGTTAAAACACAAAGTCTTGTTGGGCTTTGGTTAAGCCCACTCGACAACCATATTAGTTTTTATATAAGTTTTGTTTTGAAAAATCTGGTTTAGGTCGATTTGCTTTGGCTCGAGTAGGGTGTCAAAACGTGAATATTTTTATAAGTCGTGTATATGAAACTAATAGTTTTCTAGGTGGTCTATTAGTACGTAGAAAAATATGGTACGTTTGTTAAGTGAAATAAAAAGTTATACGTAGGTTTTGTGGCATGTTTGGATCGATTACTTATTTTGAAAAACTATGAATTATATACTAAGTGTTTCAACAAAATTTTATACATGTGACATGGTTTGAAATAGGCTCGTTATATGCATGTAACATGAAAATAAACGTGAAGTGTACGTGCTACGTGACTCCTAGGCCTACCAAGATAGAGGCTAGTCACGTTTAGTGTTCTAATAATAAATATGTACGTGTATTATATATATGACATGATATACGATGGAATGTATATAAATATGATGCATGGAATGAAAAGAATGAATGATATGAAACGAGAAAGAGTGGAGACGACTTACTACACCTCTAGGGTGGTAGAGAGTCAAGAGAAACGGATGAAAAGAGTAGTATAAATACACGTTCGACTAGAAAAGACAAGTATGGATCGTATAACAAGAAGTTACAAACGCCTTGCTTCCAAACTGTACTCGTATGGTTCTCTTGAGGTTTTAAGTTATCTTAGAATGGAGAAAGTTTAGAAAACGATTTGGTGATGAAGGAGGAGAACAAAGGGACGATCGGATGTATATATATATATATATATATATATATATATATATATATATATATATATATATATATTAAGAGTTTGAGTCGTATGGCTCAAATAATTGTGAGGAGACCAAAACAACTATGCAATGTCAGGAATAGAGATTTCTAGGATGTAGGTTTTGAATAAACAATGATATGAATATGCTTAGAAAATGATGAATCGTCCTTGTGAGTAATCTAGTATGTCGACATCCATTTTCTATACAAACGAAATACTTATTTGTGATTCAATGGTTCTTAGTTGATCATACTTAACATTTATACATGAAAACATGATATAAATATTATTAGAAACTCATAGAAACGAACGGGGATGGAAACGGTTAAGAATTGAATAATTTACAAATCGTTTGGGTCGATTTATGGCTAAACGCTTTGCCTCTTAAAAACGTATCAAATCTCAACGTGTGAACGTGAAATTCGACACACTAATAGTTGGCTAGGAGCTTAACGAGATTGTGCAAAAATATACATAGGTCGTGTGTACGAATTTGAAATGAACGAGACGATTTGGAGTATGATTAGTCGATTTGTAATTATTATTATTAATGCATTTGGGTTAATTCATTGGGCCGGTTGGGCTTAGAGGAACTTAGGGCCCGATTTGGTTTAGTTAATTTTAGTAATTAGGTTTTTATTAATTAGATTTGGTGTAATTAATGTTTTGTTAATTTTGTCGATAACTTGTTTTGTCGTTTGACGAATTTGACAATATTGTAATCGTGACCATTTTAATATACAAAGAAAATTTTAAATTTCCCCGTAAAAATGGTAATTACAATGATGACAAAGATTATTTATACAATTAACCGAAGTTAATTATACGAATTTTCGCGAGGTTTTACAGTACCCACATGTCATTCTGAATTTCGTCCCAAAATTCAAATTTAATGTGATTACTTGAGTAAAGAATTTTTGAACAGAGGCTTTCGGGAGATTTTTATTCCTAAAACTACGGAAACGGGATTCCGTTAGATTTACTTGTACCCAACAAGATAAGGTAACTGACGTATTTAAGGGTTGTGAATATTTGAAATTAGTGGTCATGAATAGTAAAATAACGGCTAGTAATAGTGACCCAACGGTCGGGAATAGTGCCCAACGGTCACAATTCTAGCCTATATATACCACTTCAATTTTTCCACTCCTTCCATCAACCATTTTCCTCTCATTTTCCATCAAAATGCCGCATCTCATAACCATCTTTGCGATCGTGTACGTCGTCCTTGTCGCTATTTACTTGGCGTACGCTCCGGATGAAGACTTTGGATTCTTGGTCGCGATCTTGATGTTTGTCGTACCCCTGACTATCCTTGCTATTACCGTCGACAAGATCTGGGGGTAAAATCTTAAGCTAGGGTTGTTTTAGATTAAGTTCTTGTTATGTTTTTATGTATTTTCTTGTAACGAATAAGAAATAAACTCGTTTTATTTTTAAGAATTTGTCTCATTATTGTTTTTAATATTTGGTTTATATTTATTTTTCAGCATAATTAAAGTGATTCATCCTGTGGTGGCTCTTGCTATTGTTTTGTTGGTGGTAGTCTTATTTATCATCGCGGATCAACCTATTGAAGATTCTTTTATTTGTATTGTAATAATTGTAACGATAGCACTTCTGATGCTAATTATTTGTTTATGTATTAACTTTTATGGATTTTAAATAAAAATTTCGCTTTTGATGTCTTTTGTTAGTTATTGTGAATTTTTGGTGTTTTCTTGCTTGTGCTTTTGCTGATTTCTATCATAATGTGACATATGATAGGTATTTATCATAGGTTGTTCAATGTATTATGAACAATTTATTTTAGCCTTTTTATCTTGCTTTTAAATGAAGATTGTTATTAAATTATTTGAAAATATCATTGTTCCTTTCATAACATAGTTCTTCCTAAATTATACATAGTTGATCAGGTTATGAATAGTTGAGGACCAAATGATGTGATGTTTGGTTCAATCATATATTTCTATAAATTGTTTTAGATGGTGTTCAACGTGCTATTTTTATGATATAACACATAATTTCTTTTTGAAATAAAGTGGAAAATTTTAGGATTCATATTATAATTCAAAAATTTATGGAGTAATTATTGTATATTGTTATTTGATAGATGAGACAGAAATTAAAATTAACTTGGATTATTATTATTATGGAAATATTACAAGGGAGATTTTTCAATACAGTAGAAAGATTATTGTTTAAGTTACATCCATAGTAACTTGAAGTGAAGTACAGGAAAGAAATACAACTTAGGAAATTTTAAACTAGATTTTATTTATCTTCAACAGGAATTTACTCATCTGTTCCAATCTAGTTGCCATTTTCCTTGATACTATCAAGGTCCTTAAAGATTCTTCATTTTCTTGTTAAGGTCTTGGATTTCCAATTAACATTGTAGTTTGGACATCGTTTCACATGATGACCATGTCCACCACATCCGTGACATACAATGGTTGTTGGTTGTACTTTCACTTCCTTAGTCCTGCAGCTAATTGTCTGATGACCTAATTTCTGACATTTCATGCATCTAACCCTACATTTCCCGATGTGATGCAGGTTGCATTTTTGACACCAGGGTAGAGTTCCAAGATAACCACTTCCAGAAATAGGTGCGACAAGACAATTTCTATTAGCTATCTGATTGATTCCCAGCTGATGTTGATACTTCATACGGTTTTCTAGATGTTTGCGATAACGATCTTGAGCATTGAAGATGTTGCAGTAGACGGGATTGACGGTTCCTGAGTCGGGTAGTTTCCTCTTCTGATTATTTCCATTTGATAACATTCCATGCCTAATTCCTTGATGATGGTTGACGGTAGGGTTGATCATTCCTTCTTGAATCTTTAAGTGAGGTGGTCTATACTTCATGAAATTTACAGGGTTTTGATTACCAAGTATACCCGTCTCTCTTCTCGGATAAACTAAGGTAGTCCCTTCTAGTACCACCGACACTATGTCATTTACCAATTTCTGGATAGCTCCAGGAGTCATGGAAATTTCTGATGATGATTGATATACATTGTTCATGTTGTCCATTTCTGTAAACATAAATGAAACTCAACATTAGAATCCATATAATATCAGAAAAATTTAAATAATGAAGTTAATTATTTCATTGATGATAGACTGAATTGACTCCCTACTGTAATCAAATTTCAAGATGTCTTTGTTGTATCATTTTATTAATGATCAACTCTTGATATGGGATTACTAAGGAACAAACCGACTTGTCTATTTAAAATGAAGTTTAATTATCTTTTCTTCATTCTTTAATTCCACTTTCAAAAATTGATATTTAGACGATTCTTTTATTTTTAGATTATTTATGGAGATTTTTAAGAAATCTTACGGTAGATTTGAATAATATTACAGATGTAAATAGAATATTAATAACTTGCCCGATTATTTTTCAAGATAAACGATACAAGATCTTTTATTAATACTCCATTTATCTGTATAGGATCATTTGGTTATTATAGAAATAACAAATGATGAGATTTTTGCATGAAATATGGGGATTCATTACATGCATGATTTATACGGAAGAAAAGATTGATTCATAACATAAAGATATAACAGAAAGGATGTTATTGTACAATATGTGTTGATTACACGTTCTTAAGTTTCGGAATTATTGAACATTACAAGAAATATTAACCAAGTCTATTTGGTTTATTAGGAACAACAAAGAAACTTGTAACTTAAGATTAGTTACGCCTCTGACGTAAATATCTAATTTCTTTCTCAAGTTCAAGTTGTGCAGCTTCCATGTTTGAGAAACGTTCTTGACACATGTTCATTTGGTTTGCCAACATACTCTCTAATGCGGCAATCTTTTGACCCTGGTTTCTGGCTGCATCTCTGGCCATCCATAGGGTTCTCTCAATATCTCCAATTCTTACATGTGTTTGACCGTGTTCTCTTCTTGCACAACGAACCCTGGAGTCCAAACTTCCAAGTTCCTGGTTGGTGTTGTCCTTTATTTCATTAATCTTTATTCCTATCTCACATATTGTTCGCCTTTCAGCATCTGCCCTCTTGAACAAAGCGTCAAGGTTACGGTCGTACCATTCAAATTGAGTTGGTCGTAACCCTTTTAGCTGTTCAGTGTGAGCATCCAATATGCCGGCATGTCGATAAATAAGATTCCATATTGATTCAGGAGTACTTATACCGTAGTCGGGAGAGTTAGGTGAAGATAAATTATTTGGAGAATTAGGTATTGTAGAATCTGAAGTATAAGGTAACGGAGAAATTGGTTCAACATTCGTCCATGATATCTCTTGGCTCGAACCTTGTCCAACTTCGAATGTTGCCTGGCCACCAATCAAATTTTCATGTGATTTGGTAGCTCTCCGGATTCTTTGACGTAAAGGTGAACGAATAGGTGACGACGGAGGTGATCTCGGATTGAGTTCTATATTAGGTTGGGATTTTATTATTTGTACGTAAGGATCTTCATTATTTGGAGAATTCTTATTGATTGATGAGGTATTAGTATTATGGAGAGTAGATTTGATATTCACGGGCGTTCCTGAAGACATGCTACAGTAGTAACCCAAGAATAATATTTTATGAGTATTTTGTTTGTTAAAGATATAACAGTACAGATGAAATAACAATTGTATATGAGTAACTATTAAGCATGTAAGATAATCTCAACAAATAAAGTATGGAGCACGACAGTCTGCAGACACGGAGGGCATAAAATATTATGGTGAAAAATCATTATTTTAAAAATAAAGTTATAGTTTTAATGTTTGAAAACATTTATCATTATTTTAAAAATAAAGTTATAGTTTTAATGTTTGAAAACATTTAATTCTCTATAACTGTAGCTCTGATACCAATCTGTAATACCCCCATTTTTAAATTTGTCGCAGCGGAAAAGTAATTTGGGTGTTACGGTGAGGATCGAAGTTTTAACCACATAAAATGGTTTAAAAGAAACGTTTTGAAAGTTATTTGCCATTTAAATAATAATTTTGATAAAAGATGAACCATTTGATTTAAAATCTTATGAAAAGATATAAAGGCTTGTAAAAATAACAAATTTGATTTTTACACCATTTTAATTTATCAGAGTAATAAATGCCCACTCCGTGTCTTGTCCTGCTCCGTTAAATTACCTGAGATACACATGCTTAAAAGTATCAACACAAAGGTTGGTGAGTTCATAGAGTTTTAGGAAAAACCCTTTATTTTGTTAGATTTCAGGAATATTTGGTATTAATAAAATACAAACAGTAACGAAACAAGTATCGAATATATTCACAAATAAATCATATAAATATTCAATCACATTCAATAAAGAATCAATAATCTTAACATGAGCTGAAAACTCATGATACTAAATCGATCAGATAAACAATTCACGTATGGTCAAACCTATACAGCTGTATCTAAATATATGTTGAATACATATATCTTTCCTTTATAGATATTGCACCAAGCCTCATGACACGCAAAACGTTAACAGGAGGGGTGTTCTATCAAATCAATGACAGATTTTGCCCTCGATTCGTAGGTGATTTGCCAATTCCTACTTGTCTCAAATATAGTGTATCACGACTAATACGACTAACCACATGCATAATGGCATTCCGTCAAGTATTAGTGGGATCGGAGGTCAATCCAAATAGGTTTCGAATCTGTTCACTATATTCGCGCTCACGTTACGGTGATTAATGGCTCATGATTGAGGGACTATACGGCGATAAGCTAACTTAGGCAATATCAAGGACTTATGGGCTCATTTAGCATAACATCATGAAATCAAGTATCGTATCACAAAGATCAATTTGAAAACAGTATCATTTGAGTATCAGAA
Source organism: Artemisia argyi (assembly GCA_030686995.1). Taxonomy (NCBI): domain Eukaryota; kingdom Viridiplantae; phylum Streptophyta; class Magnoliopsida; order Asterales; family Asteraceae; genus Artemisia; species Artemisia argyi. The sequence goes on from CM060695.1 coordinate 175,385,777, forward strand.
ATTCAGTTTGAAAATAGTGTCGCTTGAGTATCAGAAATTCAGTTTGAAAATAGTATCGCTTGAGTATCAGAAATTCAATTTGAAAATATCATCTTTTGAGTATCAGAAATTCAGTTTAAAAATATCATCTTTTGAGTATCAGAAATTCAGTTTGAAAACAGTATCGCTTGAGTATCAGAAATTCAATTTGAATATATCGCCAGTAACACATCTATATCACATATCACAATAATCGAATTGGGAACAATTTTCACATGAATATCAATATTTCAGTCAAATAATTCATCAATATAGATTTTTCACATACCACAATAATCACATTGGGAATATCAATATATTATAAATCACAAATTATATTATTTTAATATCAATTAGGAAATTGATTTGAATCATGTATTTTATTTTATTTCATATACTTATCAAGTTATCAAAGTATATGTAAGCATGTATCTCCCCCAATGAGTTAAAAACAATTATTTGAAATGGGGCTATGACTCACCTGGATTGATTTGGAAAGGATGAAAAGTAAGATAGGATGGGATTTATGGAAACAATTATCGAAACGTCTTTGATACGGAACCTGATAAATAAATTTATCAGAGAATATAACCAAATACTATTTGGTAAATACGAACGAATAACGAATAAACATTATTTGTTATGACGAATAGATGATGTGAAGTGAGATTATTATGCCATGCATGATATGAAAATACTTTATTTAAAATATCCATCGTAGTTTTACCTTTTTAAATCGTAAGTAAAAATATTAACCTGTTAAGTATCGTTATATATATACTTAACGTAAAAATAAATAATATATATATAAAATGAAACGAAAATGCATATGACGTGAGGGTTGCCGTAAAATAGAAAATAAAATAAGAATGTCAAATAGATTAAGTGTAGTCCTTGTTCTTTTTCCAATTTTACAACTTTTATACTAACGGCGTTGGCGTCACACCGTTAGTCCTTTTTATATATATTTACAATTATAGTCCACTACATGTCCAATATTACAATCTAAACTTGTAACAATATTATATTATCAATTTTTATCCTTTCTTTCTGTTTCTACATTTTTAGTCCTTAGTTTTCACAGTTTTCACATTTAGTCCCTATATGTGTCGTCGCGTTACATTTTTAGTCCAATTTTTGCAAAAGTGATTATAAAAATTTTATAAAAATTTCCGTGACTTCTTTTATAAATTTCTAGCTTATTTCAACTACTTATTTCATAAAAAGCTTATTTATTTAGCTTATGGGCCTTAATTCGAACCATACAAAGGCCCATTTAAAAATTTAGAGGCGAGGGCATAGAAATTCTTTTGGGCTTGAACTTGGGCTTACTTTGTGATTCTGAAAATATATTTTATGGGTCCAGTGAGCTGTTAAAACACAAAGTCTTGTTGGGCCTTGGTTAAGCCCACTCGACAACCATATTAGTTTTTATATAAGTTTTGTTTTGAAAAATCTGGTTTAGGACGATTTGCTTTGGCTCGAGTAGGGTGTCAAAACGTGAATATTTTTATAAGTCGTGTATATGAAACTAATAGTTTTCTAGGTGGTCTATTAGTACGTAGAAAAATATGGTACGTTTGTTAAGTGAAATAAAAAGTTATACGTAGGTTTTGTGGCATGTTTGGATCGATTACTTATTTTGAAAAACTTGAATTATATACTAAGTGTTTCAACAAAATTTTATACATGTGACATGGTTTGAAATAGGCTCGTTATATGCATGTAACATGAAAATAAACATGAAGTGTACGTGCTACGTGACTCCTAGGCCTACCAAGATAGAGGCTAGTCACGTTTAGTGTTCTAATAATAAATATGTACGTGTATTATATATATGACATGATATACGATGGAATGTATATAAATATGATGCATGGAATGAAAAGAATGAATGATATGAAACGAGAAAGAGTGGAGACGACTTACTACACCTCTAGGGTGGTAGAGAGTCGAGAGAAACGGATGAAAAGAGTAGTATAAATACACGTTCGACTAGAAAAGACAAGTATGGATCGTATAACAAGAAGTTACAAACGCCTTGCTTCCAAACTGTACTCGTATGGTTCTCTTGAGGTTTTAAGTTATCTTAGAATGGAGAAAGTTTAGAAAACGATTTGGTGATGAAGGAGGAGAACAAAGGGACGATCGGATGTATATATATATATTAAGAGTTTGAGTCGTATGGCTCAAATAATTGTGAGGAGACCATAACAACTATGCAATGTCAGGAATAGAGATTTCTAGGATGTAGGTTTTGAATAAACAATGATATGAATATGCTTAGAAAATGATGAATCGTCCTTGTGAGGAATCTAGTATGTCGACATCCATTTTCTATACAAAAGAAATACTCATTTGTGATTCAATGGTTCTTAGTTGATCATACTTAACATTTATACATGAAAACATGATATAAATATTATTAGAAACTCATAGAAACGAACGGGGATGGAAACGGTTAAGAATTGAATAATTTACAAATCGTTTGGGTCGATTTATGGCTAAACGCTTTGCCTCTTAAAAACGTATCAAATCTCAACGTGTGAACGTGAAATTCGACACACTAATAGTTGGCTAGGAGCTTAACGAGATTGTGCAAAAATATACATAGGTCGTGTGTACGAATTTGAAATGAACGAGACGATTTGGAGTATGATTAGTCGATTTGTAATTATTATTATTAATGCATTTGGGTTAATTCATTGGGCCGGTTGGGCTTAGGGGAACTTAGGGCCCGATTTGGTTTAGTTAATTTTAGTAATTAGGTTTTTATTAATTAGATTTGGTGTAATTAATGTTTTGTTAATTTTGTCGATAACTTGTTTTGTCGTTTGACGAATTTGACAATATTGTAATCGTGACCATTTTAATATACAAAGAAAATTTTAAATTTCCCCGTAAAAATGGTAATTACAATGATGACAAAGATTATTTATACAATTAACCGAAGTTAATTATACGAATTTTCGCGAGGTTTTACATGTTCTTTCTTGACTTTGACCGTTTCCGAATCTCTTCTTATAATTTCTTCATGGACCTTTAAATTGCCAATAAGTTCGTCAACTGACAACGTCATCAAATTCTTCGATTCTTCAATTGCCGTGACTTTAGCTCGCCATTTTGGATGCAATGCCCTAAGAAATTTCCTAACACAATTCTTACTAGAAAATGTCTCCTCAAGTGCTTTTAAACTTGTGATAATAGTGTTAAATTTTGCAAATGCATTATCTATTGATTCCTCTTCCGGAATCGTAAATTGTTCATATTGTTGTACAAGAAGATCTATTTTATTGTCTTTGACTTGACTATTACCTTGGTGAGTAATAAGTAGTGACTCCCAAATTTTTTTGGCGGTTTTACACATAAAAATTCTTTCATATTCTTTGCGCGGTAACGCATTATAAATTACCATTTTAGCTTCATTATCTTTTGCTAGTTTCTTTTTCAAATCATCATTTTGTTTTTCAAAAGGTGCAATTTCATCCATTTTAGTTTCCTGATTTTGTTGAGTAGGAGGAAAATCACCAAAGGTAATAACATGCCAAAGATCAAGATCTTTCGAGTTCACATAAGTTTTGAATCTATTTTTCCAATATAAAAATCCATGTAGGACCGTAGAACAACCTTATCACTTGTGAATCTAGGCTAGATCTAGAGAGAGAAAGTAAGTAGAGAGAGAGAGTGTGGATGGGAACTCTAGTGTGTGAAATAATAACTTTGTTATGACTAAGAGAATCACTAAGAGAACCAACCTCACAAATGAGGTTTACAAGAGTATTTATACTCATAGTCTAGGGCTTCTCTAATCTTTTACATTATTACACTAATGGCCCTTAGACTTTTACAAAACATGAATAATACACATAAACTTCATCATAATGATATTCTAAAGCAACCTATAACTACACGTTAATGACCGACACTTTTTATAAATAAAAATACGATTCTAACAATCCATCACTTTCAAATAGTGGTGGTCTTTGCATAGATTTCCCTTCTAAATATTTTTCAGATTCCATAGATCGTTGCAAGTTTTAAAATACAATATATTTTAAAAATCTCGCTTGACGTGGCTCCTGATACCAATTGTGGAAAACTAGAAGGGGGGGTTGAATAGTTTTACGTCTTTTTAATTTGTTATAAAAAATTTGTTTGCGTGTTTTGTTTACTTACAAAAATTGTAGATTCGATATTATGTGAATTCAAGTCTTGTACAATATAAACAACTACAATTAAATGCTAAGACTATAATAATGTAAGAAATGAAATAAGTAAGAGATGGAAAGATCGAATCGCGAGACAAGAGATTTATAGTGGTTCGGCTACAAGGACACCTTCCTTGCCCTACTCCACTCCCCGAGCACCTAACTCAAGAGTTTTCTTCACTATGTCAACAAGCTTCCTTATGGCAAAGAAAACCTTACACACCAATATTCACACCACAACTTCGTCACACCCTAATCACACTTTCTACACAACTTCTTCACGCATAGTCACACCTTAATTACAACAATACTTCTTCACATCTATCTATCTTCACAACTATCTACTTCACAACTATCTTCCTCACAACAATCTACTTCCCAACAATCTACTACACAACAATCTACTCCTAAATATTTCTATCTACATACCTTGCTAATCTATATTCTATCAAATATTCACATCTAATTACACAAAGAGACATATGTAATGAATGATGCTCTAACAACTTAGATGTGGAGGTCACAACAAGTTGTAATACTTCTTGTCTTGGTGAATAGAAGTATTCTTCTTTTGCACTTGAAAGGATGAGACTTGGATCACTTTGAAACAAAGATTAATGTATATATGATCAAAGGATTATAGGAAATGGAAATGCGGATTTAGATCAGAAAGTTTTGGGGTGCAAAAGGTGAGAAAAGTCTGTGAGATGAACCAGTATTTATAGGCCAGAAAACCACTGTTCTGGAGCGTGCCGGTCCCCTTAATAATTAAGGGGGCCGCCTAGGAATTAAGGGGGTCGCCCACTCCAAAACGTTGGATTTGTTTGTCCTTTTGTGGGGAAGACTTTTCTGGATTATATTTGCCATTTTTGGTTAAAAATTTGAATTTATATATTTATGATGATGTAAACATATTCTTTTAATTCCAAAAATGATTTTCTAAAAGATATAAAATGTTTGTGACATTTTATAAAAAGTCTAGTGATTGAGAAACGTTTCCTTTGATCATATAATGCAATAAACACTTTGTTTATTCATACCTTAAGTGATTTGGATGTAAAGAGAGATATTTATTGCTAAATACTTGTTTACTTCAGAATTTATAGTTCAATGAGTTTACGTTTTGTAATTATCAAAACATAGAGATGTCGTTAAATATTAACAATGTTTTTAGGCATTATTTATGTCAACAAGTCTCACTAACCTTTGTACCCACTAACCCTTCCTCTTCCCCATATTTCTGGCTACCGGAATTTGTCATCGGCCAGAAGCTGCTCTCGCCATAATCTTTTTCACCTTTTTCTTCCTCGTCATCACTGGACTCATCATCCTCTCTATTAGAATCATCGGCATTCCTAACTTCCTCATCAGAAATTGCCATATCATGTTCGTTCTTCCTTCTCCTCACCTCCTCTTCATTTCGATTCATTTGATAACCGCTATTAATATTCTGAATTTCCAGCTGGGTTATATCTCTTACTTCTTCGATCACACTAACTTTGTGTAACCTCCCTTTTACCTTTATCTTTAGCTCTTCCTTTATTAATCCCTTACTAATCGTTTGGATATGAATTCTCCCGATTATGTTATTCTGGTTCCCTTCTAGTCAACAATTATGTGTTCCCAATATGGTGCCATGTAACGCCGCAATTCTATGAAACTCTTTTTCACCCCAACATGCTATAGGTATCCCAATAACGTTAATCCAAGTCAACCTCCCCGATGTCCTGTGAAAACTATCTCCTCTTCTTGATTTGTACAACCATCTTCTCAATCCGTGGTTGATATCCATTAACACTTTATTCGCCGTTTCCACCATGTCAAAAACCACCATAACTTCTAACCCTCCCAGTAACTTCACATCCACCTTGCACAACCCTTGCTCCTCACATAAAATAGGTAACTTGGTGAGAAAACAGTAAGATTTAACTCCCCCAACTACACTCCTACTGATCACCTCATCATCAACTTCAATAATCCTCCCATCTTCGTGTTGCCGCTCATCTTTATTGTTACCATTCTTATGTGTCATGCCATCTTTTGTTGTACTCTTCTTGTTCCTTTCATCCACCTTGTTCCCCCCATGTACAACGTCTGCGAAGCTTCTCTTGTTAACAACGCCTGTTCTCACATCACTTCCCTTCCTGCTACTACTGGTGTCCCGTCTCGACTTACTGTCCATTCTTTCTTTGAATTTCTTATCCTCTTCTTCTGGGTTTCTTCTGTCAAACGCCACATACACCCTCAATAGATCACCACAAATCCAAATTTTATGAAGCTGACTTAACAGTTCCTCCACATCGTTGACATGTTTAAAGCGAACGAATCCATATTTCTGACCGTTACGTAGCCTCTTATGTACCATGAACATGTCGAACACGGTACCGTACTTTTTGAAAATCATCCACAGGTTCCCCATCCCCCAATCTTCCGGGAAGTTGAAGAACATGTACGATACCAACGAGTTATGTTTCCCACCGATGTAATTGGATCCTAGTTTTTTACCATTGTATCGCCATTTATTTTCGACGTGCCTTGGTCTCACATTCTCTCTATCTCTCATAAAATTTTGCTCGTCTCGCTTCCTCATCGGAATGTTACTAGTCTCTTTTTTCTCTCTCGCACAGTTTATCCTCTCTCACACAGATTTTAAGTAGAATTAAAAACAAAAATTATTAATATTAACTAGTATATAAATATAGTACTACTTAAAAACATGTGCCAAAAGTTAAAAATTCATTAATTAAAAATTCCGCTGCAAGATATTTATTGTCTTAGTTTACTAGAAATTTTGATTATACGGACTTAGGTCAACTAATCACTATCTAATACTTTTTGACGGTTCAAGGAAATAAATCGAGAAAACTCAAGATGAAGTTGAAAATATTTAATAATTCGATCAAGTTTATTGTTTATGTTAATTCGACCAAGTTTATTTGATAATGATGTTGTGATTTGACTGTACGTCATTTTCATTTGTGCTCAGTATATTACGGGTGTGTTTGGTAAAAGTAGCAGTGAGCTTGAGCTGTAGCCACAGCTCACAGCTTCATAAAGAAGCATTGAAAATTTGAGCATTCCTACAAAAATACAAAGCTCACCGCTCTTTTGCCAAACAAACAATAAAAACCAAAAAGTTCATTGTTCATCACTCATCGCCCTAAAAAGCTCCACGCCAAAAATAATCGCATATGTTCCAAAATAATTGTCCGATGAAAAAAAACACAAAATTTAAGGAAAATATTATCTTTATGACTTTCTCTTTTTTACTTTTTATAGAATGACAGTTTTACTCCTTAACTAATCGATTTATAACTTTTTTAAGTCTGTAATTATAACCTCAATTGAAGGTAATATAGTAAACTTGATCTAAATTTTATATCTATTTTTTAAATCAGATAATTAATTTGATACAAGTCAAAAAAAAAAAAAAAAAAAAAAAAAAAAAAGGTGTGAACAATAAATTAAAGAGTCGATGGACTCATCCCCACCATCCATCTAAAAATAAATCAATTGTTGAGATTAAAAGCATTTTAATATTTCACCAATTTTTTATAATTTAAATATCTTTTAAACCGTTATTCGTTAAGCGAAAATAATTACACCATCGCAACGAGCATTTAATTATTTTTCTATACATGGGCACTTTGATATACACTCGACAAAAAAAAAAAATCAGTTTTTTCACGTTTTTTTCCGTAGCCGAAAAAATCACATGTGATATGTAATATCATATATGATATTAGTGTAATATCACATGTGATATTAGTGTAATATCACATGTGATATTTAATATCATATATGATATATCACATGTGATATGTAATATCATATATGATATTAGTGTAATATCACATGTGATATTAGTGTATTATCACATGTGATATTTAATATCATATATGATATATCACATGTGATTTTTTCGGCAAAAAAAATCTTGAAAAAAATGAAAAAAAATTGTCGAAAATATGTCAAAGTGCCTATTTATAAAAGATAACTAAATGCTCATCGTAACAGTATATTTTTTTTCGCTTAACGATTAACGGTTTAAAAGATATTAATATTTGAAAAAAAAGGATGAAAGTGAGTTTTTTTAATTGTTAATATTAATTTTATCCATTAGATCAAATAAGATGGAGGGAAGATAAATGGTGTAAATTAGTCCCTTAATATGTAAAAAAATTTTGATTCTCAAATGATCTTTCATCCTAATTAAAACCGAAAAAGTAATTAGTTTTAACTTGTGTATGAAAAACTTAAAAAAAAAATAAAAAATAAAAAAAATAAAAAAAATAGAAACAAATTTTATGGACCAAAACACATCTTCTAGTCAACCAACCTACAATGAAAAACGGACACAGCTAATGATTACACACTTATATTTTATTCATTGACCAATAGGGAAAAAAGTCCAATTTCCTTTCCTTAAAAGTCAATCTTTATAACCAAATTCCATTAAATGTGTAAAACGTGTAGATATGTGTGGACTATATCTATTTTAACTAATAAAATAAGGTTTTGTACAAGCGCCCTAAAACAGGAGCATTAAAAAATAAAATTAATTACATCTCAAAAATTTCATAATTAGAGCAATTGTACAAGCACCCCAATGCATTATTTTTTCTAAAAGTCAAATAAGTCTCATTTAAGGACCTCTTTGTGTTATTTTTGTAAGGTGTTTAATGAGGAGCGAGTATGTTTAAGGCTTTGGGTTATTTTAGTAAAGTTATCATGGAAACATTCAACATATACGCTCCTCTTCATTCAAATCATTCATATTTTTGTAAAGGATTCAAGAGCATTGATCTTTTTCAATGATACGCTGCTCTACCATTCAAAATCAACCCAACACATTAATTGGAAATGCGTTTTGTAATCAATTTTCAGTTTCAATTCTCATCCAATGATGGCCGATTGACTTATTTTTGTAAAGGAATTATAGCATTCATGTTGATTGATATGGTTTTGCTCCCTAATTGATCCCTGGCGGTTTTCTTTTATCTATTTTAGGTATAGATGACAACATTCCATCTCATGTAAGTCTCTTAATTTGACTTTTTAAATTTAATTGTAATTTTTTTTATGAACCCTAATATGATAATGATAGGAAATTCAATAGTTGCCTTTTTAAAATTTTGAATTTGTCAAGTTATGTCAAGGTTTAGATCGTATATAATCCCCATGAATGTAGAGAGTTAGCTACCCACATCATCCTTTTCTCTTTTGTTTCTCCTCTAAAAATTCAAAAGCTATGGTTGTGTTTGTGTCAGGTTATATTAAAGACCTATCGGCTGTCAAGGACAACATTACCTTGAGAGTCCGTGTTTTAAGGTGTTGGACTCAAGAAATTTACAATAAGCCGCATGTCAAAAATCTTGAAATGGTACTTATGGATGAAAATGTAAGCATACTTTTCCTTATGAGTAATTTTTTTGTACAAATAGATTTGTTATGGGTAGCTATTGTTAGAGGACAAAGTTGCCCACGTATTTTGTTATATGTAGCTATTGTTAGAGGACAAAGCTGCCATTTTTATTATTCATATGTAGCTATTGTTAGAGGACAAAGCTACCAATTTAATTTGTAGTGTGTTATTAAAGTTTATACTGTTTTTGTTTATAATCTGCTTCTTTTTGTGCAGAATACCAAAATGCTTGCCACCTGCAGGATGGCGAATGTGAATCAATTCAAGCACAAGTTGGTTGAAGGCGCTGCTGTCAAGCTCGAAAGATACTCACTTGGGGAAATCCAACCCAAGTATAGGATGGTTAACAATGCTTTACGTCTCAGCTTTCTGAGCAATACATTGTGTGAGCCCTGTACTGATTTCACTGGGTCTATGTATGGATTTGATTTTAGAGGCTACAAATCCATAACCGATTTGCAGATGGAAGAAGATGGCCAATTTGGTATGTAATTTAATTTATATTATTTAAATGTCAACAATAGAAGATAAACAAATGCTTATTAATGTATAGATTGAAACTACAATCAAACCTTATGGTATTAGTTAAAATAGATATATTAATGTGTAGATTGAAATTACATAGTTTTTAAAGGAATAGTTTGATTGTAGTTTTAAGGCCTTTGAATACTTATTAATGTATAGATTGAAATACAGATATAATATATAGGTCGACTTGCTTCAAATTGTATAATGTGTAATAGTTACATTGTGTTTGTTATTCGAGCAGATGTAATTGGTCATGTGACTGCATGTCAAGATTTGGATAATTTTGACAAGAATGGAAACAAGGGAAAAAAGAAACCATTGACTCTTATTGATGCTGAGTAATTACTATAATCCCTTTATTACCATCTACTTAACTTAAGTTTTAATAGGTTTGAATACTTTTTTATTACTATAATTCATTTGATATGATTCTGTCTTTATCCGCATATATGCTGTAGAGGCAATGAACTAAACTGTACGTTGTGGGGTGTATTTGCACAACAATTCAATGACTTTTTGACCGCAACTGTTGATCATGGTAATATCATGATTGTCCTATCATTGGCAATGATGAAAGCTTGGGACGGTAACATCTTATCACCTCTTTTATTATATCTTAGGGAATATGTTTAAGCATATAAAGAAAAATACTAAAGTTATTATTTTTTATTTGTATAGGTAAGATGTGTGTCCAAAACGGTTATCATGGAACAAAACTGTTTCTGTTCAATGGTGCTCAACCCATTGAGCAAGATGAATTGAGAGAGGTTGAAGAATACAAGTTAAGGTAACACAACAGGCAATTTAAAAAATACATATCGGTAACTTATAGAAATTCGAGTTAATTGAATTTCCATTTAGGTTGTTTTCAAGACAAGATGCTGAACCGTCTGAGAACACAACATCACGTATTTCTGCTGGGTCAAAGTTCTCGACGAAGGATGATTTTCTAAATAAGTATCCTGTTAAAAACATTGTCGAGCTGTTGGATGTTGAAAAGGTAAAGCAATCTCAAATACGGCAGTCATTATTAGAGTTAAAGAATATTAAGGTTTATTATATCTATTTGCATTGTTTACAGAACATCGCTTCCATTATTGTTGGAACGATCATCGCTATACAAGAAGAGGAGGGATGGTGGTATTTGGGTTGCAAAAAGTGTAGCAAGAAAGTGGTGAAAGATAGCGAGTTTGTTGATCTTGATGATGATAGCTCAGGTAAAATGAGTGTGACTTCTGATCAGTGGAGATGCACCAAGTGCAATGAGATTGTTAAAGGCATAAAATCAATGTAAGTTGACGATTTTTTAATGAACCATTACAATTTTAAAGCTGCACAGTTATGGGATTTGAATAGGTAGCTAAATTGGGGTTTAAAAATACATTGTCTGTAGATTTCGCCTTCAAGTCCGTGTTCAAGATAAGTCTGGCACAATGTCCCTCTCTCTGTTCAACGACGAAGTGCAATCCTTAACAGGTAGATCAGCATACCAACTTTGCGAAAAGTATGGCTTGAAGGTAAATATATTCTATAATCTAATTTACAAATAAAAAACTCATAAGGATGTTTTTTAGTACATATCATCTGACAATAATACAAATTGATTTGTAGAGTGCTGATCAACAAGTGTTCCCAAAATCACCGAATTGGTAGGAAAAAGGCTTGCCTTTAAAGTGTCTATTGATGAATACAATCAGAAGAAGATGTTGCCTGTATTTACTGTCTTGCGTCTTTCGGATGATGTTGATATTCTGAGTGCTCTTACGTCATCTGTTACGCCCATGAAGGTAATATGTACATTGTTTAAAATGAAAAACCAAAACGTAATATTGAAACGAGATATAACATGTTATTTTGTTTCATCTTAAATTAACAGGATAGCGAGGCTACAAGTTCTAAGTGTATAGGGATATCTGCCTTGGTAAGTCATTAGTCCTTCATACATGTAGTATAAGATAATTATTTTAGGTAGCACATGTAATAATATAAGATCCACTTACTTGCAGGATCTTGAATCCCAAACCGATGAGACTGTTACACCAACCAACGTGTTGAAAAGTACCGCCACAAGTCCTCCTGCAAAGACCAGTAGCGGTAAACAGGCTTCTGATGCAGAACCAAGCACTGAGTGTTCAAAGACCAAAAGGCAAATTGTGGACATAAAAGTGGAGAAAAATCCTTGAAGCTTTGCATCAGAATAGGGACGAACTACAATAAATGTATGAAATAAATTTGGTTTTATGGATATTTGTTCAAAACATATTGTGGATGGATTCTGCATTTAGACAATTTTATTTTCATCTTTTGTGATTGTGGAGTCCCAATCACTTTTTAGACAATTGGTTGTTGCATTTGAATTATTATCTTAAGGTTCAAGAGATTTTGAAAATAGAGTTGTTGCATTTCAATTAATATCTTAGATTTTGGTCACTATGCAACATTTGTTTCTATTGATTTTCGTCACATATTCGTAACATAGCATTTATTTTTGGAGAAATAAAAGCATAAATCACTATTCGAACAATGGTCTAAAATCAATATAGTTTGGTTCATTGTGATTATCAACTGTTTTATATTTATTTCGTGGCCAAGATTATGGAATAAAACTAATTTTTATAAATAGGATTATTTCTTTCAAGTCGTTAAGAAATAAAAGTTGAGTGGTAACCAAAACCATTTGAACCTTAAAAAATGATTCCGATTATTATATAGATTGATATTTACTTAACCATATTACCGGACAACTGTTGTTGCCCTGTTTCTAAGGTGCTTGCAAATGGCCGAATAGAGAATGTCAAAATTATAATATAAGATCAAAATAAAAATTAAATAGTTTAGCTTTTTAAAATTGGTTAGCTTTTAGAAACATACATCATAATGGCCCATCTAACAATTGTAGAAATAAATAGATTTTATAAACAGGAAAACAATCATATTCAAAATAACAATCTGCAAAGCAAATGCAGTTACGATTTCTGCATTTTCCATTCAAAATATATCATAAATAGTTATGCATATTGTTCATTGCCATCTAATGATAGGCATTTCCACAGTTTGTTGCTTCTGTGAAGCACATAACCTAAAACATTAAAGACAAATACGATGTTCCAAGTACATACTGTTAACGATGTCTAACCACAAAAGATTAATACTTAAAACAAAGAAACAAAGTTTGATGCATCATGAGGTAGATTCTTAACACATGTGGAAGAGTGGAATCATAACTGGGTTACGGGAATGCACCGAAGCTGAGACATCTGGGATTTCTTCGACCAGTTTGAAACGTACCATTTTGTCTTTTCCCCAACCACACTTTGCAACAATATCCTTCCATCTGCATTTTATCGTAACATGGTTTTTGCTTTTTGGCCTGTCACTGTGGCTTTGCAGATCAAAATACCTGTTGTCTTGCGATGTTTCTTTTGAGACATCAACAGGAAATTAAAGTCCACACCAACAATTAAAGTAAGCCCATATGCACATAACATAATTGGCTAAAAATGAATATGTTTTCAAAAAAATCAAGTCCACACCACCTATTAAAGTAAAACCATATCCCTGGTCGTTTAACACAATGGCCTAAAAATTCATGTGTTTAAATAAAAATACTTTCATAAACAGGAAAATAAACATATTCAGAATTTTACAAACCATTGCCACTATTTCCGGCTGCTATTCATCACATAACACAAAACGCAAAACAACAAAGTCATTAATCCAAGTATTTAGAAGATCCTAACCATAATACCTTACTACATGAAACAAAGACATAAAGTTTGGACAACATGAGCATATGTTTTAACACATGAGAAACACTGGAATCATAATTGGGTCACGGTTAGGCAATGAAACTCGATCGTCTTTCACATAGTCAGCAAGTTTGAACCTCACCATTTTGTCATCATCCCACTCACACTGCCTAACTATGGTCTTCCAACTTGTCTTGATTGTCACATGATTTTTGGAGTTAGGTCGATCGCTGTGATATTCTAGATCGACGTCCACATAAAACTGTAGTCCATCATGGTATTGGAGCATAGCATTATGGTAGTTGAACATGGAATGTGACTTGACAAAAGTATGAGGTATGGTCTACAATGAAAATAAACATAGTTATAGTAATGAGTATATTCTTTTAAGAATGTTTTCAAGTATATATCAATGCAATGCATGAGTAATAGCTGGAATAAATAAGGTTTCAACCACTTACCAAACGACCTTTGTCCGTCACATAGGCAAGAACCGGAGCATAAAAACAGTGTTTCTCATCGTTGTGCTCCGTGCATCCATCCCTTTCACATATGTGCTTCATTCGTTCATCTTCATTTGAAAAGGAAGAAAAAACAATTTTTATAATGATACTTCATGTTTAAAAGATTACGACAGTTTACATGTACATGTTCATTAACATACCATCATCTATCGGGCTTCTCTTGAAAGACTTTCTTCAATTCAGCTCCATACGTGGTACAATTTCAGACCTCATTTCCATCCCGGACTCATCAAATGGCATCAGTGACAGAGTATTGTTGAGTAGATTAGTCAATATCACTCTTGTGCCACCAATCAAACCTAACTCGTGTACCAAGAAACTCCATCCCTGTCCTCCCAATTCGTGCACGTGTTTCTTTTCTTCAACTAATTCAATTTCACGGTGAGTCAAAGCTGCTAACGGCACGCCAGCCACAAGAACTGTGAAATCTTCATTCTTAGGTTCTTTAAGGAAATGACAAGGAATGACCTTCATAAGAATGACATTGTAAAGAAAGTTACGAGCCAAAATAAAAAATAAACAATATTTTCAATAAACTCAAAGAATGTAATATATATAGCTTAAAGACTTACCGGTGATTGTTGAGGTTGTTCGACACTGACCAAGCATCGACGTTGTCTGTAACCTGCCAAAGCAAGGTCGTATCCATTACATTCGTGCCCTTCATCGTAGTACCCTGTTACATAGTAACAGTCTTATTCCTCACGTACGAAATGTAATGTCGTGGCGTTGTTGTATCTGCTGTCTGTTAAAAAGTCTTTCCATTCATGCGAGTACAACACAATATCACCACCAAGCACTTTCCAGAAAACCTTATGTTTCGTTCCTCTATTATGTATTAAATATATCCATTTCTTTTTCGGGTACAATCTTTCCTTAAAGAATTTTGGAAGGATCTGTAATTGAAAATATTAATTCCTATCTACATTTTAAGTTACACTAATTAAGTTATAAGGTATGTACGTATTATTAAAACTAAATACCTGGAGTGTTCGGATGTTTTTTTTGTTTGTCTCAACTAAAAACTGCATGGTCATCCTGTTTAATAGAAACACGACGTAGACATTGTCAGTATAGTGTTACATTCAAAACTGAATACTACATAGTATTTAACAAATCTAACCACAACATTTTTAACTAAATCTTACCTTATTCATACATCTATAGTCATATACCTCTTTTATAGTACTTAAACCTTTTAAGTATAATTATCAAGTAAGTTCATCATATTTGTTAGAGACGTAATCTAAAACATGACACGTCTTCTGTTGTAGCATTATCACAAAGGTTCCAAACAAGTGAACGTAACTACTCAAGTAATATCATCACATGTGAACTTCTTTTGAAAATATTAAACACACCATATTACAATAGATATTCATAGTATTACATTCAAAACTGAATACTACATAGTATTAAACAAATCTAACCACAACATTTTTAACTAAATTTTACCTTATTCATACATCTATACTCATATACCTCTTTTATAGTACTTATACCTTCTTAGTAGCATTATCAAGTGAAATCATCATATTTGTTAGAGACGTAATCTAAAACATGACACGGCTTCTGTTGTAGCATTATGACAAACTTTCCAAAGAAGTGAACGTAACTACTCAAGTATTATCATCACATGTGAACTTCTTTTGAAAACATTAAACACACCATATTACAATAGGTAATGGATACTAACTATAGAACTCAAATGAGATGATCATTTCTAACAATTACAGTTGTATATGGTGTTCCTGTTAACATCTCAACTTAAATATATACATCTCCAATCTCCCAATCTACTTAAATTTACACAAAATCAACCTAAATCAAACAATAACCTAATCACTGACCATTTGAACTTTGAACTAATAAACTATGGTTATCATCAATTACTTTGAATACATGTATAACAAATAATCACGTGATCATTGCTTACGTATCATAACCTTTTGCCTAAACATAATCTCATAATGTACAACATCATAAATCTCTACTATTCGATATACTCGATTAGTGAAATCCCAAAATAGATTTATTCAAATCAATCATCTTTAAACTACTACATAAAAAAACCGCAATAACAGAGTCACCAAACTTAATTTCGGTAAAACATATCCGATTATATACATGCAAATAGGTTTAGAGACTTTCCTACTCACTGAATATCGGTTATGACATTGCTACCAAATGATCAAGAAGATGTATGAACCAAAAGAGCAAAAAAAAAAAAAGAAAAAAAAAAAGAAAAAACCTGTTGATATGATCAGATAACTTAGCAAAAGAAACGGCGGCGGTTTTGTTTAGAGAGATGAATTATTGGTGGTTATGATCGATGTGATGATAATGAGGATTTAATGTTATAATGGAAACTATAACCGTGTATATTATGTAATCAATGTTCAAAATAAAAAGTATTGCATGTAATCATTATAATTATAGAAACTATAACAAGCAATGTAATAAGATCATCTTTTTATTTAGTCTTTTAACATGTTCAAAAAACCTTTTATATATTTTTTTAAAATATTTGACTAAAATAGTTATAAAAAAATACATGTTTTAGATAGTATCATTATATACATGTAAAACATTGTTTCATATAATACATAACAAATTAGGTGTAATATACAAATAAAATACAAATTTTTTTTAACAATATCACAATGGTGATTATAGGCTTTAATGAGACCAGCCGTATTGTCACATATATCAACACCAACTTGCTTTTGGAATGACGAGTAGTTTTACATATAACTGATACTCTAAATTTTATCTACGGGAAAACAAAAATATATAGTTTGACTATGAAGAATAAAAGGTGTTATAAGTTATTTTAAGAAAACATTTACTTAGATGCAAATTATGCATGCTTTATTGAAAATAACGATTTTGTGTAATCATCTTAAAAGATATTATATGTAACTTACAAATAAAAAACATATCATTGCCTAATATATGTTTCACTTGATTTTGCATTAAACTAAACTAATATAACTCAAAACGTAATACATTTTCATATTTGTGCATTTACAGGCTTACAAGTATTTTCTCATCAATATGAAGAACCTTAAATCATCCAAGGTGCATACGTAGTTTATCTTATTTGTAAAGAACAACAAATCTCTAAATTTCGATTTACTTCATAATTCATTTTCAGTTTACTTTTTGTACGTGAGTTTTTTGGAACTAACCGATTTTTTTGTATTGTAGATAAGCAAGGAGGAGGAAAGCACTAAAACAACGAATTCTACCCATCCGGTTGGTAAAGATATACCGGTTGTTGACTTATCTGATGATGAGTTGGTATGTGTTTAATATGTGGCAAAATTCGTTAAAACATTTTGTATTCTTCTATAATAATGTTTCTTTGGCATACATATAGGAATTTACCTTCAACACCCAAGGCAAAACATTTTCAAATCAAGATGGTGTTGTTGTGAAAAACAACGTTCTTCAGTACGGTTTCTCCGATGAAGAAAACGTGTTACCTTTATCCAAGAAGAATTCACAAGAAGAGCATGTTGAAAAGGGAAAAAAATGGTATCGAATCATATTGTTACTCATACAACATACTTAATGATTTTTATAGTTATAAAGAACATCAAATCATCGAAGGTGCAAATATATTTTTTTTATTTATAAACAACACCAACTCGAATTTCATTTTTGTATACTTTGTGTACGTGAAAATATGTTTTATAACGAATTTTTTGTAAATTAGGATTTAAGCATGGAAGAGGAAAGCAATAAAGCATCGAATTCTACCATTATGATTGGTAAACATATACCGGTTGTTGACTTATCTGATGATGAGTTGGTATGTGTTGAATATGTGCCAAAATTCGTAAAAACAAATTGTATTCTTTTATAATAATGTTTCTTTGGCATACATACAGGATTTTACATTCAACACCGACGATGATAACGTGTTACCTTTATCCAAGAAGAATACACGTGAAGAGCATGTTGACAATGAAAAAAAATTGGTATGGATTGATATCATTAGTCATATAGAGCATATTTATTGATTTTTAAAGTTTTGAAATAAGAGGATAGTGGTACCGTATATGTCTAAATTTGATGTATTCTATGGCAATGTTAAAATAGGAATTCAATGACACAAGGCCTATTAGGTTTACGCGTAGCAGCAACTCTACACAAAATGAGATTTCAAAAAAACGCCGTCGTACAATTTTTGATGACTCATCTGATGACGTCGAGGATAAAGGCAATCAAGTTGATCAAGATGATAACCAGGTCATTGATCAATCTCCTGATCATGAATACCATTTGGATCAATTTGTTGATGATCTACCTTTACATAATGAACAAGACACTTCACGTTCAAGAAAGGACAAGTATGCTTTAATTGACGAAGTGTCCGATGAAGATCTTTATAATAAGAATAGTACAAGCGATGATGGTGTCTGGGTTAATGTAAATGACCTACCCTACGCTTCTCCTGACGTTCGTGCTTCTGACAGCTTATTTGAGGATGAAGCCGAAGAAGAGTTAGAAAAATCGGACATTAATAGTGTCTCATCTGCATCTGATGAAGATGATTTACAAAATTTCATTGATGACGAAGACCAAGATAATGTGCAATCTATAGATGATTATGTACCTACCACTGATGATGAATCTTCCAATGATGATGTTTGATTGGCAAGGTCGTGAATCAACATTACTGAAGCAGCCGTAATAATATTCTCTCTATTATTCAGTTATTTTTTTTTTTCAAATAATTATTACAAAACTTAGTGTTTGTGATTTGGAAGCCCTTATCACTTTTTATTTAAACATTTAATTTGCTATTTTATTTGGTGAAATTGTGTTACAAATTTGTTTATCGGTATTTTTTCTAAATGAATAATTGTTGAATCCAGATACGAATTATTGTTTCTTATGTCACGAGTCAAGTCCTGTCACCATTCATCTATTAGTTTAACCAACCTTATTAATCAAATAAATTTTTCATAATTAAAATACATTTGACAAATTTAATGGTCTACAAAGTTAATTAGAAATTAAGTCAATTGTAACCAATAAAAAAAGCTTTTAAATGTATAAAAAACATGGGCTAAAAACACCAGCCCAAATAATAACCCATGACTACTCATGTAATAGGTTTGCAAAAGCCTGTCCAATTAAACCATTCAATTATACTCTATCAAAGCCCATCACGTCAAATTGGAGAGTTGCAAAAAAAAAAAAACTATAAAATGGGTCATAGAATAACATGCATCGACATATATTTTTCCCATGGCATCATCCAATTCTAAAACCGTTCAACATACAGAATCACATGAATCTTACACTGATTCAAAGTCCAAAGATCCAGTATTTTCTGAAAAAAAACATGAGACTCAACCAAAAGATGATGATAAATTACGTGATCGACATGCCAAAGAGAGAAGTACTAAAGTGGATGCTGCATTAAGGTTTCTTGCATCTGTCTTTGAAGAAGGTGAAGCTTCTCAAAAAAATTTAGGTATAGCATGTAGTATTTTTAATATGTTTTCAATAATTTTATGTTTTCATAAATATGTTTATGACTTCATTTACTGTTGCGTTTATAGATGAGTTGGATGAATCTATTCTTCTCGACTGGCTTAAAGTAAATGTTGGAGATCCTCAAGAGTGTCAACAGGTTCTGGACGGATGCAAGAAGAAGATCGTAAAAGCAGAAGATTTGATTAAAGAATTACGTGCAATGGGTCATGAGTTAACTAATGACTACGTTGTCGCTTTAAACTTCTTTAGTGATGAAGAATGAAGTTGAATCCTCTGAGTATACATCATTTACAACTTTATTTGCTTTTCAGTTTCACAAATAAATGTATTTTGATTCGAAATCTGTTTCATTGGTTAATTTGATGTTGCATGATTTCAATGTAATTTGGTTGAATAATATATTTGGATTATTGGAAATCTTGGCCACGATTCTTAACCAATATCACCATTAATAAAAACGATTTGGTTAGATAGCAATGAATGATAATTAGTGTCAATCAATACTACTATTAATAACATAATATATATCAAATCAGTTACAAAAATGTTTATATATGGCTCAATAAATGCTTTTATTACACAATAAAATTTCAAAAACACATTTAAATAACCCAAACGTTGTCTATCTTCTATTCTTCACAAAATTGTTTCTACTATTTCCCCATGGATGAAAACAATGAAAGGCTTTCAAGAAAACGTAAGACAGATGTGCCGAGCAGTAAGAACCGTCAAGCTTCAAACGAACGACTCCCTTTGTCAGAAACAGCCACGGCACCTTCCAACATAAGAGTTTCTTTGGCAGAGTTACTGACATGTATGTGTTTCTATCTATAAATAACAAGCTATTATATATTTGTTTAGTATCATGGCTTAAGTATTTATGTTTCTATGTATAAGATGATCCTCTCACTGGAACCGTGCCTACATCACATTTATCCAATACATCGTCAACACAACAACAAAAGCTTAAAGGTTTATTTACAACTTTAACTCCATTCGAATGTTTGCTCGAAATGTTTTTTTATTTTATTTTTTATATTTTTTTCTGTTAACTCAAACTACAAAGTCTTATGCAATTTCTTTTTCTATTCATATTTTACCAATATTTTCTATGTAGGTTCATTTGCGCAGACTAAACGACGTCCACGAAATGTACTACCGCTTGCTGATGTTACTAACTGTGAGTTAGTTATATACTTTAATAGTACAGAACAATTTATTTAGTGACATCTTATCAATATTATAAAATTTTCACCTTTTAATACTTCTCATTATAATCTTACGCAGATTGCCCTCAAAGTTTAAATGCCGTTTCAAATTTCGTAAACTCATCGAGAGATTCAACTTCAGCATTGTTTCAAGGTATCATGTATAAAGACTCTCTAAATAATAATTTGATTTCAAAGTTTAAACGTTCAAGATCATATGGCTATTCCTTTGCACTTAGATGAATGTTCCTAAACTTTTGTATATACATTTAGGAACAAGTCTACATACAACAAATCCCATATTGGCCACAAATAGTATTGGGACGTTTCCATCTCGATTATCACCCTTGACTCGCAATGTGAGCAAACATGTTAGCCAAAGTACAAGTCCAGATTTCCAATCACACTTAGGTTTTCTATCTTTCCTTATTGCCTTATATGTATACATTTTCTACACGAACTTCCATATTGCATTTTCATTAAATTGATTTTATATGTCTAACATGTTTGTCTAATGTTTTTAATATATTAGGAACAAATTTACCGGTACATCAGATGAACTCAAACATTCCACCAAATTTTTACACAACATCTACAGGTCGTGTTTCAATTACACCACAACAGCCAACAAGTTATGGTACACCTTCTTCTGCTATTGACGTTATACTTAGCTCAAATTCACGAAATTCAATTGGTTAGACACATACATACATGTAGTATACTTCTTAAGTGATTAGAATAGATATTCATTGACATTGCATGAGTTATTCCTTTATAGTTTCGCAAATGCCTGCTGTTTGCAACACTATTAACAACGGAAATCTTGGTTCATTCTCTCCCAATTCCTTGCCTACAAGTTGCAACCAAACAGCTTCAGTTCCTGCAACACGTAAACGACAATCTCCAGTGGATCACATTTCAAATGGTATATTTATGACTATAATCTTCGATAAATACTTAACAAAATTGTCAAGTATTTATTATTCTTCTAACACTATATTTTACACATATCCGTAGGTCCTGTTTCACTTACGCCGCAACAACCGAAAAATGTTTCTACAACTCCTTCTTCTAATGTGTTCAACAGAGATATGACTTCTGGAGGCTCAATTCGTAAGAATCCATATACTGCTGCATTGTACCTACCATACCTTAGAATAATACTCTTTGTAACCAAGTTCATTTTTTTAATAGTTACACAAACTCCAGTTCCTCTTAGCATGATTACCAATGTTCATCGTAGCATTGCGACACGTAATTCTGTGGTAGCACATACCACCCAATCAACTCCTGATGGGGCGACACGTCATAGACAATCTCCCATGACTAATGTATCAAACGGTAAATTTTAAAACCCAACATATTATCATTGAAGTACATGTTTACGATTGAATGTGTTTTAATTTTTCTATTCATGTTTTTTTTTAACGTGACGTTATACTAATCTCAAATTCAGTAAATTCTATTGGTTACACACATATATACATGTACTACACTTCTTATGTGATTAGAAAATCTATTCATTGACATTGCATGAGTTATTCCTTTATAGTTTCTCCAAGCTCTGCTGTTTGCAACACTATTAACAACGGAAATCTTGGTTCATTCTCGCCTAATTCTTTGCCTACAAGTGGTAACCAAACAGCTTCAGTTCCTGCAACACGTAAACGACAATCTCCATTGGATCACATTTCAAATGGTATATTTATGACTATAATCTTCCATAAATAATTATTAATATTGTTAATAATTATTCTTCTTCTACCACCATATTTAACACATATTCGTAGGTCCTGTTTCACTTACGCCGCAGCAACCTAAGAATATTTCAACAAATCCTTCTTCTAATTTGTGCAACAGAGCTATGACTTCTGGAGGCTCAATTTGTAAGAATGAATATACTGCTGCATTGTACGTACGATAGCTAAGAATAATACTGTTTGTAACCAAGTTAATTTTTTTATAGTGACACAAAGTCCAGTTCCTCTCAACATGGTTAACAATGTTCATCGTAGTAGAGTGACACGTAATTCTGTGGTAGGACATACCACCCAATCAACTCCAGATGGCGCGACACGTCTTAGACAATCTCCCATGACTAATGTATCAAACGGTAAATTTTAAAACCCAACATATTATCATTGAAGTACATGTTTACGATTGAATGTGTTTTAATTTTTCTATCAATGTTGTTTTCAGTTTCTTTCCAAACACCCGATTCTCATAAGGTTAATCAACGTACCAACAACACATCAACATCGTTTGTTCAAAGAACCACTCCCTCTATAATGACACAAAATTCATCTTACGAAGTTGGTGAGTCATCAAGACGAACAAAACGGTCTAAGAGACCTTCTTTACAACCTCCAACACTAGTTAGGTTTAATCTTAATGACGATGATAGAAATGTCAGAAAAGTATATGACAAATACGTTGGTATATCCGAAGGTATATATATATATATATATATATATATATATATATATATATATATATATATATATATATATATATATATATATATATATACACATATATATATTAGAATATTCTTTTAAACTTTCATGAAAAAGGGTAAATTCTAATTTAGTTGCACATTATTTAAGCAAGATATTTCTTTTTTTCAGACTACTACGACCATGGTGATCCTACATTTGAGTGTAAAGAATGTCATGCTTTGCTATGGGAAGCTGAAGCCCGAAAAGGAAACCAAGGGAATCTAACAAACAAAGCGTATAGTATATGTTGTAGCAAGGGAAAAGTTTCTATTAAACAACCGCCTCCGGCTCCAGAACCTTTACACGATTTATTCTTTAATGACGATGCAAAGAGTCAGAATTTTAGAAAAAACATTAGAACATATAATAGCATGTTCTCTTTTACTTCTATGGGTGGGAAGATTGACGATTCAATAAATAGAGGAGGTCGTGCTCCGTATGTTTTCCGGTTGCATGGTCAAACATACCATCGTATTGGTAGTTTACTTCCGGAAGCAGGTGTTCCTCCGAAATTTGCACAGCTTTATATATATGACACAGCAAACGAAAATGAAAATAGAGCAAAAGCAATAAGGTAATTTACGTTGCAATTATTATCATTTGATGTTAAACACGTTTATTGAGTTTTCATTTAAGCAATTAAAGTTACTAATATGCAGCAATTCTTCGTCATCATCCGGTGCTTCAAACTCAAAGCATCCTGTCGATCCGAACATTATCAATGAAGTAAGAGAAATTTTAGACACTTCGAGTGAGTTGGTGCAAACTTTTAGAAGAGCACGTGACCGATACACGGAAGACGCTGAGCAGAATATCAAAATAAAGCTCATTGCAAAGCGAGGAAAGGATGGACGAAATTACAATCTTCCCACTGCCAACGAGGTTGCTGGTCTTATTGTAGGTGACTTCGATTCATGCGCGGAACAAAGAGATATTATCATAGACAAGCGTGGCGAAGGTTTGCAACGTATAAATATTTTCCATCCTATGTACCTCCCCTTGCAGTACCCTTTGTTGATGCCCCATGCACAAGATGGTTATCATTTGAATATACCTCTGAGAAAGAAGGGTAAACAGACGCCTACAAATCAGACAAACGGAAATAATAAGGACAAGAATGACAAAACAGTTACTATGCGGCAGTGGTTTTCTTATCACATTATGGATCGCCCTAATCAAGAAAATTTATTCACACGTGGAGGTCGTTTGTTTCAGCAGTTTCTTGTGGACGGCTACACTATGGTTGAGACTGAGCGGTTATATTTCCATCGATCAAAACAGTCAAAACTTAGGTGTGATACGTACTCAAATATCCGTCAGAGCATCGCATCCGGAAACACAGACCCCACAGCTCTTGGAAAGCCAGTTGTCTTGCCTTCTACATTTACCGTGGTCCAAGGTACATGAAGCAAAACTATATGGATGCTATGGCGTTGTGTAGATGGTACGGTTGTCCGGATTTGTTCATAACAGTAACGTGCAATCCTAATTGGCTGGAGATAAATAGATTTATGCGAGAGCATAACCTTCCATCTTCAGATCGGCCCGATGTGCTTACAAGGGTTTTTAAAATGAAGTTGGACCAGTTGATGAAGGATTTGAAAGAGATGCGTTTATTTGGTCGCGTTCAAGCAGGTACTATACATAAACCTTTACCAATGTATATTTTTATGTAACAAATTATATGCATGGTAATATTAATAATAAATGTGTAAGTAACTTTTCTTTATGATATTTGGCAGTTGTATATACTGTTGAGTTTCAAAAAAGAGGACTTCCGCACGCGCACGTATGCTTATTCTTGCATAGGGATGACAAGGTTCCAAATGCAGAACAGATTGACAAACACATATCTGCCGAGATACCAGATAAAGAAAGCGACCCGGAATTGTACAAGTTAGTGTCTGATTTTATGATGCATGGTCCTTGCGATGCGGATGACCCTAACCAGGTTTGTAGTTCTGAAGGTAAGTGTACGAGACACTTCCCCAAAAAATTCACCCAACGTAGTTCAGTAGACGCGGATGGCTACCCTGTTTATAAAAGACCTGACAACGGAAGATATGTGGAAAAGAGTGGACATAAGTTACATAACGGTTATGTCATCCCGTATAATGCTCAGCTTCTAAAACGCTACCAATGCCACATTAACGTTGAGTGGTGCAACCAGACCGGGTCAATCAAATATTTGTTTAAGTACATAAACAAGGGTCCGGATAGAGTATTGGCACAGTTGTATGAACCTGTTACCACGGAAGACGGTCAGCAAATTGATAAACCTATTGACGAGATAAGGGCGTTCTTAGATTGCAGATACCTATCTGCTTGCGAGGCTGCGTGGCGGCTGTTTGGTTTTGAGATTCATTATAGAACACCATCTGTTGAGAGGCTGTCCTTTCATCTTGAGGGCGAACAATAAGTTGTCTATGATGAAGACGCTGATCTCGAAACAGCCGTTCAAAAGCAAACAGTTGGGGCTGATATATTTGATGGTTGGATGAGGATGAATGAAGAGTATCCGCCGGCAAGGGATCTAACGTATGCTGAGTTTCCTACTAAATTTTTCTGGAACGCTCCTAAAAGAATTTGGACACGTAGGAAGCAAGGAAGATCCATTGGAAGAATTCACAGCGTACCTATATCAACAGGAGACGCTTACTATTGCAGGATGCTTCTAAATAGTGCAAAAGGTTGTAGGAACCACGATGAGATTAAAAAGGTTAATGGCATAACTTATCCAACCTACAAAGAAGCTTGCTATGCAGCGGGCCTTTTAGAAGACGACAAGGAGTATGTTGAAAGTATTAAAGACGCAGCGCATTGGGCACATCCTGAACATCTTCGTGAACTATTTGTAACATTGCTTTCGCAAAAGGAACTCACCACTCCTTTGACTGTTTGGTTACAAACATGGCATTTGCTTGCGCAAGATGTTCAATATAAGAGAAGGGAGATTTTACAAATTCCAGGTAATATCATACAATTACTCTTTGTTAGTATAATCTCTTACGCATTTCTTTAAATAATATGGTTGCCTTACATTTTCTTTTGTGCAACTGTCATCAAATATCTGTTATCTTTGTATAGCCCATATTTTTATCCACAAAATGTGTAACGGTATTGTTACTTTGTACAACAATTAAATACTCACTTTACTTTTATTTGATGCAGATTTGATTATCAGTGACGACGAAAAAAAAAATGTGGCTTTGTACTATATTGAACAACTACTTAGATCAAGAGGTACAAGTTTGCAGCATTGGTCTGAGATGCCTTATCCTGATGAAACATACATAACCGACTTTGGTAATTGACTTATACACGATGAGACCGATTATAACCCGGTGGAGTTACAATCTGAATACGAACGCCTGTACGCTTCTTTGACCACAGAATAGAAGAGTGTTTATGACACCATAGTACACTCGGTTGACACAGGAACAGGATGAGTGTACTTTGTTTATGGTTACGGTGGTATGGGTAAGACCTTCTTATGGAAGACGCTTGCTGCGGGCATTAGACGAAGAGGTGATATAGTTTTAAACGTGGCATCCAGTGGTATTGCGTCTTTATTAATGTCGGGAGGACAAACTGCTCACTCAAGATTCCATATTCCTATCAATGTGGACGAGACTTCTACTTGCTCTATAAGTGCTCAAAGCGATCTTGGGAAAATGTTAAAGAAATGTAAGCTTATTATATGGGATGAGGCTCCCATGGCAAATAAGCTTTGCTTCGAAGCATTAGATCGTTCTTTAAGAGACATACTTCGTAGGAGCAGGTACGATACGTGTGAAGACCCTTTTGGAAAAATGACAATGGTTTTTGGCGGTGACTTTAGACAGATACTACCTGTTATTCCTAAAGGATCCCGGGAAGACATTGTTACTGCTTCTTTGAGGAAATCTTACTTGTGGCAATACTGCATCGTTCTTAAGCTGACAGCGAACATGAGGCTAACTGTCAGATCACGCCCTGAAGATGTGAACGAAATACGGGAATTTGCAGACTGGATATTGAAAGTCGGAGATGGAGAAGTTGGAGATCCGAATGACGGCGAGGTTTCTATAGATGTGCCAAGTGAAATTTTAATAGATGCGGTTGATGACCCGGTTCAATCAATTATTGACTTCACTTATCCAAACCTTTTGGATAACATTGATGACCCGACCTACTTTCAAGAAAAGGCAATCCTTGCTCCCACTAATGAAGTCGTAGACAACATAAATGAACGCCTGTTGGACAAGTTTCCAAGAGAAGAAATGGTTTACCTTAGTTGTGACAGCGTTGACAAAACTGAACGTGGAGCCGGGATTGATCAATCCGTTTTCTCCCCAGAATTTATAAATGGTTTGAAGTTTTCAGGTGTTCCAAACCATAGAATTGCTTTAAAAGTTGGAGTCCCGATTATGTTGTTGCGAAACATTGATCAAGCCAATGGATTGTGTAACGGGACAAGGCTCCAAGTTCTTAAATTAACAAGAACTTCTATTCACGCCCGTATCATTAACGGAACCAACTTTGGAAAGACAGTAATCATACCAAGGTTGAGGGTTACTCCGTCCGATAAGCGTTTACCGCTTAAGATTGTCAGAAAACAATTTCCTATTTCCATTTCATTTGCAATGACAATTAACAATAGCCAGGGTCAATCATTAGCAAGAGTTGGTTTGTACCTACCACGACCTGTTTTCACACATGGACAGCTATACGTTGCTGTCTCGAGAGTTAAAAGCAAAAGTGGTTTGAAGGTTGTCGTTTGTGATGAGCATGGCAATCTATGTACAACTACTACAAATGTCGTCTACAAAGAAGTGCTTGAAGGACTATGATCAAGGTTCTATGTTTATTCATTATATCTCATCAGCATACTCATTGTCGTATTGTAATTGTCTCTAACTGCTTGAGATTATGATTCTTGCACGTATTTTTGCTTACTATTTACAAACTAAGTTGTTTATTGTATGTATATGTTTATTGAATAAATTACGTATTATGGTATCTAATGCTCATATTTCGCCAACCATGTTTCTTTCAATCATTGTTTATAAGTAGATTTTATACAATGTTAAAGTGTATAAAAACCATGAATTTAGTACAAGGCTTGAAGTCATTATTTATGTAATTACAAACTTAATATACAACAACACATGTATCAAAAGAATTAATCATTTCACATCAAAATTTTGGAAACTAAATTGTAGACAATTAAAGCTTTAAAAAAAACCATTAAATCCAAAATTCCCTCCTATGATTATGATTTCACATCTACATTTTGGAAACACAAATCGTTTCCATCATTAACTCATATCAAAGAACCGATTTGAATTCCAATTAGCATCTCTTTATAAAACGCCTTGCCATGAATCAAACATCACTAACCATTCGTTATCATGAAAACCTGCAAAAAAAAAATCATCAACAATGTCAGGAAACAAAAAGAGATCGAGAGGTTCTTCAACTAACAAAAAATCCAAGTATGTTCATACATTCGTTATGTACAGATTTTCGTTAATATTTTTCACAAAGTTCTAAATATTACTAATCCCATGTTACTTTTATTTCATAAACAAGCATGTTCATGGGCCGTCTTCCAGCCATGGAGAAGAAGGTAATGTTGATTCAATGAATTTGTGAATCATTTCTTTTCGATAATAATACTAAGAAATTGTCCTGCTTAATTTCTAATACACATTTTAACTTTTTAGTCTTTAATAAGCGTATATTATGTGTAGGTCAAGAAGAAGAATTGGATATCAATGTTTTCTTGCAGTGGCTTGATGATGAAAGGAACAAAAAGGCAGCCAAGAAAGCAAAAGTTTTGCTTGCTAAAGATGAGAAAGAGTTTTCTCGGGGCAAGACTTTAGTTGCTCATGAGGAAGATGACTCCATCGATGTTTCCTTGGATGGATTGTCTTACAAAGAAGCACACTTGGCCTTTGACATGGAGAAATCCCCGAAATTAGATGATTAAGTTTTAAGAATATGTAGTCTTTATTTTGATGTACTTTCGATTTTCATCAATGATGTTAATGAAAAATCCTTAAGTTTTTATCCATTTTTTTTTTGTTATTCTTCATTTCTATAATCAAACACATTAGTTGAATGGAATGTTGTGATGTTTTAAATTCATATATACTTGCATATTTGTTTTACTATTTATCAAATTCATTAGCAAAATATCTCCATGTTCTTTTGCTCACACATTTGATTCATGTTGCAAGTCATTGTTTTCTAATTATTATTATTATTATTATTATTATTATTATTATTATTATTATTATTATTATTATTATTATTATTATTTTTATTTTTTATTTTTTTTTAATTATAAATCATCACTTTTATTAACAATAAATAGGATTTTACAAGAAATTGGTGGGGAGCCGAGAAACCAACTGGGCCCCCACATATTATTAATAATAATAATAATTATTATTATTATTATTATTATTATTATTATTATTAATAGTGAAATCAAACTTAAAACAAACCGTTTTTTGAAATTAAACAAATATGAACATATTCGGAATATGCTTTATAGTAAAAAATACATCATTCTTAGAATTTACATAGACTCTTATCAACACTTTTTTTTCCCTGCTTATGGACTGAATATGGATATTTGAATTGTTTCACGTTAACTGCATACATTTCCTATTCAACGCATCTACTTGGTGGACAACATGATTATTGTATGTTTATTTGCTTACTATTTGTTCCAAACACCGTTGATTATCGTATATACCTGTTTATCTAATGCTCAGATTTGAACGAAACATCATAACGGACATTTATTAATCTAAATTGTCATTTATCGTCATCCAGTCTTCCAAAATTATTTCATTATTATTAATGGAATAAGTTTACGTTATTGTTTTTCTTATCATCTCATTTTCTCTATTCCTTTAAAAAATAACCCGGTGTCAACGGGTCTTTAAGCTAGTTACTAGTTATAAAGCAGTGTACACACGAGTTTGACATAAAATTTAGATAACGTATCAATATAGATTAAGTATTTAAGTGTAAGTAAAATTTGGATATTAATATAGATTAGACTGATGGAGATTCCAGGGATGATGGCTGTTCAATAGCATTGCATTTTGTTTTGTTGAAAACTGTTCCTGGAATACACATTTTGTTGCCACAAAAGTATACCATGTGAGAAACATAGATAGTTTCCCAGTTCATTGTAACTTCAAAATCTAACTTGAAAAGCAGTCAAATGCTACTAAAAAAAATAATAATAAAATAAAATAAAAAATAAAAAAATAAAAATTGCACCCACAAATTTTAGACAACCATCTTTATCAAATGCAACATTCCATCCCCTTTCACATAGAGTTTGCCCAACCTGGAACAGTAAAAAGATCACCAATTTCAATTCATTTTGACAAAATTAGTATCATCATGTGTTGTATACATGTTTATACATAGATACTTAATTAAGGCAATTATAATTCAAACTGCTCGATCGACCTCCTAATCCAAATCAAACAGAAATGAGCATCTTACTTGAGGTGCCTTATGAACACAATAGCCCTTGAACTTTGTGGCAGCCCCACACTGGAGAGCAACTTGATCTCCATAACCTTCAAAGGTTCATTGTGTGTTCTGAACGGTAGAAAGATTGAAGGATTTAA
The DNA here is from genome assembly GCA_030686995.1 of Artemisia argyi. Lineage (NCBI taxonomy): Eukaryota > Viridiplantae > Streptophyta > Magnoliopsida > Asterales > Asteraceae > Artemisia > Artemisia argyi. Next base: position 175,417,092 of record CM060695.1, read on the forward strand.
GAATCTTAATACACTTTGGTTGACTTGCATCTGCTATAGACCACTTTAAAGGTTTCGAACTTTAGCTAACCCGTTGGAGATAGGATACGACCCCAAAATCGACCCATTTACAATATAAATAAATAAAACTTTGTGAAAGATTAAAAAAAAAAAGTGGCTCGTTAAATTTTCATAGAAAGCTAAAACAAAACTAAAACAAAAAGGGGTCTTTAACATTATTTGAAAATTTTAGCTTTTGTCGTAAATACTTTCCTAAGTTCATACGTAGTAATTAAGCTTAGCTAGTACACGTTGGCGGATCTAGAATTTCAACATACGGTGTGCACTATGTATCTAATAAAAGAAATCCACGTCACAAAGATTTTCGGCCTGGGTCGGTTTTACGGGTCGGGTTTTTTTCTAAAGTTTTTCGATTCGGAACTTCATAGTCACGTTTTCAAGACGATTTTTTTTAATCAACAAATAACAATTTTTTACGATATATTTTTGGCTAGCAACCTATTTTTTTTTTCTTTTTTTGCATTCATTGTTTATTTTACTTGTTTGGAAGTCAGAAAGAGATCCAAATTATAAATACGTGAATTCATGTAAATGAATGCGCCCATAATCGAAGAACATTGAGTCATTGACCAGACCACAAACCTAAGTATAACAATGTTAATCTCTAAATAAAGGTTACATCCAAATTCTTACTGTAATTGATAGTTGAAGTTAGTACCTTACTGATCACAACCAAGTGTAGACAAATAAGAATTGAATATTAAACTACCCTTGGGCCAGAAAAAAACATTTGGGCCGATGTCTAGTCTTGACATAACAATTCGACCCGATTATAAAATCTGTTAATTATTTGACCTATTTTACTACTTGCTTCTCGCATTATTTGTCTCCTTCAACTGCTGTCAAAACTACATGGAATGCTTCTTCTTCTGTTTTATTTTTATTTTTTTTCTTTTGTTTTGAACAATGATAAGTTAGATTAAGGTATATACTCATAATTTTCAACTGTTTTAGAGGGTATGCACTTTTAAAATCTACAGTGTATCTTGTTGTTACCCTGTGTTCAAGCTAGATTTGACCATGCTAATACATAATTTATGGTACTTAATATTAAAACATATGCTCTTTTTGATGATTTTTGCTCTAGCTTGAGTGTCCGTCCTCCATAAGCTCCAACAAAGGAACTGTTAGTGAATACTGAATACCATTAGTCCTAGGCCTATATTGTTGTGTATTGGGCTAAGCCCGTATATAATGGTTACTCTTGATCTAGTGGATTCCTGGACACTGGACACATAATTCATCAAAAGGGAAATGGCATTACTTTCAAGTATTACAAACACCTAAATAAGTTTTTGAAAAACGAGAAAGTGAACATTCATGTTTCATGAGCAACCAAATAATAAAAGTTAATAAGATTTTTCTGAACAAAAAAAATAAATAAAATAAAATAAAATAAAATAAAAAATCATACAAATTAGATACGCATAAATGAAATGTGTTCCCATTTCAATGCATGGAAAATTAAAACCTTATTATATCTACTCTTTTAACAGGTTTTTTTTTCTTAAAAAAAAAAAAAAAAAAAAAAAAAAAAAAAAAAAAAAAAAAAAAAATCTCAACTTTTTTAATTAAACATACGAGCATAATTTATCTAAATTTATTATTCGGATTGCATAAAGATGCAAGTAATGAAAATAAATAAATAAATAAATAAACACCCTTCATTGTAAATTTATTCGACTTGCTATGTCCCCTAACCATTCACAACTCACAAGGAATAATTAAATGTCAGCCAAGATTTATTTATTTATTTATTTTTTCGAAAGGCAAATGTTAGCTAAGACTTGTTATGCATGTCTTGTTGAATTGGCGCACAGAAAGTAGAAAATATCAGCAAAAACTTGTTATGCATGTCTTGTTGTCTCCCCGGACCCATGTTCTATCAAAAATAATTATGGTCCCATAAACAAACTCACTGCATGACCGGGCACGGAATCAGCCATATCAGTTTGCATTAAAGGCGAATACCTAGTTAGATCCACACACATCAAGCCCTCCATCTTATGAGTAACATTTCCGTTGGACATAAGGGTTTGTCACTCCCACCACACCACCTAATATCAACTTTCTTACCAGCTGAAATCCCGACCGATAACGGATGTCAACAAGGGTATCGCGCACATTATTATTATTATTATTATTATTATTATTATTATTATTATTATTGATTTACAAGAAATTCATAAGATTTATTATTATTATTATTATTATTATTATTATTATTATTATTATTACATCACTTTATTAGAAATTAATAAGATTTACAAGAAATTAATGGCAAGCCTAGATACTATTTGGGTCTTCACTCTTCTAGCTATAGCAAAGCTAATACTACTAAATAGGGATGAGCATTTTGACCCGAATCCTGAAATCGAACCGGAACCGTACCGATTTCTGATATACGGTACAGTACTGGGACTATGAAATAAGGTGAAAAAAAAATCAAGACCAATAATTCGGTACGGGACTGGTACCAAATCGAGAAATTCCTGAAAAAAAAACGGGAAAACCCGATTTTCCGGTACTGGTATCCGAATCCCGTTTGGTACGGTACCGATACGACTAATTTATCCTCGGGAAAAAATCAGTACCACTAATTCGGTACGGGACCGGTACCGTGCTCATCCCTACTACTAAAGATATGAACAGCAACACGTTCCCCAATGTCTTGAGCTACAAAAAACTTTCGGATCCGCATCAATAAGATCACTGTATCTTTTCATGTTTTAAAAAAGAAGACAAAGAAATGAGTAGAAAACCAATAAACAGATATTTTATGGTAACAATTATTATTATTATTATTATTATTATTATTATTATTATTATTATTATTATTATTATTATTATTATTATATTAAGTCTAAGGTTTATTTATAAAGTTTAGGAGTTCTTTCTTAAAAGTTATAAAGTTACTAAAAAATTGGAAACCGGTAAGTTTACTTTATTTTATATAATTTATTAAAATTTAACAATTAAAGTTTTATTAATAACCCCTCACTTTTTAATTATTTGTTTTCCAAAATCGTCACATGTGTTTTTATTCATATTTTTTTTGCTCGATGAAATTTAGATGTGTTTGACAAAACTGTTTCAGTTTTGACTTTCCATTTTCTAATGGGATGGCTTCATATTTAAGCTCTCTCATTGGCCCAATCAGAAAATGCTCAAAGATTTGATTTTTCATTTTGTATGTTCTCTTATTATATAAGAATTTGTATTTCGAAATAAATGTTTAACTTAGAAAAGTTGTCAATCGTGCCTTTCTCTATATATAGTTATATCACTATCCGCTTATTTTTCAACTTAATGACTTGGTCCATGCTAATCGACTTAACCTCATTCAATAGGCTAAAGTCAAATACGCTTTGGATGGCGACGAGAACTCAAAATTCTTTCATGAGATGCTTAACAATAAATTCTCCAAATCTAAAATCCATGGTATGTATATAAATGGGTCATGGATTTCGGATCCACCCATTAATCATCCATATCTTTCAATTCCATGAAAACAAAGTCTCAAACAAACCCCACAAAGGTCCCACCCTCATTAGCAATCTATTTAAAACCTTATCCAATCCTGAAATTTCTTTACTTGATTCACCATTCTCAAATGAGGAAATTAAATAAGCGGTTTGGAATTATGGTGGTGATAAAGAGCCCCGTCCTGATGGTTTTACTTTAAAATTCATTAAGCATTATTGGGACTTGATTGGAAAAGACTGTGTTGATATGGTTAATAGTTTTGAAAATGATAGGTTCATTCCTAAAGGTTGTAATTCTGTTAGCTAATTAAAACCCGTAGGTCTTAGGTTTATAATTGATCAATATTTATAATGACAATTATTGAAAGTACAAGAAACCTAATGGACCCTAGACTCACAGATCGAGCTTGGACCATCTAATATATTTTATTATCTAATACTCCCCGTAATCCGAGAGGTGAAATCATGAAAGCTTGGATTGGATTAAAAGCAAAAGACATTAAAGCCATAATAAATTGTTGATGAAGACATTTGACAGCAAGCGGAGACTGATCTTCAAACAACAGTAGGCATAAACACGCAACAAAAGCAAAAGCAGTAAACCGAACATAATTAATTCTTGAAGAAATCCGCCAACATGCGGATACAAATCTTCATACTTGAAAGTCAGTAACTGGTAACAACAACATCTTTGACGAGATCTTTTGTAATCATATACCATGTGGAATAAACCAATGTATCCTTTTGCATCTAACATACGGGATAAACCAATGTGTCCTTTTGCATCTAACATACGGGATAATAAAATATATTAGATGGCCCAAGCCCGATCTGTGGGTCTAAAGTCCATTAGGCTTCTTGTGTTTTCTGTAATTGTCATTATAAATATTGATTAATAACAAATCTAAGACGGTAAGACCTATGGGGTTTTCACTGTCTAACAAATTCTTCCTTAATTGCGTTTTTACCTAAAGTTCAAGACCTGTTACATGTCGGGATTATTGACCAATTAATTCTCCGATTTACAATCCTATTGTATTTATTGTATGCAATTAGGGCCAGTCCCAAGTTTTATAATGCCATAAGCAAGCCAATTAAGAAATGCCTTTGTAAACAAGCAATGAAATATTGAAGAAGCAGAAAACGTCATGAACAAAGATTGATAAATTTAAATCATATACAGAATAGAAAAAAAATATGTATTGCTATAAATTTTCAATTCCTTAAAAATACAATAACTTTCAAATACATTTCTTAAAAGATTAAACACAACTGTTAACTTAGAATGTGCATAGTGCAATAAAAAAAGGTCGTCTATCATCATTAACAAAGAATAATATTAATAATAATAATAATAATAATAATAACAATCAAAAAATAAAAAATAAATAAATAAATCCAATGCATGCATGGTGATCAGTTTTGTCAAAATAAAAGTCATTCCAATCGACACTTTAATTCATGACATATATAAGAAAAAGATAAAGACTTGTTCTACTTCTATAGGGCATTTTTTAATAGTCTTTACGATTATAGTAGGTCTATTACATGCAACTCCTAAAAAAATTAAATAAAAAATATAAAAAGACTATCCACTTAGTCATTTGTGACTTTCTACACACCCAAATATGAATACACATCATTTATCAAAATTTCTTCACAGTTCAATTTGTAGTGGCAATCTCCCTTCTCGTTCCAACTTAACTTAACCGATATGTGGTGTATGATAATTGTTGCCAACGTGAACTTTCGCGATCTCTTTCATACAAGTTAGCAAAGTTAAAAACACGTTATTAAGCTCATGTGACAGCATTTTTCGAAATGCGTTTGAATGTCACAGCCCAATTTATCAATTATTCTCAAAGACACTTGTTCTTGAAGTGATTGAATTGCCCGAAAACAACTTAGATCTAATACATTTAAATCGTGACTATTTGGCGTATGAAATGGAGTCTAATATCAAACCCGTCACTAGGTGCTTCTCGAAGAAAATAACTATCATGAACTTCTTTTTTTGGGTAAAAGGTCAAAAGACCCGGTAAATATATTACTCCAAAAAACGTTTAAGTACAAAGGATATGGGTGAATCCCATATCTCAGCCCGTTACATAGGCGAAAAAGCTTACATAACAAGATACTTCCAATTCTCTAAATAAGAAAAAACCACTACTCAAAAGATACCATTAGACTTCAATGAAAATAAAATTACTTTCTACCAAGACCTTGGAGCTTGATACCATACGTATCATGTATAACATCCAAATTCCCTTGAAGATCGTAGACCTGATCCGCATAGTCATCATAATCATAGCCATTATAATCATCTTCACGATCATGTCCACCACCAAATAGGTTCATGGACTCATCAAAAGTATTCACAACCTCCTCTTTGTTGGCATAAATAACGCATAAAAACGTTATTTATATTTTTTGATATCTCTATATTTTGACGATCACAAAATGTAAAATCATCAAACGTAAGATTACTACGTAAACAAGTATTAAGCTAGTTTATATCAATTTATCCAATTTAATCACTAAACTATGAATAAACAAGTGCTTAATACATTTCATGATCAAAGGGGTATTTAAATTAATTAATACAAAGTTTATTTAATTATATAAACATATTATATATTTTTGAAAAACAATTTTGGTAATAAAGAAAAATGTTTTAATCATACTTAATATATGAATTCAAAATTTTAACCAAAATCAGTTAGTTTTTTACCAAATAAACTTTCCCCACTAAATGACAAGTTTTCTGGCCGTTACAGCTGGGCGGCCCCCTTAAAATTAAGGGGACCGACCATGAATTAAGGGGACCGGCCAGGCTCCTGTGTCAGAACTTGTCAGAATTTTTCTCCTATAAATATCACCTTAAATCTGGAATTTTTCCCCACCTTTTGCACGAAAAATTTCAGATCTCAAACTCTCTAAACATCTTCCAAAACCCTTTGATCATTAGAATACTAATCTTTGTTTCAAGTGATTCAATCCCTTCTCATCCATCCTCATCCTAAGTGCAAAAGAAGAACACTCCTTCTACAACTAAGTTCAAGAAGTATTGAAGAGTAGTTGTGCATAGTGTGTATATTATTTGTGAAGTTGTGTTGTGCTTGTAATTAGTAGTTTAGAAGAAATAGAAGTTGTGTAGGGGAAGGGGAAGAAGTTGATTAGTAGTGAAGTAGCGTAGTTGTGAAGAAGATAGGTGTGAAGTAGATTGGTGTGAAGAAGATAGGTGTGAAGAAGATAGGTGTGAAGTAGATTGGTGTGAAGAAGTTGTGATTAAGTTGTGACGAAGTTGTGGTGTGTAAATTGGTGTGTAAGGTTTTCTCCGCCATAAGTGAGCTTGTTGACATAGTGAAGAAAACTCTCGAGTAGGTGACTCGGGGAGTGGAGTAGGAACAAGGCAGGTGACCTTGTAGCCGAACCACTATAAATCCTTGTGTTGTGGTTTGATCTCTCCAACTCTTTTCATTACTTACTTATTTACCTATACTATATTAGCTTAGTTAGTTAGTCACTATATAATTGTTCATATAGTGCAAGTATTGAGATCACATAAACTAGAATCATAGTTTTTAAAACAAACTTGTTTTTATAAATTTTAAAAGGACGTAAAACTATTCAACCCCCCTTCTAGTTTTCCACAATTGGTATCAGAGCCAGGTTTTGCAAGATCTTTAAAATATATTGTATTTTAAAACTTGTAACAATCTATGAAATCTGAAAAATATTTAGAAGGGCAATATATGCAAAGACCACCACTATTTGAAAGTGATGGATTTTTATATTGGAAAAATCGATTCGAAACTTATGTGAAATCAAAAGATCTAGATATTTGGCATGTTATTACCAATGGTGATTTTTTACCTATTCAAAATAACCCCGAAACAAAGAAAGATGAAATCGTACCTTTTGAAAAACAAAATGATGATTTAAAAAGAAAACTTGCTAAGAATAATGAAGCAAAAATGGTTATTTATAATGCGCTACCACGTAAAGAGTACAAAAGGATCTTTATGTGTGAAACCGCAAAAGAAATTTGGAATTCTTTGTTAATAACTCACCAAGGTAATAATCAAGTCAAAGATAATAAAATAGATCTACTTGTTCAACAATATGAACAATTCACGATTCCGGAAGAGGAATAAATTGATAATGCTTTCGCTAGATTTAAGACTATCATCACAAGTTTAAAAGCACTTGATGAGAATTTTTCTAGTAAGAATTTTGTTAGGAAGTTTCTTAGGGCTCTTCACCCAAAATGGCGAGCTAAAGTGACGGCTATTGAAGAATCAAAGAATTTGTCAACATTGCAACTTGATTAATTAATTGGAAATTTGAAAGTCTACGAAGCAATTATAAAGAAGGACTCCGAAATGGTTAAAGGAAAACAAGAGGAAAGCAAGTCAATCGCCTTGAAAGCTAGAAAGGAATCCAACAACGAAGATAGCTCATCTTCTGAAAGTGATGACGAAGAATATGCCATGGCCGTAAGAGATTTCAAGATTCAAAAGGCGAGGAAGATTCGTTAGACAACCACACGATGAAAGGAGAGCACCTCAAAAGAATAATGATAACAAGTATAGCAAGAATGAGAGAAAGTGTTTCAAGTGTGGTGATCCGAATCACCTCATTGGAAAATGTCCAATGATGACAAGAGATCAAAATCAAAGAGCATTTGTTGGAGGAGCTTGGAGTGATAGCGATGAAGATGAGAAAGAAATAACAAAGGAAGAAAAGTGTCTCATGACAAAGACATCAAGTGAGGTACGTTTCGAAACTGAATACTTTAGTGATGAAAATTTATCATAAGATGAAAAAGATTTAGATAGTGAATACAATAGATTATGCAAACTAGGACAACAAGTAATGGCTAAAAACAAATCACTAAAATACATAAACAACCAATTAGAAAATGAAGTACTAGAACTAAAAATTAAAATACATCAACTTGAAAAAGGTAAAGAAATTTCTGAAGAATGTAAATCATGTCAAGAGCTTAAAAGTGAAAACGACAAACTTAGGGAAGAAATTTGTAAACTTGATAAATTTGAAAATAGTGGTAACTCACTTAGTAAAATTATAAGTATTCAAAGAGTATCCAGAGATAAAACCGGTTTAGGATTTAACTCAACCGAAGCTTCAACAAGTGAAATTAAAAATGTTAAATTTGAAAGTGAACTCAAGGAACTAAAACCTCCAAAATCTAATCCTAAGTATATACTCATAAATGATAAGAAAATACCTCTTGCTAGTGATGAAGAAATAAAACCGTTTTATAAACCATCTTTAAAAACCGAGGTAGGACCGTCTAAACCTAAAACAAGATCTAAAACTCCACCACCTAAGAAACCAAATAATTCTTACCCTAGACCTAAAACACCTCAACCAAGAGCAAACCAAAATAGACAAAACTTTAACAATAATCAACAAATGTGGAACTTCAATCCGTGGGAAATGTTTCCACCATATATGCACCCAAGTCAAATACAAAACATGTTCGGATCGAATAACTTTGGTCAAATGAGACAATGGGGACCGACGTAGAAAATTCGCCATACAAACATGGAAATTTTGGTTATCACCTCTAGTTCGTACAATTCCTTGAAGACTTTGAAGATAAACGCATTGAAGAAGAAAGGTACACATTTCCTTTTATTTTCTTGTCAAGAAATGCATGCTTAGTGTAGTCTCTAGTTTTTATGTGATTTTGTTTGGCTTATTGTTTTCTCTAGATTTTATATCTATACATATATATACTTATCTATTTATATTATATCTAAATATATATATATATATATATATATATATATATATATATATATATATATATATATATATATATATATATATATATATATATATATATATATATATATATATATATATATATATATATATATATATATATATATATATATACACTTAGCTATATCTAGGATCTTATAACCTAGAAAATTCATTTGTTGATTTTCTAGAACTAGAAATTGTTCATTTACGAACCTTTTCTTTTCCCCCTTTTGCCTTATTGAACTTCAATGTTCAACGACACTCATGCTGGTGTAGAGAGATGAGTCGAAAAATCTCTGGATGAAACAAACTCCCGGCTTCCGTTGCATACGTCTCCTTCCTACATTCTCGTCTTAAAAGCCCATACTATATATGTATATATATATATATATATATATATATATATATATATATATATATATATATATATATATATATATATATATATATATATATACTTATAAACCTTCCACAACTCTCTCGTTCACTTGACAACTTGATAAATTTCATCCAAAATGATCAAGAAATTTTAATTGACGAAATCTCAAGTAAAAGTGTCAAGTAATTCCTTTCGTGCGAATACTCTCCAACGTATTTTTGATTAATATATATATATATATATATATATATATATATATATATATATATATATATATATATATATATATATATATATATATATATATATATATATTATTGTTCTTTCCAGAAACCAAAACCACGAAAAAATCAAATTTTGGAGGGCGGCCCCCTTAATGTTTAAGGGGACCGGCAGCCAAATGAAGGGCGGCCTCCTTAATGTTTAAGGGGGCCGGCCATCTGATTGTTCCAATACGATTTTCCTCTTATTTCTTTTGCCAAACACTCCACTTTTTCAACACCCCTTCCTTCTGCTACTGCTGTGACGAAAAACCAAACCCCAAAACACATAAAACCACTTCCAAATCACATAATTCGGGTTAATTCGCAAAGGGCAAATTCATCTAACACAATCAGCATTACATATTGTAAGTTTCTCATAACACATTGCATCTAATTCCATCTAACTTGGTCAAACTCAAGATTATGCATGTTTTAATAATTTTTTCATATTCATAATTTCTTTCGAATTGGGTCTAAAATTTCCATAACTAAATGCTTCTCTTAGGATTAGGATGCTTAATTAACACTAGAAACTAAAAAATTATAAACCCTCTTGTTGAAAACTTTTGAAAAATTTCATACACTCTTTTTCAAAATTTATGGTAAACACATTGTTGAATAATGCTATAAAAACTTGTTAAAACTAACCACATTATATTTTTATAACTTGTTAAACATGAAACTATATTTTTCGACTAAGTAAAAATATTTTTGTACACGATAAGAGGGTGTTTGGATTATATCCAAATAATGTCGAAATTAAGTCGTTATAATTTTTATAAAACATTATCAAGATTATAAACCTAAAACTTGTAATTCGGACTTGTCAAGATATATAATTCATATATATATTGACATACTAGTAGTGTAAGTGTCTAGTTAAGGAAGCGTTTGGTTTAGTACGAAAAATGACATTTTTGAGTCAAAACATAAACCATCCTTTTCGAAAACAAATCACATGCATAAGAAACTCGTAAGAAATGGCTAGTTTTACAACCTAATGTAAATCTAGTAAATTTCATGATATATTAAGATGTTTAAAAGGGCGTTTGGATTTGTCCATAACTACTTACTAAACATCGTAAAATATATCTAGAACGAGTTAAAAATAATATTAAGGAACATGGTAAACTACTTCCTAGGATTATCGTCGAAGTATGTTTACGTTCCAACATAAGTCTTAACAATATATACACTTTTATTCTTCTTTATATTTATTTTGGTCTTTTGTATTGTTGTTGTGTTTAGGTGAAAATGTCAAAAGCGACTACCGAAGATCTTTCCCACACTAAAAACTACATTCTCAAAGTTTCGCAACTCCCTACTACATCTCCTTCCATTGGACGTATATATCGTGAAATTGAAGATAGAAACGTTCATGAGGGACGTGTAGTAGATCTAGCCTTTGCTCAATCCGACTACATTGATCGCTTGTTTTCAACCATCAACTTCAATTGCCTTTTTGAAATTAATGAACCAATCGTTCCTCGTTTCATAGTCGATTTCTATAGCCAAGTCACCGTTCAAACCAATGATCTTGGTGCCATCACCATCTCCTTCATGATCCAACATGAATTTATCACCTTAACTCTCGAACAATTTGGTCAAATCCTCCAAATTCCTTTTAGAGGTCAAGCCGTTTTCACAAACGAGTGGGACCTCGAATCTCTACATCGTTGTCGACCAACCTTTGGTCCTTATCTTTCCGACATCCCTCATCCCGACGAAATTCGTCAAATCCTTGGTGTGGAGCGTGCCACTGCAACCCGAAAAATAAAATCCAAAAATGTCCAAATCATTTCATACCAACTTCTCTTCAAGGAATTAGGCCCCCACATGAAGCGTTGGGAAGAACTCATTCGTGAGAATGCGTTCGGTACTGGAGGTCACCGGGACCATCTCCCGGCGTGCCTTGCTCACATGTTGTATTGTATCGCTGTCGAAAAGCCATACAATTTGGCCTACTTCTTTATCAAACGGATTGAGTGTGCAATAAAAAATCCCAAAGCCAATCTTCCATATGGAATGCTTCTTACTCGTCTCTATCGTCATGTTATCGAGTACTACCCTGATCTTGACAATAGCATCTATGAGTCCATCTATCCCACCTTACGTCCTCTCGCTCTAAAACAAGCTCGACGAACTCGAAGTGACAAGGGAAAATCTCGTCGTCATAGATTTCACGGATCATATTCTCGACAAGACGATGACGATGAGGAGGAAAACATTCATGATGCTAGTACCCCTTCGTTTTTCGAGTTCGTTGATAATTTAGAGGATCTTGACTATCCCGAGTATTCAACCCCGTCTCCTAGCGATCAAACCGACGAAGTACTTCATGAGCGAACAACCGAGATGCTTAGACGACAAAAGAGTTTGCATGAAGAAGTTAGAGGTGGCTTCAAATCCATCAGGAAGACGTTGAAGGGTATCTTCGGGAAGAAAAGGAGATGATGTGTTTAGCTTATGTTTGTTGAACAATATTTATTTTTATGTCTCTTGATTGTGGGTTTTTTTTTTTTTTTTTTTTTTTTTTTTTTTTTTTTTTGTGCTATTTGTCCGAAGTATATTCGGAAGTACTTGTTATTTTCTTGGATAATTGTTTGGATATTTGATTAGGATGTTAACTTGCTTATTTATGTTTAATATATGCTTATTAATGCATGCTTTATCACTTAATCTATATATATGCTTGCATGATTAGTTTATGTATATATATATATATATATATATATATGACATGTATGCTTTCTAATAGACCAAAACGAATGTGAAATGTCCAAATAGAGCTTGCTGCAAAAATAAAACAGAATATCATATTTTTCCAGAAAATTTTTGAAAATTTTTGATTTCTGGGTCGTCAGATGGGCGCCCCCTTAATTCATAAGGGGCGGCCCCCTTAAATTTAAGGGGACCGGCCATCTGGAACAGTTTCTACACTGTTTTCTTTTGCAACTTGTGACCCCTTTTGCTAGTCCCAGTTACCATTTCCCTTAAAAACTAAACTGATTTTGGAATCTAACAATACAATTAAACATGTTTTCATACTATATAATCCCCATGCATGTTTAATTCACATTCCATCATCCTCAACCTTCATCAAACCTCATCCTTTTATCATGTCATCACCAAGAACCACCCATTCAAACAATGCCAAGAAACAAAAACTTGTCATTATTCCACCAAAACAATTATTCATTGACCTCACAAATGAAGACAACACCACCCCATCACCACCACCTCAATGCTTATCTCCTAGTGCACCAAATGCACCTTCCAAAACACCATCAACAAATGGAACCTCTACTTCTTCCATACCATCCACTTCATCCATAAATGACTACATAAACACCCACTTGTCTCCTCCACCAATAATTCAACCATCACAACGTACCAATGAAAACACAACTCTTGCACTAACTCTCTCATTGTCACCATTAACACCTCTTGATGCACACTTCTCATCATCCCCTATCAATCCACCAACCTATAACCCCGTCCCATGGAGCTTACTTGAAGCTCATGGTAACACTTACCTTTGTTGCATCCACAACCGAACAATTGTGTTCGGACTAAGAGATGAGATACAATACATGTTTTCACACATTGAAAACTTGTTGCATCAACTACCAACCACCACTACTACAACTCCACCACCACCAACAACAAACACTCCTCCACCATCACCATCTCCATGTTCACCATCAATTCCACCAAATTAAACATGCTTGGTGTTTTGCAAATAAAATTGTCTTAAACCATTTTGGATGGCAAGCTCTAGAGAGGACTTTCATGTTAGAGCTTTGGTTTATTTTATTTATGATTGTAAGCCTTCAAGGCTTTTCTTATTTGCACTACTTGTTGATGTAATGCTTGTTGTAACCTTTTTAATTCTATCAATGATTATGGTTATGTTTAGTCTCTATTCTTGCATGCTATATATACATATATATGTTGCTTGTCCACTAAATATTTTTTGCAAGAATTCCATATATCGATTTATCTTTGACCTCAAAACGAGGGGGAGTATACATCAAGGGGGAGCTTCATTAAAATCGGGATAACCTTTTTGATGCTAACAAAAAGGGGGAGAATTGCTATAAACTCACAATAATACTTGTATATATACTAATTTTTGTTTAATGAGTTTAGATTTTATAATCATCAAAAATGGGGAGATTGTTGACATAAATAATGCATAAAAACGTTATTTATGTTTTTCGATATCTCTATGTTTTGACGATCACAAAATGTAAAATCATCAAACGTAAGATTACTACGTAAACAAGTATTAAGCTAGTTTATATCAATTTATCCAATTTAATCACTAAGGTATGAATAAACAAGTGCATAATACATCTCATGATCAAAGGGGTATTTAAATTAATTAATACAAAGTTTATTTAATTATATAAACATATTATATATTTTTGAAAAACAATTTTGGTAATAAAGAAAAATATTTTAATCATATTTAATATATTAATTCAAATTTTTAACCAAAATCAGTTAATTTTTCACCAAATAAACTTTTCCACTAAATGACAAGTTTTCTGGCCGTTACAGCTGGGCGGCCCCCTTAATTATAAGGGGCGGTCCCCTTAAAATTAAGGGGACCGGCCATGAATTAAGGGGACCGGCCAGGCTCCTGTGTCAGAACTTGTCAGAATTTTTCTCCTATAAATACCACCTTAAATCTGAAATTTTTCCCCACCTTTTGCACGAAAAATTTCAGATCTCAAACTCTCTAAACATCTTCCAAAACCCTTTGATCATTAGAATACTAATCCTTGTTTCAAGTGATTCAATCCCTTCTCATCCATCCTCATCCTAAGTGCAAAAGAAGAACACTCCTTCTACAACGAAGTTCAAGAAGTATTGAAGAGTAGTTGTGCATAGTGTGTATAATATTTGTGAAGTTGTGTTGTGCTTGTAATTAGTAGTTTAGAAGAAATAGAAGTTGTGTAAGGGGAAGAAGTTGATTAGTAGTGAAGTAGCATAGTTGTGAAGAAGATAGGTGTGAAGTAGATTGGTGTGAAGAAGATAGGTGTGAAGAAGATAGGTGTGAAGTAGATTGGTGTGAAGAAGTTGTGTAGAAGTTGTGACGAAGTTGTGGTGTGTAAATTGGTGTGTAAGGTTTTCTCCGCCATAAGGGAGTTTGTTGACATAGTGAAGAAAACTCTCGAGTAGGTGACTCGGGGAGTGGAGTAGGAACAAGGAAGGTGACCTTGTAGCCGAACCACTATAAATTCTTGTGTTGTGGTTTGATCTCTCCAACTCTTTTCATTACTTACTTATTTACCTATACTATATTAGCTTAGTTAGTTAGTTACTATATAATTGTTCATATAGTGCAAGTATTGAGATCACATAAACTAGAATCGAAGTTTTTAAAACAAACTTGTTTTTATAAATTTTAAAAGGACGTAAAACTATTCAACCTCCCCTTCTAGTTTTCCACACTCTTCATCACTGTCTGAAACAACAATCTCTCCCACCTTAGAGAATGGGTTAACCATCTTATTAGAAGAGGTAGACCCATATAATCAACCTTTTTAATAGGATGACCATCATCATCTACAAGAGTAGCTTTCCCATCAATAAGTAGCTATCATGAACTTCAAATGAGGTTTGGTATTATTTTGTTGAATAAAAATAGGACCAGTGTGTCCTTGTGGCTATTTAGTTCTAATAGTCGGTAGTAGGCGGAACTCAAGGTGACTAGTGGATTCTGGACCACCCCTAATCAGCACATTTTGATAAGTAATTATTGACTTCATAGTTATTTTTTTAATTATTTTTGTAGTTAGCCCTCCTTATTCATATCGATATTTCGTTAAAAATTCAAAAACAAATAACTTAACTAACATTATATTATGGTGTTAGGGTTTGATGAATTAAAAAATAAATAAATAAATCGTTTTTTTTTTGCTATAGATATTGATATAATTTTTGCATTAAGTTCAGGCCTTCTCAACTTAAAATCCTGACTCCGCTCCTAACCGATAGAAATTTTCTATCAAACATGACCTTGTAACCTCTTTCGACACCAATAAAATGGGTTTTGTTTCTAATATTCCTGCAACACGATTTCTACTTGAACGTTAAATTATAATTATATATCCCTACAAGAATTTGTACGTTTAGGGACGACAATGTTGTCCTTAAACAACGAAGGGTGTCGTCCCTAAGTGATTTAGGGACGACATGTCGTCCCAATTTGACGCCGCCGAAGCTTTGTCGCTAAACATTTTAGGGGCGACTTTTTCAATTACATTAACGAAGAATTATGAGACCCACTTTTATTCAACACTAACACTTGATCAGCAGGGCCAACATCGATATTTAGTGACGACATTGTCATCCTTAATTTGTGATCTTGAGGAACAAGTTATAAATAAAATACATTCAATTGACATGATCAGTATTGACATTCAATTCAATTCAGGAAGCAAAATATAAATAAAATACATTCAATTCAGGAATTTGATCAGTATTGACAAGATCTTCTATTATTTCAGTTACAATACCATTTTATAGTGTATAAAATTTTAGTTTAGAAAGGCAATTTTTAGTATATAAGTTTTACCCAATCCGTGGTAATTGTACTGGAAAAAATTTTACGTACATGGTTGAGTTGGTGATGTGACTCGGTGCATAATCAATTAATAGACATTATAAAACTTATATTTATGTGGATTTGATCCCTCAAAACACTCCCCCAAACTACTGTATCACTTGCTACAGTATTTTGTGAGAGAGTGAACAGTTAAATGTACAGGTACCACATTATTTTAATCAAAAGGGTTGTTTTCCATCACAAACACGTTCCCTGTTCTTTCAGAAACCCTCATTCATTCTCCATAACCCACAAAACACATACACACATATGATCGGCTCAAACATTCTTCTTTCTCAAATCTAACTCAAATCAAAAGAAAAAGAAAAAAAATGATATAGCCATCTGGGGAAAGAAAAATGATACAATCATTCAAGCGTTGGTTAGATCGTTTATTTTGAGGTTTAAAATTGAGACACAAGATCAATTATCACACACACACACCAAACTTCGCAGACCCCTTTTAGTTAGTTCATGATTTAATTTAGATATTTGTTTTATTTTAATTTTAATCTTTATCTGAAATTTGGGTTTTGTTAATTTGGGGGTTCATATCGATTATCATGTTTTTTTTCCCTTTCCGTTTTTTAGAAAAATTATGATATGTATTTTGTTTGATTGGTGTTTCACTGTTTTGGAGATGAGGTATGTGCAGAAGTCGAAAAATTATGATATGTATTTTTTCCTTACCGTTGTTGTTATCTATGTTCTTTGGTATTTTTCGGCCTTATAGGCTTTATTAGATTTTGAAAGAACTAATAAGCCATTTTTTTTTCAATATATGAGGTTATCAAGTTAAGCTTATGGAATTAAAGCCATAAAATCAAATGGACCTGAACATTTTGGTACTTACCGCCTTTCCTATATGAGCATATATTGTGAGCTTAGCCTGCACCGTTAGCACACTGAAATTACATTAATTTTGTATAAATAGGATTTAGACAAACGTTCTGGGCGAACCCAACATGACCCGACTGTTTTTTGATTGCATTTTTTTATGTTTTGAATTACTATTACTATCGTAAGTTCATCAAGGTTAAATTAAGTAGCACATTGAGCTAACATACATAGGACAAGTGTGCTTCGGTTTAGCGTCGGTTGACTGGGAACTTATGAAGTTATGAGGACCAAACTTTAATCTATAGTATTTTTATGTGATGGATAACACTGTAGCTCTCGACAAACACAAAGCACAACCACAAAAAATAATATATATTTCCTACATATAAAATAAAATCTGTCAAAGAAGATAACAATTAAAAGTATAAGTATCGATGAATATAAGAAAAGATTAGTAGCGTCAGTCACCAAAAAAAGTTATAAGATAACAATTAAAAATATGAGCTTAGCTAGTACGCGTTGGCCGATCCAGAAATTCAACATAGGGGATGCACTATGTATCTAGTAAAAGAAATTCACGTCACAAAGATTTTCGGCTTGGGTTGGTTTTACGGGTCGGGTTTTTTTCTAAACTTTTTCGATTCGGAACTTCATAGTAACGTTTTCAAGAATTTTTTTTCCAACAAATAACAATTTTTTACGATATATTTTTGGCTAGCAACCTATTTTTTTTGCATTCATTGTTTATTTTACTTGTTTGGAAATGTCAGAAAGAGATCCAAATTATAAATATGTGAATTCGTGTAAATGAATGCGCCCATGATATATGAACCTTGAGTCATTGACGAGACCACAAACCTATGTATAACAATGTTAATCTCTAAATAAAAGTTACATCCAAATTCTTACTGAAATTGATAATTGAAGTTAGTACCTTATTGGTCACAACCAAGTGTAGACAAATAAGAATTGAATACTCCGTATTAAACTACCCTTGGGCAGGAGGAGGAGGAAGAAGAAGAAGAAGAAGAAGAAGAAGAAGAAGAAGAAGAAGAAGTTAGATTAAGGTATATATACTCATAAATTTCAACTGTTTTAGAGGGTAGGTACTTTTAAAATCTACAGTGTATCTTGTTGTTACCTTGTGTTCAAGCTAGATTTGACCATGTTAATACATAATTTATGGTACTTAATATTAAAACACATGCACAAATTGAGTTGGATATATATGTTGTTTGGGATCCTGTGATGGCTGATCAAGTTCGCGTGTTGCATTTTCCATCTCGTTAGCAGTTTACGTATATTTTTAGCAAAGGCTTTCCATATGCTCTTTTTGATGATTTTTGCTCTAGCTTGAGTGTCCATCCTCCTTACGCTCCAACAAAGGGACTGTTAGTAGATGTCATTAGTCCTAGGCCCATATTATTGTGTATTAGTCTAAGCCCGTATATACTCTTTGATCTAGTGGATTCCTGGACACTGGAGTACTGGACACATAATTCATCAAGGGAAATGGCATTACTTTCAAGTATTACAAACACCTAAATAAGTTTATGAAAAACGAGAATGTGAACATTCATGTTTCATGAGCAACCAAATAATAAAAGTTAATAAGATTTTTCTGAACAAAAATAAAACATACAAACTAGATACGCATAAATGAAATATGATTCCATCTCAATGCATGGAAAATTAAAACCTTATTATAACTACTTTTTTAACAGAAAAAAAAGAAAAAGAAAAAAACTTAAGTTTTTTTAATAAAATATACAAATTAGATACGCATAAAGATGCAAGTAATGAAAAAAATAAACACCCTTCATTGTAAATTTATTTGACCCGCTAGGAAATTTAACCGAAGACTTGCTATGTGGTCTCCCCTTCACAACTCACAAGGAATAATTAAATGTCAGCAAAGACTTGTTATGCATGTCTTGTTGAATTGGCGCACCAGAAAGTAGAAAATGTCAGCGAAGACTTGTTATGCATGTTTTGTTGTCTCCTTGGACCCATGTTCTTTAACTATGGTCTCCTTGGACCCATGTTAGTTTGCATTAAAAGCGAAGACCTAGTCAAATTCATACACACATCAAGCCCTTCATCTCATAAGTAAAGTAACATGTCCACTAGACGTAAAGGTTTGTCACAACTAACGCACCGCCTAATATCAACTTTCTTACAAGCTGAAATCCCGACCAATAACGGATGTCAACAAAGGTATCACGCACAACATTATTATTATTATTATTATTATTATTATTATTATTATTATTATTATTAAACATCATTTTATTATAAAATCATAGGATTTACAAAAAGTTATTGGAAGCCGAGATATTAACTGAGCTCCCACTCCTCTATCTATAGAAAAACTAATACGATTAAAGATATAAACAGCAGCACATGCCCCAATGTCTTGAGCCAAGATCTTTCGAATCCGCTTCAATTAGATCACCGCATCCTTTTCAAGTTCTAAAGAAGAGGAGAATGTAAAGGGTAGAAAAGTAATAAACTGATATTTTCTAATAATAATAATAATAATAATAATAATAATAATAATAATAATAATAATAATATGTTGCTCTACTCTTGGGACGGAGGGCTTGATGTATGTGTTGATTTGACGGGGTCGTCGCCCTTGACGCAAACTGGTATGGTTGATTTTGTGCCGGGTCGTGCTGTGATTGAGGCGGCACAACGTAAACGCGTCAAGTATGAGGCTATGTGCGCAAATATTGGATATGGGTTCCTCCCCTTCTCTTTCTCTTCTTTTGGGGAACTTGAGAAGGATGCAGTTACCTTACTGAAGCGAATCCGAAAGTTCTCGATGACCCAAGACATTGGAGCGCATGCTGCTGCTCATATCTTTAGTAAGATTAGCTTTTCTATAGCTAGAGGAGTGGGAGCTCAGTTTGTATCTCGGCTTCCCACTAACTTCTTTTAAATCCTATGAGTTTCTAATAATAATAATAATAATAATAATAATAATAATAATAATAATGATGTTATTATTATTATTATTATTATTATTATTATTATATAAAGTCTAACGTTTATAAAATTTAGTGGCTCTTAATTAAAATAAAAACAATATATATGTTGTTATTTTTAAGATATAAAGTCTAAGGTTTATACAGTTTAGAGGTACTTTATTAAAATTTATAAAATTATTAAAAAGTTGGAAACTGGTAAGTTTACTTAATTTTAATAATTTATTAAAAATTTAACAACTAAAGTATTATTAATTACTCTTTCACTTTTTTTTTTTTCAAAATTACCACATGTGTTTTTATTCATATTTTTTTGCTCGATGAAATTTAGGTGCGTTTGACTAAACAGTTTCAGTTTTGACTTTCCATTATTTAATGGGATGGCTTCATATTTCTTACGTGGCAAAATCAAACTCTCTCTTATTAGCCCAACTAGAAATGCTCAAAGATTTGATTTTTCATTTGTATGTTCCCTTATTATATAAGAGTTTATATTTCGACAAAAATGTTTAATTTAGAAAAGCTGTATAACTAACTGCTTATTTTCCAACTCAATGACTTGGTCCATGCTAATCGACTTGAGCTCATTCAAAAGGCTAAAGTCAAATAGACTTTAGATAGCGACGAGAACTCAAAATTCTTTCATGAGATGCTTAACAACAAATTCTCCGAATCTGAAATCCATGGTATGTATATAAATGGGTCGTGGATTTTGGGTCCACCCTTAATCATCATCCATATCTTTCAATTCCATGAAAACAAAGTCTCAAACACATCCCACGATGGTCCAACCTTCACCAACAATCTATCTAAAACCCTATCCGATCTTGAATTTTTTTTACTTGATTCACCATTCTCAAACGAGGAAATTAAAAAAGCGGTTTGGAATTATGGTGGTGATAAAGAGCTCTATCCCGATGGTTTCACTTTGAAATTCATTTTTGGGTAAAAGGTCATTTGACCCGGTAAAATATATTACGCCAAAATCTTTGAAGTACAATTGACATGGACGTACATACCATGCCCACAGCCCGTTACATAGGCGATATGACTCAAACTATGTAACTAAGCATTATACATCTGCTAACTGCAGACTAACCATAGCTGCTAAACGCAGCAAACTACCAATTACATTCAAATCACAATCAAAATTACAATCTAAATGTAAGAACCAAGTTCAAAAGAACCACTTCCATGGTGAACAACTCTGTCTTCAATGTCTTCATTGCTTGACCCAAGAGTGCACACCATCGACCAGCTACAATGGTAGCAAAATGCGTCAAAAACTGCATCTTCAAACTGCCCTACGTACCCACTCAGCGGATGGCCAATGGTCCAGTGTTAAACATAGCTTCCGGAAATAGCTGAACTCAAATGAAATCAGCCACAAGCAACGTCAAGTTAACAAGCAACCCAACGACAAACAACTAGGGATGGCAACGGGGCGGGGAATGTCGGGGATTGTACTTACCATCACCATCCCCGTTTTACACTCTCCATCCCCATCCCCGTCCCCATCCCCATCGGGGAATTGCTTTACATCCCCATCCCCAATGGGGATAGGGGATCCCCGCGGGGATTTGGGGATTCTCCACCCTATAAAATAACATAAAAATTCCACCAACTTGTCGAAAATATAAAGAGTTTTAATACATAAAGTATCTCAACAAACGTACATTGCACATAGTTATATTAATTACAATTTCATATCAACTTTAAAGTATCGTAAACAATCAAATATAATATAAAAGTAATATGTATCATATGTGTGTATTTGGAAAAAATAGCTAAGTAATATGTAATTGGTACTTAAGCTTCTAAATCTAAATGTGTTTGATCCTATAAATATCACATATGCATATAAACATACATGTCGATACTCATAAACATATGTACCTGTACATATACAAGTTAATCGAGTATGGATAAAACATATATATTTTAAATAATTATACACTAGAAAGATCGGGGTCGGGGCCGGGTTCGGGGATTTATGTTATCCCCATCCCCGTCCCCATCCCCATCCCCGGTCAACTCGGGGATTCCCCAGTCAAATCGGGTTTGGGGATCGGGTCTCCATCGGGTACGGATTTTTTTGCCATCTCTACAAACAACAATGCATCACAGCTAGACTAGAATACACCCAACCGAGAACACCCACCCTAACCGCACCATGCATCACCACCAGCGACTACCAACCAATAAACCACCAAGAATACAATGCATGGCCAGAACCCAAAGGCAGACCTGGACGATGCACAGAAACTTGATCAATCAAAACCCAGCGGATCAAGGCAAAAAACCCTAAATCGGGGTACCCCAAGAACCGCACCACCATTCAAAGGGTGCTGATGCAAACCCTAACAATTATTATGGAGAGATCAACCCAAACGACCCTTTGAAACATCAACCAGATTGGCGACCATAACCATCAAAACCGAATTGGTTTTGAAACCCCATGGATAGCCAAGACGCACCAACGAACCAAAAACCCTAATCGGATTTAAGAATTCACCCTCTCTATTGCATAATCCTAACCGAATTATACAAGATTTACTAAAACATGATGATTAATTGGAAGAATTAGGTCCCTAGATTGATAAACGAATCAAGGGTTTCAAGTTTAGAAAAATCGCCGAAGGGCTAGAAAGAGAGAGAAGGAGCAGCTTTTTTTTTTTTGGTTTGTTTGTTTTCACTTTGAAATTCATTAAGCATTATTAGGACTCGATTAAAAAATACTGTATTGATATGGTTAAAAGTTTTGAAAATAATAGGTTCATTCCTAAAGGTTGTAATTCTTCCTTAATTGCGCTTGTTCCTAAAGTTCAAAACTTACATGTCGCGGATTTTCGACCAATTAGTTATCCGGTTTACAATTCTAGTGTATTTATTATATGCAATCAGGGCCGGTCATGAGTTTTCTGATGCCCTAAATGTGCTGATTAAGAAACGCCTTTGTAAACAAACAATGAAATATTGAAGAAGCAGAAAACGTCATGAATGGAGATTGATAAATTTAAATCATATGCATAATAGAAAAACATATGTATTGTTAGAAATTTTCAATTCCTTAAAAATAAAATAACTTTCAAATACATTTCTCAAAAGATTAAACACAACTTAGAATGTGCATAGTGCAATAAAAAAAATAGATTAAAAAAAAAAAAAACAACAACAACAACGACTACAACGTCTTTCATATAAAAAATGAAAATTTTATAAAATCCATAATACAACTTCCATGATTTAGATGCTTCATAATTGCATCACTTGAATAACAATAATTTTCTTTTATTTTCACAGGAAAATACCAATTTAACCCTAGAAAAGTACAATAATGCCATTAAAAGTCAAGCATTTTTCTCATTTTGTCTCTCATTTCATACTTTAATATGTGATAACATCATGACAATAAAATTGTTAATTAAACAAAAAAACTCAAAATAACAAGCATCTCATCTCATCTTCTTTAACTTGATATCCATTTTGTTATATTTTATACAAAGTAAACTCCGAAATACACC
Source organism: Artemisia argyi (assembly GCA_030686995.1). NCBI lineage: Eukaryota > Viridiplantae > Streptophyta > Magnoliopsida > Asterales > Asteraceae > Artemisia > Artemisia argyi. The sequence goes on from CM060695.1 coordinate 175,441,051, forward strand.
ATCTGTTTTAGCTCACTGGTACAAAAAGTTGTATTGGTCACGCCAGAAATATGTGACGATATGCATATAGTCACACACGTTTTTTTTGTTATGTGTCACCGTAGGTCCCGCCACCGTAGGTGGCATATGGTCACATTGTTGAGTTCGTGGCCTTTTTCATCGAAAAAGAGTGACCAAAATCCCGAATATGTGTGACAAATTAGGCACAAGTTTTGTTAGATTAGTCAGTATGTGTGACCGTAAACACTTTATAGTCACACGAATTTTTTTTAGAGTAACTATTGTTCGTCCTTTGGCCACATAAATATATAATATATGTGACATTTAAGATGATTTATTCAAGTAAATGTGTATTTTGTGTGACTATTTCCCGTCCTGTGGCCACATGAATATATAATAAATGTGACGTTTGTGATATTTTAGTCACACAATGGGTGTTGTTTTTTTAGAGTTAGTCACATACAATTAAGCAAAAAGTGGCCAAAAGTATTAAGAAGTGTGACCATATGCCGTTTAAAATGGAAAAATGTGTATTTTGTGTCACTATTGTTCATCCAATGGTCACATGAATTTTTAGTTTGTGTGACCTTTTGTAATATTTAGTCACACAAAGCATGTTTGTTTTGGGTATTTAGTCACACACAATTAAGTAAAAAGTGGCTAAAATGTTAATAAGTGTGACCATATGCCAATTAAAGTGAAGAAATGTATGTTTTGTTTGACTATTGATCATCCAATTGCCACATGAATTTTTTTGCGTGACCTTTTGTACTATTTAGTCACACAACGAATTAAGCAAATAGTGACGAAAAGTGTTAATAAGTGTGAGTATATGCATCTTTTAGTCACATTTAAGAAATCAATATATATGAAAACAAATTCAAATATATATCAAAACAAATTCAAATACAATAAAATTGAAATGTATATAAATGAACAAAATATAAAATTGGACCTCCTTTTATAAACCAATGAGTCCTAACTATATGAACCAATAGTACTAAGTTATAACTAACAGTTGTAACTAATACACTACTTTGTACTAGCAGTACTAACTTTCACTAGCTGTAGTAACTTTTGTACTACGAGTAGTGAATACTTGGCACATTTTTAGAAATTGACACCTGAAGAAGCACCAGTTGCACCACATGGTTGTTGAAGCTTGGCCCATTTATCCAACTTTAAATAAGTAACATCGACAACGCACGAGCCAGATTCGTCAAGGTTGGTCCCAGATCATACGCCACTTGCTTGGTGCACACGACCTTGCCAATCTCTTCTCCTTGCCCATCTGTAAGCACCACGTAATTGAATAACTGTAACTACAGCAAACAATAACTGGATTTTGTAACATAACTTAAAGCGATATAAAACCTAATTTGACATATAGTTATATAGAAATGAAATACCTTTTAATGTTTAAATTCGATGGCGTGAAGCAGTTCATCTGAGACGATAGGTCTGTTTGTATCAATTGAACGAACAAGTACTAAGCGAATTCAAGATCTAAAATGTTTAAACCAACCGAAACATTATTATCAAGAATACTACTTTGTAAAACTTAACGATAAAGATCAGATAATGTTGTCACAACATCATTTAAGCAGCTAATGATAAAGCTAAACATAAACTAATTATATATCAAAACAATCATCCTCACTCCTCATGTCCGTATCAACATCTTACCATGAAGTTGCTCACAAAAAACATGTACTTAATCACAGGGCAGGAGGCAAAGGGTATGCACGTGCATGCCCTTTGTTAACCATCCGTAATGTAAAAACTTTATGTATTATCTTAAAACGTTGAAACCAAGTGCATACACTTTTCCGTTTTAAAAAAAATTGCACATCCTTTGACATATATTTCTAGAGACGCCACTGCTCAATCGGACAACTCTCTTTCTAGGCCAACAAAGCAAACTAACTACCTAATAGGGGGATTGCTTATTTATCTGCTTAGGCAGAAGCAGTTTTATGTTAAATCCATAACTGCTGCTTATCTGCTTATTCCAAGTTAAATAAGCACTCCTTATTTCAGAGTGATGAAATTAAAATTCTATTCTAAAGTGCTTACTACTTTTAAGCAGCTTATAGTACTTACTTATAAAATTAATATGTTATTTGCGCTAAGAGGCAAAAAGAAAAGGAGTGAGCACCTGTAGTGTGACAACCGGCAAATTAGGGAGCCATTTTTGAAAACCCGCATTACGTTAAAGTTCGTTTATAAATTTTTATTTGGAATTTTATTTGTAACGAGCTTGTAAGACCTATTTTATGGTTGATTATATTTAAAATCGTTATGGGATTTGAGATTTATTTAATGATTTGATATGGAAATATACGTGGTGATTTATTTTGAAATTCTCATTTGGTACTACGTTGACTCTGGCACTAGGATAACCTAACCGAAATTTTATGTCTTGATTTTACGAGTTCGACAATATTTATTTACTTACGAAACATTTTGCGAGATATTAAACGTTTTGAAATGAGTTTCGGGTTTTGGACCGTGTATTTTACACTCACTCATATTACCTATAATACTAATAATAGTATTATTATTATTATTAAAAATTAAATTTTCTTTAGAGTAAAGATACAACAATCGTCCTTGTGTTACTTCACCACACAACACAAACACAAATCACCACTCACCCTCACCAACTCTCTCTCTCCCCTCTCTCTAAACCCTAGCCGCCGCACCCTAATTCTGGCCACCACCATCACACCGCCACCCTCATCACAAAACCAACACCACCATATTACTCCTCATCTCATTCTCTTTCTTTTGACATATAATACGCGCCCTAAAACATCCATTAACACCACGAAATCTTTAAAGATCAGGTCGAGTTTTTATTGTTTTCACTAGATCCGAAGGTTTGGAGGTTCAAAAAGGTGAGTAAGCCCGTTTTGGCACTTTGGGTGCCTCGATATGGTGATAAATCCGTGGGAACATGGAAGGTTTTTATGGGAATCGAATTATTATGTTGGGAAATAATGATTTTGATATTAAAAATGAGTTTGGTATCCGGGTCTTGGTGAGATCTCGTTGGGTCGAGTGAACCGTGGGTCTTGGACTCACGGCTTGATGTGGGTACGAGCCTATGGCTCGTTGGTTCTTGATATTTGACCTTGGATTCTTGGTTTTCATGTTTGGTTGCTTTGGTGATTGACTCGACTCGATTGAGTCATGATTGTTGGCCGAGTTGTTGTTGTTGATGCCGCGACCCAAGAGGGTCGTTTGGGCAGTTTTGTAGGCTCATTCGAGCTTATTTTTGGAGACCTCTTGGTCTTAGTTGTCGAGTCTTAGTGACTCGTGTGGTATGCCGAGACCCAAGTGGGTCATAAGGCTCGGGTTTGGCTTGGTAAACCAACCTGGAATTAGTCCTTTTGATACTTTTATGTTTCTTGTTATGTTCTATGTTGACTTGATATTGTTGTGGCATTTTTGGATTCGGCCGAATGCTTTTGATTAGTCGAGACCCTTTGCGGTCTCGACATTGGATTTATTGTGATATTGAGGAGTTGTTGACGAATGGTAAAGTGGGGACCGATTGTGAGACGGTCACTTAGATTGACGGAGATAGGTTAGTCGGGTGCCGTAGTCGGACCCTATTATTGTAGCACGTGTATTGGGATTGATTTGGACGGAGTTGGATTGCTTATTTATGACTTGCTTATATTATCTTTGGACTTGGACAATGAGCCGAGAGTGATGACTCGGACATGTGACCATTTCGTATGACTCGATAATTATTTACAATTTAAAACGCGAATAATAAAACTCGTAATAATATTATTGGTAATATAAACGTTTATATAAATATATAGATGTGAATAACGTATATATAAATATATAAATGCGTATATTAATAATAACAAGAATCACGAGTAATATTATAACAATAACGCGACTAAATATATTATGCTATGAGAGTAGAGTAATATTATTGGAAGCGTTATTATGAATAAATATTATAAATAACGAGGAATTCTCGATGTTGACTAAATATTAAATGAAATAATATCTTTTATATATAACTAGGAAAACTATCGAGTTATACGGGGTCGTGGTCACTTGAGTCCAAGTGGGTTATTATTGTGACTTTTGTGTTGTCACGGATATATGACGATTAATATAAACATTTTCTATAACTAAATAACTTATTTAATCGACAGGTTAAACCGAGTTATTTGGCCATATGAAATGAGTATATTAATGGGCATCGTATCCCACGACGCCCATAGGTTGTGGTATATGTATAGGATAATAAATCACTATATATATATATATATATATATATATATATATATATATATATATATATATATATATATATATATATATATATATATATATGTATATATATATATATATATATATATATATATATATATATATATATATATATATATATATATATATATCGTGGAATCTGGCCAATTTGACGATGTATATAAGGAATTTATTAGACTACGATATATACCATATAGTATTTTTGTGCTATGTGCTTTAGGTTGGGTGTAATCTTGGAACGGTATGGTACGGAAATAAATATGGGGATTATCAAATCGACGGATTTGATAAACTTCGATGATTTATTTAAATAATATATTGGGCTAATATTAGACCTATAGATGGTTTATTATTCTTTTGTTGTGGCTTCTTGGTTTGAGTTGTGTCGACCCACCACCCATATGGATACCAAACGCCAAACTCCAAACTATTACGAGAAATGGATTTTCGGAAAATAAAAATGGAATACGTTCGGGTTTGGGAATATTCGATTTTGAAGAAATGATTTCTGAACGAGTTGACATTGTTAGGTCGTGCCGAGTCCGTAGTTGCCGTCTTTCGAGTTACTATACGTCTTACTTCTACCGATTTCTTATTGCTGATTTCTGGACTTGAGGTGAGTCATAGCCCCACTTTTAATCTTGAACTATGTTTTCAATACTTGGGGTGAGAAACGTGCAAATTATTTTATGTGGACTATTATCGCTTTTATATTCTTTATAAAACTTGCTATGCGTATGGACTAGGATGTATTGTCAACTTTAGTCACATAGTTTCGTGTGTACTATTCAAGGTTGGCTTATTTGGATATTGGTGAATTGTCAACTTTAGTCACATAGTTACGTGTGTACTATTCAAGGTTGGCTTATTTGGATATTGGTGAATTGTCAACTTTAGTCACATAGTTTCGTGTGTACTATTCATGGTTGGCTTATTTTGATATTGGTGAATTGTCAACTTTAGTCACATAGTTTCGTGTGTACTATTCAAGGTTGGCTTATTTAGATACTATAGTGTGCACCTATAGGTTATTAATACTTCGGAGGTTATCCGAGTATTTATGATATTGCGGGGGTTACCCGAATATCTATGTTGGAGCGGAGGGTATCCGCAGGTTTTAGTAAATCTTTAGTCTAGCTAGCAAGCATTTTGCGTATATGTCCATAATATTGGTTATGAATTTAAACCTATGATCTCACCAGCGAAAGCTGACTTTTAGCACGTTTTCTCAGGTAATTAAGTGATGATTTAGATGCATGGATTGGAAGGCTCGGCTAAGGCACCTGGTTTATGGATCTATTTTTCTAAAACTCTGATATTTAATTGTGGACCTATGTTTATTTCTTTTGGGCCTGACTCTGAATGATGTTGGGATAAATGTAAACTTTAAGACCCCGTTTTGGTTGTGTTTTTCTTATGTTTACTTTATCTCGTTCTTTTATGTCTTGTGTTGGATACCAATCCCCGTAACACCCCGAAAGCTTGTTGAGTCTTCCGCTGTACCAAATTTTGGGGGTGTTACATGTAGAGAGAGAAGAAGAGATGTTTGCCTTTGCCCTGCCCTTGTTCAAGGTTGGTCTCAGGCTCGAAGAGGTTTCTGAAGGCAAATGATGTCCCCATCTTCAAGTTGTACAGTAACATAAACCGAAAAAATACAATGTTGGTCTGTTTTAGCACTTGGTCGAATAAAAAATGCTACAATAATATGAAAACATACCTTACTAGCCCGAAATGTAAGCTTCTTATCAACACGCTCACACATAACATTAGGTTCAAATGTGATTTCCTGCATGAGAAAACAGCATAAAGGATCAATAAAGGAACTTAACTACTTAAGGTAATAAAAAATATAAGTAGACTAAAGAGACTGGCCTCAAACAGTTCTATATCTTCATCGGGTGCAAAGCCAGCCAATTCATTTAGTTTTGTTAATATAATATCACATGTCCAAGTTCGACCTCCAGGAACAGCTTGAGCTCAACATTGTTATTTTTATTTGACACCTCTCTCAAATGTCCGACCTAAACAAATTGAGATTGATCATTTTAAAGATCACCAAAAGAGAGCATATAGCAACTAAAGTGTAAAATATTATTTGAATGCTAATATAATTCTAGACTTCACATGCTATAAGGAAAAGAGATATCAGAAATATATACAAATTGAGCTTCTTCTAGAGGAGTCAATGGACGATTTGGGCGGTAAGTATGTGATGAGGCGAAAAATGATCCGTTTTTAGGGGGTCATTTAAGCCCGAATCCGACTTTATTTGATCAAATATTGCCCTAAATCGTTCCTTTTGTGATTTTAGGTACTTGGAGAGTGAATTCTGGAAAAGAAGCCATTTTGGACATTTTTGGAGCATAAAAGTGAAGAAAACGGCAAAGTCTCAATTTTCCATGCTGGGAACAGTAGGTGACGACGTCAAGAGTAATTTCCCGACGGCGTCAAACCTCAATAATAAAAATCCGTAGTTGATGACGGCGTCAAGAGCATTTTGGTGACGGCGTCAAGAGTAAAAGTGGTGACGGCCCAGAGATAATGTGAAGGCGTCACCCAAGGCCGTCATGTGTTAACTTGTCAAAATTTGCGCGCGGAGTAGCTGATATTGTTTTGGTCATAACTTTTGCACACGAACTCGGATTTAGGTGATTCAAAAGCCCACGCGAAGAGGACGAAGAGATCTACAATTTGGTGAAAAAAAATGGTCTTGACGGCGTTAAGAGGATGAGCTGACGCCGTCAAGAAGGGCCGATAGAAAACATGGCTATAAATATAACTTCATAACTTCACTTTTTGTAAGCCCTAAACCCTAAAGTCGATTCCTGGGTTTAGGTGGGTGTTTTTCCAGCAACTTAGAGGGTTTCAATCACTCCATAAACATCATGTATTGGTTTGATGATTCTATCTCAACTATGTCTTTCATTATTCTTGTTGACTGTCTTTCTTTGATTATGTTTTGCTAATTCACCTTGTGTCTACTTATGATTATGTGAAACTTGTATATAATTGATTAGATCTCATTGATTTCTTGTTGATGTTGTGTCTATCTCCATCAATTAAGGCATGACAACTTCAATAGATCTAGTTGGTTTAGTTTATAATCCTTGTTTCCTATTGATTCTTGTTTTGATTGAATGATTTATATGTTAGGCTTAAGAAAACTGGCAGATCTCCAAATGGTAACATGCTTGAAAGTCTTAAGAAACATGAACCGAGGCGTACTAGGTCTTTATTGGTTGTATTTAATGCATGAGCCACTGTTTACAATCCCTATAGTTGTGCTGGGCATGGTGTAGGAGGAGATAAGAGCTCATAGAATTGGGGAGTTATGTATGCCACCCCATGAATGGTATTAAGGAATACAACCCGTCAATTAAAACAAGGTTACAATTCAATAGGTAGGATTGGATAGCTAGCAAGGAGTAACATATCATAGGTAGACATGCTTCACTTATCTTGTAGAACCCTAGTTTACTTTTCTTGATTAATTAGTTTAAATAGTAGCTTTTGGGTTAGTTGATTAGCAACTAATTCCGCCCACTCTCCCAATACCCGAGATTTTTACTTGCTTTTCATAAAATATAAAAAATACAAAAAGAATCATCCTTCAGCTTTAGACCTAGTTAGATTAATTTCAATCCTAACGACACTATTCCTAGCTGAACGATCAATCCCCCGGTACTTGTCACTATACTATACTACAACGATCAGGTACACTGCCTGGTGGGGGTTGTAAGCTTCTCAAGATCCCTTGAGAGGTAAAGCCTGGTGCAATTCCCACGCATCAAGTTTTTGGCGCCGCAGCCCGAGGAATAGTTATTGTCTAGGTTAGGATTTCTTTTTATTAGGTCTACTTGCTAGATTCCTTTCTAGTAAGATTTTATTTTTAATTTTTTTTAGGTCTTCTTGTAGTCTATCTTTTTCTTTGTGCCCTTTGTTTGTGAAACCATTTTCATTTGTCTCCATGGCGGATGAAATTCCATTTAGATCATTAACTATAGAGGAACAATTAGTTTACTCGGATAGATTTGCCTCCTGTTGTTCCAATGAATTTTTAAGTGATCTTACATATATACAAGAGGAGATGGGTGTAAAGTTAGATGGGTTTGATGGATTTTATGCATGTGTGTTTTCTATTAGACGATCATTATCAGGATCAATTCCTTTTAGTGAGACCCTTTGGATGAATTTTGAGAAAAGCTTTCTAACCATAACCCATAAGTTCAACGAATTGGTGGATTTGTATGAGCGAGATGACCTAGTTTCTAAGAACATGAACTTAGAATCAAACCAAGATTATGATATGGTTAGTGTTGAACTACCTAGTTGCATGAGCGGGATAGATTTCACCAAAACATACGACACACATGAGGTTAGAGTTGAGCCACCTAGTTGCATGTCATGGTTAGGTACTACCATAATACAAGATGAACACATAGGTGATATTGATGTGATGGAAGAGATAGTAGAAAACCCAAGCCCACTAAGTACCCCACAAGTCCTACAATCATTTGAGGCATACACACCGCCCGTGACTTACCCGGAAGAAGTAGAAGAAACTTTAGGAATTCCGATGGAGGCAGAACCCTTGGACCAGGCACCACTTGAGGATATAGGTTTGAACACTTGTAGTGATAACCTTACTCCTAGTTCCAGGGAATTTCCTAGTGTTGATGAACCGGAGCCTCAATCTTTACACACCTTTCCATCCTTAGATATATTTCTAGGAGACAAAAGAGGAACCGACCCACCCATCAACCAATATTATCCGGGTAGTTTTAGGATGAAGGAAGCCATTCACTCACCCCCTTCACCTCACGTGGCATATTCACACCCTAAGAGTGTGTATCGCTACTTTCACCCACACTTAATCCTAAGTGTAGGGAGAACCTCCTCTATTTCCGTTAAATAAGGATAGAGTCAGGCTCGTGACTCGAACAAAAACAAGCGCTTCTTGGGAGGCAACCTATGTTTTGTGTGATTTTATTTGTTTGATAGTTATTTGCTTCCGTATGCATGTTTTATTCTTATTGTTGGATGATCATGTTTCTCAATTGAAATGTGGAAATACTTTATTATGTTGTTTGGCCTAGTCTTAACTTCAACCTAAAGGTATTTTTGCAAAAGATAAGTGTAAGGGGAAACCCCAAATATGTTTTTAAGAAACAAACCGATCATGATTCTCCACAATATTAAATGAACATGTATATTCGTATTTGTTAGAGTCAAATGCTTGTATTGAGTCATAATGAAGTTCTGCAGGATTTTCCAGAAAGTAGGACAAAGTTTTTCCAGAAATTTTTCGGAAACTTAACATAAGAATTTCTGCAGGTCCATTCTGACGGCGTCAGAGTATTACTCTTGACGGCGTCAGGAGTTAAAAATCTGGAAATTTTACCGGTTTTGTTTTTCTAACGGAGTCTTATGGTTTTTGTGAATTATTAAGTTTTATAATCTCCAGGAAATCTGCAAACTTCATTCCACAAGCATTATATCTTACTTTGTTTTCTAGGATTTAGTAACTTATATAGGATGCCGCCGATTTTACGCGAGGTTGCCTTGTCTATTGTTGTCAGGATTTACAGGTTATTTATGACAAGAAGATGATTTATATTCTGGAAGGGAAGCTTTGATTGTTCATTTTCTTGGAGGAAGATCTAACCTGGCCAACCTATAATCCATACCGAGCGAATCAGGGGAGTATTTGATTTCATTCTCTTTACTTTTTCACTTTTACATTCTTTACTTGAACATTGGGGACAATGTTCATCTTAAGTGTAAGGGGAGGGTAAAAAGATGATATCTTACATATGCACTTTCGCTTGAGTTTGTTTTGTTTGATGGTAGATGTGTAATAAAACTATGAGAAATACTTGTTAGTGTAATTTTAGCGCCAAATTTAAAATTTTTTACAACATTTAGCAGTGAAACTTTAGCCATAGCAAGCGTCTCATGGATAGGAGGTTGTATGACCAGCACATAACCATATATTCAAAAAACTTTTCCACCCAAAAATGTGAGGTTCGCCTTTAGATTTGATAGGAAAAGCATTCATTATTAGTGCTTATGAGTGTACCGGTAGCATTTAGATTCTAGAACTTGCGTTAGTGATGCATCCCGAGACCGCTAGTGAGACTACATTCGTGTAGTAGGATTTACTACATGATAAGAGGCATTAGGATCACCCTTGTGTTAAACCCGTATCATAATTACTTGACCATTTAAGTCATATTACTTGGCTAGTTAAGTCAACTAATTTTTCTCACACCCTTTGCGTTGTACTCATTTTTAGTACACGAAACCCCTAGTACATCCCTCAGAGCCTATCTTTTCGTTTCTAACTTTAAGCATCTTACTTAAAGGAAGAATTTGTTACGCCCCACTTAAATGTACACCCAAATCGCCTTAGCCTTCCGTGTATGCGCTCATTTTTAGTGCATTATTGTTATTTGTTAAACCCTAAGTTAACTTTCTAATTGATTACATGGTTGCTAAGTCGAGTAATATCCTTGTACATATTGTTTTGGGACGATTGGGACTCATGGGTAAGTACTTATTTTATGGAGTAATGGGGAAGAACATCATATTATTACCCCCATATGTACGTTAATCTTAAAAGTGCTCCAAGTGTTTTGATTTTTTTAATTCGAGTCATTAGATTAGTCAAATGTAAAGTATGTAAAGACTCAAGTGTAAGGGGAATGCTCATACCCTTATGATGTATTATTTTGGATGGTAGGGTAAGAGTGTATGCAAAAAAAAAAAAAAAAAAAAAAAAAAAAAAAATCGAAAAAATTAAGAAAAAGAAAAAAAAATAGAAAAAAAAAAAAAAAAAAAACATACGGACTACTATTCCATTTTTTTTTCTATGTTCATTTTATGTTTTTGTTATTTTTCGTTTATTAGCTTAAGTCGAGTCTAGTCTTGGCTTAGCAACGCCATATTTTATATGTAATTAACCAAGATTTTTAACTCGCCACCAGTAAAACTTCCTTTATCCAACAAAACCGTGTAATTCATATCCCTATACCTAATGTTACAACCCTTTAAAAGACCTCTTTGATAGTTTATCCTAGGTGCTTACGCCATGTGGTGGAGGTTTGATCCTTTCCCAAGCCTATGGTAATCTATTTTGCTATGACAGGTAGTGAGAGATATCTTCCATTTCCATAATGTTATATTACTTTATTACACCCGAGAGATGTGAGTATCTAAACACTATTTGTGAGGTGCTTGTGTATGACCTCCGTGCTTGTCTATTGGTCTTTAGTGGAACAATTATTTATTGTAATTACTTTTATATTAGTGTTAAATGACCCCTAACTTGTCTTTTGAGGACAAGCAAATCTCAAGTGTAAGGGTATATGATGAGGCGAAAAATGATCCGTTTTTAGGGGGTCATTTAAGCCCGAATCCGACTTTATTTGATCAAATATTGCCCTAAATCGTTCCTTTTGTGATTTTAGGTACTTGGAGAGTGAATTCTGGAAAAGAAGCCATTTTGGACGTTTTTGGAGCATAAAAGTGAAGAAAACGGCAAAGTCTCAATTTTCCATGCTGGGAACAGTAGGTGACGGCGTCAAGAGTAATTTCCTGACGGCGTCAAACCTCAATAATAAAAATCCGTAGTTGATGACAGCGTCAAGAGCATTTTGGTGACGGCGTCAAGAGTAAAAGTGGTGACGGCCCAGAGATAATGTGAAGGCGTCACCCAAGGCCGTCATGTGTTAACTTGTCAAAACTTGCGCGCGGAGTAGCTGATATTGTTTTGGTCATAACTTTTGCACACGAACTCGGATTTAGGTGATTCAAAAGCCCACGCGAAGAGGACGAAGAGATCTACAATTTGGTAAAAAAATGGTCTTGACGGCGTCAAGAGGACGAGCTGACGCCGTCAAGAAGGGCCGACAGAAAACATGCCTATAAATATAACTTCATAACTTCACTTTTTTTAAGCCCTAAACCCTAAAGTCGATTCCTGGGTTTAGGTGGGTGTTTTTCCAGCAACTTAGAGGGTTTCAATCACTCCATAAACATCATGTATTGGTTTGATGATTCTATCTCAACTATGTCTTTCATTATTCTTGTTGACTGTCTTTCTTTGATTATGTTTTGCTAATTCACCTTGTGTCTACTTATGATTATGTGAAACTTGTATATAATTGATTAGATCTCATTGATTTCTTGTTGATGTTGTGTCTATCTCCATCAATTAAGGCATGACAACTTCAATAGATCTAGTTGGTTTAGTTTATAATCCTTGTTTCCTATTGATTCTTGTTTTGATTGAATGATTTATATGTTAGGCTTAAGAAAACTGGCAGATCTCCAAATGGTAACATGCTTGAACGTCTTAAGAAACATGAACCGAGGCGTACTAGGTCTTTATTGGTTGTATTTAATGCATGAGCCACTGTTTACAATCCCTATAGTTGTGCTGGGCATGGTGTAGGAGGAGATAAGAGCTCATAGAATTGGGGAGTTATGTATGCCACCCCATGAATGGTATTAAGGAATACAACCCGTCAATTAAAACAAGGTTACAATTCAATAGGTAGGATTGGATAGCTAGCAAGGAGTAACATATCATAGGTAGACATGCTTCACTTATCTTGTAGAACCCTAGTTTACTTTTCTTGATTAATTAGTTTAAATAGTAGCTTTTGGGTTAGTTGATTAGCAACTAATTCCGCCCACTCTCCCAATACCCGAGATTTTTACTTGCTTTTCATAAAATATAAAAAATACAAAAAGAATCATCCTTCAGCTTTAGACCTAGTTAGATTAATTTCAATCCTAACGACACTATTCCTAGCTGAACGATCAATCCCCCGGTACTTGTCACTATACCATACTACAACGATCAGGTACACTGCCTGGTGGGGGTTGTAAGCTTCTCAAGATCCCTTGAGAGGTAAAGCCTGGTGCAATTCCCACGCATCAGTATGATTTTGGTGCTTTGCCCAAAGCCAAAAACGTTGATACTGCACTGGTATACTCACTTCTTTGGCTACTTCCTCCTGCAAATAAGATTCAGAAGTTATTAGACGATTTAATAGCATAACTCTATTCAAAGAAGTCTGAAACTGTAATAAACAAAAGTAAAGAAGTAAAAGATAAAAAGGAAATAAAATAAAGTGAGTCGGATAATACCTTGAAAAGGAAAAAAAAGGGATTGCTTTTGGATACGGAAACTACAAACTTTATCATGATCCACTAGATCAAAAAATATATTTTTCCCTATCTGTTCGTGAAGATTCTCATCGCGGGCAACCTTTATTATAGTATACAAATGTGCCTCTGTTTCTCTTTTCTTTTAGCTCCTTTTCTTCTTGCTCTTTCTTCAACCTAATCTGTTAAATGACAGAGCAATGCAGATTGTTGGCACAAGACAACAACAAATTTATCAACAATTAAATAACTTACTCTCAGGTGCTCTGCTACATCCTTCTCATCTACATTACAGCTCGACATACTTTCAAAGCAATAGTAAAGATTTATATAACTTGCAAACAAATTTATTTGATCATTTTAACACAATAATACATATAACCCGTAAACAAATTTTTGCAAATCGACATAGCCCATTTGACCCCACCCACCCCCGCGCTAGAGAATACCCACTTTGACCCGTCCAATTTTCCTTCCGACAAATTAGCTGATGAACAAGAATAAGCATTCATTGAATCTAAAAAATAAATAGAGATGTAAAAAATGGCTACCTCTATAACCATATCCACATCTCTGAATTATGAGTAGTCTAATACCCCTTTTACCATCGACAAGGCTTTTTCAACTTGGGCCTGTCCTAATCTTTTCCTTGTGACCAAACCTCAAACATTACCTATCTAACAAAATATCACAGTGAGGGTGTCAAAACATGTAATTTATTCTGTAATATGAATATTTGCATTAGAAGTGACAAAATGAACTGGTCATGACCGAGCTAACAACCTGACCAAGACATCATTTTTACAAGACTCAATCCAATTCAATTCAGTATTAATCAATTTAACAAAAAAAAAATCAATTAACAAAGAAAGAAATTGAAGAATAAGAAGAATGACGATTGATGGTGTTTGTTTATTTTCCCCTAATTCAATTCTTTCTTTAAACCAGGGTTTAGTAATAACAATAAATAGAATAAATTTACCTCATGCTTGATTGAGAAGAAGATTAATACAAGTGTAACAGATGGGATTTGTAGTTGGCGGCAGAGAAGAGAGAAAAAGGATGATATGAGTGTGGGTTATGTTTTTTTTTGAACAAAAGTGTGGGTTATGTGACCTAGATGACTATTAGATAGCTATTGGAGGGACAATGAAAATGTAAATTTGATTTTGGGGAAAAAAGGGGCGGGAGTAGTGAAAATATGTGAGGGAGATATCAAAATTTGAGAAATATTGTAAAGTGGGTTTATAAAACATTTGAACTATAAAAGAAAAAGTGTGACCATATATAACATTTGGCCACACTATTTAAGTGTGTGACATATATTTGTCACTTTTAAATGCATATCGTGACTAATGCTTCAAACTTACTTTTCACTTCTCACACATTTCAAACAGTCACATTTAAATAATGTGTGACAAACTTGAGTATATGATTTAGCCACATACACAATTATTTCATGTGACCATATATGGATTTTGGTCACACTGTTCAATTGTGTGATATATATTTGTCACATATGTATATATATAGTGTGACTAATGTTTCAAACTTATTTTTATCCGCCACACGTCCCAAATTATAAGTAACTAAATAATCAAAACAAGTTTTACCAGATACCTCTAGTCACGAAAATATTCAAATGTGTGGCTGTAGCCTCAGAGGTAATTCCGAAATTGTCACACAAATCATTTCAAGCGTGGCTGTTTATTTTATTCTGGTACATTTAGTCACATAAAAAAGTTACTGTGTGGCTGTTCGAAAAATAGCATGTGTGACGAAATCCCATTTTTGTACTAGTGGCTATTTTCACACATACATCCCTCGCCGATAAGTTGGCACACATACATCACTTCGCTTATAAACCACCATATATCCATGAGGACGAGCGGGGCAATTTTTTTGCCATTATCTTTTAACTTGGTTCTAACATAAAGGAAAATATTTGCACCGTTAGTCCTCAGGGATGTATAATGTCTAACGTTTGTTATTATTATAATTTTTATTTTTATATATTTTATTTATTTATCTATTTAATGTATTTTATATATTTTTTATATTTATATTTATATTTATATTTTTTATTTTTATATTTTTTGTCTATTATTTTTATTTTTGTTTTATTATTATTATTATTATTATTATTATTATTATTATTATTATTATTATTATTATTATTATTATTATTATTATTATTATTATTGGTTCTAATAAATCCAACACAAATACCATTTATCTTTATTTTATTCAAAAAATAGAAACTCAAATCCAAACACATCCCCACCTTCATATTCTTCAACCTCATGCTTCTATCAAGTATTAACAAGTTCATTTTGATAAACAAAGTAGTTGATACTTAATAGAAAAATGAGGTTTGAGAATATGAAAATGAGGCGAGGTGGTGTTTGGATTTGGGTTTATTAATGTTTGAAAGAATGCAAGTAAAAAATCTCGATTTTAACAACCTTACTTTAAACAATAGATTACCCAAATTCGAACACCTCCTCACCTCATATTAGCAGCAGCAGCAGCTGCAACAGCAGGAGCTGCAGCAGCAGTAGCAGCAGTAGCAGTAGCAGTAGCAGTAGCAGTAGCAGTAGCAGTAGCCGTAGCAGTAGTAGTAGTGGTAGTGGTAGTAGTAGTAGTCGTAGTGGTGGTGGTAGTAGTAGTAGTAGTAGTAGTAGTGGTAGTGGTCGTAGTGGTGGTGGCAGTAGTAGGTTTGAGAATATGAAAATGAGGCGAGGTGGTGTTTGGATTTGGGTTTATTAATGTTTGAAAGAATGCAAGTAAAAAATCTCGATTTTAACAACCTTACTTTAAACAATAGATTACCCAAATTCGAACACCTCCTCACCTCATATTAGCAGCAGCAGCAGCAACAGCAACAGCAGGAGCAGCAGTAGCAGTAGATAGAAGTAAAACTAGCCAATTGATATTTACATCATTACATGTGTATTGGACTGAGAGAAACAACACTCATCAACTTTTTAGCGAACATGCAACCCAATCCGCAAAATGTTCATTAAGAACCGTCCATCCAAAATCCATCACAGTCACATTTTCCATGAAAGATGAACCTTCCAAACTATAATGAAGGATACGTCTTTCAAACCATCTCGTAACTCAAAGCTCAATACTTGATACCTTAATTCTTGGAAACATATATAGACATGGACGGAACTTAGAAGGGATCGAGGGGGCTGTGGCCCCCCTAAACTTTTTGACCCTATGTACATTTTATATCATTTTATATATGATTTTAGTCATTTTTAATACAAAAATTTCAGCGTAGTGTATATTGCCCTTCTAAAATAAATAATTTCTAAGTTGGCCCCTCCAGCAACAGCGTTCAAGTTCCGTCCCTGTTAATATAGAGCAATCGACTCGTAGTCAGCAAAGTCAACCTCATCATCAAACACCACGTTCCATAGCCTTAGCTTTCTCAATTTCGAAGATTTTGATATAATCCGATAATACTTAGTTGTAGGAAATTTGTTCACGGTGTTGTGAATTTCTTTCACAAAATTTGTTCTTATGTGTTTTTTGGACCCTGTTGTGAACGTGTTCTTACAAAATTGGTTCTTGTGTGAAAATTTTCGTTTCAAACACAATAATATACAAAGGGGAAAAATAGCCAAACAAACAATAAAATTGTATGTTTCAAAATTAGTTTTGCTGAATTTGTTTTGGCCGGAAAAATAGATAAATGGTGTCTAATGGAGGTTTGACTAGTCAAATAAAGGTTTAAAAGTTAGTGGCCACACAGAATTGCATTGATATTTTGAGTACTCAAATTATAAAATTGGTAATGTTACATAGTTTTTAACATCTTCATTGTTCATTGGTAATGATAAATAAGTTTCTTTACTGAAATTAACGTGTTAGCAACGTTTAAGGGACAGTACTTATAGACTTCGTGGTGCATGCTCACTAAAATATACAACTACTGGCCTAAAAAAACAACATAAACTAAATTGATTTATTGATAATTGCAACAACACACCATCTTACATCCGAAGAAAATACCATAAAACTATATAAACACTGGAACCAAATAGTATAAAAGAAAATACTTTCTGTCTATATAAAGTAATTATTACTCTTAGATGTCATAAGGAAATGAAGCAAGTAGCTGTGAAACATCATACATTGTAGGTCTTATCTCGGGGTCTGAATTAACACATCTTATCGCTAGAACCAAGATAGATGTCACAACTTTCTTGATTTCCAGGAGCGGAACTGGTAGACGATGATCCAGTAAATCTTCAAGGTCAACCTTGTTGGTTGATGAAGATGTTAGAGAAGTTACTATTTCACCTGGATGCTCTCCTTTGATGACTTCAAACACTAGAACCCCGAAGCTATACACATCACACTTTTCAGTTACTTTCATTGTGTAAGCAAATTCTGCAAATAATAATAATAATAATAATAATAATAATAATAATAATAATAATAATAATAATAATAATAATAATAATAATAATAATAATAATAAATAAAAATTATAAATAAATAATAAATAAATAAATAAATAATTTTATGAGTACGCTGAGTCATGTTAATTTTAAAGGTCATAACAACTTAGTTTGTGTATATTATTATTGACAACATAATAAATTTACCTGGTGCAAGGTATCCATATGTTCCTGCGACGTTACTCCAATTCGATGAGTCTTTGTTCAAAATCTTGGACGTGCCAAAATCCGAGACACATGCTTCATACTCTGAATCAAGCAAGATATTTTTGCTTGATATGTCACGATGAACGATAGGGGGTGAACAATCATGGTGCATATACGATAAAGCGTGTGCAACACCTTTGATTATGTTCACCCTCTTCTTCCAATCCAAATAATGTGCGTTTTCATTGCTCAAAATATCAGCTAAGCTACCTCCTTCAAGATACTCGTAAACCAAAAACGAGATTTTAGCATGTGAACAGTAGCCATGTAGTTTCACGATGTTACGGTGTCGTATCCTTGTCAATGCTCTGATCTCGTTTAGAAAATCATCGCGATTGATCACTTCAGCCGACGAATGAAGTGTCTTTACAGCAACTATGTCACCTGAAGCCAAGATCGCTTTGTACACACTTCCACATCCTCCCTTTCCGATGCAGTATGACTCGTTAAATTCCTCAGTTACCTTTAGGATTTCGAGGTAGGTCTCATTTCCATCAAAATTTGAAATTGAGAGAAAATCTGGACAAGACTTCTCTTCATACACAAGTTGTGTCGATGGCATCTTTTTTGATCTCCACTTATAGAAAGCTAAAGTCCCCAAAAGACCACCAAGTAGAAGTGCTCCAAGAAGTGGAAGAGAAATCAGGAGTGCTAGTTTGTGGGGTCTGTTGTTGAAGGTATGCTTTTCTGAAGAACACGGCTTCATTCCGCTAACATTTCCACACAAGTCTTTGTTCCCCTGCAATGCCTCTACTGGTGCATTCAGAAAACCTCTGCTGTTGGGAATGGGACCTTCAAGTTGATTATATGATAAATCAATGGTCGACAAGGCATTCATTGACTCAAATGTCTTTGGAATTGAGCCAGAAAGATTATTGTGCGAAAGATTGAGCATCTCTAAACTACTCAGACTAGAAATTGCTGAAGGGATCTCACCACTGAGTAAATTGCGACCCAGATCAAGATAAGATAGGTGAAGCAATTTACCTATCCGAGCTGGGATTTCATGAGTAAGTTCGTTGTGACCCAAATTTAGGTTGAAGAGTTTTGAGCAGTCCCCGATTGAAGATGGAATAGACCCATTTAACTTATTCATGGACAGATCAAGGGTCGACAGTTCAGATAGCAGTCCTAGATCTGGAGGTACGAGACCAGAAAGGCGATTGTTGCTCAAGGAAAGGGTCACTAGGCTAGTCATCTTTCCAAATTCACTTGGTATCTGCCCAACCAAATTGTTGGAAGAAAGGTCAAGTACGTGTAACTGAGTCAAGTTTCCAAGAGATGGAGGTATGCTACCGTTGATTCGGTTCCCTACCATCTCTATTGTCGTTAACTTCGTGCACTTACTCCAGTTGTCCGAGATCTCCCCGTAAAGCTTGTTGTCATTCAGGCTGATGTAATCGAGGTGTGGATAGATGCCAAAGCTCTCAGAAATATCTCCTATGAGCTGGTTTCCATCAAACCGTGCTCGCAACAAGCTCGAACAATTGTATAAACTCTTTGGAAGTCGACCTGTAAGATTATTATTCATAACCAATAGCAGCTCCAGTGTCCATCCGTGGCAGATTCCGTCAGGCAAAGTACCTGAAAAGCTATTGTCGCTAATCTCTATGCTTACCAACTTCAGTTTTCCTAACTCTTGTGGAATAGGACCCGAAAGTTGATTTACCTTGAGATCCAAATTTTCTAAACTTTTTAAGTTACCAAATGATTCTGGCATCGAACCATTAAGTTGATTCTCGCCCAACTCCAGATCAGAAAGGGATATCAAATTTCCTAACTCTTTTGGAATAGGACCAGAAAGCTTGTTTTCATAGAGCCGGAGTACATTAAGGGATCTGAGTTCACCTAAAGATTGTTTGATTCTAGCTCTAGTCGTTCTAGTGATGTCAATGTACCAATTTCTGTGGGAATTGATCCATACAACTGATTCTCAGCGAGAACCAAGTCAGTCAACTTCTTTAGGTTGACAAAAGTATTAGGGATAGACCCAGACAGAGAATTGTTGTACAAATAAATACTCTTCACATTAGAAAGATTTCCAAGTTCATAAGGAATGGAGCCAGAAATATTATTGTTCTCGAGATAAATATAACTCAGATTGAATAACTGACCGAAACATGTAGGAATTGAACCAGAAAGAGTATTATAGCTCAAAGCAAGCTCAGAGAGAAACCTCATCCGGCATATGGCTTGCGGAATTGAACTAGTTAACTGATTATCGAACAAGTGAAGTATGACAAGATTTCTCATCTGTCCAATTTCCGGTGGAATTTTTCCGGTGAATTGATTAGAAGAGAAATCAAGATAAACTAGTTTTGAAAGGCGGCCGATGTCAGATGGGATGATTCCAGAAAAGTAGTTTATACTTAGTTCAAAATACATAAGATCTGGAAACGAAGAGAAAGAGAGATAATCAAGTGTACCGTTCAAACCAGATGATGAAAGGTTCAGTGTGTTTATGCCTCCATATTCATTGCATGAAACTCCATACCAATTGCATGGAGATGCTGTTTTTTGATCATTTGTCCATGAAGGTAAAACGGTGTTGTTATTTTGGGTATGGAGAGTTGCTTTCCATTTTAGGAGAGCATCAACTTCATCTGAAGAACATGAAGCTAATGTAATAAGTAATAATATAGTTGAAGGGAATAATAAGGCCTTAGTGCTTGTTAGGGATGCCATATATGCTTTGTGTTATGTGGGTTGGAGTAAGACTCTTCGCTGCAATATATTTATACATGTAGCTAGAGCATTGTACAGAAAATGAAATATAGATTTTTAAATATTATTAGACGATAGATGGGCCCATCTAAGAAATATTCACTGGTTTGTTATATTGGTTTCACGTTTGTATATGCAAACGTTTTATTCGCGACGTTTTTGCGTGTATATGGAATTAGCCCTAAAAGAAAAAGCTGAAAATTTTGAAAAAACTTACCAAATTTCACAACCTACTTTGTGTTAGTTAGATTTTATGCGTTATATAAATTCGTAAAAACAATCATAAGTATTGTAATGTTGAGCTTTATTTTCACCATCGTTTAAAGACATTTTTAATAGTAAACTTTCTAAAAGGTAGAAACTTGATTTCGTCTACGAAATAGTTGAAATGAAAAAAATATATATAAATTTGTTGTTATTAATAAATAGCTAAGGGTTAAAATTTAAAAATACTAAGGTGGTGTTTGTTTGTTAAGAGGGTCTGAATCTGAATCTGAACCGCACATCTGAATCTGAATCTGATGCGTAAATGTCTGAATCTGACCGCATCTGAACGGGAAAAAAAAACTCATGTTTGAACCGCACATTTGCTTGCTCGTACTATTTTTTTTTTAGTTTTTATTTGTGTCAGCAAGAGGCAACAAGACGTATTCAGACACCCCTCTCAAGTCTAAACCATTAAGATCTTACTGCATCTGAACGCGTCTGAACGAAAAAAAAAAAAAAAAACGGTCTGAACGACCAAATGTCTGACCGATTCAGACATTTTGGCCATTCAGAGCCTGTTAAGAGGCAAAAAAAAAAAAAAATCAAACACAGCCTAAATAAACTTACTAACCCATCCTTATTTAAGAGGATGTCTATGCAAATTTAATCTAAACCTCGTTTCAGTTTCTACACTCTCTTGCAAATAATGAGGTATTCATATGACATCCGCGCGTTGTGGTGGGGCTTTTCACTTGTAATATATGCATTTTTTGTATGACTAAATTTTATGTACTTATTTGTTATGTCAATTAGTAAATATATTTTTTTATTAGGTTTTCGCATAACTATTTTTTGTAAATCATTTTCGTATGACTTATGCATGGCTTCTTACGAGTTTATTCTTGCATGTTGTGGCGGAGTTTTTGAATTTGCGCAAGTAACTTTAATAAGAGTCTTGCTAATATCATAACTACACTTTCGGTTAAAAATTTAACCTATTCTTATATCATTTTGTTGTCGTACTACTTTTCCATGGGTTATAAAATTTACTTTTTATATACTCGATCTTAACAACACATCACAATATCAATTATTTATATACTAGCAGGGTACCCGTGCGTTGCAGCGGCGGGTACCCTGAAATAAAATTTTTCAGTGAATCATGTATTTTAGTTTATTGTTTTTTTTTGACAATTTAAATTTACGGATATCAAGAATTGCATTTATCCTGTGACTGTTCGGGTTCGAGGCCGTTTGGCCCGTGCCCATTCGGGCTTGAGCCCTTTTGGCCCGTTACCCGTTCGAACTTGAATATTTGTAGAATGTGCTTTGTTATTTATATTAGTGACATTTAATAATTGTGTTTGAGTTGGTTGTATAATATGCTTAATAAGTTGTATTTCTAATATAAGAGGTATTTTAGGGTTTTTGTAATACAAAACTGCAAACAAAGTACCAAGAAGGTTGGTTATTTAAGTTTGTTTATTAGAATGATGTTTGTTCTGAAGATACATTCGATTGTAGCAGCAACAGGTAATGCATGTTAATTGTTTTTGATGATGTTTGTGTTTCATATTGTTTAGGTAATACATGGCCATGCAACCCCGATATTAATTGAGTAAGCACGTAAATATTTGTTCTATAACATATATGTTTTGAAGATACATTCAACGACAACAACAATATGTAATACTTTTTATTGGTTTGACAAGTGTGTGCAAGGAAATCCGCCGGCATGACCCGTATGGTACTGCTGCTATTTTACCCTATTTCTAAATTATCTGATAACAGCTAACAATTTTTCAATTTATATATTTAAGGTATTTTTCTTTACCTATTTCGTATCTGATGTCTAAGAAATTGTGAAACCAGTTTTCAAGGCCTACAATAAAGTAAGCCGGATGAATTATTCAATGGATTTGTTTGTTTTGGCTAAAGTTTGCACTTATCTTTTATGCTATAGTTTGGTTTTTATCTCTTAGTATGCAAGTTTCCTAAACCAAACGAAATTTGGGAGATAACTATTATGTCTCAGAGTGTGGAGGAAGCAGGGATGAAGGTTAAGGTAAGTCATTTGAATCGATAAGGTATTTACTCTGTCTGCTTTATAATTAAATGTTTTTTTTTTTTTTTTTTTTTTTTTTTTTTTTTTTTTTTTTTTTTTTTTTTTTTTGTTAGAGCTATGCCACAAGTGCTGGACCGAAGTTGTTCTTAAGTTCTTTGGTTGACCAACGTTAAGAACATTAAGGGTAACTTTTAACTTCTTAAACCCAAATGGCATGTTCCCCCTATGGCTCCATTTTTTATTTGATCTGTTTGATATAAATCCCAACCCAAACTAACTGAATTATGAGTATATGGTTCAAAAGTGACACCACATATGCGTAATTACATTGTTTCATTTTTGTCCGGTGCAACTTTTATCGGAGCGCCAGATCTCTGTATGCTTATTTACACATATGTTCATATTTTGACCAGTTTAGATAGTGAAAAGAAGAGGAATCCATATGATCTGATCTGGGAAGATTGATGCGTGGAATTGCGCCCTCGTAAAAGGTTTTATTTCTCAAGGGATCTTGAGAAGCTTGCAATCCCCATCAGGCAGTGTACCTGACCGTTGTAGTATAGTATAGTGACAAGTACCGGGGGATTGATCGTTCAACTCAAAGAATAGTGTTCGCTAGGGTTAAAACTCACTAAAACTAGGTCTAGAGGTGAGGGATGATTCTTTTTGTATTTTTATATTTTAAATGAAAGCAAGTAAAATCTCATTTTTTGAAGGAGTGGGCAGAATTAGTTGCTAATCAACTAACCCAAATAACTAAAGATGCAATCAAAATAAAATAAACTAAACTTAAACTAATTTATGGCGAAAATAATAATGAGAGAAAATGTGTTTACATAGATTTCACTACTCCCTAGCTATCTTTTACAGGTTGATTAGTTTGTTATAATTGCATGGATGACGGGTTATATTCCTTAATACCATTCGTAGGGCCGTGTACGATCTTCCCTAACTCTATAAGCTTCTACCTCTTCCTATGTCGAGCCGACTACTAGCTCATAACATGGCCTCATTAGTAGTTACCTACGCAATAAATACAACCAATATATCGTAGTACACCTCCGATTATGTTTCTTAAGACATTCAAGCAAGTTACCAATTGGAAGTCTGCCAGTTTTCTTAAGCCTAACATCGAATTCATTCATCCAAAACAATTATAAGCAAACAACCAACCCATAATCAATATCTAAGTTTCATTACAGCTAAGCAAACACAAAGAAAACCTAGCCTAGCATGTTAAAGAGAAGACAAGCGTAAGATACAATCAAACAACACATAGACATATTGAATGATTTGATGAAAGACTTATCTTCAATTAAGCATGGATGAAACAAAGGGTTGAAACCCTCAAAAATATCTGTAAAATTCGTCTAGGGTTTACTCCCTTCAAAGTTGCACACAATGAATGAAAACTAGAAAAATATATATAGATTTTGTATCCTGAAGGCGTCAAGAGATAGGTGTGACGCCGTCAACTCGCCGCCAAAATAAACTCGAATTGCCTAGATCCACTTCTGACACCGTCACTCTTTATGGACTCTGGGCCGTCTCTCTTTACATTTACTCGTGACGACCTTAGCATTTTAATACTTGACGCCATCACGAGCTCTTCAGAAAACATTCTGGCGCGTCATGTGTAATTGATTTATCCACCTCTTTGTCAAGTTATGACGCCGTCACTAACAACCTGTGATGCCTTCAAGTGCAATTTCCAGCATGATTTTAAGACTTTGTCATTTTCTTCACTTTTTCGCTCAAAAAATGTCCAAAATGCTTCCTTTTGTAAAATTCCTCTCAAAAGTACCTAAAATGACAAAAGGAACGATTTAGGCAATATTTGATCAAATAATCTCGACTTGGGCCTTAAATGACCCCCCAAAAGCGGTACACTTTTCGCTTCATCAAAGATCCTGAATTGCTAAGGGGAAGGTACATTTAATCCTTTAGGTTGTCCATTTATTCATTGCTTACTGATCTTCTCATTCCGTAATAAATGTACAACACTATAAAACCAACGGAGTTAATCAAATTTACACCTAATAGTAGAGTATCTTATATATTCCTCAATGCTACTGAATTCTTTCTTCTTTCTATCTATGATAGGAGCGTAAGAAACTGAGATTTGTTGACCTTAGTTATACGCTGTTAAAAAAGTCGAACCATGGCCTGCCACCGAATCTTGAGATATTAAATATTGAGCATTGTAAATATCTGATAGAACTTCGGCAATCTTCGGTTTCTGTTGGTAACCACGACGAGGTTAGTCGTTTAGCGGATATGCGTGCAACTGATGTTAATTTGTTAAATGTCATGGAAAAGGAAAACAAACAAACAACATCCAATGTTGCAACTGATTGTACGTATGAAAGCTTAGATGATGGACACTTCAAGAGAGTGGAAAAGTCAGTAGATGCTCAGCCTATGCCATTTTAGGTTCCTCATTCATTAACGATGAATGAAACTGCTACGGATGACATTGTTACATGTAGCAGGCTTGGGTTTCTCATTCCTTAACAGTAGCTTGCTATGGACGACGTTGTTACACGTAGCAAGCTTGAGGAATCTTTCTCACATGTGTCCAATACTGGGAAGGGAAAAAGAAAGGTGGACGATGTTTTTCTGCATCCTTACTTTGATGACGGTACGTTAGGTTATCCGATTGAAAAAGATGCTTATTCAATTGGTGGAAGCTAAGTTACTTTAAGTGAGCGAAAAAATCAGTAGATGCTCAGCCTATGCCGTTTCAAGTTCCTCATTCATTAACGATGAATGAAACTGCTACGGATGACATTGTTATGTGTAGCAGGCTTGGGGTTTCTCATCCCTTAGCAGTAAATGAACCTGCTATGGACGACGTTGTTACACGTAGTAGGCTTGCGGAATCTTTCTCACATGTGTCCAATACTAGGAAGGGAAAAAGAAAGGTAGACGATGTTTTGTCTGCATCCTTACTCTGATGACGGTACGTTAGGTTATCCGATTGAAAAAATGCTTATTCAATTCATGGAAGCTAAGCTACAACAAGTGAGCGAAAAAGTCAGTAGATGTTCAGCCTATGTCGTTTTAGGTTCCTCATTCATTAACGATGAATGAAACTGCTACGAATGACATTGTTACGTGTAGCAGGCTTGGGGTTTCTCATTCCTTAACAGTAAATGAACCAGCTACGGACGACGTTGTTACTCTCAGTAGGCTTGGCGGAATCTTTCTCACATGTGTCCAATACTAGGAAGGGAAAAAGAAAGGTGGACGATGTTTGTCTGCATCCTTACTCTGATGACAATATGTTAGGTTATCCAATTGACAAGATGCTTATTCAATTGGTAGAAGCTAAGCTAAAGATCAGGAAAAAAACATGGTAAATATAATAAGGAATTAAAAGGGCAGCCTCACTTTTTTGTACGGACTGAAACGGGTAGGTCAAACAATTTTTTCCCCAAAAATCTGTTATTTTAATGAAATTAGTTTCTCAAATATGATAGTAAAATACACAATGATAATCTAAACTTTTAAATAAAATGGTTAAAAAAATACATTTCAGACAACCTTCACATGTGTGACCCATTTTTACGTAAATAAGTTGAAGAGGGAATTGCAAAAATCGTCCCTAAAGTATGGCCAAATTGCACGTTTCGTCCCTGAACTTTCGAAAGTGCAAGGATCGTCCCTGTGGGAAACTTTTTGGGCAAAAATCGTCCCTGGCCTACTTCAAATGACTAAAATACCCCTGCCAAACTTTAGGGACGATTTTTGCAATTCTCTCTTTTTCATATTCTTACTCAAATGGTCCCTGTGCTTCGCTGGGCATTACAAATTTAGTCCTAACTTTTTTTTTTAATTAATTTATTTAACTATTAATATTAGTATTATTTTTTTTATACGATTTCGTCCGTTTTTGTCCGTTTTTCTTACGTTTTTGTCCGTTTTTCTCACGTTTTTTTCGTTTTCATACGTTTTTGTTCGTTTTTCTTACTTTTTTGTCCGTTTTTCTCACATTTTTTTCGTTTTCATACGTTTTTGTCTGTTTCTCTTACGTTTTTTCTGCTTTCATACGTTTTTGTCCGTTTTTCTCACTTTTGTTCCGTTTTCATACGTTTTTGTTCGTTTTTCTTACGTTTTTGTCCGTTCTTGTTACGTTTTTTTTCGTTTTTATACGTTTTTGTCCGTTTTTCTCACTTTCTTTCGTTTTCATACGTTTTTCTTCGTTTTTCTTACGTTTTTGTCCGTTTTTCTCACCTTTTTTTGTTTTCATACGTTTTTATCAGTTTTTTTTTTACGTTTTTTCCCTTTTCATACGTTTTTCTTCCATTTTTCCACTTTTTCGTCTGTGTTTACACTGTCCATCACAAACAAAAAAATTCCAAAAAAAATAAAAAAAGGTTTCTGAAAAAAATTTTGAAAAAATGTTTTTGAATTTTAAAATTTCAAAAAACATGTTTTCGAAAAAAAATTTAAATAATTCCAAAATTTTTCTAAATTTTTTTTTTAAATATTTCTTCTAAAAAACATTTTTTAAAAATATTTTTTCTAAAAAATATTTATTCGATTTTTTTAAAAAGTTGTAGAAAACTTTTTTTGAAAAAAAAAAGAAAAAAAAAGTTTTTGAAAAAACAAATTCGAAAAGAATTTTATTTTTTAAAAGAAAAAATCTTTAGACTTCATCCAAAACAGAAAAAACGTAAAAAGAACGGAGAAAAACGTATGAAAACGAAAAAAACGTAAGAAAAATGGACAAAAACGGACAAAAATGTATGAAAACGAAAAAAATGTAACAAGAACGGAGAAAAACGTAAGAAAAACGAACAAAAATGTATGAAAGCGGAAAAAACGTAAGAAGAACTGATAAAAACGTAAGAAAAACGGACAAAAACATATGAAAACGGACAAAAGCGTGAGAAAAACGGACAAAAACGTATGAAAACGAAAAAAACATAACAAGAACGGAAAAAAACGTAAGAAAAACGAACAAAAACGTATGAAAGCGGAAAAAAACGTAAGAAAAACGGACAAAAACGTATGAAAACGATAAAACATGAGAAAAACGGACAAAAACATAAGAAAAACGAACAAAAACGTATGAAAACAGAAAAAACGTGAGAAAAACGGACAAAAACGTAAGAAAAATGAACAAAAACGTATGAAAGCGGAAAAAACGTAAGAAAAACGGACAAAAACGTATGAAAACGAAAAAACGTGAGAAAAACGGACAAAAACGCAAGAAAAGTGGACAAAACGTATGAAAACGAAAAAAACGTGAGAAAAACGGACAAAAACGTAAGAAAAACGGACAAAAATGAAAGAAAAACGGACAAAAACGGACGAAATCGTATAAAAAAAATAATACTAATATTAATAGTTAAATAAATAAATTAAAAAAAATGTTAGGACTAAATTTGTAATGCCTAGCGAAGCACAGGGACCATTTGAGTAAGAATCTGAAAAAGAGAGTTGCAAAAATCGTCCCTAAAGTTTGGCAGGGGTATTTTAGTCATTTGAAGTAGGCCAGGGACGATTTTTGCCCCATAAGTTTCCCACAGGGACGATCCTTGCACTTTCCAAACTTCAGGGACGAAACGTGCAATTTGGCCAAACTTTAGGGACGATTTTTGCAATTCTCTCTAAGTTGAAATTTCTATCACTTTGGCTTTCTCTGTAATTTTGTTAGGGGTTATGGATTGGACTATAAAGGGGTGTGTTGGCAAATTGAGTTAAGTAGAAAATAAATCCATCTACTTAAAGGGGTTTTTGGCAAACTGTAACAAAAATGTGTGCTTATATTTGGCAAATCCAATTTTGACATGTTTTAACCCGTTAAGCCACTATGACAGCAAAAATCCAGTTTTGACCTGTTTTTTCAGTGCCGCTGCTCATACCTATTTTTAGCTTTCTGTTTGTATCGTGTATAGACATTTAACTATTTTTTCTTATCTACCCTACTATTTCAAATTTCCAAGTAATGTTAATCTGCTTTATATTGTTTAATCACACAATAGGGGACGCAGTAACTCATGCAGCAGGTGGACCCAAATTATAGTCGATGGTTTTAAATTTTCTTTAATCAGTCTTCACCAGG
This sequence comes from Artemisia argyi, assembly GCA_030686995.1. Lineage (NCBI taxonomy): Eukaryota > Viridiplantae > Streptophyta > Magnoliopsida > Asterales > Asteraceae > Artemisia > Artemisia argyi. The sequence continues at coordinate 175,470,281 of CM060695.1, forward strand.
TTTCTTGAAAACCTTGGAGGTGAAGCGTCAGATCATCAGATTGGCCAGTTGGACAAATAAAGGTCATTGAACATGATAACAAGTGGTACTACCTGGTGTGCAGTTTGTGTGATCAATTTTATTGACGAAAAGACTGGAAAAGATAGACAATGATTCTGGTGAGTTGGAAAAGCATCTCATGTTTGTTTATTTGAACAAAGCATGTGATGAAGTAACTGATGTACATTATAAGTAAGTTCACCAACTTGAAGTTTAACTCCTCCTATGAAGTAGGGTACACTAATTTTGTTTCTCTTGCAAAAGGAAGTTTGGAGAACTGTATGGACTGTAGTTGAAAGACGAGTTTAAGGTGGATACTACTTAAACATGATCTAATATGAGATTCCTTTTACTTAGCGACAAGCGTGGCAGCCATAACTTCAATTTTAAAGAAGTTGGTTCTTCCGGATGGATCAGTTCTGCAAGCCCAACTGCTTAGAAGACCAACACTTGATTGTCTCTTTTTTGATCAAGCATGGAGATGGAACTGGATACTTTTCTTCATTCCTACATTTTATTCTATCATTCATGGTTAATTCCGTTTGATCACAAGACATTAGATTTTCTCTTGTCTTTCTATAGCTACCATAAGTTATGGAATGTGAATTGTACATACACTGTAGGTGTATCTAGCTTTCAGGGGCAGGTTGATGATAAATTGAGAAGGAAATCCGAATCTATGTTGCATCCCCTGGAAATTTTACTGGTTTTACTGAATCAACCGATGTGGACGTCTTATCTCAAGTGATGGTTAGGACTGACATAGGGAAACAATTGGGTATTGCCAAAGATCAGGTACCACACCCTTTTAAACTTCTTTTTAACTAATTATTTTTATTCCAGTACTAAATACTATTTTAAGATAAAACTATTTAAAAGATCATTATTATTAAAAAGATTTTGGACAGGAGTCTATTTGAGTCATTACCCTTTAAGCCAATTTTGTTAACCTTAAATGTAACGGAAATCAACACATATGATGATCACAAAATGGCCATGGCTTTCTCACTTGCGGCATGTGCAGATATCACTATCATGATTAAGGACCTTGGTTGACGTCGCAAGACCTTCCCTAACTATTTTGAAGTTATTAAAAGATTCACCAAGCGTTAAACCTAATCCTTTTATGATAATGACATCATTGAAAGACTCTTTTATGTTATATGTGTATGATTTTTTATGCATAATGCCACAATGTATCAAATTGGCTATTATCTACATAACAACGAGTTATTTTAGCCAAGATTTCTAAAGGAGCCAAGATTTCTGAAGGGGACATGAATGCTTCGACTTGGACACAAATAAATGTAGTAATGACTATTTTTGTGGCATACTCTCTGACCATGTAGGACTACGTGTAACACCTAAAATTTGAAAGCAAGTGAAATGACCAAAATGCCCTTACTTAATTAAAATTTGATTAAAAGCTTATTAAAGTATCCAAATAATTCCAAACTTCAAACAATGCACAAGTTATGATCCAAGGTAATTTTTAACAATTACATTTAACATTTATACAAGTTGCAAAATTACCAAATTACCCCTAAAGGGCCGAATGTCATATTAATGATATTATTTTGATTTAAAAATGGTTTAAATCTTTTAAATATGGAAGATAATCACAAATTTTGTTCCTCAATCAATATGGCCGAAATTTTTGGCCCAAACCCTCCCCTAGGATCGGCTCCCATCATTAAAAAGTCAATCCATGCACTCCTTCTCCAAAAAAAACCCTAGCCGATCCAAAATAAAACACAAAAATAAAACCCTTAGCCTCCATTCGACAACCCCATAATTCTCAACCAATTTTCTGTGATCAAACACTATCCAAGGAGTCCTAGAAAAATCCCTTTTGAATTATTTGAAGCTTGGTACGATCGTGGTGTGGTTTTCCTTTTGTCGCGCCTAATAACAAGGTAAGATCGTTTATGATTTGTTCGACCTCCCTAAAATTCGTTTATGATTTTTCTCATAATCCTCATATCATGTATACTCTGGGAAAAATGATGGAAAGGTCGTGGAGAAGCTTTTGGAGTCGTGGTCATTTTTGGTTCGATTTGGATCATACGCGTACACAACAAATCGTACAGCCCTCTCCACACGTTCAAATCTTGGTTTGGTATTTTTCTCAGGTCCCTTACATCCTATAAACATCAAATAAAATGGTTGAATCGATCCATGCATGCTCTACATCGATTTCGTGATTTAAAACCCTAAAAACGTGCCTTATTGTGAAATATATATTCCGATCCATAATAATTATTAATAAAATTATTATACGCTTGTTATAATGTATTATGACCTGGAAAATTATTGGAAAGAATTATTGTAACCTAAATCCTTTGTTTCGAATTATTTTTGGGTTTAATGAATTTTGCATAAATCGTATAAAAAGAAAAAGGAAAATTCATGCGATCTGATTTTTGAGAATTAGGGCTTGTATTGGTGATTTTTAATGATGTTTAATGATTGTTTAATGATTGAAAATGGATTAGTTTTGATTAGGGTTTTTAATCCTATGATTTTATGATTATACGATTTGGTTAAAAAGTTTTGGGTGAGTTTTGTAACTTTCAAAACTTGTGGGTTATTTTTAGAACTTATTCTGGGCTGTGTACTTTTCGAATAAAATATAAGATAAGGGTGCCAAGTGTAAATTTTGCATTTAAATGGATTAAAATGTATTTTAAACCTAATTAGGGTTTGTTTTGAAAATAATTAAAAGAGAGGGACTAAACATGTAATTTCTGGAAACTTGGAGCTGTTTTGAATAATTAAAAGTATTCAAGGGGTTTTGTGCTAATTTGGTAAGTTAATGGCTTAATATGTAATTATTGATAATTAAAAGTTGAAATTGTAAATTAAAGGGTTAAATATGTAACTTTTATAACTTGAGGGACTTAAGGTGTAAATTATGAAAGTTTGAGTATCCATTCGTTTAACATCTTAAAATAAGTGCTCATTATGTAAAATGGATAAGTTAAGGGTTTAATGTGTAACTTTGAATACTAAAAGGTTTAAAGTGTAATTTTGGAAAGTAAAGGGTATAAAATGCAAAGTTATGAAACCCCAAGGACCAAAGGTGTAATTATGTTAAAAGATATCTTATTACCAATAATAATGATTTAACTTTCTAAATATGGAAACTTTCTAAAAGTGGAAACTACTATTTATGGAAACCTGCTAAAAATGGAAAGTTACTTAAAATGGAAAGGCATGAATTTGAGAATGAATTATGATTCCCCCTCTTCTCCTCTAGGTGTGAAGAAGAAAAGATATTGAGCTATTCCTTATTCTGTGCTTGTGTCTATTGTGCTTTCGTAATAAGGTACGGATACTCTGCCTTTTTAGTAAAGGCTTCCATATTCTTCTTATGACTTTGAGCTATGATTCAGTTAAGATTCCCAAAGCCATTGCTATGTTTCCTTCTGTTGTGAATTTCCTCTGATTTCTGTTAAACTTTGATTTGTTTGCTTCTGATCTGATTTCGTTGCTATGATTTCTGACCCTTGAATATCCGATATCTCTGGTTCATCTTTTATGATAATTTGATATTAAGACCTTTTGGAAAATATAACTTGATGTTATGGAAAGAAACTGTTTTGAAATGACACTCTATAATTTTGGATACGAAACCATTTTTAAATGAAGGAGTAATTGGCTTTTATGAAGAGTGTTTAAAAAGGGATATGTTTGTGATGAAATGGATAAATGATTAATCAAATTTCTAAATCTGTTTTCTCTTAACTCTTTCACATTTTATTATGAACTTATGAAACTTAATAACGAATCTTTTGGAAATGAACCTTTGGGAATGAACCTTGGATATTCTGAACCATTGATATGACTTTCGATATTATGAACCTTTGATATGATTTTGAGATGACTTTGAGATGCACTTTTTGCTATATGACCTTTTGTATGACTTTGAGACCTGACTCTTAGTTTGATACCCGAGCCATTTCTGTTTCCCTACCTATGGAGGTACCATAGGCGTGTCTGTGATGCACCACTGGCATGACTAGTGTGTGGCCCTAGTGATTTGGCTACACCGTCCCTTTTCTGTTATATGATATGCGCGCTTTATGATATGATGTGTTATGGCCACTATGATTTCTGCGGGGGCGTATGGATGCATCCTAGATCTGTTCTGTTTAGTGGATTTAACTATGATTATGATTATGATATATGTCTGGTGACTGGTACTGTGTGCTATACATGCCTTTCACAATTTCTGGGAGTTCGTTACTCCACCCATTTGAAGAATGAGGACACCCCTCATATTATCTGATTATCTGAGAGGACTCCCCTCTATATGATTATGAAGAATTATGGTATTGACGGCTTATATGATATGATATGATATGTTTCTGGGCTCGTGGTAGATGGCTATCCTTTCTTCTTTCTATTCTATTACTCTTTTATCTATTCCTTATTCTATTTCCCCAATGCACTATATTTCAGTTCTGTTTCATTTTCATTGCTTTGTGTATGTATCTGTTCACTGGGCTTTTTAAGCTCAGCCGCATTTCCTTTTCCTGCGGCAGGTTTTAGTAGGAAGCTGGGTTATGGGAAAAGAGTGTACCCTTGGATTAGAAGACTTGATAGCAGATCTGGACTTGATGACCTGGTAGATCCTAAATCTTATTTGAAACTTTTGTATTACTGTAATTGTATGCTTTATTATGATCTGATGTGAAACCATTGTTGTGATATCTTTACCCTTGTCGGGTTGGGGTGTTACAATTATGGTATCAGAGACCAGGCTGCGATTCGTAATACATTTACCCTTGACCTGTGTAAGTTTGGACCACTAAGTTTCCACTGTAGGCGCTCGTAGGACAACCTTTGAGGAATTGCCTTAGGATTTTCCCTATGGGAACTAAATTTCTAACCAGTGAGGAATGGGTAGACTATAATACATCTGCTTACGTATATTCGTTTCCGCATCACTCTGATCCATGTTTTTTTTTTTTTTTTTTGATTTAAGCCTGTTGGAATTACTCTTAGAAATTCAAAACGTATGTTTTGCACCACCTAAGGTTTGAAACCTTGAGAGCATTGAGACTTGCACGGTGACTTCCTGACACAAATTGATCCTTGTCTCCAGACTCCGACTCTAACCTCTGAATCTTCTGCTAACCATTTTGATCTTTTCGGACATTCCCATATTTCCCATGAAGACGATATATCTGATACAATCTGTTACTTGTTTCTTCCTTCTAATGAATTATCTATACCCCTTCAATCATTTTTCCAAGATCGTCAGGCACTGGCATTATACGTGTTTAAATTTTTCTGAAGTTATGAGTAATTGAGACGTTTATTAGATTCTAGTACTTATTATCGTTTGTGTCATTTTCAGCATGGCACCTCCAACAAACAGCAACTACCGTCGGACGATGGTTTTGCCGACTGGCCAAAGACGAATTGGTAACTGGAAGAGGACAAGCTGGAGAATATGGGTCCCAGCAGGCATGTGGCCATGCCTAATTGAAGAAAATTTGACTGTGGTAAAGATGTTTGGAAAAGAGGTACATGTGTATGAAACAGAGGTCACTGACAGAAATGGCATCGTGACAAGGTACCAAGGAAAGTGTCCCCAGTTTGTGGAAGTAGGAGGAAGAGTGCGGGCTGTAGAGAGGAATCATAACAATGATTTTGCAAGACGACCACAGCCACAACCAGAAGGGAACAGAAACGGTTGGCTCAGCGAAGAAGAGGAAGCAGACTCAGATTTGGAATCCACCGCAAGTAACTCTATCTAGACAGGGAAATGGAACTCAAGCCATGCGTGTTTGTATTATTTGTTTAAGTTTCTCTTGAACGATGATGATGTATGGATTGTGTTAAGCCATGGGCTTTTTCCGAATGTGAAATAATAAGGCTTGAGAGAATTTTTGGGAATTATTTTGATATGTGCCTATCTTGATTCTTCTTCCTTTTTAGTCTGTCAAACATTTTGGCTATGGAAGCCCGAATTTTGATTTTTCTCATGATTATCCTGATTTCTGACTGCTTAGGAGGTTGAAAATTTGAGTTTTGCACGACTACTAGGATAATGGTCATTGTATGACTTAGTAGTAAGATCGGAAACGAAAGAAGAACATAGAGATTATTGGTGAGATGACCTTTTTGTTCTGGAAGAGAAATTTGATTGACGTTCAGAATTCATAGTAGACAACACTACCCTGTATGATGTGGAGACAGAGCTTTCACAAGAGAGACCAAGATCGAAGACCGTTATCGGAGGTAGAAACCAGGTGGAAGAATAGGAGGAGATGGTTGTGACAAGCATTATCATGGATGAAGCATACAAGAAGAAGAGAGGAACTGGGATAGTGCTCAATCATACATCATGCAACACGTGAAGATTTCAGTTTGGGCATCAAGACAACCAGACCAAAGAAGACGAACCATTCAACACACAACCTGGAGTCAACAACAACATCATGTACCTTAAAACCTGAAACTATGTTAGAAGACCTGTCGAAGACATGCAGTCTTGTTTCTCTATTCATTTTAGTTGTACTAAGATGAATTGAGAGCAGAAGCGGACCTGCAGATGGAGGAATGCACAGTAAGAGCGTTAGAGACTGCCGCTACGATGCCACACTACCAAGAGGAGCTGCTGAAGACCGGAGGAACCCGATTCGAGTTTTAAATTCTTTTAATCATGAGGTAAGATGGACAAGAGTAAACAGACTACCACAACTTGTAAGAAATTTTGAAATTCATATTTGAGTGGACGGATTCTGAAGCGGACAGTGTGTTTAAACGAGATGATGCTGTAAAGGATTGACGCTATTGATGACGTACCTTAATTTTGAATGACATTCTCGGATTTCTGTTATTCTTCGAGTAATTTCATTCTCTTAGTTATGTTGTCTGATTCTGGTGACCTTTGAGACTGTAGTAATACTAGGTGGATTAAGATAAGTGGTTTTGACTCACGACTTGAGGTAGAGGATGACCACCATGAGGGCATGTTATGTGAGGCTAGTATTATGACGCCTGATCAACGTGATAATACTAACGTCATATAAAATGCACTTGTTGTGGGCATGGGATACCTTGAGGAGTGCTTTAGAGAAACCTTGGATTTCTTTCCGTTGGCGACTATCCGCGATATAGTGAGACTTTAGGTTCACTCCACCTATACGTTTGATATGCTGTCCTTGTCATACGATTCGATACGTTTGGACTCTCGACACGTGTTTTGCTGATCTTGCAACTTCTGATAAGAATCTTAGGTTCCATTATGAAATTTCTGCCGTTGATGATATCTAACCATATGCTTTCTGCCCGTATACGTTTCGCATTCGTTGAAGTTGTTCATTATGATCTGCCATGAGTAAATTATGTGATTGTGGACTTTGAGGAAATGAGATCTGTTTGTTATGAGAATACCTTTGGAAAGTTATCTAAAGGCCGAGACTATCTGTGAAGCTAAAGAGTTAAACCTTATATCACCTCATGTTTGCTACAATTCAATGTATTCTCATCTGATGCACCGATTCAATTCCTACGTATTTTTATACCTCTTCCTAGAGAATTCGTTTATCATCCGTTATGTTTAGTACATTATTCTTTTGATTCAAATTCAATATGATATACCTTTCTGAGAAAATCTGAAACTATTGTGACAATAGTTACGAGTCATGAGAAACCATTTGGGTCCAAAGATCTTCTGGAAGAACCTCTCCGAGCGTGAGAATGTTTGTAATGACCTTTTTCGAGTTACTACGACATCGTTTAACTTTGCGACTTCAAATTTCGAGGACGAAATTTTTCTTTTTAGAGGGGAAGAAGTTGTAACACCTAAAATTTGAAAGCAAGTGAAATGACCAAAATGCCCTTACTTAATTAAAATTTGATTAAAAGCTTATTAAAGTATCCAAATAATTCCAAACTTCAAACAATGCACAAGTTATGATCCAAGGTAATTTTTAACAATTACATTTAACATTTATACAAGTTGCAAAATTACCAAATTACCCCTAAAGGGCTGAATGTCATATTAATGATATTATTTTGATTTAAAAATGGTTTAAATCTTTTAAATATGGAAGATAATCACAAATTTTGTTCCTCAATCAATATGGCCGAAATTGTTGGCTAAAACCCTCCCCTAGGATCGGCTCCCATCATTAAAAAGTCAATCCATGCACTCCTTCTCCAAAAAAAACCCTAGCTGATCCAAAATAAAACACAAAAATAAAACCCTTAGCCTCCATTCGACAACCCCATAATTATCAAGCAATTTTCTGTGATCAAACACTATCCAAGGAGTCCTAGAAAAATCCCTTTTTAATTATTTGAAGCTTGGTACGATCGTGGTGTGGTTTTCCTTTTGTCGCGCCTAATAACAAGGTAAGATCGTTTATGATTTGTTCGACCTCCCTAAAATTCGTTTATGATTTTTCTCATAATCCTCATATCATGTATACTCTGGGAAAAATGATGGAAAGGTCGTGGAGAAGCTTTTGGAGTCGTGGTCATTTTTGGTTCGATTTGGATCATACGCGTACACAACAAATCGTACAGCCCTCTCCACACGTTCAAATCTTGGTTTGGTATTTTTCTCAGGTCCCTTACATCCTATAAACATCAAATAAAATGGTTGAATCGATCCATGCATGCTCTACATCGATTTCGTGATTTAAAACCCTAAAAACGTGCCTTATTGTGAAATATATATTCCGATCCATAATAATTATTAATAAAATTATTATACGCTTGTTATAATGTATTATGACCTGGAAAATTATTGGAAAGAATTATTGTAACCTAAATCCTTTGTTTCGAATTATTTTTGGGTTTAATGAATTTTGCATAAATCGTATAAAAAGAAAAAGGAAAATTCATGCGATCTGATTTTTGAGAATTAGGGCTTGTATTGGTGATTTTTAATGATGTTTAATGATTGTTTAATGATTGAAAATGGATTAGTTTTGATTAGGGTTTTTAATCCTATGATTTTATGATTATACGATTTGGTTAAAAAGTTTTGGGTGAGTTTTGTAACTTTCAAAACTTGTGGGTTATTTTTAGAACTTATTCTGGGCTGTGTACTTTTCGAATAAAATATAAGATAAGGGTGCCAAGTGTAAATTTTGCATTTAAATGGATTAAAATGTATTTTAAACCTAATTAGGGTTTGTTTTGAAAATAATTAAAAGAGAGGGACTAAACATGTAATTTCTGGAAACTTGGAGCTGTTTTGAATAATTAAAAGTATTCAAGGGGTTTTGTGCTAATTTGGTAAGTTAATGGCTTAATATGTAATTATTGATAATTAAAAGTTGAAATTGTAAATTAAAGGGTTAAATATGTAACTTTTATAACTTGAGGGACTTAAGGTGTAAATTATGAAAGTTTGAGTATCCATTCGTTTAACATCTTAAAATAAGTGCTCATTATGTAAAATGGATAAGTTAAGGGTTTAATGTGTAACTTTGAATACTAAAAGGTTTAAAGTGTAATTTTGGAAAGTAAAGGGTATAAAATGCAAAGTTATGAAACCCCAAGGACCAAAGGTGTAATTATGTTAAAAGATATCTTATTACCAATAATAATGATTTAACTTTCTAAATATGGAAACTTTCTAAAAGTGGAAACTACTATTTATGGAAACCTGCTAAAAATGGAAAGTTACTTAAAATGGAAAGGCATGAATTTGAGAATGAATTATGATTCCCCCTCTTCTCCTCTAGGTGTGAAGAAGAAAAGATATTGAGCTATTCCTTATTCTGTGCTTGTGTCTATTGTGCTTTCGTAATAAGGTACGGATACTCTGCCTTTTTAGTAAAGGCTTCCATATTCTTCTTATGACTTTGAGCTATGATTCAGTTAAGATTCCCAAAGCCATTGCTATGTTTCCTTCTGTTGTGAATTTCCTCTGATTTCTGTTAAACTTTGATTTGTTAGCTTCTGATCTGATTTCGTTGCTATGATTTCTGACCCTTGAATATCCGATATCTCTGGTTCATCTTTTATGATAATTTGATATTAAGACCTTTTGGAAAATATAACTTGATGTTATGGAAAGAAACTGTTTTGAAATGACACTCTATAATTTTGGATACGAAACCATTTTTAAATGAAGGAGTAATTGGCTTTTATGAAGAGTGTTTAAAAAGGGATATGTTTGTGATGAAATGGATAAATGATTAATCAAATTTCTAAATCTGTTTTCTCTTAACTCTTTCACATTTTATTATGAACTTATGAAACTTAATAACGAATCTTTTGGAAATGAACCTTTGGGAATGAACCTTGGATATTCTGAACCATTGATATGACTTTCGATATTATGAACCTTTGATATGATTTTGAGATGACTTTGAGATGCACTTTTTGCTATATGACCTTTTGTATGACTTTGAGACCTGACTCTTAGTTTGATACCCGAGCCATTTCTGTTTCCCTACCTATGGAGGTACCATAGGCGTGTCTGTGATGCACCACTGGCATGACTAGTGTGTGGCCCTAGTGATTTGGCTACACCGTCCCCTTTCTGTTATATGATATGCGCGCTTTATGATATGATGTGTTATGGCCACTATGATTTCTGCGGGGGCGTATGGATGCATCCTAGATCTGTTCTGTTTAGTGGATTTAACTATGATTATGATTATGATATATGTCTGGTGACTGGTACTGTGTGCTATACATGCCTTTCACAATTTCTGGGAGTTCGTTACTCCACCCATTTGAAGAATGAGGACACCCCTCATATTATCTGATTATCTGAGAGGACTCCCCTCTATATGATTATGAAGAATTATGGTATTGACGGCTTATATGATATGATATGATATGTTTCTGGGCTCGTGGTAGATGGCTATCCTTTCTTCTTTCTATTCTATTACTCTTTTATCTATTCCTTATTCTATTTCCCCAATGCACTATATTTCAGTTCTGTTTCATTTTCATTGCTTTGTGTATGTATCTGTTCACTGGGCTTTTTAAGCTCAGCCGCATTTCCTTTTCCTGCGGCAGGTTTTAGTAGGAAGCTGGGTTATGGGAAAAGAGTGTACCCTTGGATTAGAAGACTTGATAGCAGATCTGGACTTGATGACCTGGTAGATCCTAAATCTTATTTGAAACTTTTGTATTACTGTAATTGTATGCTTTATTATGATCTGATGTGAAACCATTGTTGTGATATCTTTACCCTTGTCGGGTTGGGGTGTTACACTACGTGCACCAGATTGAAAGGGCAGGTCGTGTGGGATCAACTGGCCTGGATACTTTATTGTTTATAAACCGTGGTATGGTGACCGAAACCTTTCTATTTATTTTCTTAGTTCAGCACGTGCAACAACCAAAAGGTATCTCCTAGCTCAATAAATTTAGTTAAACCAAATATTTCTATTCACATGTAAATTTAGTTAAACCAAATATTTTGACCAAAAAATTTATGAGGACTAGCAGTTACCTCTCATATTTCATATGTGATATGTAACCTATTATGAATGAATTCATTTGAAAACTTCTAACTATTTTTTTTTCTCTTAGTGATATTGGGTTGTTCACAAAATAAGAAAATCCGAACACTATCTCTAGAAGTACTTTATAATCAGCTTATACATAGTTATTTTATCAGATGCATAAGTAGGAAAAAATGAGTGATTTTAAACATAAGAAAACACATATGAGCAGATGACAAATTTAAACAAAAATCTATGTTTTCAGCTTAAGAAGCGTGAAGATTCGTCCACATTTCCTAAAGCATTCTTACAAATAGAATTTGTGGTAAGTAACAAATTTAGACTTAGCTAAATTGTTAAACTCGTCAAACCGTGCAAGTCCTTTACATTTTGTATTGCATTTCAGTGTTCTGCTCACCTGCTTATTAATCGGTTGCATTGGGTTATGATTTGTTTCAAATGGGTCAAGTTTAAAGATTTAGCTAATAGGCGATCGGGTTGAATTGGTCAACTGAGTTGGAACTTGAAAGCCTTCTAGAACATACTTTATATTATTAATGTTAATTGCAGTCTTGAGTCAGAGGCTACCATTCTGGAATGAGTTAGAAGTTTGACCTAAATTATAGCAATGAGGTATCTTATCATTCTTATGAGTTTTCACCATTTTCATTAGACAAACTCGATCTCTAATTATCTTCATGTTTAGGAATCATTGGAGACTTCACTCGCTGTGACGCGTACATCAATGTTACCTAACCAAACCATCTCTATAGAGTTTCAATTTCTTTGATGTGAAAAAGCAACATGATAGCTTTCAAACCAAACTAGACTAACCAGTTCTGTCAAGGTTTAGAATGGATTCAGTAGTCCTAAAAGTTACATTGTGATGCGTAGAATTGCACCCTCACAAAAGGTTTTACCTATCAAGGGATCTTGAGAAGCTTGCAATCCCCACCAGGCAGTGTACCTATTCGTTGTAGTATAGTATAGTGACAAGTACCGGGGGATTGATCGTTCAACTCAGGAATAGTGTTCGCTAGGATTGAAATTAATCTAACTATGTCTAAAGGTAAAGGATGATTTTTTTTGTATTTTTATATTTTTTTGGAAAACAAGTAAAGATCTCGGGTTTTGAAAGAAGGGGCGGAATTAGTTGCTAATCAACTAACCCAATAGCTACTACTTAAACTAATGTGCAGGAAAATAAACTAAGGTTCTACAAGGTAAGTGAAGCATGTCTACCTATGATGTATTACTCCTTGCTAGCTATCCAATTCTACCTATTGAATTGTCACACCTTGTTTTAATTGACGGGTTATATTCCTTAATACCATTCGTAGGGCAGTGTACGATCCCCTAACTCTATAAGCTCCTACTTCACTCCTATGTCGAGCCGACTAAAAGCTCCTAACATGGGATCACTAGAATTCGCTTATGCATTAAATACAACCATATAATCGTAGTACACCTCCGATCATGTTTCTTAGGACGTTCAAGCAAGTTACCAATTGAAAGTCTGCTAGTTTTCTTAAGCCTAACATCGAATTCATTCAATCAAACAAGTGACAATAGGAAACAAGAATTATAAGCTAAACCAATTAGACCTATCGAAATGTCACACCCTAATTGATGAAGATAGACACAAACATCAACAAGGAATCAATAAGATCTAATCAATTATATATAAGTTTCACACAATCATAAGTAGACACAAGGTGTAGGACCTTAGATCTATCTTTATCACCTTTGAATATGATGTTAGAGAGATATGTAAGAGCTAGAGAGAGAAAGTAGAGAGAGAGAGGTGGTGAGCACTATGTGAAATAAAACCTTTGATTAGCATGAACTCCTACCCTTCCTAACAAGCTTAGGAGGGTATTTATAGTTTTTACATATGCCTCCATGGGCTTTCTCTTGGGCCTTCTTTTGGGCCAAGCCATTAAGGCTTTTACATAACCTTAATAAACTAGCATTTCACTAACTATTACATGAATATATTTAAGTAACTATTTGACTCAATAATGATCGTCACTTTTAATCCTAACACAAGGTGAATTAGCAAAACATCATCAAAGAAGAGCAAGCAACAATGATAATGGAAAACATAATTAAGATAAAATCAACAAACCAATATAAGATGTTTATGGAGTGATTGAAACCCTCTAAGTTGCTGGAAAAACACCTACCCTAACCCTAGAATTGGACTTAGGGTTTGGGGCTTACAAAAAGTGAAGTTGTGATGTTATATTTATAGGCTATTTTTTGCCCTGCCCATCTTGACGGCGTCAGCCCGAGCCTTGACGGCGTCAAGACCAACTTTTCTTCATCAAATTGTAGACCAACTTTTGAATCACCTAAATCTGAGTTCGTATGCAAAAGTTATGACCAAAACAATATCAGCTACTCCACGTGCAAGTTGTGATTGTCTTGATCATCTTGTGACGGTTTCACTAAGGTTTCTTCTTGTTTAAGCCTTCTTCCTGACGTCGTCTGTAAGGAATACATTTATTCATATGAAGACTCGGTCACCCCGAGTGTAGTTTAGCATATTGTAGCTCGTAGTATTTATCATATTAGTTAGAACGTAGTTTAGTATTAGTTAGTATTTGTGGAGTCGGGTCAGGTCTTTACCCACTGTCAGCTCGCACCACAGCCCGTTTCAGGAGGCATTTGTCTGTAAGTATAAATACCCCTTCCCTAGCTTGGAAGGGGTTGGACCTTTCATTTGCAATCTAACCTACTACTAGTTTTCTCTCAAGGTTCCACTCCTTTCTCTCTCTAACATCTCTCTAGAAATAATTACAAAACATCATCCTAAACACAAAACCAACCATGTTCTTACATTACAGTATATTATAATTGGTATCAACAGCCATGGTTCTATCCTAAGATTGGTGGTATACTCGATTTTATAGCTTGGTTCTTGTGTTCCTAGATGTTTCGACATGTTTTAGTACTTTTCTCACTAGTTTCGACTCGTTAGGTGTTATTCGTTGTGTTCTTCTTGTACTTTCTTGATTAGATGAGTTATAAGTTCTATGGTTAGCCTTTGGAGAGGTTGTATCACTCATTTATTAGGTGAAAAGTGAAATTTGAGGTAGTTTTTCTTGCTAGTGAGTTAACCATTTCATTATAGAGGGTTGACAGGTTTGTCTAGCGAGTTGAGAGTAGAGGGTTGGCATTTTGCTATTTCTGGACATAAAGCCAAAACGCTAGACAACGACACTTTTGTCTTACTGCTCCAGCGATTTGAGGTCTCTGTTGGTAGCGAGTTGATGTTGGCGGCGAGTTGATCAGGGTATCGGTTTGAGCAGACTAGCGCGTTGACTATTCCATCGAGTTGGTATAGGTTAAGGTTTCCAGCAAGTTGATTACTATAGCGGGTTGATCCTTTCTAGAGTTTTGGTCAAACTTCAGCTAGTTGATGTTAGTAGCGAGTTGGTGTTCTTAGAGATTTGATCAAACTTTAGCGAGTTGACTCTATTCTAGCCAGTTGGTTCCTTTTTCTTGGCAAAGTGGTCTAGCTTGTGGTAACTTGTGGAGTGGTGTTAGCGACTTGGTTCTGTAACATTAGTGAAACTTGTGCACTGTTGTGATTTAAGTTGTTACTACTTTCTCTACAGTAACTTGACGTTGTGAGACTAATCTTACGACGTGAATTGTTATTTGTGGAGCGGTTGTAATTTGACTTGTTGCAACAATATACGAAATACACTTGTGTTTAAAACTTGGTTCTAAGGCTTACTAACTTTCCACAACATGACAAGCAATCAATCTAATGATGCTCTGAACTCAAATGGGCTACCACAAATATCTGAAGGAGGTGTCGAATGCTTCAAGCTACTTCAAGCTACTTCACACCCACATTGAAAGACTTTTTGAAAAATCAGGCTACTATGGAGGTTACCGACGTGCTTTTGTGACACTCTTTGGACATGACATTGAGTCATTCACTGTCACTATGACCCTGTACTTAGATCAACTGCAACAACAAATGGACAAAGCAGATTTCTTTGAAAACTGTTGTACTGCAGCATACGGGGTGATTCTCAAATAACTCCAAGCATTCATTGACTCAAGATTTACAATGGAATATGACTATGACACTCATATGACGTGTTGGGAATTGTACTAACAGTTACCACGGCTAAAGAAGAAGTTACAACTGTAGAAGATTGTACTTGCAGTGGAAACTCATTACCACTACAAGAACAATATATTACCACTGCTTATTAGATAACTGTTAGGAAACGCGTATAGATAAATATAGAATAGATTTTGTGTATATCTTATTCTATTAGCTTTATACTTATCTTGTAGAAGAGGACTCCTTGTGCTATAAAAGGAGATCCTAGGTTAAAGGTTTGATATACGTTTTCCTAGAGCTTCAAGGTGTAACCCTAGTGATATCAAGATCACTCGTATTATTATCATTAATAATATTGGAGCTAATAGTTTGTTTACATATATTGTTTATACAAAATTGTCTTACTCATAATCATACTTCTAAGTGTTACTAAGTAGATTCCGCATACTTAGTGATATAATTTAAAGTATCAATCTAACACAAGTTCAAGGTGTTTAGATCCATCAAGTGGTATCAGAGCCAGGTTTTGATACTTTGATTTAGAAGACTCAAGTTCACTCAGAAGACTCAATGGAGACAGAAACCAGTAACTCAAACATTGCTGCTAAGCTTCCAAAGCTTAAGTTGAATGACTTTGAGATGTGGAGGCTGATGATAGAACAATTCTTTATGGTCCAAGACTACACACTCTGGGAGATCATTATGGTTGGAAATTCTTTCAAACCAAGTTCTACTTCAGAGATGGTTAATGGCAAGGAAGTAATTAAGGTCAACACTGGACCTGTTACTAATGATGAAAGACTTCAACTGAAGAATGATTTGAAGGCCAGAGGTCTGTTGCTGATGACACTTCCCAGAGACCAAGTTGTAGCATTCAGCAAGTTCAAGACTGCAAAGACTCTCTTTGATGAGATCTGTGAAGTTTTTGGTGGTAATGATTCCACCAAGAAGACTCAAAAGACTCTGCTGAAACAAACTTATGAAAACTTTGGTTCATCAAGTAATGAATCTCTTGATAGCATTTTCACAAGGCTATAAAAGATTGTTTCTCAACTCATTGTTTTTGGAATTGAGGTGGAAAGAGAAGACCTTAATCTAAAGTTCTTGAGAAGCTTACCCTCTGAGTTTGGAACAAATGTTGCTGTGTGGGAAGATAAGCCAGAGTTGGAGACCATGAAACTTAATGATTTGTACAATAACTTCAAAGTTATTGAACAAAGACTGAAGAAAGCTGGCAAAATAAGTTCTAGTTCAGGAAGTGTAGCACTTATATCATCATCTCTTGATGACAGTTCAGATGAAGAAAGTGATAGTGATGATGACTGTACTAACATTGTTGTTTCCACTGGTAGTGGAAGTGTTTCCACTGTTAGCTCAAAGAAACAGATTACAGGGCTTAGTGATACTACCTTTTATGCCTTTATATCAAGTCAAGTGGGTGGTTCAATTCTCAATCATGAGGATCTGGATCAAATTGATGAAGATGATATGGAGGAGATGGACATTAAATGGCAAGTGGCATTACTAAGCTTGAGGACAAAGAAGTTTTGGAAGAAGACTGGAAGAAAGATCAACATCAGTGGCAATGAAACAGTAGGTTTTGACAAGAAGAAAGTGGAGTGCTACAATTGTCATAAGAAGGGGCACTTTGCCAGAGAGTGTAGGAAGCCAAGGAAGTCTGACAACAGGTCAACTTGGTACAAGCAGGACAAGAAGAAGGAACCTACTACTGATGAGCCAAAGGGGCTATTGGCTATTGATGGAGTGAGCTTTTATTGGAGCTTTATGACTAAGGAAGAGGAAGATGATTCAGAGTCTGCAATGGTGGCACTAATGGCTTTTTCTGACTCTGAGGTACAAATTGATAATGCTTGTTCTAAATCTTGTAAGGCCTTAAAAGAGTATGAGAAACTTAAAGCACAATTTAATGAGCAACACATTGAGTTAACTCATACTAATTATAACTTATCAAATCATAAAAGAGGCCTAAGTGTTTTAGAAACTCAATTAGAGCATGTGGAAAACTAGAAGGGGGGGGGGTTGAATAGTTTTACGCCTTTTTCGTTTTGCTTATTTTATAAAAGATAGTTTCTAAGATGAAACTTTCAAATCACTTTAATACATAAATATATATACTAGTTAATTTATGATTTAGTATAAATACTACTTATGTATAATGTACAATTTCAAAACACTTAATTACAAAAGTATAAATACAAGATTTATTAAAGGTTTTCTATATACAATGCTTATGTATAATGTTTGGAAAGAATATACAATTTCATATATTTTATGTAAGCATATATATGTGTAGTAGTGTATAGATATAATTATATGTACTAGGTTGGTTTTTGTAAGATTAGTTTTATGATTGGATTTTAGTTTGATCTTTATGTGAAATCAACATATGCACAATACTATCAATTATGACTATGTGTGAAATGCAAGTAAGTAATAAATCAAAGAGTGAGAGATGGAAAGATCAAACCGAGACACAAAGGATTTATAGTGGTTCGGCTACAAGGACACCTTCCTTGCCCTACTCCACTCCCCGAGTCACCTACTCGAGAGTTTTCTTCACTAGATCAAATATCTCCTTTATGGCGGAGAAAACCGTACACACCAATATACACACCAATTTACACACCAATCTTCACACCAATCTACACACCAATCTTCACACCAATCTACACACCAATCTACACACCAATCTTCACACCTATCTACTATTTTCTTCACACCAATCTTCTACACACCAATCTTCTATACACCAATCTTCTATTCTCTTCACACCTTCAAAGTATTAATGTCTTGACACCTTCAAGTCACTAATATCTTCACAACTTCAATGCACTAGTGTCTTGACACCTTCAAGCCACTAATGTCTTCACACCTTCAATGCACTAATGTCTTGACACCTTCAAGCCACTAATGTCTTCACAACTTCAATCTACAAATGTCTTCTAGTCTTCTCCACTAGAGATCCTTAATTTCTTCACTACAAGCTCCTATTGCTACAATCTCCTATCACCACTACTATCTAACCCTTCTTCTTCACTTCAAGTTACACTTCACACTTACAACAATTCTAGATTCTTCAACTAAATCTAGTTAACTAATACATACACCTTATTCACCAAAGTATGAAAGATATACAAGAAAATATAAACAAACAACTTAGATAGCAAGATGATACTAAGTTGTAATACTTCTATTAGAAGTATTCTTCTCTTTGCACTTGAAAGAATGAGGCTTTGGATCACTTGGAAACAAAGGCTTATGAAATGATCAAAGGATTTTTAGGATTGAAATGGAGATCTAGAACAGAAAGTTTTTGTGCAAAAAGGTGGGGAAAAAATCCAGGTTTAAGGTGGTATTTATAGGCAACAAGTTCTGACAGAGGAGCGTGGCCGGCCCCCTTAAAGCATGGCCGGCCCCCTTAAAATTAAGGGGACCGCCCCTTATAATTAAGGGGGCCGCCCAACTGTAACGGCCAGAAAACTTGTCTTTTAGTGGGGAAAGTTTATTTGGTGAAAAACTAACTGATTTTGGTTAAATATTTGAAATCATATATTTAGTATGATTAAAACATTTTTCCTTATTACCAAAAGTGTTTTTCAAAGATATATAATAAGATTATATAATTAAATAAACTTTGTATTAGTTAATTAAATACCCCTTTGATCATACATTGCACTAAGCACTTTGTTTATTCATACCTTAAGTGATTTGTTGGTGAAAGTGATTATTTATTACTAAATACGTGTTTACGTCATGATCTTTGGTTTGATTAGTTTAAGTTTTGTGATTATCAAAACATAGAGATATCGGAAGATATGAATAATGTTTTTAATCAATTATTTATATCAACAATCTCCCCCTTTTTGATGATTACAAAACCTAAACTTATTAAATCCAAAAATTAATATTTAGACAAGTATTTAGTAAGTTTACATTCACTTCTCCCCCTTTTTGTAGAATCAAAAAGGTTAGGCCGAATAAGCTTCGTGAGAGAAGTTTAAACGGGTAGAAAACTCCCCCTTGATGTATGCTCCCCCTCGTTTGAGGGCACCAAGGTTTCAAGAAAGTAATTTTTGCAAGAAAAATATTAGAAGCACAAGCATGGCACAAGCAAATACATATAGCATAATATTAGCAAGTAATAATCATGGCACAAGGTAATAAGAAACATATATTAAACCATTCAATAATAGAGAAATGATTATGTCAACCCATAATCATTGTTACAAAGGCAATACAAATAGAATTCTAAATAACATAGAACATCCTATAGTGCCAACAAGGAGTGTCATCAAACTTTCTTGAATCCCAAAATGGTTGAGGAGTTTTATTTGAAAATGAGAAAACATAAGCATATCAAATGCTTGGTGGTTTAGTGGAGGTAAACTCTTGGTTCCATGAGTGTTGGTGAGTTTGTAGAGCTTGGTGGTGGTGGATTTGAAGTGGAGTTTGTTGGTTGAGAGTTGTGATGTTGTTCAAGTGATGGGGTTTGTTGAGATCTAGTAAGAAGATACTCAATCCAAGTGAAGTGCTCATTCAAGGCAATGGTTTGTTGTTGAAGGAAGATGCAACAAGGGCAATTGTTAACATGCTTCTCAAGTTGGTTTTTGTTATGTGGTGATGATGGTGAGCTTGATTGTGGTGGATCCAAATTGCGTTGAGCAAGATGTAAAGCTAAAAGAGCACTAAGCTCATGTGCCTCTTTTAGCTCCTCAACGAACTTCAAGTGTTCGGAGGAAGGTGATGGTGGTGGAGCATGATAGTTGTCTTGGGTGAAGGTTTGCACATGCAACATTGGAGTAACATGTGAGGTAGTAGGAAGTGGTGGTGGTACTCTAGGTGGTGGAGATATGTTTGAACTTGGGTAATCATGAAAACATGATATGGGTGGAAGAGTTTCTTCATGAGTGGATGATGTCTTTGTTGAATGAGCAATATGTGAAGTGTTGATTGAGATATTGGGATTGTTGTTTTGGGATTGAGCATGCTCATCAAAAGAGGAAGCATTAATGAGGGTATTAGTGGAAGATAGGTTGTGGGATGACTCATTTGAGTAGGCTTGAGGTTGAGTTGTTGGTTGACTTGAAACAACATCACAAGAGTTATGACAAGAATCAAGTTTCCTCCTCCAAACGGGTTTGACGGAGATCCTTGCGGTTCTTGAAATCTTTGGTTTTTGGTTGTTAGGAGATGACATGTTTGGGTGTGATGGCATTAATGATGGAAAGAGGGTATTTATAGTGTATGAGAAATGTGGTTTAGGAAGGTAAATTTTGAGGGATAGCATGGGACAAAATATGTTTGTGAATTTTGGGAAGTATAGGCTGAAATGGATCAAAAAGTGATAAAGAAAATAGTATCCCCGACCATCAGATGGCCGGTCCCCTTAAATGGAGGCCGGTCCCCTTAAATTTAAGGGGGCCGCCCTTATGATTTAAGGGGGCCGCCCATCTGGTGATTCCCAGAATGCCAGAAATGGGTTTTTGGCAGAGAATTTTCAAAAAGGTTGTGTTTTTGGGTTTGGATTCAAGTAAGTTCAACTATTGAGGCAATATAGAGCATACTATTCATGAATGTAGAGAATATCATAGAAATAATTAAAGTAAACAATTAATTCCTAATAATCATGTCATCTACTAATATTTCAATTAAGTTGGGTAACTAAGGAAGCAATAAAGCAAACTAGTTAAGTATGCAACTAAGTAAAGATAATGGTAAGTAGGATAAGTGCAGACAAATTGAAGATTGCTTATGATAAACACGTGGGAAGACATGATTATATGAACTTCAAGACTTGTTACAAACAAGATCCATATGGGCAAACCATGATTCTCATGAAATGATTTGATTAAATTGTAGATGTCATTTTCACATAAGTGTATGACATATATGAGAAGATAAAAACAATGTTTTAAATAAAATGTTTTTAGTTTTATTCAACAATGTTTGAAAGTAAGTTTTCACTTAATCCCATAAATCTGAGAATGAAAGAGTTTAATGAGAAGCAAAGTTCATACAGATAAACTAGCGTTAGGTATATATAGGAAGTGCAATTTAATCAAGTTGGAGAATGAGTATGAGACTATTACTAGTGGTGCTCAATTCAGGCTAAACACGACCGTTTTTACGGGTTACACACACCCAACTTCTCACATAGAAGCAATTCAACCGTTAGGTTAAATTGAATTTCTAGTCAATAGATTCTCCAGTAGTCATTCTCCTTTTTGGACGAAATCGAGTTCCTAAATTTACCTATCGAAGATTACCAAATATGTAGTTTACTTGATTCACTAATACTTAGCTTAATGTTTTGAGATACATTCAAGTTAGTATCCCAATAAAACAAAATTTGTTTTGTTTCAAAAAAAAAAAAAAAAAAAAAAAATGTTTCTATCTTGATAAAGATCAAAATAATGTTATGATAGCTTATGATTAAGCATGTTGTTTGAAAAAGCATAAAATAGATATTCGAAAGGTTTTAACTCAAAGAAAGAAGTGTTTAAATATGATGTTTTGATTTTTGACAATCAAGAAATTTTAAGTGAAAGATACACTTCAAGAGAATCGATTAAACCCATTGTCACATATAATAGTTTCTAATGGCAACTAAAGATATGAAGAGATATGGTAGACATTAAACATCTAAATGCAATGAGATAGGAAGGGACAAAGAAAATCATCAATGAATACAATATAGACATATGAATATATGCATGTATACAAGACACATTGTAATATTGAGTTACTAGCAAGTCTTAATTATAACACATCTATTAATGCAACTAGTAAGATCATATAGCATAAATGGCAAGTATTCTACTTTAAATCATAGAAGATTATCAATATAGATGAAACCTAAGATAAATAATAATAGACATAGCAACAAGAGGGTTAATTATCCTAATGTTATGTATGCATATATTGGTATTCATGATCTAAGAGCATAGCAACATATAGATTAAATCATATTAATATACTAATTGAAGCATATTCTAATATAATGTAATGTAGGCAAGTTTTTGAAAAGAAAACTTACCTCAGGTCCAGCTTTTCTTTAAGATTGGTTATGAGAGCAATAGAAGACTTCAAAAAGATTTACCCCAAAGCAAGTTGAAGAAGCGAAGTAAAGTTCCAATGCATTAAGGATCAAGGAGTCTTGATCATAGAAATACTATCGGTCGCAACAATCATCACAAGACGTGCAGATTAAGAATGGTAGAACAAGAATCCTTCGTTATGAGGTAGTAACGAACACACCATAAAGTCAATGCACCCAAAAGTGAAACACAGACCGCCGAAGATCAAGGATAACCGCCATAATGTCAAAAGTAACACATGTGTAGAGTGTGAAACATAATAGAGGGAACCAATGGTCATCAAATAGAAGAAATCGAATAAAGTGATCCAAAAAGTAGTAGTTCCTTTGATCGTTAATTACCTACACATGACAGAGAGCTTGGTACCCAGATTCTCATGGGTCCGAGTTGATTAGTAGCGAACATCCAATGCACTTAAATGCATATGAAGAGGATGTCATCAAGAAGTACAAGAATTCATTATTTGTTTGTTTTAACAAACAAACAATAACTTTCTTGACTAGAGAAATAATCAATGGATGTAAATAATAATAGTTCTAAATTTTTCCACTAGGTTTAACAAATTTTATTTGTTTTGATGTATTTATCAAATACTCATCTGCCGTAAATCCTAATCCGGTTTTATCATAAAATGACTTTTGAATGTCAAGTAGATATTTTAAAGATTTAGAACTATTTTCGAATTTTGCCAATATTTTTGCTTTTTCCTTTTCCATTTTAATTTCATGTTTATATTCTTGACAATTTTTACATTCAAGATCAATTTCAATATTACTTTCAAGTTTAGACATTTTGTCTTCTAAAATTATTTCTTTTTCAAAATTATTTTCAGCGGATGTTGAAGATTCATTTTTAAAAATAATTTTTGAGTCAATGTTGCAAAAATGTTTGAAGTTATTTTCCATTTTTGAAAATTCTAATATAAATTGATCATAGCAAAAATGTTTAGTTTTGGATTGTACCTTCTTTGCAGTTGTACATTCCTCACATGCATCAATACTAGTGTTCTCATTTGATTGAATATTCTCATGAGCCGTGTTATCATCGTCTTCTTTGCACTTGTTGCACCATGATTCATTCACGCTCTTTCTTTGGATTTGGTTCATGTATTCTTCGTTGTAGATACCTTCAATGATCACATTTGAACTAGTAGTACATGTGTTTATTTCAACTAAATGTTTATTTACTAAATTTTCTAGATTAACTATTTCTTGTGCAATGTCAAGTATACCATCTTTGGTTTTACATTCTTCTTGGTGAATCTTTAAAAGACATTTCCAAATATCATTTGCCGTTTTACAATGAAATAATCTTTCATATTTGACTTTTGGTAGAGTTTTGAAAATAAGTAATTTGGCATTAGTGTTTTTATCAATTTTAGTTTGAAAATTATTATTTTGATTTTCAAAATCTATTTTGGTTGATTTAAGATCACCAATTGAAATGATATGCCAAAGATCAAGATCTATTGATTTCACATAATTTTCAAATTTGTTTATCCATTCAAGAAAATGATCATTTTCAAATAATGGTGGTTGTTGCATAAATTCCCCTTCTAAATATTTTTCAAATTCCATAGATCGTTACAAGTTTTAAAATACAGTCTATTTTAAAAATCTTGCTAGACGTGGCTCTGGTACCAATTGTGGAAAACTAGAAGGGGGGGGGGGGGGTTGAATAGTTTTACGCCTTTTTCGTTTTGCTTATTTTATAAAAGATAGTTTCTAAGATGAAACTTTCAAATCACTTTAATACATAAATATATATACTAGTTAATTTATGATTTAGTATAAATACTACTTATGTATAATGTACAATTTCAAAACACTTAATTACAAAAGTATAAATACAAGATTTATTAAAGGTTTTCTATATACAATGCTTATGTATAATGTTTGGAAAGAATATACAATTTCATATATTTTATGTAAGCATATATATGTGTAGTAGTGTATAGATATAATTATATGTACTAGGTTGGTTTTTGTAAGATTAGTTTTATGATTGGATTTTAGTTTGATCTTTATGTGAAATCAACATATGCACAATACTATCAATTATGACTATGTGTGAAATGCAAGTAAGTAATAAATCAAAGAGTGAGAGATGGAAAGATCAAACCGAGACACAAAGGATTTATAGTGGTTCGGCTACAAGGACACCTTCCTTGCCCTACTCCACTCCCCGAGTCACCTACTCGAGAGTTTTCTTCACTAGATCAAATATCTCCTTTATGGCGGAGAAAACCGTACACACCAATATACACACCAATTTACACACCAATCTTCACACCAATCTACACACCAGTCTTCACACCAATCTACACACCAATCTACACACCAATCTTCACACCTATCTACTATTTTCTTCACACCAATCTTCTACACACCAATCTTCTATACACCAATCTTCTATTCTCTTCACACCTTCAAAGTATTAATGTCTTGACACCTTCAAGTCACTAATATCTTCACAACTTCAATGCACTAGTGTCTTGACACCTTCAAGCCACTAATGTCTTCACACCTTCAATGCACTAATGTCTTGACACCTTCAAGCCACTAATGTCTTCACAACTTCAATCTACAAATGTCTTCTAGTCTTCTCCACTAGAGATCCTTAATTTCTTCACTACAAGCTCCTATTGCTACAATCTCCTATCACCACTACTATCTAACCCTTCTTCTTCACTTCAAGTTACACTTCACACTTACAACAATTCTAGATTCTTCAACTAAATCTAGTTAACTAATACATACACCTTATTCACCAAAGTATGAAAGATATACAAGAAAATATAAACAAACAACTTAGATAGCAAGATGATACTAAGTTGTAATACTTCTATTAGAAGTATTCTTCTCTTTGCACTTGAAAGAATGAGGCTTTGGATCACTTGGAAACAAAGGCTTATGAAATGATCAAAGGATTTTTAGGATTGAAATGGAGATCTAGAACAGAAAGTTTTTGTGCAAAAAGGTGGGGAAAAAATCCAGGTTTAAGGTGGTATTTATAGGCAACAAGTTCTGACAGAGGAGCGTGGCCGGCCCCCTTAAAGCATGGCCGGCCCCCTTAAAATTAAGGGGACCGCCCCTTATAATTAAGGGGGCCGCCCAACTGTAACGGCCAGAAAACTTGTCTTTTAGTGGGGAAAGTTTATTTGGTGAAAAACTAACTGATTTTGGTTAAATATTTGAAATCATATATTTAGTATGATTAAAACATTTTTCCTTATTACCAAAAGTGTTTTTCAAAGATATATAATAAGATTATATAATTAAATAAACTTTGTATTAGTTAATTAAATACCCCTTTGATCATACATTGCACTAAGCACTTTGTTTATTCATACCTTAAGTGATTTGTTGGTGAAAGTGATTATTTATTACTAAATACGTGTTTACGTCATGATCTTTGGTTTGATTAGTTTAAGTTTTGTGATTATCAAAACATAGAGATATCGGAAGATATGAATAATGTTTTTAATCAATTATTTATATCAACAGAGCATTATAGGGCAAATGAATCTAAGTTCAATGATGATATTGCAGTATTAAGAAGAGACTTAGATTATTAGGTTGCTGTTAATAAGGTTCTTAGAGAAGAACTAGAAAAGGTTAAAGTGGCTAGTGAGAATATAATGATAACTAAGCAAACACTGGATCATCAATCAAAGAGTATTGATAAAATTTGGGAAGCCCAAATTGTGAGCAAAGCTAAATCAGGTCTTGGATACAAAACTGTTCCACCACCTCTAAGAGGTGTTCCAGCACCTCCTGGTATTGACTTAGCTCACACAGGTTTAGAAGAATTTCAGGATCTACCTATGACCTATGGACCAAAGTTTGTTAAACCAGTTGAAATTGAAAAGGTTCAGGTTGAGGTTGATATATTTGATAGTGCTAGTGACTCATCTCTTAAAGATGATAATTTGAATGTTGAGTCTAAACCTAGTACTCCTGAAAATGTTAAAGTGGAGGTTAAGAGAGGTATTCCTGAGGTAGTCAAAGAGAAGCCTAGGTCACAACCTAATTTTACTAGGCCCACTACTAGATATGCAGAGATGTACAGAAGTAGATCACCAACTCCTAGAGGCAATATGAGTAGTTAGAATCATGTCAAATCTAGGCAATTTGGTAGTGACTTTGTGTTCAATAACAAACCCTGTCATATATGTGGTAGCTTTGACCATTTAGCTAAAGGCTGTACCTACCACTTGGGAAGAAGGGAAGTGTTTGGGAATACTTGGGTGAATAGAAACAATGCTAATAACTTGACTCACCCAAATCCACTTAGCAAGATGATTCCCAGATCTGTTTTGCTTCATTCTGGCATCAAACCTATTTCCACTGCTAGACCAGCAGTTGCCACTGCCAGACATAACAACAGAGTTTACCCTAAGCCCCCTATTACTACTTTTGTTAAATCTACTCAAACAGGGAAAAAGACCTATTTTGAAAAGAAAGTTAACCATAATCAGAAGTGGGTACCTAAAATTTCTAAGCCAGCAGTTTCAACTGCTAAGGCAGCAGTTACCACTGCAAGGCCAAAGGTTACCACTGGTAGGTCTGTTAACAAGAAACGGGTAAATGTGGGAAATGCTGTTAAGGCCTCAGCACGTTGGGAATGGAAACCAAAAGGAACCATCACCTCAAGCAATCCCAATGGTGTATCAATGACCTTTGATAGATATAATTATATTGATACACGAGGCAGATCCAAGTCATTTGTGGCTTGGGTCCCCAAAAGGAACTAATTCCTTTATTTTGTGTGTAGGGACATTCAAAGACTTCTAATGATCAAGGATACTCAGACAGTGGATGTTCCAGGCACATGACTGGCAATAAGTCTTATCTTTCAGACTTTCAACCTTATGATGGACAATTTGTCAGCTTTGGAGGAGGAATTGGTGGCAAAGTTTCTGGCAAAGGAACAATCAAGGCTGGAAACATTGATTTTGAAGATGTGCAGTATGTGAAAGAGCTCAAGTACAACCTCTTTAGTGTGTCACAGATGTGTGACAAAAAGCATAGAGTTCTATTCACAGAAGATGAATGCTATATCTTATCTAAGGATTATAAGCTTCCAGATGAATGTGACATTTTGCTTAAAATCCCTAGAAAAGGAAATTTGTATAGCATTGACATGCAGAACATAGTGGCAAATAATGATGTTACTTGCTTGCTTGCTAAAGCCACTTTGGATGAATCAATGCTTTGGCATAGAAGACTTGGTCATGTTAACTTCAAGACTATCAACAAGATTGTGAAAGATGGCCTTGTCAGAGGACTACCAGAGAAAAGATTTGAAAATGACCAAACTTGTGTTGCCTGTCTCAAAGGAAAGCAACACAGAGCTTCATGCAAGACCAAGGCATTCAATTCAGTCAATCATCCACTTTTTATGCTGCATATGGACTTGTTTGGTCCTACCTCTGTGAGCAGCATCAATTTGAAGAAATATTGTCTTGTTGTGACTGATGACTTCAGTAGATGCACATGGGTTTTCTTTTTGAGTACCAAAGATGAAACCTCAGGCATCCTTAAGACATTCATCACTCAAGTTGAAAATCAATTTGAAAAGACAATCAAGATCATCAGGTGTGACAATGGGACAGAGTTCAAGAATAAAGTTATGGATGGTTTCTGCAGAGACAAAGGTATTAAAAGAAAATTTAGTGTTGCAAGAACTCCTCAATAAAATGGAGTTGCTGAAAGAAGAAATAGAACACTAATTGAGGCTGCTAGAACCATGTTAGCTGATTCCAAGCTTCCAGTGACTTTTTGGGCTGAAGCAGTTAACACTGCTTGTTACATTCAAAATAGGGTTTTAGTGGTCAAAACAAAGAACAAGACACCTTATGAGTTGTTCAGAGGAAGACCTCCTACTTTGGAGTTTATGAGGCCATTTGGGTGTCATGTTACTATTCTCAATACCATTGATCATCTGGGCAAATTTGAAGAAAAGTCAGATGAAGGCTTCTTTGTTGGATACTCTATGGTTAGCAAGGCTTTTAGAGTCTATAACTTAAGAATAAAGAAGATTGAAGAGAACTTGCATGTTCAGTTTCTTGAAAATAAAGCAAACATGGCAGGTTCAGGTCCAGATTGGCTATTTGATCTTGAAACATTATCAAATACAATGAATTATGTTCCTCTCACTTCAAGTACTGGAGACAAAGATCTTGAAGATTCAGAAGAATTCATTGATGAAGATGAAGCTTGCAAAGATGATGAAGATCAAATTGTTATGCCACTTTGGGACTTTGGTGATAATTCTGAAAAACCAAGTGATGCAGATGGTGTGAATAAAGAAATTCCTACTAGCAGTGGTAACTCAATTCCCACTGCTACACCAGAAGTTTCCACTGTAAGTCCAAATGTGGATAATACTTCTCAGGAATCACCAAGTGATGATGTAGAGATCTCAAACATGCCTACAACATATGATATTCCTAGCACATCACAGTCTACCATTCACAAAGTGCATCCACTTGATAATGTTATTGGTGAACTTTAATCAGGTGTGAAGACTAGAAGACAGACAAAGAAAGATGATATTCATGGGTTCATAAGTGAAGTATATGAGTCCAAGAAACATAGCAAGAAGAATGAGTGTTTGTTTTTCTGCTTTCTCTCACAGATGGAGCCTAAGAATGTATATATGGCTCTAGAAGAATCTAGCTGGGTTGAAGCTATGCAAGAAGAGTTGTTGCAGTTTAAACTTCAAAAGGTTTGGGTTCTTTGTGACTTGCCTGATGGTATGAAGGTCATTGGTACTAAATGGGTTTTCAGAAATAAGAAAGATGAAAGAGGCATTGTAATCAGAAACAAAGCTAGATTGGTTGCTCAAGGATACACTCAAGAGGAGGGTATTGATTATGAAGAAGTGTTTGCTCCTGTTGCAAGGATTGAGGCAATTAGATTGTTCTTAGCCTATGCATCATTTATGGGCTTTACAGTCTATCAAATGGATGTTAAGAGTGCCTTTCTGTATGGAACTATTGATGAGGAGGTATATGTCTCTCAACCTCCAGGCTTTGAAGATCCTCAACATCCAAATAAAGTTTATAAAGTGGTTAAGGCTCTTTATGGCTTACATCAGGCTCCAAGGAAGTGGTATGAAACCTTAGCTAATTATTTATTGAATAATGGGTTTCATAGAGGTAAAATTGATCAAACTTTGTTCATCAAGAAAGACAAGGGTGATATCCTACTTGTGCAAGTATATGTTGATGATATTATCTTTGGATCTACTAAACAAGAGATGTGCAAAGAGTTTGAGAAGCTAATGAAAGATGAATTTCAAATGAGTTCTATGGGAGAACTTACATTCTTTTAGGGGCTACAAGTACAACAGAGTAAGGAAGGCATATTTATCAGCCAAGACAAGTATGTGGCTGAGATTATTAAGAAGTTCAAGTTTACTGATGCAAAATCTTCCAATACCCCTGCTGACAAGACCACTCACTTATTGTTGAAGAATGCAAGTGGTGCTAATGTTGATGTTCACACTTATAGATCTATGATTGGTTCCTTGATGTATCTTACTTCATCAAGGCCAGACATCATGTTTGCTGTATGTGCTTGTGCAAGATTTCAAGTGACTCCAAAGACATCACATATGACAGCAGTGGAAAAGATTTTTAGATACTTGAAGACTTATCCAAATTTAGGATTATGGTATCCAAGAGACTCTCCAATGGAATTGATCACATACTCAGATAGTGACTATGCTGGTGCAAGTTTGGATAGAAGATCAACTACTGGAGGATGTCAATTTCTTGGATGTAGATTGGTGTCATGGCAGTGCAAGATGCAAACTATGGTGGCTACTTCAACCACTGAAGCAGAATATGTTGCAGCTGCTAGTTGTTGTGCTCAAATCCTTTGGCTTCAGAATCAATTATTGGACTATGGGTACAATTTCATGAACACCATTATCTATATAGACAATAGTAGTACCATATGCATTATTAAAAATCCTGTGCAACACACTAAAACTAAACATATTGAAATTAGACATCACTTTATTAGAGATTGTTTTGAGAAAAAGCTTATTAATGTTGTCAAGATTCATACTGATGACAATTATGCTGATTTATTAACAAAAGGGCTTGATGTGGGTAGGTTTCAATACTTGGTAACAGGTATTGGGATGCTAAATCCATAAACTTTTGATGTCTAAATACTTTTCAGTGTTGCAGGATACTTTTTAGGTACTAATATTGTTTGTATTGTATGTATGGTTTTCTACTAACTTGTATGCAGAGTTATCAAGTGCACAGTGGTAATTAACATACAACAGTGGAAAGGATTGGTGATAATAGTAAGATCAGAAGAGTACTTTTATTGATTATTAAGCAAGAGTACATCACAACCATAATGAAAACATTATCACCTAGACAAGAAAACCATCACATCTGACATGAACCTACAACCTAACACCTATTCCATGGGTTTCTTTCCCTTTCCCTCATACTGCAGCTTGCTTTTGGAAACTTTCTTTCTCTTGTCATCAAAAGAGAGTTGTTTCCTTGGACAAGCAAGTCCCAGAACTTGCTTGGGAGGCCTTGTTGCTTGAGTAGGCTTGTCTACAGCTGGCCACTTCATGTTGTTTATTGCAGATGTCAATGCTGTGGTAAGAGCCTTTGGGAGTTCCTTGGAAAGATCAAAAGTTGGGTCATTGTCATCATCTGATGAAGAGCTAGAATGAAACTCAAGAGATGGAGCAGGATCAGCTGATATCTTCTTATTTGGCTTCATGCTTGAAGATGAGGCAGTTGCAGACTTTGGTGGAAAATATCCACTCCATCCAGATGACAGTTCTTCAGAATCTGAGTAATAGCTGATTTCCTCATCAGAAGAATTATCAGAGGAGATGTAGATAAGTGGAAACCAACTCATGATGCTGTATAGGGTTTGTGTTTATTGAAGAAGATTGTTGATGAAAGATAAAAGATGTTGAGCCCCTTTTATATGCAAAGTCAAGGTCGAATTCTAATTAATGAAGGATATTTACTCCTACTTGTTTTGGTAGGTTGGAGGAGTAAATTTGGTTATTATCGGGTTGACTTTTGGAAGATATTTTTGTGAATAGTAACTTGGTTAAAAAGTTACTTTGAGTTAAGTTTTATGGGTTAAGTTGAAGTTGATGCATACAACCCATATTATTGGAGTATTTGGAGTAATAAGGTGTGTATTATTGACACACAACAAATGGTTATTGATTCACCATGTCTAATCAACATAAGAATCAACTAGTCCAGAGCAAATGGCTACTGGTAAAGACTTATCAAATCCGTTTATGGTTGATAGTTTACCAAAAACTAGGTTCTCAACTCACCATACATCCATGTGATCAAGAGTTGGCTAGTCCATAGCAAACGGCTAATGGTAAAGACATATCAAATCCGTTGATAGCTGGTAGTTTGCTAAAAACTATGATAAGAGCAGCAAATGTTCATGTTTTATTAACCACTGCTCTTTGATATTTTTGTGAAAACTTTACCACTGCTAGTTCATCAGTTACCACTGCAAGAGTAATTTTTCCACTGATGACTAGCCGTTACAACTGTTGTGTCAGTAATCTAATTTTTTACTAGCCGTTGTAAAATAACCGTCTTTCCTTATTAATAGGGTAAAATCTTTTGTGAATTATCTTCTTACTTATTATAAATTATTTTTTTTTCAAAGATAATTCTTTCTAAAGATAATTCACACGGCTTGCTTTTTATCTTGATTACTAACACTTTCATTCTCTTTTTCACAAATATCATGGCGATTCTAAAATTTGTCGAGGAGCACAACCAAGTGGCCTACTTACAAAAGTCGAATGAGAAGAGTGGCCCTGTTTTTCATCAGATTGTGGATTTTCTAAACACAACTCACATAAGGTATGCCTTAATTATTAATCCCACAATCTATGTCTCTCATATCAAACAGTTCTGGAACACTGTGGAGTCCATAACTCTTGAACAGGGAGACACACAAGAATCTGTGGATGCTTTAAGAGCCACAGTTGATGGGGTATCTATTGATGTTACTGAGTCATCCTTGAGGAGGATTCTCCAATTGGATGATCTCAATGGTATCATCACATTACCTAATTCAGATATTTTTGAAAATATTGCTTTAATGGGGTATGATACATCTGCACAAAAAGTTACTTTTAAGAAAGGATGTTTTTGCCCTCATTGGAGATTTTTCATTCATACTCTTTTACATTGCCTAAGTCCTAAGAAAACTTCTTTTGAACAATTTGCATCAACCATGGCTTATCCTTTGGTTTGTTTGGCAACAGATAGGAGTTTTAATTTTTCAAAGTTTATTTTCAATAATATGAAAGGCAATGTAAAGAGTCAATATAAATTTTTGATGTATCCAAGGTTTGTGCAAGCAGTGTTAAATGAGTTTCAACTGCGACCTCACAACAGAATTTATGAACCTTCCACTCTTAAGTCAAAAGTTTTTCAAAATATGTCTAAGGCTTCAGAAATTTGGAATGGGCAGGTTCATCCACTTTTCCCTCAAATGCTTGCTAAAATTTCTCAAGTACAGGGTGAGGATGCATCAATCCCAGTTGCATCTCAAAACACACCCACTATTGTTATTCCATCAATTCAACATACCCCTGCAGTCACTCACACTTATGAGAGAAGGTCTAAACAGCCAACTTCTCTCATCTCAACATTGCATGTTGCTGAGCCATTTGGTTTAGGAACAAGCAGTGGTGGTTCAAGGCTTCATCCTAGTCCAACTAGGAAAGAGCCTGAATCAATGCCTCATGATTCACCTCTCCCTGCAGGTTACATAGCTGGAAGTGATGAAGGCAGTGTGCCACAAAATGAATTGATGGATATTTGTACAAAATTAGTCAAGCAGGTTCAAGCTCTGAAGAAAGATCTGGCACAGACTAAAGAACAACATGCCACAGAGCTGAAGACATTGAAGGATGAGATTCACAGATTGCAGAATGAAGTTGAGAATCTCAAGAAGAAAAGATCTCAGGTTGTATTATCATCATCTTCACCTTCAAATGAGTTTTCTGCAAGTTCTAGTAAAGTTTTGGGAGATTCTTCCAAATAGGGGAGGAAAATAGATGCAGAGCTTAAGGGGAGGAGTAAAAGTTTTGATAAAGACTTTGCTGAGCTTAGTGATTCTGATGATGCTCAAGCAAAAGATGATGATGCTGAGATTGAGGGGAGGAAATTGGATTTTGAAGATATGGATGCTGATGCAGGTTTTAACTTTGATGATTTAGTTGGAACTGCTCAACCAATTTCCACTGAAGCAGAACAAGTTCCCACTGATCAACAACTTACCACTGCAAGTGAAAATGTTCCCACTGCTAGTCAAGAAATTACCACTGCAGAGGAAGAAGCTGCCAGAAGAAGATTAGTTAAAGGAAAGGCTATTGAAATTGCTTCAGATCAAGAGTCAAGAAAGATTTCTAAGTTTGAACAAGCTCAGATTGATTTTGATGCAAGGTTAGTAGAGCAACAACAAGCTGAAGAGTATGAAAGAAATAAAAAGATTAAGGAAGATGAAGTTGCTAGTTTCATGGAAGCAAGTAGGTTGGATAAACTTGAAGCTGTTATGGCAGAACCTATATCAAGTGTCTTACCAACTGTTATGCATGAGAAACCTCCCGTGTTTACCTATGTGCCTACAGAAGAAGAGATTGATTATTTGATTAACAATGATTAAATAATTAGGAAGAAGGCTATTAAATTGATTGCAAATACAACCTTGGATGAAGAACAAAGGTCTGCTCAACTTAAAGATTTCATTCTAATGAAAAATCAGCAGGCTCTTGACCAAATCATTGGAGATGCTAGAAAAGGTCAAAAGAAGCCAAGGAAACTTACAAAGGCACAAATTATTTCTGAGATAAAGACTTTTTGTTGTCATGTTGGTAATATGAAGATGGGTCAATTCAAAGGAATGTCACATGATCAGATTGAAGGTATTTACTACAGAATCAAAAGACAAGATAGTAAATTCATTCCAATGGATCAAGAACCATTATCTATGAAGACAAAAAGGACTGGAGTGAGTCTTGAATCAAAAGAAGCAAAGAAGTTGAAGACTCAGAAATCATCTCAAGAAGAAGAAGGTCCTAGCAAGTTGACTGAAGAGCAAGTTACAAACATGTTGTTCATAGAAACTGATGTGCTAAACATTGAACCTCTACAAGCAAAATATCCAGTAGTTGGTTGGGAAATCTTTTCTGATAGTTTTGGTGTAGCTTGGAAGATCATCAGAACTGGAAGTGTCACAAACATTTGCAGAGATTTTGAAGATATTGTTAGATGCTGTGATAGAGAAGATTTGGATACCTTGCGGAAAATTGTTCAGGATCAGTTTAAGAAGGAAGAACTTGTTGATGTCAAAGCTAAGGAATTATGGGTTCACTTCAGAAGATTATATGAACCTGATCCAAGTGATAGATATTGGAGATTTGAAGCTCATGATCAAAGAACCTTGTGGAAATTCTATGATTCAAGTTCTGTGCATCATGTTTCTACTCAAGATGGAGTTGATGTCTTTATGCTGGTTGAGAAAGAATATCCATTGAGAGCTGGACTATTGGATGTGATGAGAACTGTGAAGCTTAGGTGTTGGGAAAGAACTGAAGTCATAGATGATTTGCTACAAAGGATTTATGATCAAAGTATGAGAGCTGATAGAGAGTTAAGAAGAAGAAGATAAGTGTTTGGAAGAATTCCCATATCCTCATGTTTATTGATTACTTGAAGAAACTTATTGATTTATGTATTAATCATAAGTTAGGGGAGGATTGTTGGGAATTGTACTAACAGTTACCACGGCTAAAGAAGAAGTTACAACTGCAGAAGATTGTACTTGCAGTGGAAACTCATTACCACTACAAGAACAATATATTACCACTGCTTATTAGATAACTGTTAGGAAACGCGTCTAGATAAATATAGAATAGATTTTGTGTATATCTTATTCTATTAGCTTTATACTTATCTTGTAGAAGAGGACTCCTTGTGCTATAAAAGGAGATCCTAGGTTAAAGGTTTGATATACGTTTTCCTAGAGCTTCAAGGTGTAACCCTAGTGATATCAAGATCACTCGTATTATTATCATTAATAATATTGGAGCTAATAGTTTGTTTACATATATTGTTTATACAAAATTGTCTTACTCATAATCATACTTCTAAGTGTTACTAAGTAGATTCCGCATACTTAGTGATATAATTCAAAGTATCAATCTAACACAAGTTCAAGGTGTTTAGATCCATCATGACGAGTAAACGGTTTGCCGATCATACTGGATTAGATGTGGATACCTTCAGAGTCACTTTACTTCAGATCACTGGGAAAGTTAAGGAGTTTATTAAGACATGTACACACCTCCTACTAACAACTAATGCTGTCACTTCTGAAAGGACTTGTATTGAATACCCTGCTGTCCTCTCTACACATGAGGTGGATGCTTCACACCAACAGGTCACAAGGCAACATCAAGCTCCAGATGTTCATGTCTCTGATTATGACAAGGATCCTGATCAGGATTTAACCATCTATGACTCATGTCCATTGGAAGAGACTGATAGTGATGTCATGTCTAATTCAATCTACACGAATCCTATTTGGGAGAATTGTGACCAGGATACTACAAAAGGTGATGTGCCAGATCCTTTGGTTTCAAACAATCACAAAATCAAATGAATTGGTTGACATACATATTTTTAAAGAACTGTCTAACAGATTTTCTCAATTGGAAAAGCACTGCATTTCTCTTGAAATTGTGATGCAACAAAATGAAGATCAGTTTCTAATCAACCAACCACGCAAGAACTTAGAACTTCCTGAGGTCCGCGAATATTTCATGATTAATGAGTTAAAAGCTAAAATTGAAACCAAAGATCTGACAATCAACCGTCTTAAGCACCATATTAATGTGATGAATGATATGTGTAGTAACCTTAAGGTCAAAGCCACACAAGATAACAATATTGACTCTAAAACCGTTGCTGAATTAGAGCACAAGGTAACTGTGTTGCATAATGAAAATGAAACCTTGAAAAAACACAGAAAAACCCTAATTAAATTTATCAAAGAAGAGAGATCAAAAAGTTCCAAACATTTGAAGTCCTTAACTGCACACAATGATGAGGTCAAAACTAAGCTTCAGAAGAAAGATTTCGAGATCACAACATTAAAAAATGAACTGTTAAAAGTAACCAGGAAAGATGTGAACACTAAGTTTGGTAAATCCTCCATCTTAGGAGCACCTCCACCCATGCCACATAGAAAACCTAGGACTACTAGACAACTGTCTACCTTTAGTATGAATCGATCAAAGTTTTCTATATCAAGGTGTGCACCCCAAGTAGATACTAAACAGGAATTATCGAAACCAGTCACTTCGCAATGTCACCATAAGGTTGTACCAACTCTCGAGAATCTCATCAGGAAAGACTGTGAAGTGAATGTAGGTATCACAAACCGGGTTAGAACTCAATCACTTAAGGACAAATATCCCATAAGGCTCAGTTCACCATCTATAAGGCAGTCCTCCATTGAATTAGGACGATCTGATTATATGCTCTCTAAAACTTATCTTAAGTGGGTCCCTACGGGTAGAATCTTTAAGCTGATTGGTCTTAGTTGGATACCTATGAGGTCTACTAAAAACACCAAAGTTAACGGTATGACCCCCACTGTACGGGACTCTAACAACACTAACTCATGTCAAGACAAGCAAAATCTTCATGTTGGTGCAGGATCTTCTATCTTATGTGCAGGATCTCCTTCAGAGATGCTCAAAGTTTGGCGACAAAAAGGTTCACTCCCTACTATAATAGGGACTCAGGAGAACAGACAATGTTGAACATTGCATGATGACTCCTGGTAATTGATGAGTGCTCAAACACTCATCATTTTTGGTCAAATCTGAACTGCAAAACTTACAAAAACACTCAGAAATGCATCAAAATACTAAAAATATTCCAAAATTGTGTTTTATATGTTTCAGATGCAAAATGAGTAAAAACGAATGAAAAACGTACAAAGTTTGCATAATTGGCAGTTTCAGTCCCCCAACTTTCAAAAATTGGCAAAAATAATCCCTGAGCACATATTTTTAAAAAAAAGTCACCAAAGGTCCTTTTGAAATCATAAGTTGTCGTATTTTGTCCTTTGGTGAAAAATTGGAAAAGTTTTGGAAATTTGCAATTTAGTCCCTGGAGTTTCAAATTTTGGCAAGATTGGTCCCTGGTGGGAATTTTTGGATGAAAAATAATTTTTGGGTCCTTGGGAAATCACAAGTTGGCAAATATGGTCCTTGGGTGGCAAAATTAGTGAAATTACATGTTTGGTCCCTGGAGTTTGAAAGTTGGCAGAAAAGGTCCCCGGATGTAATATTTTGGAAAAATAACTTTTGTGGTCCTTTGTTTATTTGGTTCTAGGCAAATTACACCCTTGAAGATAGTATGGGATGTTGACAATTCAGGCCCTCCATTTTCAGCCATATTACAATTATGGTCCTTGTGGCATTTTGAAGTTACAAAACAAACGGACCCTTAACTAAATTAAACAAACAAACCAACACTCCCACCAAGCCCACTCACCCTTATTTCACCCCAAACCTGATCCAAAACAAACACAAGCCCATTCCCATTGGCCCAAAACAAACCCCCCGTTTTTAATATACCCTTGGTCAACACCCAGCTCAAACACCATCTCCCCTAACCTCACTTTCCCTCCCACCTTAACCACCATCAAACACCCTAATTACCAGGGAATTTTGTCCACCCCCCTCCTCCACTTTTCCACCAAACACTCAACCTCACCCTCTCATGTCCCCTCCTCATTAATACTCCCACCTACACTCACCAAACCCACTCACAACTGCCAATTGCAATTTTTCCCGCCAAAACCCTTTCAATGGCTCAGATGAAAGATAGCCATCCAATGGCTCAAAAGTCAAGTGGGAAAGTCAAAGGAGGAACCCAGGGCTTATAAACGTAAAACAGAATGGAAGAAAGAGAAGTAATTAGAGTAGTGTAGTTGTAGTTTAGTATAAAATTGTCGAATTAATTTAATCTTCAAGTTCTAGTGTATTTTTAGCTTTCTAAGTGTACTCTTAATGTTTTCAGTGTCATGTAAAGTTATTTCAGGCATAAATTTCAGTTTCCAAGTCCAATATCATTTTCTACCAATTTTTCATTTGAATATTTCAATTCCACTTAATATTATTAAATATTGTTGGTTCTTGAACTTTTAAGCTCAAATTTGTACTTAGTAAGCTGTCATAAGTTTTTTTTAGCATTGGAATTAGTTTTAGTTTTAAAATCCTAAAAATCCTTAAAAATACAAAGAATAGTGTAAATTCAAAAGTTAGTTGAAACAAAGAAGAAAGCAATGGAGTGTGGATTATCCTGGTTGTAGTGCTTATTGGTAAGCTTTAGGAATGATTTATGGTGACTAGTTCATGTCCACTACTTGGAAAGCTTGTGTAAGCCAATTCTCATTTTTTTTTTGTAGTTTTGCTCATAATTGCTTATGATTGTTTTTTTCTTAGTTTCTTAGGTATAATTAAGTCTTATTTATGCTTAAAATCTGGTATTTATTCATTAGACCCCATTGTGTATACTTGTCGTTTATTTTCTCAATCTCACAGTCAAATTCGCTTATCATGGATTCATGCTGTTAGGTTGTTGTTGTTGGTATTTTTGGGCTTGAATGAACTTACTATATCATTATGTAACCTTTTGCATTAGTAGTGTGGTTTAAAACAGTTGATTGCTTTGAAAATCTCATTTCAAGCTTTTAAAAGGAGTGTTTGGATTAGTCTATTTCTCTGTGCTCAGGGTGTTCTTTGTTGTTGTTTCTGCTTGTAGCATGTTTCTTTAGTTTGTTATAGCTCAGAAAAGCCTAAAAAACCAGTCCCATTTGACAAATAGTCAAAAATCATTTTGTCTCACCCTCAAAGTTAATTGTGAGGGATTTGAGATCCACAAGCCCACCATATTAGTGCATATGATTGTGTTTTAGTTAAATTTGTCTTTATTTCAGCTTAATACAACTCTTTCAGTCAATTATGATCAACACAAATCCAAGAAAGTCAAAATATCAAGTTTTTATCAAAAAGTCAAATGTGCATTTCTTAGATTTTTCCAATATTTGCAAGAATTAATTTGATTTTTGTGTGTCGTTTTAGACTCTGAAACTTCTTGGGTTGACAGTCCCCCAGCTCAACTTTAAGTCCCCCCCTTCACTTCATTTTTGTGATTTTTGTTGTGGGCCCTACACTGGCTCAAACTCACCTCCAGGGCAAGGCTATGCCCTGCTACACAGACCCTCAGTTGCAACACCATCTTCCAAACCCCCCCTGTGCTCATTAGTGGGTCTTTGGCTATGATACTTGGCCTAATTTGAAGCCCCCCACCTCAGCTCTCCATTTCAGGTCTCACCTTGGACCTTTGATCACTCAGGTGGGCCCCACAGTGGGCTGCAAGTCACCCCTTGGGCCAGTTTGGGTTTGTGGTTTTGGAATTGCTTTTTACTTGTTATTAGCTTATTCTGTGTTCTTTTCATTGTTGTTCCAGCTTATCCTAACCATTCTCATTATCTTGTACCTAAATCCACCCCTGGTCTCAGGTTTCAGCTTATTTCAAAGCTTTTAACTTTGACAGTTGACCAAAGTCAACTGTCAAACTCATAAGCCCTTAAATAGCTTATTTTCTAGTTCTAAAAAAGTTGTTTTCATAAAAGTTGTTTGTTTTTAGGTATAAAATAACTTCCCAAAAGAAAAATCCAGAAAAACAAAATTAAAAACAAGTGATAGTTTCTATTTAATTTGATTTATCTTTTTAATTTTCATTTTTAGATTTTTATTAAGTAACCTACATTTTTATATTTTTATTAATTTCCTTTTATGCTAAAGTAATTTTAATAATTTTCTCAGATTTTTATATTGTCATTTGGTAATTATTAGATTTAATATTAGTTTTATTAATTATTAATAAATAATTAAGTATTAAATAGAAAAATTAGTTTTTATAAAGTAAACCCTAGTTTTTATATTTTTCCTAGCTTTTAATAGTTATAAAATAATTTTAGGAATTTTCTTATAATTTCTACTGTTCATCTTCTAGTTTTTATAATTTAAATAGTTTAATTAGTAATTAATTAATAATTAGTAAAATAGTCTAAAAATATAAAAAACAAACTTTTTATAATTTTTTTAGGATTCCTGTGATTGTTAATTAGATTTGTAAAATTTTTCTTAATTTTCTAAGTTAGTTTGTTATTTTTAATAATTTAAATTAGTTAAATTAGTTAAGTAATCTTTAATTAGTAATTAATTAATAATAATTAATTAAATAGTGTAAAAATTAATTTTCTTTTTCTAAAAATTTTCTTTTATCCTTAGGTTTGTAAAAAAGTCATTTTCACCCCCTGTGGGTTTTCAGATTTCAGTTTTTACTTTTTATTTTGTACGTACGCGTAAATTTAAATAGAACGCACACGTTTTTTAGGTTTAAATCATTTCTGGTTTTTCTACTTTTACATTCTTGTTCATATAGCTTATTTAAGCTATTTCTTTGTAGATTCCTTAGTATAATCATTCACAAACCCCTTTCTTATCCAAATTCATCCGATCACAGATCCGTTTGAATACAATTCACACCTCGTCGGGACATAACGACCCGGGGAAACACTATATTCCGCGGAGCATTGAGCCTAAGGAGTTTGACTATATTGACCACATCCGTGGTTGGCTTTAGTTGACTGCTTTTGCCTCAATCAAAATTTGGCGCCGCTGCCGGGGAGGTTGTGCGCGTTATTCTAAAACGGTTTTCAGATTAGTGAATCGGGGTATACATCCATTGTATATTTACCACCCTTAATCATATTATCTTCTTATTTTCATATAAAAACAAAACTGTTCCCGAAAACATTTTGTTGGCATGAATATTACGATATTTAATCTAAACATCCTCTTCATGTTTTGATGATGACAAAAATGTAAGTTACAACATATAACGTAAAGTGCTTAAGTTACTTGTG
The DNA here is from genome assembly GCA_030686995.1 of Artemisia argyi. Lineage (NCBI taxonomy): Eukaryota > Viridiplantae > Streptophyta > Magnoliopsida > Asterales > Asteraceae > Artemisia > Artemisia argyi. Next base: position 175,512,015 of record CM060695.1, read on the forward strand.
ATCATAATTCATCTATGCATTCTTACGTCAACAAGCCTCGACATCTCAACGTCTCAAGTATGCTTCAACAATCACTTAAGGTATGGATAAACAAGTGTTTAATACATTTCATGATCAAAGGGGTATTTAATTAACTAATACAAAGTTTATTTAATTATATAAACTTATTATATATTTTTGAAAAACACTTTTGGTAATAAAGAAAAATGTTTTAATCATACTAAATATATGATTTCAAACTTTTAACCAAAATTAGTTAGTTTTTCACCAAATAAACTTTCCCCACTAAAAGACAGAAAATCTGGCCGTTTCAGTAGGGCGGCCCCCTTAATTATAAGGGGCGGCCCCCTTAATTTTAAGGGGACCGGCACACAATTAAGGGGACCGGCCACGCTCCCCTGTCAGATTTTGTCAGAAATTTTTCCCTATAAATACCACCTCAAACCTGGAATTTTTCCAACCTTTTGCACAAATATTTTCAGATCCAATTCTCTCTAAACATCCTTCTAAAACCCTTTGATCATAAGATTATTAATCTTTGTTTCAAGTGATCCAATCTTTCATCACTTAAAGTGCAAGAGAAGTATCCTCCCTATCATAAACCCAAAGATGTATTAGGATCTAGTTAGTGCTTATGTGAAGTTGTGAAGACATTAGTGGCTTGAAGGTGTCAAGACATTAATGCATTGAAGTTGTGAAGACATTAGTGGCTTGAAGGTGTCAAGACATTAATGCATTGAAGTTGTGAAGACATTAGTGGCTTGAAGGTGTCAAGACATTAGTGCATTGAAGTTGTGAAGACATTAGTGGCTTGAAGGTGTCAAGACATTAGTGCCTTGAAGGTGTGAATATACTCTTGGTGTGAAGAAAGAGTTAGGAAGTATTAAGTTGTGAAGAAGTTAGGAGTGAAGAAGATAGGTGTGAAGAGTATAGAAGATTGGTGTGTAGAAGATTGGTGTGTAGATGATTGGTGTGTAGAATATTGGTGTGTAGAAGATAGGTGTGAAGAAGTGGTGTGATTAAGTAGTGAATTGGTGTGTAGTTGTTGTGATTAAGGTGTGAAGTTATTGTGGTGTGTAAATTGGTGTGTAAGGTTTTCTCCGCCAAAAGGGAGCTTGTTGAGTAGTGAAGAAAACTCTCGAGTAGGTGACTCGGGGAGTGGAGTAGGAACAAGGAAGGTGTCCTTGTAGCCGAACCACTATAAATCATCGTGTTCGGTTTGCATGTTCTTTCTCTCATCTCTTTTCATTCATTCTTGCATTTATCGCTTTATATCTATGCTTGCCTATATGTCTTAATTGTTGCTTATATTGTTGTGATGATTGAATATGTTGTACATAGAAGTTAATAGTGTGATAGGACATATTATTGTATGTTATGGTCAAATGGACTAATATATATATTTAACACTTCTCATGTTGAGCTTAACTTAATCGATAATTTGATACAAAACGTTTTAAGATTTTAAAAGGAAAACTTATACACATAAAGTTTGATCTATGCTTCATTCATAAAACTAAGTTTTGAAAACTAATCTAAAAGTTCACATATATAATTGATCATATTGATTATATGTTGCTTTTATACTAAAATCTAATTGAAGGTTTTTCAAACAAACAATTGAATAAATTCTAATCAACATTTTGAAACAAAGTTTTTATAAAACGAAAAAGAAGGGAAAACTATTCAACCCCCCTTCTAGTTTTCCACAATTGGTACCAGAGCCACGTCGCTCAAATTTTCAAAACAAATGGTTTTAAAAATTGAGTACGATCCATGTATCAAATTACCCATTAAGGAGGATTTAATATGAAAAGTGTTTTGTTGATTAACTTGTATTAGTTTTGATATTATATACACTAATTATACTAGCTCGAGATAAGATTATACATAAAACAAGTGTTATATGTTCGTTTTTAAAATCAGAAAGTTACACACCTTTCCACAAAGTCAGAAAACAATTTTTAACAAAAATTGCATTTTTGAGTATCAGATGGGCGGCCCCTTTAATTGTCTGGGCGGCCCCCTTAAATACTGGGCGGCCCCCTTAAATTTAAGGGGTCCGCCTGTCTGTTTGACAGTTTTTCAAAAACTTTGAAATATCATATAAAATTAACCGTAACTCCGTAGAAGTCGTGCCACCCGGCGTTTTAAAGGTAATTGAGTCTACTTTAATTTAAAAATACTTACAAGTAACTATTACAAACTTAAATAAGTCAGAAAGTTAAAATACTACACGAAGGTCAAAAATTTGAGTCTTGTTTTAACATAAAACTTGTATTTCAACTTTTCCTTCGAGTCGGGCATTCCTAGTCGATATATCTTTGAAAAATTAAGTATTTATGTTTTCAAAATATTGATCTTTATTAAATTTTAAAATGGATAGGAAAAATTTTTTTTTTTCAAATAAAATCGAGCTAAGTAAACATTGGTATATATAAAACACAAAACGACGACAAGTGTTTTATGTGCTATGTGAACTCATTTGTGATTTTACGTTGCTAATCATTGCTATTTGTAATTTAGCTATTTGAATATCTTAGCATATGTGCCTTGCACTCTATTAGTTTATAGTTAGTTATCTAGTTTATACTTAACTTGATCTTATGCTAGATTTCTTGCGTTAGGATTGCATTATTATGCTTGCATTGCATATAGGAATAGATGGCTTAATGTTACTCAAACATCTTGTAAATGAGTTAAATCTAATCACCTAAATATTTCAATCAATTTAATCTATTCTTAACAACACACTTAAACATTTTCAACAAATTACCTTGTTTTACCTTAAGTTGTTTAATATGACAAATTGAATCTTTGTAAAACATTAGTAGTAATATAAAAGAAAAAGTATTTTCAAAATCTAAGTGTGTTCATTATAAGTAACAATGAAGAGTCTTTCACATAAACAAAACTTATAACAATCATGAAGTAATAAGTCAAATTTCAATCATTCACCAACCTCACTCATAAATAATCTTAGGATTAATGGAACACACTATCAAAATGCCTATTTATCTTAAATGAGTGTTTGTGAGGGTCAAGAAAGATCTTGATATTATATCAATTCATTATTCAAATTATGGTTGATATATTCATCAAATCTAATTGACATGTTTTTTGAGTATGGACAAGAAATTGGATTGTTATTTATTTAAGTTTCAAGATTACATCAAATGATATAGTCTTGAATCTACATACTCAATCACACTAGATTGATATGAAAATATTTACATCCTTTGTAGATGAAAAGAGTATGCATTGGATCATAACTCACACTTGTGTTGATGATGTCATATTGAATCTACTTGTCCAATAATTGTATTCCAAATATTAGAAAAACATTTTAAACATATTTATAAAATATACAATGAAGTAGGATTGACGACTTGGATGTTTCGTCCGAAATATTCAAGCAATTTACATTGCAATGCAATGGATAAATGTGTCATATCCGAAAAACCAAACATGAGCAAACTAACAACATATGTAAACTTTGCTCACACTACTTAAAATTATCACCACAAGATAAAATACATATTTAAGAACAATACACACTATATATTATATGTATTTCATTTTCTTTGTAGCATGAATGGTTGTGTTACAAGATAATGCACTACACTTTTCTTTTTGAAATAATTTAAGTTATTAGAATTGAAAAACAACTTGTCACAATGCATAAACAAGTAAACTTCATTTTGTTTCAAATACTAGTTAAATTATGATATATAACATTGGCAAAAATCATAGAAAATAATATTTGCTTTAGAATATATAAATGTCTAGTTTTGATATCATTTGTGAATCACAATCTCGTTTAAGATAAATAATCTTAATGAGATTCATTTTTCAAGATATGCTAAGGAGCATTCATAAATCAAAGCACATTTATTAAATCAAGTAATATGTCATCAAAACCAAATAACCGGTTAATCATGAACAAAAGATTAAAACTTTGCATTTACTCTTATCTTAACATTTAACACATCTCTATTGGGATAGTGAGTAAAATATATCATGTAGACTTACCTTCATAAAAACATGGTGTTTGAGTCACATTATGCCAAGTATTAGTGAATCAAGCAAACTTCATATTTGGTACTCTTCGATAGGTGAATTTAGGAACTCAATTTCTTCTAAAAAGAGAATGACTACTGGAGAATCTATTGACTAGAAACTCAATTTAACCTAAAGGTTGGATTGCTTCTATGTGAGAAGTTGGGTGTGTGTAACCCGTAAAAATGGTCGTGTTTAGCCTGAATTGAGCACCACTAGTAATAGTCTCATACTCATTCTCCAACTTGATTAAATCGCTCTTCCTAAATGTACCTAACGTTAAGCTTACTTTTATGAACTTTGCTTCTCATTAGATGATTTCATTCCTAGATTTATGGCATATCGCATATATGTTATTTCTAGATGTTTATTTGCTCCTATGTGATTTGATTGTATGCCTTTACATGATTTACTCTATATGTATCATTCATCTAGGTATATTTTTATTTCTTTTGGATCCTACACCCTTATTTCATATGAACTTTAGTGTCGTTTTCCGATAGGTCATATTAGTCTCATAATATATCCGGATGAGCATGAATTTAATGGGAAGGGAAATGACACTCACTCACATATATCCTTCTACCTCACACCACCTAGAGTACCACCACCACTTCCTACAACCTCACATGCCACTCCCATGTTGCATGTGCAAACCTTCACCCAAGACAATTATCATGCTCCACCACCATCACCTTCCTCCGAACACTTGAAGTTCGTTGAGGAGCTAAAAGAGACTCATGAGCTTAGTGCTCTTTTAGCATTACATCTTGCTCATAGCAATTTGGATCCACCTCAATCAAGCTCACCATCATCACCACATAACATTAACCAAATTGAGAAGCATGTTAACAATTGCCCTTGTTGCATCTTCCTTCAACAACATACCATTGCTTTGAATGAGCACTTTACCTGGATTGAGTATCTTCTTACTAGATCTCAACAAACCCCATCACTTGAACAACATCAAAACCCTCAACCAACAAACCCCACTTCAAATCCACCACTCCATCCATCAAAGAATATATCAACTCACAATTATCTCCACCACCAAAAGTTATCACCACCTCATCCAAGTGAATTTCATTACGAAATGCGTCATTTCCACTTACTAGCAAGTGAAGAACACAATGAAGAAATCCAAGCTTCAAGTGTTGTCGACTCATGATCAAGTGTTGTCGACTCATCACCACCTCATTCCACATATCCACCTTCGGTCGCCAACCAACAAAACACCTAAAAATCCCATGATTCCCTATCATCCACCCTTGTCGAACGATATATTAATCCAAACCATAATTGTCAACCCTTTGTCATCACCTTCCCTTTACATTCACGCTCATCCCTCCTCATTCCCCTTCTAGTTTTCCACAATTGGATCATAGGATTTGTAGAAACGATAGCATGAGATAATAGTAGGCTTAACCAATCCTCTTGAGCATGAGATCTATAACAAACATCTTTTAAAATATATGATTAATGATATTTGTTGTCAAAAATCTAATATCTTTAAAAATATGCAAAAACCTCACATTTTGGAAAATAGTTTTTCAAATAACTATCCCACTTTTAAATAAGATGTTTTCACAATAAATATCCACAATTTTGTTTTGATCAAAACCAAAGATTGAGAAAATTTTATTTACCTTTCATTAACACATTTTGAAGTAAAACCGAATCTATTTTATTCAATTAACTCTCATATCTACATGAAAACCTACTTTCAAACATTGTTGAATAATGCTAAAAACGTCTCTTTAAATCATGCATGGTGATCTCATATTTGTCATCTATATTTATATAAATGACACTTATAAGTGAACTAAATCAAATCAAGAGGGCCATGGTTTATCTATTAAGACTTCGTTTGTAACAAGTCTAGAAACCCATGCTATCATAATACGCATTAGGATTAATTCTCCTAGTTATGTAGTTATGAAATACTTGATGTTGCTTATTGTTTCCTAGCACTTATATTTTGCTTGCTAGATGAGTATGTTTGCATGCTAGATGAAATTGCTTGATTACTTAATCTCTTTGGTTAACATGCTTTAGCTACATAATTGCCTACATAATTAGTCTATGTTTAATTGCCTCAAAGAGTTGGACTTGTTTGAAACCAAAAACACAACCTTTCTGCAATGCACTACCAAAAACCCTTTTCTGGCAATCTGGGAATCACCAGATGGGCGGCCCCCTTAAATCATAAGGCGGCCCCCTTAATTATTAAGGGGACCGGCCTCCAATTAAGGGGACCGGCCATCTGATGGTCGAATGTGTTGTTTCCCTTTTCTATTTTTTAGCCCATTTCATCCTACACTTCCCAAAATTCACAAACCTATTCTATCCTAAACCTTCCATCAAAGTTTATCCATCCTTGATCCCACCAATCCTACATTTTCATAGGTTCTAATCTTTGCATTAGATTCTAAATTTTCTTTTGGATTTAGGTTTTGTTTTAAAAAAATAAAAATAAAAAAAAAAAAAAAAAAAAATAAATAATTGCATGTGTCATACTTTTAGTGCATATACCTAATATGTCCATATATTGTTCCCCTATTAGTTTCATGCATATATCCATTATCATCATTATATACATGTGCACTTGTCTACTAACTTTGTTTTGAAGGATTACTTCACCGCTCGATTCTTTGGTAGCCAAAACAAGTTTTGAGCATACACCAAGGGGGAGCATACACCAAGGGGGAGCATTGAGCTTGATAGGATCAAGGCTTCACTTACGATGATGCAAGCTCGCCTTTTATATTCTATCTCAAGAGTTCAAGCATTGTAGAAGTCTCATTTAGAGTCCACCTTTTTGCTTTGACAAAAGGGGGAGAAGAAGTGTAAACAAGTAACTTATACATTTTACTATAAGTTATAGTTTACATAGTTTGTCATCATCAAAAAGGGGGAGATTGTTGGCATGAATATTACGATATTTAATCTAAACATCCTCTTCATGTTTTGATGATGACAAAAATGTAAGTTACAACATATAACGTAAAGTGCTTAAGTTACTTGTGATCATAATTCATCTATGCATTCTTACGTCAACAAGCCTCGACATCTCAACGTCTCAAGTATGCTTCAACAATCACTTAAGGTATGGATAAACAAGTGTTTAATACATTTCATGATCAAAGGGGTATTTAATTAACTAATACAAAGTTTATTTAATTATATAAACTTATTATATATTTTTGAAAAACACTTTTGGTAATAAAGAAAAATGTTTTAATCATACTAAATATATGATTTCAAACTTTTAACCAAAATTAGTTAGTTTTTCACCAAATAAACTTTCCCCACTAAAAGACAGAAAATCTGGCCGTTTCAGTAGGGCGGCCCCCTTAATTATAAGGGGCGGCCCCCTTAATTTTAAGGGGACCGGCACACAATTAAGGGGACCGGCCACGCTCCCCTGTCAGATTTTGTCAGAAATTTTTCCCTATAAATACCACCTCAAACCTGGAATTTTTCCAACCTTTTGCACAAATATTTTCAGATCCAATTCTCTCTAAACATCCTTCTAAAACCCTTTGATCATAAGATTATTAATCTTTGTTTCAAGTGATCCAATCTTTCATCACTTAAAGTGCAAGAGAAGTATCCTCCCTATCATAAACCCAAAGATGTATTAGGATCTAGTTAGTGCTTATGTGAAGTTGTGAAGACATTAGTGGCTTGAAGGTGTCAAGACATTAATGCATTGAAGTTGTGAAGACATTAGTGGCTTGAAGGTGTCAAGACATTAATGCATTGAAGTTGTGAAGACATTAGTGGCTTGAAGGTGTCAAGACATTAGTGCATTGAAGTTGTGAAGACATTAGTGGCTTGAAGGTGTCAAGACATTAGTGCCTTGAAGGTGTGAATATACTCTTGGTGTGAAGAAAGAGTTAGGAAGTATTAAGTTGTGAAGAAGTTAGGAGTGAAGAAGATAGGTGTGAAGAGTATAGAAGATTGGTGTGTAGAAGATTGGTGTGTAGATGATTGGTGTGTAGAATATTGGTGTGTAGAAGATAGGTGTGAAGAAGTGGTGTGATTAAGTAGTGAATTGGTGTGTAGTTGTTGTGATTAAGGTGTGAAGTTATTGTGGTGTGTAAATTGGTGTGTAAGGTTTTCTCCGCCAAAAGGGAGCTTGTTGAGTAGTGAAGAAAACTCTCGAGTAGGTGACTCGGGGAGTGGAGTAGGAACAAGGAAGGTGTCCTTGTAGCCGAACCACTATAAATCATCGTGTTCGGTTTGCATGTTCTTTCTCTCATCTCTTTTCATTCATTCTTGCATTTATCGCTTTATATCTATGCTTGCCTATATGTCTTAATTGTTGCTTATATTGTTGTGATGATTGAATATGTTGTACATAGAAGTTAATAGTGTGATAGGACATATTATTGTATGTTATGGTCAAATGGACTAATATATATATTTAACACTTCTCATGTTGAGCTTAACTTAATCGATAATTTGATACAAAACGTTTTAAGATTTTAAAAGGAAAACTTATACACATAAAGTTTGATCTATGCTTCATTCATAAAACTAAGTTTTGAAAACTAATCTAAAAGTTCACATATATAATTGATCATATTGATTATATGTTGCTTTTATACTAAAATCTAATTGAAGGTTTTTCAAACAAACAATTGAATAAATTCTAATCAACATTTTGAAACAAAGTTTTTATAAAACGAAAAAGAAGGGAAAACTATTCAACCCCCCCTTCTAGTTTTCCACACATTTTAAAATCAGTTTTCAACGAACACAAAAACACAAAAACATTTTCTTTCCTATTTGTACAAAATGTTTATCCAAAAATCCAAAAATATTCACCTTTATCCTCTCACATCTTTGATTCTTCATCCCTACCCCTCTATGAACCTTTGATTCTTGCCTATGTCGTATCCACACCATTTTGGTTGCCAATGGTGTGGTGGTCCTCATAATGGTGGGAATTGTCCCGGTTGTAGCATGCTAAAGTCAGGAGATGGGTCTGTCTATAACCAAGCTCCCTATCCTTACCATGACACATCTGATACATTCTACCTACCACCACATCATGAGATACTGACATATCTGTGTGAGTTTTGTGGTGGTCCTCACCAAGGATTTGAGTGTCAAGCCGGAAACACGTTTGTCTATGAACAGTTTTCCGGTGATGCTCAGAACTTTGGTTATGACCAATACCCATATGATTCACCAGTCCAGACTCAACAGTTTTACTGTTGTGATTACTTTGGAGGTCCACACTTCAGCTCCGATTGTCAAACAAGGAATCCATTTCCTTGTAACACTTTTGACACATCGTATTATGACGAACCTCCATCTCCACTAATTCCTCAAAGTCTTCTCCTTGATCTTTTGGATTTAGTGAAAGACTTGAAAGGAATAACACACACCCCAGATAATCCAAACCAAAAATCGCTGGAAGAATTGTTAGCTGAAGAGCAGGCTGCTAAAATAAATTCCCAAGATGCTTATGAAAGATCTATTAGGGAATCAATTGCAAAAGAAAAAGCAGCCAGATCTAGCTCTCGATTTTGTTTCATTCCTGATGATAGTGATGATGAAGATACCCTTGATATCCTTGGATTTTATAAAGATTCATCAGATGAGATTCCATCAGTTGAGATTCCATCTCAGCCCACTCTCATCACACCCGAGGTTCCCACTCACTCTCTGAGCATGGGGGACAAGCATCTTGACACTGTTCCTGAAAGGGAATCGGACGAATTCATAAAGTCTAGTGTTGAGAACCTTTTCCCAATCCCGAGAGAGTCACAGGGAATTCTTGATCATTTATGTGATATCCCTCCTCCTCTTGTCTTCCCAACTGATCATGTTGAGATGTTCTCCGATTCTACTGATGATGATTCGTTATCTTGTGGAGACATCGTTTTTATGGAAGAATTACCTTCTAAGCTAGTTAGCTTAGAAGAAGAGAATGATGAGATTGACACTGAAATCAAAGATGAAGCACTTCGTGCAACATTATTGAATGTCGATCTCCTCATTTCTAAAATCGAGGCTTTCAATATGAAACCTATTTCATCTCCTATCCCGATTAAGGATAGTGACATTTTCTCCGATGATCCTATTCCGGAGTTTGAAGCCTTTACCTTTGATCATATGGGAGAGAAGATTAGTGGCAGTACCACTTCTCATTCTCATAATTCTCTCCCCGAGTATGATTCATTCACCTTTGAGGAGTTCTCCAGTGAACTCACTCATATCATATCTCCACCGGAGTATGATAACTTTCACTTTGATCTAGACAAAGTTGATCTTTGTTTTCCGGAGGGAAATATTCTCAACCTTGAGAATTTGATTGATATCAAAATCCCAACCCTCCCACCCATAATATGTCTAGATCATCCGAGCTTAAATGATGAGATTCATGATATACCAATCATGAATTCTCTTTTTGATGATGATGACTTTATCTTGATTGTCATCAAGATCTTTCTACCTTTCTTCACCTATCGGGAGACTTCTCCTGTTCTTCATTCCTTCGGGAATGAAGACATTATCTTTGACCCCGGCATCACCGCTTATAGTTTATACTATCTTAAGCCGGGAATTTATCTCATCGGTGTGGAACTTTCACGTGCTTCAAATGTTTGTCCAAACATCTTGAATGAAAGTCCGATGGAGATTATCTCTTCCACATCATGCTTCCCCAAGGACAAATGAATTCGGGGTCGAGTCAAGCTAGCGACTCGGTAAACAAAAACAGTAGCATGCTTATAGGGTTTTCACCCTAAGTGTGGGGGAGTTACCCCTACTATGGTTACAAATAAAGTGAAAATACAAACTGGTGTTTTCCACGTTTAGCTTGTAATGTTGCCCTTTTACGTTCAAAGAGTCGGCATAATAGCCGGGACTTTGAATATTGTGGACAAAATTCATTCTAAGTGTGGGGGGTATTCTAGCGAATTTTCTCACATTTTACTATCTAGTACCCCCGTTTTTGGCCAAAATCACAAAAAGTTTTTAAAAATTTTCACTTGAGTTTCAAAATTTTTGTGGTTATCAGTCCGCAATGTCTAAACGACAAAAGGATTGGCTAATCTAGGAGCAAACGGCTCTTGGTAAAGATATATCAAATCCGTTTATGGCTTGCAATTTGCCCAAAATTGTATGGTATATCAACTTGCCATATCCTAAAAAGTGAATGAGTTGGCTAGCCCGCAAGATTATGGCTTGTGGTAAAGGCAGTGGAAAAACCATAATTGGTAATCAGCTCACCAAGATGTTGAATATTCCATAAAGAGTTGGCTAGTCCAGAAGTAAACGGCTTTTGGTAAAGACAAATCAAATCCGTTGACAGCTGGTGGTTTGCTCAAAATCACATGGTTATCAAGTGGACCATAGTTCTTACTTGAACTGATACATTTGGCTACTCCAGAAGTAATGGCTTTTGGTAAAGAGATTAAAATCTATTAAGTTTTCAAAACAGTTTATTGCTAGGGACTAGCAATAGTTTAGTGTGGGGGATTGATGAGTGCTCAAACACTCATCATTTTTGGTCAAATCTGAACTGCAAAACATACAAAAACACTTAGAAATGCATCAAAATACTAAAAATATTCCAAAATTGTGTTTTATATGTTTCAGATGCAAAATGAGTAAAAACAAATGAAAAACGTACAAAATTTGCATAATTGGCAATTTCATTCCCCCAACTTTCAAAAATTGGCAAAAATAGTCCCTGAGCACATATTTTAAAAGAAAAGTCACCAAAGGTCCTTTTGAAATCATAAGTTGTCATATTTTGTCCTTTGGTGAAAAATTGGAAAAGTTTTGGAAATTTGCAATTTAGTCCCTAGAGTTTCAAATTTTGGTAAGATTGGTCCCTGGTGGGAATTTTTGGATGAAAAATCATTTTTGGGTCCTTGGGAAATCACAAGTTGGCAAATATGGTCCTTGGGTGGCAAAATTAGTGAAATTACATGTTTGGTCCCTGGAGTTTGAAAGTTGGCAGAAAAGGTCCCCGGATGTCAAATTTTCGAAAAATAACTTTTGTGGTCGTTTGTTTATTTGGTTCTTGGCAAATTACACCCTTGAAGATAGTATGGGATGTTGACAATTCAGGCCCTCAATTTTCAGCCATATTACAATTATGGTCCTTGTGGTATTTTGAAGTTACAAAACAAACGGACCCTTAACTAAATTAAACAAACAAACCAACACTCCCACCAAGCCCACTCACACTTATTTCATCCCAAACCTGATCCAAAACAAACACAAGCCCATTCCCCTTGGCCCAAAACAAACCCCCCGTTTTTAATATACCCCTGGTCAACACCCAGGTCAAACACCATCTCCCCTAACCTCATTTTCCCTCCCACCTTAACCACCATCAAACACCCTAATTACCAGAGAATTTTGTCCACCCCCTCCTCCACTTTTCCACCAAACACTCAACCTTACCCTCTCATGTCCCCTCCTCATTAATACTCCCACCTACACTCACCAAACCCACTCACAACTGCCAATTGCAATTTTTCCCGTCAAAAACCCTTTCAACGGCTCAGATGAAAGATAGCCATCCAATGGCTCAAAAGTCAAGTGGGAAAGTCAAAGGAGGAACCCAGGGCTTATAAAAGTAAAACAGAATGGAAGAAAGAGAAGTAATTAGAGTAGTGTTGTTGTAGTTTAGTATAAAATTGTCGAATTAATTTAATCTTCAAGTTCCAGTGTATTTTCAGCTTTCCAAGTGTACTCTTAATGTTTTCAGTGTAATGTAAAGTTATTTCAGGCATAAATTTCAGTTTCCAAGTCCAATATCATTTTCTACCAATTTTTCATTTGAATATTTCAATTCCACTTAATATTATTAAATATTGTTGGTTCTTGAACTTTTACGCTCAAATTAGTACTTAGTAAGCTGTCATAAGTTTTCTTTAGCATTGGAATTAGTTTTAGTTTTAAAATCCTAAAAATCCTTAAAAATACAAAGAATAGTGTAAATTCAAAAGTTAGTTGAAACAAAGAAGAAACCAATGGAGTGTGGATTATCCTGGTTGTAGTGCTTATTGGTAAGCTTTAGGAATGATTTATGGTGACTAGTTCATGTCCACTGCTTGGAAAGCTTGTGTAAGCCAATTCTCATTTTTTTTTTTTGTAGTTTTGCTCATAATTGCTTATGATTGTTTTTTCTTAGTTTCTTAGGTATAATTAAGTCTTATTTATGCTTAAAATCTGGTATTTATTCATTAGACCCCATTATGTATACTTGTCGTTTATTTTCTCAATCTCATAGTCAAATTAGCTTATCATGGATTCATGTTGTTAGGTTGTTGTTGTTGGTATTTTTGGGCTTGAATGAACTTACTATATCATTAGGTAACCTTTTGCATTAGTAGTGTGGTTTAAAACAGTTGATTGCTTTGAAAATCTCATTTCAAGCTTTTAAAAGGAGTGTTTGGATTAGTCTATTTCTCTGTGCTTAGGGTGTTCTTTGTTGTTGTTTCTGCTTGTAGCATGTTTCTTTAGTTTGTTATAGCTCAGAAAAGCCTAAAAAACCAGTCCCATTTGACAAATAGTCAAAAATCATTTTGTCTCACCCTCACAGTTAACTGTGAGGGATTTGAGATCCACAAGCCCACCATATCAGTGCATATGATTGTGTTTTAGTTTAATTTGTATTTATTTAAGCTTAATACAACTATTTCAGTCAATTATGATCAACACAAATCCAAGAAAGTCAAAATATCAAGTTTTTATCAAAAAGTCAAATGTGCATTTCTTAGATTTTTCCAATATTTGCAAGAATTAATTGGATTTTTGTGTGTTGTTTTAGACTCTGAAACTTCTTGGGTTGACAGTCCCCCAGCTCAACTTTAAGTTCCCCCCTTCACTTCATTTTCTGTGATTTTTTTGTGGGCCCTACACTGGCTCAAACTCACCTGCAGGGCAAGGCTATGCCCTGCTACACAGACCCTCAGTTGCAACACCATCTTCCAAACCCCCCCTGTGCTCATTAGTGGGTCTTTGGCTATGATACTTGGCCTAATTTGAAGCCCCCCACCTCAGCTCTCCATTTCAGGTCTCACCTTGGACCTTTGATCACTCAGGTGGGCCCCACAATGGGCTGTCACCCCTTGGGCCTGTTTGTGTTTGTGGCTTTGGAATTGCTTTTTACTTGTTATTAGCTTATTCTGTGTTCTTTTCATTGTTGTTCCAGCTTATCCTAACCATTCTCATTATCTTGTACCTAAATCCACCCCTGGTCTCAGGTTTAAGCTTATTTCAAAGCTTTTAGCTTTGACAGTTGACCAAAGTCAACTGTCAAGCTCATAAGCCCTCAAATAGCTTATTTTCTAGTTCTAAAAAAGTTGTTTTCATAAAAGTTGTTTGTTTTTAGGTATAAAATAAGTTTCCAAAAGAAAAATCCAGAAAAACAAATGTAAAAACAAGTGATAGTTTCTATTTAATTTGATTTATCTTTTTAATTTTCATTTTTAGATTTTTATTAAGTAACCTACATTTTTATATTTTTATTAATTTCCTTTTATGTTAAAGTAATTTTAATAATTTTCTCAGATTTTTATATTGTCATTTGGTAATTATTAGATTTAATAATTAAGTATTAAATAGCAAAATTAGTTTTTATAAAGTAAACCCTAGTTTTTATATTTTTCCTAGCTTTTAATAGTTTTAAAATAATTTTTAGAATTTTCTTATAATTTCTACTGTTCATCTTCTAGTTTTTATAATTTAAATAGTTTAATTAGTAATTAATTAATAATTAGTAAAATAGTCTAAAAATATAAAAAACAAACTTTTTATAATTTTTTTAGGATTCCTGTGATGGTTAATTAGATTTGTAAAATTTTTAATAATTTAAATTAGTTAAATTAGTTAAGTAATCTTTAATTAGTAATTAATTAATAATAATTAATTAAATAGTGTAAAAATTAATTTTCTTTTTCTAAAAATTTTCTTTTATCCTTAGGTTTGTAAAAAAGTCATTTTCACCCCCTGTGGGTTTTCAGATTTCAGTTTTTACTTTTTATTTTGTACGTTCGCGTAAATTTAAATAGAACGCACACGTTTTTAGGTTTAAATCGTTTCTGGTTTTTCTACTTTTACAGTCTTGTTCATATAGCTTATTTAAGCTATTTCTTTGTAGATTCCTTAGTATAATCATTCACAAACCCCTTTCTTATCCAAATTCACCCGATCACAGATCCGTTTGAATACAATTCACACCTCGTCGGGACATAACGACCTGGGGAAACACTATATTCCGCGGAGCATTGAGCCTAAGGAGTTTGACTATATTGACCACATCCGTGGTTGGCTTTAGTTGACTGCTTTTGCCTCAATCAGTAATCTTCCTATCAGGACTGGGACTTCAGTGATGGTAATGTGTATAAACATCTGAGATCGTTCATCCAGTATCCTCTGTATATATATATATATATATATATATATATATATATATATATATATATATATATATATATATATATATATATATATATACCTATACAGTTTCATGTAGAATTAGCTAACTCTTAAATTCTAGCTATCACAATTTTTTTGGATTGGCAAGTCTTCTGGCATCGATAACATTTATGGTCCTAGAAATGTCATTCAATAATGGCACGGGTCTGTAAATGAAGTTCGAACAGAAGTTTAAATCTTGCCATTATGGCTTGCTATTATTTCTGATAGCAACCCGCTCATTTTTTTCTAATTCATGCATCTCTCTGGTCAATCAAAAACCTTATGATTTGGACTCTTAAACTCAGGTCATTGATTGAGGGGGAGAGTGTATTCTGATATATGCATCTGTGGTGTATTTATGCTTATTGTTTATGTGTATCTGTGGTGTATCTATGCATATTGTTTATGTGTATCTGTGGTGTATCTCTTTTTGATGTTTATGTGTCGCTTTTAAATGCTTAATTTGACTACTGATCACATGTAGAGGGACTTACCTTGTAATTACACCATCCGAACTTATATAGAGGGTCTGTTAGGTCATTTGTTGAAAGAAAAAGTGTGTTTATTATAGCGAGTTGGTCATTTTGAAAATAGAGGGTCTGTTTGGTCATTTACTGAAAGTGAAAAGGAGAGTATATATTTATGCTAAATAGCGAGTTGGTCTATTCACATGGTCATCTATACCCTATCCAACTCGCTGCTCAAATTTTTGATTTTTTCTGTGTTCAATCGCTTCATCCTAACAGGTCTTGATCTAACCTTTGGACTATGATGATTACTTGGTCATGATTATCTCCTGTAACACTTGTCTAAATCATTGTTTTATTTTCTAGGTCGCCCCATTCTTTCAATTGATATTAAGCGGTTAGTGATTATTCTTAAGTTATATTTGTTGGGGTATGATCGGTGGGCTGTCATGGTGATATCCCACCCCTTGCGCCCTAGTATCTTTGTGTGTTTTTACTCTAGGATCTTTGTGTCGCTTGCATTTGTACCTAGGATTCTACAAGGTGGTTTATACCTTGTGTTATGTTAAGGAACTGTAAGGTTTTTGATTTATTTGTGTATTGAATGGATAAGTATGGATCTAGGTCTTGTTCGATTGATTACTAGGGTGTTAGGGTGTGTTCCTGCTAGCTAGTTGATAAATTCTTATTAGCGAGTTGATTGTAACTCTTAATAGCGAGTTATCGCTCTTTCTTGGTAGCGAGTTGTCTGTATGATGGGTAGCGTGTTAACACTTGTTTCCTGCTAGCGGGTTATTAGATCTTTTCTTAGCAAGTTGCAATTCTTGTCAGCGTGATTGATAATGTTCTTAATAGCGAATAGACGGATAGTCCTATTTGCTAAATTGATTAATGTTCTTGTTAGCGGGTTGTCAGATGTTCTTGTTAGCGAGTTGACTGAAATTTCTGATAGCAGATTGACTGATGTTCTTGGTAGCGAGTTGGTTAAAACTCAGTTAGCAAGTTGATTAAGACTTCAGGTAGCGAGTTGGTTAAAACTCCTGTTAGAGGGATGGCTTAGGAAAGTTAGCGAGTTGATCCTATTTAACTAATTAGCGAGTTGACACCCTTATATGCTAGCGAGTTGACATATAAGATAATGTAGCGAGTTGTTATACGGATTGAGTGTTGTTTTCCTGTTCACCAGCGGGTTGATTACTTATCACTCGCAAGTAGTCCATAATCATGGGTAATGTCTTGTTTCGATCATATGCGGGTTTTGTTTTCTCGCGTAGTGTTTCTTGTGAATATATTTCTTTGTTGTGTGCCTATCTATAGTATGTATGCTCTTAATGGCTTGTCTTGTGTAGTTGTTTGGTATATATGTGGTGCGATTGTGTTCAGATTAGTTATTATGTGTTCTTTCATCACTCTTAAGGTTACGTTTGCATGTCATGATTATCCTATCTCGTGTGTTCAAGATGTTATTCATGACATTGTCTCAGTGATCTAACTAACCACTAACCATACATATGTATCTTTTGTGGTGTCTTATGGTGATTGTGCAGTTAAATGGCTGACGCTAATGTACCAACTGAACTGGGTGCTGTACCACCACCACCCACACGCACTGATGATGCAATCCTACCATACAATGAATGGATCACCATTGGGAAAAGTAATCTTTACATAGATGCGGACAAACCCTAGAATAATCCCACATATAAGATTGCTGTTGATATTTTGAGAAAAACATCCTTCTTCAGGGCTTTCACAGTTTCATCATCAATTCCATCCATATACATCCAGCAATTCTGGAACACCATGACCCATAACAAGGACAACAACACTTATCGCTATCAACTCGATGAACAATGGTTTGAAATTTCTAAAGAAACGCTCAGGAATGCTCTCTAGATCAACCCAATTCTCCCTGACAAACCATTCTCGTCCCCACCTAATCCTGAGGTCCTACTAAAGTTTGTGAATGATCTAGGGTATCCTAAGGAGGTCACCATACTATCGTCTATGTCCACAAATGAAATATACCAACCCTGGAGAGTGCTCATCACACTTATCAACTTGTGTCTCACGGGGAAGACATCAGGACATGAGAGACTGCGTGCCCCAGCACTGCAGATACTGTGGGGCATTGTTAAAGGGAAAGATATTGATTATGCTGAACGAATCTGGGAAGAATTCACTCACTCTATTAATACCTTCTGACAAGATGAAGCTGGAAACTCACAAAGAAATCAAGAAATGGAAATCCAAGTCTCTAATCCCCAGTATCAGATTTACTAAGCTCATTATACTTCACCTCCAACAATCTCATAATCTACACCCTAGACCCGAATCCTCAGTGTACCTGGCATCCGATGAACACTGTGTGGGAAACCTCAAATTTGTTGCTAAGGGTACAGATCAAGAAGTGTTTGGAATGGATATACCCGAAGCTCTTATCTCCAGCAATATCCTTGACACACCTTATTACAAGAGTTATCTGAACAAGGTTGCTGCGTATCGCAAACAATCAACCGTCAAGACCACTACAAGCAAACCTACATCAAAGAAACGCAAAGATGTCTCAACTACTGAGGTGGTGTCAAGTGGTACTAAGAAACACAAAAGAAGCAAAACTGCTAGTAAATCCGGGTCCAAGAAAAACAAGAAAGCGCAAGCTACAGATACAGATGACAATCCACTTGAAATATTGTCACCAACAGAAGCTGCTGACATTCCGAAGGCTGTCGAAGAAAGTCTCAAACCCAGTGAGACACATCCTGATCCCCCTTTTACAGGAGTCAGCATTAAAGAGCCAGAGTCTGGTAAACTTAAGCAACTACCGGAGACTATCGGGAAAGGTAAGAGTGTTGTAACCGAGGAACAAGCTGCACATACACTCCTTCACATCTCATCACCTGCCTAAAAATTAAATGAACCTCAGTACAAATTCAAGAAACGATCCCCTGAACCATCTAAACCTAAGGAGGTTTCCTCTTAAGACATACAGGAGCAGCCACAAAGTCATGAACTCTGCACTTTGACATATTTTCGACATAATTTTTTTTTTTCGTTTTTTTCACGTTTTTTTTCGTGGCCGAAAAAATCATATATGATATTACATATAATATAATATATGATATTACATATCATATATGATATGATATGTAATATCATATACGATTTTTTTCGGCCACGAAAAAAAAAAACGTGAAAAAAGTGATTTTTTTTTGAAAGTATATCAAAGTGCCCGTCTATAGAAAGATAATTAAATGCCCGTCGCGATGGTGTAATTATTTTCGCTTAACGATTAACGGTTTGAGAGATATTTAAATTATAAAAAGTGGGTGAAATATTAAAATGCTTTTAATCTCAACCATTGATTTTCTTTTTAGATTGATGGTAGGGATGAGTCCCTTGGTATTTGAGGAATATTTGGTTTGTAGAATAACTCGACTCAGCAAAGATCATTTGAGTACCAAACTTCTTTTACATACCAAGGGACTAATCTCCACCATCCATCTTTATTTGATTTAATAAATGAGATTAATCTCAATAATTTAAAAAACCCACTTTCATTCTTTTTTTTTCTTCAAATATTAATATCTTTCAAACCGTTAATCGTTAAGTGAAAAAAAATATACCGTTACAACGGGCATTTAATTATCTTTCTATTGATAGGCACTTTGACATATTTTCGACAAAAATTTTTTTTTTCATTTTTTCACGTTTTTTTTCGTTGCCGAAAAAATCATATATGATATTACATATAATATCATATATGATATTACATATCATATATGATTTTTTTTCGGCCACGAAAAAAAAACGTGAAAAAAACGATTTTTTTTTCGAAAGTATATCAAAGTGCCCGTCTATAAAAAGATAATTAAATGCCCGTCGCGATGGTGTAATAATTTTCGCTTAACGATTAACGGTTTTAGAGATATTTAAATTATAAAAAATGGGTGCAATATTAAAATGCTTTTAATCTCAACTATTGATTTCCTTTTTTGATAAATAGTGGGAATGAGTCCTTTAATATGTGAGAAATATTTGGTTTGTAGAATAATTCGACTCTTATTTTGATTTCTAATTCTAATTTAATTTTTGTTTACAAGTTCTCGGTTTGACGTTTGACGTTTGAGTTTGTAATAAATGGAGTTTCCATTAAAGGTTTTGAAATTAATAAAAAGATAGATTTCTTTTGACTTTGTAATAAATGACCATTTGCTGAGTGTAGAAAAAAGTGGTTTGATTTGATTTTCGGGTAGGATATATTGACCCTCCCAAAATGGATATACTAACATTTCCTACTTAGTAAGAAGGTACTTTTGTACCATTTTTTTTATTACTTTTGTACTTTTGTGTTTTTTTTTTTGTTTTTTTTTTGAGTAATATATTTTAGGGTGTATGATGTATTTTATATAATTTATTTTGTATAATGTTTATTTATTATGTTTTGTATAATATATTTTAGGGTGTATGATGTATTTTATATAATGTATTTTGTATAATGTTTATTTATTATGTTTATATAATTGACGTGTAATGTATTTTATTTGAATAACAACAACAATAGCACGTTAAACATTATCATATTAAATAATTTCAACAACATTTTATTTAAGTAACAACAACAACAATAGCACGTTAAACATTACCACATTAAATAATTACAGCAACATCAACAATAGCACGTTAAACATTACCACATTAAATAATTACAACAACAACTGTTATTATTCAATGAAACAACATCGTTAACACATTATTTAAAGGTACAACATCTACGACATATGAAGATTATTCATTTCATTTAAAAGATCATGGAGCCGGGCACTTGACTGACAAGCGTGATCCTCAGGATTTCTTGCCATTTCTAACTCCATCTCCAGCGTCTTTATTCTTGCCTTCAACAACTTGTTCTCATTATCTTTAGCAACATATTTTGAGCACTGCGTTGAAGAAGAGGCTGTTGAAGAAGAGGCTTGATTAAAGTACTATTCTTCAAATTCATCTTTCCACTTAAAGTATCGACACCCATAGCCTTTTGTACCTGACTGTTACATGTTAAGAAAATAATAAGAAATGCAATTTTAACAAACAAATTATATTCATAACTAAGCAAACGTATGATTATTTACCACTGAAAGAGGACATGCATAAAACTGTCGCCCACAACTACCTTCTTGCCAGGATGTCCGTTTTATAATAAATCCTCTATCACATCGACACCAGAAAGGATTTTTTCGGCCCACCTGACCAAAGAATTTGCATAATAATTTACAACATCAATCAATAATATTATTTGTGTTGGGACAAAACCTGGACAACAAAAGGACAAAAGGACAAAAAAAAATGACAAAGAGTACCCTACCCTATGGGAGGGTTTGTGTTTGCCTCCCATAGGGAGGGTTCGGTTAGTGTATCCCTTGATTTTGATGGGTTTTTATTTTCATTTTGGTGGGTTTGACTTCTTTTCCCCGTCTTCTATAAATGTTTAGTTGCGTTTTCTGATTTGAAGGAGATGAAATATTAAGAAGAATGTGGAGAATGAAAGGGTGATTTACATACTGAATAATTTTTTTAATGAATTCTTGAATTTGCAATTTTATGTTATATAATAAATTTTAGAGGAAAGCATACATACATTTAAATGTAGGCAATTGCCTACATCCCCTTTGTAAAAAATGGTAGGGACAGGGGAAAACAGGTATCAGAGACTTACTGCAGGGACTGAACTATATATTTTTCAAACTTTTTACAAAAGGAATGTAGGCATCATTTCCCCTATATTTTATTCTTGAATTCTTGAGTTTGTAAGTTCATTTTATATTAAAAAATAACATGATAAAATAAATTATTAGGTTGAAGAAGATAAAGATAAAATGACTAAAATACCCTCATGTGCCTTGCACATGAGAGGAATTAGTGGACATATTTAACAGACGTGAGAGATAAGGATAGACAGCATGCAATCTTTAAGGAGCAAACAAGCAAAAATAAAATATAATAATAATAATAATAATAATAATAATAATAATAATAATAATAATAATAATAATAATAATAATAATAATAATAATGCGTCCAAATGTGAAGACAATGGATACAAACTCGCTCCTTTCGCTTTTTCTACGTTTGGGTTATTCGAGTTGGAAGCTTTGAATACACTCTCTCGTATTAAGTCTATTGCCATCAACCACTCTAATAACATCAAGAGTGGTGGTTTTATTTTCCATCGTGTTAGTTTTTGTATTCAGAAATGAGTGGGAGCTCAGATTTTGTCTAGACTCTCTTTTAATTTTGTGTAATAGTTTCATGTTTCTAATGAAAGCAGTGGTTTTTATAATAATAATAATAATAATAATAATAATAATAATAATAATAATAATAATAATAATAATAATAATAATAATAATAATAATAATAATAATAATAATAATATCGAGTGTGTAGTGTGGGCGATTCTGGCGATTTGCCTAATCGCGTTCGTCCTGCTTCTCACCGTGCTTCTAACCAGTGTTTCAACATCACGGTTGGATCCTAGTTTGGGTTGTTACTGCGGGCTTTGGTTTGGTTCTCCTAAACAGCCCTTCGTGCTCGCACAAAATTGGTTCATTTCCCTTGAATCAGTTTTGTTTTGTGTGTACGATTTTTCTTTGTTTTTGATTCATTCGTAGGCTCTCTGGTATAACGTGGGTTCAGTTCCTTGTTATTGGACCTGGGTTTTGCCATTTGTTGCTGCTTTAAATTTACTCATGGTTTGCGAGTTGTTCTGTTTGCTTGGTAGCGGGTTGTTGGTTTATTAGCGAGTAGCGCTTGCCTTTTGGTTGGTAGCTTTATCCCTGGTTAGCGAGTTGTTCCAGCTGCTTGGTTGCGTGTTGTTTGGTTGATAGCGAGTGGTGCTTAGTTTTTGGTTGGTAGTGGTAGGTTATGTCATTGTGTTTTGTCTAGCGGGCCCCACTGTTTTCTTATCCAGTATTTTACTTGGTGGGTGGGCTCATCACACTTTTGAAACTGTGTTGTTTATATTTGAAAGTGATACAGCGATTTGTATTTTATCATGGGCCTGTTGCTTTTGGGCCTGGTTGTGGGATAATTGTTTTTAACATAGCGCGAACAGGCCCTTTGAGTGTTTGCGGTTTGGCCTTAGTAACTTACATTTTGACCGGTGGTTTGACCCGTGTTTTGGCTCAGTGTTTTTGCGGTTTGGCTTACGTATTGACTTGTGGTGATTTGACACCGGTTGTTTCTATTTTATGGCAATCACGCGATTTCATTGTCCCTTTGCGGGTTTAAGTGGTTATCAGGATGGAAGTGGAAATGGACTCACCAAAACCTCATTGATCTTTCATTTACGTGATCGTCATTTCAATAAGGATGCGTTATCTACCACTAAACATTCTCTGGCTACTAATCTTGCTATTTTTGAGGCGGCTGAGGTCACTTTGAAGCGTTTGGGGCTTTGGTTGCGTGGGGTTTGTTTCAAGACGCATGCTCTTCGCTCTAAGTGTCGGCATGGATCCGATTTTGTGTCACCCCCTGATTGTGGTGATGGTGTTGTTAGGTTCGTGTTGTTTGATCTCGCCAATCCACTAGTTCCTTCTTCTGTTCAACTTGCTCATGTTGAGGGTTCAGCTTCGGAGGAGCAGTTTGGTTTTGATATACACTTACTTGACACCTTGCTTTCCAAAGGGCTGCACACCGTCAAATCCATCCCCCCAAGGTGTCGTCTGGGATTCGCGCGCATGCTGAAAGGAGCTCTTGATAAGGTGATCTGCACACTGGGGACATTTCTTATCGGTTTAGCCTGATTGTTTTGCCTCTTTGTCTCCTGAAAACCTTTTGCCCAAGGAGTAACATGGATTGCAAGTCTGCTATTAAACGCCAGCGTCAGGAGGAATATATCGCTCAAGCCATTAGCTCTTGGGGTTCGTCTAGTAGTAGCTTGCAGCTTGTTAGAGAGGTTTTAGCTGAACCCTCCCCTACATGGTCTAATATTGATGATGAAAACTTGGACTTGGGGGAGCGTAATGTCAAGCAATGTAAGAGGAAGATTTGTGATGGCCATTATACTACGGCTGTCAGAGTTCTTTCTTCTTCAGGGGTTGCTCCTTATAATGATACCACTCTTGATGACCTTAAGGCTAAGCATCCCTTTAAGTCTACCCCTTCTCTGCCGGATACACCTATTGATCACCATAACCTCATTGCATCTCTTGCTGTGGTTCTTGATATGATCAAGAGTTTTCCCAGTGGTACCTCCTGTGGTCGAGATGGGTTGCGCGCCCAACACCTTTTGGATTGTCTTAGTGGTGCTGCGGTGGCTATTTCCGATGAGTTAATTGATTCTATCACCCAGGTCATTAATCTCTTTCTTGATGGTAAATGTCCTAGGGCGTTGGGCGAGTTCATTGCTAGTGCTCCTCTTACACCGCTGATCAAACCCGGAGGTGGTATCCGTCCCATTATTGTGGGGACTGTTTGGAGGCGTCTAGTCTCAAAGGTTGGGGCTTCTATGGTCAGTCACTCCTTAGACAATTATTTAAATGATCTTCAATTTGGTGTCGGGGTACCTGGAGGAGGGGAGGCCATTCTTCATGCCGTGAATAGGATTATTGAAGACCGTGGTAGCGAGGAGGGCCTCTCGATGCTACTGGTGGACTTCAAAAACGCCTTCAATTTGGTTGATCGTGAGGTCATGTTACAGGAGGTTCGCCGGCGGTGCCCCGCCATTTCTCGTTGGGTGGAATTTTGTTACTCCAGACCAGCTAGATTATATTATGGTGAACACACGTTATGGTCGCACCAAGGGGTGCAACGAGGTGACCCACTTGGACCTCTTCTCTTTGCTTGCAAGCTTGGTATCTGGATGATGGCACGATCATTGGTGATACTTTAATAGTTGGGAAGGTTTTGGAGCTTATTATGATGGATGGACCTACTTACGGGTTGCACCTCAATGTCGATAAAACTGAGGTCTTTTGGCCAAGGGAAGATCCTAAAAGCAGGCTTGCATGTGTGTTTCCGCCTAATATTGCCCGACCCTTACTCGGTGTTAAATTGTTGGGTGGACCTGCTAGTGTAAACCTTGGGTTTAGCAGTGAGCTTGTTGTAAAGAGAGTTGCTAAAACCATTGAGCTTATGGATGCTGTAGCTAAGCTTAATGACTCTCAATGTTAGTTGCTGCTCCTTTGTGCATGTGCCGATATCTCCAAGTTATATTTTTCTATGCGCACATGCCCCCCCCCCCCCCCCCCCGGGTCTTTGAACGTGCTCAGATTTCTTTTGATGCGGCACTTCGTTCTTCCCTGGAGCGTATTGTCACTGCTTCTGGATCTGGGTTTGGTGAATGGCAATGGAGACTAGCAACACTACCTTTTGAATTTGGGGGGCTTGGGGTATACTCTGCAGGTGATGTCCTGAACTATGCCTTCCTTGCATCCAGACTCCAATCTACTAACCTACAGAGTAAGCTTCTCCGACACTCTGGCATTGTAACTCCTGGGTCTTCCTTTGATGAGGCCTTGTATGCTTTTAATACGAAAATGGAGGTTGACCTTTTGGGCAGCTCATGTGAGATCGTTGCCCCCAAAATCATGAAAAAACTAGCAGACATATATTTCACACGTGTTGCCAAAATGGCTGAATCCATCTTTTGCTTATCTGCTAGACAAATGGCTTTATGGAGATCACAGAATGAGGGCCACACTTCAGACTGGCTTAAGGTTGTCCCGATATCTGGGTTGGGACAAACCATGAATGCCAGAAGTTACAAATGTGTGCTATGTTATCGGTTAGGTGTTCCCCTATTTTCTACTCAAATGCTGTGTTCAGCTTGTTCCAGGGTGTTTGAGGGGGACATTTATGGGGACCACGCGATATCGTGTGCCGGTATTATTGAGATTAAACATCGACATAATATAGTGCGCGATACCCTTGTTGATATATGTTCTCGGTCCGGGATCTCAGCTCGTAAAGAGGTTGACATTGGGCTGTGTGGAGAAAGGGACAAAACCTTTTTCCAGCTGATGTGTTACTATATTCTTGGGACGACAGGCATGACACATGTGTTGATTTGACGGGGTCGTCTCCCTTAACACAAACCAACATGGTCGATTTTTCCCCTGGTCGCGCGGTAGTCGAAGCTGCACAATGCAAACGTGTCAAATACGAGGCTAAATGTGTGGATAGGGGATATGGTTTTCTCCCCTTCTCATTCTCTTCTTTTGGAGAACTTGAGAAGGATGCGGTGACCTTACTAAAGCGCATCTGTAGATTTGCTGTAACCCAGGACATCGGAGCACGTGCTGCTGGTCATATTTTTAATAGAATTGCTTTTGCTATAGCTAGAGGAGTGGGAGCCCAGTTAGTGTCTCGGCTCCCCACTAATTTCTTGTAATTCCTATGATTTTCTAATGAAGTGATGTTTTATAATAATAATAATAATAATAATAATAATAATAATAATAATAATAATAATAATAATAATAATAATAATAATAATAATAATAATAAACGTGTTTAACACGAGGCTAAATGTGCGGCCATTGGATATAAGTTTCTCCCATTCTCATTCTCTTCCTTGGAAGAATTTGAAAAAGATGTGGTGACCTTACTAAAGTTCATCCGAAGATTCCTGGTGACTCAGGACATCGGAGCACGTGCTGCTGATCATATTTTTAGTAGGATTAGCTTTGTTATAGCTAGAGGAGTGGAAGCCCAGTTAGTATCTTGGCTCCTCACTAATTACATGTAAAATCCTATGATTTTCTAATAAAATGATGTTTAATAATAATAATAATAATAATAATAATAATAATAATAATAATAATAATAATAATAATAATAATAATAATAATAATAATAATAAATGTGTCTAGTACGAGGCTAAATGTGCGGCCATTGGATATGAGTTTCTCCCATTCTCATTCACTTCCTTGGGAGAATTTGAGAAGGATGTGGTGACCTTACTAAAGCGCATCCGAAAATTCTCGGTGACTCATGACATCGGAGCACGTGCTGCTGATCATATTTTTAGTAGGATTATCTTTGTTATAGCTAGATGAGTGGAAGCACAGTTAGTATCTCGGCTCCTCACTAATTTCTTGTAAAATCCTATGATTTTTTAATAAAGTGATAATAATAATAATAATAATAATAATAATAATAATAATAATAATAATAATAATAATAGGTACGGGATTTGTTCCAAACTACAAGGACGAGCATTGTAATTTACTCTTTTATTCATGTTACTGTTTAGCTACGTTCGTGCATAAGTAACTCTTTTTGTTTGTGATTATATAGGGCGAAAGACTATCGAACGACTTTGTTAAAGGGGAATGAAGGACGGGACTACTTCCGAATAAGTGGTACTTTATATGCCATAATGGAGCATTTGGCTGTCAGAGTTGGAAGGATATATACAGGGCCGTCCCGTGAATTTTGGAGGCCTTGTGCCAATTTCATAACGTAAGCATCTTGAACAACATGATTTTAGTTATCTGCAAGACAACATGAGGGGCCCATGATTTCCGAGAGTGTTGCACTATTGCCATTTTGGTTAACTAAAAAAAATAGTGAAAAAAAAGAGTATTGGATGTTATCCATAACGAAAATCGACAGTTTTTAATTTTTTTTGCACTTCGTGACTTAAAATTAGGTGTAACCCGTGCCATGTCCGGCATCAATGTATGTTCATCCCTGGTTGTATGTTATTAAATATGAAAAATTATACAAACATAAAAAAAATGTAAATACTTATTCAGGTTATCGCAATACTTATTAGACAACATATAAAAACCTTGTCATATAAAAGATGTATAAAACAATCATTTAAAACAAATTGGGCTGATTTAAGAATTTTCGTACACTTGGATTGAAAGTGTAAATTTTGTAAAAAGTAAAAACCCATTTGTACTTTCACTTAAAAATAAAACTAAAAGACTAAGTTTGAAAAAGAAAAGTCTATAAACCTTAGGGTTTAAAGTGAAATTATTTGTAGTTATCATCTTCCTTGTCCCATATATATGTTTTTTTTTTCTTTTTTTTTTTTTTTTTTTTTTTTTTTTTGAAAGGCAAGCAATACATTAATAAAAACAAAACATTACAAACAAAGGCATCCAAACTCCCTAATCAAGCTAATTAAGGAAGCTTGTCCCGTATATCTGGTTGCAGCTCTGTTTTCTATTCTTTCTTCAAAACACTTGAAACTAATATTCTTTTGACTTATATAACGCAAAAACTTAACTTCTTGACATATTTTAATCGGTATTACGTTAAACCCTAAATTAAATCAGTCCTCCATTTATGGCATCGGGGGCCCCAAAAATTTGGAGGCCCTGTGCAGTCGATCACTCTGCACACCCTAAGATCCGGCCATGGATATATATGGCTTTGTAGTATGGTTTGTAATATTGTTTAACTTGCACTAGTCGCAGTGGCGGACCTAGGAGTAAAACTAAGGTGGTTCCTTCACATGGTTGAGAAGAGAAAGCTGAGGGTCTAAATGATCGAGTCGGTTGGGTGCGTCGGGTATGGTTTACAGAAGTGCATAATTAATATGTAATATAGGTTACTTTATAACTTAGTTTTCTTTATGGATACGCTTCTATTTGCTTTGAACTTTAAGCAATAATTTTATAGTTGTACACAATAAGATTGTAAAGCTATTTTTAAACCCGAACAGGCATGCTACAATTCACGCATTGACATCACTATATTAACTAGTTCGAGAAATAGATTACTATCATAATCAAAATTGTTTATGAAAAAATAATCATAGCATATATAAAATCTCGAGTCAACTTGTTTTCTCTTTTTGTAATACAACTTGCGAATTAGAGAATGGCTTTTTAAAATTGTATTATTGTAACCTCAATTAATATAAAACAAAACATGTTGATAGTTTATCCGATTGAAAAAAGAAAAAATAAATAAAAGAACAGTTATATCACATGGGAAAAAGACAAAAAACAAAATTCATTTTATTAAAAATATTTATTTCTCTTTCTTCTTTGTTTTCTTACCTTCACTTTCTTCTTCCATTTTTGTTGAACCTGGTTTTTTCTTTATCTTTTTTTACAATAAATTTGTTATTTATTTCATCTCCTTCAGTCCTTCTAACTCGATTTGATCACAAGGTGGTTCCTACTTATTTTGTAAAGTAGTTCCCAAAAAAAACCACTGCATAACTTCTATATGGTGTCGATTCCTAAGGTGGTTCCTGGGCACCACCTTAGTATGCCTTAGGTCCGCCTATGGCACTAGAATGTCTTTATACTATGTAGTAGTCTTTGCTTCTAAGTTTAGAGTGTTGATACCTACACCACAAAAAGTGATGCACACACCACAATTTATGCAATGTCATGTTGTACCATATACATTAATGATGTGATATTATGGTGTATGCATCTCTTTCTTCTTTGTTCTCTCACCTTCACTTTCTTCTTCCATTTTTGTTGAACCTGGTTTTTTCTTTATCTTTTTTTACACTAAATTTGTTATTTATTTCATCTCCTTCAGTCCTTCTAACTCGATTTGATCACAAGGTGGTTCCTACTTATTTTGTAAGGTAGTTCCCAGAAAAAACCACTGCATAACTTCTATATGGTGTCGATTCCTAAGGTGGATCCTGGGCACCACCTTAGTATGTCTTAGGTCCGCCTCTGGCACTAGAATGTCTTTATACTATGTAGTAGTCTTTGCTTGTAAGTTTAGAGTGTTGATACTTACACCATGATGCGTGATCCTATCAAGTTTAGAGTGTTGATACTTACACCATGATGCACTAGAATGTCTTTATACTATGTACATGGAAAGATTTCAAGATTAGTGATCCTATCAAGTTTAAGGGCACTGAAGGAGCGGTTGCTTTGATCCGCTGGTTTGAAAAGACTGAGAATGTATTTCTTATGTGCGGATGCCCGGACGTCAGCAAGGTAAAATTTGCTACAGGTATGCTTCTTGATGACGCTATGTCTTGGTGGAATTCGTATGCTCAGCCGATTGGTATGGAAAATGCTTACAAGCTTACTTGGGAGGAATTCAAGAAATTGATGACAAAGAAGTTTTGCCCTCGTACCGAGGTGCAAAAGATGGAAACAGAATTTTATGAGCTTGTGACTAAAGGTGATGACGTCGAGACCTACTTTAGGAGGTTTCAGGAGTTGGCTGCACTATGTCCAACTATGGTTCCCGATGATGAGAAAAAGATGGAAAACTTTGTTGGTAGATTGCCCGAAAGTGTTCGAGGAGATGTGATTTCTTTTGACCCTCAATCAATGGAAGAGGCTATTCGTATAACTCAGAAACTCATGGTCCAAGTGGTAAAAGGGAAAGCTGCTGTCAACAACAATAACCGTTCAAACAACACCAACTACAACAACACTCGAAACAACAACAACTATAACAACAATCGGAACCGCAACTATCCCAATAACCGAAACAACAATCCAAACAATAATAACAACAACAAGAGAAGGTTTGATTACAACCAAGGTGGAAACGCTGTTCAGCCGCCACCTAAGAGGCAAGAAGTGGCAAAGGCCTATGCTGCGGGACCGACTGATAGGAAAGGTTACACTGGTAACCTACCTAAATGTGAAAGGTGTCAGAAGCATCATAACCCAGGACGTTGTCCAGATTTGTGTGGCAATTGCAAGAAGCTTGGTCACCACATCAAAGATTGTAGACGATGGGTCTTTAGTTAACACCAACACCATTGTTCGTGGTTGCACTATAAATTTCCTAAACCATCCATTCAATATAGACCTTATGCCCGTAGAACTTGGAAGTTTCGACGTTGTTATCGGCATGGATTGGTTATCTCGGCATCGAGCGAGAATTATTTGTGATGAGAAAGTTGTTCACCTTCCTTATAACGGTGAAACTTTGGTTGTTCGCGGAGAGCGAAGTGGAACTAGACTCAGTATTATATCGTGCATTAAAACCGAGAAGTACATAAAGAAAGGTTGTTATGCATTCTTGGCTCACATCACGGAGAAGAAGTCGGATGAGAAACGACTTGAAGATGTGCCAATTGTTAAGGAATTTCAAGAAGTTTTTCCGGAAGAATTGCCAGGACTTCCGCCTACACGCCAAGTTGAGTTTCAAATCGAATTAGTGCCAGGAGCTGCACCAATTGCGCGAGCACCGTATAGACTTGCACCTTCGGAAATGCAAGAATTGTCGAATCAACTACAAGAACTTTTGGACAAAGGATTCATTAGACCAAGTTCCTCGCCTTGGGGAGCGCCGGTTTTGTTTGTGAAGAAGAAGGACGGAACTTTCAGAATGTGCATCGACTATCGTGAGCTGAACAAGTTAACGGTGAAGAACCGTTATCCACTCCCAAGAATTGACGACTTGTTCGACCAGTTACAAGGTTCTAGTTTTTATTCCAAGATTGATTTAAGATCCGGTTACCATCAACTTAAGGTTCGGGAAGAGGATATCCCGAAGACGGCATTTAGAACGCGTTATGGTCATTATGAATTTCAAGTGATGCCTTTTGGATTAACCAACGCACCTGTGGTATTTATGGATCTCATGAATAGGGTGTGCAAACCGTATCTTGATAAGTTCGTGATCGTGTTCATTGACGATATCTTGATTTATTCCAAGAGTAAGGAAGATCACGAAGAACACCTCAGAACAATCCTGGAACTACTCAAGAAGGAGCAATTGTATGCCATATTTTCAAAGTGTGATTTTTGGATACGAAGAGTTCAATTTCTTGGCCATGTTATTGATAGCCAAGGATTACAAGTCGACCCGGCAAAGATCGAGGCAGTTAAGGATTGGGCTACGCCCAAGTCTCCTACGGAAATTCGTCAATTCCTAGGACTTGCCGGATATTACAGAAGATTTATCGAAGGGTTTTCTAAGATAGCAAAGCCGTTGACGAAGCTGACACAAAAGAATGAAAAGTACGAGTGGGGAGAAAAACAAGAGTCCGCATTTCAATTATTGAGACAAAAGCTTTGTAGCGCACCGATTTTGTCACTACCTGAAGGTATTGAGAACTTTGTGGTATATTGCGATGCTTCGCATCAAGGACTTGGAGTTGTGCTAATGCAAAACGAGAAGGTGATAGCTTATGCATCTAGACAGCTTAAGATACACGAGAAGAATTACACTACGCACGACTTGGAGTTGGGTGCGGTAGTTTTTGCACTCAAGATTTGGAGACACTACCTTTATGGTACTAAGTGTGTAATTTTTACCGACCACAAGAGCTTACAGCATATACTTGATCAGAAGGAACTCAACATGAGACAACGTCGTTGGCTAGAATTGTTGAGTGATTACGATTGTGAAATCCGATATCACCCAGGAAAAGCGAATGTTGTAGCAGATGCACTTAGCCGAAAAGAACGACTCAAACCTTTGAGAGTTAGGTCGTTGGGAATGACTATCATTTCGCCACTACCATCAAAAATTCTAGAAGCTCAGATTGAGGCTCTCAAGGAAGAAAACCGACCACATGAGAAAATTTATGGTATGCCAGAAAGCGATAATGGCTTTGTAAAGAGATCAGATGGAGTGTTATGCTTCAAGGACCGAAGTTGGATACCACTCTATGGTGGAGTGCGAGAATTGATTATGCATGAATCACACAAGTCGAAGTACTCTATTCATCCAGGTTCTGATAAGATGTATCAGGATCTCAAAAAGCTTTATTGGTGGCCGAACATGAAAGCAGAAATAGCTACGTATGTCAGCAAATGTCTTACTTGTGCTAAAGTGAAAGCCGAGTACCAGAAACCGTCAGGGTTACTTCAACAGCCAGAAATTCCACAATGGAAGTGGGAACGTATTGCTATGGACTTTGTCACTAAACTTCCTAAGACGTCAGGAGGTTTCGATGCTATTTGGGTAATCATTGATCGACTTACCAAATCAGCACATTTCATACCCATTAGAGAGACTTATTCCATGGAACAACTTGCTAGACTTTATGTCAAGGAAATAGTCTCAAGACACGGAGCACCAGTTTCCATCATTTCCGACAGAGATAGTCGTTTTACTTCAAACTTTTGGCGGTCATTACAAGATTCTTTTGGATCCCAGTTAGACATGAGCACTGCTTACCATCCTCAGACCGATGGTCAGAGCGAGAGAACTATTCAGACACTTGAAGACATGCTTAGAGCATGTGTGATTGACTTTGGAAATGGTTGGGCTAACCATTTGCCGTTGATCGAGTTTTCCTACAACAACAGTTACCATTCGAGCATTAAGGCTGCACCATTCGAGGCACTTTATGGTCGTAAGTATCGATCTCCAGTTTGTTGGGCCGAAGTCGGTGAAGTACAATGTACTGGCCCGGAGATGGTACAAGAAACAACAGAAAAGATAATTCAGATTCGAGAGAGACTCGAAACTGCTAGAAGTCGACAGAAAAGCTACGCAGATGTTCGACGCAAACCATTGGAATTCCAGATTGGAGACAAAGTCATGTTGAAAGTCTCGCCTTGGAAGGGCGTGATACGATTTGGAAAACGCGGGAAATTGAACCCGAGATACATTGGACCATTCAAGATCCTGGAGAGGATTGGTCCGGTTGCTTATAAGCTTGAACTTCCATCAGAACTTAGCAACGTACACA
Source organism: Artemisia argyi (assembly GCA_030686995.1). NCBI lineage: Eukaryota > Viridiplantae > Streptophyta > Magnoliopsida > Asterales > Asteraceae > Artemisia > Artemisia argyi. Next base: position 175,545,600 of record CM060695.1, read on the forward strand.
ACACGTTTCATGTTTCGAACCTCAAGAAATGTCTTTCGGACGAGTCTGCCATTATACCATTAGAAGAAATACAACTCGATGACAAGCTTAACTTTGTGGAAGAACCAGTTGAAATAATGGATCGCGAGATCAAACAGTTGAAACAAAGTCGAATTCCGATCGTGAAGGTTCGTTGAAATTCTTGAAGAGGACCCGAGTTTACTTGGGAACGAGAAGACCAAATGCGACGCAAGTATCCACAACTTTTCACCGAGCCTAGTACCGAGACCAACACTAACTGAATTCAGGGACTGAATTCCTTTTTGGATGGGCGACTGTCACAACCCACAATTTCAGGTCATTTTTCCAAACTTCGACATTCTACTATTCACAAATTACTATTCATCGATCACTATTCATCGTTTTACTATTCATCATTTTTTAGGTCAATTTGACATTCCGAGACACATTCAGAAATTTTACTATTCACTTGACACTATTCATTTCCGAGAGGAAACCACTATTCACGTACATTACTCATGTCATCGTAAATTTAGTTTACGAGTGTTCAAATTCGCGTAACCGTATTGGTTCAGGAGCGAATTCATGCATTGTTATCAGGGACATTTCATACGGACTAGAAATAGTCTGCACATCATCATTAGGGCACTTGCATGCTATTCCACTCGTAGGATAATTAAATTTATACTTTTGGTACAATTAACGATTTACGTACGTTTATTTTTAAATAAACACTAATACGCGAACTATAAATGTGTCTAACATGTCCGACACTCCCGACTATTATCCCAATACATTTTTATACTCATTTTTATAATATAAAAATTGTACTATTAATTTACCCGGTATTTTGGAAATTTATTTATTACGTATCGTACGTTTAACTTAATAACGACGGTTTTCACCAAAATTAAACAATAATCACCCAAACTCTCCGTACTTGTACCCGACATATTTTTACAATTTTTACGACTTTATTACGTCCCGAATAACTTCGATAAAATTTATTTCTAACAAACCCGGTACCCGATTAAACCTTAAACCTAAACCTAACTTAACTACATAATACTAATACTAATTTTCCCTAATTAAACCCAAGACATTTCCCCCCTTTTTACTCCTTTATGACCGGCCAACCCCCCCCCCCCCCTGGTCTTCATACATTGAAACCTCACCAACACTCTTAATTACTCACCAAACTATTGTCTCCTAATATATAATAAACTTTTTTTCACTCTTTTATCACAAATCACTTTTACTTGCACTAGAAAACTTTTTTCTCTCTTTTCTCTTGTGGTGAATTCGAACTAGGGTGTTTAAGGAGCAAGGAGTACAAATTTTACAAGATCTTGTCATAAACTTGTTTATATAATCATCCTTGTTAGAGTTTTGAAATAAAAACTCAAGGATTAGTAGGTTTTTCATCATCTAAACTCTCTAAACCATCAAGTAAGTAAACAAACTCATTTTTATGATTTTTACAAGTTATTATTATGTTTATATATTTTCTTACAAGATCTCATACATGCATTAACTTATACCACTCCATTTTTGTACATATGTAACTTTCAAGCCCTAGAAATGGACACATAAGAAACCCTTGTTAGACCTAGTGGATTGATAATGTTTAAGGACCCATGACACCCTAAGAAGGTGTATGGTAGGTTTAGACTAGCTTTGTGGTGTTTGAAAGTGGTTTGATGGAGGATGGAACTAGTTTGGAGACTTGAAAATGGTTTTTGAAACTTTTGATATACCTACTGTCCCTATTTTAATTTCGTGGGAAAATCAGTAGATGGTGACTAAGTTTTGACCAAAGATTTAGAAAATACATTCAAAAACGAAACTTTGGGCGAAAGAACGGATTAAAACGAGTTTATAACGAAGGAGATATGATTTTTGCAAATTTAACGACGAAAACTATTTCTTATAAAACTGCTTGCTGTTTGGCAGAATACGATGGGTAAAAAGAGGTATTAAACGTAACCTAGAGGAGCCGAGTTATCAAAAATATACTAGTATATACAAAGACGAATCCGTGGACATAAAGAACAAGGAAAACGAGCCTAAAACGACCAAGTTATACCCATTTTAACGTCGTCAAAACTATATATATATATATATATAGTCACAAATAAAAATAATAACGTACGTACTAAACGGTATATTTTCTAGAAAATATTACTAAGGACTATTTTCTTATCAAATGAATACGTATGACCCAAGGGAATACTTATACGACTTAACGACGTTATTTCAAGGCTTTCGATACAAGGATTATAACGCTAACATTTTCGTACGAGATAATACGACAAGTTATATACTTTTACATATGGACTTATTTTTCCTAAGTATGGAAACTATTTTACCATGACGATAACTAGTATTTCCAAATTACGAGTGGTATGAGTATCATGTGCATGTGCATTCATTTCATTACGGCTTGATCTTAATTAGATCACGATTATTCATTTAGGTTGCGGCTAGTACTCGCGCCTCATTGTCCCGACTACTTTTACCTCATTGTACCATCTTTGTACCATCACTTCGAGGTGAGTTTCATAGCCCCGTTTTAATTCTATATTTTGATTTCAAATCCCACGGGGGAGAATACATTGCATTACTTATTTTCGTGTACATGCCTAAGTATAAAATTCATACATTGCTTAAGTTGCCTTATTTACCACGTCTTGACAAGTCCCCTTTATTATTTCATGAACCGTTAATTAAGTTCCAAGCGAGTGTGAGTGAATAGATCTATTGAGGGTGACTCCTCCATCTGTGTTTGGGTTGCTCCAACAGTATTACAGATGCATTTCATATCTTTATTATTAGAGTGTCTGGTAAACACTCATTGGGGCCAAGTAACGTCTAGCTTCGGGGTCATGAGCTTAAGAGCCAATGTATATATATTTTTCCGGACATCCTATTTCTTGACTTTACTTATGGCATATGTACACTAGATTTTACTTATAAACCTATGATTATTCACCAACTTTATGTTGACCGTTTTTCGCAATGTATTTCTCAGGTAACTAAGGCATATTCTCATGGCATTGCATGGAGTCACTTTGTGTAACAAGGATGATATGGCTCATTCGGACTTTCTTGCACTTATGTTCAAATGTCGTTTGATTGTACTAAACTTGTTTCCGTAAACTTTTCCAACTTTTGGGACCTATGTTTTATAACTCTGATTATTTTGAATGAATCAAACGACGAATTTTAAAACGACACTTTAGGTCGTTCAATATTTCCTTGCTTGTGTGCTATGATCCGTTACACCCTCAGGTATTCCATTCCGCTGCCATTCAGGTATTTTGGGGGTGAGACAGATTGGTACCAGAGCTAAGGTTATAGCGAACTAGGTTGCATCATGGACCCTAGACTATAACCACACCATCATCGCATATCATCATTTCATCATAAGTGCATATTTACTTATTTCAGGTGATTCCATTGTTACGAGTTATTTATTTTTATTTCACCTTGATTATCACAGAGACATGTCTTCGAATCCCAACACTGTCATACTTTACACTATATCCGACTCTGATGATGAGGGCTCTGTGTCCTCCACTGCTGTTTCACCACTTGTTTCCCCTACACCTGAGTTGCCACTTTTGGCGTCAGATGATGATACCGAGCCTTTCGAGGAGGAGGAGACGGCTCCTACTCCCCATGTCCATCCTACTATACCTACTGACATACCATCATCTCCTACTACTACTATCCATTCAGAGCCGAGACTTATGTTTCCTAGGGATAAGACTATCCAGACTGCTAGGAAGAGAGTTCGTTATGCTACATCTACTTATAGGGGTCTCCCTAGTCCTACTGTGCCTACACCACCACCACCAGCCATACCCACTACCACTCCTATAGCTACCTCACTCTTGCCGCTCAGGAAGCGCGCAAGGCTTACCACCCCAGATTCACCCATTACCGAGACTGCTGACCTTTCACCACCACCAGTGTACCACATAGGTGAGAGTTCTAGAGCGGCTGCAGCTAGGGATCCTACAGCCGTTACACTAGAGGATCAGTTTGATGCTCAGCAGGAGCAAGTTGATAGCTTGGGGTATAGAGTTGATGAGATTATCACCACTCGACTTGAGACTGTCGAGGAGCAGGTTGAGGATTTGATTCAGGGTAGGGTTAGTATTGATGTGTCTTACCATGGACTCGAGGCACGACAGTTGAGGCATCAGGAGGAGATTGAGCTACTTAGGGATGAGTTACCTGAGATTCGAGATAGAGCTCAGGCGACACAGGAGACTCAGTGGGAGCAGGTAGACCAGTTGACATTGCTTCGAGAGAGGGTAGTTGTATTGGAGTGTAGGGATGCTTCTTCTCAGTTACGACTTGAGCATCTTGAGGAGATCGTGGTGGCGATGGATCGTGAGATTCGCCGCTTGAGGGGAGAGCCTGGACCATCTAGAGCACCGGGAGGAGCCTAGACGTAGACTGGTATTATATTAGCTTGTATTATTTTCCTAGTCCCGGGGTGTGGGACATAGTTCAAGAACTTGTAGTCTTTTGGTTGTTGTACAAACAAATATATCAAGTGCGACTCTACTATGTTGGAAATGTTGTGCTATATATATTATATCGGTCCATGTAGGCCGAAATTTTCATGTATTATATTCATGTGTTGTGATTATATTTATGATGTTTCGTGGTTGCTCTTTATTATTATCGTATTTATACTGGTTGTGGTTGTATATATATACATGTCGTGGTTGTATTTATACAGGTTGTGGTTGTATATATACATGTCGTGGTTGTATCTAGACAGATTGTGGTTGTATTCGTATACGTCGTGGTTGTATTTATACTTGTTGTGGTTGTATATATTTATACATGTTGTGGGTGTATATCTTTGGTTCGATGACTATTTCTATTATGATTTCTCTCATGGTTATTTCCATTATGATTTATCAGAAATATGGCACCAAGGAAGAGTAAGACTGCACCAGAAACCCCCACTATGACTCAAGCCGCTATCCGCAAGTTGGTCAGGGATAGTATTGCAGAAGCTCTGGAGATTGAGAGAGCTGAGGTTGCTGCAAGGGCTGCTGAGACTGCTTCTAATACAGGAACGGTTGAACCGCCCACTAATAAGCGGGAATGTACATGGAAAGATTTCAAGATTAGTGATCCTATCAAGTTTAAGGGCACTGAAGGAGCGGTTGCTTTGATCCGCTGGTTTGAAAAGACTGAGAATGTATTTCTTATGTGCGGATGCCCGGACGTCAGCAAGGTAAAATTTGCTACAGGTATGCTTCTTGATGACGCTATGTCTTGGTGGAATTCGTATGCTCAGCCGATTGGTATGGAAAATGCTTACAAGCTTACTTGGGAGGAATTCAAGAAATTGATGACAAAGAAGTTTTGCCCTCGTACCGAGGTGCAAAAGATGGAAACAGAATTTTATGAGCTTGTGACTAAAGGTGATGACGTCGAGACCTACTTTAGGAGGTTTCAGGAGTTGGCTGCACTATGTCCAACTATGGTTCCCGATGATGAGAAAAAGATGGAAAACTTTGTTGGTAGATTGCCCGAAAGTGTTCGAGGAGATGTGATTTCTTTTGACCCTCAATCAATGGAAGAGGCTATTCGTATAACTCAGAAACTCATGGTCCAAGTGGTAAAAGGGAAAGCTGCTGTCAACAACAATAACCGTTCAAACAACACCAACTACAACAACACTCGAAACAACAACAACTATAACAACAATCGGAACCGCAACTATCCCAATAACCGAAACAACAATCCAAACAATAATAACAACAACAAGAGAAGGTTTGATTACAACCAAGGTGGAAACGCTGTTCAGCCGCCACCTAAGAGGCAAGAAGTGGCAAAGGCCTATGCTGCGGGACCGACTGATAGGAAAGGTTACACTGGTAACCTACCTAAATGTGAAAGGTGTCAGAAGCATCATAACCCAGGACGTTGTCCAGATTTGTGTGGCAATTGCAAGAAGCTTGGTCACCACATCAAAGATTGTAGACTTCCAATCGTGGGTGACAATCAGAAACCACCAGTAACATGTTATGGTTGCGGAGAAATTGGACACTTTAAGAGTGATTGTCCAAAGAAGGGGAAGAATCAAGGAACTGGAAATCAAGATGGAAGGGCTCGAGGAAGAGCTTATGTTATGGGAGGAGACGATGTCAAAGAAGACCCGAATGTTGTTGCGGGTACGTTCCTCGTTAATAATCGTTATGCATCCATTTTATTTGATTCAGGAGCGGATAGAAGTTTTGTTTCTATTGCATTTTCACCTTTACTTAACATAGAACCGACCCCATTAGACATTTCCTATATCGTTGAATTAGCCGATGGGTCTTTAGTTAACACCAACACCATTGTTCGTGGTTGCACTATAAATTTCCTAAACCATCCATTCAATATAGACCTTATGCCCGTAGAACTTGGAAGTTTCGACGTTGTTATCGGCATGGATTGGTTATCTCGGCATCGAGCGAGAATTATTTGTGATGAGAAAGTTGTTCACCTTCCTTATAACGGTGAAACTTTGGTTGTTCGCGGAGAGCGAAGTGGAACTAGACTCAGTATTATATCGTGCATTAAAACCGAGAAGTACATAAAGAAAGGTTGTTATGCATTCTTGGCTCACATCACGGAGAAGAAGTCGGATGAGAAACGACTTGAAGATGTGCCAATTGTTAAGGAATTTCAAGAAGTTTTTCCGGAAGAATTGCCAGGACTTCCGCCTACACGCCAAGTTGAGTTTCAAATCGAATTAGTGCCAGGAGCTGCACCAATTGCGCGAGCACCGTATAGACTTGCACCTTCGGAAATGCAAGAATTGTCGAATCAACTACAAGAACTTTTGGACAAAGGATTCATTGGACCGAGTTCCTCGCCTTGGGGAGCGCCGGTTTTGTTTGTGAAGAAGAAGGACGGAACTTTCAGAATGTGCATCGACTATCGTGAGCTGAACAAGTTAACGGTGAAGAACCGTTATCCACTCCCAAGAATTGACGACTTGTTCGACCAGTTACAAGGTTCTAGTTTTTATTCCAAGATTGATTTAAGATCCGGTTACCATCAACTTAAGGTTCGGGAAGAGGATATCCCGAAGACGGCATTTAGAACGCGTTATGGTCATTATGAATTTCAAGTGATGCCTTTTGGATTAACCAACGCACCTGCGGTATTTATGGATCTCATGAATAGGGTGTGCAAACCGTATCTTGATAAGTTCGTGATCGTATTCATTGACGATATCTTGATTTATTCCAAGAGTAAGGAAGATCACGAAGAACACCTCAGAACAATCCTGGAACTACTCAAGAAGGAGCAATTGTATGCCAAATTTTCAAAGTGTGATTTTTGGATACGAAGAGTTCAATTTCTTGGCCATGTTATTGATAGCCAAGGATTACAAGTCGACCCGGCAAAGATCGAGGCAGTTAAGGATTGGGCTACGCCCAAGTCTCCTACGGAAATTCGTCAATTCCTAGGACTTGCCGGATATTACAGAAGATTTATCGAAGGGTTTTCTAAGATAGCAAAGCCGTTGACGAAGCTGACACAAAAGAATGAAAAGTACGAGTGGGGAGAAAAACAAGAGTCCGCATTTCAATTATTGAAACAAAAGCTTTGTAGCGCACCGATTTTGTCACTACCTGAAGGTATTGAGAACTTTGTGGTATATTGCGATGCTTCGCATCAAGGACTTGGAGCTGTGCTAATGCAAAATGAGAAGGTGATAGCTTATGCATCTAGACAGCTTAAGATAAACGAGAAGAATTACACTACGCACGACTTGGAGTTGGGTGCGGTAGTTTTTGCACTCAAGATTTGGAGACACTACCTTTATGGTACTAAGTGTGTAATTTTTACCGACCACAAGAGCTTACAGCATATACTTGATCAGAAGGAACTCAACATGAGACAACGTCGTTGGCTAGAATTGTTGAGTGATTACGATTGTGAAATCCGATATCACCCAGGAAAAGCGAATGTTGTAGCAGATGCACTTAGCCGAAAAGAACGACTCAAACCTTTGAGAGTTAGGTCGTTGGGAATGACTATCATTTCGCCACTACCATCAAAAATTCTAGAAGCTCAGATTGAGGCTCTCAAGGAAGAAAACCGACCACACGAGAAAATTTATGGTATGCCAGAAAGCGATAATGGCTTTGTAAAGAGATCAGATGGAGTGTTATGCTTCAAGGACCGAAGTTGGATACCACTCTATGGTGGAGTGCGAGAATTGATTATGCATGAATCACACAAGTCGAAGTACTCTATTCATCCAGGTTCTGATAAGATGTATCAGGATCTCAAAAAGCTTTATTGGTGGCCGAACATGAAAGCAGAAATAGCTACGTATGTCAGCAAATGTCTTACTTGTGCTAAAGTGAAAGCCGAGTACCAGAAACCGTCAGGGTTACTTCAACAGCCAGAAATTCCACAATGGAAGTGGGAACGTATTGCTATAGACTTTGTCACTAAACTTCCTAAGACGTCAGGAGGTTTCGATGCTATTTGGGTAATCATTGATCGACTTACCAAATCAGCACATTTCATACCCATTAGAGAGACTTATTCCATGGAACAACTTGCTAGACTTTATGTCAAGGAAATAGTCTCAAGACACGGAGCACCAGTTTCCATCATTTCCGACAGAGATAGTCGTTTTACTTCAAACTTTTGGCGGTCATTACAAGATTCTTTTGGATCCCAGTTAGACATGAGCACTGCTTACCATCCTCAGACCGATGGTCAGAGCGAGAGAACTATTCAGACACTTGAAGACATGCTTAGAGCATGTGTGATTGACTTTGGAAATGGTTGGGCTAACCATTTGCCGTTGATCGAGTTTTCCTACAACAACAGTTACCATTCGAGCATTAAGGCTGCACCATTCGAGGCACTTTATGGTCGTAAGTGTCGATCTCCAGTTTGTTGGGCCGAAGTCGGTGAAGTACAATGTACTGGCCCGGAGATGGTACAAGAAACAACAGAAAAGATAATTCAGATTCGAGAGAGACTCGAAACTGCTAGAAGTCGACAGAAAAGCTACGCAGATGTTCGACGCAAACCATTGGAATTCCAGATTGGAGACAAAGTCATGTTGAAAGTCTCGCCTTGGAAGGGCGTGATACGATTTGGAAAACGCGGGAAATTGAACCCGAGATACATTGGACCATTCAAGATCCTGGAGAGGATTGGTCCGGTTGCTTATAAGCTTGAACTTCCATCAGAACTTAGCAACGTACACAACACGTTTCATGTTTCGAACCTCAAGAAATGTCTTTCGGACGAGTCTGCCATTATACCATTAGAAGAAATACAACTCGATGACAAGCTTAACTTTGTGGAAGAACCAGTTGAAATAATGGATCGCGAGATCAAACAGTTGAAACAAAGTCGAATTCCGATCGTGAAGGTTCGTTGGAATTCTCGAAGAGGACCCAAGTTTACTTGGGAACGAGAAGACCAAATGCGACGCAAGTATCCACAACTTTTCACCGAGCCTAGTACCGAGACCAACACTAACTGAATTCAGGGACTGGATTCCTTTTTGGATGGGCGACTGTCACAACCCACAATTTCAGGTCATTTTTCCAAACTTCGACATTCTACTATTCACAAATTACTATTCATCGATCACTATTCATCGTTTTACTATTCATCGTTTTTGAGGTCAATTTGACATTCCGAGACACATTCAGAAATTTTACTATTCACTTAACACTATTCATTTCCGAGAGGAAACCACTATTCACGTACATTACTCATGTCATCGTAAATTTAGTTTACGAGTGTTCAAATTCGCGTAACCGTATTGGTTCAGGAGCGAATTCATGCATTGTTATCAGGGACATTTCATATGGACTAGAAATAGTCTGCACATCATCATTAGGGCACTTGCATGCTATTCCACTCGTAGGATAATTAAATTTATACTTTTGGTACAATTAACGATTTACGTACGTTTATTTTTAAATAAACACTAATACGCGAACTATAAATGTGTCTAACATGTCCGACACTCCCGACTATTATCCCAATACATTTTTATACTCATTTTTATAATATAAAAATTGTAATATTAATTTACCCGGTATTTTGGAAATTTATTTATTACGTATCGTACGTTTAACTTAATAACGACGGTTTTCACCAAAATTAAACAATAATCACCCAAACTCTCCGTACTTGTACCCGACATATTTTTACAATTTTTACGACTTTATTACGTCCCGAATAACTTCGATAAAATTTATTTCTAACAAACCCGGTACCCGATTAAACCTTAAACCTAAACCTAACTTAACTACATAATACTAATACTAATTTTCCCTAATTAAACCCAAGACATTTCCCCCCTTTTTACTCCTTTATGACCGGCCAACCCCCCCCCCCCCCCCCCATGGTCTTCATACATTGAAACCTCACCAACACTCTTAATTACTCACCAAACTATTGTCTCCTAATATATAATAAACTTTTTTTCACTCTTTTATCACAAATCACTTTTACTTGCACTAGAAAACTTTTTTCTCTCTTTTCTCTTGTGGTGAATTCGAACTAGGGTGTTCAAGGAGCAAGGAGTACAAATTTTACAAGATCTTGTCATAAACTTGTTTATATAATCATCCTTGTTAGAGTTTTGAAATAAAAACTCAAGGATTAGTAGGTTTTTCATCATCTAAACTCTCTAAACCATCAAGTAAGTAAACAAACTCATTTTTATGATTTTTACAAGTTATTATTATGTTTATATATTTTCTTACAAGATCTCATACATGCATTAACTTATACCACTCCATTTTTGTACATATGTAACTTTCAAGCCCTAGAAATGGACACATAAGAAACCCTTGTTAGACCTAGTGGATTGATGATGTTTAAGGACCCATGACACCCTAAGAAGGTGTATGGTAGGTTTAGACTAGCTTTGTGGTGTTTGAAAGTGGTTTGATGGAGGATGGAACTAGTTTGGAGACTTGAAAATGGTTTTTGAAACTTTTGATATACCTACTGTCCCTATTTTAATTTCGTGGGAAAATCAGTAGATGGTGACTAAGTTTTGACCAAAGATTTAGAGAATACATTCAAAAACGAAACTTTGGGCGAAAGAACGGATTAAAACAAGTTTATAACGAAGGAGATATGATTTTTGCAAATTTAACGACGAAAACTATTTCTTATAAAACTGCTTGCTGTTTGGCAGAATACGATGGGTAAAAAGAGGTACTAAACGTAACCTAGAGGAGCCGAGTTATCAAAAATATACTAGTATATACAAAGACGAATCCGTGGACATAAAGAACAAGGAAAACGAGCCTAAAACGACCAAGTTATACCCATTTTAACGTCGTCAAAACTATATATATATATATATATATATATATATATATATATATATATATATATATATATATATAGTCACAAATAAAAATAATAACGTACGTACTAAACGGTATATTTTCTAGAAAATATTACTAAGGACTATTTTCTAATCAAATGAATACGTATGACCCAAGGGAATACTTATACGACTTAACGACGTTATTTCAAGGCTTTCGATACAAGGATTATAACGCTAACATTTTCGTACGAGATAATACGACAAGTTATATACTTTTACATATGGACTTATTTTTCCTAAGTATGGAAACTATTTTACCATGACGATAACTAGTATTTCCAAATTACGAGTGGTATGAGTATCATGTGCATGTGCATTCATTTCATTACGGCTTGATCTTAATTAGATCACGATTATTCATTTAGGTTGCGGCTAGTACTCGCGCCTCATTGTCCCGACTACTTTTACCTCATTGTACCATCTTTGTACCATCACTTCGAGGTGAGTTTCATAGCCCCGTTTTAATTCTATATTTTGATTTCAAATCCCACGGGGGAGAATACATTGCATTACTTATTTTCGTGTACATGCCTAAGTATAAAATTCATACATTGCTTAAGTTGCCTTATTTACCACGTCTTGACAAGTCCCCTTTATTATTTCATGAACCGTTAATTAAGTTCCAAGCGAGTGTGAGTGAATAGATCTATTGAGGGTGACTCCTCCATCTGTGTTTGGGTTGCTCCAACAGTATTACAGATGCATTTCATATCTTTATTATTAGAGTGTCTGGTAAACACTCATTGGGGCCAAGTAACGTCTAGCTTCGGGGTCATGAGCTTAAGAGCCAATGTATATATATTTTTCCGGACATCCTATTTCTTGACTTTACTTATGGCATATGTACACTAGATTTTACTTATAAACCTATGATTATTCACCAACTTTATGTTGACCGTTTTTCGCAATGTATTTCTCAGGTAACTAAGGCATATTCTCATGGCATTGCATGGAGTCACTTTGTGTAACAAGGATGATATGGCTCATTCGGACTTTCTTGCACTTATGTTCAAATGTCGTTTGATTGTACTAAACTTGTTTCCGTAAACTTTTCCAACTTTTGGGACCTATGTTTTATAACTCTGATTATTTTGAATGAATCAAACGACGAATTTTAAAACGACACTTTAGGTCGTTCAATATTTCCTTGCTTGTGTGCTATGATCCGTTACACCCTCAGGTATTCCATTCCGCTGCCATTCAGGTATTTTGGGGGTGTGACAAATTCTATAAGCTCCTACTTCACTCCTATGTCGAGCCGGCTAAGAAGCTCCTAACATGGGATCACTAGAATTCGCTCATGCATTAAATACAACCATAAAAACCTAGTACACATCGGCTCATGTTTCTTAAGACGTTCAAGCAAGTTACACAATGGAGATCTGCCAGTTTTCTTAAGCCTAACATCGAATTCATTCAATCAAAACAAGAATCAATAGGAAACAAGAATTATAAACTAAACCAACTAGATCTATTGAAGTTGTCATGCCTTAATTGATGGAGATAGACACACACATCAACAAGCCCTCATTGATGAAGATAGACACAAACATCAACAAGAAATCAATGAGATCTAATCAATTATACAAAAGTTTCACACAATCATAAGTAGACACAAGGTGAATTAGCCAAGCATAATTAATAAAGAACAAGCAACAATAATGATAATTGAAGACATGAATTAAGATAGAATCGTCAAACCATTACAAGATGTTTTTGGAGTGATTGAAACCCTCTAAGTTGCTGGAAAAACACCCACCTAAACCCAGGAATCGACCTTAGGGTTTAGGGCTTACAAAAAGTGAAGTTGTTATGATGTTATATTTATAGGCATGTTTTCTGTCGGCCCATCTTGACGGCGTCAGCCCGTTACTCTTGACGCCGTCACGACCATTTTTTCACCAAATTGTAGATCTCTTCGTCCTCTTCGCGTGGGCTTTTGAATCATCTAAATACGAGTTCGTATGCAAAAGTTATGACCAAAACAATATCAGCTACTCTGCGCGCAAGTTTTGACAAGTTAACACGTGACGGCCTTGGGTGACGCCTTCACGTTTCTTCTGGGCCGTCACCACTTTTACTCCTGACGCCATCATAAAAAGCCTCTTGACGCCGTCAAGTACTGTTCCCAGCAAGGAAAATTAAGACTTTGCCGTTTTCTTCAATTTTATGCTCCAAAAACGTCCGAATTGCTTCCTTTTCCAGATTTCTCTCCCAAAGTACCTAAAATCACATAAGGAACGATTTAGGGTAATATTTGATCAAATAAATTCAATTCCGGGCTTAAATGACCCCCTAAAAGTGGTTCATTTTTCGCCTCATCTCACCACAAAAAGTGATGCACACATCACAATTTATGCAATGTCATGTTGTACCATATGCATTAATGATGTGATATTGTGGTGTATGCATCTCTTTCTTCTTTGTTCTCTCACCTTCACTTTCTTCTTCCATTTTTGTTGAACCTGGTTTTTTCTTTATCTTTTTTTACACTAAATTTGTTATTTATTTCATCTCCTTCAGTCATTCTAACTCGATTTGATCACAAGGTGGTTCCTACTTATTTTGTAAGGTAGTTCCCAGAAAAAACCACTGCATAACTTCTATATGGTGTCGATTCCTAAGGTGGTTCCTGGGCACCACCTTAGTATGCCTTAGGTCCGCCTATGGCACTAGAATGTCTTTATACTATGTAGTAGTCTTTGCTTGTAAGTTTAGAGTGTTGATACTTACACCACAAAAAGTGATGCACACACCACAATTTATGCAATGTCATGTTGTACCATATGCATTAATGATGTGATATTGTGGTGTATGCATCTCTTTCTTCTTTGTTCTCTCACCTTCACTTTCTTCTTCCATTTTTGTTGAACCTGGTTTTTTCTTTATCTTTTTTTACACTAAATTTGTTATTTATTTCATCTCCTTCAGTCCTTCTAACTCGATTTGATCACAAGGTGGTTCCTACTTATTTTGTAAGGAAGTTCCCAGAAAAAACCACTGCATAACTTCTATATGGTGTCGATTCCTAAGGTGGTTCCTGGGCACCACCTTAGTATGCCTTAGGTCCACCTATGGCACTAGAATGTCTTTATACTATGTAGTAGACTTTGCTTGTAAGTTTAGAGTGTTGATACTTACACCACAAAAAGTTATTCACACACCACAAGTTATGCAATGTCATGTTGTACCATATGCATTAATGATGTGATATTGTGGTGTATGCATCTCTTTCTTCTTTGTTCTCTCACCTTTACTTTCTTCTTCCATTTTTGTTGAACCTGGCTTTTTATTTATCTTTTTTACACTAAATTTGTTATTTATTTCATCTCCTTCAGTCCTTCTAGCTCGATTTGATCACAAGGTGGTTCCTACTTATTTTGTAAGGTAGTTCCCAGAAAAAACCACTGCATAACTTCTATATGGTGTCGATTCCTAAGGTGGTTTCTGGGCACCACCTTAGTATGCCTTAGGTTCGCCTATGGCACTAGAATGTCTTTATACTATGAAGTAGTCTTTGCTTTTAAGTTTAGAGTGTTGATACTTACACCACAAAAAGTGATGCACACACCACAATTTATGCAATGTCATGTTGTACCATATGCATTAATGATGTGATATTGTGGTGTATGCATCTCTTTCTTCTTTGTTCTCTCACCTTCACTTTCTTCTTCCATTTTTGTTGAACCTGGTCTTTTCTTTATCTTTTTTACACTAAATTTGTTAATTATTTCATCTCCTTCAGTCCTTCTAACTCGATTTGATCACAAGGTGGTTCCTACTTATTTTGTAAGGTAGTTCCCTGAAAAAACTACTGCATAACTTCTATATGGTTTCGATTCCTAAGCTGGTTCCTGGGCACCACCTTAGTATGCCTTAGGTCCGTCTATGGCACTAGAATGTCTTTATACTATGTAGTAGTCTTTGCTTGTAAGTTTAGAGTGTTGATACTTACACCACAAAAAGTTATTCACACACCACAATTTATGCAATGTCATGTTGTACCATATGCATTAATGATGTGATATTGTGGTGTATGCATCTCTTTCTTCTTTGTCCTCTCACCTTCACTTTTGTAGAACCCCGTAAAAATTTCTTGTAATTAAATCGTTAATAAATAAATAATCCTTCGTTATCATTTCTAATTCCCGTTTTCTCGGAAAAATTTGAAATTTTTCTTATTATATTATTTTGGCGATTTTCACAAAATAATATAATTCACGAAATGACGGAATTAATCCTCGACACGTTACACGAAATCTAAACTTTTCATTTATTCCTAAAACCTAATTCCTAATCCTAATTATATTTAGTAAATATAATTAAAATTCCCTAATTACCTAATTAAACCAATCGGACCCTTAATTAATTTCCAGCCCAAATTCCATTTCACTATTCCTAAGCCCATCGACCAAAGCCCAAAATTCAAAACATAAGTTTTCATCCGATCGACTAGTTCAAGTACTCCCCAAAACGCCTCATTTATTTTTAAATCTTACACACGACATATGTATTTTATTTTCTCATCTCATTAACCTACTAGCCAACTATTAGTGTGTCAATTCTCACGTCCATACGTTGAGTTTTGATACGTTTTTAAAAGGCAAAGTATTCGACTCGTACAAACCCAAATCGATTTACAAATTATTCAAAACTTAACCGTTTTGAATCCCGTTTGTTTCTAATCGTTCCTAATAATATTTCTGAGTTGATTCTATGTTCAAATGTTAAGAATGATCAAGTATAAATAAGTAGTGTACGATTTTGTAAATCGTATATATGGAAAATCACTTGGTCGACATAAGCATGAATCACCACAACATGTTCCTTATTTTGTGCTCTCTTATTCACTTTGAAACAATATAAAATACACATAGGAGCTAGCTTATCCTGACATGCAAATAGTATGAGAAGTTCACATTGAAATTTTCTACTTACGTGTATATATTCAAGTAATATATAACGTACTTGCATGCATTGTATTCTTATTCATTTCCATACTCTTTCACTGCATTATTTCGACCTTCAAACTATCCTCACAAGACCTACAAGTCGATTGGTAATTATTTGGAAGCAAGGAAAGGAAATCGGGTTTGATATTAATATATAACGTTTGGGTTATATAGTGAAACGTGATTTTCTTGTGTTCCATACAATCACTCTCGACTCTTGATCACCTCTAAGGTGTTTGTAAGTCTCCTCTACTCATTTCCATTCCAAGTTACACGTTAAAGTTAAATCATGCACCATGTATATTTTGTTTTGTTGTTTCGAACGTATATTACTTTACATATGTATTACACGTATATATAAATTCTTAGTACACGAAACGTGACTAGCCTGTATCTTGGATGGTGATGAGTTCCTAAAAACTCATCATTTCTGTTCCATTTTAAATACGAAAGCAGTTAAAAACACACAGAAATACTACATAATACTATAAATATCTTTGAATTGTGTTTTTATATGTTTTAGGTGCAAAAGGACTAAAAACAAAGGAAAACGTGCAAAGTTTGCACACTTGGCAAAATCAGTCCCTGAACTTTCAAGAAATGCCAGAAATGGTCCCTGGGAAAATTATTTTGAAGAAAAGTCAACAACAGTCCCCCAGGAATCATGAAATCACAAATTTTACCCTTGAAGTTCAAAATTGCACAAATGGCAAAACAGGTCCCCCAAGTTTCATAAATGATAGTTTTAGTCCCTAGAAGTTTATTTTGAAATAAAAAGTCAACTTTAGTCCTTGGGAAGTCAAAAATGTTCACTTATGACCCCTGGATAAAAGTTTACACAAAATGACAACTTTTACCCCTCAAGTTACAAAATTGGCAAAATTAGTCCCTGGGTGTTTTAAAATGAATTTTATCAAATAACACCCTTGTACTATTCATAAACTTAGAATTTGGAACAATTTGTTAACTTTTGGAAAATTACAATTTCACCCCTCTAATTTGGTGAAATTACATAAATGGTCCTTTAAGGTTTTAAATTGAAAATTTATAAATATTATCCTTGTACTAATGTTATATGGCAGGAATGGCCCCTTATGATACTTTGGAAACATGGCATGATCAGCCCCTAAAGTTTCATTAAATTACAACTTTATTCCTTGGGTTAAAATGAACAAACCAACCGGATCCATTTATACTCCCTTAAATCCAATTCCTTAAATCCAAATAATAAAACCCCTGGCCCAAACGTTACCCTTGGCCCAACACTTACCCAGCCCACTCCCACCTTTTTAAATAAAAACCAGGGTTGACCGTTTGACCCCGTACCCTTCTTCAACCTCCACTCCACCACCTGCTATACTACCACTCCACCTACACCTTCTACCTTTCCACCTCAAAACACTCCCTGGCACCTCCTCAACCAAACCCACTTCTTAAGGTAACCTTAGGTGATGCCACGTACTAAAACCACCATCTCCACCACACCCTCACACCTGCAACCTGACAAAACATCACTTCCACCACCCCAAATTGCTTCTACTTGCTTTCTTACACCTCCACAAGACTTCACAAAGCATTAATTGTTCTGATTTTGCCCCTAGCCACGTGTATCAATTTTGGCGCCAAAATGGTTTCAAAGGCTAGGATGACTTCTGCTGCATCAATGGTCAAGATTACAAGTGGGAATTGACCAGAGACTTGTGAGGAACTCATATGGTCTATAAAAGGAGCAAGAGGCATAGGAATTAGATACTTTTGCCTTAAGCAATTGTCACGTAGAATATATTTTTATGCTTATCTTTAAATTACCATGTCATTTACAGTTTTCATTGTTGTAATAAACTTTGACAAGTTTAATAGAACAATATTTACAGTTTAATTGTTGTTCCACCTTTAAATTTCATGTTTTTATCTTTAAAGTCATTTAAATTCAAGTCACTTTAATTTCTGTTTGATCCATGCTTGTTTCCTGGTTTCTAATAGACACTACATAACTCTTGTAAGTTATGCAAGCCAATTGAACTGATAAACACAGCTTTGGTCTTTTAAATTAGAAAATCATAAAAAATAGGGAAAATGGAAAAATAATAAAAAATAGCGGGTTAATGAAGAAGAAGGTGAAGCAGGGTTGAATTTGGAATACAAAGGGTATTAGGAGCTTAATGGGAAGCTATTAGGTGTAACCTTGTTCTTGGTCTCCATGTTCTCAATCCTCATTCATTTGTAAGCTTATTTTCACCAAATTTACATTTACTGTTCATGTTCTTTCAATACTGTAATCTTTATGTTTTCTTGTTCTATTATTGTTATTTAGTGTTTTTATAGTATAATCTTGTATGTGTATGTGTCAATTTATGGTTTTGCTTGTTATTTCATTTTTAGCCTTGAAAATGGATTATGAATAATCCATGTGTGTTGTTGTTTAAATTGTTGTTTATCTGTCTATTTTGTCTTGTTATATGTTACTATAGAGAATGGAATCAGGTTTAAATGCTTATTCAATGGAAACTTTAAGAATCATGTGACAAGTGATGAATAAGGGACTGTTTGGATTTGCTTTGATTTAGAATAATGAAAATGTTCAAGGTGGTCATTCCTGTCACTGCATGATCCTTGGGCTATTAGAGGGTTTGACACCCCTTTAGGTTCAATGATAATGTCTTTGGCAGTTATGATCATTCTCAAGTTAAGATCTTTGTTCACTGAATTGCTTCTGTCTAAATATGTATTAGAAGTTGTTGATGTTGTTGTTCTTGTGTGATTGTGCACCATTAACTATCTTTTGACTCAGCTTAGTCACCATTTCCTTTCTTTATTTAGGTTATAGTCAAAATTACTTTTTAACTGTCTTAGTTTTGTGTCTGTTTCAAATTACATGTCCAAATTCTGATTATGTGTTTAAATGTTGTTCATTTTTGTTAATTTCATGTTCCTTTAGTTTTTTATAACATGTTTTGCAATTAAATTCAGATCTAAGTTGATGAAAGTCAACTTAGTCATAAACTTATAAAAGTCAAATTTTCATTTTCATGTTTTTGAATTAAATCTTTAATTTTGTTATGTCCATGTTAATTAGTTACTGCTTATGAGCTTTTGGGGTTTCAATGTTTTATTGCTTATCTTCTTTGTGTATTTTTGTTGAATTTTATATTGCTTGTTTTACAGCTTATTTGAGTGCTTATTTAAAGTAGATTTTGCCCTGTATCAGGAATACAAGGCCAATAACACAAGCTCACAGCTTGTGAATTATTGGGCTTGAGCCTATGTCTATTGTGTTTATTTGATGCCCTATTAGTTTTTTTGTTTATTCTTGTGCTTATTTCCTTGTTTATAGCTTATTTGCACAACTTTTATCACCCATCTTTTTGTCACAATCAACTCACTTCACTGAAGCAAACAGTGAAGTGAGCTGATATTCCAAAGCTCTTAACAAGCTCCTTAGTTGACTTGAGCTTGTGATTCTTGGCTTTATGAGAAGCCAAGCTGTCCAACTCAAGGTCTCAGGATGAGTTGAGCTTGTTGAGGCTTATTTGATAGGTCATTTAGGGGCTTGTCTGTTTGCTCATTCACAACAATGGACTGCTTATGCAGTCCATTTGCACTATTTCCCTAAGTCCCTTATAAGCTCAAAAATGGTCTAAAGCTTGTGTGGCTTAGCTTTTCTTGAAGCTAAGCCACCAAACTTCAGGATCCTGTATTCCATTTTCAATTTGTAGCTTATTTTAATAAGCTGCAACCAGCTTAAACTTATCACCAAATAGATAAGTATACTGTTCATCAGTATACTTACCTATACTCTAGCACATTTCATAAGCTCTCAAAATGTCATTCCCTTGGACTTAGCTTGTGTGGTTTGCTTCTTTTAGAAGCTAACCAACCAATATACAAGTCTCAAGTCTCAAATTTCAATTTGAGGCCCATTTACTAGGGCTGCAGATGACTTTTTGTATGCCCTATTTTGACTTTGTGTACTGGTTCACTAGTATACCCAGTCAAATGGGTGACTTTTCATAAGCTTCCCATAAGCTCACTAGTGGACCCCACTAGGTGAGCTTGGGCTTTTTGAGAAGCCTACCAGAACATCTTGCAGCTTTCACTTCTTATTTGGCTTTTGAAGTTTGTTTGACAAGCCAAAATGGCCAAAACAAATGACTGCAGGGGTGTTTGGCACTGCAGTACATTTGGATTAGCTTATTGGCTTATATGAGCTTATTTGACTAATTCAGTGTACATGCTTATGCATACTTGTTTATCAACCTTGTACAAACATATTTTTCACTTCCTTTTTCTGTGTGAAGCTCATTACAGGCTTTAGAGGCCTCAACTCCATCCAAGTTGAGCTGTCAAAAGCTCAACTATCTAAACCATGGGCTTGCACTATTGTGCATCATTTCTGTGTTTCCTTGTTCATATTTGGTCAAAACACATGTGTGCACATGTCCCTTTCCTTTTCATTCATGAGTTCAACCTTTTTCATGGTTCTTGGAGCTTTTGTACAAAGCTGTGAGCTTTTTTTAAGTTCACTGCAGATGCTCTAAGTCATGCATCAGCTTGATCCTTGGTTGTAAAGTTTGTTTTCCTTTTTCCTGGTCCATTATACATATTCCTCTCTATTTTCTTTTCCCTTTTATAACCTTAAGCAAGCTAGTTCCATGCTTGTTGCTAAACTGTGAGCCAAAAGCTCACAGCTTGTGCTCTCAACCATGCAACTGCTTGTCCTTTGGCTTACGATTCTTTGCACATTTGGCTTGTAAAAGCATCTAACCTTTTGGGCGTGCCAATCAGTGTGGCAAGAAGACTGAGGCCATCATCAGAAAACATAGCAAGGGGAAAATCATGGAATTTAACCCACACCGGGATGTTAGTCAAATCCTCTTTAAGTAGGTTTGTATTCAAAGTCCATGGTTTAAGAATAATAGGAACATTTCTGATCAACCAAGGACCGTTTTCAAGCACATCATCAACACCTTTCATCGAGTTGAATTTAAAGAAGAAGAACCCCTTAGCATTCATCATTACCTTTTGCACACCAAACTTAGCCCATGCATTGCGGACATAGTAGTCAACAACAGGAAAAGCAAGGCGTTGGCCAAGGAAGTAACCATAGAGAGTATTCTCAAACCGCATGTTCACCTCTTCCACCACTTTCATTGGAACTGAAAGGTCAACATCATCCTTCTTATTGCTACATTCCAACCTCCGAAAATTAGACACATATTTATGAGGTTCATTAGAAGTATCACCCGCGTAAGAAACCGACTTCAATCCAGTACCATTAGTAGTACCAACCATAGGGTTACTTGTAAAATTAGCTTCAGAAGGACCAATTTCACTTTGAATTTTGTTCATGGCATCATCAAAATTCTTATTCGCATTAGCTATCAATTGTTCCACATTAGGCTGATTAGAGCCTTTAGAAGACAATTTTGAATCATGTGAAACATTAAGCTGCTCCACATCCAAAACAACCTTATCATTGTCAATAATAACGTTATCAGCCCCATGCAAATCATTAACGACATTACCAAGTGAAACCGGCATCACTTGGTTTGGTAGTCGCTCCATGTTATCATCACGTGGTGATTGGGAACCCAAATCAAAAACAGCATGACCAGCCGCGTTATCAACACTATTGACCAAAGGAGGGTCAACACTACCTGGATGAATGACAAACGAACCCCTAGTACCCATGTTCACCTTGGAAACCGATTCACCAAGACTAATGGCAACAGGGTTACCATCTGATTCAAGCGATTGCTGCTCAACATCAACACGAACACTAGATGCAGACTTGGACGCGCTCGTGTTATTAAGAAATCCATTGTTCATCTCTCACAAAACCCACGTACAATAATACCAAAAAAAAAAACAGCATGATGCGCAGCCAATAAAGTAAAGAAAACCCTAACTAATAGTTAGGGTTTTAAATTGATTAAGCGCAATACAACTAACCAGCTTCCATAATGATCTTACCTTATGATATGTTAAATAGATTCCACACAGGCAGGATGATAACAAACTGACTGGGGATGCGATCAAAATCCAAAGTCGGAAAAGAAAAAAAAAAACGATTTAATTAAACCCTAATAGAACGATGATACTGATGACCAAGAGAACGATTGGACTCTGATCAAAAGGAATAAACGATTAAGGGTTGTTAGGGATTTAAAAAAATCGCCAGAGAGATAATCGGTTAAGGGTTTGTTGAATTTTTTATAACTAACAATTAGGGTTTCGTATAAATTTAGGGGTTTTTGTCATATGATTTATAAAAATTAGGATTTCGTTTAAATTTTAAGGTCTTTATGAAATTAGTGGTCTTTGGATGTAGCTGCTATTTGCCCTCACAACAATATGTGTACGCCTTATTTTGTTTTGATATATATTTCTCGACATGTTTATGCTAACGTTTTTTGGATTTGTTGTACCTCAAAATGAGCCGGAGCTCAAAAGTTATTACAGCATCTGATTTTTTGCTGAGCATCCCTTTATCTGTATTTATATTATGACAAATTGCCGTTTATATTATGCTAATGTTTCATATTTTGTTAATTTGGTAGGTACAAATAGATCACCGAAAAGTGTTGTGTGTGGTTCGTGCTGCCATAACAATCGGACATGATCGTTAGCCATATGCAAGTGAATGCGGATTTTTTTTCCTCGTTGAATGAATACATACTTGGTATTCATTCTTTTTCCCTTACTTTCACACGAACATATTATTTGAGGATTGATAGACAGTGCCATCATCTGATTATTCTACCTGATTTTCCTTTTTAGATTATATGTCTTGCTTGAGGATTCACACACGATTGTTGTTTCATCTCAACGTATTGCTGATAAGTGCATATTTTAAGGCCACTGGTATAAATTTCTAATCTATTATAAATGCTTTGGTTCCTTTTTATTAAATAGTTTGTTTTCGATCACATGATGAAAAGTAGTATGTTTGATGACCGCGTGTTTTTAGAGATGGCATCCGGATTGGTGTTTGACATTTGAGAGCTCAAAGTATGTAGAAGACATAAGGAAGAAACTTTCAGTAACTGCACTCACACAACTTCAATGGCGTTTAAAAAATAAAGAAATAATGGTGTTTGCTCTATGTCGTGCCATTACCAAGGTTTACATAAAGCTTGACAATTAAGAATGTCTTTCTGTTAGAGCTACCAAAAAAATATTGCCATGTAACAGAGTCACGATTGATGCTTAAGAAATCTTTTTAAACTATACTTGCACTTACTTGCGAGGCTTTACTAAATATAATTGATGGTGCATTTCAGACTTCAAGATAGTCTTTTTTTCTTACATAATTCTGTTTTAGTTAAATTGATTTTGGTGATTTACTTGAAGGTACACGTACGCTGCAGCTTTCCTATTAGGATGAGCAGTAGTAACTAAAAAATGCAATGCACTTGATAGCCAGTGCAAGGTACAAACTTTCTTCATTCTCACATGCCATGTGTGTTTGGATAGTTTATTTAACTCTTTTGATGTCTGATTATACTTTTGTTTTTGGTTAATGCAACAGTTTATTTTGCGAATACACCTGACGTTGTTCATATTCGATACAGGCTTATCTTATTGCGATCACTATGTATCTTTATGGTCACTATTAAAAGCAAACAAAAAAGTGCTTAGGATCGTTGTCAGTAAGTTAAGTATTTCTTACTTAAAGCTTCTTCAGTCAGGTCCGTGTTCCTTGCTAAAGATATTCTTTTACATATTTTATGAGAATTATGAGAAAAATGTTGGGATTACACTTAGGAATATTTCGGATTAATCGCAGTTATCAATTAATGAATTAACATGTCAGTAAAGTGAGTCGCTAATCAGGAGTTTGTTAGTACCAATATGTGAACACTTGACTTTTTAAACATAATAGCTTCTAAAAAATAATACGTATGGTTCATTGAGTTTTTAATATACATTTTGCTAATATGTACACTCGAAATTTCTTAGGTTATAAATTATATATTCTTTTTCAAAATGCACCACATTTTCACAAAACTCTATAACGGTAACCTGTCATTAAACGTGACTCATTCTTATTAGTTTTACGATGTTTGCATATCTAGCTGTTACATGCTTCTGCAAGAATCCAGCAAGATATAAAAAAAGGCCTGAAAGTAAGGTACCATGTGATCGGGCGAGCGCCATAAAATAAGCTCATTTTGGTATGTCAAAATTGATTCAATGTGATGCAATATGATATTAGCATGTATCTTGCAATTTATAGCCAGTTCTTAAGTAGATTCTAATCCACGATCGCCTGTTTGTTTAGATCAAAATATAAGAAGCATGGGAAGGCATCAAAATAAGATACATAGTCGATACTTCAGCATTGAAAGATTATTTTAACACAGTCCCTCGCATGATACCACTTATTGACGGAGCTAAGGTAAATCATTTGTTCTAACTATGGAATCTGAGAAGTTATTGCTTGAAGAATATTCTGAACATCTGAGACTAATTTTTATATTAGAGATAAGATGCTATAAAAAAATCTTTGCCACTTAACTATTTAGTATCTTTTATGCAGTAAGTTTATGTATCTATATGTTTGGTAGTTGGTACTGTGAGTTGACTAAACCTACAATCTGAGGAAAAGATGGCAGCCTTGAGAATGATATTGAAAATACAGAGTTTTTAATATCTTGGAAAGGAAATTTATTCTGATAAAAAAAAAATACTTTTTAGAGAAATTGGCTTTGATAGCAAGCTCACTAAGTGAAATCTTTCGATTATTCAATAAAATCTTTCATCAAAGTTGTTTCGATTGATTCGACCCCTTTTCCGATTTGTTAGCGTTGTCCCTCTTGTGGGAATAATTCCGTTTCTCTTATTTCTTGCTTGCATATTATCTAGGTCTATTTAAGATATGTACGAATGACGAGGAAGAATGGACAACGTCTAATGAGTTCTGATCTAATAACTGTATGTAATATATACACCTGTAAATGAACCTTATGATAGCCACTTTTGAATTGTTCAGTTATGCCACTAACAAGTGGAATTTGTCACTTTTTCTTATACAGTATATGATTGAAAATATAATACAAAAGTTATGATTTTTGTGAATGGT
This sequence comes from Artemisia argyi, assembly GCA_030686995.1. Lineage (NCBI taxonomy): Eukaryota > Viridiplantae > Streptophyta > Magnoliopsida > Asterales > Asteraceae > Artemisia > Artemisia argyi. The sequence continues at coordinate 175,571,056 of CM060695.1, forward strand.
ATTTGATTGCAAATATAAAACAAAAGTTATGATTTTTTGTGAATGGTATTTGGATGGTCTTTGGAATGCCCTAGGAACTACATGAGACAGCAAAATGGGTGAACAGGGCAAAAAAGCTGGCTTGGCCGCAACGCGGCCGACCGGTGCCATTCTAGTTCAATATAATGATACATATATATATTGTACTTGGACTATTCTAGATGATGGGCTAGAGCCCAATACAAAATACATACTAAAAGGATAATCTCTCTAATTCAGCCGTGGACGTAACCAGTGTTCTAAAAGGCGCGCCTTGACGCCATAAAGGCTTCGAAAAGGCGCGAGGCGTCACCTCCACGCCACACAATAGACCAAGGCGTCGTCTTAAGGCTTGGCATGAGATGAGGTGCGATAAGGCGCGATAAGGTGTACTGGTATTTGAGACGTTTAGGGGATTTACTAGTAATTGGAATTTGGGCAACGTATTTGAGGTTTACTGGTATTTGGCGTTTAGTGGTTTATTAGTATTTGAAGAAGATTACAAATATAAAGAGAGTTTCTTAAATTTATTGCTTATGTATAACACTTTTTGTAAACTTGATGTATATAAAATCTGATATACTAATAAAATATAATATAAATCTATAAATCTATAAATACTATTTGCCACCTTAAAAACGTCATGCCGTCACACATCACGTTAAGGCTTAAGGCTTGACCATGCCGTCACACCACGCCTCACGCTATTTATAATCTTGGACGTAACACGATTCTTTTGATCGTATGCATGAACCAAGTAACTTCTTTGTGGAATATTGTGTTATAGACTATAGTGTTTTCACGAATCAGTTACTCTCAAGAGTCAAGAAATACTTTGGTAGCATAATAAATGCGTTGAAGACTTTTTATTTTATTTATTATTATTATTATTATTATTATTATTATTATTATTAATGGTTAATTTTTGAAGACGTGTAAATCTAGCTATACGTTGCAGACATGTAAAACCTTTGCAATAAGCTACGTATTATATTTGCTGGTTAGGGCTGTAAACGAACTACACGAACACGAATGGAGTCTTGTTTTTGTTCGTTCATTTAATTTTAACCGTACAAATAAACGGACGCGAACGTTTTAACGGACCAATTTTCTTGTTCATGTTCGTTTATTAAGAAAATGAGTTGATCATGTTCGTTTATGTTCATTTATTAAGACACTAAACGAACGTTAAACAAACATAAACGATCGAACATAAATAAAAATAGACAAACAAACATAAATTTTATTGAATTTTTCACAATATAATGTTTTATATGTGTTATTTTGTTTAAACAGACCAGTTTTTAAAATTATAAAATTAAAATATGTGATATATGAACATAAATAGATAAATAAATAAACGAATTTTAACGAACGCATAATCGGACGTTCACGAACATAAATGAACGGATGAGACTTTTGTTCATGTTCGTTCATTTAAATAATCGAACGTAAAATATTGTTCAATAAACGAACATAAACAAACTTTTTAACGAACAGTTCATGATAGGTTCACAGAGCGTTCAGTTCTTTTACAGCCCTATTTGCTGTAAATACTACAAATTTAACGAGGATCTTGTTAAAAAGGTTTTAAAAGATAAAGAATCCTATTTCATCCTCTAATTTAATCCAAAATTTACATATTTACATTACAAAATAATGGCAAATAATGGTCTTCAAGGTGTGCTCGACAAATAGCGAAGACCCTTTTAGAGAGAGAGAGAGAGAGAGAGAGAGAGAGAGAGACCCTCGCCTTTATAAATTAAAGGAGTAAGCAAACTAATGAGCTCAAAAACTGAAGAAATGGATCACAAACTCGTGGCTCGTATTAGTCTAGCTGCTCTACTTTGTTTCATCATGTTGATGTCCAGCAATTTGGCAAATGCCACTGATAAGTTTACAACCACAAAATCTCAAGGTATGTATGCGTGTATATCTTTTCATATTCTCCTGCATGTCTATTTTTTCATTCTCAACTCAATAATAATTGTTAAGCTGTAATTGGTGTGAAGTTCCTGTTGCTTCATGGTGCCGGAAGATCCTCCGTCTCTATCCGCCAGATGATGATTGGCGCGGTGATAAGCATAATAGTTGGCCGCGTGATGATCGTCTAATTCATGGATAATATAGATAACACCATTATGATTGTCTTCAATTGATTAATGTTTTTAATATTAATGTACTAGATCCAATGTCCGTCCGATGAATGGGCTAGTTCTGCAAAATTGATTGATTAAATAAGACCGTTGTTTATGTAGATAGCGACATTTTCTTTAATGTTAATATACAATGCTAAAGGGAAAAATAAAAACATCACCACTATCCGTCATCAAAAACACGTGCAATGATGATTTACAGAATGTGGTAAATTAATAATATGTTTTCTAAATTATAAAATACGCAAACATAGCATTCAAGACAAACACTCACGTTAGTTGACAGTAACTTTATTTTTATTTTTTAAAGCTAAGATTTCATTAACAAACCGGCTCCGAGGTGGAGGCCGAACAAGAACAAGACGAATGTGCAAAAAAGCCAAAAGGCAGCCAAAACCAAGACAACAAAAAAACAAAACAACATCACATTACGTTAAGGGAACAAATTATAAGGGGATGTGATCCAGCAGCTCCAAGGTGTAGGCTTTAGTTGACATTAACCTGATGACATCATAACAAGACTACCCCATCTTCTTACACAAGTTTTATGACCATCTTAATGCACCTCCCCTTTTGTACACACCTCTGCTTCGGGTTTGGCAACTTTATGTTTCAAGACATGAATAACCACATCGAATGTTAATCAGACAATAATTGACAATTCCCGTTAAATGTTTTATAGAATACAATAGTTGTCGATTTTGGGGTATCTGTTATTACTTGAACATGCAGCTATGAATTTGCCTTATTTCTCTGTCAAAACCTGCATAATCACAACATGGCACGTACCATCTGTAATTAGTTCGACATTATATGAGAAAATTGCTAACAAATGTGATGTAATTTCAATGTTTTTTATGGGCTGATATATTTTCAACGTATACACTGAAGAGGATTTTGTTAACCTATTTCTAATGTACATAAGAGAATTTCTATAAAAATAGTCTAGATCATTAACCTATTTACTGTTTTTAATTAACCCACAGAAATCCAGTTAATCTAAGGATGTCAACAACAAACTAAGAGACTCTTTTAAAAACAAACTAACCACCATACTCTTTCAACAAATACAGTTAAGCCACAACAACAAACTGAACACCATACTCTTTCAAAAACAGAAATGTGTTCAATTTGGTTTAATGCAAATAGTTGTTGTGTGTAACAACACGATCCCCGCTCAACGTAGCTAATCCTAAACCATTAGATTATTAATTGACAATGTTTCAAAGGCAATAACTTATTGGGCATGCTAATTTACAGGATACATAAATACACCTCTGTACGTGATGAATGCTTTCCAATTTATTGCTACATACATCTTACAATAGAATCACAAACATATAAAACAATACAGCTTACGTTCGTAACAATATAATTCATGACGATCAAGTAGACATTTACATGGAATGATGGAAATGTTGGAATTATTATATCATGACCTTCATATAAATAAACCAAGTACATCAAAGTGAGCATATAGCGGAAGCAATTATAACAAGATCATATAACATGTAATTAATTAATCAATATCAAATAGTAAACATACCTTTATGATTCTAGCCCGAACAAGAATCAAAGCAATCTTCCGGAACCAAGAACCCTAATTAGGGTTTATAAGGATTATAAGAATTACCCCTTACCTTTTTGTAATTCAATCCAAGAATCAAACAATAATGTGTTTGAATCACGTTCTTGTACACACGTACTAATTCAAGAAAAAGTTTATGCAAGTAATAAACACAAAACCTTTTTGGATTTTATGAAAATCAAAACCCTAAGGGTTTGTTTAGATAAAATCGAACAAGAAGAAAAGAGGAGAAGAAAACACCAAGATGTGTGTGTACAAGTTATGAGAAAAACCTACATCTTGGGTTTGCTTATATACTAATCAATACTTGGAGCACAAGGCACAAAGGAGGTGGGTTGCACTCCTTGGGCCGATCGGTTTTGGAACCCCTAGGGGATTCCGGAACCTTCCCTTGTTTCCATGTTTTGTCTAGTAATTACTTTCCTAATCTTCGTTTAATAATTAATTAGTCATTAATCAATAATACTAATTATTATTTATTTGTTATGTGTTTAATAATTAATTATAACATTTTATAAATAATTATTACATTTCCTCTTCATACGTATTGTGTGCAATCCCGTGATCTCAAGTTCGATCCTAACACACGACTACTAAAATAATGTCCATATTCTAACAGCTCCCACTTGGACATATTTTAATAGTGTGATCACATCGGTTAGCGTCTTGCAACACGCCGATGCCTCTAGTACGATCTCGAGCAAGGCTCCTGGACAAACCTTTTAATGATTTCTCATTATTATTATCCTTTTGTTTCTAATACCACGTTAATAAGGATATGGATTAAAGTCATTCCTTAATTAACCATTCTGTTTCTCGTTGTTTATGATTGATCAAGATTACCAAATCTTCTGAACATATTCAGGGAAGATCTTGGGCACGGCCATGCAAACATCTTGACAACTCTACGAGGGGCCCAGCAGTATTAAACTCCAAAATTAATTTGAAGGAACAAATTCTATCTTGACTACAAGCAAAACCCACAAACTTTGTAACACTTCCGAAAACAACCCTTATTACTACCAGTTACGGATAGCGTTAAGTTGTTCCACAAAAATGTACTACATTCATGACACTTATCTTGCATCTCAAGTCTGAGGATAACTTCTCATGATTTACTTAATAACTAAATCCATAAAGTAACATCATGTAGTTGGGATAAGTCCTATATTCAGTATCATCGAATATCATCTGAAATGGCATGACTACGCATCAATATACTTTAAGTATATTATACCAACCTTCAGATTTGTCTTGATTTAATAATATTCCCATATTATTAACTGACAACGGACAATTTGGAATAACCTTTATTCATGGATTTAAACATACAAATATAGGATACAATTTATTATAAATTAAACATACCATGTATTTAAATTTATTATAATAATTGTTTAACATCCCTTATCCAAATACTAAATAGATCAATGCATGATAACTTTTGTTGATGAATTATGTCTCAAGTAATGACATTCCTACTTGTTGACAAAACATAAATCATCCAACTTTGATCTATCGGAATTTTAAGAATACTTATTTCAAGAATTCAACTATTGAAATTCTTATATGTGCATAGTCAACTAATTTGATAATGCCATATTTCATAAAAATGTGATACATCCTTAACCACCAATTTATGATAATTAAACTTCCAAACATTTTAAAGTTTAAAATATTCTTATTCTTTTAATGCATAATGCAACTATGCTTTTAGCAAGCATAACTAGTACATATAGTCAAAGATGAAATCCTTACCATGACTAGTATTGAGTGTCATCTCAATTTCATTAGCATCATTGTATGCAACAACAACATGCTATTAAAACTTTCCGTAAACTATAATATCTATTGTGTAATGTTTGATGCCTTTCAAACTTTCAAGTTTGTTAGCCATGACAATTTTCACAACCATTGAAAAATTGTTCATCTATAGAATTTGAAGCTGTTCCAGTTTTAGGATGTAATTCTATAATCAAACATATTCTTTTTACAAGTTATCTAATAACTTATAATTAGATATTAATATTGTCAAATCATCTTGTAATCAAGTATGATACAACAAAACATGATATACATGAAAAATCTTTGAGTCATACTTAGATTTTTATTCATGTCATACATATCTATTCAGACTTTCCAAATAATATATCATGTTATTTATTAGATTCATTTACCGCACATGTTTCAACTATAAATATTCAATACAAGGTTGTATGTCTTAGTTTCTAAACCTTTCAAGTAAAGTTTCTTTCCAAACTAAGAGTTAACTTTTAACTTATATGGAACGTTACTTTAATATGTTCCACAACATATAAGATTTAAGAAATTAAACATAATACTCCCACTAGCTTTTAGGAATACTTAGAAATTATCTTATTTCAATTATAAACCAAACATGGATTTAATAATTAAACATAAGAGTAATCTTCTAGATGCTTGCATTTATCCATCCATGGATCATTGCACCATGTACACTTTCAAAGATTTATTTGAATTCATAAACTCCTTTTGATTACTTATCGTCCTCGCTCAAGTAATCACTCATGAAAGAGTTTTGATATTCAATTGTCAATTTCATATAAATGAAACTAAATATGACAATCATAATCTTTATATATTTAATGTGTTTATAATAGAATATTCAATCACATTTAATTACTTAAATGTGATTAATAATCTTGTCATAAAACATACATTAAATACGTGTACAACATTGTCCATATGATTTCTATACAAAGATTTAAACCAAAAAGGTTACCAAATCTTTGAAGAAACTCATCTTCATTTTCTAGTCTTACTATTAAGATAAACCACATTTCTAAAATTGATTATCTTTATGGACAGCATCTTAATCATTCATATCATGTATACTTTACCCAATTTCATATTTGGTAATGTATCATGATGATTATCAGGTTTACAATAATCCTGTAAATCATAGCCCTCAACATATTAATCAAATATCTGAGATATATTGCTATTCTATGAATGATAATTCCATTATCTTGAGATTTAACATTTAAATATCAAACTTTATCATCTTGAGATTTAACATTTAAATGTCAAACTTCATCATGATATTTACTAGTGTATTTTAGAAGATTATGTATCTTGCAATTTTATCTTTTAAAGATCAACACTCCCACTTGCTTTTAGCAATTTAAAGACTATCTTTAAATACTTAGCAAATAAAGAACCAATACAATGTTCTCTTTTGGGATATTACAAATACATATTAACAGTTCCTGACTTTACTTTGTTAATAACCTCTTCATAAGCAGTTAAACAAATTTAGAACTTCAATTTAAGACTTAATGTGATTCATCACATTCCATCATATGATAATGTCTTATTAATCTTCTAGGTTGGAGTTTTATTAAATATGTCCAAGTCATACTCAACATTCTAACCTTGATAACTTTTGGAAGAAAAGAAGTCATAGTTATCTTTAATCAAACAATATAACAAGAGTTTGATTTTCCTAACTGAACATACCATAAACATTTGATATTTCATTAGTATTAATATTGTAAGACAATCTAACAATATTTAAGATAACCATATTCGTTTTGACTTGTCTATTTACCAACTAATTCATTTTAATGGTATAATAATTTTCAAGCCAATTACATGCCTTATAACACAAGTACTTTTACAAAGTCACTTTATGTCCATGTCTTTACAAGAAAACATAAACTGTTATAATCCCACTATATGTTATAAGTTATTTAACAATTAATAACTTCATGTATATGTCTTAATTAAAAGACACAACAAGATAACGTCTTACTTTATTATAAGTCTTGTAACAAGACTTTATGTTTATATCTTTACAATGAAACATAAACATGTTTAACTAAAGTAATTATGAACACCATCTTTTAGTTTCAATAGTAATTTCAAGTTAATATATTACTTCACAATAATGTAAATAACATTATTTCTTTATTTATTTATGTCATTCCAAGAACACATAAATATTTAGATTGAAGTAGCATTAGATTACTTAATTAATTTATGTCATTCTATGAATTCATAAATCTTATAAATTAAAGTAGTCTTAATATCATATTGACACATGTTCTAATAGTTATCTAATTTAGAAACTGCAAATTCTCATAGTTCAATTACATCAGTTGATCTGCTAGTAATGAAATATGAAATTCACCTTGTTGTTGCAATCTAGTTAAGATCTCACATAACATAAATTGTAACACCAAGTGTTTCTTGGATTAGCCTAGTATAATTCATATTAGAACATTATTCTAATTTATCTTGTAGTCAAGAGAATCCATTGAATCATATCTTTATGAGTTGTTTCTTGCACACAATAAAGATAACATTTCTCCCACTTGTGCATGGAACAACCTCATACAGTTGATAAACAACATGCCATGCATTTGTTCAATATGATTGTGTCATAGATTATAGCATAACAAGTATATGTAAAACAACAATGTCTAGTAAGGAAACGTACAAGACTATCCTTAAAAGTATGAGTGTCTACACTTGGAAAGTAATTATCTTTAGCTACCAAGATGTCAAAGCTTGTAACTCCCACTGAATTAAAGATCATTACAATAATTTCTTATTCAGTAATAAGTACACAATACTCCCACTGAATTTGACAACATTGTAAATGTTTCATATCAAGTGAAAGAAAATAGTGTGCTTTTAACTTTCCTACACCTTTGAATGTCCATACGTAACAATTACTTATGCATTAAAAAGTGTATTCTACTATGTAAATGATGGACTATCCCCCAAATGCTATTAACTTGAAAATTGGGCATGCAATTTCTTCCTTAATAGGTCTACCATCCTACAATGTATGTAGCACCTTTAAAATAGTAAAAACAACTAGTTTGTCTTTAAACATTTGCAGTAATTAGTCTAGTTTCTAATTATAATAACTCATAAAATGTCATACATAATTTTCTATTAACCAAATATCATATTTGTTACTAAGAATTCGATCACCGAATGAGGATGATAAAATCCCTACGAAAATATTCGCAATTTTCTTAACTATTAAAAAATTTGCTTATGAGATTTATTAGAATTTAGACATATCTAATATTCCTATTATCCTTTCTCATTCATGAAAAGGAATAGGATTGTATCTCACTCTTCCTTCATAGAAAGGAGACTTCTTTTGTCTTTCAAGTAAATATTTCTTAATCAAACATTTGTTTGAAAACAGAACTAGATCAATTTACCAAAGCCTAAAGTGCGTTTACGGTTTGAACGTTGCATTAATACATTAAAACGAATTACAAAATTCAATTTCAGTATTTTCGATAATTAGATCTTTAAGAAAATAAAATACCCATCGGAAAATATTCATATAAACCATAGTATTTTCTTAAAGCTAGGATCCTAAATTGACATAGTACCATTACATCAGTTGATCTGCTAGTAATGATAGTATTCAACAAGGTAATTGTCGAACAATAATTGCCAATATCATATTGCAATTCCTAGATTTATGGGATCTACAATCACAAAACATTTGTATTGTAAGCATGTTTAGTCCCCATCTTAATGCCTTGAGTCCAAGTCTCACTTCCTACTCAATTTAAGTCGTCTAACTTAAAAACTGTAAACTCACAAATCCATCACATCAGTTGATCTGCTAGCAATGAATTTCTGAAATTTACCTCTCTATTGCAATCTCGCCAAGTCTCACATGACGTAAATTACAACTTAAAGTGTTCTTAATTAGATGGCATTCAACTTAATTTTATAAGGGTATTAAATTTTGACGTGTAATCAAAATAATGTATGAAGAAGCATGCATACAACTTCATAACATTGGTTTTACAAAATATTTTTATCACCAATTTGCTAAGAGTAAAATAACAAAGTTTTGATTGAGGTATCGGGTTTACCAATTAAAGAATAACCATCAATTATCGTCCACTATATCGTACTTTTGCATAAGCCCGAAAGCTTAGTGTTTCGGATAATCATTGTGGAATTGTGGATTATTCACCCTTAAGATGACAATGTACATGTAATGGTTGTTCGGTAAGTCTAATTTACACACAAACGAGCGTTAAGACATGAATGTTGTCTATCTAAGGCCACAATTTAATGCGTTGCCATCCTTATACCCATCTTATAGTGTGTAAACTTCGGTCGAGCCTATTTAACCATTACGTACAAAAACATCAATCAACCAATTCTTTGAAATTTTAACTCTTAAAAACCAAAACAATTTCGCCATTATTTAGTCCATATTATTTTTCTATTCAAAAAATTACCCTTTTCGTTTATATAAACATGTCTAACACAATAAATAAACAAAACAAGTAATTATACAATAAAAAATAAAACAACTAAATAAACACATATACATAATCATAACAATTAAATATGTATAAAACATGTAGCCACATGCAAATCTTATTCAATAGTCCTATTAATAATCAAATCTAGGTGTATTACGTATTAATTCAATTAGGGCTTTCTTTTTCTTGGAAAAAGAGCCACATACATCGATAAATCGATTGCGTAAGCCAAAATTAAATAAATACCACATAGCACATAATTGATTACTTAATATTGGAGTCTTCCCCAATTCGTTATCTATTAATAAATTTACATGTTTTAATATAACTTAACCATTAATATATATAAACAATTTAAACAATTTAAATCAACACAATAAAAAAAATCCATGCAAACATGCACTTTTCATGGATTTAGCTTAACAATTAACACATTGCACCAAGATCGTTTACTAAAACGCATAAACAATTACATGACATCTTAGGGTTTCTAATTAGATTTTATAAAAAATAAAAGCAAAACCCTAAAAACCCTTTTAGGTCAATCGACCCAAAATTAGGGTTAGGGAAAAAACATAAACCCTAAAAAAAACATGTAACTATACGAATCAAAATCCAATTTTTATGCGTTGCGATAATTAATTACACATTATAACGGCTCTGATACCACTGTTGGAATTATTATATCATGACCTTCATATAAATAAACCAATTACATCAAAGTGAGCATATAGCGGAAGCAATTATAACAAGATCATATAACATGTAATTAATTAATCAATATCAAATAGTAAACATACCTTTATGATTCTAGCCCGAACAAGAATCAAAGCAATCTTCCGGAACCAAGAACCCTAATTAGGGTTTATAAGGATTATAAGAATTACCCCTTACCTTTTTGTAATTCAATCCAAGAATCAAACAATAATGTGTTTGAATCACGTTCTTGTACACACGTACTAATTCAAGAAAAAGTTTATGCAAGTAATAAACACAAAACCTTTTTGGATCTTATGAAAATCAAAACCCTAAGGGTTTGTTTAGATAAAATCGAACAAGAAGAAAAGAGGAGAAGAAAACACCAAGATGTGTGTGTACAAGTTATGAGAAAAACCTACATCTTGGGTTTGCTTATATACTAATCAATACTTGGAGCACAAGGCACAAAGGAGGTGAGTTGCACTCCTTGGGCCGATCGGTTTTGGAACCCCTAGGGGATTCCGGAACCTTCCCTTGTTTCCATGTTTTGTCTAGTAATTACTTTCCTAATCTTCGTTTAATAATTAATTAGTCATTAATCAATAATACTAATTATTATTTATTTGTTCGATCCTAACACACGACTACTAAAATAATGTCCATATTCTAACAGGAAATACCATTAACTAATCTATTTTATGTACTACATTTTGACCTTTCTCTTGATTGATTCACCTACTGCATGATCAATTAGATGATTTATTAACAGTAAAATATATTGCAGGACTTTCACATATGCATATCCTCATTTAAGTATTTTTTTGGCTACCAATTTTGCTTTATCTCATTTTTCTAATGTTCTTTAGTTTCTATTTTTCATGTACACGATGAGGGAAAATGTTGGATAAAACAAAGCACTAACCATCTTTTGTAGTGATCATGACTGTCTAAGGAACCTTGATTTTACCATTTTTCACATGATTGTGTATAGCTTCACTCGGTGTCCAAATCTGATTAGCTCTTCCTAAAATCAACAAATAGAACAACATGCATTTAAATATTTAATCACTAGGTGACGAATCAGAAAGCAACTATCTTTAAATATAACACAAAATACATTCAGTTCAGAAATTTGATCACTGAGATTATCGACATGATCTTCTATTATTCCAGTTACAATGTGATGTTAGTGTACAAGTTTTGCCCAATGCGTGCAAATTGTTGTGGAATAAATTTGCATAGTCAAACATGGTTGAATTGGTGATTTAACACGGGCGCATAATCAATTACTAGCTCCATCTCAAAATATATATCCACTTTTCCAATTTGGGTTATTTCAAATTATATGTCCTCTTTCAAAGATACACAACTATTAATGTCTAGCTTTCCAGTTTTACCCTTCAAAAGTGATAATAATATCTAATGTGAAAGAAAAGAAAATTGGCAATACGTATTTCAATGCATGCATGGTGATCATTTTTGTCAAAATAAAAGTCATTCCAATCGACACTTCAATTCCAAGACATGTACAAGAAAAAGATAAAGACTTGTTCTACTTCTACAGGGCATTTTTTTAATAGTCTTCACAATTATAGTAGGTCTATTACATTCAACTAAAAAAAAAAAAAGGTCTATCCACTTAGTCATTTGTGTATACACATCATTTATCAAAATTTCTTTCACATTTCAATTTGTAGTGGCAATTTCCCTTCTCGTTCCAACTTAACTTTACCGATATGTGGTGTATGATAATTGTTGCCACCGCGAACTTTCACGATCTCTCTCATTACAATTTTGTAAAGTTAAAAACACGTTATTAAGCTCATGTGACAGCATTTTTCGAAATACGTTTGTATGTCAAAAACCAATTTATCAATTGTTCTCAAAGACTCTTGTTCTTTTATTTGGGTGAATGGCAGGTGTAGGAAGTTTAATGTTAATCGGGTAGCATGGCTAAATGACCCATTAAACGCTGTTAATATGTAACTTTCTTTTGTGTCTAGTTTCTTGCATGCTTTTTAATAATATTCCGTCGTTCTAAATAATAATAATAATAATAATAATAATAATAATAATAATAATAATAATAATAATAAATCCAATGCATGCATGGTGTTCAGTTTTGTCAAAATAAGTCATTCCTATCGACACTTCAATTCATGACATGCACAAGAAAAAGATAAAGACTTGTTCTACTTCTACGGGGCATTTTTAATAGTCTTTACAATTATAGTTGGTCTATTACATGCAATTTCTAAAAAAAAAATAAAACAAAAAAAAAAAAGGAGGAGCAATCCTCTTAGTCATTTGTGACTTTTTTACACACCCAAATATGTATACACATCATTTATCATTCACATTTCAATTTGTAGTGGTAATTTCGATCCCTTCTCGTTCTAACTTGACTTTACAGATATGTGGTGTATGATAATTGTTGCCACCACGAACTTTCACGATCTCTTTCATACAAGTTTGTAAAGTTAAAACACATTATTAAGCTCATGTGGCAGGAATTTTCGAAATGCCTTTGAATGTCACAAACCAATTTATCAATTGTTCTCAAAGTCACTTGTTCTTAAAGTGATTGAATTGTCCAAAAACAACCAAGATCTAATACATTTAAATCGTGACTATTTGGCATAGGAAACAGAGTCTAATATCAAACCCATCACTAGATGCTTCTCGAATAAAATAACTATCATGAACTTCAAATGAGGTTTGGTATTATTTTGTTGAATAGAAATAAAACCCGTGTGTCCTTGTGGCCATTTAGTGCTAATAGACGGTATGTAACACCCCCAAAATTTGGTACAATGGAAGACTCAACAAGCTTTCGGGGTGCTACGGGGATTGGTATCCAACACAAGACATAAAAGAACGAGATAAAGTAAACATAAGAAGAAAAAAAAAAAAAAAAAAAAAAAAAAAAAAAAAAAAAAAAAACACACAACCAAAACGGGGTTTTAAAGTTTACATTTATCCCAACATCATTCAGAGTCAGGCCCAGAAGAAATAAACGTAGGTCCACAATTAAATATCAGAGTTTTAGAAAGATAGATCCATAAACCAGGTGCCTTAGCCGAGCCTCCAATCCATGCATCCCAATCGTCACTTAATTACCTGAGAAAACGTGCTAAAAGTCAGCTTTCGCTGGTGAGATCATAGGTTTAAATTCATACTCAATATAGTGGACATATACGCAAAACGCTTGATAGCTAGACTAAGGATTCACTAAAAACCTGCGGATACCCTCCGCTCCAACATAGATATTCGGGTAACCCCCGCAATATCATAAATACTCGGATAACCTCCGAAGTATTAATAACCTATAGGTGCACACTATAGTATCTAAATAAGCCAACCTTGAATAGTACACACGAAACTATGTGACTAAAGTTGACAATTCACCAATATCCAAATAAGCCAACCTTGAATAGTACACACAAAAACTATGTGACTAAAGTTGACAATACATCCTAGTCCATACGCATAGCAGGTTTTAGAAAGAATATAAAAGCAATAATAGTCCACATAAAATAATTTGCACGTTTCTCACCCCAAATATTGAAAACATAGTTCAAGAGTAAAAAGTGGGGCTATGACTCACCTCAAGTCCAGAAATCAGCAATAAGAAATCGGTAGTAGTAAGACGTATAGTAACTCGAAAGACGGCAACTACGGACTCGGCACGACCTAACAATGTCAACTCGTTCAGAAATCATTTCCTCAAAATCGAATATTCCCAAACCCGAACGTATTCCATTTATTTTCCGAAAAATCCATTTCTCGTATTAGTTTGGAGTTTGGCGTTTGGTATCCATACGGGTGGTGGGTCGACACAACTCAAACCAAGAAGCCACAACAAAAGAATAATAAACCATCTACAGGTCTAATATTAGCCCAATATATTATTTAAATAAATCATCGAAGTTTATCAAATCCGTCGATTTGGTAATCCCCCATATTTATTTACGTAATAAAGCGTTCCAAGATTATACCCAACCTAAAGCACATAGCACAAAAATACTATATGGTATATATCGTAGTCAAATAAATTCCCTATATACATCGTCAAATTGGCCAGATTCCACGAGATATATAGTAATTTATTATCCTAATACATGTACCACAACCTATGGGCGTCGTGGGATACGATGCCCATTAATATACTCAATTTATATAGCCTGATGACGTATAGTATATGTATGGGCCACGAGCCCAAATATTAAACATTACTAAGGCCTAAAGCCAACCATGCGTGGGATATTGTAACTTGGGCCGCATCAATAATAGGAATGGGCTCACGCAAGCCCAACCAAACTATATACGGAATAGATAGAGATCTTCTATCTATGGCATGAATATCCTTAACCCGGATAAGCACCATGTGTGCGAAACGTAAGGAGCACGAACCCTACAAGGATTCTGCGCCTATATAAGGAATGACATAATTCTCATTCAAGGTACGATTCATAAACACTAAAACTCTTTACGAGAACCCTAAATCGATTACTTACTCTCACGCCGGAGTCTAATCGTGGGAGACAATCCCACGATAAGCCTAACGGTGTTGTTTATTTTCTTAGTGCGCAGGTTTCAAGCATTAAGAAGCGAATTGGTACGAGAGCAAGAGCCCATAATCAGGAACGCCCAACTTTTGTATCAACAAGTAGCGCCATCCGTGGGACCCTACTAAGAACTAAGGAACTAGAATGACGAAGAATATGAATTCAAGCCAGCGGACTCCGCAGTTAGAAAAAACACGTGCCCCCAGAGGAAGAATCAACAAGATTCAACCCCTAGGCAAGCTGCTGGGACAACCAGCGCACCTGGTCACCAAGAGGCAGGTACAACCCAACCTCTTCCAGGGGTAGAACTGCCTATAAGGACTACCCAAACCACAGTGGTCCCAAGCGTTGAGGAACTCCAGCGCACCCTCTTCACTACTCCTCATCAAACCGTACCTACAGTGGACAACACTGTACCACCAGGCGCGCCTAACCGAGATAGGGCGCCCAACACTGAGGCAAATATTCTTGCAGCAACTGAGGACACACCTGACCTAACATTGGGAAATTTTGTATCTCAAAACTATGAAACTCTGACTGCCCTCATGCAAGAAGAAGGTCGAGTGCGAGCCTTCAAGCCCGGCTCAATTTTGGTCCTGAACGCGAACCATCACCACCGCGCCACCCACGAGGGAGACGCGCAGATAACGAAAAATGTACTACTATCCACGATAGGTTGGGTACGACGTCTGATTCACAGTACTCAGAGGAATATGAAGAAAGCGACAGGCGCACTAATGTTCACTCCAGGCTTGGCAGTCGAGGGATACAAGACTGATTAGGACCTCAGCATTCACCAAGCCAAGGGTCCTCCAAATCTGGGAGTAAGAGAATTCACGACAGGTTGGGGAAAACAATGTCCCCAAGTGAAAGCCCCTCAAGCTCTTCTTCTGAAAGAAGCCGGCGCAAGCGCCGAAAAAGAAACTACTCTTCCTCCAGTGACTCCTCGGACAACGAGGACAAAGAAACAGGACACTGGAAGTCAAGAGGCAGACGTCGCGAGGAAGAAAATGAAGACATGTCTCTTCCATGGCGTCGCCAGAAAGTTGATGCGTTTACACGACGCATCAGCGATTACTTCGACCACAAAAGGAGGCGCATGCCCACTAACGTAAAAACATATGATGGAACAGGTGATCCTGATGATCATCTAAAAGTTTTCGAATCAGCTGCCACTATCGAAAACTGGCCACAACCTGTGTGGTGCCATATGTTTAATTCTACGTTGGTAGGGAACGCGCGCACATGGTTTAGCAAACTCCCACGACGGAGCATCGGTGGGTTTGAAGAATTACGGAAAGCATTCCGTCTTAACTTCACCCAGAGAAAGAAGTGCGCTAAAAACCCTGTTGAACTAGCCAGAGTAAAACAGCGCAAAGGGAATCAATCAGCGCTTTTATGGAACGCTTCAAGGATGAGTGCATACAGGTCAAAGCATGTCCCGAAATTATAAAAATTTCAGGGTTCATGAATGGGATTAACAACCCAGAACTTATCCGGAAGCTAAATGACAAAGTTCCCCAAACTTTCGATGAGCTAACAAAGCGCACAAGATCCTTCATACAAGGAGAAGCAGCCGCTGCGGACAGCAAAAAGGGTTACTCGAATTATAGGCAGCAAGAGCAGCCTAGGAGACAATCCAACGATCAGAATAACAACCGCAGCAGGAATTACCGCAGTGGAAGAGACAATGATAAATATACCCCTCTCACAAAAACGCCGAGAGAAATATTTGTAACAGAAGGTGCAAATTTCCCAAAACCTCCACCAATGCGTACCGCAGAGGACAAGCGCATAGGTAATGGATACTGCGAATACCATGGTCAAAAAGGCCATACAACTAACGAGTGCGTCCAGCTACGACAACTAATTGAAAAGTTAGTAAGGGAAGGCAGAATGAACCACCTTGTAAAAAACATCAAAGAGGGAAAAGACAAACAAAGGAACGGGGGCAAGAAAGAGCCTCCCAAAGAAAAAGCTGACATCATATACATGATACAGTCATGGCAACGCAAGATAAAACAAAAAGTCATTCAAAAATTCTCTCCAGAAAAAGAGATATCTTTCCCCACTCTAGCTGCGGACAACGCAGTGGTAGAACCTCTAACCATTGAAATACATACGGGGGGACATGATATCCACCGCATGTACATTGACGGAGGAGCATCCGCAGATATCCTATACGATCATTGTTTCAAAAGACTGCGACCTGAAATCCAAAGTCAATTGATACCAGCAACAACGTCGTTGACTGGATTCACAGGAGAAAAGATTTGGCCTATGGGGCAATTGCGCTTGCTAGTAGTTGTAGGAGACGAACAACACTCAACAGCAACATGGATAAATTTCATGGTAATCAAGTCTCCCTCACCATACAATGGCATCATTGGGAGACCTAGAATATCATCCATGCGCGCTGTGCCATCCACAGCACATGGGATGCTCAAATTCCCAATGGAAGGAGGAGTCGTTACCCTCTACAACACAATAGTACTACCAAAAGAATGCAACGCAGTAACCACGGAGGTGGAGAATATCCCAGAACAGCGCACAGAAAAAACACCAAACCTAAAGGTCGCTATTCACCCTGATTACCCAGACCAACAAGTTTCGATTGGAGGATCTTTATCTGACAAAGGTAAAGCAGCCGTGTGCGCACTCTTGCAAAAGAACCTAGACATCTTCGCATGGGAACCAAAACACATAACAGGAGTGCCACGCTCTATCATAGAGCATAAGCTACAAATCCGACAAGGATATCCCCCAATACGACAGAAGAAGCACGGCCAAGCCCCAGATCGTGCAAAAGCTATTCTGGAAGAAGTACACAAACTCGTAGACGCAGGCATCATGCGTGAAGTGTACTATCATGACTGGCTCTCTAACCCAGTGATGGTAAAAAAGAGCGATGGCAGTTGGAGAATGTGCGTGGACTTCACAGACCTTAACAAAGCCTGTCCACAAGACTGCTATCCACTGCCAGAAATAGACTGGAAGGTAGAATCCTTGTGCGGATACCCTTTTAAATGCTTCCTAGACGCATACAAAGGGTATCATCAAATTCAGATGGCAATCGAAGATGAAGAAAAAACAGCTTTCCACACCAGTCAAGGAGTTTACTGCTACACAAAAATGCCTTTTGGCTTAAAAAACGCAGGCGCAACATACCAACGATTGGTGGACACAGCTTTCGAGAAACAAGTGGGTCGCAACTTGGAGGTCTACGTTGACGACCTTGTCATCAAAAGCCACACAGAGGATGAATTAGTGCGCAACATCGAGAAAACGTTCAGAACATTGGGACAAATAAACATGAAGTTAAACCCCAAGAAGTGCACCTTTGGCGCAACCGAAGGCATGTTCCTTGGATACTTAATAGAACCTGATGGAATCAAGCCTTGTACAAAAAAAACAAAGGCTGTTATTGATCTTCCCTCACCGCGCACAATCAAAGAAGTCCAGTCATTAAATGGAAAGCTAGCAGGGCTAAACCGCTTCTTATCTAAGTCAGCAGACAAATCACTTCCTCTCTTTAAAACACTCACGAAGTGTACTAAAAAGGGAGACTTTCGTTGGATCGAAGAAGCGGAAGAAGCTTTCCAATAACTAAAACATCATCTGGCATCTCTTCCCAAACTTGTCGCACCGCGACCAGGGGAAGAGCTAATCATGTACTTATCGGCAATTCATGGAGCAGTCAGCGCAGTGCTATTGAAAGATAGGAATTCCGTCCAGACACCCATATACTTTTTAAGCAAAGCATTGAAGAAGACAGAGACTAACTACAGTGCTATGGAAAAGCTGGTCTTAGCTCTAGTATTCGCAGCCAAAAGACTGTGCAGATACTTTCAAGCGCACCTAATAGCGGTGATCACAGATCAGCCAATCAAACAAGTCATCTCTAAACCTGACGCATCAGGGCGGCTTCAAAAGTGGAGTGTACTGTTAAGTGAATATAACATCTCATATAGACCGCGCACTGCAATCAAAGGACAAATATTAGCTGATTTAATTGTTGAGAAGCCAGATAGTGATAGTCCAACGTCTGCAACCAAAACAGATCTGCAGGAACCCTGGATTCTATTCACAGATGGGTCTTCATGTGTAGATGTGCTAGGTGAATATGAAGCCAAGGATGAACACATGATCCAATACCTGGAAAAGACCAAGTCCTTAATTAAAAACTTTGACAGGTTCACAATAAAACAGGTGCCCAGAGGGGACAACAGGAAGGCTGATGCGCTCAGCAAGATCTCATCCACAAGCTTTGCACACCTATCAAAACAGGTATTGGTAGAAACCCTACAAAACAAGTCAATCTTGGAGATGGAAGTATACACAGTGATAGAAGAACAAGATCCTACATGGATGACACCTATCATTGAATTCATTAGCAAGGGAATTTTGCCACAAGACCATAAGGCTGCTCGAAGAGTGCGGCGCACAGCGCAGCGATTTGAACTACGAGACAACATACTCTATCGACGCTCTTTCTTGCAACCTTGGCTCAGATGTGTTGGACCTCTTCAAGCAGACTATGTACTCCGAGAAATCCACGCTGGATTATGTAGCATGCACTCAGGACCGCGATCTGTGGTAGCAAGCGCTCTACGGTCGGGGTATTATTGGCCAACCATGCACCGCGACGCACGCGATCTGATAAAGAAATGCAGCAATTGTCAAGTACATAGGCCAATTCCGCGTCGACCACAACAAGAGCTGACACCCATCACCTCACCATGGCCATTTTACAAATGGGGTATTGACATCGCAGGACCCTTTCCAGTTGCAGCAGGAGGACTAAAGTTCCTCATCGTAGCCATAGATTACTTCACGAAGTGGATTGAAGCAAAAGCGGTGGTGAGCATCACGGGAAACCAAGTCAAACGCTTTGTCTGGGACAACATTGTCTGTCGCTTCGGACTACCCGGAGAGATTATATCGGACAATGGAAAACAGTTCTGCGACAACCCATTCAAAGATTGGTGCGCGCAATTGAACATCACACAACACTTCACTTCAGTTAAACACCCACAAACCAATGGCTTAGTTGAGCGCGCAAATCGCAGTCTAGGTGAAGGAATAAAAGCGCGCCTTGACAGACACAAAGGAAGGTGGGTGGACGAGCTCTCACATGTCTTATGGGCGCATCGCACAACAATCAAAACCAGTACTGGCGACACGCCATTCTCCCTTGTCTACGGAACAGAGGCCGTCATACCAGCTGAGATAGGAATGCCAACTATACGAACAGCAGAGGTCAACGTCACAACAAATGACGAGGAGCGGCGCATAGACTTGGACTTACTGGAAGAACGACGTGAACGCGCAGCAATACGCGAAGCAAAGGCTAAGGCAAAAATGAAGAAGTATTATGATGCAAAGGACAAACACACTTCCTTCAGGCCAGGAGACTTTGTATACCGCGCCAATGATGCGAGCCACGCAGAAGACACAGGAAAGCTCGGACCTAAATGGGAAGGACCCTACGAGGTCACTGATGCGCTAGGCAATGGCGCATATAGGCTGCGCGATATGGAAGGTCACGACCTAGCACGCACCTGGAACATCCGCAATCTTAAAAGATGTTATTTTTAGGCAAGGCTATGGCCATTACACAGACACCTTTGCACTTTAGGATGTGCCCAATAAGAGTTTGATTTCCCTTTTCTTTCTTAGGAATTATATTTTTATTTTTCAAAAAACTTGCTAGTATTAATAAAATGCTATGGTTTCTAGCTAACTCCATAACGTATTCCACTTTATTGCATACATACTTATATATATCAATAATGGTATCTTATATTTTTGCCTACATGGCGTGCATGCACTAATTAAGACCCACGAAGGCATAAAGGATGAGTAAACCTACTAATTCACTCGTTGAGTAAGAGGGTTGCAAACCCATCAACATTGGATCACGCATCCTTGCTAAGCACCTTACTTTTGAGACGTTGAAGTAAGTTTTACATGCACATCCCACGAAGGGTGCGCAAACATTAAGTACACCGTACAAAGCTTAGCAAATAACGAGCCAAGACACTTGGTCAAATAATAAAAACTTAGCAAACATTACTGCAAGTATATTTTTAAGTCACGCACTTAATTCATAAAAGAGTATCTTATTCAACATTTTTACACAAAATTACAAGCAAAAGATACACTTTGTTATTTAAATAATACATATACAAGAAACGGCCTACACACTATGACGATGCTCAGGGCTATCTTCTGGTGCAGCAGAACTCCCCGCCTCTTGAAGCTTTCTCAAAAGCAATGTATCCTTGGGAGATACGGTTGGCACACTCACAGGAACCCCATCAGACCTGGGAATGTGTGCAGCACCCACACCACATAATACTGCGTTGCCCTGAATACCTTTCTTGTGGGCAGCTCTCTGCGCGTGGCGCTCCAGTACCTCCTTCAGAGGATTTTCCCTCTCAAGGGCAAAAGGGTTCAGCATATGGCTAGGCTGCACAAACACTGGAACCTGCAGCTGCGACTCATCGGGCTTCAGGAAGTAATCCGGTTGTGCCTCTGCATCCTCCAAAATGATGCGCTCCAAGGTCAACCCCGCCATAATTACCTTTATGGGGTTGTCTTGGTCACGCTCCAACCGCGCAATATGAGGCAACTCAAGAACTTTCAACCCCTCCATAGCCTGCATCAGCTCATCATACGCAGTCGCGTTGTAGCCAGGAACCTCAGTCAAGTCCTTGATCAACAGCTTAGCCTCATGGAGATCCTCCATAGCCTGCGACCTCCTGCGCTCCACGGCACACTGCACCACCTTCCCAAAGGCATCCAACACCTCTTGGGACTCCAAAGTGCCCATAGCTGCCAGGCGCAGTCCGTGACTGATCAACCACCTACATCAACATGGACAACTTGTGTTAAGGAAAAGCATAGCAACAAAATATAATAAAGTGTAAAAAGCTAAAGAGGAAGTACCTGCGCCAGCAATGGTCGACATCAGATGAGGGTATAACTCCTCATCGTACTCTATGCTCAGGCCACGCAGCTTGTTCTCCTGCATCTGGACAATCTCCTCCATGCGCTCCTTGAACTTGGCAATATTGGCGAAGTGTTCCTCCTTCTTCTCCTCCAAATACCTTACTGCCCAAGTAAGGTTGGCCTTATACTGATGAAGTTGTCCACGTGCCTGCTCCAACTCAGCCATCACGGTCAACTTCTCATGGGTGACCTTCTCAGTGTACACCCTGGAGGACCCCACTTCTGCTTGCGCTTCAGCCAGCTGCGCGCGGAGCATAGCTATCTCCTCATCCTTCTGGGCGCGAGCGCTGCTCTCCCCGACGTACCTCGTCTTCAACTGAGCCACCAGCTCAGTCTGACGTGCAGCAGTAGCAGTCAACTCATCCATCAGTCGCTGCGCAGATACGCCCTCATCAACCTTCACTTCCCCCTCTTTGTTTTCATTCTGCGGAGGGGACACCACCTCCACGAAGGCTCCATCACCCTTCGTGGCATCATCACTACAAAACATGAAGGAAGCAGTTAGTACATATTACGAAAAATAATAAAAATATAAATGACGCATGAGGAATACGACTTACATAAACGGAGAGGTCTTCGCAGCTTCCTTATCCGCACCAGGAGCGGATGTCTCCTCCTCCGCAGCCGACTCATCATCTCCGATGATGTAGCATCTCCTCTTGGAGGTACCACTGCTACCAGCCTCTCCCTTGCGCTTCAGCTCCCGCGCTACCTCCTCAGGTTTCAACACTTCCTCAGGCTTCAACATTTCCATGCTATCAGATGATTCAGCGTGCGCCTCCTCCTCCTGCGCCATCTCCACATCCGGCGCCACGCTCTGAACGGGCGTTACTTGGAGCGGCGGCGTATCTTCATGACCAACATCCGGCAGCACAGTCAAATGACCACGGGTCGCCTCCAGAAGTGGCTGCTCACCCTCCCTGCGAGGGCGCACTCCCACAGTCACCTGCTTTGGCTTTTCCAGCTTAACCACAGCGAATAGATCCATCTCTGCGCACATAAACAAACAGCAAAAAGAAAGGATTAGTTACTAAATGTGCGCATATAGGAAAACTTACATATTTGAAGTAGAAGGGACGAACACCCACCCGGCCTTCCTCATCTATGAAGGTTGGCACCTCGTCAACACCACCGAAGTAATTGCGACTCAACCCCATGTGCACCAAAAACTCCTCCGGATAAGGGTTAATGGGAATGCGGTTGGCATCAAGGGTCTGCGCATCGGTCAGACTATAGGAACCGGGTGCGGGGCGCCCATCCCTTGGCAATGTATCTTGAATATAAAACTCAAAGGGTGATGGAAACACCACGTCATCAACCTAGAAAAAATGCTCCCTCCAATGCCTCAGGGAGTTTACCTTCTCAGTATAGCACTGAAGCGCCCCCGGGCGCTTCGCAAAGGACACCCATCCATTCGACCACGTTGTATGGTAGAAGGCACGAAACAAGGCAATGGTCTGCTCTATCGCAAGTAAACGACAGTTTACTTCAAAATTCGACACCTTAGCCGTACCTATACAGTGCAGCTGTGA
The DNA here is from genome assembly GCA_030686995.1 of Artemisia argyi. Classification (NCBI taxonomy): domain Eukaryota; kingdom Viridiplantae; phylum Streptophyta; class Magnoliopsida; order Asterales; family Asteraceae; genus Artemisia; species Artemisia argyi. The sequence goes on from CM060695.1 coordinate 175,594,927, forward strand.
GATGTGGAGACGATAGTGATTGAGCAAATCACTCAGAAAAATAGATATCAGTACGCGGGAATTCGCGTACTCGAAAAAACGCGTGTATAATCCTATTTTCCCTTCGGGGAAATCGGCTATACAAGCATCAACATCTCAAGCCTCTGGATGCACATCCAGAGAAATGAAGTAGTCAGATGTAAACTGACGCACATCATTCGCAGTCATCGCAGAGCGAAAATCTTCTAATTGGGCAACCATTTTCATAAATTTACTAAGAAACGCACACAAATTTACCTAATAAATCAGTTACTTTCTTTGCAAAAAACGTTTTGTAGAAGTGAGTATGTGTTTTTACTGTGTGTTTTGGTAAAAAGGGGGCGGTGACTCTTATATAAGGAGGTCAAAAACCCTAGATGATGTCCACGTGGATCCCACTCACAATACGTGTGGCTAGAAACCGAACCGGTACATGCACTTTTTCCTGATTTACCAGGGACACGTGGACACAACCCCCGATTTTCGAGGTATTTCTTTGAAATATCTATGACTAGGTACATTGTACTCCAAATTGGGCGGCAATATTTCAATGTTCTCCCGCTACGCTTACCGCTGTTGTGATTAGTCTAGCATCCGCGGCTACGAGCCGCGCACACTAGACTGGGGGGACATGATGACGTATAGTCTATATATGGGCCACGAGCCCAAATATTAAACATTACTAAGGCCTAAAGCCAACCATGCGTGGGCTATTGTAACTTGGGCCGCATCAATAATAGGAATGGGCTCACGCAAGCCCAACCAAACTATATACGGAATAGATAGAGATCTTCTATCTATGGCATGAATATCCTTAACCCGGATAAGCACCATGTGTGCGAAACGTAAGGAGCACGAACCCTACAAGGATTCTACGCCTATATAAGGAATGACATAATTCTCATTCAAGGTACGATTCATAAACACTAAAACTCTTTACGAGAACCCTAAATCGATTACTTACTCTCACACCGGAGTCTAATCGTGGGAGACAATCCCACGATAAGCCTAACGGTGTTGTTTATTTTCTTAGTGCGCAGGTTTCAAGCATTAAGAAGCGAATTGGTACGAGAGCAAGAACCCATAATCAGGAACGCCCAACTTTTGTATCAACATAGCCAAATAACTCGATTTAACCTGTCGATTAAATAAGTTACTTAGTTATAGAAAATGTTTATATTAATCGTCATATATCCGTGACAACACAAAAGTCACCAATAATAAACCACTTGGACTCAAGTGACCACGACCCCGTATAACTCGATAGTTTTCCTCGTTAATTTAAAAGAAATTATTTTATTTAAGTATTTATTCAACGTCAAGATTTCATCATTATTTATAGTGTTTAATTATAATAACGCTCCCAATAATATTACACTACTCTCGTAGCATAATATTTATAGTCCCGTTATTGTTATAATATTACTCGTGATCTTGTTATTATTAATATACGCATTTATATATTTATATATACGTTATTCACGTCTATATATTTATATAAACGTTTATATTACCAATAATATTATTACGAGTTTTTATTATTTGCGTATGATTATAAATATTTATCGAGTCATACGAAATGGTCACATGTCCGAGTCATCACTCTCGGCTCATTGTCCAAGTCCAAAAATAACATAATCAAGTCATAAATAAGTAATCTAATTCCGTCCAAATCAATCCTAAATCCACGTGCTACAACAATAGGGTCCGACTACGGCACCCCGACTAACCTATCTCCGTCAATCTAAGTAACCGTCTCACAATCGGTCCTCAATACCACTTTTCGTCAACACAACTCCAAAGTATACCACGAGTCCATAATAACTCGTCAACCGCTTCAAAATAATATTAGTAACCATAATAACAATAACCAATAATATATACACATAATAACCACAAGATAAATTTTAGCCGAAATATATATATTTCGCCATCTCACATGGTTTTCAAAATAACCATGTTCGGGTCAAGTTACCAAGTCAAACCCGAGTCAAAAATCATTTACCAAGCGTTACGTGGGTCCCACCCGAGACCACTAGGGTCACGGCTAGCTCAATAGAGCTCGACCCAAAATCAAATCCGACCCTATAGGGTCGTCGGCTCCAACACAACCCAAACAAACTCAATCTATCAATCAAGAATCCAACCAAATACCAATCACTTGAACCAAATAAGATCAACAATTAAGAAACCGGATAATATACATCATCAACAACAAAACAATCCGGAACAACACAAGTCGAGGGTGAGACCCTCGGCTTATGGGTCGACCACGCAAGAAGTAACAACCAAACACCAAAACTCGGATACCAAACAGACTTTTCAACACTTAAAATGTTATTTCCCATTAGTTTATCATGAAACCCAACAAGAAGAACTCTTATACCCACGGTTTGGGTAGTAAATCGAGGCACACGAGTGAGATTCGTGGCCACTCACCTTCAAGACGGCTCCAAGATTACGTTTCTTCAAAAACCCAACAAGTATTGACAAGATTGGTGAGGTTAAAGTGGCGGTGGTATTTAGTTCGTGGTGTTAGAGAGGGTTTTAGGGCGCGTGATGTATACCAAATGATAGATCGGGACGAGGTGGTTAAGATGGTGGTGTTATTTTGTGAGTGAGGGTGGCGGTGGTAGCTATGGTGGCCGTTTAAAGTGGCGGCGGCGGTGGTATATTAAAAAGAGAGAGAGATGATGAGAGGGTTGGTGTGTGTGTTGCTTTTCTCAAAACCCACAAGGACGATTTTGTATCTTACTCTTATAAAAAAAAGTTTTATTTAATAATAATAATAATATTAAGGGATAAAGTGGGTTAAGTAACCCGGTGTAAATACACGGACCAAACCCGAAACCTCTTAAAACGAATCAACTATCTCGAACCGAACTCATTCCAAATAATTAAAAACCTCGCGATACATTCCCAAAAATATAAATATCCGAACCAATATTAAAATAATTAAAATTGTTAGATTATCCTAGTACCGGAGTCAACGTAGTGCCAATAAAATCTCGAAATAAATTCTCATCACATCGATAATCCAAATTGATTCCATAACAATTTTAAATATAATCAACAACAATATAGGTTTTACAAGTTCGTTACGAATAAGATTTCAAATATAATTTATAAACGAACTTTTACGTAATACGGGTTTTCAAAATGGCTCCCTAATTTGCCAGTTGTCACACGGTAGTAGGCGGAACTCAGGGTGACTAGTGGATGCTGAATCACGCCTAATCAGCACATTTTGATAAGTAATTATTGACTCCATAAGTTATTTTTTCAATTGTTTTTGTAGTTAGCTCTCCTTATTCATATCGATATTTCGATAAAAAAAATCAAAAACAGATAACTCACTACAAAAAAACTAGTTGAATTCTCCATACTTTAAAGGTCAAATGGCTACATTTAAAAATGTGCAAAATTATTGATTCAACAGTTTCTCAAGTGTGGTAACAATGGTTGTGACAAATTTTGCTACACATATAAGTGTGGAGATATTATCCAAATGTCCATAGTTAAAAGTGTGAAAACATTCTTTTAATGTCCACACCTAAAAGTGTGGCAAATTTGCAAAAAATGTTCAAAATTAAAGTGTGGAAACATTCTTTGAATGTCCACACCTAAAAGTGTGGCAAAATTGCAAAAAATATTCAAAATTAAAAGTGTGGAGATATTTGCTACACCTATAAGTGTAATTTTATTGTAATTGTACACACTTATATATGTGGATTATTTTTTAAATATTTGTCACACCTATAAATGTAGCAAAATTATTATCCATATAAAAAATAGTCTACAGTTGACTATACCGTGAGAAAATAAGTGTGGAGAATAGTACTATTTTTTGTAGTGACTTAACTAACATTACATTATTGTGTTAGGGTTTGATGGATTAAAAAATTAATTAAATAAATCATTTTTTGTTCGATAGATATTGATATAAGTTTTACATTAAGTTCAGACCCTCTCAACTTAAAATCCTGACTCCGCTCCTAGGCGATAGAAATTTCCTATCAAATATGACCTTGTAACCTCTTCCGATTGTTTACTGTTCCTGTGACGATACATTTCAGATTTCTCGCTGCAAAAGATCAAATATTTGAATGCATTTTCGAATCTTAAAGTTTCACACATCACAGAAAATACTAAAACGATCAAATATTTAAATCTATCCAGAAGCACATAAGATCATATATGCTTATATCATGAAAAAATTGATACGTGGATGCATCCACTTAGAAAAAAAAGGTGGGTTATCAAACAGAAAAAATAAAACAATATTACAATTCCTATTGGATTACCCGCGCATTGTAACGGAGGAAGAATAGTAATTAAAATTTTTGGCGAACAATGTTTTTAGGTTATATGTTTCATCACAATTACTTTACGAGATTGTGAAAATTTCATATTATTTGTATAAGAACACTCTTATTAACTTTAAGAGTAAAATACATCATTCGTCCTTGAATTTGTATCAAAACATCACGCTAAGTATGGGAAATAATTTTTCATCACCGAAGATCCTTGTTCCATGTTTTTCATCATTCAATGTTCCTTTGACCGTTATCACGCAGTCAACTACCGTTAACTTCCCTCATGTGCCTTACACATAAGGGCAAAATGGCCATATCTAGTCGTGTCTTCTTCCACCCCTTCTATCTCAACTCACCACCACCCACCACCATTACAACCATCCACCTCCCCCCCCCCCCACCCACCCCCACCATTCTGCGACCCTTTTGCAAAAAGTCATATTCTGCGTATTTTAAGAAAAAAGTGATCCTCTAATTCATCAATTGGTTTCGAAAAGCTGATTTTCGTCCTAGTTTTTGAAAAACGTCTTTCCATAAACGCCATTTTGCAATGCACAAAATGCGATTTGAAAAAGCAATCATGAACGACCCACAATGGCTATACACAGGGGTGTTATCGGGTCGGGTTGTCGGGTTATCGGGTTTATCAAGTTGGGTTGATTCGGGTTTTGGTGTCTCAAAATTTGACCCTAACCCGACCCTATAAGCTATCGGGTTATCAGGTTTCGGGTCGAAACAGGTCGGGTTGATTCGGGTTGGGTTGTCGGGTTGTTATCGGGTTGTGGCAAGTTGGCTTGGCCCTAACGTAAAATAAAAGCATAGTTTAATAAAATTGGCTTATACACATTGTACACATTTTGGTAACTAGATCTGATTTTTAGCTTATTAAATCATGTGGTTTGAGTTATTTGATAAAGTGACCATGCATAATAATCTTTGACATGTAAAGAAAAGTGCAGTCTAAAAAAAAAAGAAAAGAAAAAAGTAACCTTAGAAAGAAACATGAACATATTACATTACTTGACTTCAAAAACAAGTGTAGTAAGAAAACAAAAGTGCGGTAAGGAAAAACAAAGTAAGTGCAGCATGCTAGATAAAACATTAACATGAATGGAAGTAAAACAATAACAAGTGAATGTTAGTACGCTAGATAAAAAAAACACGATTGGGCAGTTTCCATGGTCCTCATTCATAACAATGAAACAATAACAAGATAATGCAGTAGGCAAATGCCATTAAAAAAAAATAAAATAAAAAAATAAAATAAAAAAAGGTTTTTGGCAGTAGCTAGCTTATTTATGTACAAATCACAACTCACAACTATGGGTTAGATTTTTATTTGGCCTAAAATGAAGAAAATAATAGAAAGCCTTTACATATTATCGGGTTATCGGATTGAACCCAAACCCGATGAGATATAAAAAAATAACCCTAACCCGACCCTATAAGGCTATATATCGGGTTGGTCGGGTTGACCCGATAGACGCGATAAGCCGAGTTGAACCCGAATCAACCAGACTCTATAAGGCTTTATCGGGTTCGGTTCGGGTTCGTGTCGGGTTCGGGTCAACCCATTTGACACCCCTATCTATACATATCTGATTTAGAGGTGATCTACTTTAACGCCAATTGATTTTGCGAAGCTGAAATGATTTTTTTATATAGCTTAACTAGTTATAATACCTGTGCACGCACAGGGTTTTTAAAATTTCGTTTTGATTATGTATTATTATTGATTAAGAAATAAACCACTTAACATGTTTCAAATAGTTTTACTTAGTGGACTAAAAATAAAAAATCATATGTATATATGTTATAATCTACCAATTATTTTAGGAGAATGGTTTTGGATTAAAAATTATATTTTATTATTCAAGCAAAATCACATGATGATACTTGACTTGCATGAGATGTTAGTGATATATGCTTTTAGTTTTGCAAACCCGTGCTATCAATTTACGATGTGTTTTGTAATTCTGGTATTTTTTTTTACTTATATTTTTGTTAATATATGTAGCATATTTAGATAGCTTTGAAGATTGATTCATTTCCTTGATTATGAATAACCATCATACCATGTTTACTAATGTACTTTTTTGTTTGAAAATTTGTATTTTCATAAGTTTGCGCTATTTACTTCTCATGTTTGATCATAAAATTACCAAATTAACATAGATGCTTACACTATAGTTTCTTTATTACATAAAGAGAAAAAAAAAATGTAATTGGTAGAACTCAAATTTAATCTTACGATTATTTATAATGTATAAGAATAATTTTTCTCTAAACCCGAACTATATAAGGAAATTATTATTACTTGTATAAGTAAATTATAAATGCATAAAAAATGACGGAGTACATCCGCAAGTCTTTTAGGATTGTTTGAATCCTTACCGACCTTTTACTTTAATGCAACTTTCTTCACAATTGGCCTAAATCATCAAGGTAAAATACACCATATTTTAGACCGTTGGTTGACACTCATAGTGTTATCAATGACGGCAAACACCTGCTAAGTTTTATTAATTCATTCAAAGACAAATTACACTCCGAAAAGAATTTCTACCATAAAATTCCCCATATAGGCACTAAAACACATTTTTGGTACATTAACCTTCCATGACAATCATGTGTTGATACTTAATCATCCTTTAAAAAGCGCACACAACAAATTGCATTACACTTTAGTGTGTGCGATAAGATCATAAAACTGCAAAAACCACTAACATGTTGCATTATAGTAAGGATAACAACAAAGTTAGTCATAACATCAAATCAGAAATCTTCAGATTAGAACTAAAAGGGTGTTTGGTTATGCTTATTAAAGGTGCTTATTGGCTTATTCAATTACCATAACACAATAAGTTTATGATAAAACTATAAGCTTTTTTGAGAAGCTTAGTATAAAACCCCTGAACTCCCAACTAATTATATCATAGCTTAGTGTGTTTATAGTAAAAACACATATATTAAGTATAGAAATTTTCAATAAAAAAAAAAAAAAAAAAAAAAAAAAAAAAAAAAAAAAAAAGAGAGTAAAAGTTGGTATGTATAATAAAAAAGTTAAACTATAAAAAATTTTACTAAAAACTATCAGCTAGATAAGGCATATGCCAAAGTGCTGTTGAGGTCTCTTTCGGATTTTATTCATAAGCAAAAAGGGGTTTACACATAAATCATAAGTATAGAATAATGGTTGTATCTCACATCCGTGATTACCAAGTCAATAACATTATCGCAGTATAGTAACGTAATAACCTAATTAAAAACTATATAATCCTGCTGAATAATTCTCATGTACATACTTTTAATTCCTTTACAACAACCAACTATTACTATTTATTTTTTTATTTTTTTATTATTATTATTTTTTTTTGGAACATCAAGTCAATGAATAAAGTTAGATTATCACCTACGTAGTTTTTCTTTTTTTGATTTAGGAGGTGATTCTTAAACAAATAAGGATTGTGATGCGTGCATTTTTTTTTTTATAATTTAAGGAAAACACCTTCTATATTAAAGAATGACTATCTAGCCGATGTGTTTTTGTTTGTTTTTTTTTTTTTTTTAATAATTAGCTTTGTATAACATTTTTAACTGACAGAGATGTTGAGTTTGAGGTTAATGTTGTTGTTTAACTTTAACTATTGATATCATGTTGTACAAAATGTGCGAGTTTAGTGACACATAATGAGCGTTGATAAAGTTAAAATATGTTCCTTAAAGTTTTTAAAATATTTTTATGGATATCCATATATAAATTTTAAATAACAATTTCATGAGTCGTTGTTATAAGTAGAATCACGTACATTTATTTTTTATCACAGTAACTCATGCTTACCATTTGATAATTATATTTTCGTCACTAATAATTTAACCGTATTTCAAACCCGTGTAAGCATAAATTAAACTTTTAAATAGTAACATGAGCCCTTATTTTAAAAAAATATTCTAATGGATGAAAGTTTAAAACTAACATTAGTTTAAAAAATATTTAACGTATATTAAAACTAATTCGCATATTTACCAAATTTATTTTAATAGATGAAAGTCAAAAAAACTAATACTATTACTTATGTAATTTTAAATAACGTTAACATTATAAAGTATAGGGGTATGAAGTGTAAGGGGTTATTTGTTTATTATATAAAGTTATTAAAAAACATGGAGATTTATAATTTTACACTTAACCACAAAGGTTTTATTAATTACCTCATCTTTTCTAAAGTTTTTATTTTCAAAAATTTGACACCTATATTTTTATGTGTTTTTTTTATCAATCAAATTCTCCACCAAATTTATTAAAGTTTGACCAAAATCAATTCAATTTTGACTTTTTATTGGCCAATCATATTGCTTGATTTTGCTTATGTGTCAAAATCGAGCTCTCCTATTGGTCCAATTTTTTTTTCAATGAGAAGGGTTTTGCAAAAACACTCCGAAATGATGTAATTCTTGTATTATATAAAAGATTAAAATGTTATCATACAGTTTTTAATCTCCTAAACTTGTTCGCTTGTGCCATTATATGAGAGTTTAGTTGTCGTGTACTGGGTATGGTCTATTGAGTAGAAAACTTAAAATAAGAATAATGAGAAATAACTATAACCATATATTTGAGATGCAACGACTTAATTAGATGCTCCTCTATTCATTTAGATGCACAATTAGTTTCGAAAGTGATTTTGAATTGAAAATGATGCAAAGTAGTACTAGCAACAAATTTGACCCGCAGAGGACAAAAAAGATATAGGCTATGTTTGGCAAAAGTAGTTGTGAACTGTGAGCAGTAGCCAGTAGCCACAGCTCACTGCTCACCGCTCACAGCTTCTTAAAAAAACATTGGAAAAAAGAGCTTTTCTAAAAATAGCAAAGCTCAACGCTCTTTTGCCAAACGAACACTAAAAATCAAAAAGCTTATTGCTCACCGCTCATCGCCTCAAAAAGCTCTAGGCCAAACATAGCCATAGTATTCGTCTAACTTGATGAAATGCATTTAATATATGTATATGCATATAATTTTTAGCTATAAAATATATTATGATGCATCTAAAAGATTAAAGATAAATTTCATTCAAATTGATGCATATCTAATATGTAGTTATAATTATTTCTCATCTTTCTTATTTTAAAGATTTTTCTCATTTGATGATTAGTCGTCGTGTACTATAGCTTGGTCTATCAACAGGAACAGATAACTAACATTTACTCGATTAAATATGATAAATAGCTAACTAATTACATATAGTTAAGAAAATAAAAAACTTGTGCTACTTTTGAATTTTTCAACTTTTCCATTTAAGTTATGCGTTTTAGTTTTACTAATTTGGCACCATACAAAAAATATAATCATTATCAATCTTTTTATAAATAAACAAATCAAAAGTATCATAGTTAAATTATTTTGTTGTTGAAATATAATAACATCGTCACTGTATAGAAGGTCATATCCATGAAAAGTGTGCGAGTGTAAAAAAATTCAAAAGATCTTAACTTACTTGGCGTATTAAACGTGACAAAATGGGCACTGGGGTCAAAAGCTTTATATTCAGGAAATCACGGTTAAATCATTTAAAATACGATAATTATTTATGTCAAAAGTTGTTGTCAAGTTGGTTATATTGTATGTTGCTATAAGGAAAGAGTTTATCAAGTTAATTTTTTTTAGCGACAAAATGTGTTAAAACGCAACAGGTCACTGTATGTTGCTATAATATACGACGACACTCATAATTGGGGTTCGGTTAAATAAATTTTCAGATGACACTCATATTCAAACTTCAGTGTTGAAACATATATACAAATACAAAAAAGATATACAGAAATTTTTTCTATAAGGTATCCAAATAAAAAGCCCAAAAAAAGTTGAGAATGCAAAAAAGATATATAGAAATGTTCTCGCTGAGAGTCGAACACAGGACCTCCTACTTACTACGGGTGCTCTAACCAAATGAGCTACGACCAGTGATGGAGCCAGAAGCCAGGAATTTTAATCGAAGGGGGCAACATGCAATAAGAGTTGTTCGATAATGGGTTAATTTTTTTAGTAATCCTTCTAATTGATTCAGGTCAGTTTTAACTATACGCAAAAGTCGCTTATTTTAGTAAAATTTCAAATGAGCGGGCCGTTTTTAATAAATTGAATCCAATTAGTAGTGTTATTTCATCAAGTTTAATTTAAATAACACCAAGTCACTTCTGTCTATTCTATATATATATATATATATATATATATATATATATATATATAAAAAAGCTCAACTAACACTAAGAAACGATAAAAATGGTTAAACATGTATTAAAGTATTGGCCTTTCTAAATCACTGATTTTAATAACAATATAATGTTCCCTTAAAAAAACTTAGCGTAAATTAGTTTGGGAAATAAATGGAACTTAAGATTTGAAAACTTCATTTTATCTAGGGTTTTTCTAACTTGTGCCCTGGGGGCACAAGTTAAGCACACCAAAAGGACGGTGGGACCCATGAAAAAGGACATCCGGACCCATATCTTTTATTTGAAAAGTGAACTTTTCTGTGGGTCCGGACGTACTTTTTCGTGAGTCCTACCGTCCTTTTGGTGTACTTAACTTGTGCCCCGGGGCACAAGTTAGAAAAACCCTTTTATCTATAACAAATTAACAACCAAGTAAAAAATTGAAAGGTACATATATAGCCTAATTTAAAATTGAGCAGTAGAGGGAGGTGCATGATACGAAATACCAAGTAGTACCAATTATAGGTAGTGATGACGTCAAATAATCTAATATTTTAAGTATCAATTACCACTCTTTATAGACCATTTTAGCTTATTATTTTTGGGTAAAGGGAAGTAATCCTGCACCCTGGTAAATATATTAACCAAAACGTTTAAGTACAATGGATATGGGTGAAATCCCATATATCAGCCGGTTACATAGGAAAACAGCTTACATAACAAGATACTTCCTATTTTCTAAACAAGAAAACAAACCACTACTCAAATGGTAACATAGGACATAACGAAATAAAATTACTTCCTAAGACTTTGAAGCTTGGTGCCACACATGGCATTAAAAGCATCCAAAGTTACTGGAAGATCATAAACCTGGTTCGGATAATCATCGTAGTCATAGTCATCATAATCATCTTCAAACTCTTGGCCACCACCGAATAGATTAGCAGACTCGTCAAATGGGTTAGCAACCAACTCATCTTCAGAATCAGAAACTTCAATCTCTCCCACCTTAGAAAAAGGGTTAACTCTCTTAGTAGAAGAGGCGGGCGGAGAACAAGAATCACTAGTTTTAGGAGCCATAACCGACACCTTCTCTTTCAAATCGCTCACAAGGGGTACTTGTGATGCATTACCTGTCTTAGTAGACTCATCTTCATTAACTTCCATTGTACGACCAGAATCCCCATCCATGTTAGTGTCATTAGTAGGAATGCCGAAAGCATCCATATCTTCCATATTAAGAGCATTAAATTGGTTAGATGTAGAGATTTTCGTTCCACTCGAACTAGCAACATCAGAAGCATTCATCTTATTGCCATCCACTTTCTTAGGTTCAGGAGGAGTCTTTTTGGGTCGATATTGAAACTACTTACCTACAACAGGTTTAGGAACCCCTCCTAGACCCGGATTAGTAGAACCACCTTGTTTCCCTTTCTTATTATTATTGACAGTCTTGAAACTATCATTAACAGTCATAGTAGGCTAGACAGGAGGTAACACACCTTTAGGACAATCAATAAGAGTAGGACCAAAAATCTTACACTTATCACAACGCGGTGGTTTCCACTCGTATTCAACCCGAATCTTCTCAATAGTAGACCCAGAACCATTAAGTAAATGTATCTCAACAGTGAGGCTATCCCTAAGCACCTCATCCGACTTCACTTCTATCATGCATCTAGCAAAACTACTACGTCCCCATGATTCCTTGCACATTTGGCTAGTATAAGCGTCTAACCTTTTCGGCGTACCAATCAATGTGGCAAGAAGACTGAGACCATCATCAGAAAACATAGCAAGAGGCACATCATGGAATTTAACCCACACCGGGATGTTAGTCAAATCCTCTTTAAGTAGGTTAGTGTTCAAAGTCCATGGTTTGAGAATAATAGGAACATTTCTAATCAACCAAGGATCATTTTCAAGAACATCGTCAACACCTTTAATCGAATTGAATTTAAAGAAAAAGAACCCCGTTGCATTCATCATCACCTTTTGTATACCATACTTAGCCCACGCATTGCGTACATGGTAATCGACAACGGGAAAAGCAAGGCGTTAACCAAGGAAATACCCATAAAGAGTATTCTCAAATCTGATATTCACCTCTTCCACTACTTTTATCGGGACACAAAGATCAACTTCAGTCTTCTTGTTGCTACATTCAACCTATGAAAATTTGACACATATATCTTAGGATCGTTAGAAGTAGCACCCGCATAAGATACCGACTTCACTCCCGTACCATTCATATTAGAAGTCTGATCCAAACCATCAATAGTGTTTGAATCCGTAGTAGTACCCTTATTAGCAGCAATCTCACGTTGAACTTGATTCATAGTAGCATCAAAATTCTTATGCGCACCATTTTAGCTATTATTATCTTTGTTTTTGTCTTATTACTTCATATTTTGTTTCAGGACTGTTAATAGGGTATGGAGCGACAAATGAACGAACTTGGACTCAAGACGGATGTAAGCGTTTACTACAAGAAGACTACGGCGTAACTAAGTGATGAGGTTACGCCGTAATTATTTGATGACGTGGAATTTTCCACATTTTGAAGAGTACGCCGTAACTAGTCATAATGTTATGGCGTAATGAAGACTTCATGGCTAAAATTGGGAATTAATGAAGACTACGGCGTAGCACCACTAATCACCTACGATGTAATGATGTTACGACGTAATATTCTCTTCTACTACGCCGTAACAAGCCCATGGATAAGATCTACTAAAAATAACGTTAGCTACGACGTAACTAGTTATAGCGTTACGCAGTAGCAGTTTCCTGGCCTATATATACCAGCCGAATTTGCTACTTTTAGGTCATCTCCCCTTTCCCAAACCTTTCTAGGGTTTGGGGAGAGCAACCACAGAAGAAGATGATGGAGTTAGGAAGCAGAAGATGGAAGCTTTCGTCTACATTAATCATTTGTATTCGAGTTTGGATTCCCAAACGATTTCCCTTAATCATTTGATGAATTCTTATTATTAATTCAAGTTCATTTTAGTTATATGTTCTCTTTTATTGCTTTTTAGAGGTATCTTCTTTGTCCATTCACGTGAACTAGTTTTAGTAGTATTATAAGCTTGTTTGTATCTATTACGCTTTATGTGATTGACTTGATACCTCAGTCCATTTAGGAGGCTAGAATAATTGACCATAGGACACTAGCCTGATAGATTGCAAGGAAATGGGAGGGATGACAACTGACAATACTGCCTTGTATGAGAATTGACCATATGACCACCTTACAAGTGGAGGTACTTATGAAGTTAGAGAGATCTAAGATTCCGAGAGGCCGGATCTCTATCGAATGTGATCTATTAGATTTGGCACTTAATGACTCAACCAAATATCCAACCTCGGCTTACTAGCATGGGGTAGTGCCTGTGGTTCCTGAGGCGATAGGAAGGAAATATAGACTAGGATGACTTTACCCTACGAATTCTAGTGATATTTATGCCAATGTACGATGTTTATGATTTTGAACTATTACTTGAATGGCTTGTATTAATGCTTTATCTCTTCCTTCTTTCTCTTGATTCCAATATGTGAATTGCATTGTCACATTTTCTATTCAACCTTTCAAAATATTATTTCAGTTACTCGTTATTATCACATGACATATTTTGATCTCTTTCACAACAACTCTTAGGGACGACACTCGGATTTACCTAGGCTTTACTACATGCGACCGGGTCCTCTGCCCGTTAGTATGTGTTTATCCTTGTACGTCTTAGTTTATAAATGTAAAACATGATGAAAATACACATCAGGTAGATAGATATTTTATTATATTTATTGTCACCTACTTTTCGAAATCCTAAACAATATCTTCGTCTTCAACTTCACCTCTCTATTTCCGGTTTTCACCATTTTTTTCCATCTCACTATTTCATAAACAAGAATCAAGACGCAAATGCTATTTTAATTTCTAGTAGAGGGCACTATGATTTTTTGCAACAAATTGAACCATTTTTTTTCTCTCATTTAGCTACTCTACTTGAGGCTTATTGGGGGCCTCCCCTGGCTACGACGGTAATTACAATATCTTATTCTGATTTAACTTCGACAACATGTTACAAAAATCACCGCCTCATCAAGATTTTGGAAGCGCTAAATAAATCATAAATGTAGTTAGCTACGCAGTGCATATATGTCAGCCGATCACTTGTCTGACATAAGATGAAGAGAATGTTTGGTGGTGGTGGGTTTTATATCTTCATAAATTTTGGTTTTGTGTGAATCTAGGTGTTGGTGTTTATGTTTTTCTATTTTTATCTTGGAGTGGATGTATGAGATGAGGGAATGAGTTTTGGGTTTGATGATGAAATGTTGTATGAGATGATGGTGACAGTGGTGGTGACAAGATGATGATGATGATGATGATGGTGGTGTTGGTGGTGGTACTGATAGAGTGATGGTAGTGTGGGTGAGTGGGGTGGTAGATTTAAATTTTATAGTAAATACACCGTTCGTCCCAAAAGTTGTACCAGTTGTATCAAAATATTAACAAAAACAATGAAATGACCATGTTGCCCTCATATACAAGGCACATGGAGATGTTTATGATAGTTGACTAAGGGATAACTGTCAAAAGGACCTTAGAGCATGCGGAGCCATAACGCATGAGCTGCCTTTCGGTCGGTGTGGCAGCATTTCAACGCCAGAACGACGTTTCTCCCATTTCCACCATGAGCTGCGTTATAACTTGAGTTACCAAACTAACATGCGTTGTAACGCAATACTCAACATTTAATGAGTTCTCAAAACAAACCCCCACTTTGTAAATGCTTCCAACAGCTAGTTTAGTGGGAAAAGAAAACAAAATTAGGAAGTTACCATTTGAAATAAACGGCTATTTTCTTTCAAAAATTTTTTTCAACCTTTATAAATCAACAATAGCTAGAAGTGTATACAACATATTCTCAAAATATATATATATATATATATATATATATATATATATATATATATATATATATATATATATATATATATATATATATATATATATATATATATATATATATATATATAATGTATTTGGGACTATTCTATAATTAGAAAGGCTTAAAAATTCAGACTTTTACTTACTAATTATGGAAACAACCACCCCTAACAATCACCCCCAACAATTTATAACCACCTCAACAACCACCCCAACAACCACTTTCCACCACCCCACCTCCCTCCTCTTTACCCCAACAATCCGCCCCCGCATCGCGCGGGCACCTTTCTAGTATATATATATATATTCACACAAAAACAAAACCATGTTGGGACGAGACGATCTAAGTTTTTTAAACTTGATGGATTTTGTAAATGCTAACGCTAACCCGAACGTCGGGTCTTCTTCAAATCCTAACCTATTTGCTAACTTAACACTCGAAGAACAACAACAATTGATGTATATGTGGCAACAAAATAACGTGGATGATGAGTGTGTAAATACTCATCATTTTTGGTCAAATATGAACTGCAAAACATTTAAAAAACACTAAAAAACGCATCAAAATACAGAAAATATCCCAAAGATCGTGTTTTATATATTTCAGATGCAAAATGATTGAAAACAAACGAAAAACGAACAAAGTTTGCATAATTGGCAGTTTCAGTCCCTCAACTTTCAAAACTTGTCAAAATCAGTCCCTAGCCACTTAATTTGTAAGAAAAATCATCATAGGTCCTTGGAAAATCAAAAAAATTTCATAATTGGTCCTTTGGTGAAAAGTTTCAAAAGTTTGCAAAATTGGTCCCTGAACTTTGCAAGATTGTCAAAAATGGTCCCTGGGATTAAAATTTTGGAAAATATCAATCATGGTCCTTGTGTTAATGAACTTTGGTAGAAATGATCCTTGGGTGAAGATTTTGGAGAATTTACACTATGGTCCCTTAAGTTTCAGGAATTGGCAAAAATGGCCCCCGGGTATTTTATTTTGGAGTTTGAACATCAAAGATCCTTGTGGAATTACAATTCGACAAAATTGTCCCTTGAAGTAAATTTGGAAAGTTGGTAGAATCTACCCTTCAATTTTCAGAATTTTACATTTTTAGTCCTTGTGATTTAATAAACCTACAAAAACCAAACCGGACCCTTAATTATCTATAACCCAAAACCAACACAACCCCTTTTTACCCTTTGGCCCAAAACCTAAGCCCAGGTCAACCCTACCCACAACCCAGTCAACAAACCCAACTAATAAAACCCGGGTCAACGAAGGTCAAGGCACAGGTCAAACGGTCAAAGCCTCGCTCTCTTTATCCTTTCCCTCTTCACCCCGTTTTACCCAGGCCCTCACCATCACCACACTCCACCTCTGCCACCCTCCCCTACCACCTCAAAAGCACCCAAATCACAACTCCCCATCCCACTCACCTTTCCCCCTCCTTACAAACTTCTACCTAACACATTACACCTCAGCAATCCTCAAAATCGGTTTTGGCGCCAAAATCCAACAAAGGGCTAGGATCAGCTTTAGATCAATTAAACGATGGGGATCAACTCGCAAGGTTCAAGGAAGGATTGTGAAACCCTAATTTCAGAGGATGAAGCACATGAGAGAAGAAATCCTACCTACCACTTCCTAGTATAAATAGATGTTAGCATTAAAAATTATATTAGAAAGTGATGGTCATTCTCATATATTGTAACGTTGTAATGTGTCGTAGTTTTTGTTATTAGAAAAGTCAATGGGCTATGGACTTGGTAAGCTAGTATGATGTTAGTTACATGTGTAAGCCTTTTAAAGGAATAGAAATCCAAGCCCATGTACAAGCCCATAGAAAGCCTTAGGGCATCTCTTGTAACTTACTATATAAACACCTCAAAGGCTCATTTGAGGTGTGTGCTTGTGTGTATATTGTGTGTTTCTCTTTAATAAAAGCTCTCATTTCCATCTCTTTCTCTCTATACATACGACATACATATACATATATCAAGTCACCATCTTTTCATCTCTACTTCATATAGTGCTTATATTGTGTGATAAAGTTGTGATATCTAAGGTCCTACAATAGAAGCTTGTTGTAAGCCTCAAAGGGCATCCTTTTCCTTTGTATTTTCTGTTTTCCAACTTAGTTTACATTTGTAGTTTCATATTTCGAGTTTAATTAAAGTTCCATTTCAGTTTGTGCAAATTCGAATTTTTACTCAAATTTCCAAGTTACTTGTTATTTCATTTAAATGCTCTTTGTTTGATCTCAGAATGTTACTTTAAGTTTGTTTAAGATAATTGAATCAAAAGAAAAGCAAATTTTAAAAGAAGAAAAGAAAACAGAAAAAAATATAAAAGAAAAACTCAAAAATACAAAAATACAAAAATACAAAAAAAAATAAATAAAATAAAATAAAATAAAAATGGAAAAGAAAGAAGAAGAAGAGAAGCAGTAGCAGTAATGGTTTATGGTCTAGAGCTCAGGGGAGCACTTAGGATATGGTTTTGATTCCTAGTCCTCAGTTTCCTTCTAACACTGGATGTCAAGTAAGGCATTATACCTAATTTTCTCACATTATGTGTTAAGTGTGATTGGTTGTTATTGGTTGTTGTTTTCTACTTAATTAAGTTTATGTTAGCTTAATATATAGTAATTAGCTTAGGTTTAGTGTTAATTTGTTGCATTGCTTTGGAATACCTTTGAAACAGTTAAGAGTAGGGGTGTTTGGAACAAGTTGATTTGTTAGGTTCTTGTTGTTATTCGTGGTCCTTATTAGATCTAACATCTTACCTAGGCCTAAGAAAACTCAGATTGACCATTTACTTGAACCTTGTTATTGAAAAAAGTCAAATGTTCTTTCAAATCATGTTGGCAGTTTAACTGTTGGTGGAATTGAGTTCCAAATCTTTGAATTCAACTCAAAATTAGTTTATATTGAGATAATTTGCTTTAATTAACTTAAACAAACATCAATTAGTCAATTGTGCTCAATCAAATCTCATTTAAGTCAAAGTTTATTTTTCCAATTTGTGTCAAAGTCAACTTTGCATACTCAGTTTTAGTATGATTTTCAAACTAGTTTCTAGGGTTCAATATTGGATGAAAACTCAAAAAGCTTGTTGATTTAGATTATTTGCCAGCTTGTGTATCCATTTCAAAAAGAAACTCAAGGTTTGAAAAAGTTTAGGTCAATCAAAAGTGGTTGGGAAGTTGATGGTCTGACTGAGAGTATCCCCTGCATCTCAGATTTGGCCCAATTTGAATTACCCATAGATTGCTTGATACTTAGTGAAATCTCTTGAGGTTTGTTGCTTTAGAAAGCCACCTAGGTAGACTTTAGACAAATGCTTTTTGTTTAGGCTTAACTGCTTGTCTAGTGATTTTTAATAAGCCTTCTTTTGGCTTATTTTGGACTGCTGCTGCTACTTGTTCTTGTTCTTGCATGCACTGAGCTTGTTGATACTTCTGTTGTTATTCATTGTTGTTGTTGTTTGTAGATTTAGTAGTGTTTTTGTTTCCTTAGTTAACTTATCAGCTTATTTGGTTTAGCTTATTATGGTATTGGTTAGTTGCTAAATTCAAAAATCTCATTTGAACTTAAAACACTACCACTGTTGGATTTTTAGAGCTTGCACAAGTTTTTTTTGAAGCTTTTCAATAAAAGTTCTTTTACAAAAGTTGGTCATTGTTGTGGTAAAAATGTTTTTGTAAAAAGAAAATTAAAAAAAATCACAAAAAGTGCAAGAGGTGGGATTCGAACCCTGGACCTCCTGCACTCCAAGCCTCACACCACAGACACAACACCAACGTGCCCTTGGGTCTTTTTCAGTAGTTCATTGCACAAATTAATACTTAGTGTAAGTGGTAGTCTGTTTTGGTTATTAAGCTCAACAGCTTGTTTTGCTTATTATTAGCTTATTAGAGTGCTTAACCACCTCTTTTATATTTTTCTTAAAACCATTTTTACTTGTAATATTTTCCAAAAAATTCTCAGATTTTTAAAAATAGTTTTAGTATTTATTAGAATTAAATTAGAGTTAATTAGATTTAAATTCATAATAAATAGAATTTTTATTGAAAAATTAATTTTCTTTTTTCTAAAATTTTCTTTTGTCATTTAGTGTGTAAGAAAATTAGTTGGAAACCCGTAGGACTTTTGTAGCTCAGAATTTACGTTTTGTTTTGCACACTCGCGTAGTTTTTAATTAACGTTCGCATTTTTAATATTAGATTACGTTTTAGGATTCCCCGCTTCCTAATCATGATTCCTGTAGTGTTTTAGGACTTCCCTAGTTTTTCCATGTGCCTTTTGTTCCCTTTAGGTTGTTTCATTTTCATTTACGTTCATTAATTCCAATTTTCGTTAATTTAACGTACGACAAAACCAAATAACCTTTCTCAATCAAACATACAAGATTCTAATCTCGATCTTTCACGAAGCTTTCCATTCACACCTCGTTGGGGTACGACCCGGGAAATCACTTCCCGGTCTCACAAATCAATATCACTTTCACGAGTTTACGAGGTAATCTTTTTCCTAAAAGGTTTACTCGTAATTCTCCATGTCTTGTTGTCTCATGATAACATTGACTTCACGTTTGTTGATATTTTGATAAATTGTTTTTGCACACACCAAAACACAACGAATCAATGGAGCAACAAACACCGCCAACACCACAAACCCAATCCTCACAAGCGGTGTATGTGGAACCCGAAGCTACGTCTCCACGAAAATCCAAACATGGAGGTAAACGTCATGCAAAAAAAGGCAAAAAACTAACCGACGAGGTGTACAATGAAAAAAATCCCGACATGAGCGAGACTACGTTACGTTGGACACCGGAAGAGGAAGTTTTACTTGCCATGTATTGAGTGGCCGTTTCCGAGGATAAGAATGTTGGAGTTTCTCAAAAGGGCATCACTTTTTGGTTTAAGGTTATGAACGAGTTCAACCGGAAAAAATTTTAAGTTAGTAACAAAGATATGCTAACAAGCAAGTGGTATACATTGAATGCAAATTGCCAAAAGTTTATAGTTGTTTACAAACGTGCTAAACGTTTGACAAAAAGTGGTGAAAGTGAAGTGGATGATATGAGGCACGCTAGACAAATGTATCGTGACGAGCATAAAGGTGTTGCGTTTGCTCAAGAGGAAGCATGGTTAATTTTGAAGAAGTGTCCAAAATAGGATGCGCCGGCACCGATTGACTTAACCGGAGATGTCCCTGGTCAAAGCAACCAAGAGCTATTTGGTGATGATGTACGTCCACGTCTTGCTGGGAAACCAAGAAATTCCAAAAAAAAAAAGTCCGATACATCGACTAGCACCGGGGGAAGTGCGTCAAGCAACTTGGATCTATGACAAACGAGCTTCGACTTAGATGGGAAGTGGCCCAAGCGGCGTACGAAGCGGCTAGAATGAAAGACGAGACGACTACGCGTTTGGAGGAATTCAGATTTCTCGATATGAAAATGAGTAAAATCGATTAGGAGGAGGTGCCTTGGATCAAAATGGAAAAACAGATATTCAACAAAAATATAATTTGCAACATCCGCCAATCGACTAGTTTAAATTATCTACTTATCGTATTTTATTTCGTATGTTTCATTTTGTAGTTTTTCGTAATTTCTTTTATGTGCGTCTTTTTTTTAATTGTAATGTTTTTATTTCGTATTGTAATGTTTAGTTTTATTAATGAAATGTTTGAATGTTTAATAAATGATTTTTTTTTGGGTAAAAGGGACATACCCCGGCAAATATATTAAACAACCAAAACTATACAATGCAAACTAACTATGGACACACCCATAGTAGTCAATAGTCCATGACATCCCCAAAACATGCTTAGGGAACATCAACAGAAAAGAAAACATACTACTATGTCTAACCTTATTACAACACAAATAATCACTACTAAACTGAGAATACCACACCATGATATTGTTCTTCCTCTTCAATGCTGGGTCAACATTTCTATGGTAAACCATGAAGCATTTCACTAAATGTGATTGTCTCCTTAAAAAACCTTCCCAAGTAAAACCCATCGGGACAAACCATGGGAAAGGAAAAAGAGTACAACTCACATTTAGGACTCCTACCAATATGAGAATATTGGCCTTCAAATCTTCAAAGTAGAATAACAAGCACCACTGATGAGAAGAGAAGTATAAAACCTAATACCCAGGACCACACTTCATCACCATCAAAAGCCTATTACTGTCCTTCAAGTAACCTGAAACCCAATTACCCCAAGTACTACTTCGGATTCTAAACCTGATGTGAGTACAATAGATAGAAGTCCAGTGAGCTATACTAATAGCCTTACACCCAGGAATGTCATATAGCCAATAGTCCATGTTTTTGCTCCACAAAGACCAATCCTCCAAGCGCATGTTAACAATATTACTCCAGACTAAAGAGCACCCAGTCAAATAGCTCCCAGCAATATGAAATAACCAGATAAGACAAGAATTATGAAGCCAATACCAGAATACAATTACCCGTATATCATCTGAACTAGGTTCACACCAAGATAGGCAATCATATAACCAACAGGCTTCAAAAACCATCATTTGGTTACTATACACACATTTCCCACAGTCATCTAAGCTAGGCTTACACCACATATGGAAAATATGTAAAAGATAAACCAGAAAGATGGTGAAAGAAAGAACCTGAATATCACCATGGCTGAGAGGAAGCACATAAACTACACTGGTGTTACAATAATTAACTTTAACTGATCTGGAAGCTGTAGAGAAGTCATCAAGACTGCTACCATGGATAAACTCTTTGTATCTCTCTTTAACCCAGAACCACACCAAGGAACCATTATTACATAGCACAATATACCAAGAATCCAGATCCCACCATATAATCATTGCAACAATCATGGTTTAAAATGAACCCTTTTTCTGCCCATACTCCGCACTACATGAAATTTCCAAATACTAGCAGCTTCAAAAACCTGTGGAGAGGCTTTAAGACTTAGACTCATCACTCTAAGTCTAACCGTATCTTTAATCAGGTTGCAAACCTCATCAAAGGATCTAGTTCTACCTTGAAACATTCTTAGATTTCTCTCTTGCCAAAGATAATAAATAGAAGCACCCACCACTAATCACTGCATAATGCTCCATATCGATTTGTTGATAGGTCTGCTAAGAATATATTGTTGTATATCAGACCATAAGTTGGGAGCAAGATCCAATTTCACTAAACATTTCACCTCATTCTAGACTTTGCAAGGAAAATCACATTCAAAGAAAAGATGGTTGTGACTATCAGGCCTGGACTTACAGAAAACACAAACCATGTCATCTCTTTTCTCCCAAACTCCCATAATATCCTGGGTTTTCAGGATATTAACGAGTGTCTAGGAATGCATTGACTAAACCATACAAGATTTGCCCAATTCACAATATTACTCTTTCCCTAATGTCATTCCACACCCTGGAAACAGAGAAGTCGTCATGTCTACCATTGCAAGTTCTCCAAAGGACTTTGTCTTTTTTCCCTTCATACAACAAAGGCGGAGGAATAACAGAAAGGCCATCAAACAGCTCCGTTAAATAGTTAGGCCAATTCCATTCTCCATTCTGTATAACATCAGCCACTCTAGCTTCAAGCGAAAGCCCAACACTAAAAATTCTTCTTTTGTTAATAAAATCACTAAGAGGGCAAATGGGATGCCAATTGTCAAACCACAAGGAAGTGCTCATCCCATCACCTATTCTATGGACAATATGATCCCGTAGAATACTTCTGAGCCTAAGCATGTTCTTCCAGGCCCAAGAATCACCATTATTCTCAGCAATATCCCAAAAATTTCTTCCCTTAAGTTTATAACTATGAATCCATTTGACCCATAGAGACTGTTTATGAGTAATGAGGTTCCAAACATGCTTTGACATTAAAGCTATATTCCATGTTTTCAACGACTTAATACCCAAGCCCCTTCCACCTTAGGTTTGTAGACATCACTCCATTTGATTTTAGCTTTGCCCCTCTTAAATTCCCCATAGTTCCACAAAAAATCTCTCATTATACTTTCAATTTCATTAGCGATAGAGACTGGGAGAACAAACATAGTGGCCCAATAAACTTGCATAGAACCAACCACAGATAGAATAAGTTGTAGCCTCCCCGCAAATGAAAGAGATTTGTTCTTCCAATCCCTCACCCTTTTTCTAGCTTTATCAATCAGAGGTTGGCAGTCATTGATATAAAGTCTTTTGGATATAAGAGGCACACCCAAATATCTAACTGGTAAAGTACCCTCAACGAAAGGCATAACACTAAGAATTGTGGCCTTATTCAATGGTTTAACATTGCTAAAGAAAATAGTACTTTTAAAAGGGTTAGGAATTAAACCAGAAACCATACCAAAATCATCCAAAGCTTTCTTCAACACCCCAACAGACTTCCAATCTCCATTACAGAACAGCATCAAGTCATCAGTGAAACAAAGATGAGTGATACCCAAATCCTTACACTGCCAATGAAATTTAAAAGCTGGACTTTGGGCAATCTGTCTCTTCACCATAAGGTTGAAAACTTCCATAACAAGCGTAAAGAGATATGGAGACAAGGGGTCACCTTGCCTCAAACCCCTCTTGCCTTTAAAAAATCCTTGAGGAATACCATTGATGTTAATAGAGAAAGATGTAGACGTGATACATTCCATAATCCACCCTACCATTTTCTCATGATAACCGAAACTGACAAGGCTGTTCTTCAAGAAAACCCATTCCACCGTATCGTAAGCCTTTTGAATATCAACCTTTAAAGCACATTTAGCATGACCTCTGTGAGCATGGTATCCTCACATAAGTTCCTGGGAGAGAAGGATAGTATCGCTTATTTGCCTAGATGGGATAAAAGCACTTTGGTTAATGTCAACCAGAGAACCCAAAGTACCTTTAATCCTATTCACCAGAATTTTACTAATACATTTATAGACCACATTGCAACAAGCAATGGGTCTATAATCAATAACCTTAGAAGGATTAGGCAGCTTAGGAACAAGAGAAATAATCGTAGCATTAACCTCTTTAAGAAGCTTTCCACTGAAAAAGAACTCTTTAACGGCTTTACATAGATCCTTACCAATAACATCCCAAGACGCTTTAAAAAACTGAGAAGAGTAACCATCAGGTCCAGGTGCCTTGTTCCCATCTATGTCAAATAACGCCACTTTCACTTCTTCATCCGTAACCTCTCTGATCATAAACTCAGCATCAGCATTAGAGAGCCTGGTAGTAAACAAAGAACTTGGGTCTGGAATTGGGGTGACCACAGAAGATTTACCAAGAACATTAGTAAAATGTTTGACAAATTGATCCCCTATATCCATTCCAAAGTGCGGAACACCCATATTGTCTTCAACCATAGATACCCTGCTTCTATTGATTTTACCCTTAACCACATTGTGAAAATATTTAGTGTTCTAATAATAAATGAATTTGTTGACGGTAGAATTTGTAAATTTGTAAAAAGTGGTATTATTTGGTGTAATGATTTCCTGGTGTTTTTTGGTGTTATGCTATTTGGTGTTGAAATGATGTGACGCTGACGTGGCGCTGAGTTATTTCATAACTTGAGTTATGACTCCTCATGCTCTTAGATGATGAAAAACATGAAATAGGGACCTTCATTAACAAAAAATACTTTGTAAGACTCAGCGTGATATTTTGGTACAAGTTCAAAAACGAATGGTGTATTTTACTCTTAAATTAAAAACAAAAAAAAATTAATTAGTTTTTGCAATTTCTAATTTAATACCTTACACAAAAGATTGACTATTTTTATTTGTAATTGATTTTATGTGTTTAATGTCAAATGCTGAGAGTTTTTCAAACGAGAAAAAAGAAAAAGATAGAAGATAAACAAAGTTGTGCTTCAAATGAGGAGAAAATTGGGAGATATTAATAAAGGATCTAAATTTTAGTTAGTCGCATAATAATTAAGAATTAAATATCTTTTTGCAACAAAATATTTTAACATTATGTTCAACTTTCAAATAAGATTATTGTAAAATTATTCTTATTTTTGAAAAATAAGATTAATAAATTATACGCTTTGTTTAGTAGACAAAACTTATATGAGCTTTTAACAAAAAAATTTGCATAATCTCCAAAAATCAAATGCTATATAATGTATCTGATAAAAATAATCTCAATTTTTTAGCTCCCACTTTATCTTCATCTGCAACTTTATTTTCAATTTTTGCAGCAGTTACTTTTAACAAACATATTAGTATATATGTGATTAGTCTTAATTACTTATACGTAGTTAAGGTAAGATAATAGGAATATTTTCGTCAATGATTAAACAAGGGCATCCATAATAAGAGGACCGATAATAGCTTTAAAACTAACGAAATTTTTTATCATTTGTTTCAACTATAGTGGACTTCCACTTCAAGCTTTTGTGGCATGAAGAGAAAAGAAATCAACTTATTTATAATTTCAATGCACATGTTGGCATGAAATAGTTTATAAAGTTGTAAAAGGTTTAACATATAGTAAAAACTAGTTGGGTAGCCCGCGCGTTGCGGCGAGTGTGTTTTGTGTTTTGTATTTTATGGGTTGTACGGTGTAATTAATAATTTTGTTATTATAATTTGTTTACGTTTACGGATTTTTTTTTTTTTTTTTTTTTTTTTTTTTTTTTTTTTGCGTTGCGGTTGAAATATTTTTGGGTTGTTTGTTTTTTCGGTATGCCTTTTTTTTTTTTTTGGTATTTTAAAGGAAACAAATTTGTATAAGAAATTTTTTTTAAGTGTATTATTTTTTGTGCTTTTTTATTTTTATTTTTTTGAAAAAACAAATTTTCATAAGGAAATACTGTAGCAGCTACAGTGCTGCTACAGTACCGTTTCTGCCTTTTAGTATATATAGTAATTGGTTTATAAAATCGAAAGATTTATAAGATGACGACTTGACAAATTTTTCAAAATTATAGAATTAGATAACTTTAAAATCAAACGGTTTATAAGTTGATGACTTGACAAAGTCTTTATTAATAGTTAAACACATACATCTAATAAATGCATACAGACTTGTAATATGATGATGACTTGACAAAGTTTTTAAAATTATGGAATTTGATAGCTTTAAAATCAAATGGTTTATAAGTTGATAAGACAACTTGACAAAGTTTTCAAAATTATGAAATTTGATAACTTTAAAATCAAACGGTTTATGAGTTGACGAGACAAAGTCTTTATTTATAGTTAAACACTTACATCTAATAAATGCATAAAGACTTCTAATATGATGACTTGACAAAGTTTTCAAAATTACGAAATTTGATAACTTTAAAATCAAATGGTTTATAAGTTGATGACTTGACAAAGTTTTTATTTATAGTTAAACACTTGCATCTAATAAATGCATAAAGATTTATAATATGATGACTTGACAAACTTTTCAAAATTACGGAATTTGATAACTTTAAAATTAGATGCTTTATAAGGCTAAACACAGTAATGAGGGTCAATCCCCCTCATTTTATCTCACACGTCAGCTTTCTCTCTCTGGTGACTTACAGGCGATTAGCTGCCACAGTATGGGTAAAAAAAAATAAACAAACCAAATGCACGAATGAAGGCATTGGAAGGACTGATGTGTTTATGTTGTAGGTAATTACTCCCTCCGTCTCATATTTATTGTCCATATTTCCTTTTGTGCATGTCTCAAATTAATTGTCCACTTTCCTTTTTAAGTAAAAACTATAGAATTTAGTGGGAGAATATTCCATTTGAGTGGTTGTGATTTGTAGTATCCCCACTTTTATTAAACTTAGTAATTCTTGTCTCGTGACAATAATTTTGAAACGGAGGGAGTATTTGTTTTATCAAGTTTTAAATTTATATTTTTCCGACTTAACCTATAACGAACACTAACGGCAATGTACCCGATCAATGCAACCTAGTTGGTAAGTAGGTGTCGATCATTAAGAGTGGATTTCTAATATATTAATTCTAAAGGTATTCTACTCTACTAACTTAACTTACACTAACGTAAAGGGGGTTCAGTTTGAGAGACTGGCACGAGTTTGGTTTTTCTAATAAACTAATTAAGTGAAACAAACAATGGAAGTATTAAGACGCCAAAGATAAAAAGAACATATTAACCAAGTTTAGTCATATAAGATATGCATATTAAGTTTTGATAAGTCTAAGACCTGTAGCGATGGTGCTCACGACTAGGCGTGGTCTGTCTTACCTTTAGTTCTTCTAGAGTCTAGATTTCCCTTTTAAGTCTTCTTGACTAACTAATCCTGCCACAATTAATCAGAACCTGCATAAAGCTCTGAATAATTACTAGGTTTATATATTATTTATCCCTTTTACAAGCTTACATTAATTATGCAAACGATATTAATGAAGTAATTGTGCCAGCCTAAGGTCGACAAAGCATGATAAACTTAATATGTAATCAAAACGAAGACTAAGCAACCTATCGGATTAGTAACAAATAAAAACATCAAATAATCATAAACTTGGCTAACACATAAGGGTGTTAGCCCATAATCTCTTCAGCAAAGTACATAAACATAATCAAAACACATAAAGTATGAAACATAGTAAATACGATACGCTAACCGAATGATTAAGTAATATAACAATGATTAGAGATGTTCTTCAAGGAAGATTGGGTCTTCGATATGGATCTTCTACTATTTGGAGAGCGCTTTGATCGTCTGGGAATGACCCTTAGGGTCCTCAATGATACCCTAATTCATTAATGAGTCTTCTATTTATAGTTTCTGAAATCGAGGTCGATACGACGCATCAGAAGGGTTCAATACGCCGTATTGATAAGTAAACGTAGCCTCCAAGTCTGAAACTGAATACACTGTATCTAAATACTAGTGTATAGTCTTCAGGATCAGATAGTCTTCAGGATCACTGGATCTAATGGCATATCTGAAGTTATGATATGGAGTATCGGCTAATACGGCGTATCTAAATACTCAATACACTGTATAGTCTTCAGGATCAGATAGATTTTCTTTTTCTCTTCGCGTGGCCACTTGAATGAACTATAATGAAGTTCGGATGAAGATTTTATGGCCAAAATACTAAAGCATCTTTGAGTATCATCATGAAATCTTGACTTCTTCATTAAGCTTCCATTATGTAACACCCAATAATTTTTCAAACTTACTTTCCCTAGCTAAATATTTATTTTCTTTATTTTTGCACCCCTTAGTATTTAAAAACTTTTTCCGAACTTATTTGAACTTGAGAGACACGAGATACCTTGAGAAACGTGATCGCTATTCCTTTAATGAGCCAACACAACCTAGAAAGCACGAAACGAATCAATTTAAGAAAATAAATTAACTTCGAGAAAGTTATGCGTATTTATACTAGTTTTTATTAGAAAAATTATTTTGGAAACAATGGCGCAAGTCCCATAAATTTTTAAGGTCATTTGCTACGTTAAATGGATCCCACGGTAATTCTTTTAAAAGTTTAACCCTTTGTCACATATACCCCCTCCGCCCGAATGTTTACACCGCGCCCCTCCACTTTGTTTTGACCACCTTCGATCCCTCCGCCCACATATAAAAACCCGATCCTTTTCTCTTTCTTCCCCATTATAACACACACATACACACCTCACCAGAACCCTAGCCAGCCACCACCACAGTCCGGCCAAAAATTCTTGCCACACACGAAATTTCACCCATGCATAGATCGAAGCACTCTCTTCGTTTCTTGAGAGTTTGAAGATTTTTGGAGCTTGTTTAACCCCTGTTCGAGCACCACCGCTGCCATAACAGTAGCACCACCATCTCACCTCCCTCAGCTCCTCTCTTTTTTGGTATAACCCACGTGCCCATTTTCTTTTTATGTTTTTAATAAAACCCCCTAAATATTTTATAACCCAGATATTTATAATAAAAACCTTTTAAAACTTATTGTTTTTAAAACAAAACGTGCGGATCTAGTCTTTTAACCGGTAACTCGTTCAGACTCGGGGTGGGTTCTCGTTTCTTTTGATTCTATTTGCTTATCCAAACTTTTCTTTTTTTTCTTTTTTTTTTTGTAGCTTGGTTGTGGATTTGGTGTTGGTTTTGTTTCGGCCAAGAGCTACGACTCACGTAGATTTGAGTCGTGACTCAAGGTGAGTCACAACATAGCTTAGGGTAGGATTAGTTTTGTTTTATGTTGGATGTGGAATGGATTCGGATTGGGTTTTATGTTGCCGAGAGCTACACGGCTCGAGTAGAGTCGAGCCATGACTCGAGAGAGTCATGGCAAGGGTTTGTTTGTTTGGTTGTGTCTCGAGTTGGTTTGTAATGGTTTCGGTTTAGGTTAGTTTGTGACCGAGCTTTGGATTTGTTTTTTTATGTCGAGTTAGCGTCAAGTTTTGCTTTGGTCTTGGATTTGTTTTGTTGGGTCAAATGGGTTAATAAACGCAATAATGGCAAAGTTTTATTAACTTTGGGCCTGTAAGCCTAAAGTGAGTCCATTAGTGTGGAAATGAAGCATTTGGGCCAAAGCCTAATGCATTTGGTCTTTTATTTTTCTTTTATTTTAGTTTACTAATTTATTTGTTTTGTTAATTGGTGTTTCGAAAAATATTTGGATGACATGGGATTTGATTTGGACTTGGACATGAATATTTGTAATAACCTTTGCTTGGATGAGACTATTGGATTGAACGTTATTGGATTTACGGTATTAGCCGATAGACTTATGGACGGTTTTGGTACTTGAGAAGGAAGAGTATGTTAGACTCATAAGAGCTTAACATATTTGGACATGAACATACACAAAATGGTCGATAAACTTTACAACTAATATACACACGAATGACAATGTCTAATTATATATATATATATATATATATATATATATATATATATATATATATATATATATATATATATATATATATATATTTGAGGCACTTTATTTTGGATACTCTTATTTTGGTGCATACCAATGGACAAATCACAACCATCCATCTAGTTTGATCTAATGGTTGGGATAAATCTAAGATTAAATATGAAAACCTAAGTCCATGTTTTTTTTTCCTTTTTCTTTGTCTTTTTTATTATTATTTTTTTTTTCTTTCTTTCTTTTTGGTTTTTTTTTTTGTCACGCATATATTTTTTCTTCTTTTTTTGTTTTTTGTTTCTTTTTTGTTTTTTTCTTTATTATTTTTTTGTCTTTCTTTTTTCAAGCTACTTTTTTTTTTTTTTTTTTTTTTTTTTTTTTTCTAAATCACTTTTCCCTTTTTTTTGTCTTTTTTTTTTTCTAATAAATGTTTTTTTCGTAATACACGTTTTTTTCGCTTTCATACGTTTTTGTCTGTTTTCGTACGTTTTCGCCCGTTTTCATATATTTTCGTCCGTTTTCATACGATTCTCGTCCGCTTTCTTACATTTTCGCCCGTTCACGTCTGTTTTCATACTTTTTCATCTGTTTTCTTACATTTTCGTTCGTTTTCATACATTTTTGTCCGTATTCAAACGTTTTCGTTCTTTCTAATACGTTTCGTCCGTTTTCTTTTATTTTCGTCCATTTTTCATACGTCTTCGTCTGTTTTCAGACGTGTTTTTAAGCTTTCATACGTTTTCATCCATTTTCATACATATTCGTTCGTTTTCTTACGTTTTTATTCGTTTTCATACGTTTTCATCCGTTTCCTTTCATTTTCGTCCAGTTTTCAAACGTTTTTGTCCTTTTCATACATGTTTTTATAACTTCATATGTTTTCTTCCGTTTTCATACATTTTCATTCGTTTTCGTTCATTTTTAATTGTTTTCTGCCATTTCCAGATGTTTTCATATATTTCTAAATATCGCAAGTGATATTCTGAATATCACAAGTTATATTCTGAATATCACAAGTTATATTCTGAATATCACAAGTGATATTCTGTGATATTCTAAACATCACAAGTTATATTCTGAATATCACAAGTGATATTCTGTGATATGCAGAATATCACAAGTGATATTCTGAATATCACAAGTGATTTTCTGTGATATGCAGAATATCACAAGTGATACTATGATTACCACAAATGATATTCTGGATATCATAAGTAATATTCGTCCATTTTTCTTACGTATTCGTCCTTTTTCAGACGTGTTTTTACGCTTTCATACGTTTTCATCCGTTTTCATACATATTCGTTCGTTTTTTATAACTTCATATGTTTTCTTCCGTTTTCATACATTTTCATTCGTTTTCGTTCATTTTTAATTGTTTTCTGTCATTTCCAGATGTTTTCATATGTTTCTAAATATCGCAAGTGATATTCTGAATAGCACAAGTTATATTCTGGATATCACAAGTGATATTCTGTGATATTCTAAACATCACAAGTTATATTCTGAATATCACAAGTGATATTCTGTGATATGCAGAATATCACAAGTGATATTCTGAATATCACAAGTGATTTTCTGTGATATGCAGAATATCACAAGTGATACTATGATTACCACAAATGATATTCTGGATATCATAAGTAATATTCGTCAATTTTTCTTACGTATTCGTCCTTTTTCAGACGTGTTTTTACGCTTTCATACGTTTTCATCCGTTTTCATACATATTCGTTCGTTAAGTCAAAGGACCAAGGACCAATTCGAAAAATTCGAAAAAACGGAGTCCATTGACACGCTATTACAATAAAAATACTTTCAAAGGACCAAGGCAGTTAAGTCAAAGGACCAAAAGTGCACGAAACAGTGCAATCAACGTACCATTTTTGCAATTAATAAATGATAAGGACGAAACATGCAATTTGACCAAACCACAAGGACGATTTTTGCAATTTTCTCATTATCTTGTGATAGTCTTATGTAAATTGAAAGTATTTTTATTGTAATAGCGTGTCAATGTCCACTTGCTTTATAAATATGCAATTTCATCATTTTATATCATTCATTTGTAGATAATGTAACCAATTCGTATAAATAAAGTCGTCTCTTCTTCAAAATCGAGTGCCGAGTAGCTTTAATTTTGTCATCAACAATAATTAACCATGTACACATTTGTAGAAGTGAATGATAGCCGACACTTTTAAGAAAATTTGAAGATATAACGTGAAAATTTGTAGAAGGGTGTCAAGTGCTTAGTTATATCAATTCTATTGCTTTTTGAATCGAAACATTTCGTCGAGTTGTTGGTGTTATGTTTCTTGAAATTATATACAATAGAAAACTTTAGCCGCACTACGAACTGTCTTTGTTACTATTGTTATTTTATTTGTTCAAACTTAAGAGATTGAAACGAATTCCCAATCTAGCATGTTGTATTGTTGTTGCGAGATCGAAACAAATTACCTCACCCCAAAAGTTTAACCGGTGTACCCAATCTCTATTTCTCAAAGGTTAAAGAGCATATGTCAATCTATTTTTTCATTTCAATAAGAGTAAATTGCATAAATCGTCCCTATACTTTGGCCAGATTGCAAGTTTCGTCCCAACCATTTCGAAAGTGCAGAAATCGTCCCTGTGAAAAACCTTTGAGTAAATTTTCGTCCCTGATTGGGACGAAACATGCAATTTGGTTGGGACGAAATATGCAATCTTGCCAAAGTTTAGGGACGAAAATTTTCTCAAAGGTTTTCCACAGGGACGATTTCTGCACTTTCGTAATGGTTGGGACGAAACATGCAATCTGGCCAAAGTTTAAGGACGATTTATGCAATTTACTCTATCAATAATAGATCTCTATTTTCTCACATGTAAAGTTTAATTCAAATCCCAATCTAATTTTTAAGACTTTCATTTAATATTTGTATTTTTATTCTATTTATGTCCTTGCGTCAGAATTTTTTTCTTGACTTCATATGTTAGGCTTATCTATTCATGGAAAAAGGACAATTTATACAATTTACAAACACTTTTGTGTGGCTCGAATAACATTTTGAAATTTCGGAAGTTCAAATTTTTTCGTGTTACAATTTCCAAAAAGTTCAATTTTTTCAAAATCTCAAAAGTTACCCAAGTTTAAACAAAAAAGTTGTTGGCTCGTAATGTAGTTATCTCAACACAACCCATTCAAATTTTCCTAGCCAATAATAAAACCAACATTAAAATGCCATCGGTTGCCACCAACAACCTTTTCATTAACACAATTTACACTAAACTAAATATAAATAACAAATTTACAAGAACTTATGACACTTTAAAATGTACGCAAAGGCTGTGTCAACATCGGATTCCAATGACAGCAAAACTGAAAAAAAAACCCCTCAGATTTGTAAAAAAAACAAAAAGATAATATTTATAGAAAACTCAGATTTAAAAACCCAAAAAAATCAGATTTACGTAAAAATGAAAAATCTCAAACGAATAAAAAACTTCTACTTAGTAGTAACAATAGTGATATATAAAAAAGCTCAGATTCATTCGAAAAAATAAAACTTACAAATAAAAACTAAAAAATTAAGAAAATGAGATAGATGAAAAAGTAAAAAATAATAATAATAATAATAAAAACAAAAAAAAACCCGATGAAAGGAAAAAAAAAATCTCGAACTTATAAGAAAAAGAATTATCAAATCAGATTTTTTTTGTGGGTTTCGAAAATCTGAACAAAAAAAATACCTCAAAAAACTTAGTGGGTTTCTGAGGTGGTTTATTGCGGGTACACATCCGTTGCGGTGGTGGTTGGTCGAGTGTCGCTGCAATTACATATTCCAAAAATGTAAGAACAACAGAGATCCACAAGAATCTATATAGATCTACAAAAAAAAAGTTACAGGTCTATAAGAAAAATATATAAAGCTACAAAAATATATATAAAGAGACATATAAAAAAACCTTCAAAAGTTGTTTAATACATGGATCTTTAGAAAAACTCAAAAGACAACCTCATTACTTGATAAAACCTTCGGTTAGGGTGGGTTTCGGGCGTGGTGGTGGCCTGCGGATGTGACACGGTGGTGGTCGGAGCACGTGAAAGGGTGGTGACAGTAGGTTGTGAAGTAGTGTGGTTGGTGGTTGATGAAATGAAAGTCTATTGTATGAGAGATTTTTTTGGTTGGTGCAGGTGAAAAATGGGATAAAATGAGGAAAGTAAATGGATGGATAGAATATAGAGAGAGAAAGAGGTAGAGAGATGCGAAAAGAACTATGTGTAATAAACCTTGAATATTATGAACTCTCACACCCTCTAACAAGCCTAGGAGGGGTTTATACATTTCTTACAAAGGCCACATGGGCCAGACTACAGACCTCATGTTAGGCCAAGCCTTTAAGGCTTTACATTACTTAATGGACTAGCACTTTAACTAACTATTACAAAAATTAAATGTAAAATTGTGAGCTATAAGAAGGAAGTGTACTAGCCTAATTAATCATTATATATTGTTTACTAGCTTATAGACCCGTGAAATTCACGGGATTTTAGAGTGGTTTTGAATAAGAAAACGTAAGTACGTGAATAAAGTAAGAGAGACTAAATAACATAAACGATGTGCAATTTTCTTATAATGGAACAATAAAGTTATAAGTGACTGAAAGTATGAAATACAATGCTTGTAAATAACATCCACTTCATTTGAATACGGATTCATTGTCAATAACATCCACTTTCATTACCTCTTTATACCGGTTTTCATTGTCCTTGCGTACGCTGTTTTGGTCGTATTAAATGTATGTAGTGGCCATTCAAACAGTTGAACATAAGCTCATTTCTGGCAACCCCTGAGATTGATTTAAAAGGGTGTAAGTACTATAAAATTTGGATATATAATAATTGTAAATTAAAAAAATTGTATAAACATTTAACATGTATAATGTACATACCTGTTGATCGTTTGATCATAGACCTTGAAGAACTTCTTTATATACGACATTCGTAGTAGTATTGGATAGGTTACATTCTATGTTTCATTCCGTTTCATTCGTAGTAGTATTGGATAGGTTACATTCGTAGTAGAAAAAGAAAAGAGAAAAAACATACGGACTACCATCCCGTTTCATTCTATGTTTGTTTTAAGTTTTTGTTATTTTTCATTTATTAGCTTAAGTCGAGTCTAGTCTTGGCTTAGCAACGCCATATTGTACATGTAATTAACCAAGATTATTAACTTGTAACAATTCGCATTTTCATATTAATTTCTATTCCCGAAAATTTTACTATTCATTTTTACTATTCATTTTTACTATTCATTTTTCCCGAAATTTGATTTTTGTTTCTTGGCCTCGAGTGATAAATCATTTCCATGGCAAATTAAAAGTTTGACACTTATCAGATCATTTTCGTGAAAGTTATTAAGGAATTACACGTTTTAGGGTAAAACGTCATTCAAAAATTCTACAGACAACGAAACTCGACCGCGTTAAGTGACCCCACATCAGAAAAATGTTTAGTACTCTCATGATTAATTAGAGAATTAATCATGACTGAGAAAAATATGACCAAATAAACATCGGCCGTGAGAAACAGGAATTCTCGTTTTTAAGCGTTTTTACTCAGCCGTAACCTTAGCCTATACCTGCACCGCGTTTCTAAGACGATTTGAGTTTTCACATTTTTGGAATAAGTCAACATATTTTTCTCTCCTCCTTTGACCAAAAATCATTCCTTGATTTTATAAATCATTTTTTGATTTTTAGGCTTACGGTTTTAAGTTTAAAGACATTAAATACCAACCGACACTAGACAGAACCCAGCCTATACATTATAAGCCATTTTAAGTCATTAGTATCCTATTAGAAAAGTTACATTTTACTTTTTTCAATTTTACGCAACTTTCGTACGTTTTACGTATTACGCGTTTTAGACCCGTGTTTCCAGTTTTAGCAGGGTTTTAGCACCCCAATATAACCTACCACTCATTTTATATTTTATTATGGAGTATATTGATAAGTTCTAGCATATTTATAAGTTTCATATTTTTAGGATACCCGGTTTTACGTTTTGTGACTTAAGCATTTACGGTTAGCATTTCCCGGAGTCAAAACTAGCTACTTAAGTTAGATAATATCATCCAAGACCAAGTCATCCATCCTATCCTAAGTGAAACCGCCTCTAGGGGGGGGGGATTCACTTGTGTGGCTTGATCTTGACCATTGATTCACTAGATCATCACATGTGTACTACTTAGGCTCCAAGTTAAACTTGGTCTCCAAGTGTAGTAACTTTCCTAGGCACCTTCCTAACCTCCTCTTCATGCTATAAATACAAGCTTAATCCATTCTTTTCTCTTCATTCCAAACACCATACTTAGATCACAAAACCATGATCCTTTGATCTTCAAACTACAAGTTACACTACAAAGTTCAAGGTCTTAGTATTCTCTACCTAGTTCTTAAGTTTATTTGGTGATTCCATGGATGAATTAGGAGCTACACAAGGTTACTAGGGCTGAAGTTAAATAGGTTTTCACAAGGTATATATCAAGGCTAGCAAGGGTTTTCAAGAGTTGTGGTGAAGGGTTTGCAAGCATAGGTTTAGTGTCCTAGTTTCATACTTGACTTCCTTTCTTTAGAAAGCCAAAAGTTGTAAGAAATCCTATTACACTTTCTTGCTCAATATCATTTTCATGCTTATTATGTTTCTTCCATGCTATATATGGTCTTTGTATTATGTTCATGATGTATAAAAACTAGTAAAACAAGTTATAGTATATATATATATATATGTTAACTTATGTTATTTAAACAAGTAAACTAGTGACTTTTATGGAGAACCACGACCAAAATAGTATAACTATGATATTTGACACTTACTTACTGTTAAAGAGGACTTAACAAGGAAAACATACCAATTTGAATCACCCAAAACGAGTACCCGAGTCAAAAGTTATGACCATTTGAAGTTACCAAAACTGCCTAAATACTTTCTGTGACAAAACCTTAAACACGCAAAAAGAGGCCCTTCTGATCCGTTTCATGAAAAAGTTAAAGCACGAAAGTTGTCCGGAATCACGTTTTCTTCAAAAACTCAGGGGCACGTCTCCAGAAAACCAATAACGAATGAGATATTTTCTTCATTTTCTTAACAGCTATTTTGAAATATTCAAGTAACTATATAATGGTTATAATTAGATGAGACCAAGAGGTCTAATGACCTAAAGCCAAGACCACAACCATGGCTAATGCCAAGGTTGAGTCTCAAGACCATGGTAACAATGACCAAGGTCACGGCAAAGCCACGGCTAAAGACCATATAACTTTTAAAGATCAAAAACTTATATATATGTTATCAAATACTACAATAGTAGGGAGTCTCATGTGAGGAATTCATTAAGTAAGCCGTCGAGATGAGTTGTGGATTTACGAATTAAAGTGTCCTGGCTCCTCGAACATTTACTCCATGACTTCTGAATTATGTCGGTCCGAACGGTAGTAAGAGATATACAACCTATACATGTTTCATAAACCACTTATATTCAACGACTTACACTATATACTAAGTACTACATCATGAACATTATGCAAGACATATATTGGCAATTCTTCGTATTCTTAGATGTTACTCCAAACCTAAGTCACAACGTTCTATTATAGGCTGCTCTTAGAGACTTTCGCGATTCGACTACCACTTTCATTTCTCATTTCATAGACTTAAGGTGAGTCATAGCCCCTACTCTTTTCATACTTGTTTTAAACTCTTTTGGGGAGATACATGCTTAAACTACTTGCTTTCTCTTTTACTAAAGACAATTTTACTCATATGCTATGCTATACTTTTATACTCTTAAACATGATCTGTAGTTTTATTATGATATGTGCCTTAATGTGTTAAACCTATTCTATGCGCTATATTCTTTAACTACTGTTTAACTCCTGGATGGAGCCGATGGAGAGGTATTGATAGTACTATCGGGCTGACGCCCCCACCATTGCCATATATTCCTGGCCTTGGGTGAATATAATCCAGCTTTGAAGCATTTGTGCTTATTCTTTGAAGCATTTGTGCTTATTCTTGTCAAGAGGTTCAGTAGGCAGTGATACTTTACATTAAGCGTGCATATATCGTATACACATATATCGAAATCATACTATATGTTAGCAGTGGGTTGTGAACACACAGGTTGCAAGTCTCTTATGGCGGGACTTGCAACTGAGTGGATTCACGATGCCTTTGCTGTGCGAATATTCTTTTAAGGCTTTTCAACTGTTTTAAGACAAACTCTATGAACTCACCAAGCATTGTGTTGACACTTTAGCATGTTTATCTCAGGTTAGTAAGGCGATAGCTAGTGCGTGGAACTTAGAGTCAAGCTGCATATTCTAAAGACTTACGGTTTTATCATTTACCATTCAAAAACATTTTGTATACATTTATGTATCATACTTTGGAATCTCATGTTTGTAACTTTGAATTCATTAATCGAATGGTAACTTTTCAAAACGTCTCATTTAGAGGTCGTTTTCTATAACTTGTACTTTGTATTATGAAGTAGCACCCCAGTAACACAGTCTTCCGCTGCGGTATTTTGGGGGTGTTACATAACTCGCCACCAGTAAAGATTGCCTTTATCCAACAAAACCGTGTATTCCATATCCCTACACCTAACGTTATAACCCTTTAAAAGACCTCTTTGATAGTTTATCCTAGGTGCTTACGCCATGTGGTGGAGGTTTGATCCTTTCCCAAGCCTATGGTAATCTATTTTGTTATGACAGGTAGTGAGAGATGTTTTCCATTTCCGTATTGTGATATATACTTTATTACACCCGAGAGATGTGAGTATCTAAACACTATTTGTGAGGTGCTAGTGTATAACCTCCATGCTTGTCTTTGGTCTTTAGTGGAACGATTATTTGTTGTAATTACTTTTATATCAGTGTTAAATGACCCCTAACTTGTATTTTGATTAGAATAAAAGCGCATTTGCTTGAGGACAAGCAAATCTCAAGTGTAAGGGTATATGATGAGGCGAAAAATGATTCGTTTTTAGGGGGTCATTTAAGCCCAGAATTGAATTTATTTGATCAAATATTGCTCTAAATCGTTCCTTTTGTGATTTTAGGTACTTTTGGAGTAAATTCTGGAAAAGGAAGCATTTTGGACGTTTTTGGAGCATAAAAGTGAAGAAAACGACAAAGTCTTAATTTCCTTGCTGGGAACAGTACCTGACGGCGTCACTTGTTTCTTAATGACGGCGTCAAGAGGAAAAACAAGAGGTGAAGAGGATGGAGTCCATGACGGTCCAGAACACTTTTGCACTAGGGCATGATGGCGTCACCATAGGCCGTCATGGTCCCTTAACACGTGACGGCCCAGAGGAGAAATGCTCTTGACGGTGTCAGATCTGGATCTAGGCAATCCGATTTTATTATGGGCGGCGGGTTGACGGCGTCAGAATTTCCTTCTTGACGTCGTCACCTTGGAAAATCTATATATAGTTTTGTAATTTTCATTCATTAAGGGGGAGGACAATTTTAGGGATGACTTGAATAAACCCTAGCACGATTTTAACAGTATTTTCAAGGGTTTTCACCCCTTGAATACTTCCATGTTCAATTAAGATAAGTATCCTTTCAATTCATTCAATATGTCTATGTGTTGTTTGAATATATCTTACGTTTGTCTTGATTTTAACATGCTAGGCTAGATCTCTTGTGTGTTTGCTTAGATGTAGTGAAACCTAGATGTTGATTATGGGTTGATTGCTTGTTTATAGTTGTTACGGATGAATTATTTCGATGTTAGGCTTAAGAAAACTGGCAGACTTCCAAAGTGTAACTTGCTTGAACGTCTTAAGAAACATGAACCAATGCGTAGTAGGTTTTTATGGTTGTATTTAATGCATGAGCGAATTCTAATGATCCCATGTTAGGAGCTTCTTGCAGGCTCGACATAGGAGTGAAGTAGGAGCTTATAGAGATGGGGAAGTACGTACGCCACCCCAAGATTGGTATTAAGGAATATAACCCGTCATCCACGCAACTGTAACAAACTATCAACCTGTAAAAGATATCTAGGGAGTAATGAAATCTCAGTAAACACAATTTCCCCATTATT
Source organism: Artemisia argyi (assembly GCA_030686995.1). Classification (NCBI taxonomy): domain Eukaryota; kingdom Viridiplantae; phylum Streptophyta; class Magnoliopsida; order Asterales; family Asteraceae; genus Artemisia; species Artemisia argyi. Next base: position 175,635,389 of record CM060695.1, read on the forward strand.
GTTCACTCCACATTAGTAATTAGTTTATTTACATTTTTGTTATTTTATTTTGATTGCATCTTAGTTATTGGGTTAGTTGATTAGCAACTAATTCCGCCCACTCTTCCAAAACCCGAGATTTTATTTGCTTTTATAAAATATAAAAAATACAAAAAGAATCATCCTTCACCTCTAGACCTAGTTTTTAGGTTTTCTAATCCTAGCGACACTATTCCTGAGTTGAATGATCAATCCCTCGGTACTTGTCACTATACTATACTACAACGATCAGGTACATTGCCTGGTGGGGGTTGTAAGCTTTTCGAGATCCCTCGAGAGGTAAAGCCTGGTGCAATTCCCACGCATCAGAATGTGAAGTGACTGAAGTTTCAGGCAACATGTTATAGTACCAAGTACGATTAAAGCTCAACAAAGTATGCTTACACTTTTCATCGAGGCTTCCAAGTGTAGGGAACTATCATCTCCTACTTCTTCATTCTCACTAAAAATGCTCTAAATGATGGCATATATTATAGTTATTAACTGATAAAGCTCAATCTAGAAAACATTAACCATCATTCAATTGTAATGAATGGACTTACAAACTTGTAATCACTGAAATGGAATTCTTAGTCCTTATACCCGTTCTTAAAAGTTGGTCATCTTCCTTGTTGGAACTGTCATCATCTCTGACTTCTTTCCTAAACTCAATAGAGACGTAGCTGCTATTTTTGACTGCATAGATAGAGTAACTTCAACCCATATAGAAAGTTTAGCAATCAGAAGAATGGAATGACACCAGGATGAAATGAAAAATCTACAGCCAGAGCATATAGTTTCGTCCTAACTAACTGATTTAGAAAAATAAGTTACTTTAGCTCTTATAAGGTTTTTATATTTTGTTGAGGAATCTATAACCGTAGTCAACAGTCACTAACAAAATGGGATCTAGTGAATTTTGTTATTGTTCTACAATGACCAGGGTGATTCTCATTCCTATCATAATCTATATGATAATTTATTAAATCCTATACTTTTTGGGACAAAATAGAATCACTAAATATTTTAATCAAAGAGATTACATTATCACTGAAGCAATTTAACTTTTGTAATAACATTTAACAAACTGATTATTTATATCAAATCCTATACTTTTTGGCAAAAAGTGGTTCACGTCAAACTGATCCGTAACATAAATCGGGGAGTGTTTGGGATATCTTATCTCAAACTGCTTATCTAATTAAAAATACTTATTCTTCAGTGCTTATTTTATCTATAATAAAGAGATACGCTGTAAAATCCAAAAGCTCAAACTTAAATAAGCAATCGCAGACACCCTCTTACCCGTTTAGACCCATTACCCAACCCACTAATATGATAGGAATACAACTTCAATTAGCAAAAACATTTTAATTTCTTGTTTTTTAATCCAAATGTAAATATCTCATTACATTTGATAGTGGTTATAAAGTTGGTGTTCATACCGTCAAGAAACGCAAAATTTAGATCATATTAATTAATGGTACAAAATCATATGACAAAAATCAATACTCTACCTTTATCGCATCAAGAAGGGTGAGTGGTTTCTTCTTCCCTTGTTTGCCATTCTTGTCGAAACAATCAAGATCATCACAAGCAATCACCTGCCCTATGACATCTGCAAACGAACAACAAAATGCAGGGACTTTTATCAACCAAAATTAAATGCAATGGCCAACATTAGGTAAATTACTATAAAGGGCATGAGTACTTACCAAACTGGCCGACGTCCTCAACTCCTAGATTAGTCATGGTTTTAAAAGCTCTAAACTCAAAACCATACATAGTGCCACTAAAGTCATTACATTTTTCAACAATTGTATCGGACAAGAAGCTTAGCCGGAGCCCATTTTTTAGAGTGCATAACGTTGCAGCGTAACTGCATTACCCTCTTGAAGTTGATGTTTGTATTTATCAACCTGTTTCTGGCGAATCGTAGCTTGAATTCTGGTATTCTGTTGAAAAAAAAAAAAAAAAAAAAAAAAAAAAGTAAAGAAAAAAAAGAGTTGCAAGTTCATATTATAAATGTTACAAATAATCAAATTGACTTACCTGTTCATCCATTATAATAAGCTTCATATTGATGATGTGGGATTTGCCATGTACAGGCTGCATCCAATTGCGCAGAACTCTCACGCGCAGTTTCACATTGTCCTTCACAGCAGAAAGATCGTTTATGTAGCCATTAACGAATTGAGCCATTGATTTTTATGATATGTGGAAAAAAGTGTAGAAAGAAGAATGTGAGCATTTAGGCCAAACTTTTTTTTTTGGGTAATGGGTTGTACCCGGTGAATATATTGATCAAAAAAATGAGTTAATTACAAGATAAAGAGAGGGATGAGCCTCTCTTTGCCCACGCTTAAAGAGCATAAACTACATGACTTAAACACACTTAAGTCATGACTACTACTTGACCTAATAAACAAGAACTACAATGAAATACATAAACTTGAGGACCAGTAGTCGTTCTTGTTTTCAATCCCTTAGCTAGGTTGAGTTAACTTCCAAGCCATGAATCTTCCAAATCTTCCGCATCCTCTCCACTCGAGGATTATTCTTGAAAAGAATTGTGGTTAACTTCAACCGAAATACTTCAGCAATTGTTTCACACATCTTGTTTACACTTCTATCGCCTTTAGCATATAAACGGTTATTATGCTCTTTCCAAATAAAGTAAGATGACGCTGCAATTACCAACCTACCCACGATACTTGTCACTGATTTCGAATTCGAAATGGGTTCAATCCATGCCATAATATCATCCCATCTTGGCGCCACTGATGGTAGACCAGCTATACGAAGCATACTTAACCAAACCTGAGCCGAAAAGGAGCATTCAAAAAACAAATGCTCATGAGTATCGGGTTGCAACTAACATAATGGACAACGAAGCATGTTTAAGTCGACAGAATTGCCCACATCCCATTGCTTCAATTTGTCTTGAGTCTTCAGTTTCCTCTCCATGACCAACCACAAATGAAAGGCGTGACGAGGAATACTAAAAGAGGACCACACAATTCGAAACCAGGGTACAACAGGTCGCCTGATCCTAATTGTATCCCATACTGTTTGAACAGTAAACTCACATAAAGAACCATCAGTAGCTTTCCAAAACAGTTTGTCTTGCTTCTTTTCGTCAATATTAGGGGGCATGATCTGATTAAGCACAGGAAAAGAATCATACCATGCGACAGGCCATTTCCACATGTTGTTTTCCACAATATCCGCCACCTTTGCATCACGAGAAAAATCCACATTCATAATATTCATATTTGACACATGTAAAGTCAAAGGAGTATGCATTGCCCAAGTATCAAACCAAGCCGAGGCACTCTTACCATTTCCGATCGCATAGTATATGTGAGGACGTAAATATTTGCGTATTTGGAGAATTTTCCGCCACCTCCAGCTGATATTAGCATGCATACTAATATCGCAAAAATTACGACCTTTTAACTTGTATGAATGAATCCACTTCACCCACATGGACTCTTTGCAATTAATAATATTCCAAACATGAGTGGACATTAGAGCAATATTAAACGACTCAAGTCTTCAAATACCAAGACCACCTTCTTGTTTAGGCACACATAGTGATTCCCAAGAAACTTTTGCCTTTCCTCTCTTCATCTCACCTTGACACCACAAGAAGCCACACAATAATTGTTCAATGTCGTGAATAATTCCAGAGGGAAGAATAAATACCGAAGCCCAATACCCATGCATAGAGGACAGAACAGAGATAACCAATTGCAAATGACCCGCAAAAGATAAACATTTATTCTTCCAATCTCCTATTCTATTTTGAACCCTTTCCACAAGAACCTTGCAATCCTTATAAAGAAGCTTTGATGAAATAAGAGGAACACCCAAATATTTAATTGGAAGGACACCCTCTTCGAATGACATTAGGTGAAGGATAGCGGTCTTAACATGGTTAACAACATTACAAAAGAAAGTCGTGCTCTTAGGAATGCTTGGAACTAACCCCGAAGCATTTTTGAACTCTTTCAGCGATTCCATAAGAACTTTAGCAGAATTGAAATCACCACGGGCAAACATAATCAAGTCATCTGCAAAACAAACATTAATAATCTTTTGCTTTTCACAACGATTATGAAACTGAAATCCATTATCATTTCGAACCCTGCACCTCAAAATAAGAGTGAGAATCTCCATAACCAACGTGAATAAATAAAGAGACATAGGATCACCTTGGCGTAACCCCCTACGACCTTCAAAATAACCATGACCCTCACCATTAACACAAATGGAAAACGAAGTGCTAGAGACACAAGCCATAATCCAGGTAATCATGATCGGATGAAAGCCAAATCCTCCAAGAATGTCTCGTAAAAAATTCTAGTTAACAGTGTCATATGCTTTCTGGATATCAATTTTAAAGGCACATCTAGGAGGACCTTTATTCAAGTGATAGTTATGCATTAATTCTTGCGTGATAAGAATATTATCGGAAATACTTCGACCCGGGATGAACTCCGATTGATTATCACTAACAACATCATCAAGGCCTTCCTTGATACGGTTAGTTATAATTTTACTAACACATTTATAAATCACATTGCAACATGAAATAGGACGATAGTCATTTATGCGAGAAGGAGTAGTTACCTTTGGAAGCAATGCAATTAATGTGTGGTTAGTTTCTTTCAGAAGATGTCCATTAGAAAAAAAGTCCCGAACCGCAAGACATATATCAGGCCCTACAATATCCCATGATCTCTTAAAGAAAGCCGATGTAAAACCATCAGGCCTCGGGGCTTTGTCATTACCAATGGAGAACATAGCATTTTTAATCTCTATATTTGACACTTGACGAACCATGCGAAGAGCTTTGTCTTGATTAAGACGTTTTGTAAATAAGTTTTCTGAAATTAAGGGTGTAACAGCCCCTTCAGTTCCAAGAAAATTCATGTAATGTTGAACAAATGCATTTGGGACATTAGAACCTTCATGTATGACATTACTCAAATCAGCCACAGTATCAATTCTGCTTCGATGTGCACGGGCTTTAACCGTACGATGAAAATAAGAAGAATTCGAGTCCCCAACACGAAGCCATTCCACCTTTGCTTTTTGCTTTAAAAACCTCTCTTCATCAATAACAGCTTGGTTGAAAGCTATTAAATAACAAGCCTCCTCTTCGCGAAGAACATTGGACGAGGGGTTAGAGTCAAGAGCTTTCTGAACAACATCCAGCTCATGATGCAATTCGACAACTTTCTCGTGAAGATTGCCTTGTTTAATGATACGTGGGAATCGCACCAGGCTTTACCTCTCGAGGGATCTCGAGAAGCTTACAACCCCCACCAGGCAGTGTACCTGATCGTTGTAGTATAGTATAGTATAGTGACAAGTACCGGGGGATTGATCGTTCAACTCAGGAATAGTGTCGCTAGGATTAGAAAGCCTAAAAACTAGATCTAAAGGTGAGGGATGATTCTTTTTGTATTTTTATGAAAGCAATTAAAATCTCGGGTTTTTAGAAGAGTGGGCGGAATTAGTTGCTAGTCAACTAACCCAATAACTAAGATGCAATCAAAATAAAATAACAGAAATGAAAATAAATCTAATTAAAATAGTGGTGTGAACAATAATAGGGAGAATTGTGTTTACTTAGGTTTCATTACTCCCTAGATATCTTTTACAGGTTGATAGTTTGTTACAATTGCATGGATGACGGGTTATATTCCTTAATACCATTCGTGGGGTGGCGTACGTACTTCCCCAACTCTATAAGCTTCTACTTCACTCCTATGTCGAGCCGGCTAAGAAGCTCCTAACATGGGATCATTAGAATTCTCTCATGCATTAAATACAACCATAATAACCTAGTACGCATTGGTTCATGTTTCTTAAGACGTTAAAGCACGTTACCATATACGAGGTTGGCCAGTTTTCTTAAGCCTAACATCGAATACAATCATCCGTAACAACTATAAACAAACAATCAACCCATAATTAACATCTAGGTTTCACTACATCTAAGCAAACACACAAGAGATCTAGCCTAGTTTGTTAAATTCAAGACAAGTGTAAGATATATTCAAACAACACATAAACATATTGAATGAATTGAAGGAGTACTTATCTCAAATTGACATGAAAGGTTTCAAAGGGTAAAAACCCTTGAAAAAGCAGTAAAATTCGTGCTAGGGTTTCTCCAAAGTTACACCCTACTTGTTCCTCTCTAATGAATGAAAATTGCAAAACTATATATAGATTTTACAGGGTGACGGCGTCAAGAAGGAATATCTGACGCCGTCAACTTGCCGCCCATAATGAGATCGGATTGCCTAGATCTAGATTTGACGCCGTCATGTGTAATATTACTCTGGGCCGTCACCATATCTTGAACCATGACGGCCAAATGTGATGCCATCACATTTTCACTGGATCGTCACCACTTCCACCTCTTGTTTACTCTTGACGCCGTCATTAAGAGACTTGTGACGCCGTCAGGTACTGTTCCCAGAAAGGAAAATTAAGACTTTGCCGTTTTCTTCACTTTTATGCTCCAAAAACATTCAAAATGCTTCCTTTTCTAGAATTCACTCCAAAAGTACCTAAAATCACAAAAGGAACGATTTAGGGCAATATTTGATCAAATAAATTCAAATCCGGGCTTAAATGACCCCCTAAAAACGGTTCATTTTTTGCCTCATCATATACCCTTACACTTGAGATTTGCTTGTCCTCAAGCAAATGCACTTTTATTCTAATCAAAATACAAGTTAGGGGTCATTTAACATTAATATAAAAGTAATTACAACAAATAATCGTTCCACTAAAGACCAAAGACAAGCACGGAGGTCATACACTAGCACCTCACAAATAGTGTTTAGATACTCACATCTCTCGGGTGTAATAAAGTATATATCACAATATGGAAATGGAAAACATCTCTCACTACCTGTCATAGCAAAATAGATTACCATAGGCTTGAGAAATGATCAAACCTCCACCACATGGCGTAAGCACCTAGGATAAACTATCAAAGAGGTCTTTTAAAGGGTTATAACGTTAGGTGTAGGGATATGGAATACACGGTTTTGTTGGATAAAGGCAATCTTTACTGGTGGCGAGTTAATCATCTTGGTTAATTACATGTACAATATGGCGTTGCTAAGCCAAGACTAGACTCGACTTAAGCTAATAAATCAAAAATAACATAAACTTATAATAAACATAGAATGAAACAGGATGGTAGTGCATATGTTTTTCTCTTTTCTTTTTCTTTATTTTTGTCGATTTTTTTTTTATTATTTTTTTTTTGCATACACTCTTACCCTACCATCCAAAATAATACATCATAGGGAATGTACATTCCCCTCACACTTGAATTTTTACATACTTTACAATAAACTAATCTAATGACTCGAATCAAGATAATCAAAACACTTGGAGTACTTTTAAGATTAACGCACATATGGGGGTAATAATATGATGTTCTTCCCCATTACTCCATAACACAAGTACTTTACCCATGAGTCCCAATCGTCCCAAAACAGTATGTACAAGATATGACTCGACTTAGCAACCATGTAATCAATTAGATAATTAACTAAGGGTTTAAACATGTAACAATAATGCACTAAAGATGAGTTAATACACGGAAGGCTAAGGCGATTTGGGTGTACATTTGAGTGGGTTGTAACAAATTCTTCCTTTAAGTAAGATGCTTAAAGTTAGAAATGAAAAGATAGGCTCGGAGGGGTGTACTAGGGGTTTCGTGTACTAAAAATGAGTACAACGCTAAGGTGTGAGAAAAATTAATTGACTTTACTAGCCAAGTAATATGACTTAAATGGTCAAGTAATTATGATACGGGTTTAAGAAAATGGTGATCCTAATGCCTCTTATCATGTAGTAAATCCTACTACACGAATGTAGTCTCACTAGCGGTCTCGGGATGCATCACTAATGCAAGTTCTAGAATCTAAATGCTACCAGTACACTCATAAGCACTAATAGTAAATGCTTTTCCTATCAAATCTAAAGGCGAACCTCACATATTTGGGTGGTAAATTTTTCTGAATGGTACGGTTTTGTGCTAGTCATACAACTCCTATCCATGAGACGCTTGCTAAGGCTAAAGTTTCACTCCTAAATGTTGTAAAAAATTTTAAATTTGGCGCTAAAATTACACTAACAAGTATTTCTCTTAGTTTTATTACACACCTACCATCAAAAGAAAAAACTCAAGTGCAAGTGTATCCTATAAGGTATCATCATTTACCCTCCCCTTACACTTAGGATGAACATTGTCCCCAATGTTCAATTAAAGAATGTAAAGGTGAAAAAGGTAAAAGAATGAAATCAAATACTCCCCTGATTCGTTCGGTATGGATAGTGTGTTAACAAGGTTAGATCTTCCTCCAAGAAAATGAACAATCAAAGCTTCCCTTCCAGAAATATAAATCATCTTCTTGTCATACATAACCTGTTAAACCTGAGAAAACAAACAAGGCAACCTCGCGTAAAATCGGCGGCAATCTATATATACTAACAAGTCCTAGAAAACAAATTAAGATATAATGCTTGTGGAATGAATGTTTGCAGATTTCCTGGAGTTTATAAAACTAAAGAAATAACAAAAACTTCAAGACTACGTTAGAAAAACAAAACTAGCAAAATTTCCAGAATTTTACACATGACGCCGTCAGGAGTTAACTCCTGACGCCGTCAGAAGTGACCTGCAGAAATCTTTACGTTAAGTTTCCAGAAAATTTCTGGAAAAACTTATGTCCTACTTTCTAGAAAATCCTGCAAAACATCATTATGACTCGATACAAGCATTTGCCTCTAACAAATATGAATACACATGCTCATTTAACATCGTGGAGAATCATGATCAATTTTGTTCTTAAAAACATAATTGGGGTTTCCCCTTACACTTATCTTTTGCGAAATACCTTTGTATGAAGTTAAGACGAAGTCAAACGACAAAATAAAGCATTTTCACAATTTTAGTTTGAAACATGATCTACCAACAATAAAAATAAAGCATGCATACGGAAACAAATAACAATCAAACAAATAAAAATCACACAAAGCATGGGTTGCCTCCCAAGAAGCGCTTTTCTTTATTTACGAGTCTTGTAGCTAGACTCAAGGTCATGGGCAGTTACGTTATATGGGTGAGTTCCTCATTGAGGACATCTTTGGGATCAAACTTGGGCTTCAACTTCCTATCGATTTTCTTGGTACGGTATGACCTTTCAAACTTTTCTCCATCCGGATCATATAAAATCATCTTCATATGCCATGATCCGTCACCTTCCTTAGGTGGCTTGTCCCACCCGTTTACACTTATCCCCCCTCTTTTTTCCACTTGTTCATCTCTATGTTAATAGGCATTACGCCTAAGAACTCAATCATTTTCCTAAAGACCTGGGGGTCCTCAAAAGGGTCTAGCTCCTCATCTCTAGCTATGAGTTGTTCCACCGAATGTGTTTTATCAATGAAATCTTTTTCTAGATAGAATGGGCGTTGAGGTCCTATAAAGTTTCTTTCTATCCAAGGTCCATATCTAGATGGTCTCCTATTCATCTCTACCCAATGTGGTGTCGGTTCGTCCTCACAATCGTAGCTATGCTTCTTAACATCATATACCGACCAAGTATCACCCTCACCTACCGCTATCTTAGACTCCTTAAAATCTATTATGGCGCTAGCAGTTGCTAAAATCCTCTTCCTACTAACAATGGGCATGTAGTATCACTAACCATATCTAGGACATGAAAATCTGCTAAAATAGTTAACTTCCCTACGTGAACAACTACATCCTTGATCATTCCTACCGGGTGGGCAATACTCCCATCCGCTAGACCAATTAATACCTCTGTCTCCTCTAACTTTCCTAGCTTAAGAGTGGTGAAAAGGGATAAGGGAATCAAGTTGAGGCTTGATCCTAAATCGGCTAGTGTGTCGAAAGCTTCGGATTTTCCTATCTTACAAGGCAAAACAAATATACCCGGATCATCAAGCTTCTTAGGCAACTTGTTTTGAACAAAGGCGGTCCCATTTTTACCCAATTTAAACTTCACATACTTTTCTAGGAGGGCACTATAGTAGGGAGCACGGGCTAAGACATCAATGACGGGGCGTTCAAGGTGGAGCTCCTTGAATTCAATGTCAAGGTCTTGTGTAGGAAGTGTTTCAACTTTATTATTGACCGGTTTGATATTGGGTGTTTCATTTGATTGGCCCTTTTGAAGAATTTGGTTTTGCTTGAAACATGTGCTCATTGATTTAACCGAGTAGTATTGCGGACAAGAAGTGGGTGACGAAACCGATGATATGGAATTAACGTTTAGTTTTGGGTTCTTGACCGTGTCGCTTGGGAGTGCTTCCATTTCTCGGTCATTGAGAACTTTCAACAATGTGTCAATTTTGGTGGTCATCTCGCTTTGCTTTTGTTTGAAATCGGCTTCAAACTTAGATATGCAAGCTTGTTGAGATGCCATAAACTTGGACATCAACCCTTCAAGATTATTGGTACTACCATAGTTATTAGAAGGATTGTTGTTGAAAGTACGGTTGGAGGGTGGACCGTTTGGTTGGTAACGATTAGGCGGATTGGAAGAATTGTTTTGGCTTTGTTTCCACCTAAGGCTCGGGTGATTTTTCCAAGAAGGGTTGTAGGAATCACCGTAAGGGTTTGGCTCGGGTTTGAAAGTGTACCACTTGTCTCCCGCTTCGTCGGTACGCGAGGATGCGTAGTTCGCAAAAGCTGTTCCGGGGAGTTCCACGCAATCACGAGTGTCATGGGGACCACCACATAATTCGCATGAAGAAGTGATTTTGTTCACTTGGCTTGAAGGCTTAGGAGCTTTGTAAGATTTCATGAGAAACTTGACTTGGTCCTCAAGTTCCATGATCCTACGGTCGGGAGTGCTAGAATTGTTCAAAGGCAAAGATATTGCCTTGACCGTTTTGGTCAAAATACGGGGATCATTCCAACTTTTGTTGTTATAGAGAGCAAGATCTTCTATGAGTTCCCATGATTCTTCCGCACTTAGATCACGTAGCTTGCCACCGGCCGATTGGTCAATGGTTCGCCTTGTGGAGATTTGGACTAGGAACCAAAGATCTATGCCATGATGAGGGACTTTTTGGAGTAAGTCCTTGAATCGAGTCCATGCTTCATATAGAGTTTCACCTTGACGTTGTTGGAACATCAATATATCATTTCTAAGCTTGGTAGTTCTCCCCGGTGGGAAAGATTGAGCAAGGAAACGAGTGGTGAGATCATCCCATGAAGTGATGGATCCCGCGGGTAAACGTTCAAGCCATTGACTAGCTTGATCACGTAGAGAGAATTGGAATAGGCGTAATCGGGTTGACTCTCTAGTTGTAACATCAATGTCTATAGAATCTACGATTTTAAGGAAATCCTTGAGATGTTGGTTAGGATCTTCGGAACGAAGTCCATGGAAAATATTGTGATTTAAATGGGATATCTCACAACTTCTCCGCTCCTCGTACTCCTCAATCAAATGGCGTAGTAGAAAGAAAAAATAGGTCACTACAAGAAATGAGTAGAACAATGTTAAATGAACAATCCATCCCACAAAAATTTTGGTGTCACGCTGTAGATACATCAACATATATTATTAATAGGGTATCAATTAGGAGAATTCTAGGAAAAACTCCTTATGAGTTACTAAGAGGTAGAAAACCAAACTTAAGCTACTTTAGGATATTTGGAAGTAAATGTTATATTCTAAACACTAAGGATTACCTCACTAAGTTTGATCCAAAATCATATGAAAGAATAGTTTTAGGATACTCACAAAATAGTAAAGCATATATAATACTTAACAAACACTCCATGAAAGTAAAAGAATCACTAAATGTAACATTTGATGAAACACCACCACCTCCTAAAACTTTACCTTTAGAAGATGATGACTTAGTCGAAGATGAAGCTATTGAGGTTAGTAAAACAAAACCCATAGGAAATGATAATGATGACATTAACTTAGGAAATAACGAAATTGTAAATGTTAAAGAATCTAGATCACATCCACTAGATAATATAATAGGACATCTTAACCAAAGAACCCTTAGGTCACAAGCCCAAGATAAAAATAATTTCTTTTGTTTCCTCTCAGCCAGAGTTTTAAAAATCGCGCCTAAGGCGCTAAATCGCACGAGGCTCTAGCCTTAGGGATTTTTTTGAATCGAGGCTCACGACATGCATGAATCCCACAAAAATCGCGCGACTTGGGGATTTTTGCGCCTTTGCGCCTTAGGGATTTTTGCGGCTCGGAGATGTAACGGGTTTTTGGGGTTTTTTCTAAATATTAAAATAAGATACACGGGCCTTATAAGTTATATGCATGGGCCTTTTAAATCATATGGTGAGTACTTGTATGATTTGTAAATTTGAATTGATTTTATGTTTATTTTATTGATTGAAATTTTATTTAAGAAGTTACTTTGTTTCATTAAATATTTTCTTTACGACATATTATCATGAAAACGTGGCATTGTGCCTTGAATATTAATACGTTGCTTGCTTGATATTTTGGGTTAAATTGTGAGCTTTGTTAGATGTAAGTCTACAAGTGTAGGATACAAGCATATTTAGTCTGATATGGATTTTAATCTCTATATAAGTCATCAAAAGTGAAAGAGTTGATCCGTTGAGAAGTGACAAATGATCCATTTTAATCTTTATAATGGCAATATATGTCATGTATTAGTATTTTAATGTTATTTTGTATTATTTAATCTACATAAATGGTCACATATGTTATAAAAACCTTAATGTATTTAGTGCGCCTCGCATTCATGAATCCCGCGCCTTAGAATGCGCCTCGACTTGAGGCTCTTTGCCCCCCTTTGCGCCTTAGTGCGCCTTGAGCCTTTCAGAACATTGCTCTCAGCAATAGAACCTAAGAATATTAATGAGGCTTTAAAAGATGAAAGCTGGGTTATAGCTATGCAAGAAGAATTAAATCAATTTAAGGCAAATGATGTTTGGGAATTAGTCCCAAATCCAATGAACATGACCATAGGAACTAAATGGGTATATAGGAATAAGTTAGATGAAAATGGAATAGTTACTAGGAATAAAGCTAGGTTAGTTGCCCAAAGTTATAATCAACAAGAAGGAATTGATTATGACGAAACTTATGCCCTTGTAGCCAAACTAGAATCTATTAGGATACTACTTGCCTATGCATGCGCCCTAGATTTTAAGTTATTCCAAATGGACGTGAAAAGTGCATTCCTTAATGGTTTTATCAATGAGGAGGTGTAAGTGGCACAACCTCCACGATTCATTGACTTTGTAAAACCTGATTATGTTTATAAGTTAAAGAAAGCTTTGTATGGACTCAAACAAGCTCCCAAAGCTTGGTATGATCGATTAAAAGCCTTCCTTATTAAACATGATTATTCCATGAGAATGGTAGATAACACTATTTTCACTAAAAGGAAAGACCCAAATCTCATCATTGTCCAAAATATATGTTGAAGACATTATATTTGGATCAACTTGTCAAGGCATGTGTGATGAATTTGCCAAAATCATGCATGATGAGTTTGAGATGAGTATGATGGGTGAACTTAACTTCTTCCTAGGATTACAAATAAAACAATTAGAAGATGGAATATTCTTTAACCAATCTAAGTACATTAAGGAAATGCTTAAAAAATTTGGCCTAGAAGACTCAAAACCCATGAAAACTCCCATGTCTACGGAAGTGAAACTCACAAAGGATGATGAAGGTGAGTCCGTAGATAACACCAAGTATAGAGGAATGATAGGTAGTTTACTATACTTGACGGCAAGTAGACCCGATATCATGTTTAGTGTCTGCCTTTGTACCCGTTTTCAAGAGGATCCCAAAACCTCTCACCTAGAAGCTGTTAAGCGTATCTTCCGATACATTAAAGGCACTATACACTTAGTATTATGGTATCCTAAGGGATCAGGCATAGAAACCATCGTCTATGCGGATTCAGATCATGCGGGAGACTACGTAGATAGAAAAAGTACTAGCGGTATTTGCACGTTTATGGGATGTTGTCTAACATCTTGGTTTTCGAAGAAGCAAACCGCTCTTGCTATTTCTACCACCGAAGCCGAATATGTAAGCGCTGGAAAGGCATGTCAACAAGCACTATGGATGAAACAAGCTCTTATAGACTATGGCATTAGGTTAGAAAATGTTCCCATTATGTGCGGTAACAAAGGTGCGATAGATTTAAGTAAAAATCCGGTGCAACACTCTAGGACTAAAAATATAGAAATACGCCACCACTTCCTTAGGGATAATGTACAAAAAGGAAACATATCTATAGAAAAAGTTGCATCGGAAGATAACATTGCGGATATATTCACTAAACCCCTTAAGCGTGAATTATTCAACCACTTGCGTTTAGGATTAGGAATGATGGAACAAGTTGACTAAAAACTCTATTGCATTTAGACAAATTTTTTTTAAATCTGCATAAAATTTACTTTTCTTCCACTTCTCCATTTCTGAGTCTAGGATTCTATTTCGCACAAAATTAAAGATTGGGAAATATTATTTTCTCTACATATACTCTTTTGTAAAAACCCAATCAATTTTTTTTTTAACTATTCTCACATCTAGGAACTTCATGAACATCATTTTTCTTGCATTGTTGACAAATGCTAAAAACCTTTTTCCGAAATCATGCACAAACTCTCACATAAATTGTCAAAGTATATAATCTAATATATATCTTTGACATTCATGATCGAGCAAAAATCGAATCAAGGAAATTTTGGATTGTTTCTTAAGAAAATTTTTTATTGCATTTAGGAGTCAAAACAAACACAACTCCACATTTGTTGCATATAGGCACACACTAGGACAAAATCACTCATAATATTGTCATCTTGTTTCATCACTAGATTTTTGACACACTAGTTACCTTTGCCTTTGATCTAAGATAGTTGCCTTAGGAAGATTAAGTGCCCTTGCCTTTATATGTCTCCCCTAGCTTATTAATTGTTGCTTGTTTATTCTTTTACTTAAGTGTTTTTGCATGCATGCTATATCATGATTAGATTAGATGCTATATTGCCTAAAGGAATTGAACTTGCTTGAATCCAAGTCCAAAAACACAACCTTTCTGCAAATTTTCTGCCAAAAACCCAATTCTGGCAATCTGGAAATCACCAGATGGGCAGCCCCTTAATTATGTAAGGCGGCCCACTTAATTTTAGGGGAACCGCCCCCTATTTAAAGGGACCGGCCATCTGCTGGACGGATTTACAGAATCTTTTCTGCTTTTTAGCCCATTTCAACCTACATTTACAAATTTTCACCAACATATTTTGTCCTAATCTCCCAAACAAACTTTATCCATCCATAAACACACAAATCTTACACTATAAATATCCCCAATCCTCAACACTCTCCATTCATCCCTTCATGACTTCTCCAAACAAACCAAAACCAAAAGCCTCAAGGCTAGCAAGGATGACAGAAAAACCCGTTTGGCGAAGAAAAAGCCCTCGAAACAAATCCATAATAAACAATGAAGTTGGAAATCACTCAACACCTCCAACCACTTACTTCCCAAACTTTACACCAAATCCACAAGGACATTCATTTGATCCTCTTTGCAAACCATACAACATTGGCCAAACATCCTATTTCATGCCAAACTACACATCTCATCCTCCAACCACTTATAATGATCCATACAAGCTTGATCAACCATCAAACTACAATTCCAACTACACAAACCCAATTCATCCATATCAACACAATGATTCTCTCCACATTGCCACAGAAAAGCAAAAGTTCCATGATGAAATAACCCAAATCCATGATCTTAGTGATCTTCTTGCTATGCATCGTGCACAACGCAACAAAGGGCAACCTCCATCATCACCCTATAACAATTGCCAACCCCACTCTCTCAACTTGGATCAAGTTACAAACCACACTCACTATTGCCCTTGTTGCATCTTCCTTCAAAAACAAATTCTAAACTTGAGTGAAGATATTTCTTGGATTGAATATCTTCTCACTCGTCCTCATCCAATACCACCCTTAACTCGATACAACATCGTAAGATCCACCTCTTCCGCTCCATACCCCACTCCATATCCCTCTCCATCTAACAACTAAGCTCTATGCTTATGTTCCTCTTCAAGCAAATAAAACAATCAACCATGGGTTGCAAGCAAGTCCAAGTGCTCTCTTAGGCAATATAGGACTATGTCTCTTCTTTTGTTTTATTGTAATCAATATGCTTCAAGCATATTGAATGTTGTAATGCTAGTCATTTCTATGATGCTTGAATGAATCTATTTTTATTTGCATAATTGTTGCGTTGTATGTATATGTGTCTTGTTCTCTTCACATATTTTTTGTAGCCAAGATTTCCATAGCTCGTTCCCTTGATGCTCTCAAATGAGGGGGAGCATACATCAAGGGGGAGCATTCTACCCGTTTAACTTCTTCTATGAAGCTTACTCGGTTTAACCTTTTTGATTTTACAAAAAGGGGGAGAAGAGAATAGTAAACTCTGGAATACTTGTCTAAAAATAAATTTTAGACCTATTGAGTTTAAGGTTATGTAATAATCAAAAAGGGGGAGATTGTTGACATAAATAATGCCTAAAAACATTATTAACATATTATCAATATCTCTATGTTTTAATTATTACAAAACATAAACTCAATGAACTAAAATTTATGACATAAACAAGTATTTAGTGTTTAACATTCTCTTTACATCCAAATCACTTAAGGTATAAATAAACAAAGTGTTTATTGCAATCTATGATCAAAGGGGTATTTAATTAATTATTACAAAGTTTATTAAAATTATATAAACATATTATATATTTTTGAAAAACACTTTTGGTAATAAAGAAAAATGTTTTAATCATACAAAATATATGAATTCAAATCTTTAACCAAAATCAGTTAGTTTTTCACCAAATAAACTTTCCCCACTAAAAAACAAAATTTCTAGCCGTTACAGCTGGGCGGCCCCCTTAAAATTAAGGGGACCGGCCATGATTTAAGGGGACCGGCACACTCCAGTTGTCAGAAATTTTTGCCTATAAATACCACTTTAAATCTGGAATTTTTCCCACCTTTTGCACTTCTAAACTTTCTGTTTTAGATCTCAATTTCCATTCTCTTAATCCTTTGATCATACATTCATAAATCTTTGTTTCAAAGTGATTCAAACATCACCCTCTTAAGTGCAAGAGAAGAATACTTATATCCCTCAAGACAAGAAGTATTACAACTTGTTGTGATCTCCACATCCAAGTTGTTAGAGCATTATTCATTGTATCTATCTCTTTGTGAAATTAGTTGTGAATATTTAATAGAAGATAGTTTAGCTAGGTATATATATAGTGTGATTGGTTAGTAGTTAGTTGTGAAGGAGAAGAGTTAGGAAGTAGATTGGTGTGAAGAAAATTGATGTGAAGAAGATTGGTGTGAAGAAGAAAGGTGTGAAGAAAATTGGTGTGAAGTAGATAGGTGTGAAGTAGTGTTGTGATTAAGTAGTGACTAGGTGTGAAGAAGTTGTGTAGAAGGTGTGAATAAGTTGTGACGTAGTTGTGGTGTGTACATTGGTGTGTAAGGTTTTCTCCGCCATAAGGGAGCTTGTTGACATAGTGAAGAAAACTCTCGAGTTAGGTGCTCGGGGAGTGGAGTAGGGCAAGGAAGGTGACCTTGTAGCCGAACCACTATAAATCTCTTGTCTCGCGGTTCGATCTTTCCATCTCTCATTTATTTCTTTACTTACATTATTATTGTTTTATCGTACATATTTATTGTTGTTCATATTGTGCATGACTTGATATCACATAGTATCGAATCTAAATTTTTGAAAACAAAGAAAACTTTCAAACAATCTTTTGTAACAAATTAAAAAGACGTAAAACTATTCAACCCCCCCCTTCTAGTTTTCCACAATATTGTGGCCATGAATAATCTTCTGCCATTCCCTTTCAACTATAGTATGAAACTTAGCCTTATACACAAGAAAATTGGCAAATTTAAATGGCTTAGGCTTGTCTTTTGTTACCCTTGGAATCTTCAAAACTGCTGGGGCATGATCAGAAATTCGGTACGGTTGGAAAATGGCATATGACCCAGGATAAACATTCGAGAATTCAATATTGCTCATAACACGATCAATCTTCTTAAGCATACCAAATTCTGCTTTGGGTTTTTGATTCCACGTGTAGTGTAAACCCATAGAATTCACATCCATCACTTCAATGTTCGTAACACACTCCTTGAATTCACGCATAGAAATATTGATTTCGGATGAGCCATAATAAGTATCTTCGATGTTTAGAGCAGAATTAAAATCACCCATAACAATCCATGGTTTCCCACGTACGAGTACCTTTTGAACAGCCAAATCCCCCCATAAATCCCTTCGATTGATATAATAGTTATCTGCATACACAAACGAACAATATAAAGCCTTTTGGTCAGATTTCAATATTATTTGAGTAAGCATGGCCTGTTTAGTCACAGAATGAACCATTAAATCAACAAACTCATCATTCCATCCAATAATAATTCGAGATCCTTTGCTGCAAAGGCTGCCATTCGAAGTCCATTTCCATCTCGAACACACCTTCGCACACACACGTTCCATCTTGCTAATATTCACATGAGACTCCAATATAACACACACATTCAAATGATTCTCATGAATCACTTGACGAACCTCACTTTGTTTAGGGGTGCGGTTCAGTCCCCTTATATTCCAAGTTGCGACACTATACATTGGAAACATTAGTTTTAGGAGTGCTTGCTCCCATTGATTACTTAATTGGTGGATCATCCTTAATGAACGAGGTGGTTTCATCATACTCATTTTCAATAGCATCATCATCCGAATCCTCACCGTCTCTTCGTTGCCCAATGTTTTTACCTTTGTCTGTTCTAGCATCAGTAGTGTGTTCCATATGAGCAGTTGTTTCTTCTCCCAAGACAGCAAAATCATTTTTAGTTTTAACACTGTTACTCATTTGTTTTTTCGAAGTATTAGCGCCCTTGTTACCAACAGGCTGGTATACAAAATGCTTTGGCTTATACCCATATGATTTGTCACTCTATGTCCTGTTTCGACTCTTGTCTCGCACCATCTGGAAACCATCCTTTGACATTTCCATAGTAGGCTTGGCAGGAGGAGTTGGAATAGAGTGAGGGCATGTCTCGATTGTGTGTCCAAATATCTTGCACGTATTACAACGCGGAGGCTTCCATTCGTACTCAACCTTAACCGTTTCACATGTGTACTTATCATCCTCCAAATTTGGTATAGCAATTGCTATGGATTCTTTCAACTCCTTTTCCGACTGAATTTCCACCATTGCTCTTGCATAACTACTACGGCCCCATGACTCGTTGCACATAGTACTTGTGTACGAGTCTAGCATAATTGGTTTGCCAATCTTCGTAGCTATTGCACTTAAGCCATCCGCTGTGAATGCCACCATGGGAACATCATGTAACTTAACCCATACAGGTACCTTCGTAACATTTTTCTTTGTTAAACTAGCAGTTGGTGTCCATTTATTCAGAATTATAGGGACTGTCCTGATCATCCACGGGCCTTTTTCAAGAACATCTTCAACTCCTTTCATTGATGAAAACTTAAAGAAGTAGAATCCTTTGGCATTCATCATGATTTTCTGAATTCCAAACTTACCCCCACGCATTAAAGACGTAGTTTTCAACCACTGGAAAAGCAACACGCTTCCCAATGAAGTAGCCATACACGGTATTACTGAATCTGTCATTCACCTCTCTAACTGAGGACACAAGAATCTTGAGTTCAAACTTACCTGATTCTGATCCAGCCAAGTCAAGTGACCTAAAATTTACCTTTTTTTGAACAATATCTGTCGACACCATAGAGGCAAAGGAAACACGATTACCATCATTCTTTGTCGATTCTTTTACCATATTCAAGTCACCTTCCATGTTACTGATTTTGTTCTTTAAGCTTGACAATAACGAATTTAAATCCTTCTCTCCTTTACCCTCCTCGATCAATCTGATGATACTATGCTGACAATTGTAAACTAGAAAATGGGTTTTCTTTCGTTTAGCGTCACGAGTCTACAAGCCTTTCTCATTTCAGTGCTCGCCCTTTGAATCTTCAGTAGGGGCCTTTAGTCTTTTGATTAGAGTAGGGGTCGCGAGAGAGCAGAGCGTACCGCCCTGCTATAGTCGCGACTGTTGTCATAGTCAACAAGGTTGAAACTTCCAGGAAAAAACTTCGAATTGGGAGGGTGATCCTCCCGGTGAACTGACCGTACCCCAAACCAAGTGATATTTTATCAAATAGTTGGTGTGCATAACATCAAAGTTAGCAATTTGGAGTAAAAAAAATTTGGGTTTTTGAGATTTTATATAATTTGATGTTTGGGATACGAAATTGATGATAAATTTGGTGTTTAGAGATGGATTAAAGAAAAAGAAAATTAGCGGTTCGAAAATTTTTAAAAGTTTCGGAAGGGGTGTGTTGTTAGTGAGAAAAAAAGTTTTGACTTCATGTTGTTATTCATCAATGGCACTGCTCATTTAGGCCAAACTTGTTAACCATTATATAGGCAAATTGGTAGAATTAGGGCTAATTTGTTTTAGAAAGTTTTAAATTTTATGATTCAATCCATCTCTTAAAATAAAAAAGTCTAGCTATCAAATTGGGAATACACATTCAAATTCACGCTGTAATTCCTTAAATAACTTTTGCCCAATTATAAATTAAACAATCCCAAATTATTAGTCACACGCGTCATCAAATCAAACTGAATATATAAATCAATCATAAAAAAATTATTCATTAAACAAAATGAATTAATCATTAAACATACAATTAAAAAAATAAATAAATAAAAAATAAAACAAAGCAAATTTATTCTGGTTCTATGCATAAACTTATTTAGGCGTAATAATCATGTTTGCCAATAATCAGAATATATAAAATAAAAAATTATTAAAAAAAATGATGAGAAGAAACTTACAATCGAAACCAAAAATATATTTGCCAATAATCATGATCATTGCCCAATTTAGGGTTTTATTGTTTTTGGGTGGATTGATAATCGATTGATTTGGTGTATCATTTTTTGGATTAAGTGAAGGAGCGTTTCTTGGAGAAGAGAAAAACGCGAGGAGCGTGTGGAGGAGTTATCTTTGACTTGGTTATGATTGACCGAGTAATTGATATCATTAATTATCACGTTTTTTCTTTTCTTTTTTAATTTTATTTTTTGTTTTGAAGAGTGTAAAACATGCATGCTTAGACTTGTTGTGCGTAATAAAACATCGACCAATAATAGAAGAGACACATCAGCGAATTAATTGCAATGGGTGCTTTAAGGTGCTTGTAAAGTTTTCTGGTTTATTAGTATAGATAGATGATTACGTTTGCTATTAAACTAATCTCATGCTTCATTAGAATATTCTAGCTTTCGATTTAAATCCTTAAAATAATTAATATATACATTAAATATTAATTATTTAATTTAAACTCCAAGCAAATAATTATTCTCTCTTTTTGCCCTTTAAACATTTCGTCATATAACGTTTAATATGTTACTTATATTAATAAATACATTCTTCGGTGTATACATGTATGCCTCAATAGACTCACGTATTCCTGGCCGTACGAATTATCGACTATAATTAAGAGCACAACCGACACTTACTTCATTGAACACATGAACTGAGTATTTTTCTAACAAATGCAAAAAGTGAAAGTGACCGAGTGGCGAGTATGATGATAAGTTTTATCTATTGAATAGTATTTGACATTTTCTACAAATTTTGAGCTTGATCGTAAATACATAATTGGTAGCGGATTTAATTAACTTAAGTGGTGATTATTAGCGGAAAATGAAGACTGAAGTTTAGCAATTCTAATCACACTACGAGTTAATTGTCACATTGGTAAACAATAGTCCGTATCGCAAAAAATAGGTATGGAGCACTCAATTAAATAGTCAGTATCATGTGTTCTACTGAGAAATTGGTATTTGCCCACTAACCATTCGAAGAAATGCCGCAACGGTATTTCAAGCACCCAATTCCTTAGATTATTACCGTTACGCTGTGTTTTGATTATTCATTGTTCATTAGTAGTGTTACATAGGCTTCTTTACATTTTAATGCCTGAAAACTGCTGAAATGATAATTGGGAATGAGTGAATGACATAGGTTTCATTACAGAAATTAGCGTGTTAGCAGTTGAATAATATTTTGAAATGACAAAGTGACAAAGTTTTGGTTTAATATGTATAAATTCATTGGTACATATGTGTTAAGCGTAGTAATATGTATAAATTCATTGCAATAATATCATGGTTAAGCATATCTAAATGCGACACCAACATTGCGATAAACCCGAAATTTAACCAAAGAATACTCGAAACCTATATCATTATTAAAAGATAAAAATTACCATATGATGTAATTGTCATTCTTTGAAATGTCTTATAGTTAAAGATGCAATTTCCTGTGAAACATCATACATTGTAGGCCTTATGTCTGGGTTAGAGTTAACACATCTCATCGCCAGAACCAAAATCGATGTTAGAACTTTCTTGATTTCCAGGAGCGGAACTGGTAGACGGTGATCCACTAAATCCTTAAGCTCAACCTGATTGGTTGATGTAGACGCTAGAGAAGTTAGTATATCGACTGGATGCTCTCCCTTGATAACTTCTAATACTAGAACCCCGAAGCTATACACATCACACTTTTCAGTTATCTTCATATTGTAAGCGAGTTCTGCAAAAGTAATAATTAGATGAATCATGTTCTTAAGGATATACCTTTTTAGTTTTGTGTTTCTGGATGACTATAAAATAAATTATCACCTGGTGCAAGGTATCCATATGTTCCTGCGACATTACTCCAATTAGACGAGTCTTTATTCAAAATCTTGGACGTACCAAAATCTGAAACACACGCTTCGTACTCTGATTTAAGCAAGATATTTTTGCTTGATATGTCACGATGAATGATAGGTGGTGAACAATCATGATGCATATATGACAAAGCATTTGCAACACCTTTAATTATGTTCACCCTCTTGGTCCAATCCAACTTTTGAGCGGTGTTATCGCTCAAAATGTCAGCTAAAGAACCACCTTCAAGATACTCGTATACTAAAAACGAGTTTTGAGAGGGATGAAAACAGTAGCCATGTAGTTTCACGATGTTTCTGTGTCGTATCCTTGTCAATGCTCTTATCTCGTTTAGAAAATCATTGTGATTAATCAGCTCACAGGACGAGTGAAGTCTTTTAACCGCAAGAGTATCACCTGATGCTAACTTCGCTTTGTACACACGTCCGCATCCCCCCTTTCCAATGCAATATGCTTCATTAAAATCCTCGGTTACCTTTAGGATTTCATGGTAAGTTTCCCTTCCATGAAACGTCGAAATTGAGAAGAATAATTCACCATCTTTATCTTCGTTCACCGTTTGTGTTGATGGCATTTTCTTGGATCTCCAACCATAGAACACGAATATTCCTGTGAGACACACTAGTATAAGAGCGCCCAGAAGTGGAAGGGAAATCATGAGTGTGAGCTTGTGGTTTTCCTTTGGTGTATGCCTTCCTGCACACTGTTTCAATCCAAAGACATTTCCACACAAATCTTTGTTCCCTAGCAATTCTTGTATGGAAACATTATTAAAGACCTTACCACTGGGAATGGGACCTTCCAACTGATTATATGATAGATTAATGCTCAACACCGCATTCATTGATCCGAATGTCTTTGGAATAGAACCAGAGAGTTTATTGTGTGAAAGATTGAGCATCTCTAAACTACTCAGACTTGAAAATGCTGAAGGTATTTCACCAGTAAGTGAATTGTGACTCAGATCAAGAATAGACAGGTGGTCTAATTTACCTATTTGATCTGGGATCTCATGAGTAAGTTCATTGTTGCTCAAGTTTAAGTTGAAGAGTTTTGAGCAATCCCCAAGAGAAGACGGAATGGTGCCATTCAACTTATTCATGGAAAGATCTAGCAACGAGAGTTCACCTAGCGACCCTAGATCTTGAGGAATGACTCCAGAAAGTCGATTCTTGCTCAAAACAAGGCTTAACATGCTAGTCAGCCATCCGAAGTGTTTTGGTATCTGCCCAACCAAATTGTTGGAAGAAAGATTAAGGAGTTGTAACTGAGTCAAGTCTCCAATAGAAGGAGGTATGTCACCACTGATTCGATTCCCTCCCATTTGTATCGTCGTTAAGTTCTTGCTCTTACTCCAATTGTCTGATATCTTCCCATAAAACTTATTGTCGTTGAGATTGATGTATTTGAGGCGCGGATAAAAACCAAAGCTCTTTGATATATCTCCTGTCAACTGGTTGCTATCGAATCGTGCTCGGAACATGCTTGGGCAATTATATAAACTCTTCGGAACTTGACCTGTTAAATTATTATTAGTAACAATGAACCTCTCAAGTTTCCCTTCAATACAGTTGATCTCAGGCAAATTACCTGAAAATCTGTTTGTGCCCATCTCTACTCGTACCAACTTAAGTTTTCCAAATTCTTCTGGAATAGGACCAGAAAGTCGATTATCCATGAGAATCAAGTATTCTAAATTTTTTAGGTTACCGAATGATTTTGGTATGGAACCATTAAGTTGATTTCCAGCCAAATGCAGAGTATATAGGGATACCAAATTACCTAACTCTTTCGGAATGGGACCACTTAAATTGTTATATTGTAGCTCTAGTTGTTTGAGTGAACTCAATGTACCAATTTCGGCAGGGATTGGTCCACTCAACTGATTCTTGGATAGAATCAAGTCAGTTAGCTTCGAAAGGTAACCAATGTCAGATGGGATGATCCCATAAAAGTTGTTGAAACTAAGTTCAAAATACACAAGATTTGGAAACGAACGGAAAGATAAAGAATCAAGTGTACCATTCAAACCAGACGACGAAAGGTTTAATCTCTTTATGCTTCCATTTTCATTGCATGAAACTCCATACCAGTTGCATGGACACACTTGTTTTTGACCGTGTATCCATGAAGGTAAAAGGGTGTTGTTATGTTGGCTACGGAGAGTTGCTTTCCATTTAAGGAGAGCATCAACTTCATTAGTAGAACATGAGGGAACATATAGTGTACATAAAACTGCACATGTAGTAAGTACCAAGATGGTTGAAGGATACAAAACCATATTTGTGTGTATGAGTGTGAAATAATAACACCCTTGAGTGTTTTGAAAACCGGACTGGACTTGTTTAACCAGGAACCTATCTCTGTGGTCAAAATTGAATGGTCAAAACCGCTGGACCTGTGAATCAAAATGGCGAAAACATATGGAAAGAAAATGCCATTTCTGCTTTTGAGAAAGCAGATCTTGGGAACTTTTTTGAGTGGGGAAGATGATGGAAAACGTTACACTATTGACAAAGAAAGAAATAAAAATATGCAAAAAGTGTTTCGGGTTTTATACTTTCATGTGATGGTCACATGGGCATCTAACTTGTCGTCTATTTTTGAGTATTTTTGAGTTTTGACAGTCAAATCTGGCATATCATTTCTTGTTTGGGTCTTCTTGTTTTAGATGTCTGATTAGAATATAGGTTAATTTAATAAGCTGCTCACATTTGAGAAAGTGATTCTTTGACTCAAGTTATCATTAATTATTAGTTACGGAGTATTAATTTTTGAGCATTAATATTGATTTAATATCATGATTATTATATTTTTTTAATTACTGAAAAAATTAAAAATTAGCAAGATGCTAAGATCCAACTCGAAATATAGCAACACTAAATAATATGTCGCCTGTAAACAACCCAAAAATTTAAACCACGACGACCATCAAAGTTACAACAATAAAAATGCAAATAATTGAAGGAAAAACTCGTCATCCGAACTCAACAAACGCGTAGCCACATAATTAGGGAAATCAGCTGACATAGAGTACGGAAACGGGTGACCCCAACAACCGACACAAAGCCCCAAAGTTGTGTGGCCTATGTAATGTCTTAGAATGTTAAAAGAACAATTTACTTTATGTATTATGTATTTATGGGTCGTATTAGTAAAGGCTAAAATGTAATGGGTTTGGTCGAATACATTAACCCAAATAGCCTGTTAGGATGACATTTAATAGTTAGTTATTATTTGGCAGTTATTAGTTATTGTGAAATGACACAAAGGTTCAAGTGTCATAAGTCATGTCGTTTCACAAAGGTATATATTGGTTGTAATCGAGTCAATGTAAACAAGTCCCTTTATTCAGAATCAATAAAATTGTTGTTTGCATTATATTTGGTTAAAAGGGAGCTTCCACCCTGGTAAAATATATTAACCAATGATGCATTTGTTTGCATTATGTTTGCATTATATTTGCATTATATTGTTTCTACTAAATCTCAGTCTCACATACACACACATTATGGTCAATTACAAACAAGTTATGAAGCAGAATTGGCTTGAGTTTAAACCTGTGAATCCATACCAACATTGGTATCAGAGACACGGTTCTGAAGCCTGGAAGAAGTCAATTCAGAGGCATGGTCAAGTTACACTCAACAAGAATTATTTGCAAAGAGATTTTCCCCCCAAACTGCCCCCATTGGATAATCAGAAGAAGAAATTGTCACCAGAGGGGAAGAAGATACTGAAACAAAAGGTTGAAGAAATTGTGTCCTACAATTCTTCAAAGTCACAACAGAAGTGCAAAGAAAAAGGAGAGAGTAGGAGTTACTCATTGAAAGAAAAAAAAGGCTAGGTGTTATGTGTGCAAAAAACGTGGACACGTTTTTTGGAAGTGCCCAAATAAAAAGGACAATACCACAACTGAAGATCAAAACAAAACCATGAAACCTTCAATTATGCAAGTTGGAGAAAAGTTGAAATATCATGAAAGAGTACATGTAATCACAGATTACATGGTTGAAGGTTATGATAATGGAAGATGGGATAACATATGGTATATCAGTAGTGCATACAAGAGGCACATGAGTCCAACCAAATCTCTATTTAGAAGGTTGAAAAATAGGTTCAAAGTGGAAGGTGTTGAAGAAGAAGAGAAGAAGTTCATACTCTCTTATGGCGTGGGTGAGGCAATTGTGGAAACATGTGAAGGAAGTTTAGTGATATCCAATGTACTCTACACACCATATACTACATTGAATATACTAAGCATGGATCAATTAGAAGAGCAGGGTTACGTTGTGACATATGGGCACAACCAATGCAAACTGAAGTATATGTTTGATGATGAGAAAAAACCAGTGGAAGTGCAAGAAGATACCATCATGGAAGAAAAAGATGAAGGCAGTATAATCACAAGTCATAATAAGTTTCTTGATGATTACTTTAAATCATTAGATCCTAATGAAGAATGCATGTTGATCAAAGGCATAGAAGATCTCAAAATGGACAAGGAAGAAGTTCAAGATTACATAGATGATGAGTATCTCAATTTGAATGGGACGTTGTATGCCATGAAGGTAAACACTTTTCAAAGAGTTATGTCTTTCTTAGATTTGATTAAGAGTGACAGATTGGTTTATAGAAATTGGGAAGTGATAGGCAGAAAATTCATGGAGATGCTAGAATGGTTTTACTTAGGATATTTAAGGCAAGATGTGTTAGGAGATTTACCACCATCTATTGGAGTGGTAAAGATAGACCTGTTGGGATTGTACAAGTTTGTGGATAACTTGGGTGGTTATATGAATGTTACTTTCAATAACAAATGGGACAAGGTTGCACAGTTACAAGGATTGACACAGGAAGACAAGTATGCAGTCAAGGAATGCTATAGGGAATACATAACATTGGTGAAAATATACTATGAGGAAGCACAAAGATCCAAGCAGGAAAGGCCAAGAGATGAGGTGGTAGGGAATAGCAGTGGGGACTGCTTGTGTAGAAGAACCACATGCTTTTGCAGGGATAAGTGTTGAAGTAGAGGATGCACAGGAAGAATCTCCAAGGAAGAGATGCAAGACTGCACAAGATGATGTCAAAATGGAAAGCAATATGGAAGAAGCAACAGAAGAAGATATGGAAGAAAGCACATCAAACAGTGATGATTTCATCATCATCACTTGAAGGAAAGAACCAAAGCAGCATGGAAGATTTTAACATTCAAGCATTAGGCAGGAGATGTGGCCTATGTAATGTCTTAGAATGTTAAAAGAACAATTTACTTTATGTATTATGTATTTATGGGTCGTATTAGTAAAGGCTAAAATGTAATGGGTTGGGTCGAATACATTAACCCAAACAGCCTGTTAGGATGACAGTTAATAGTTAGTTATTATTTGGCAATTATTAGTTATTGTGAAACGACACAAAGGTTCATGTGTCATAAGTCATGTCGTTTCACAAAGGTATATATAGGTTGTAATCGAGTCAATGTAAACAAGTCCCTTTATTCAGAATCAATAAAATTGTTGTTTGCATTATATTGTTTCTACAAAATCTCAGTCTCACATACACACACATTATGGTCAATTACAAACAAGTTATGAAGCGGAATTGGCTTGAGTTTAAACCTGTGAATCCATACCAACAAGTTGACTACAAAAAAAGCTTCCAAACGCAAGTACCAAATCCTAAGACAGCAATAATGCTACATACTGTTATCACTATCAGGCATGTCACAAATAACTACAACTTTATGGGATACATCATACATTGTTGGCCTTAGCTCAGGGTTCGTGTTGATGCATTTTATCGCTAGAATTAAGATGGATGTCAGAACTTTCTTGATTCCCAAGAACGGGACTGGAAGACGATGATCCACCAAATCTTTAAGCTCAACCTTTTCAGTCAATGGAGATGCTAAATAAGCGACCATATCGCCTGGATGTTTTCCTTTGATGATTTCCAGCACTAGAACCCCAAAGCTAAACACATCGCACTTTTCTGTTACTTTCATTGTGCAAGCAAGTTCTGCAAAAAGTTTATCAATATAGTGAGTCTTCTTCTTAAGCAGAAGCTTTGATAGTTTACATTTAGGAATATAATTATGGAAAATAAATTACCAGGTGCAAGGTATCCAAGTGTTCCTGCGACGTTGCTCCAGTTCGATGAGTCTGGATTCAAAATCTTGGACGTACCAAAATCCGAAACACATGCTTCATACTCTGAATCCAGCAAAATGTTTTTGCTTGATATGTCACGATGAACGATAGGGGGTGAACAGGCATGGTGCATATACGATAAAGCATATGCAACATCTTTGATAATGTTAACCCTCTTCGTCCAATCCAAACTTTGAGCGTTGTTATTGCTCAAAATTTCTGATAGACTACCGCCTTGAAGATAATCGTAAACCAAAAATGAGTTTTGAGTGTGAAAACAGTACCCGTATAGTTTCACGATGTTCCGGTGCCGTATTCTTGTCAATGCTCTGATCTCGTTTAGCAAGTCATCGTGAATGATCACTTCAAAGGATGAGTGAAGTCTCTTTACAGCAACTATATCACCTGATCCCAACTTGGCTTTGTACACACTTCCGCATCCTCCCTTTCCTATGCAATATGCTTCGTTAAACTCCTCGGTTGCCTTTAGGATTTCATGGTAAGTATCTATCCCACCAAATGTAGATATGGAAAAGAAATCTTTTCCATGTGTGTCTTCGTCCACCAATTGTATTGTTGACATCCTCTTTGATCTACAACTATAGAAAATGATAATTTCGGTGAGGCCGCTAAATAGAAGAGCTCCGAGAAGTTGAAGGGAAATTCTGAGAGCGAGTTTGTGGTTTCCCTTCGGTTTATGCCATCTGGTTGTACATTGTTTTAATTTGATAACATTTCCGCACAAATCCTTGTTCTCTTGCAATGCTTCTATGGAAATATTTTTAAAAACTTTACCACTGGGAACGGGACCTTCTAACTGATTATATGATAAGTTAATAATCCACACGGCATTCAATGATTCGAAGGTTTTTGGAATAGAACCAGAAAGTTTATTGTGTGAAAGATTGAGCATTTCTAAACTACTCAGACTTGAAAATGCTGAAGGTATTTCACCAGTAAGCGAATTGCGACTCAGATCAAGAATAGACAGGTGATCTAATTTACCTATTTGATTTGGGATCTCATGACTAAGTTCATTGTTGCTCAAGTTTAAGTTGAAGAGTTTTGAGCAATCCCCAAGAGAAGACGGAATGGCACCATTTAACCTATTCATGGAAAGATCTAGCAACGAGAGTTCACCTAGCGACCCTAGATCTAGAGGAATGACTCCAGAAAGTCGATTCTTGCTCAAAACAAGGGTTAACAGGCTAGTCTGCCTTCCGAAGTGTTTTGGTATCTTCCCAACCAAAGAATTCGAAGAAAGATTAAGTTGTTTTAACTGGGTCAAATATCCTAGAGAAGGAGGTATCATACCACTAATTTGGTTCCCTCCCATTTGAATCGTCGTTAAGTTCTTACAATTACTCCAGTTGTCCGAGATCTCCCCATAGAACTTGTTGTCGTTTAGATTGATGTAATCAAGGTGTGGATAGACACCAAAGCTTTTGGAAATGTCTCCAGTGAACTGGTTCCCGTCAAACCGTAATCGGATCAAGCTCGAGCAGTTGTATAAACTCTTTGGAAGTCGGCCTGTTAGGTTATTTTTAGCAACTACGAGCTTCTCAAGTTTCCCTTCGTTGCAGATTCCATCAGGAAAATGGCCTGAAAATCTGTTTCTGCTCATCTCTATTCGAACCAACTTCAGTTTACCTAACTCTTCTGGAATAGGACCAGAAAGTTGATTCCCCATGAGAATCAAGTATTCTAAATTTTTTAAGTTACCAAATGTTTTTGGTATCGAACCATTGTTGTCCCACTATCTTTGGATCGATATAATAAGTTGCAAAGTAATATGAATAAGTAAATCTAAATTGTCATTCAACCATTGTAACGAATGTAATACATATGTATATATAAGGTTTGAATCGGTATGACCCAACCATTGTATCCCTTCGGTTATAGTTCCAACCGGTATAACTAATAACTAACTTTTCAATAACTAACTTCTGTAACTAACTTTCGGTTACAAAGTTTCTAACTAACATCTTTGGTCCTTCGAGTTTTAAGAAGCAATGAAGCGAGATTATTGGTTCACATTCTCCTCCTTAATCTTGATCGTTGCTTCTTGTTAAATCTTGAACTCCGAGCATTTGTCGCATTGTCATGAACTTCAATCTTGGTAGAGCCTTTGTTAGTATATCTGCTCTTTGTAGTTCTCCGCTGACATGTTCTATATTGATGTGTCCATTCTCTACGCATTCTCGAATGAAATGATATCGAATGTCGATGTGTTTACTTCTTCCATGAAAAACTGGGTTCTTGACTAGTGCAATTGCTGAAACGTTATCTACCTTCAACGTTATCTTCTTTTCTTCATTTCCAGTTAATTCACTAAGTAATCTTTTTAACCATAAGGCTTGACATGCTGCTGCAGTAGCTGCCATAAATTCTGATTCACATGATGATAGCGCCACTGTCGGTTGTTTCTGAGTACTCCAAGTAATGGGTGACTCTCCAAAATAAAATACTATGCCAGTAGTTCCTTTTCCTTGATCAGTGTTGATTCCATAACTACTGTCGCTGTAACCTGTAATCTTGCATCCGCCTTCTTTCTTATAAATTATGCCATGCTCCTTTGTTCCTTTGATATATCGGATTACTTGCTTTACTGCCTTTAGATGATGTTCCTTTGGGTCTTGCATCCATCTACTGAGTAGTCCGACTGAATAACTAAGATCTGGTCTTGTATGTAGTAAGTACCTGAGACTTCCAATTAAGCTTCTGTAATAAGTTGCGTCAACTGAGTTACCATCTTCCGCCTTGACCAACTTAGTACCGGGGTCCATTGGTATCTTTGTATCATTACTATCATCCATATTCGTTTCCTTCAAGATCTTGTTAATATAACCTGTTTGCTTTATTGTAATCTCTCCTCCTGTCTGTGTAACTTCTATCCCAAGGTAATAAGCTAACAATCCTAAGTCGCTCATTTCAAACTTTTCTTCCATCTGGGATTTGAATAATTCTACTTCCTTCTTTGGAGTGCCCGTGATTATCAAATCATCTACATAAACTCCGACTATAATTGTAGAATTCTTGTTCCTTTTTGTATATACTGCTTGTTCGAGATTACACTTCTTGAATTCTAATGACTTTAATGTTTGATCAAGCTTCACATTCCAAGCTCTTGGTGCTTGTCTTAAGTCATATAAAGCTTTAATAAGCTTGTACACTTTTCCTGAGTTTTCTGGTTGTACAAATCCTTCAGGTTGTGTAACATAGACTTCTTCCTTCAAATCTCCATGTAAAAATGCTGATTTTACATCCAAGTGATGAACTCGCCAACCATGATATGCTGCTAACGCTAATATTAACCGTACTGTTTCTATCCTAGCAACT
The DNA here is from genome assembly GCA_030686995.1 of Artemisia argyi. Taxonomy (NCBI): domain Eukaryota; kingdom Viridiplantae; phylum Streptophyta; class Magnoliopsida; order Asterales; family Asteraceae; genus Artemisia; species Artemisia argyi. The sequence goes on from CM060695.1 coordinate 175,667,849, forward strand.
GGGGCAAATACTTCATCAAAGTCTATTCCTTGTTCTTGTACATATCCTTTTGCTACTAAACGTGCCTTGTATCTAATGATCTTTCCTTGTGCATCCCTCTTGGTTTTAAAAACCCATTTGAGTCCAATTGCCTTTTGATCATCTGGCAATGTAGTAAGAATCCATGTCTTATTCTTATTTATTGAATCTATTTCAATTTCCATAGCTTCAATCCATTTCTTATCTACTGATGCTTCCTTATAGTTACGAGGTTCTTCTTCTGTGAAAAATAAACTAGGTGTTTCCACTACTCTTGCGGTTTCGTAAATTTCTGCTAAACCTTTCAATCCTCATACTAGTGTATGATCATATCTTTCATCTGATGTTTCTAATGAACTAATAGTAGCCTCTTCTTCTGCTGAGTTAGGGTCATAATGGAATGTTGGTGGTGTAATTGGTGAGTTTGGTTCTGATGTTGGATCTGGTAACGGATCCGGTGTTGGATACATATCATCATCATCTACTATGTTGACAGTTATAGGAGTTGTATTGTCAACTTCGTCTACCACAAAACTAGTCCAAAATGTGTCTTGTGTACTTGTATCCTCTTCATTCTTCTCCCAATTCCACGGCTTTGTTTCCATAAACTTTACATCCCTACTAACATGTTTCTTTTTCCTTATTGGATCATATAACCTACATGCTTTTGATCCTTCCTCTACTCCTAAATAAATCATTGGTATGCTTCTATCATCCAGCTTCTTTAAATGAGGAATTGTTACTTTTGCATAAGCTGTGCATCCAAATATCCTTAAGTTCTCTAAATTTGGTTTTCTATTATAGAGTGCCTCATATGGAGTTTTATCTATCAGGGCTCTTGTAGGTACCCTATTTAGTATGTAAATAGCATGTTTCACTGCTTCCGCCCAAAAAGTTAAGGGTAACTTCATGGCTTTCATCATACTCCTCGTAGTTGATAACACTGTTCTATTCCTTCTTTCCACTACTCCATTCTGTTGTGGTGAATATGGTGCTGTCAACTGTCTTGCTATTCCATTATCTTTACAATATTTGGTGAATTCATTTGATGTAAATTCGCCTCCTCTATCTGTTCTTAGCACCCTCACTTTCATTCTTAATTCCATTTCTATTTTCTGCTTAAATTCCTTGAATATACTAAATGCCTGATCCTTTGATTGTAGAAAGTAAGCCCACATAAATCGTGTACAATCGTCTACTAACAAAAATATGAGTTTCTTGCCTGAGTGTGTTGTTGGACTAATAGGACCACAAAGATCTCCATATATTAAGTCCAACGGATTCTTTGATCTGAATTTAGCTTGGTTTGGAAATGGTGTTCTACTGTGTTTTCCTAATAAACATGCATCACAAATCTGTCCGGCATGATTTATTCTAGGTATTCCTTCTACTAGACCTTTTCTAGTCATCTTGTTGATATCTTCAAAGTTTAGATGACCTAATCTAGCATGCCATAACCATGCTTGGTTATCTAGATTTGCTAAGAGACATATAGGTGTGTCTATCCGTAATCTAATACTGTAAAGTCTGTTCTTGGATCTTTCAACTTTCATTAACAACTTTCTGCTCTTATCATACAAAGTCAATCTATTTCCCTCCATTATAACTTTACAACCTATTTCTGTAAGTTGTCCTAGACTTAGTATGTTACTCTTAAGGTTTGGTATGTAATAGACATCCGATACGACCTTTTGTTCTTGGTTTTTGCAACCTAACAATATAGAGCCTTTTCCCTTTATCTGTACATATGATCCATCTCCAAAACTTACTCGTCCTGTTATGTTTTCATCAATATCTCTAAAATGACTTTTGGTTCCCGTCATATGATTACTTGCACCGTTATCTAAATACCATATACTTTCGTCCTTTGAAGCATATTTTCCCGGTTGAATTTGGCCTTCATTCAACAAAACTTCCTCGTATTTGGTTTCGTGCTTAGTCATTAATAGTGATGGTTCTTCATCTTCTAAGATAAGGTTGGATTGTTCCTTATCTGTTAATTTTACTCTACACTTTCTCATAAAGTGTCCAAGTTTGTTACATCTGTAACATCTTAACTTACTCACATCCTTTCTATTTGTGTTCTTATTAGGGTTTTCCTTATAATTGGGTTTTCCTTCTTGTGAGTTATTTCTATGTTTGTTATTTTGCCAGTTTCTTCGTGCATAGTTTGATCTACCTCCATGCTTATTAAAATGTTTTCCTCTACTTGAGTGTTCACCGTGTGTGAATAATAAATTATCCTGGCTTTCAACTTGATCTCCCTTCCGGAGTTTTATCCTTTCCTCAAATGCTTTGAGTTTTCCTGTGATCTCATCTAGGGTAATGTTGTCTAGATCACTAGTCTGTTCTATGGATGCTACTATCTGAATGAATCTATCTGGTGTGGAATCTAATAGTTTTCTAACTATAAGTGATTCATCTATTGTTTTCCCTAGTTCTGTTGCCTTCGTGACATAACTGTTTAACTTGTCTGCAAATACATCCACCGTCTCATCATCCTTCATCTGAAGGGCATTAAATCCTATCATTAAAGATTGTAATCGTGCTTGTTGCACTTTCTCTTCGCCAACGTGTCTCCTTCTTAATGAATCCCATAATTCCCTCGCTTTTTTACAACTTGCCACTTGTAAAATTACATCCTCGGTCAACGCTTGATATAACAAGGCTATTGTTGCCTTATCTTTCTTAACATCTAATTCTGTGTTCTCTTTGGGTTCTATTGTCTCCCACAAACCATGTGCTTCTAATATAACCTTTATTTGTATAGCCCATACCGTGTAATTTGTGTTTTTCAACTTAGGACATTGGTATTGTGCTATAGGTGTTAAGGGTTTTAATGTAGTTGTTGCGTTTGTATCATCGCCCATCTTGAAAGTATTTATGATCTTCACTTTCGATTATTCGCGGGAATTTTCTAATATGGTATCTCCTCTAATATGGGAATATATATAGTTTTCGGGAATTCCTAGTAATTACGGGATCAATAGTAGTTCTCGGGATTCCTAATAGTATAAACTAACAAAATCTATACTATTATAATGAATTGAAATCCAGAAAATTAGAACTTGTGACCTCGTTATCGTATTTGAATATGAGATGTATTCCCTTGTCTCCTTTTTCGTTTATTTTCCTGCCTCGTTATTTCTTTCCAAATCGACTTCAAATCTTTCCAAGCAACCTTTCGAATTTTTGCCTTATACCACTTTTGCTTCTTATCCGAACCAGCAAACAAACACCAAAGATTTTCCCTTTGTTCTCCTTCTTGTCGAATTGTTTTTTTTTATTAACGAGTCCCTGCTTTTTTTTTGTTGTTGTCGAATGTTGTTTCAGAAATTCGACACAAACAAAAATAATACCACTCTACACGTTGTTATCTCCTTCTTGTGTGTTCAACTTGATCTCGTTATCTTGAAATCTCTACGTTTCTTACACACATCTACTTGTTACCACGCCTTGGTAAATATGAATCAAATCTTTCTCGTTGTTTGATCCTTGCTGCAACGAAACAACCAATATTTTGGTTATACAGTTCCTTGCGCCTCTCGTTGTTGTTGTTCTTTTGTGTTAATATCGACACAAATTCCACACTCTTCTTTCCAAATGATCAAATAATACTACGTATACGCTTTTCTCAACCAACAACGCCCTTTGCTTTGTGTTTCTTTGCCTCGAACTAGTTCCTTTTTCTTACACAAAGTCTTCTCTATCTTCCTCGACACCAATACGCTTGATGCTATGCGTTTGCAACTCCTACGTAAAACAGATCGTGCACTATCTTTTCTACGCGTTTCCTTATTCAAAACGTGTTTCCTTCGAAGATTTAAAAGAAAACAAGTTGTATCTCTTTTTCGCTTAAAGGGGAGTAACGAATTGTTCTTCCACTTTTCTTGCGTCTTTCTTTTGGCTTCTCACTGATTTGTGTTGATTTCGTTATGCAGAAATCGTTTTGTATTTGATGTATAATCCTTGCTCTGATACCAATTGTTGTCCCACTATCTTTGGATCGATATAATAAGTTGCAAAGTAATATGAATAAGTAAATCTAAATTGTCATTCAACCATTGTAACGAATGTAATACATATGTATATATAAGGTTTGAATCGGTATGACCCAACCATTGTATCCCTTCGGTTATAGTTCCAACCGGTATAACTAATAACTAACTTTTCAATAACTAACTTCTGTAACTAACTTTCGGTTACAAAGTTTCTAACTAACATCTTTGGTCCTTCGAGTTTTAAGAAGCAATGAAGCGAGATTATTGGTTCACAACCATTGAGTCGATTTTCAGCCAAATATAGAATAGAAAGAGATACCAAATTTCCCAACTCTTTTGGAATGGTACCACTTAAATTATTATTTTGTAGCTCTAGTCGCTTAAGTGAACTCAATGTACTGATTTCGGCAGGGATTGGTCCACTCAACTGATTCTTGAATAGAATCAAGTCAGTTAGCTTCGAAAGGTGACCAATGTCAGATGGGATGATCCCATAAAAGTAGTTGAAACTAAGTTCAAAATACACAAGATTTGGAAACGAACAGAAAGATAAAGAATCAAGTGTACCATTTAAACCAGACGACGAAAGGTTTAATCTGTTTATGCTACCATTTTCATTGCATGAAACTCCATACCATTTGCATGGAGACACTACTTTTTGATCATGTATCCATGAAGGTAAAAGAGTGTTGTTATTTTGGCTATGGATAGTTGCTTTCCATTTTAGGAGAGCATCAACTTCATTAGTAGAACATGATGGAACATATAGTGTACATAAAAATGTGCTTGTAGCAAGAAAGAATATAGTTGTAGTATAGAACTTCATGTTTTGTGTTTATGGGCAGGGGCGGATGTATGTAGAAGCCAGGGGTAGCGGTCGCTACCCCTGAACTTTTACTCGGTAGTGTAATTTTAGCGATTTTTGGCCATTTTTTGTCATTTTTTGGCGATTTCGCGACCCCTGAAACAAATTTTCGCTACCCCTAAACAAATTTTCGTATTTCGCTACCCCTAAACTTGGCTCCTAGTTCCGCCCCTGTTTATGGGTGTGTATGTGTAAGGTTCTTTGCTGCAACTTATATTGGTAGAGGTTTCAACTTTCAACAGAAAATGCAAAACACATGCACAAATATACCTTTTTGGTTTCTAAAAATTACTCGTAATAATTAATGTGGTCGGAAAACTTGATGTGGTCGGCAAATTTAATTCCCTTAATATCAAATATTTATCATAATCCAGCATAACTACTACTTAAATACTAGCACTAAAGGAAACCTACTTATATGGTGGCCTATATACTCATAGCTTGTTGTAAGGTGTACCACTTTCTTCATTTTTTTATTCGAAAACTGAAATAGTTTATCAAATATATTATATATATGTAGCACAAAATTCTTCTTGTTGATATTACACTAGCTAGCAATGAGTAAATTTAATGATATTTTTCATGCACGTTTCAAACTTTTTAAAAGAATCAGTAAAATATTAAAGAAAACTTATTTATGATGAAACTGATGACATTTTATAAGTGCATGTAACTATTGTACTCGTAACAAGGATATTTCTAACGCACTAGCTATAGATCATTAAATGAACACACTTGTTTATTTGATTAAATATATTTTTACATAAGAATATGATATATTTGGTAAACATAACAAATTAAAAATTTATTAATATCAACTAACATGTAAATATATTATTATTATTGTTTTTACTTGATAACATGTGCCAACACATAACACAAGTTAAAAAAAAAAAAAAAAAAAAAAAAAAAAAAAAACATTAATTAAAAATTCCGCTTTAAGATATTTAAAGTCTTAGTCTACTAGAAATTTTGATTATACGGGCTCAGGTCAACTAATCACGATCTAGTAATTTCTCATTGTTCGAGGAAATGTATCGAGAAAGCTCAAAATGAAGTTGAAATGTTAATAATGAAACTTACACTAACTAAATCTTTATACCGTAGTAAAATTAACATAAAAATCTTAATAGACTCGAGCCCGCATAAGCATACTTATACTAGCTAACTTATCAAGTTTATTTGATAATTCGAACAAGTTTATTGTTTATGTTTTAATTCTAACAAGTTTATTTGATAATTATGTTGTGATTACTGTACCTCATAATTGTAGATAATATAGTAAATTTGATCTAATTTTTTTTTATCTATTTTTTAAATTAGACAATTAATTTGATACAAGTCAAAAAAAGGAATGTGAACAATACATTAACATGGAATGAGTAATTAGTTTTTAACGTGTGCATTAAAAACTTAAAATTAAAAAAAGCAAATAGAAACAAATTTTATGAACCAAAAACACATCTTTTAGTCAACGTACAATGAAAAACGGACACAGTTAATGATTACACACTTATATTTTATTCATTGACCAATAGGGTCAATATGGGAAAAAGTCCAATTTCCTATCCTTAAAAGTCAATCTTTTATAACCAGATTCCATTGAATGTGTAAAACGTGTAGATATGTGTATCAATATAGATTAAGGTGGTGTTTGTTTTTTAAAAAGTGCCTCTTAACAACCTCTTAATCTGACTCGTTCAGACGTGTCAGACACTTAGGTCATTAAGTGCGTTTATTTTTTTCTTCTCGTCCAGAGGCAGTTAGAGGCTCGAACCTCTTAACCAACAAGATGTAAGGGATGTCTTGTTGCCTCTTAATGTCTTTTAATGTTTATGTTTTGTAAGAATAAAATTGCATCATATTCATATTATTCAGATATTTTTTACAAAGAAACAAACAATATTATTTCATTCAGATTCAAACATTTACGCATCAGATTCAGATTCAGATTCAGATGCGCGAATCAGATTCAGATCCTCTTAATAAACAAACAACACCTAAGTGTAAGTAAAATTTGGATATTAATAGATTAGATTGATGGAGATTCCAGAGATGATGGCTGTTCAATAGCATTGCATTTTGTTTTGTTGAAAACTGTTCTTGGAATATTTTGTTGCCACAAAAGTATACCACGTGAGAAACATAGATAACAATGTCCCGGTTGATTCTAACTTCAAAAATCTATCTTGAAAAGCGGTCAACTACAACTAAAATTATCTACAAATAATTCTCAACAAGTGCAATACCCGTGCGTTGCACAGATATACTAATTTATAATGACGTTTGTATCAGTTAGAAAGAATTTGAAGATATAAAGTTAAAAGATATAAGTAATCAATGGCATACAAATTTTCATAATGTCTTTTTCTTGTGCATAGTTGATGAATTTATAAAGTGAATGTTTGAGGTCATCTTTCTATACACTATGTACATAGTGTACAAATTAAGTAATGCAACCTTATTATGAAACCTTTTTGCATTAAAAAAAAAAACTATGCTAAGAAACCTTTTTTACATAAAAGAAATGTGTTTATATTAAATTATTGTTATAATATAGCTATAATCATATATCAGTTAACAGACTATTATTTTCGGAGAATCAAAACTATTGTTTTATTAAATGGGTAATCAACATCAGTTACATGTTCATTTTTGGAGAATCAGCTTGCGAGCACAATTAGTTACATGCTCATAATTGTTAAATGGGTAATTACCTAAACAAAATTAGCTAATGCAAGCAACTATTTGTTCAAATACATCACTGTGCATGTTTTGTATAATGCTCAAATACGTTGAAATATGTCTCTTAAATGTAAACCGACAATGTAAACTAAAAAAGTTGTGATAAAATATGTTTATTCATACTTTATTGAAAACACCTAAAAGGAGACAAAGGAAAACACATACTACTAAAGCAGTATGTCTAAGTGACCGAAAAAAATAAATAAATAAATAAAAATAAAAAGAAGGCTACTAAGATAGTAACATAACAATTGAAATAGTACCATCTAGAACAAAAAATATTTATATTGTTCCTACCCATTCATCATCTTCATCTTCTTCATTTGCATCTTCATCAAATATTTGACACAACTTGTTTCTTCTCTTGATCTTGATTTGGTTTTTCTTGTTTCATTTAATTGGCACCATTGTGATATCATCGTTAATTTCTTGCATGAGAATTTAGAGTATTAGTTAATGCAATATATGAGACTTTCGTCACAACAAAAGTAAAAGAGTATGAGAAGTAAGTCTTTTAATTTACTTACATGTTCTTGAATTGTCAAATCTGTGGCAATAGTGTGATTTTCAGACGAAATGACCTACAAAACGGTTGTTGTTTCGCCTGTTTTTGGGTCATCAGCAGCTTTAACTTCATCTGGAAGATCACCAACAACAATGACATCAGTCGAGTTCCATTTTCTCATGTTTTCTTCACATTTTCTTTTTTTCGTTGCCTCTTGATTTATAATAAAGTATATTAAAAAAATAATTATGACCTTTAAAAAAGTTTTAAAGTTTCGCCTGTTTTTGGGTCATCAGCAGCTTTAACTTCATCCGGAAGATCACCAACAACAATGACATCAGTCGAGTTCCAGTTTCTCATGTTTTCTTCACATTTTCTTTTTTTCGTTGCCTCTTGATATATAATAAAGTATATTAAAAAAATAATTATGACCTTTAAAATAGTTTTAAATGTTTGATGTTTAAAACCTACCACATGGTTGTCGTTGTTTTGGTTGTTTCCTATAATAGCACGGATGATTTATGCAAGATCTTTATTAAAAATAGAAGATTAGAATGGACACACAATTACCTAATACTCACTGACAATTACCAGATATTCACACACATTACCTGATAGTTTGCCATCAGATTTGAAGTGACAACTACTAATATTTGGTTGTGTTTTGTAGAATTGTAGGTGATAAGTGAAAGTGACCCCCCATAGGCTCATATATATAGTATAAAAATGACCTAAACCTAGGTGACACATGAGTAACATTTGCAGGAGACAAAAAATAAATTTCTAAAAGTTTGAGCAATGCAATCTTATCTCTTTTTTGTTGAAAAGGATAATATAGTTTTCCTGATTTGTAGGAGTAGTTTGTTTATCTTATCAATTCCGTAGAGTAGGACTTGTAAATGACGGCAAAATATAAATGTGTATTTTGTATGGCCATGATTGAATGTTATATTGATCCTACGACTGAAACAATAGTACATGTCATCATATTTTCTCTTAGTAGCGGCAGCAAGATATATTATAATTAGCATCATGCCTTATAATTTTCAGCTTACTAGCTTTAAGTTGTTTAAAGTTTAAACCATACAAAAAAACCCGAAAGGATCATCACTTTGTCTATTACTTTCTAGAGGAATATTCGAAGGTTCGACATGGAAAAATGTGTGGATAAGGCGGATTAGGAAACTTGTTAAGGTTTGGGTTGTTATAAATATATACAAAAAATGATTTTTTGACGGAACAATTAGTGATTTCTTAAAGCTCCCGTTATATGTTAATTCACAACACTATTGGTCCATCAAAAAGGAAATAGTGAATGTACAGGCCCAACAGTATGGTAATGGGTCATGTCTGAGTTTGTCATTGGTTGGAACGTGTTGGGGAAATTCTTGTTTATCCCCGTTTCTGCGTAATGACAGTGTAATAGAACACAAAACGTCATTAAACCTGATAGCAAGACTCCTAGAAATTTTGAGCCTCTTCTTCATTTTTCTTACTACCTCCGTCCTAAAATTATTGTCCTCTATTGACTTTTTTGGTCTTTACTTTTCAATTTTGACCTTAAGTATTTTTGTTTATATTACATAATACTTGATACAAAATATATATGAATGGATTGAGTTTTAAATGTATTTTCATTTGGTATAATTTTTATCAACAATTGTATAACACAAACAAAAATATTTATAGTCAAAGTTGAGAAAGAAAGACCGAAAAAGTCAATAGGGGACAATAATTTTGGGACGGATGGAGTAGTTCTTATCCCTCTCAATCTCTCATCATTATCAAACCAAAACTCATTTCTAAATTCATCCATACCCTACCATCCTACAACTTCACTTTCAACCTTATCACTTCATCACTCAATAAACATCATTCGATCCACCCTTGCACACAAACTAAATGACACAACTCAATCTTATCCAATCCCAACCGAATCTTACACACCAGACAAACAATAAGTTCGATTTACAAATAATCGATGAGTTGATTTACAAATTTATTCATGTCAAAAAAAGAATTCGATTCACTCATGGCTAGAAAAAAGAAGGTGATTTAACCGTGCTTTTGATTATGTGGGGGTCTAAAATCGATTCACACATGGCCATAAAAAAGAAGGGTGATTTAATAGTGGTTGCTGCTACTATTGCCAATTTGAGCCTGTTACCATTGTGTCTTTGTGTGAGAGATAACACCAAACGAAGTAGCCTCAAAGAAAAAGGTATATTTGAAGCGCTCAACAAGTGATCGATGAAATGCCTCAAAGAAGGTATAGTTGTCTTTTTTTTTTTTTTTTTTTTTTTTTTTTTTTTTTTTTTTTTTGTTGTTGTTGTTGTAAAGCATAAACTTTCTAACAATTTTTTAAGATGGGTTGACTTTGATTATGAGTTTCACCAATATTTTGATTTCGGTATCACTAGAGTAGCTTAGTGCTTTGTATTTACATGATTCTCCAAATCAGTTCTTTTGAAGATGATGTCACGTCTTTAAGGGTTTGTAGGTCGACATGGATCTAGTTGAGGGCGTCAAATGGCAGTTAAAAGGTATATTTAGAATCGACTTACATAGAATGAAAAATGATACTGAAATAGATGTGCAAGAAGCGAGCTGGAGAAAACCAGTTACCACAACAAGAGACAGGTTCACTATTGTTAATTCTGGCAAGAATGTATCAGCATGTAAGTTATTTAAAGCACGATGGAAGTCCCGTTGATGGAACTATACAAACTCTACATTCACCATTGAATTTATCCTTTTTCTCAAATATTTGTTGATTTACATGGATTGTTGTTTTGTGCAGGTAGGTCTATTAATTGGAAAGGTTGTAGACATTATTCGGACATTGCAAAATTGTTCAGGGGCAAGAATTCAAATCACACAGAATACCGAGGCTGATCCCAATTTGGCAACTAGACCTATGCAACTGATAGGTTCTTTAATAAATTTGGTCACTTTCTTCATTAAACTTCGTTGCATTTTGATGTTCGAATCTTCTGTGTATTCTTTTTTTGTTCATTCTGAGATTAAGTTTATTGTTTTTCAATTACCAACTTTAGAAGATAACTTCCATTGCATAACCACAAATGGAGTTCATATATATATATATATATATATAGGGGAAGGTTAATGTAAGAACTTTCTTAAAGTTGTAAAAATAAGAACTATTCTAAAATACCATTAAAACATTGATACATAGCCATTTTAGCAAAGATGCACCAAAATATTATATATTAATACAAGTTAACATTAAATCGACTAATAACCAACTCATACATGAGAAATGGTTTACTGATACACAATTAAATTTTTGATACATATACATTAAAATCTCAAAAAACTAATTTCTTATACATAAATTGATACACCTAATACACAACAACCACTAAAAACTTGATACACAATACAAAACTTTGATACACATTACACGTTGAATCAAAGTGTATCACTTAGTTTACGTCAATTTTCAAAAGAAAAGCCATCAAATTTTTAACAATTTTAGTTGTAATTAATTATGTTTTAATTTTCTTTCAAGTTGAGTGTCATTTGTGAGATTTTGGTTGGTTCTCATTTTTACAACTTTAAGAAAGTTCTCATTTGATCTTAATTATATATATATATATATATATATATATATATATATATATATATATATATATATATATATATATATATATATATATATATGTGTGTGTGTGTGTGTGTGTGTGTGTTTATAAATGTATTCTGAGTAATCTTTTCAATTTAGTTTGTCGCATTTAAAAAAAACATGTTGCGGAAAAAAAAAGCCCCACTACAATGCGCAGGTAGCTTGGTAAGACAGTTAAAAGACACTTATATTACATAACCAAAAGCAAAAACCCCAATGTAATTATACACATATTCACATTTAACAAACACAAGCTTTAAAAAAAGTAAACGCAAACATTTCTCGAATATATGCATATAGCAAAAACAACAACTTTATTTGACAACAATTGCACCTACACGTGAATTATCACAAATGTTCTATGCACGATAAAGTATCCCCGTAGAAACATGCAGGCAAACCTGCTCGTTGATACCCACAGGGGCGGACTTACATATTGAGTTTGGGGTGGCGGTGCCCCCATGGATAGCCGAAAAAGATAAGATTTTAGTGTATTTTTATTTATTTATTTTTTTTATTATTATTTTTTTAATTTTGACCTTTTTTCGAAAGTGCCCCCAACCAAAATTTAAATTGCCCCCACCTACATACTAAAATTCAACATTTAACACTCTCAAACCTTATAAACCATTCATCTCCATGTAACAATATTCGATTTATCATTTCGATCATACTTTTTTCTTCCATATTTTTTTGCTATTGTTAAAAAAAAATAAAAAAAAATGCCCCCATATCTTATTTTCCTGGGTCCGCCACTGGATGCTCATAACCTGTGAAAGATGGTATTGGGAGCTACTTAATTTTTATTTTTTATTTTTTATTTTTTTTATTTTTTTATTTTTTTTAAGTTGGACTTGAAGGTTCTTATATAGTATACGGTTTCGCGGCAAATAGTTTTCAAATAAAAACCGATTTTGTAGTTGGACTTGAAGGACCATACATATTTTTCGATATCATCTAACTTGAATCACATAAGTTTGGCAGATGCTTATTTTCTCCAAGCACGATTTTTGAATACAAAATTTTCAGTTGTCACGTGCATTATTATATAATTGTATCGCAAATGATTCGAAATCTTGGTACTATTTTTTTTTTTTGGGTAAAGTTTTTTAATTTTGGGTAAAGATCTTGGTACTAATTTCTAACTGGAGCATTGTTTCAAAAGGTAGGCGATTGGTTTGTAGCTAGTTATTCATATCAAGGTTTTCACTATTTGATAGCATTACATGTCAACAATATATAATTTAATAGCAAAATTATTGATTATGCAATACAAGTGAAACAATTATTTTGAAGTTAGCGTGTAACTTGTTTGACACTTGAGACTCGTCAGACTAATTTGCCTAGTTCAACTTAAGATGATTCGATTGTGATCTTATTAGTTTTTTTTTGTTTTTGTTAAATGGCATCCTCTTTAAATCAATTTGCATCATTAAGAAGGATGGGAATATAATGATTTCTGCTCAAAACCGAGCCATAATATAATCAATGATTTCTGAGGTTTATGCATGGCTGGGAAATGAATTAAGATCGTGGAACTCGCCTTTTTGAGATTATCACGATTTTCTATTTTTCTATGCATATCGATCATGTTATTTGTTATTATTAAACTTTCTTTATGTCCATGCATATAACCACTCGTGCGACCATCTGAGCTCTTATATATGTATAAAAGGGTACATGATATAGTATTTACCTCCAACCGGATCGGACATGACTCGGTCATCAAACGCTGACATACAAAATATCATGACCCTTCAATCCACAAGTGTGTGAAATCCGCAATTCTTGATCCGTTTTACATTTGTGCCCTACTTAAAAAATGCAAGTTGTACCTTAATGCAATGAATTTAAGGTTGGTTTCTGGTGGATCACCTCTATCTCGTCTTCCACGAGTGAATTTAAGGCTCGTTTCTATGGGAAGGGTTCCTTAACGGTGGTGGTGACCACCTTTATCCAGTCAAAAAATTAGTGGGCCCTGCAGGTGCCTTTAAGTATTTATTTGTTGAGTAAATTGCAAGAATCGTCCATGTGGTTTTCACAAATGGCAAATTCCGTCTTTGACCTTTAATAAGTACCGGCGGCTTCCTTTGTGAGGAAAAGTTGGGTCCGTTTTGATCATTTCTAAGTGCACGCGGCCTCATTGTGGTTTGCCAAAAATGCAAAAATCGTCCCTGATCTTTCATAAGCAAAGGACCAAAACGGACCAAAGTTTTGCCCACAGGGAGGCCGTTTGCACTTATTAAAAGGTCATGGACGAAATTTACATTCTGAGCAAACCAAACCACATGGACGATATATATTGTGAGGTATATTTGTATAAAGTTGTGTAATTTTACTTTTGGTTTGGTGGTGGGTTATGTGGTGACCAGAAAAAGGTAAAAGGCGATGAGTTTAGTGGCGTGTTGAAATATGATGTGGCGCTAATGGGGAGATAGTGATAGGGTGACCATGAAAACCAATCTAACAATGTGGAAATGAAAATCTTGAACTCGAAGACCGAAACTATAGTCCAACTCGAGATACTCGAGTAGACTTTCGAGACGATTTTAGGCATTAAAATATGTGACGTGTGCTTTAGAATGTAGTATTTTCTGAATTTGGTAAACCAATTGTAGTCTTAGAAAGTAATATTTTCTTACATTAAAAGAATAGAAGAAAAAGAAGCATAGCATGTAAGTTCTTGGGCTATAAACAAAAAATAATGGGAATTGCTACAACCACACACAAACTTCTACACAAAACCCCACTCGCTGACATGTCAACGGGTGGTTGGTTTAATCAAAGACCCCACTCACTGATTAAACCAATCACTCGCTGAAGGTTTTGTGTGAGGATTTTATGTGGATGTTGTTTGAGTGTTTGATTCGAAAGTTTTGTCGCCCATTTTGCCTTTTCTACTAATAGAACAAGCCAACGTTCCGTTAATTTGTAACATACTACCATCTCTCTCGTGAAATGTTTAAAATGTACTTATTAGCAAAAAAATAGTTACAGGAAAAATATACTAATAGCTCGTAACATCAAACAAACCGAGGTCAAATGGCAAACCGGCCGGGAACAACACTTAACATTGTCATATCTTCCGTTTACACAAACAAAGAATTATGAACAGAAGCAACTGTCTGCAAGATTATGTCTTAACCACTCACATAACGAATACTCCGAGCCGTTAAAATAAAAATCTACCCAGAGGAAATGCTACGATCAGTATTTTGTTTGTAAACTATTTGCCGCCAAACCGTGTACTACATATAAGAACCTTCAAGTCCAACTATAAAATACTAGAAACGATTATGACAAAAACAATAAAAAACCATCACATGGCATTGTGCAAAATATTTACACTAACATAGCTCAAACACTGAATAAAATCAAAAATGCAACAAGTCGACATGTCCTGTCATGTTACAAAAGAAAATAAATGAGTCACCTACGACCAAATTGGTTCAATCCAAGCATTACAGGAGAGATAATATGTAGTTCCAAAGAAACCTCCTACATGATCTTGAACGTTTTCGCCATCAAATGTGTGGTACTTGCATGTGTCGAGTGAATAGAACAATACCTTCCTGTTTTTGGTATGTAGCCGTGGAAAGAAGATCTTATTCTCCATCTTTGGTAATTTGGCTTCAATGCATAGACATGTTGTGCCACAAACAAAAATCGTGTGCTTACCTACACAATCTATTTTTTCCCATTCTTGTTTAGATTCATTACGCTTGAAAACCTCGACATGTCCTCCATTTTCGCCCACGCTAACCAGTAAAAGATGTTGATCGCAATTCATTAAGAAATATTTTCTAGATGATGTGCAAGAGCCTTTAGGAGCTTCGGCTTCAACAAACTTCCAAGAACAATCTTCTTTGTCCAAATTATTGATAACAAGAAGTTCTCCTTCTTGTGAATGGGTTAAAGAATACTAAGCAATTCAACACAAAATTGAATATTTGTATTAATTCTTGTAGAACAGACCTTAAAGAAATGTGTTAATAGTAATGCACATTGTCTTATTTAGTTATGATTCCGTCCTTGTAAGTTCACAGTGGCATCGCACCTAGACGACAAAGATGACTAATTTGGTGCACATTAATATATATATATATTGATCGATCATATGTAACAACTCGATCGGGCTAGCTAGAGTACATGATATATACTGTATATTTTTGAGGAAAACAAAAACTTAATAATGTATATCTGTATGATGATCGTATCTTTAAGGGAAGTAGGTGGTGCCGAAAAACACAAGCTTTTCAAACTATATTGCGGTTCTGGAAGGTCCTTGACAACATTTGTGAATGGGTTAAAGAATACTAAGCAATTCAACGTGTAGCTTTTAAACAATAACCAGCCAAACTTTGAACAATACAATTTCCCATACATATGGGGGTTTTTCAAAAAGTAGTTTCCACCCAGCATGGGATCAATAAAGGTCATAACGCCCCGTTTTTTGTCTACCACCATCAGCCAAGGTGAAACTACCGAATACGTTTGTAATCTCCTTACTGATGTATCATTGCACCATTTTACCAAAGGTGCTGCTACATGACATTGTTTGCATGTAGCACGAAGGTTCATGTATTCAACGCCAATAGAAAACTTCATAATTGTCTCCAATATATGAAATGGAACGTTAAGGAGGTGTAATTCATTGGATTTAACCCCACAACCCATACCTGACGTTAATAATATATCATTGTTGTTTTCCATCTCTACTTTAGAATCAACTATGCATTTGTCTTCTCCATGATCAACTTTTAGCCTACAAGAATAGAAATTTAAGACAAAATTTCCCACATAAGGGTTTTGTATGTGGGGTTGATTACCTAAAATGTACTGTAACTAACTTGTTACTTTTTCGAGTTTTGTGTAGCCATTTTTCTTTTGCTACCATATACCAAAACTTTGGAATTTCATCTTTTGTGTGTAATCTGTGACCATTTACCCTACGTTTTTCAACCATCCTATTAATGTGGAAGGGTAAAATGGTCACACGATAGTCACAGAAGTCAAAAATTCAAACTGTTTGGTATATAATAGCAACAAAACTAGAAAAAGTAGCAAGTGTAATAAAATATCATCATACTTTTTTTTTTATTAATCTAGTTTTAGTCATTGTAGCATAATTTGCACATACAAGTCATTCAAAGATAGATTTATGTCCCATTTGGGTCATCCTGGAAACAAAAACCCCTTTAAACAGAACTGACTTTCAAAAGGGATACTTCACACACAAAACACACAAAAAAAAAAAAAAAAAAAAAAAAAAAAAGGTGTCATGTTTAAAAATAATTAAATATTAAGAGAATTTGTATGAAAATACAAAGATATGGGTTAAAAAATGACTCAAATGAAACCACAGCCATCTTTTAATGACTCGCAATAAAAAAAAATAGATATATTTATAAAAACCATAATAAAACACATATGGATATATTGACAAACAAACACAATCTAATTGAGAGGCAATACCTGCATTCCCACAATGACAAATGGCTTGCCGGCAAAATAGGAGAAGGTATATGAAATAGGGAGATGGTATCGGTTTTTACATGGTATGAGTATATTCTTTCGCCCATCTCTCCACGAATATGTATAAAACCTCCTGCGTCGGAAGCAATTACACGTCTATAAGATACTGAGTGATCACGGGCAAGATCCACAAAAAAGTAGCGTTTTTGAGGTCATTAATAACTTTCCATGTTTCACGACTCATGTGGATTGTTTTGAAATCAATCTCGTCTTCATACTTGTAATCAGTTAAATCCCAGTATTTGAGGCATTCCCTTTTTTCCCAATCTATACAAGCCATGTCTGATTCAAACACAAACACACGAATAGGTATTCTGAGTCCCCAATCTTCAAAATATATTCTAATGTGGAACAATTTTGTAGAAAACCCTTTCAAATAACCAATTGATTCCCCACCAAGAGGACCAGAGGGAGGATAAGGGCATGTCCCGAATAGCATTAGTTTTATCACCACTTCTGTATCCCTAACCACGATGTCAACATGTAGGACAAAATCATCAAAAGTACCATCTGAACTTAAGGCATAGACTTTACCGTTGCAACATGTTAGATTACGTACTAATTTACCATCAAATGTTAATCTCTTGAGCCGATAGGCGTATGACCTTTCGGTCCATCTACACTTCTTTCTTTTACCAAGAAGCTGGAAAAATACAAAGGTTGGTTTATTGGTTCTTGTTAACAAAAGAATTGAACTCGGCTCATTGGGAGGGGCTGACAAACAACACTCGCCAATAGACTTGTACCCTCCATCTTCCAAAATCAAGGTGGGGAGACGTATGATCTTAGAAGTCTCTTGGTTCCAAAGAGACCATTTATTGTTGTTTGGATGGTTGGAAAGTATCACCCAACCGTGGAAAGATCCTCGGATACGTTCCCCTAGCAACTCAGGGATTCGGCACCGATAATGAGGCAAGTGGTTATGTATGGTGTAGAAAAAGAGGTCTTGAGTGTTGTGTTCTTCGTCTTCTAGGCTTTGGGCAACCAACCATGGATATTTTGAAGATAACGGAGGGAAACCATCACATACGGAACCACTAGAAATCTGATCCATCTAAACACGTGTTCAAAACACAAAATTTAGAATGTAATGTAACAATGCAATACCATATGTCCAATCCAAAATACATGATCTTAACACTCAAAAATCTTAATGCTTATATAAAATTAAACAGTTAAATGAACAAAAATTGGATTAATCAAGAGAATAATTGCTACCTCAAACTTGATAGATGGATCGAATGATACTTTCAAAAAGACGAATAATTTATTACTCGTAACTTATATTTATAGGAACAGAAGAAGAAGAAGAAGTATTATCGGTTTAGGAGACGATGAATAGTGAGTATAGGACAGAACGTCAAAGTCTTTAAACTAAGCACTTTTGTTTCTTATTTTTACATCTTCCACCCATCAACTTTCACAATTGTCTTTCTAACTTTAAATATCTACTTTACTTAAACTAGTAGGGTACCGACGCGTTGCGTTTGCGGGTACCATAAAATAAATGTTAACGGCACCAAATATTTATTATTGCGTCCGCATATCCGTCATGGACAACTAATCAACATATAAATTGTTTAACGATATTTTATAAAGTGCAACAAGTGAATAAAATATACTCATTGATAAGACTAAAAATTCATATGTTTGACTTAGTAGCTTAATTGCATTGTATCATGTGGTAAAATGATTGTATATTTTAGTGAAGGGGTGATTTAATTAGTGTATTAATTGTATGCAATTTAAATAATTGTATCTATGCTTTGAATAGTTGTAAGTAGTGCTCTTTTATTTGTAATTACTTAAAATCTATATTAGGAAATCTTAAATATTTAATAGAAGAGAAGGTCTAATCTCCATTATAAGTTGTATAGATAATATGTAACCCGACTTAGAGTACGGAAACGGGTGACCCCAACAACTGATACAAAGCACAAAAGTTGACTTAAAAAGCAGCTTCCAAAAACAAGTACCAAATCCTAAGACAGCAATAATACTACATACTGTTATCACTCTCAGGCATGTCACAAATAAGTACAACTTTATGGGATACATCATACATTGTTGGCCTTAACTCAGGGTTCATGTTGATGCATTTTATCGCTAGAATTAAGATGGATGTTAGAACTTTCTTGATTCCCAAGGGCGGGACTGGAAGACGATGATCCACCAAATCTTTAAGCTCAACCTTTTCAGTCATTGGAGATGCTAAATAAGCGACCATATCGCCTGGATGTTTTCCTTTGATGATTTCCAGCACTAGAACCCCAAAGCTAAACACATCGCACTTTTCTGTTACTTTCATTGTGCAAGCAAGTTCTGCAAAAAGTTTATCAATACAGTGAGTCTTCTTCTTAAGCAGAAGCTTTGATAGTATGCATTTAGGAATATAATTATGGAAAATAAATTACCAGGTGCAAGGTATCCAAGTGTTCCTGCGACGTTGCTCCAGTTCGATGAGTCTGGATTCAAAATCTTGGACGTACCAAAATCCGAAACACATGCTTCATACTCTGAATCCAGCAAAATGTTTTTGCTTGATATGTCACGATGAACGATAGGGGGTGAACAAGCATGGTGCATATACGATAAAGCGTATGCAACATCTTTGATAATGTTAACCCTCTTCGTCCAATCCAAACTTTGAGCGTTGTTATTGCTCAAAATGTCAGATAAACTACCGCCTTCAAGATAGTCGTAAACCAAAAATGAGTTTTGAGTGTGAAAACAGTACCCGTATAGCATTCTTGTCAATGCTCTGATCTCGTTTAGCAAATCATCGTGAATGATCACTTCAAAGGATGAGTGCAGTCTCTTTACAGCAACTATATCACCCGATCCCAGCTTGGCTTTGTACACACTTCCACATCCTCCCTTTCCTATGCAATATGCTTCGTTAAACTCCTCGGTTGCCTTTAGGATTTCATGGTAAGTATCTATTCCACCAAATGTAGATACGGAAAAGAAAACTTTTCCATGTGTGTCTTCGTCCACCAATTGTATTGTTGACATCCTCTTCGATCTACAACTATAGAAAATGATAATTCCGGTGAGGCCACTAAATAGAAGAGCTCCAAGAAGCTGAAGGAAGATTATGAGTGCGAGTTTGTGGTTTTCCTTTGGTGTACGCCTTCCTGACGCACACTGTTTCAGTCCAATGACATTTCCGCACAAATCTTTGTTCCCTAGCAATTCTTCTATGGAAACATTTTTAAAAACTTTACCACTGGGAACGGGACCTTCTAACTGATTATATGATAAGTTAATAATCCACACGGCATTCATTGATTCGAAGGTTTTTGGAATAGAACCAGAGAGTTTATTGTGTGAAAGATTGAGCATCTCTAAACTAGTCAGACTTGAAAATGGTGAAGGTATCTTACCAGTAAGTGAATTGTGACTCAGATCAAGAATAGATAGGTGATCTAATTTACCTATTTGATCTGGGATTTCATGAGTAAGTTCATTGTTGCTCAAGTTTAAGTTAAATAGTTTTGAGCAATCCCCAAGAGAAGACGGAATGGTACCATTTAACTTATTCATGGAAAGATCTAGCAACGAGAGTTCACCTAGCGACCCTAGATCTAGAGGTATGACTCCAGAAAGTCGATTCTTGCTCAAATCAAGGCTTATCATGTTAGTCAGTTGTCCGAATTGTTTTGGTATCTGCCCAACCAAATCATTGGAAGAAAGATTAAGGAGTTGTAACCGAGTCAAGTCTCCAATAGAAGGAGGTATGTTACCACTGATTTGGTTCCCTCCCATTTGAAACGTCGTTAAGTTCTTGCACTTACTCCAGTTGTCCGAAATCTCCCCATAAAACTTGTTACCGTTGAGATTGATGTAATCGAGGTGTGGATAGATACCAAAGCTTTCAGAAATGTCTCCAGTGAGCTGGTTCCCGTCAAACCGTAATCGGATCAAGCTCGAGCAGTTGTATAAACTCTTTGGAAGTCGGCCTGTTAGGTTATTCTTAGCAACTACGAGCTTCTCAAGTTTCCCTTCGTTGCAGATTCCATCAGGAAAATGACCTGAAAATCTGTTTCTGCTCATCTCTATTCGAACCAACTTCAGTTTACCTAACTCTTCTGGAATAGGACCAGAAAGTTGATTCCGCATGAGAACCAAATATTTTAAATTTTTTAGGTTACCCAATGATTCTGGAATAGGACCAGAAAGTTGATTCCCCATGAGAATCAAATATTCTAAATTTTTTAGGTTACCCAGTGATTCTGGCATTGAACCGTTGAGTTGATTTTCGGCCAAATACAAAATAGAAAGCGATACTAAATTTCCCAACTCTTTCGGAATGAGACCACTTAGATTATTATATTGTAGCTTTAGTCGCTTAAGTGAAATCAGTATACCAATTTCGGCAGGGATTGATCCACTCAATTGATTCTTGGACAGAATCAAGTCAGTTAGCTTCGAAAGACGACCAATTTCAGATGGGATGATCCCATAAAAGTAGTTGAAACTAAGTTCAAAATACACAAGATTTGTAAAGGAACTGAAAGATAAAGAATCAAGTGTACCATTTAAACCGGACGACGATAGGTTTAATCTGTTTACGCTACCATTTTCATTGCATGAAACTCCATACCACTTGCATGGAGACACAACATTTTGATCATGTATCCATGAAGGTAAAAGGGTGTTGTTATTTTGGCTGTGGAGAGTTGCTTTCCATTTTAGGAGAGCATCAACTTCGTCATTAGTAGAACATGATGGAACATATAGTGTACATAAAAATGTGCTTGTAGCAAGAAAGAATATAGTTGTAGTATAGAAATTCATGTTTTGTGTTTGTGGGTGTGTATGTGTAAGATTCTTTGCTGCAACTTATACTAGTAGAGGTTTCAACTTTCAACAGAAAATGCAAAACACATGCACAAATATACACCTTTTTGGTTTCTAAAAATTAATAATTAATGTGGTCGGAAAACTTGAGGTGGTCGGCAAATTTAATTCCCTTAATATCAAATATTTATAATAATCCAGCATAACTACTATACTACTTAAATACTACCACTAAAGGAAGCATGCTTATATGGTGGCCTATATACTCATAGCTTGTTGTAAGGTGTAGCTGAAATAGTTTATCAAATATATATGTTGTACAAAATTCTTCTTGTTGGTATTACACTAGTATGTTTTTATATAGGAATAATTCCAAAAATGATTTTATTGCCCGATTGATTTGCTTTTTTCACCTTATTTTTGAAGTTGCTGAATTTAGACTTCGAGCAATCGGGCAACTCTAATAGTCTAATGTAGTCAATCATGGGACGCCAAGTGTCCGACATGTTGGGCAACTTGTGTACTTTTTGGGCAACTTGTGACACTTGGCGTCTCATGGTTGGCTACATTAGAGTTACCTGGTTGCACAAAATGTAAATTCGGCAACTTCAAAAATAAGGTCAAAAAAGCAAATATATTTGGTAAACATATCAAATTAAAAAAAAAATAGAAAGCCAATAACATTTATAGAACCCCACAAATAAGCCAAAAATACAATACATGTCATCCCTCCTCACTTAGACAAGCTAATTAAATGAGTAAGGGACCCAAGAAAAAAAAATACACAAACGATAGAATCAATTCTAATCTTATACTCCACTTGACAAACAACCAATTATAGGTGCAAGATTTCACATTTGACTTTTACAACTTGTGACCACACAAGCTTGATACAATTCCAACAGATGCAAGAATCCAATCAGGCCCACACGCGAGAAAATAATTCTTCCATTAACCTTGGACCACACATACCATATAACACATTTATGCTGCAACTAGTTATACTGAATTGATATACTGAAACCAATTGCAGACCACTGTGCTAATATATCAGATAGCACAAAATCATTTTACCTGCACTAAAACACAAACGGACATCACTGTTACTGTATCCGAATATTTATGGGGTCCCACATCCATTGTCGCCAATCTATCTCTTTATATTTATTAGATCTTCGAACAATCCACTCGTAGCTTTTAAGTTGAATGTCTTGGACAATTTTGTTAGTACTAGATACCTTGTTACCGAACACACGAGCATTTCTTTCTTTCCAAATGAAGTAACCGGTAGACCAAATGACCGCTTGCCAAACACGGGAGACATAGATGGGGACATTAACGTTTCCATTTGATGAAAAGAATTCATCAATAGAGAAAGCATTAACACTCCCCACCTTCCACCAATTAAAGATCTTATTCCAAACACTCATAGCTAAATCACACGTGATCAAACTATGAGCACACGTCTCCACCATATATTATTACAACTTGGGCATAAAACCGAATCCAAATCAATACCTCTTCTATCGAGCTCCACACAAACCGGAAGTCTTCCTTTTAGCGCCCTCCACACGAAGATGTTTAGCTTCTTAGGCATCAACTTGTTCCAAAGCGTCTCTTGTCCTCCGTTGTCCGAATATAAAATATTTTCCTCGATCATACTTGATAACTCTTTGACCGTGAACACACTGTCTTTACCAAGCACCCATCTCCATCGATCCTTACAATTATAAGAAACCACAACATGTTGCAACACATCTATAAGATCCTCAAACTCCTTACTAACTCTACCCTAATGCTTCTTACCCAATCCCATTCCCAAACCCACCCATTATCTACCCATACCCCTCATTCCATCACACTAGCATCCTTCCTCCTATCTAAATGATAAAGTCTAGGAAATCTATCACAAAGTATTCGATTATCCACCCACCGATCTACCCAAAACCTAATATCTCTCCCATCCCCAAAACCCCAACATAAGAGGAAGTGAATTCTATCCCCAACCCATCAATCTCCTCTCCAATCTTCATTATATCGCCCCATACTCCACCGCCCTTCACCCCCCCCTGCCCAATGCCCTAACATCCCCCAAACCCCCACTATCCCCATAAATACTTTTGATCACCCGAACCCATAAACTCCCGCTCTCCTTCCTAAATCTCCACCACCATTTACCTAATATAGCCAAGTTTTTTGCCAGCAAAGATCCAAAATTAAGCCCCCCCCCCCCCCCCCCCCCCCCCCCGCCTAACCCAAAAGAGGACAAAACCGAACCCCATTTGACCCATGAGAGCTTTTTGGCTTTTTGCCCTCACCCAACCCGCCCCAAAAGAAAGTTTTCCTAATCCTCTCAAGATTTTTTATGACACTCAAAGGCACGCGGAACATCAAAAAATAATACAAAGGCAAGCAACCAAGAACCGATTTAACCAATGTTAACCGACCCTCGAACGACGTCGTTTTAGCTTTCCACTCCGCCAACCGATTCTTAAATTTCTCAATAACAGTCGTCCATGCACTAATCCTCCTCATGTTTTCACCGATTGGTAACCCCAAATACGTAAAGGGAAACTCCCCAATGCTACATCCCATCCATCTCGCCATATCCCCTAACTTCGTATCATCAACCCCTATACCGTATAACTTACTTTTGTTATAATTTACTCGAAGCCCCGATACTTCCTCAAAACATTTTAGGATACCCATAAGACATTTTTCATTCTCTTTGTTCCACTCCCAAAAAAAAATGGTGTCATCCGCGTATTGAAGATGTGACACCACCACCCTATTCGACCCTACTCTTACCCCTCTAAATATGCCTTTCTCCACTGTTTCATTAACAATTGCATTTAACCCCTCGACCGCCAAAATAAACAAAAAGGGAGAAAGTGAATCACCTTGTATAACCCCTCTTTCTAACCCAAATTCATTCGTTGGAGACCCATTTACAAGGATTGACATAGAAGATGAATGAAGGCATACTTTGTGACAACTGGAAAATTAGGGAGCTATTTTAAAACCCGCATTACTTTAAGTTAAATGATTTTTGAATATTCGAAATTTATTCGCGAGAATTTGTAAACTTTGAATCGTGGTTTTGGAATTTCATGGTTTATGTGGAATTTAAATTTGAATTATTACGTTGATATGAATTTATGTGGAGATTTATTGATTTAGATGTTCGTGGCACTATGTTGACTCCGGCACTAAGAATAACCTAACCAATTTAAATGTTTTTTAATTTACGGTTCGGTCTATCTATTTATTGCACATATCGTGAAATTTTAAAATATTGGGAACGAGCTCGGTTTGAGAGAGTCGGAATACTTTGAAAAGTTTACAGATTTAGCCCTTGCGTTTTACACATTAGCCGCCCCCTCCTACTATTATTATTACTATTATATATATATATATATATATATATATATATATATATATATATATATATATATATATATATATATATATATATATATATATATATATATTTTAAAAAAGAGTATATTACAATTGGTCCTTGTGGTTCCTGGTTCACACACAAACACAAACATAACCCTCACCACCCTCATTATCTCTCTCTCTCTCTCTCTCTCTATTTCACCAAACCCTAGCCGCCACTCCATCCGGCCACCACTGCTACTCCACCACCAACCACCACACCACACGACCACCACTAGTAAACTCCCCATCTCATCCTCTATTAGATCTACTACAACACGCGCCCAAATTCGTGTGTTTTGACTTTGATAACAACCTAACGCGCCTCTATTTCTTGTGTTTGCAACATCCCAACGTCTTGTACAACAAAAAGGTAAAGGTGAGACCGAGTCACGCTTCCTTGTGACTCGGTATTGTTGAAACCGTGACTCTTAGTCACGGATTACATCCTTTCTTGGCTCAGTTTGACTATAAAATGATGGGAAAATGATGTTTTTAATATAGAAACGAGTTTGGTATCCGGGTTTGGCATTTCTTGTGGAGGTCGAACGGAAACCGTGAGTTTTGGCTCACGGCTTGGTGTCATTTTCGAGCCCTTATGGTTCTTTTGATGTTTTGATACTCTTTGTCTTGGTAGCGAGGGTGTTGGATTATATGGAGTTGGATTTTGGTTTATATCTTGGTTGCAATTTGATGTTTGTTGTTGTTCTTGTGTGCCGCGACCCAAAGGGTCCGTTTGGCAGATTTGGGAGTGCTCGGGTGAGCTCTAGCCGAGACCAAAGTAGTCTTTGGTTTGAGTCCTTGTGACTCGTGGTCTAGCCGAGACCAAAGTAGTGTTTGTTCCATGTTGTATTATTGATGTTGTTGTGGTATTCTTTTTGGCCGAATACATTGGATGGGTCGAGACTCTTTGTGGTCTCGACAATGGGATATTTTTGGTATTGTGGAGTTGTTGACGGAAAGTGATATTGGGGACCGATTGTGAGATGGTCAACTAGTATGACGGAGATAGGTTAGTCGGGTGCCGTAGTCGGACCCTATTGTTGTACCTTGTGTGATGCGTGGGAATCGCAACAGGCTTTACCTCTCGAGGGATCTCGAGAAGCTTACAACCCCCACCAGGCAGTGTACCTGATCGTTGTAGTATAGTATAGTGACAAGTACCGGGGGATTGATCGTTCAGCTTAGGAATAGTGTCGCTAGGATTAGAAAGCCTAATTACTAGTTCTAAAGGTGAGGGATGATTATTTTTGTATTTTTATGTTTTTTAGAAAGCAAGTAAAATCTCGGGTTTTGGAAGAGTGGGCGGAATTAGTTGCTATTCAACTAACCCAAAACTAAGATGCAATCAAAATAAAATACTGAAAATGAAAATAAACTAATTATTACTAAGGTTGTGAGCAGTAATTGGAGAAAATGTGTTTACTTAGACTTCACTACTCCCTAGATATCTTTTACACGTTAATTACTTGTTATAATTGCATGGATGACGGATTGTATTCCTTAATACCATTCATGGGGTGGCATACATAACTCCCCAATTCTATGAGCTCTTATCTCCTCCTACACCATGACCCAGCACAACTATAGGGATTGTAAACAGTGGCTCATGCATTAAATACAACCAATAAAGACCTAGTACGCCTCGGTTCATGTTTCTTAAGACGTTCAAGCATGTTACCATTTGGAGATCTGCCAGTTTTCTTAAGCCTAACATATAAAATCATTCATCCAAGACAAGAATAAACAAGTAATCAACACATAATCAATATCTAGGTTTCATTAGATCTAAGCAAACACAAAGGAGATCTAGCCTAGCATAATGGAATTGAGACAAGAACAAGATATAGACAACCAACACATAGACATATTGATTGAATTAGAAGAACACTTATCTCAATTACAATGCAAGGTATCAAGGGTTTGGAACCCTTGAAAAACCTGTAAAAGTTGCACCAAATTCGTCTTTAGGGTTTCACCAAAACTTCTCTCCTTTTTTTGTGAAAAACTAGAAAACTATATATAGGAAAATAGGGGTGACGGTGTCAAGAGCAAGGGTGTGACGCCGTCATCTCGCCGCCAAATACTTCCTCGGACGGCCTTGATCTACTTCTGACGCCCTACGTGACGCCGTCATCAACTACGGTATTTTATTCTTGGGACTTTGACGCCGTCATGAGTTACTCTTGACGCCTTCATGTACTGTTCCCAGCATGGAAAATTGAGACTTTGCCGTTTTCCTCACTTTTATGCTCCAAAAACGTCCAAAATGGCTTCTTTTCCAGAATTCACTCTCCAAGTACCTAAAATCACAAAAAGAACGATTTAGGGCAATATTTGATCAAATAAAGTCGGATTCGGGCTTAAATGACCCCCTAAAAACGGATCATTTTTCGCCTCATCATTGTGAAATGGGATGATTGAAGGAGATGGATTTATTGTGATTGAGATTTGATTATATTGCTTTGGACACTCGGTTGTGCGAGTCGAGGTCACGTTGACTTTCTAGTCAATGATTGACTTCGGCAAAACGCCTTAACACTTGGACTTGGACAATGAGCCGAGAGTGATGACTCGGACATGTGACCCATCTTTTATAACTCGATATAAATTATAATCAAACTTAATAATAAAAACTCGTAATACTTATATTAATAATATAAACATTTATTTAAATATATAAATGTGAAAACGTATATATATTTATACAAGTGCGTATATTAAGAATAAATTGATCACGAGTAATAAAATAATAATGTGACGATAAATATTATACTATGAAAGTAGTATAATAAATGTCAGGAACGTTATTTTAAACAAACAATTATAAATAA
Source organism: Artemisia argyi (assembly GCA_030686995.1). Classification (NCBI taxonomy): domain Eukaryota; kingdom Viridiplantae; phylum Streptophyta; class Magnoliopsida; order Asterales; family Asteraceae; genus Artemisia; species Artemisia argyi. The sequence goes on from CM060695.1 coordinate 175,696,242, forward strand.
CGATATAATTATAACGTTGGATGTTATACGAAATGAAATGCTTTTTGGAAGATAAAACGGAAAACTTACGAGTTATGCGAGATCGAGGGTCACTTGAGTCCAAGTGGGCCATATTATTCATTTTATGACTTTTGTGCTTGTCACGGATATGTGACGTTAAAATATTCATTTTCTATAACTACGTAACTTATTTGATCGACGGATTAAATAGGACCTGATGAGGCGAAAAATGAACCACTTTTAGGGGGTCATTTAAGCCCGGAATTGAATTTATTTGATCAAATATTGCCCTAAATCGTTCCTTTTGTGATTTTAGGTACTTTGGGAGTGAAATCTGGAAAAGGAAGCAATTCGGATGTTTTTGGAGCATAAAAGTGAAGAAAACGCCAAAGTCTTAATTTTCCTTGCTGGGAACAGTCGGTGACGGCGTCAAGAGCAACATCCTGACGGCGTCAAGAGTAATTTCCATGACGACCTAGTACAGATTTGACGGCGTCACGAAGTAGAGCGTCAAGAAGAAAATGCATGACGGCCTGGAAGACCATAACACAAGACGGCGTCAAAAGTAGATCAAGGCAGTCCGAGAAGTATTTTGGCGGCGAGGTGACGGCGTCACCTATTTGGTCTTGACGCCATCAGACACTATTTCCTATATATAGTTTTCTAATTTTCACATTAAAAAGAGAGAACTTTTGGAGAAACCCTAAGTACGAACTTGGTGCGAATTTTACAGGTTTTTCAAGGGTTCTAAGCCCTTGATACCTTTCATGTGTAATTGAGATAAGTATTCTTTTAATTAAATCAATATGTCTATGTGTTGGTTGTCTATATCTTGTTCTTGTCTTAATTCCATCATGCTAGGCTAGATCTATCTTGTGTTTGCTTGGATCTAATGAAACCTAGATATTAATTATGTGTTGATTACTTGTTTACAGCTGTATTGGATGAATGAATTCGATGTTAGGCTTAAGAAAACTGGCAGATCTCCAATTGGTAACATGCTTGAACGTCTTAGGAAACATGAACTGATGTGCACTAGGTTTTATTGGTTGTATTTAATGCATGAGCCACTGTTTATAATCCCTATGGTTGTGCTGGGCATGGCATAGGAGGAGATAAGAGCTCATAGGATTGGGGAATTAAGTGCGCCACCCCATGAATGGTATTAAGGAATACAATCCATCATCCACGCAACTATAACAAGTAATTAACGTGTAAAAGATATCTAGGGAGTAGTGAAATCTAAGTAAACACAACTTCTCCACTTATTGCTCACAACCTTAGTTAATTTAGTTTATTTACATTTTTAGTATTTTATTTTGATTGCATCTTAGTATTGGGTTAGTTGACTAGCAACTAATTCCGCCTAAATCCTTCAAACCCGAGATTTTTACTTGTTTTCTAAAAAATATAAAAATACAAAAATAATCATCCCTCACCTTTAGAACTAGTATTTAGGTTTTCTAATCCTAGCGACACTATTCCTAGCTGAACGATCAATCCCCCGGTACTTGTCACTATACTATACTACAACGATCAGGTACACTGCCTGGTGGGGGTTGCAAGCTTCTCAAGATCCCTTGAGAGGTAAAGCCTGGTGCGATCCCTACGTATCAAGTTTTTGGCGCCGCTGCCTGGGGAATAGTTATTGTCTAGGTTAGAATCTCTTTTTATTAGGTCTACTTGCTAGATTCCTTTCTAGTAAGATTTTATTTTTATTTTTAGGTTTTCTTTAGTCTATCTTATTTCTTTGTGTCTTTGTTCGTAACTCTTCACCACCCGACATCATGGACGATGGGAACATCTTTGAACCCGTCATCCCACCACAACAAAACCCACCACTAGAACCTCTTAGGCCCCGAACCTTAGGAGAGTATTCCCGACCTAGCCACCAAGGCTACCGAAACACCATTGAGCTCACCGGAGCCAATGTGACTCCCTTGCGATCCGACACCATCCGGTTGGTGCAAAGCGGATGTGCATTCCATGGACTTCGTTCCAAAGATCCAAATCAACATCTTAAGGACTTCCTTAAAATCGTAGATTCCATAGACCTAGATGTTGCAACTAGAGAGACTACCCGATTACGCCTATTCCAATTCTCTCTACGGGATCAAGCTAGTCAATGGCTTGAGCGTTTACCCGCGGGATCCATCACCACATGGGATAATCTCACCAATCGCTTCCTTACTCAATTCTTCCCACCGGGGAAGACTGCAATGCTTAGAAATTACATTTTGATGTTTGAACAACATCAAGGAGAAACTTTCTACGAAGCATGGGCCCGTTTTAAGGATCTCCTCCATAAGGTCCCTCATCATGGTATAAACCTTTGGTTATTAGTTCAGATTTTCTACGACCATGTTGACTATCACACTAAGCGCACAATCGATAGGGCCGCGGGAGGTAAACTGCGTGATAAGAGCGCCGAGGAGTCCTGGGCAATTATTGAGGAGCTCGCCACTGATAATCATGAGATGTGGGAGTTTAATCATAGAATAAAAGTGGCTATCAATGCAGTCTCAACATCTGGGGGAACCACCGAAATCCCCGATGAACTCCTATGCAAACTCGAGGCAAAAGTCGACTACTTTGAGGAAAGGCAAAGGAGACCTTTAATAACCTAGACGGGCTACTGTCAATTTTGTCTCAAAACCAACTTCGGCACCATTATCTGAGTCACCTTCTAGAGAAAATGTCGAGACTTTTCAGAACTATGCCCCACCTTGTTCCCCTCCCGAGGAGCTTAGCTCGGAGTTTGAAGCTAGGATGAGAGAATATATTGCAACTCACTCAGATCGACTTGCTAGATTCGAGGAAGTAGTTTATAAGCAAAAAGAGGAAATGCAAGAGAAAATGAATGAGATGATGAGACTATTAGAGGAGTATGCCAACCAGAAAACCCTCGAAAGAATGCTACTAAGGAAAGAAAGCGCCACTCCCACTACCCAATTTGTTAATTCCATCACAATTGTCCAAAAGGATAAAGAGAAGGTAGAAGCACCTACTAAACAGACCTTAGAAAAACCACCAGAGTCCCAACCTTTGAGTCACTACCTGAAACATGATATAAACGAAAACACCATAACAAATTGGATTAAGGGTGACGGGCGTAACCAACCTTCAAAACAGGGCTCTGATAAAGAGGAAAAAGTAAAAGACGAATATGATACGTTACCTGGGGGATCAGTGTTCGAGAGGCTATTGGTACAAAAAGTAGCTACTAAGCAGATAGCATATGGGAACTTTGAGATACCAACTAGCATTGGGGACTTGAAATATCTTAGTGCTTTCGCCGACCAAGGATCGGAAGTAAATCTTATGCCCCTAACTATTTACATCCAACTAACGTCAAAAATGCCAGCCCCTACTCGTGTTAGGTTGTCCCTCGTTGGACACTCGTACGTATACCCCCTAGGAATCGCAGAAGATGTATTAGTTAATGTCGCAGGATTCATGTACCCCGTTGATTTTATGATCATCGATGATAAAGGAGATGGATGCATGCCAATAATCCTTGGGGCACCATTCCTCGCCACCGCTAGGGCTGTCATTAAGTATGAAGAAAGGAAAATCGAGCTTAAATCTGGAAAAAGAAAGATTAGCTTCCCCATGACTCCGCGAAGTGGGCATGAGAGTTTGAGTTGGGGAAAGATCAAAAACAACATTGACACGACACCCATTCGTGTTCAGAATAAAATTCTTGCATGGGAGGCAAGAATCAAAAGCTATAAGGAAGCTAAATATGAAAGAAGCAAAAGCAATAAGGTTCAGGTCGAATTCAAACATACTCAACCCGCAGAAAATCATGTACCATTTGAGGAAGGGAACTTGGTACTCTTGAGACACTTGGAAACAAAGATACCACCCGATAAACCAAGTCCTTGGTGGTATGGGCCTTTCACAATCGAAGGCGTGAGCCAAGATGGGATGGCTAACTTAAGAAGTAAAGTGGGTGGAATGGTGATTGCAAGTATCGATAGGTTAAGGCACTACCACCATAACAGTAATGATCATAACTACATGGGGTATATCATTTCAAGGGATGAGGTCACGTAGTAACCCATGACCTTGAGTCTAGCTACAAGACTCGTAAATAAAGAAAAGCGCTTCTTGGGAGGCAACCCATGTTTTGTGTGATTTTATTTTGTTTGTTTGTTATTTGCTTCCGTATGCATGCTTTATTTTTATTGTTGGTTGATCATGTTTCTAAACTAAATAGTGGAAATACTTTACTTTGTTGTTTTGGCCTAGTCTTAACTCCACCTAAAAGTATTTTTGCAAAAGATAAGTGTAAGGGGAAACCCCAAATATGTTTTTAAGAAACAACGATCATGATTCTCCACAATATTAAATGAACATGTATATTCGTATTTGTTAGAGTCAAATGCTTGTATTGAGTCATAATGAAGTTTTGCAGGATTTTCCAGGAAGTAGGACCAAGTTTTTCCAGAAATTTTCCGGAAACTTAACATAAGAATTTCTGCAGGACAATCCTGACGGCGTCAAGAATTAATTCTTGACGGCGTCACGTGTAAAAATCTGGAAATTTTACCGGTTATGTTTTTCTAACGGAGTCTTATGGTTTTTGTGAATTATTAAGTTTTATAATCTCCAGGAGATCTGCAAACTTCATTCCACAAGCATTATATCTTATTTTGTTTTCTAGGATTTAGTAACTTATATAGGATGCCGCCGATTTTACGCGAGGTTGTCTTGTTTGTTTTCTCAGGATTTACAGGTTATGTATGACAAGAAGATGATTTATATTTTGGATGAGAAGCTTTGATTGTTCATTTTCTTGGAGGAAGATTTAACCTCGCCACCTTATTATCCATACCGAGCGAATCAAGGGAGTATTTGATTTCATTCTTTTTACTTATTTCACTTTTACATTCTTTACTTGAACATTGGGGACAATGTTCATCTTAAGTGTAAGGGGAGGCTAAAAAGATGATACCTTACATATGCACTTTCGCTTGAGTTTGTTTTGTTTAATGGTAGATGTGTAATAAAACTATGAGAAATACTTGTTAGTGCAATTTTAGCGCCAAATTTAAAATTTTTTACAACATTTAGGAGTGAAACTTTAGCCATAGCAAGCGTCTCATGGATAGGAGATTGTATGACTAGCACATAACCGTATATTCAGAAAAATTTTCCACCCAAATATGTGAGGTTCGCCTTTAGATTTGATAGGAAAAGCATTTACTATTAGTGCTTATGAGTGTACCGGTAGCATTTAGATTCTAGAACTTGCATTAGTGATGCATCCCGAGACCGCTAGTGAGACTACATTCGTGTGGTAGGATTTACTACATGATAAGAGGCATTAGGATCACCCTTGTGTTAAACCCGTATCATAATTACTTGACCATTTAAGTCATATTACTTGGCTAGTTAAGTCAACAAATTTTTCCCACACCTTAGCGTTGTACTCATTTTTAGTACACGAAACCCCTAGTATACCCCTCCGAGCCTATCTTTTCGTTTCTAACTTTAAGCATTTTACTTAAAGGAAGAATTTGTTACACCCCACTTAAATGTACAACCAAATCGCCTTAGCCTTCCGTGTATGCGCTCATTTTAGTGCATTATTGTTATTTGTTAAACCCTAAGTTAACTATCTAATTGATTACATGGTTGCTAAGTCGAGTCATATCCTTGTACATACTGTTTTGGGACGATTGGGACTCATGGGTAAGTACTTATTTTATGGAGTAATGGGGAAGAACATCATTTATTACCCCCATATGTGCGTTAATCTTAAAAGTACTCCAAGTGTTTTGATTTTCTTAATTCGAGTCATTAGATTAGTTTATTGTAAAGTATGTAAAAATTCAAGTGTAAGGGGAATGTTCATTCCCTATGATGTATTATTTTGGATGGTAGGGTAAGAGTGTATGAAAAAAAAATCAAGAAAATAAAAAAAAATAAAAAAAAATAGAAAAAGAAAAGAGAAAAACATACGGACTATCATCCCTTTTTATTCTATGTTCATTTTATGTTTTTGTTATTTTTCATTTATTAGCTTAAGTCGAGTATAGTCAAAGGAAGCAATTCGGACGTTTTTGGAGCATAAAAGTGAAGAAAACGCCAAAGTATTAATTTTCCTTGATGGGAACAGTCGGTGACGGCGTCAAGAGCAACATCCTGACGGCGTCAAGAGTAATTTCCATGACGACCCAGTACAGATTTGACGGCGTCACGAAGTAGAGCGTCAAGAAGAAAATGCATGACGGACTGGAAGACCATAACACATGACGGCGTCAAAAGTAGATCAAGGCAGTCCGAGAAGTATTTTGGCGGCGAGGTGACGGCGTCACCTATTTGGTCTTGACGCCGTCAGACCCTATTTCCTATATATAGGTTTCTAATTTTCACATTAAAAAGAGAGAATTATTGGAGAAACCCTAAGTACGAACTTGGTGCGAATTTTACAGGTTTTTCAAGGGTTCTAAGCCCTTGATACCTTTCATGCGTAATTGAGATAAGTATTCTTTTAATTCAATCAATATGTCTATGTGTTGGTTGTCTATATCTTGTTCTTGTCTTAATTTCATCATTCTAGGCTAGATCTATCTTGTGTTTGCTTGGATCTAATGAAACCTAGATATTAATTATGTGTTGATTACTTGTTTATAGCTGTATTGGATGAATGAATTCGATGTTAGGCTTAAGAAAACTGGCAGATCTTCAATTGGTAACATGCTTGAATGTCTTAGGAAACATGAACTGATGTGCACTAGGTTTTATTGGTTGTATTTAATGCATGAGCCACTGTTTATAATCCCTATGGTTGTGCTGGGCATGGCTTAGGAGGAGATAAGATCTCATAGGATTGGGGAATTAAGTGCGCCACCCCATGAATGGTATTAAGGAATACAATCCGTCATCCACGCAACTATAACAAGTAATTAACGTGTAAAAGATATCTAGGGAGTAAAGAAATCTAAGTAAACACAACTTCTCCACTTATTGCTCACAACCTTAGTTAATTTAGTTTATTTACATTTTTAGTATTTTATTTTGATTGCATCTTAGTATTGGGTTAGTTGACTAGCAACTAATTCCGCCTAAATCCTTCAAACCCGAGATTTTTACTTGTTTTCTAAAAAATATAAAAATACAAAAATAATCATCCCTCACCTTTAGAACTAGTATTTAGGTTTTCTAATCCTAGCGACATTATTCCTAGCTGAACGATCAATCCCCCGGTACTTGTCACTATACTATACTACAACGATCAGGTACACTGCTTGGTGGGGGTTGCAAGCTTCAAAAGATCCCTTGAGAGGTAAAGCCTGGTGCGATCCCTATGTATCAGGACCTATTTGGTTATATAAAATGGGTATATTAATGAGTATTGTATCATACGACGCCCATAGGTTGTAGTATGCGTACGAAAATAATGAGCTGCTAAATATCTCGTGAAGTTTACCAAATTGACGAATTTGGTAAGTTTGACGATATATTTAGGGAACTTATTAAGCTTAAATACTTACCATATAGTAATCTACGAGCTATGTGACTCAGGTTTTGGGTATGATCTTGGAATAATATATTAGGTAAATAAGTTGTGGAAGAGTACCAAGTCGACAGATTTGATAAACTTCGGTGATTTATTTAAATAATATATTGGGCTAATATTAGACCCGTAGATTGTTATTATTATTTCTTTTCTTGTGATTTCTTGGTTTAAGTTGTGTCGACCTCCCACCCGTATGGATACCAAACGCCAAACTAATATGAGAAATGGATTTTTGAAAAGTAAAAAGGAATACGTTTGGGATTGGGAATATTTGATTTTGAGGAAATGATTCTAAAAAGAGTTTATATTGTTAGGAAGTGCCGAGTCCGTAGTTGCCGTCGTTTGAGTTGTGATACATCTTATTTCTACTGGTTTCTTTGTGCTGATATCTGGACTTGAGGTGAGTCATAGCCCCACTTTTACTCTTGAACTTTGTTTTCAATACTTGGGGTGAGAAACGTGCAAACTGTTTTATATGGACTTTTATCACTTTTATTTAAAACTTGTTATGCTTATAGAACTAGGTAGGTTATATCAACCTTAGTCACACAGTGAATCTTGTTATCGCGTGGGGACTATATATGGTTAGATAATATGAATGGCTATTGTATGAGATTATGTGATTGGACTATAGTGTGCACCTATAGGTTTGGTTTAGTGGAATGAGGCCTAGTCTAGCTATCAAGCGTTTTGCGTATATGTCCACTTGATTGAATTAAGAATTTAACCTATGATCTTACCAGCGAAAGCTGACTTTTAGCGCATTTTCTCAGGTAATTAAGTAATGATTTTGGATTCTTGGATTGGAGGCTTGGCTTGGCAAAGTGGTTTAAGGATCTATTTTCTCAAACTCAGATATGTAATTGTGGACCTACGTTTATTTCTTTTTGGGCCTTACTTTGGATAAACTTGGGATGATTGTAAACTTTAAAACCCCGTTTGGTTGTGTTTTACTTATGTTTACTTTATTTCGTTCTTTTATGACTTGTGATGGATACCAATCCCCATAGCACCCCGAAAGCTTGTTGAGTCTTCCGCTGTACCAAATTTTGAGGGTGTTACATACTTCTACCCATTTACACCATTTCTCCCCAAATCCCATTCTTTTCATTACGCTTAACAAAGATTTTGAATTAATACTATTGTATGCTTTCTCGAAGTCTACCTTGAAAATCAATCCTTTCTCTTTTTTTCCTTCAAATACCCCATTGTCTCACTCGCAATTAAAACCTCATCGAGTATATACCTTCCTTTTATGAAAGCATTTTGAACATCGCCAACAACATTACCCACCACTTTTTAAATTCTTTCCGCTAACATTTTTGCAATAATTTTGTAGTAGCATCCTATCAGACTAATAGGACGAAAATCACCAAGCCCAATGGGGTCTGCTACCTTTGGAATAATAGTTACAAATGATGAATTACACCCCTTAGATATCTCCATCCTTTTCCAAAAACTATTGAACCGCAATCAGCAACTCTGGTTTAATTATTCCCCAAAGTTTCCTAATGAATTTAAAACTAAAGCCATCGGGTCCCGGGGCCTTGTCACCCCCACAACCATGAATGGCTTCCCACACCTCTTTCTTATTAAATTTCTTTTCCAACTCCTTTGCTTCATCGCCTATAATTTTGTCGAGTTTTTCACAACAAAAGATTTGTAATGTCTTGCTATCTCCATTTTGATTGCATTAGGATCCTCACACCAAGCCCCGTTTACCATAAGCCCCCTAATGTTACTCTTATTATTTCTTCTTCTTATATAAGAGTGAGAAAACTTACAATTTTCATCACCCTCCACGTCCCACCTAATTCTTGCTTTTTGGCGAAGCATATTACTATATTCATTTTCTTTCTCCTCCCACTTCTTCCTCGCCTCCGACCACGATACTTTTTCACACTCATTCAAAGTTCTATTTTCGGATTTTAATTCCCACCTCATCGCTTCCTTTTTATACTTTTATATTTTCTCTCTAGGCCCACCGAACCTCTCTTTACTCCATTTCCTAAGAACCTCTTTAACATCCTTAAGTTTATCACGAAAATGGCAATCCGGACGATTGCCCCTCACATCCTTTTTCCATGCTTCCTCTACTATTTGTAGAAAATCAACCTCCTCCAGCCAAATATCGAAAGCCCGAAATGGCTTCGGACCGAAATCAAGATCTACATCTTTTAGAACAATAGGGCAATGATCCGAAAGCTTTCTATCCAAAGCGGTGACCGAGAGATTACCCCATAAAGTTTTAAAATCTTCATTCAACAAAAACCGATCCAACTTGCTAAATTTCATGCCGTCATCACTAACTCTAGTAAATTTTCGACCACCCATTAGGATCTCCACAAGCCGCGTATCATTAATGAAGTCATTAAACTCGATCATTTCTTTAACGTTCACTTGAGAATTCAATCTATCATCATTACTTCTCACCACATTTAGATCACCAAAAATGCACTATGCCCCTCTCATTCTATCCATTAAAACCATCAACCTCTCCCAAATGGAGGTTTTTTGTCGGGTAACATGCGGCCCATAGATACACACCAAGAAAACGTCTTCTACTTTTCCTTTCCATTCATCCTTCTCCACGATGAACCAGTCGTCACCCACTGCCTCCTTACATGTGAATGTTCTAGTATCCCATATTAATATTATTCCCCCTGAATTCCCGTTAGCTGGTAATTACGCAAAACTGAATCCATTCCCACCCCATAAAGCTTCAACCCATTGGTCATCAATCATGCCGCACTTTGTTTCTTATAACCCAATTATGTCTGGCCATTCATCTCTAATAATTTAATTTACCCACCCTTTTTTCCCCACCTCCCCCATTCCTCTCACATTAATTGATATCATCTTCATAACAAGGTTATATATGAGCATGTAGGACCTTAGATATATCAACTTTAACACAAATATAAGCACTAGAAGAAGGAAAGATGGTGACTTGGTAATATATGTGTGGCGTTAGCTTTGTAGAAATAGAGATAAAGATGAAGAGAACTTTTATTAATAAAACACACACAATACACACACAAGCACACACCTCAAATGAGCCTTTGAGGTGTTTATATAGTTCATAACATGATGCCTTAAGAGGCTTTCCATGGGCTTGGTTTCCTTTTACATATAAAGGCTTACATTACTTAACTCATGACATATTAGCTTACCAAGACCAAGGCCCATTGACTATTCTAATAACAAAAACTATGATACATTACAACGTTACAATAAATGAGAATGACCATCACTTTTTAATATAATTTTTAATGCTAACAATCTCCCCCTAAGGGGTGGTCATTCGAATGATGCTCCACGTGATTAGGTCTTCTGTGTTCTTTGTCTTGAACTTTGTGTGTCGTTGTAGAATAGTCATTAGTCTTTGTTCTTTCATGCTTTGTGATCTTTGATGATTGACTTTTCATCATTCTTTGTTCTTTTGTGATGTGGAGTCATCTGCCATTCGTCACTTCTGCTTTTCTGGTGGTTGTCTGCCATTCCAACATGCTCATACATCTTCAGTCTTTGTGATACATGTATTTGTAGTTCCCGTTCTTTCACACAGATCTTTGTCACTTTACTTCTGTAGATTCTTTCACATTGCGTAGAATCTTTCTTTGAACCTTTCTTTGCTTTGATCTTAGTGAGAACTTTCCTTTGACTTCGAGATGCATGTATGAGCATGTGGAATCCGTCGCCATAGAGATGATGTGTCCCTACAGGTAAACAGTTAGCAATAAAACATCCGGTACTTACAGGTTCGAATTAGAGATCGTCAACAGCATAGTGTAAAGACTCCTTCTAACCCTTACCAAGGCCGTTCCCATGTCAGATACTCCCGAGGGAGCTTACAAGACCTACTTAGTAGCTCAATGACTGGGTGAGTCGCTGGGGATCACTCCACGACTGTAGACCGTTTGAAACCACCGCGAACACTAAGCGTAACCCATAAGGAATTACCGAAGTGACCTACTGTCAGGGCTGTTTGATGTTGACCCTGGCAGGAATTTCCATTCAATCATTGAGAATCACAAATGTGAATCCTCTCATAAATGTTCTGGCAGATTGCTAAGATCTGTGTAGGACTCTAAAGTTTACATCTGGCGTCCTTAATGATGAACAACCAGTGTAGGAATATTATGTGTTCCTATGAGATCTTTTGATGAATCTCGGGGCTCTAGACTCGATAAGTGCACATATGGTTTCCTATGCGGAGATTAGGGAGAGGTCTCCTGCTTCAATATCAACCATCTCTAAGAGACAAGTCGATAGATTACACCGGTTCCCCGTGAGAATGAAACAAGCTCTTTTAAGAGAACTTGAGTGGTTAAGAAGGTTTAGTGCAGTGCGTCACTGGGTCCATGACGTCTTGTCTTCAATACCGGTGTCACCTTAGTAACAACCAGTAGCATATGAATTGTACCCGGTGTCTGCCCTAAGGTTGAACATTTGGAGGGCTATTTCTTTTCACCCTTTTTCATAACTTTTCTTTTTAATTCTTCAACCCTTTCTTTCTCCTTTCTCATTTTCTCCTTTTATCAATCATACCTAAGGACTTCTAATTCTAATCTATTGGAATTGTCTTTGGGTAGATCCCTCCGGCTCTGGCGGATCATAGGACGGTTTTTCCTAACCTTAGTCACCTTATAACTCCATGACTATCCTATCATTGCCATGAAACCATTTATTGAAACTCTCTCAAAGTGTTTATGATAATGAAACACTTTGTTGACACTTCGAGAGTTTTTCATTTCTTTTGAAGGACTCCCCCTTCACATGTGCTCATGTAATTTTTAAGAAATTTGCACATGCAGGAGAAGTTTGCACTTTTTGAATTGATCCACTTTCAGCGAACATGACCGATTCGAGACACGCTTACATCACTAGTTAGACTAGCTTGAAATTATTACCCGTCCTGGTCAAGTCCAAAGAAAGTCTCTCGATAAGGTACATTCTACTCAGACAAGTCCTATTCGAGACACGCTTACATCACTAGTTGGACTAGCTTGAAATTATTACCCGTCCAGGCCAAGTCTTTTCGATTACTGACATTTTAAGCTTCGTCAATTCATAGGTACAATCTGAGTCGAGCTCTTTCGAGATTCAGTCACAATCTTAAATCACTTTTGATCACATTTCAATCATGTCTTCTCCCCCTCAAAAATAGCATATCATGATATTTTTGATATCATCTGATTAAGAAAAAGATTTTTGAAGAGATAGACAGATTGCACTTTGCATGAATTCAGAACATTTTAGTTTTTGCACTCCCCCTTAATGATAGCACATTTTAAAATCAATTAAGGTTTTGAGGGAGTTATCTTGAGCACTCATTTTGAGAGATTTTGAGAAATCTTTTGAACAATCTTGAAAAAGTGCTCAAAAATTTTGTTAGAAAACGAGTTTATGCTTGAAATCTTTTTTGTTTATTTAGACTCGAACTTTTTTGAACTAGATTTCGTCTTTGAATGTACGAGTCCTTGATTTGAAAATAATCAGAAGTCATCATTTAGTCCGGGTTTCGTACTGAGGTATACGAAAGCCATCGTGAAGAAACTTTTTGAGAAACGACATGTTTTAGAAAAACATTTTAAAAAACTCCCGCTCAAGCATCTGTACATGTCCGTATCATTGTTGAATGACATTTCTAGAAACGTACAGAATATTGATTTATACGAGAGACATGTCGTGAGAAGAATATTTTTGGATTTTTTGATTTTATATGGTTTTTGTATTTTTGTTTTTGTTGGTTTTTCAAATTTTGTATTTTGTTTTTTCAAAATTATTTACAGCGAAGCGATTTTGAAAACATTTTTCAAGAAGATTCGAGAAGACGTTCTAGCTCCTCAGGAGTTAGGCTTCGCATGCCAATTCGTCGAACTAAATAGTCAAACCTTTCTTTTGAAAGGGCTTTAGTAAAGAGATCGGCGAGTTGGTAATCAGTCTTAACGAAAAATAATTCAACAGTACCCTCTTCCACGTGTTCTTTGATGAAATGGTAGCGGACTTTGATATGCTTCTTCTTAGAGTGATGTACGGGATTGCACGAGATGGCTATGGCACTTTTTGAGTCACAATACATAGGTATTCTGTCAAAAGTAAAGCCATAATCTGTGAGCTGTGTCCGCATCCAAAGAACTTGGGCACAACACGCAGATAGAGATACATACTCGGCTTCGGCAGTTGATAGTGCAGTACAATCCTGTTTCTTTGACGACCAACTTACTAGCTTTTCACCCAAAAATTGTGCTCCGCCTGATGTACTCTTTGCTGTAACTTGATCACCAGCATGGTCTGCATCTGAAAATGCTGTTAGATTAAACTCCGAATCCTTAGGATACCAAAGTCCCATGTTAATGGTGCTTCGTAGGTACCGAAAGATCCGTTTAACCTCTTTGAGGTGAAGTTCGGTAGGCTTTGCCTGAAACCGTGCTAACAAACAAACAGCAAATTGAATATCGGGTCGGCTAGCAGTTAGGTACATGAGAGAACCGATCATGCTCCGATATTTCTTCGGATCGATAGGTTTCCCAAACAAATCAGCACCTATTTTTGGTGAAGTGACCATTGGTGTACCAACAGAATCACAATTTTCCATTCCATGTTTTTTCAAAATCTCTATAGTATATTTAGCTTGATTGATAAAAATACCACGAGGGGATTGATGTATTTGTAAACCAAGAAAGAATTTTAGTTCCCCTATCATGGACATTTCAAATTTGCTTTTCATGATATTTTCAAAATGTTTTGAATGGTTAGGATTGATTGAGCCAAAAATAATGTCATCCACGTAAATTTGAACGATCAAAATGTCATTTTTGAATTTTTTGATAAACAAGGTGTCATCAACCGTTCCTTTTGTGAAATTGTTTTTAAGCAAGAAAGATGATAGTTCGTCATACCACGCTCTTGGAGCTTGTTTTAAACCATAAATTGCTTTCTTAAGCTTGTAGACGTAGTCTGGATGATCTTTGTCGATGAATCCCTCTGGCTGACTCACATACACTTCTTCTTTCAGAGTTCCATTCAAGAAAGCAGTCTTAATATCCATATGATAGACTGTGATGTTTTTGTAAGCGGCATAGGCTAAGAAAATCCGGACTGCTTCAATTCTAGCTACAGGCGTGAATGATTCCTTGAAATCTATCCCTTCTTCTTGTGGATAACCTTTAGCCACGAGACGAGCTTTGTTGCGAATAACAGTCATTTCCTCATCCAGTTTGTTCTTCCACAACCACTTGAGATCTAGAACACGTATATCAAGTGGTCGTTCAACAAGTTCCCAACTGTCATGTAAATCGTATTGAAGAATTTCATCCTGCATCGCTTCTATCCAAGGGTATTCTGCCATTGCTTCCCGAATGTTCTTAGGTTCTTTGAGGCTGATTGAGCAAATGTAAATGCACAATTCGAGATCGCTGGCAAGTTGTCTCCTCGTCTGAACTGGCTTTGAAGGTTCACCAATAACATGTTCTATTGGATGGTCTTTTGACCATTGAAACGTAGAAGGGTACCTTGGGTTTAACGAATGTGTGTTAGATGGTTCTTGTAACCTTGAAGAAGATTCAGCAGAGTCTGTTGCAAACGGGTTTTCAAATACTTCTTCTTCTTCTTCTTCTTCTAATGCAACATCGTTTGAATTATTTGTAGGTTCTTCTTGAAAATTTGTATTTTGATTTTGCTCATCAACTCTTGGTAGATCAGTTTCAATAACTGGAGTTGCTGGAGTAGATGTTGATGATGTTGAGGTAGTTGGTGCTTCAGCTTCGATTGTTGTAGATGCATCTTGTGGTGGTGGTGGTGGTTGATGGTTTTGAGCGGGTGCAGCGGAATGTTGTTGAGATACATTTGTCGAAGTTCCACCATAGTATTCATCAAACATTAACTCAAAGAAATTTTCCAGTTCTTGTTCTGAAGGTTTGTCCGTGTTTGTTGACTGAGCTCCTTGAGGCACGAGTCCTGAACTGATGTGTCCAGAAGTCTGCTGGTTTGGTGCGGGTCCTAATCCGTTATGATTAGAAGCCATCGGATTAATCGCGGGTTCTAGAGCGTATCTCTGAGAAGCCATTTGTGAAATCTCATCAAACTTCACATTCATCGTCTCCATTATCCTTTTCGTTCTTCTATTATATACCCTGAATGCCCTCGAGTTTTCTGAATATCCAATGAAGATACCAATATCACCCTTAGCTTTTAACTTCCCTAGATCTTCTCTGTCATTCGTCTGATAACACAAAGCGCCAAATACGTGAAGGTAAGAGATGTCAGGTTTACGGTTGTTCACTAGCTCATATGGGGTTTTATTGAATCTCGGATGGACTAGGGATCGGTTTTGAGTAAAACAAGCAGTGGCTACAGCATCAGCCCATAAGAATAGAGGTGCATTAGAGAAAATCAGCATTGTGCGAGCAACTTCCACAAGAGTTCTATTTCTTCTTTCAACTACCCCATTTTGCTGTGGAGTTCTAACAACTGATGTTTGATGTGTGATTCCAACATCTTCAAGGTAAGTTCTTAACTCCTGGTTTGTAAATTCTGTGCCATTGTCTGTTCTTATAATCCTTACTGGAGCTTGAAGTAGAACTTGAATACGCTTCAGAAAGGTGATGATGATGCCTGGTGCTTCGTCTTTTGATCTCAAAAACTTTACCCACGTATATCTTGAATAATCATCAACAATAACGAGAATATACTTTTTCCCATTAATGCTTTCAACTCTCATTGGGCCACATAAGTCCATGTGCAACATATGTAACCTTGCTTCCGAACTAGGTACGGTTTTGGGTTTATATGATGCTCTTTTACTTTTTCCTTGTTCGCATGATGGACATAAGTGTTCCTTGGTGTATTTGAATTTAGGAAGTCCGGTGACGATGTTGTCTTTGGCTAACTTGTTGATCGTGTCGAAATTGAGATGGGATAATCTTCTATGCCACAGCCAGGACTTAGTTTCGGTTGCCCTTGTCATAAGACAAATTGGTGATGTAGAAGCCATTTGGTTGATGTCGATAGCATACAAGTTTGTACCACGATTACCAGTTAAGAGATCATCACCAACCAAATTTCTTATAAAAACCGTGTTTCTCCTGAATGCAACTTCTAAATCTGCATCACAAAACTGCCCGACTGAAAACAAGTTGTGTCCCAACCCTTCGACGTAGTAAACTAGAGTGATTAAAAAATTCCCAAACTGAAGATCTCCATAACCCTGAATAGCTGCTACATGATCATTTCCAAAGCGTACAGTTCCCATGAATTTCCAGACGAAATTGATCAGCAGCTTTAAATTCCCGGTCATGTGCTTGGAGCAACCCAAGTCGACGATCCAAAGACATATTTCGATAACCTGCCAAGAACAGAAGAGTTTGTATTTGGAAACCGTTTTGAATTTGGTTCCATTGGATCTGGATCTAGCACTAGGTCTTTTTGGAATATTCTTCTGTTCAGGCGTAACATTCACATTCTTAGAAACACATTCATCATGAACATCATTAATAAAACATTTCTTGTATATTAAACAAACAGAGTCATTACATGCATTAGAACCAGTACTTTCGACATTACATTCAGATGAATCATGTTTCTTATTAAAAAGCGATAAATTCCTAGGGTGTTCTTCTACTTCTTCAACTTTATTCTTGCTACTACTCGTAGAGACAGGCGAGACTCTATTGTTCCTTGTATTGCTCCTAGGCTTTAGTCTGCTGCTCCTAGAGATGCTTTCTAATCCTGTAGAAGGTAAGGCACACACATTAGGATTTATATTGTTGTCCTTTTTAGCATCACTAGATTCTTTAGAATTAGCCTTTATGCACTTGTCATTTGTCTTAGATGTTGAGGCAGTCGCACTAGTGGGACTAATCCTAAAAAGGCCAGGTGCTATCACTTTTGGTGTTTCGACAACCGCTTTTCCTTTATCAACAAACTTAACATTTTCACTGTTCTTTGGCAAGGGTGTTGGAGTGACCGGTTTTGTCAAATCCTTTTTCTCATCGACTTTTGGAGCAAACCGTGAAATTGACATTTTTGGTTTTTGAACCGTGTTTGAAACATTTGGTTTCTCCGAAGTCAATGGTTTTGCAAACTTAGTTTCCTCACCCTTTCCTTTTTGACTTTCAAGCTGAGTCCTTAAAAGATCATTTTGCTTTTTCATGTTCTTTAAGGCACGCTCATACGATAATTTGTCATACTTGCATTCTTCCTTTTTTCGATCAAGTTGTTTAAAATATGACACATTTTCTTTTTCAAGCTTTATAAGAGCATTTTCATATTTTGAAACAATTGCGGAGGTCTCAGCTCTCAGTCTTTCATCGTCTTGAACAGAATATGTTTGTAAAATGATGGACATAATATCAGTGGTCATAACAGCTTCGAAGAGAGAATCATTTAGGTTTTCCAAAACATTCATGTTTTCACGAGTTTCATTAGCTTCGTTTACCAGGGATTTGTGGTCCTTGACAAAGTCGGCCGTTTCTTTTAAGAAAGCTTGTTCAAAATGGATTACCCTCGCACTGATGTTATTCAGTGGGATAGTAATTTCGTTTTCAAAAACTTTTTTCTGCTCAATATGAAAACTGGAATGCCAGTTGTTAATATTGATTGTAGTTTTAGAAGCAACAATATTTGAAGTTCTTGAATTCTCTTTTTAACGTCATCCAAAATGTCTCTAGCCTCACTTGTATTAAAAGTGTTGTTAGAAGACATTTGTTCCATTTTTGAAAGAGATTTGGAAACAATTACTTTCTTAGAAAACATTTTTGAGAATGGTCATTTTATGGAAAACACCGATGGTTCATTTTGTGGAACAAAAGTAATTCCCGAAAGTTTGTTCAATTTGTTGTAATCAATGGGTTTCAAATCCTTTTGTTTCATTTTATTTATGCTCTCTTCGACATGTTCTATCATTAGCACAGAATCCCGAACGATGGGAGGATCATGTTTGGTGTAAATCACATTACCATTGTACAAAACATTCTGTTCTTGCTGAGCTTTCTTGAGATTACAAGGGGTGTTGTTTCCGAGAGCCATTTTATGTTTCGTATGGTAAATCAGATTAGTTTGATTTGAAATCATTTTCATTGTTTGACTTGACTGACCCGACTTAACCACTAATTCTTCTAGATGTGCAATCATGTGTTCTGACTCTACGATTTCAGCCAAAAGTTTGTCTTCTTTCTTTGCAAATTCCTTTTTCAACTCGTCCCTTTCTTTTTCAAGATTGGTATAAGCTGATTTTTGTTTAGAAAGTTGGTTTTGTAAATCAGAAATTTCCGCGTTTAAAGATTTTATCTTTTTGAAAGAATTAACATCAAGTGTATCAAACTTGAGTTGCAATTGTTTTTCCCTTGAAACGGAATTTTGATAACCAGTTTCTAATTCAGACAATCTTTTGTTATGAAATTTAAAAGCTTTAACGTTTTCCTTGTAACTCTCAAGCTCAGTGGTCAATTTAACATTCGCGGCCTTAACATCGCGATTGACCTTTTTCACATTCTCAATTTCAATACGACAATTATTCAATAATGATTCAAATAAAGCACGTGTTTCCTCATCATTCTCAGCATGTTGTGAAACGAAGCCTCCATTATGATTCACGTCTGGAGTTGCTGAAGGAGTATTGCTACTACTTGGCGTGTCCAGGTATGTATCATAAGTGGGTGCTAGCTTCTCAGAATGCTGTTCCTCATGAGGAGACATATCAAATATATTATTATTGTGACATGTGTTGAAGTTTGATACCTCAGATGGTGCATTGGTGTCATAAACAGGAAGTGTGTCACAATCCGTGTCATAGTTAGCTTCCTGAAGATTTGCCATAAATATGCAGTTCGCATCTCTATCTTCCATGTCATCCATAAGAGCCATAAAGTCATTCTCCTCTGCGTTCAACTGAAACCCTGCCTGAACCTTTTGTGCCAACATCACTGCTTTCTGCAAGTACTCTAGATCTTTCTTGTTCGGCTTAGTAGGATAGTTCCTTGCCATATGACCTACACCCTGACAGTTGAAACACTTAACCGGATTACCCTGATTCACATTTCCCAAATTCCCAACTACTGGAGCTGCAACATTTCTATTCTGATTACCCATTGCCCAATTACCAACATTCTGACCCCTCTGATTTCCAACAAACTGACCCAACTGATTCCCTGCATACTGACCATACTGATTTCCTGCATTCTGATTCCCTGCATTCAGCATATTCTGATTCCCCATGTTAATTCCAGTAGCATATCCTTGCTGATTCCCATAAACTCCAACCATTTGGCCTCCGTTGCCCATATTGAAACTCGGCTGAGCAATCTGCTTGTTGCGAGTGTTCGATGAAATCCTTTGGTTGTTGTTAGTTGGTGTAGAATAGCATCCTTGGAATGCCTTTGACAGAAAAGCAAACGCTTGGGTCAATGCTGCAATAGCTTCATCATTTTCAGTTAATTCTGGTTCTTGGAATTGTTGGTATTGCTGTTGTGGAATAACATGTTGTTGTTGATGTGGGTAGAATTGTTGTTGGTAGACTGGTGTTGGTTGTTGAATGTATGATGGTTGCATGTAGTTGTGAGTGGAAGATGATGATGGTTGTTGTGTGTTCACTGGTAGCGGTGTTGGTGTAGTAGCAATTAATGCAAGAGGATCATGATTCTTTGCCAATCTTTCTTTCCTTACTTCATTAGCCTCAGCTTGGTTTTGCTTCAAAAAGTTATAGAGTTGATCATAATTCACCTTATGTAAGTCCTTTGTTTGATTGACAATTGTAACATAACGACCCCATTCTTCTGGAAGGTTGTTGATGAATTTGATGTTTGTTGCAATTGTTCGAGGTGTCAACTTGTTTCTAATTAACTCATTCATCAAAGTGCAAAACCTTGTGTAGTAAGATTCAATCTGTTCACCTTTAGTGGATGTGAAATTCTCCCATTCAGTAAGAAGTTTGTTCTCAACGTCTTGTTGTCCAATCTCTGTTCCATGACATATCCTTCTAACACGTTCCCACATAGCATAAGCAGTTTCACAACTGTCGACCACAGCAAAGATCTCCCGTGGTAACACAAGTTGGATTAAATGCATTGCCATATCATCAGTGGCGATCTGCTTCTTGTCTTCCTCTGTGTAATCTGCTTCTGTTTGTTCACGTACGAATGGTTGAGTAGGAGATGTTGTATTTAGATTACCTTCAATTTGAACTTTTCGTGGCTTGAATGGACCATTTGTAATGGATTTGATCATTAATTTACCATCAGGCTTTGTTTTGATGTAACGAAGCATGCGGCTTGTCCATGGGAGATATCCACCTTTTTCAAGCATAGGAGGTCGGTTTTCTGCATCGGCTGCATGAATATCTTGCTGAGTTGCCATTGATGAAGTGTAGATTGATAAAGTTGATTCTTAGATCGGTTCAACGAAGTAGGAGTTGTGTTTAGTGTAAGTTGATGCAAGTTTTTATGGTGAAAAATTTGATCTAAAACCTTAAAACCTTAATAACTTCCGTTCGGAGTGGATTTGGGCCTCGAAGCTTGGCTTGAATGATTTTTAGATATTCAACGTGTCCTTATTCTCAGTCTCACGGTCGTTTTGACAGCTGATTCGTCAAAAACAGAGTTCCGGTTCATAAGTTATGGCCGTTTGAAGTTTGGTTGTCAAAAGTCAAAAACTTACGCGTAAAGCTTGATCTTACGCGTAAACCTTGAATAATCTTACGCGTAAGATGTTATGCGTAACCTTTAAGTTATGCGTAAGATCTAAGGTTATGCGTAAACAGTATGTTTATGCGTAGACTTTGATTTTACGCGTAAACTTAGAGTTTATGCGTAAGAATGTTACGCGTAAGGTTTTTTCAACCAAATTGATCTCTCAAACTTATCCAAGCTTGAAAGATATCCCGTGTCGAAGTATTCCACAAACTTATCCAAGTCAGGGAAGTACTGAGTAAGCTCTGATCGTTGAAGAAAACTTATGCGTAGGATCTTATGCGTAGAAAAACTTATGCGTAGATATTATGCGTAGGAATTCACCTTATGCGTAGGAAATCAGACTTAGGCGTAGGATTTCAATCTAACGCGTAGAAAAGGGGTTTTAGGCCAAACTTGCGCGTAGGATCTTCACTTATGCGTAGGAAAAGGGTTTTGACTAAACTTAAGCGTAAGAAAGGGGTTTTGACTTAATCTTATGCGTAAATAGTACTGTAAACAGCTATGAAATCGTACTATTCACCCAAGTTACGCGTAAGATGACCAGAAAACTTCAAAAATTCGATTTTTCAACCAAAAACTCTTTTTCCACTTGTTTCTTTTGATCAAATCTTTACCAAAACACTTAGAATCACTAAAACTTCAATAAAAACAACAACTTTAACACTCAAACACGTAAAAATCAAAGCTTTTTAAAGAAAAAGTACACGTATAAATGAAAAATACGAAACTTTTTAACAAAAAAACTTGATAAAAACACTCTTAAATCATTGTTAGGCGATTGATACCACTTGTAGGACCTTAGATATATCAACTTTAACACAAATATAAGCACTAGAAGAAGGAAAGATGGTGACTTGGTAATATATGTGTGGCGTTAGCTTTGTAGAAATAGAGATAAAGATGAAGAGAACTTTTATTAATAAAACACACACAATACACACACAAGCACACACCTCAAATGAGCCTTTGAGGTGTTTATATAGTTCATAACATGATGCCTTAAGAGGCTTTCCATGGGCTTGGTCTTGGGCTTGGTTTCCTTTTACATATAAAGGCTTACATTACTTAACTCATGACATATTAGCTTACCAAGACCAAGGTCCATTGACTATTCTAATAACAAAAACTACGACACATTACAACGTTACAATAAATGAGAATGACCATCACTTTTTAATATAATTTTTAATGCTAACAGAGCGTAACAAGAACTTACCCGCTTACTGATGTCCAGTACCAACTTCGCCATCCCCTGCATCCATACACGCACGAACAGACCCCCCCCCCCCAGTTGTCACATCATTCGCCTTCACCCATGACACCCCGATCATTTCCCCTATCTCTTTAACCTCTTCCATACTGATGTTGCACTTATGGCTATTAGCTTCGCCTCTATTTGTACTACTAAACATAAATACCTCGCTGTCACCACTTCCTTCCTCATGATACTCCTTATACGTTTCTGATTCCCCATTTTTGTCTTCGCCTAGGTCCTCCACACCCGCATGTTTCGTTACCTTTACTGCCTTTGTAATGTTTCTCCTGCCTACCAATCTTCTACCACTGCTTTTACCCTCATTTCCTACTCCTTGTCTAAATAGATGATCCTCGTTAGCATGAACAAACTCATCTTCATTATTTGCCTTTCTTTTCTTCCTCGATCTATTGCCACCACTCCCTACCGAACTAGATGGATAAACTTCTCTTTTATCTCTCCTAACATGCGACCCATTTAGTTCTAGATCGTTTGTTGTTTCTTGTGCTTCCTCCTGTTGTAAGTTGTCCTGTAAATTATTCATCTTTATACTGTCACTTGCATCCATACCATTATTATTTTGTTCTATGCACTCATCATTTGGCCCAGCCATATCCTTTCCATTACAGCAATAACCATTGTTCAAGTCCAGCGCGTTTATGTTACTTGGGCCCATCACTACATTCACATTTGGCCCGTCTGCACAATAATTTACATCTCCATCATTTTGTATACACTTTTTCATAACGTTACAATTTTTTCCTTCACACATCTTTGCCCCTACCAATATTATAGTTTATTTCCTTATCATTATATTCCTCATGCCCATACTCACTGTCACCAACCGACTTTTCTTTGGAACTAACATTTTCTCCACAATTACTGTCACCAGCCGCCTTTTCTTTGGAACTAACATTTTCTCCATAAAAAGTCTCACTAACCTTTGTACCCACTGACCCTTTCTCTTCCCCATATTTCTGGCTACCGGAATTTGTCGTCGACAAGAATCTGCTCCCGCCATTATCTTTTTCACCTTTTTCTTCCTCGTCATCACTTGACTTGTCATCCTCACTATTAGAATCATCGGCATTCCCATCTTCCTCATCATAAATTGCCATAGCATGTTCGTTCTTCTTTCTCCTCGCCTCCTCTTCATATCGATTCATTTGATAACCACTACTGATATTCTGAATTTCCAGTTGGGTTATATTTCTTACTTCTTCGATCACACTAACTTTGTGTAACCTCCCTTTTACCTTTATGTTTAGCTCTTCCTTTTTTAATCCCTTACTAATCGTGTGGATATGAATTCTCCCGATTATGTTATTCTGGTTCCCTTCTAGTCTACAATTATGTGTTCCCAATATGGTTCCATGTAACGCCGCAATTCTATGAAACACTTTTTCACCCCAACATGCTATAGGTATCCCAATAACGTTAATCCAAGTCAACCTCCCCGATGTCCTGTAAAAACTATCTCCTCTTCTTAATTTGTACATCCATCTTCTCAATCCATGGTTGATATCCATTAACACTTTATTCGCCGTTTCCATTGTGTCAAAAACCACCATAACTTCTAACCCTCCCAGTAACTTCACATCCACACTTGCTCCTCACATAAAACAGGTAACTTGGTGAGAAAATAGTAAGATTTAACTTCCCCAACTACACTCCTACTGATTACCTCATCGTTTGTCTCCTCATCATCAACTTCAATAATCCTCCCATCTTCCTGTTGCCGCTCGTCTATATTGTTACCATTCTCGTGTTTCATGCCATCTTTTGTTGTACTCTTCTTGTTCCTTTCATCTACCTTGTTCCCCCATGTACAACCCTGTGAAGCTTCTCTTGTCAACAACGCCTGTTCTCACATCACTTCCCTTCCTGCTACTACTGGTGTCCCGTCTCGACTTACTGTCCATTCTTTATTTGAATTTCTTATCCTCTTCTTCTGGGTTTCTTCTGTCAAACGCCACATACACCCTCAATAGATCACCACAAATCCTAATTTTACGAAGCCGACTTAACAGTTCCTCCACATCGTTGACATGTTTAAAGCGAACGAATCCATATTTCTGACCGTTACGTAGCCTCTTCTGTACCATGAACATGTCGAACACGGTACCGTACTTTTTGAAAATCATCCACAGGTTCACCATCCCCCAATCCTCCGGGAAGTTGAAGCACATGTACAATACCGACGAGTTACGTTTCCCACCGATGTAATTGGATCCTAGTTGCTTACCATTGTATTCCCATCTATTTCCGACGTGCCTTGGTCTCACATTCTCTTTATCTCTCATAAAATTTTGCTTGCCTTGCTCCCTCACCGGAATGTTACTAGTATCTTTTTTCTCTCTCACACAGTTCATTCTCTCTCACACAGATTTTAAGTAGAATTAAAAAAAAATATTAATATTAACTAGCATATAAATATAGTACTACTTGAAAACATGTGCCAACATAACAAAAGTTAAAAACCCATTAACTAAAAATTCTGTTGCAAGATATTTATTGTCTTAGTTTACTAGAATTTTTGATTATACGGGCTTAGGTCAGCTAATCACTATCTAATACTTTTTGACGGTTTGAGGAAATAAATCGAGAAAACTCAAGATGAAGTTGAAAATATTTAATAATTCGATCAAGTTTATTGTTTATGTTTTAATTCAAACAAGTTTATTTGATAATTATGTTGTAATTTGACTGTACATTATTTTCATTTGCGCTCAGTATATTACGGGAGTGTTTGGTAAAAGTAGCAGTGAGCTTGAGCTTTATCTACAGCTCGCAGCTTATTGCACACAGCTTCATAAAGAAGCATTGAAAATTTGAGCATTCCTACAAAAAAACAAAGCTCACCGCTCTTTTGCCAAACAAACAATAAAAACCAAAAAGTTCATTGTTCATCACTCATCGCCCTAAAAAGCTTCACGCCAAAAATAGTCGCATATGTTCCAAAATAATTGCCCGATGAAAAAAAAAAAGAAAAAAAAAAAACATATAATTTAAAGAAAATGTTATTATTATGACTTTCTATTTTTTACTTTTCCAAAATGACAGTTTTACTCCTTAACTAATTGATTTATAACTTCTTTAAGTCTATAATTATAACCTCAATTGAAGGTAATATAGTAAACTTGATCTAAATTTTATATCTATTTTTTAAATCAGACAATTAATTTGATACAAGTCAAAAAAAAAAAAAAAAAAAAAAAAAAAGTGAACAATAAATTAAAACCGAAGAAGTAATTAGTTTTAACTTGTGTATTAAAAACAAAATTAAAAAAGCAAATAAAAACAAATTTTATGGACCAAATCACATCTTTTAGTCAACCTACAATGAAAAACGGAGCACTGCTAATGATTACACAGTTATATTTTATTCATTGACCAACAGGGAATAAAGTCCAATTTCCTTTCCTTAAAAGTGAATCTTTTATAACCAGATTCCATTAAATGTGTAAAACGTGTAGATATGTGTACACACAAAAAGTCAATCCTTTTTTTTTTAATTCTTTTATTCTTTTATTTATTTATTTATTTATTATTTTTTTTATTTTTTTTACAAAAAGTGTTTCACATAATACCCAAACTCATTTTGACTACCTACAAAGTAAATACAAAATAAACAATCTTGCAAGTTTAAAGAACCGCTATCAAATCTCTTTATAAATAAATAAATAAAAATGAAATAAAAAATTGCGCATGCAATTTTCAAACAACCATCTTTATCGAATGCAACATTCCATCCTTTTTCACATACAATAAAAAAAATCACCAATTTCAATTCATTTTGACAAAATTAGTATCATCATGTGTTGTATACATGTTTATACACAGATACTTAATTAAGGCAATTATAATTCAAACAGCTCGATCGACCTCCTAATCCAAATCAAAAAGAAATGAGCATCTTACTTGAGGTGCCTTATGAACACAATAGCCCTTGAACTATGTGGCAACCCCACACTGGAGAGCAACTTGATCTCCATAACCTTCAAAGGTTCATTGTGTGTTATGAACTGTAGAAAGATTGAAGGATTTAAGAATCTTAATACAGTTTGATTGATTTGCATCCTGCTATAGACCACTTTAACGGTTTCGAACTTTAGCTAACCCGTTGGAGATAGGATACGACCCTAAAATCGACCCATTTACAATATAAGTAAATAAAACTTTGTGAAAGATTAAAAAAAAGTGGCTCGTTAAATTTTCATAGAAAACTAAAACAAAATTAAACATAAAGGGGTCTTTAACATTATTTGAAAATTTTAGCTTTTGTCGTAAATACTTTACTAAGTTCATACGTAGACACGTAGTAATTAAGCTTAGCTAGTACACGTTGGCGGATCTAGAAATTCAACATACGGTGTGCACTATGTATCTAATAAAAGAAATTCACGTCACAAAGATTTTCGGCCTGGGTCGATTTTACGGGTCGGGTTTTTCTAAACTTTTTCGATTCGGAACTTCATAGTCACGTTTTCAAGACGATTTTTTTATTTTTTTTTAATCAACAAATAACAATTTTTTACGATATATTTTTGGCTAGCAACCTATTTTTTTTGCATTCATTGTTTATTTTACTTGTTTGGAAATGTCAGAAAAAGATCCAAATTATAAATATGTGAATTCGTGTAAATGAATGCGCCCATGATGTAAGAACATTGAGTCATTGACCAGACCACAAACCTAAGTATACAATGTTAATCTCTAAATAAAAGTTACATCCAAATTATTACTGTAATTGATAATTGAAGTTAGTACCTTATTGGTCACAACCAAGTGTAGACAAACAAGAATTGAATATTAAACTACCCTTGGCCCAGAAAAAAAACATTTTATAATCGGGTCAAATTGTTATTCTTACTTGAATAACAATTTGACCCGATTATAAAATCTGTTATTTGACCTACTTTACTACTTACTTCTCCTTGCATTATTTGTCTCCTTAAACTGCTGTCAAAACTACATGGAATGCTTCTTCTTCTATTTTAATATTATTATTTTTCTTTTGTTTTGAACAATGATAAGTTAGATTAAGGTATATACTCATAAATTTCAACTGTTTTAGAGGGTATGCACTTTTAAAATCTACAGTGTCTCTTGTTGTTACCCAGTGTTCAAGCTAGATTTGCCCCTGCTAATACATAATTTATGGTACTTAATATTAAAACACATGCACAAATTGAGTTGGATATATATGTTGTTTGGGATCCTGTGATGGCTGATCAAGTTCGCGTGTTGCATTTTCCATCTCGTTAGCAGTTTACGTATATTTTTAGCAAAGGCTTTCCATATGCTCTTTTTGATGATTTTTGCTCTAGCTTGAGTGTCCATCCTCCTTACGCTCCAACAAAGGGACTGTTTGTAGATATCATTAGTCCTAGGCCCATATTATTGTGTATTAGTCTAAGCCCGTATATACTCTTGATCTAGTGGATTCCTGGACACTGGAGTACTGGACACATAATTCATCAAGGGAAATGGCATTACTTTCAAGTATTACAAACACCCAA
This sequence comes from Artemisia argyi, assembly GCA_030686995.1. Classification (NCBI taxonomy): domain Eukaryota; kingdom Viridiplantae; phylum Streptophyta; class Magnoliopsida; order Asterales; family Asteraceae; genus Artemisia; species Artemisia argyi. The sequence goes on from CM060695.1 coordinate 175,724,241, forward strand.
ATAAGTTTATGAAAAACGAGAATGTGAACATTCATGTTTCATGAGCAACCAAATAATAAAAGTTAATAAGATTTTTCTGAACAAAAATAAAACATACAAACTAGATACGCATAAATGAAATATGATTCAATTAAAACCTTATTATAACTACTTTTTTAACAGAAAAAAAAAGGAAAAAAAAAAAAAAACTTAACTTTTTAAATAAAACATACAAATTAGATACGCATAAAGATGCAAGTAATGAAAAAAATAAACACCCTTCATTGTAAATTTATTTGACCCGCTAGGAAATTTAACCGAAGACTTGCTATGTTGTTAGTTTGACGGATAATAAATTAAAATATCATGACCGGATTCGAACTCGAGACTTCGGGATTGCACACTTTACGTATGAGATTCAATGAATTAATAATTATTGTTTTAGTGACGAATAATTATTAAATACACGAAATATAAACTTAACGGTAACTAACGACCGTTGGACGAAACATGAAGGACTTGATTTGGAAAAGAGTGAAAGTTCGGTTCGGGTTGGGCTTTTGTAACCCATGGCCGGCCACCCCACTTCCCCATAGGGTTTGGGATAGCTTTTGCTCCAAGCCTCTTGAATACTATATAATGAGACCTCCTCTCATTCATTCATTCATCCCTTGGTTCCATAGCAACCAAATCACTTCCTTCTCTTTCTTTGTGTCTAATCGATCTTTGATTGATAGGACCAATAGTTTAATATTTTCGTGTAAAAGCGAATCTAGCATTTCCGTTGAAACGCTATTAGTACGTGTGTGTAAGAACGAAGTGTTAGCATACTTTTGCTAACGGTGATCTTGCCTTGTGACTTGCCCTAGTCGATCCATATAAGCCCTCTCCTAGGGTTTATAAGTTCTTGTTCTTGCTAGCAATCAAGAGGTATGTTTCCATTTATATTCGGTTAATTTATTATTTGTATTTGATCTATTCCGCTGCGTACTCTTTGATGTTTATATGTTTATAGTTTATTTTATTCATATATTCCAACAGTAGCATCAAGAGCCGTTAATACATTATAATGAATTACCGAAACACATAAAAATTGAATCGTTTGATTAATCACATGCTTGGTGTTCTTATGTTTTTATATTTTTCATAAACCCTAGATTTTTTTTTCGAAATTTATTTATTTATTTTTATAAATGTCGATTTTATTTTTTTTATTTAAAAGAAATTAGGGTTTGATGAATTATGTGATAAAAACTTGTAGAAACCCTAGGTTGCATGTAATTTATGTGTATATAAATGGATATTTGTGATATGCCGTTTGGTTGCGTTCCTTGATTGACATGATTATTTGTTATAATATGTGCAATATGGGCATCCATGACAAACCATGCATGTGTTGTTATGGAGTTATGATTGTTATGATTTCATGCTTATTTATACGATTTGGTTATAATTGATGTGATGATTTAGTAAATATTATGATTAAAGATTACTAAAATTTAATTAATTATAAAATTAGAGAAGACCCTATTAATCGTATATTAAATCAATTGTGTGTTTTAAATTGATTTTGATTTGCATGTCCATTATTGTTGTTGTTTGTTTATTTTATTTATTACTTTTGTTTTATATGTTATTGTGACATGATAGTAACAAAGGGTAATTTCATAAATAAAATATTAAATGGACTTAATAATGGTGAAATCTTGTTTTGAGCTTATTTATAAATCTTGGACTTTTGGTTGATTGATCGCGACTGTATTAAGTGGTTGTAAGGTGAAACTATTTTGACAAACTAAAAAGTGGGTATAAGGATGGCTTAGCATTAAATTGCGGCCTTAGTGAGCCTCCATTCTGGCTTACCGCTCGCCTGTGAGTCAAATTTAGTTTTACCTAACATCCATGATAACTACGAAGCACTTAAGGCAAAGTTGTAAGTTTCTCAACGCCTCAATCAAAACTTTGGAGATTTAAGCTCGTAAAGAAACTAAATGAGTAAAAGTTTTTTTTTTATATGAAACATATGCTACAAGATGAATGCATGACATCTTTGTACATATATTTTGATTACACACATCAAAATTTACTACCCTTAAATTTAAGTTATATGCCATCCAATGAAACGGAAACACCTAAAATTGGATCTACGTCAGGGCGCAACCTGGCTAAATTGCAATGGAGGGGCAAATTACATGATTTCATCACTAGCAGATCAACTGGTGTGGTGTAATTATGTAAGTTTGCTGTTTCTTAAGTTGGTTAACTTAATTGAGTTGATAGCGGGTTCTGATCACTCAAGGCATAAGAAGATGGGGATAAAACATGCTTACATTGCAACTGCGGTTGGCAAATATGTAAATCCCATCGATTCTAGGAATTGTAATTGAATATTGGCAATTGGGACACGTCTCGTACCTTGTTGAATACCGTCATCACTAGCAGATCAACTGATGTGATGAACCTATGTCAATTTGGATCCTAGTTTTTCATTGTAAAATTAAATGGTTATATGTTTATGAACCAAGGGTATTTAATTTTCTTGAAATTTTATTATCGAAAGTACTAACTTTTGAATTTTTTCTGTAGAAATGGCTACACCCGAAAACACTAATATGAGCAACATGAGTTCTGCGTTCAAGCAAATGATTGATCGAGACAAGTTGACTGGTGAAAATTTCAATGATTGGTATCGATCCTTAAGAATCACCTTAAGGATGGCCAAAAGATATGATTATCTTGGTGAACCTCTTCCTACTGAACCTGCTGCGGATGCAACCCAAGCACAAAAGGATGCATACAACATTGAATATGAGAAGCACAATGATGTGGCTTGTCTCATGTTAGCTGGGATGGACACTCAATTGCAAAAGCGATTTGAGCCTTTTGGTCCCATGGACATGATCAATGAACTCATACGAATGTTTGAGAAACCGCCAGCTGCAGAACTATATGAATTAATTGAATCTCTGCACAATTGTAAGCAGGAAGCAGGAAAATCTGTGAGTGCCCATTTATTGTCCATGAAACACTATATGGATCAATTGGAGCGACTTGGCTGCGGATATCAGGAAAGCGTATGTATTGGTCTCATCTTGCGATCCCTTAATCAGGATTTGTATAGTGAGTTTGTACGCAACTATAATATGCATTGCAAGGGGAAGACAGTTAGTGAAGTTCATGCAATGCTTATTGAGTATGAGAAAGGCCTGAATAAGAAGGCACCTACACCAGCTGTAATGGCAATACAGGGTGGTAGGATCACCAAGAAGAAACCCAACAAACCGCAAAATGTGAACTTCAAGGGTAAAGGCAATGGTAATGGTAAAGGCAAACAAATTGCGAATCACCAACAGAAGCCTAAGAAGCAAAATCCTCCTCCTGCTAAGAAGAAGGAAAATTTCAATAAGGATTTGGCTACTTGTAACTACTGCAACACTCTTGGTCATTGGAAGCGGAGCTGTCCATTGTTACTAGAGGAGTTGCGCCTCAACAAAGGTAAAATGCCTGGTAATGTCGCAAGCACTTCAGGTATGTTTATGATTGAGTTATTTTCTTTTCCTCATAAGAATAATTCCTGGATCTATGATACAGGATGTGGTACTCACATCTGTAATACGTCGCAGGGACTTAGAGGAGCAAGGAAGCTGGCCTATGGAGAAAGATACTTGTACGTAGGAAATGGTGTACGTGCAGCAGTTGAAGCCATAGGGACTTTCGATTTAGTTTTCCCTTCGGGAATGATACTAGTATTGAATAATTGTCATTTTGCACCCTCTATTGTTAGGGGTGTCATTTCAGTTTCCTTGTTATTGGATAATGGTTTTGTTCACACATTTATTAATAATGGAATTTCTGTTTCTTTAAATAATGTTTTTTACTTTAATGCAATTCCAATAAATGGTGTGTTTGAAATTGATATGGAAGATTCCATGTCCAAGAGAAATAATTCTGTGTATAGCATTAGCTATAAGAGAATCAAGTCTAACTTGGATTCTTCTTATCTTTGGCACTGTCGTCTTGCTCATATAGGCAAGGATCGCATGGAAAAGCTGCAACATGATGGGCTTTTGCATAAGATCAATGATGATTCATTTGATAAATGCGAATCCTGCATATCTGGGAAGATGACAAGGAAACCTTTTTCACCTCAAGTGGAAAGGGCTACAGATCTACTTGGATTAATACACACTGATGTGTGTGGCCCACTTAGACATGTGTCAAGACGTGGTGCTACCTACTTCATAACCTTCACGGATGATTATAGTCGTTATGGTTATGTTTATTTACTTAAACATAAACATGAGGTCTTTAATACCTTTAAGGTTTTTAAAGTGAAGTAGAATTACAACTCGGTAAGAAGATTAAGGCACTTCGATCCGATAGAGGCGGTGAATATTTAAGCCAGGAGTTTAAAGATTATCTAACTGAGTGTGGCATAGTCCAGCATCTCACGGCTCCTTATACTCCACAACAAAATGGTGTATCTGAAAGGAGAAATCGTACTTTGCTAGACATGGTACGATCAATGTTTAATCTTACATCTCTACCCTTATCCTTTTGGGATTATGCCCTTGAAACTGCTATTCGCATATTGAATATGGTTCCAACAAAGAAGGTTGATAAGACTCCATATGAATTATGGACAGGAAAAGCTCCCAACTTTTCTTACTTAAAGGTCTGGGGTTGTGACGCGTTTGTTAAACGTGATTCACCAGATAAACTCCAACAGAGATCTGTTAAGTGTATCTTCGTAGGATACCCAAAGGAAACGATGGGTTACTACTTTTACTTTCCACCAGAGAATAAAGTCATTGTGGCTAGGTATGGAGATTTCTTTGAAAAGAATCTCATATCTCAAGAATTCAGTGGGAGAGTTTATGATCTAGAGGATGAAGATACATCACCTTCTGAAAACACTAGCACACTTCCTGTGGAACCTGAAAGTTTAGGTCCTCCACCTGAAGTGGAAGTGGTACCCATTCGCAGATCTTCAAGAACTGTGAAAGCACCCGAACGTCTATGTCTTAACGTAGTGTGTGATGAAACGAAAACAAGGGATCTTAATGAACCTACTAGTTATAAGGCTGCCATAAATGGTCCTGAAAAGGAGAAATGGCAGAGTGCTATGAATGGGGAAATGCAGTCCATGAAAGACAATGAAGTCTGGGAAGAAGTAGACTTACCTCCAAATGCTAAGGTAGTTGGAAGTAAATGGCTCTACAAAATGAAAACAGACATGGATGGCATTGTACACATCTATAAGGCTCGTTTGGTAGCTAAAGGCTATACTAAAACATTTGGTGTTGACTACGAGGAGACCTTTTCTCCTGTAGCTGACATTAGAGCTATTAGGATTCTCTTAGCCATAGCTGCCTACTATGACTATGAGATATGGCAAATGGATGTCAAAACCGCCTTCTTGAATGGTCGCCTAGATGAAGACATCTATATGGCGCAGCCTGAGGGGTTTGTGAATCCAGAATTTCCAAACCGTGTATGCAAACTTAAAAGATCCATTTATGGATTAAAGCAAGCATCACGTCAATGGAATAAGAGATTTGACGCAGAAATCAAAAGTTTTGGATTTAGTCAGAATCTTGATGAGCCATGTGTATACCAGAAAGCTAGTGGGAGTAATGTTACTTTCCTTATCCTATATGTCGATGACATATTAATATTAGGAAATCATATACCAAGTTTAAACGAAGTTAAAGCTTATCTTGGTAAATGTTTTTCTATGAAGAATTTAGGAGAAGCAACATTCATCCCTGGAATCAAGATCTACAGATATAGATCAAAGCGGTTGATTGGATTAAGTCAAAGTACTTACATTGATAAAGTATTGAAGAGATTTAATATGCAAAATTCCAAGAAAGGATATTTGCCAATGCAAGTAGAACATGGCTTAAGTAGCAAATTGTGTGCTTCAACACCTGAAGAGATTGCATTCATGAAGAAAGTTCCATATGCTTCAGCAGTAGGATCTATCATGTATGCAGTTAGATGCACAAGACCTGATGTGGCGTTTGCACAAAATATGACCAGTTGTTATCAACAGAATCCAGGTGGAAAGCACTGGCACGCTGTTAAAAGCATTCTTAAGTATTTAAGGAATACTAAAGATATGTTTCTAGTGTATGGGGGAAATCCAGAAGCAGAACTTGATGTTACAGGTTACTGTGATGCGTCCTTTGAAACTGATAAAGATGATACGAAGTCTCAGACGGGTTATGTCTTTGTTATTAATGGAGGAGCAGTTGACTGGAAGAGCAAGAAGCAGACAACTATTGTGATGTCTGTTACAGAAGCTGAGTATATTGCTGCATCGAAAGCAGCAATGGAAGCTGTTTGGATTAGGAAATTCATTTCGGGGCTTGGTATTATGCCGTCAATTGAATTACCTATTAATATGTACTGTGACAACTCTGCTGCAGTTACATTCGCCAATGAACCTGGAGTTATGAAGGGCGCCAGACATTTTCCTAGAAGATATCACTATGTTCGAGAACAAGTCGATATAGGTGAAATCAATTTACTCAAAATTCACACAGATAACAATCTAGCTGATCCATTTACGAAGGCTTTATCTAAGGAAAAGCTTACTCATCATGCTAATGGCATTGGACTTCGTTTAGCTAGTAGTTTCATGTAAATCTGTGGTTAGTATTTGGATAAAGGATATTGTAAGCAATAATTATTCGAATGAAATGAAGTATTGTGTTATGATTATTTCTATTCATAAATATTGTATCCTATATTTGCATGTTTAATCCATGAATAACTTAATGTTATTCTAAATAGTCCGTTGTCAATTAATGATATGGGAGTATCATTAAACTAAGACAAATCTGAGTTTTGGTATAATATATTAAATATATTGATGCGTAGACATGCCAATTTCACATGATATTCAATACTGGATAAATTGGATATAGGACAAAATCCCAATTACATGATTGTACTTATGGATGTTGTCATTAGAGAAAATCATGAATATTTATCCTCAGACTTGAGATACCAGGTAACAACTGTGGATGTAGCTCATTTTCTGTGAGATAATCTAACGCTATCCGTAACTGGTAGTTATAAGGATTATTTTCAGAGGTGATGCGAAGTTCATAGCTTACGCTTGCAGTCAATACGGGATTTGGTTCCTTCAAATTTGTTTTGAAGTTTAATACTGTTTGGCCACTCGTAGGATTAACAAGATGTTTGCATGGCCATGCCCAAGGTCTATCTGGAATACGTTCAGAAGAATTGGTAATCTTGCTTGATCATAAATAACGAGAAACATTAGTTAATTATGGAATGACTTCGATCCATATCCATATTAACATAGTATTAGAATCAAAAGGATAAGTATGATGATGAATCATCAACGGTGGTTTTTTCCAGGAAAACCATACTCGTGATCCTTCTGGGGACATTGGCGTGTTATGCTAGACTAACCATTGTCATTGTTACATTAATCTATATCCGAGTGGGAGCTGTTAGTTTGACGGATAATAAATTAATATATCATGACCGGATTCAAACTCGAGACTTCGGGATTGCACACTTTACGTATGAGTTTCAATGAATTAATAATTATTGTTTTAGTGACGAATAATTATTAAATACACGAAATATAAACTTAACGGTAACTAACGACCATTGGACGAAACATGAAGGACTTGATTTGGAAAAGAGTGAAAGTTCGGTTCGGGTTGGGCTTTTGTAACCCATGGCCGGCCACCCCACTTCCCCATAGGGTTTGGGATAGCTTTTGCTCCAAGCCTCTTGAATACTATATAATGAGACCTCCTCTCATTTATTCATTCATCCCTTGGTTTTATAGCAACAAAATCACTTCCTTCTCTTTCTTTGTGTCTAATCGATCTTTGATTGATAGGACCAATAGTTTAATCTTTTCGTGTAAAAGCGAATCTAGCATTTCCGTTGAAACGCTATTAGTACGTGTGTGTGAGAACGAAGTGTTAGCATACTTTTGCTAACGGTGATCTTGCCTTGTGACTTGCCCTAGTCGATCCATATGCTAAGGTAGTTGGAAGTAAATGGCTCTACAAAATGGCAGAGTGCTATGAATGGGGAAATGCAGTCCATGAAAGACAATGAAGTCTGGGAAGAAGTAGACTTACCTCCAAATGCTAAGGTAGTTGGAAGTAAATGGCTCTACAAAATGAAAACAGACATGGATGGCATTGTACACATCTATAAGGCTCGTTTGGTAGCTAAAGGCTATACTAAAACATTTGGTGTTGACTACGAGGAGACCTTTTCTCCTGTAGCTGACATTAGAGCTATTAGGATTCTCTTAGCCATAGCTGCCTACTATGACTATGAGATATGGCAAATGGATGTCAAAACCGCCTTCTTGAATGGTCGCCTAGATGAAGACATCTATATGGCGCAGCCTGAGGGGTTTGTGAATCCAGAATTTCCAAACTGTGTATGCAAACTTAAAAGATCCATTTATGGATTAAAGCAAGCATCACGTCAATGGAATAAGAGATTTGACGCAGAAATCAAAAGTTTTGGATTTAGTCAGAATCTTGATGAGCCATGTGTATACCAGAAAGCTAGTGGGAGTAATGTTACTTTCCTTATCCTATATGTCGATGACATATTAATATTAGGAAATCATATACCAAGTTTAAACGAAGTTAAAGCTTATCTTGGTAAATGTTTTTCTATGAAGAATTTAGGAGAAGCAACATTCATCCCTGGAATCAAGATCTACAGAGATAGATCAAAGCGGTTGATTGGATTAAGTCAAAGTACTTACATTGATAAAGTATTGAAGAGATTTAAAATGCAAAATTCCAAGAAAGGATATTTGCCAATGCAAGTAGAACATGGCTTAAGTAGCAAATTGTGTGCTTCAACACCTGAAGAGATTGCATTCATGAAGAAAGTTCCATATGCTTCAGCAGTAGGATCTATCATGTATGCAGTTAGATGCACAAGACCTGATGTAGCGTTTGCACAAAATATGACCAGTTGTTATCAACAGAATCCAGGTGGAAAGCACTGGCACGCTGTTAAAAGCATTCTTAAGTATTTAAGGAATACTAAAGATATGTTTCTAGTGTATGGGGGAAATCCAGAAGCAGAACTTGATGTTACAGGTTACTGTGATGCGTCCTTTGAAACTGATAAAGATGATACGAAGTCTCAGACGGGTTATGTCTTTGTTATTAATGGAGGAGCAGTTGACTGGAAGAGCAAGAAGCAGACAACTATTGTGATGTCTGTTACAGAAGCTGAGTATATTGCTGCATCGAAAGCAGCAATGGAAGCTGTTTGGATTAGGAAATTCATTTCGGGGCTTGGTATTATGCCGTCAATTGAATTACCTATTAATATGTACTGTGACAACTCTGCTGCAGTTACATTCGCCAATGAACCTGGAGTTATGAAGGGCGCCAGACATTTTCCTAGAAGATATCACTATGTTCGAGAACAAGTCGATATAGGTGAAATCAATTTACTCAAAATTCACACAGATAACAATCTAGCTGATCCATTTACGAAGGCTTTATCTAAGGAAAAGCTTACTCATCATGCTAATGGCATTGGACTTCGTTTAGCTAGTAGTTTCATGTAAATCTGTGGTTAGTATTTGGATAAAGGATATTGTAAGCAATAATTATTCGAATGAAATGAAGTATTGTGTTATGATTATTTCTATTCATAAATATTGTATCCTATATTTGCATGTTTAATCCATGAATAACTTAATGTTATTCTAAATAGTCCGTTGTCAATTAATGATATGGGAGTATCATTAAACTAAGACAAATCTGAGTTTTGGTATAATATATTAAATATATTGATGCGTAGACATGCCAATCTCACATGATATTCAATACTGGATAAATTGGATATAGGACAAAATCCCAATTACATGATTGTACTTATGGATGTTGTCATTAGAGAAAATCATGAATATTTATCCTCAGACTTGAGATACCAGGTAACAACTGTGGATGTAGCTCATTTTCTGTGAGATAATCTAACGCTATCCGTAACTGGTAGTTATAAGGATTATTTTCAGAGGTGATGCGAAGTTCATAGCTTACGCTTGCAGTCAATACGGGATTTGGTTCCTTCAAATTTGTTTTGAAGTTTAATACTGTTTGGCCACTCGTAGGATTAACAAGATGTTTGCATGGCCATGCCCAAGGTCTATCTGGAATACGTTCAGAAGAATTGGTAATCTTGCTTGATCATAAATAACGAGAAACATTAGTTAATTATGGAATGACTTCGATCCATATCCATATTAACATAGTATTAGAATCAAAAGGATAAGTATGATGATGAATCATCAACGGTGGTTTTTTCCAGGAAAACCATACTCGTGATCCTTCTGGGGACATTGGCGTGTTATGCTAGACTAACCATTGTCATTGTTACATTAATCTATATCCGAGTGGGAGCTGTTAGTTTGACGGATAATAAATTAATATATCATGACCGGATTCAAACTCGAGACTTCGGGATTGCACACTTTACGTATGAGTTTCAATTAATTAATAATTATTGTTTTAGTGACGAATAATTATTAAATACACGAAATATAAACTTAACGGTAACTAACGACCATTGGACGAAACATGAAGGACTTGATTTGGAAAAGAGTGAAAGTTCGGTTCGGGTTGGGCTTTTGTAACCCATGGCCGGCCACCCCACTTCCCCATAGGGTTTGGGATAGCTTTTGCTCCAAGCCTCTTGAATACTATATAATGAGACCTCCTCTCATTTATTCATTCATCCCTTGGTTTTATAGCAACAAAATCACTTCCTTCTCTTTCTTTGTGTCTAATCGATCTTTGATTGATAGGACCAATAGTTTAATCTTTTCGTGTAAAAGCGAATCTAGCATTTCCGTTGAAACGCTATTAGTACGTGTGTGTGAGAACGAAGTGTTAGCATACTTTTGCTAACGGTGATCTTGCCTTGTGACTTGCCCTAGTCGATCCATATAAGCCTTCTCCTAGGGTTTATAAGTTCTTGTTCTTGCTAGCAATCAAGAGGTATGTTTTCATTTATATTCGGTTAATTTATTATTTGTATTTGATCTATTCCGTTGCGTACTCTTTGATGTTTATACGTTTATAGTTTATTTTATTCATATATTCCAACATATGTGGTCTCCCCTTCACAACTCACAATGAATAATTAAATGTCAGCAAAGACTTGTTATGCATGTCTTGTTGAATTGGCGCACCAAAAAGTAGAAAATGTCAGCGAAGACTTGTTATGCATGTATTGTTGTCTCCTTGGACCCATGTTCTTTAATAATGGTCCCTTAAACAAACTTACTACACCTTCCAAAAAAAAAACAAACTTACTACAGCATGGAATCAGCCATGTTAGTTCGCATTAAAAGCGAAGACCTAATCAAATTCACACACACATTAAGCACTTCATCTCATGAGTAAATTAACATGTTCGCTAGACGTAAAGGTTTGTCACAACTAACACACCGCCTAATATCAACTTTCATACAAGCTGAAATCCCGACCGATAACGGATGTCAACAAAGGTATCATGCACAACATTATTATTATTATTATTATTATTATTATTATTATTATTATTATTATTATTATTTATTTTATTTTATTTTATTTTATTTTATTTTATTTTTATTTATTTTTTATTATAACCATCACTTTATTGAAAACAAAAAGGGATTTTACAAGAAATTAGTGGGGAGCCGAGAGACTAACTGGGCCCCCACACCTCTAGCTATAGCAAAGCTAATCCTATTAAAAATATGTGGAGCAGCACGAGCGCCAATGTCTTGAGTCATAGAGAATCGTCGAATACGCTTTAATAAGGTCACTGCATCTTTCTCAAGTTCTCCAAAAGAAGAGAATGAAAAGGGGAGGAACCCATATCCGATATCAGCGCATTTAGCCCCATACTTGACACGTTTACGTTGTGCGGCTTCAATAACCGCCCGACCAGGCATAAAATCAACCATACTCGAACGCGTCAAAGGTGACGATCCTGTAAGATCAACACAAACATCAAGCCCACCCTCCCAAGAATAAAGTAACATATCAGCTGGGCGTAAGGTTTTGTCCCTCTCTCCATAAAGCCCAATATCAACCTCCTTACGAGCTGAAATTCCAGACCGAGAACATATATCAACAAGAACATCACGCACAACATTATGGCGATGTTTAATACCAACCAGACCTGCGCACGAAACAACATGATCCCCAAAAATATCTCCAGGAAAAACTTTAGAACAAGCTGAATACGGCATCTGGACTGTAAAAAGGGGAACACCCAATCGATAACCCAACACACATCGGTACGTCCTGGCATTCATAGTTTGTCCCAAACCGGATATCGGTGCCACCCTAAGCCAATCTGACGTATAATCCTCTTTTAGTGAGCTCCATAACGTCATCTGTCTAGGGGATAAATGGAAGGTGGATTCAACCGTTTGGACAACACGTGTGAAATGTATATCTGCCAATTTCTTCATAAGTTTGGGGGCAGCGATCTCACTAGGATTATTCAAAAGGTCAATGTCCATATTCACATTAAAAGTATGCAACGTATCATCAAATGAGGGACCAGTAGTCACAGTACTAGAACTACAGAGAAGCTTAGTCTGTAAGCTGGCAGATTGGAGTCTAGAAGCAAGGAAGGCATAGTTCAAGACATCACCTACAGAATACACACCAAGCCCCCCAAAAGCAAAAGGTAGGGTAGCAAGTCTCCATTGCCAATCACCAAACCCGGGTCCAGAAGCAGTGACAATACGTTCTAAAGAAGAACGAAGTGCTGCATCAAAAGAAACCTGAGCACCCTCAAAGACCCGAGGAGCACATGTGCGCATAGAAAAATACAACTTGGAAATACCAGCACACGCACGCAGTAGCAACAACTCACATTGAGGATCATTAAGCTTAGCAACAACATCCATAAGTTCAATAGTTTTAGCAACCCTTTTCGTAACAAGCTTGCAACTAAACTCAAAGTCCACACTAGCGGGCCCACCTAATAATTTAACACCATGCGAAGGTTGAGAAATATTAGAGGGAAAAACGTCAACATACCTGCTCCTGGGGTCTTCCTTTGGCTAAAAAACCTCAGTTTTATCAACGTTGAGGTGTAATCCACAACTAGGTCCATCCATCATAATCAACTCTAAAACCTTCCCTACAACCAAAGTATCTCCAATAATAGTACCATCATCCAGATACCAAGCTTGAAGAGAAAGGGTAAAGGAGTCTCTAATCTTACATGCCAAGGGATGTAACACTAAAGCAAAAAGAAGAGGCCCAAGCGGATCACCCTGTTGCACCCCTTGGTGCGACCATAAAGTATGCTCACCGTAATATAATCTGGGTGATAGAAGCGACTAACTCATCAGAAATAGCAACAGCAGCACCATTTAAACAATCCAAAAGGTGTTGGGCCCGCAAACCATCCCGTCCACAAGAAGTACCACGAGGGAAACTCTTAATCATATCAAGAACCATAGCAGGAGATGCCGAAAGGTGATTATGATCAATAGGTATATCTGGCAAAAGGGGAGCAGATTAAAAAAGGGTGCTTAGCTTTAAAATCTTCAAGAGTAGTACCATCGTAAGCTGCAATACCCGAAGAAGAAAGAACTCTGACAGCAGCAGTGTAATGGCCATCACAAATCTTCCTCTTACACTGCTTGATATTACGGTCACCCAAGTCCAAGTTTTCCTCATCCATATTAGACCATAAGGGGGGGGGGGGGGTTCGGCTAAAACCTCACACACAATTTGTAAACTACCACCAGGTGCCCCCAAGATGAAATTGCATTAACAATATACTCTTCCTGTCGTTGACGCTTAATAGCAGACCTACACTCTTGATTACTCCTAGGGCAAAATGTTTTAAGCAGGCAAAGAGGCAAGACTAACAAACCAACCCAGCAAGAAATGTCGTCAGGCGAGCAAACCACCTTATCAAGAGCTCCTTTCAAAACCCGAGAAAACCCCAAACGACATTTTGGAGGAATGGATTTGACAGTACGCAACCCCTTAGAAAGTAGAGTATCAAGGAGATGTAAATCAAAACCACCAAACTCATCAGAAACCAAATCTTCAACAAGAGCAGCATGAGAAGAGCTTGTGGTTTGGTGAGATCATGTAACACGAACCGAACAACACCATCACCACAATCAGGAGGTGACACGAAATCAGACCCCCCACCATGCCGACACTTAGCCCGGAAAGTATGCGTTTTGAAACACCCATCACATAACCACAAACCCATACGTCTAAGAGTAACCTCAGCCCTTTCAAAAATAACCAAATCCGACACGAGAGAATGTCTAGTGATAGCTTGCGCTTGCCCACTGAAGTGACGATCCCGAAGATGTGTGATCAAATACGTCTTAGTAAGTCCATTTCCACCCCCATCACGACACCCACTAAGACCCGCGAAAGGGCAGTGAAATCTCACAATAGGCGTAGGAAATAAGCAACAAATACCAACCAAAAAGCAAAAAACAGAAAGCACTGTAGCAGAAAACTCCAATTCAGAACACAAAAGCAACTGTAGCATAGAAACTAGTATATGACTGCAACAGGACTATAGCACAGTAGCAGATGTACCCCCACACCAACTGTAGCAGAACTGTATAATGTAGCAAAACAGTAGAAAGACTGTGGCAGAAGGCCCTTAGAACCATGAAATTAAGGCATATCACACGTCCACACTGGATCAGAACCACGAACCACAACCCCACAGAAAACCAGAACCACGGCTGAAGCAACAGAATTTTGAAACAGATGTGCACACTAGAACCTCAGAACCATGTACAACCGAACCTCAAGACTGATGTCACGTAGAACCAGAATACCACAAAGCCACAGACCACAGGACAGCCAAGAACAATATGTATATGCAGCAGATAACCACAAGTCCAAAGTAAACCACAGCCTTGTAACCAGTCGAACCACCACACAACCACTAGCAGAACCACAGTACCAATCCCAAACAAGAAGTAACCACAGTCGTATAATCAGTCAAACCACCACACAACCACAGGGTCTCAAGAAAAGAAAACCCTAAATAAAGGAACATGCAAAAACGAAACCCTAGAAAAAAAGAAACTAAAAAAAAAGTACCCAAGGGAAAAATAAAAGGAATAAACACCGTTAGGGGAAGCCGAGATATTAAGTGAGTTCCCACAACTCTATCTATAGAAAAGCTAATACTATTAAAGATATAAATAGCAGCACATGCCCCAATGTCTTGAGCCAAGATCTTTCGAATCTGCTTCAATTAGATCACCGCATCCTTTTCAAGTTCTAAAGAAGAGGAGAATGAAAAGGGTAGAAAAGTAATAAACTGATAATAATAATAATAATAATGATAATAATAATAATAATAATAATAATAATAATAATAATAATAATAATAATAATAATAATAATAATAATAATAATAATTTCTAATAATAATAATAACAACAACAACAACAACAACAATAATAATAATATGTTGCTCTACTCTTGGGACGGAGGGCTTGATGTATATCTTGATCTGACGGGGTTGTCGCCCTTGACGCAAACTGGTATGGTGGATTTTGTCCCGGGTCGTGCTGTGATTAAGGCGGCACAACGTAAACGCGTCAAGTATGAGGCTCTGTGCACAAATGTTGGATATTGGTTCCTCCCATTCTATTTCTCTTCTTTCGTGGAATTTGAGAAGGATGCAATGATCTTACTGAAGCGAGTCCGAAAGTTTTCGATGACCCAAGACATTCGAGCGCGTGCTGCTGCTCATATCTTTAGTAGGATTAACTTTTCTATAGCTAGAGCAGTGAGAGCCCAGTTAGTATTTCGGCTTCCCACTAACTTCTTGTAAATCCTATGAGTTTCTAATAAAGTGATATAATAATAATAATAATAATAATAATAATAATAATAATAATAATAATAATAATAATAATAATAATAATAATAATAATAATAATAATAATAATAATCTATAACATCACTAAATCAAGATAAATACTAAATACGTGTCACAATTCTAGCTAAAGAATATACTAAAACAATACACGTGTCTACATGAGAGTATCTTTTGGTGAATTTCTCTTTCTCCCAACCACCTGATCCACAAAATAACTGATGTTTTATGTAACCAACTTAGTAACCGTCAATCCTTAAATTGCTTTCAAGAGAAGATTAGCCAGTTAAAAATCAATTTCTGATTCAGTATCAACCCTAAATCGAATAATCAAACGTGTTTCTTAAAGATTCCTTTGGGTAAGTTTTAGGGTTTTAATTTTTCACTTTTGTTTTGTTAATTGTCATATCTTTTTAATTCTATTTATTTTGATTTGTTGAAAAGAAATTCAATCGATTTGTCTATTCAAGCAATACAAAGCGAGTGTTTTATTGAATGTTTAATCGAAATTAAAAAAAAAATTGAAGTTTTTGTTTTTGTTCGAAATAAGTGTGATTTAGTTTATTATGAATTTTCGTTGTTAAGGAGGATGATCGTGTTAAGGAGTTGGTTGAAGAGCATTGTTATAAGAAATGGACACTTATTGCCAAGCATTTGCTTGGTCGAATTGGAAGGCAATGTCGGGAGAGGTAAGTAGTGTTACTCTGTTGATTTGTTTGCTACACCATATGTTTGCCAGTCTTTTGCAACAACTTGAAGAGATTGCATAATGGGTTGGTTGGTATGAGTCAAAGGTAATTTTTTGGTATGTGCTCAAAATTTATGTCTATAACATCAATTCAGTTGTGGTCGGAAGTAACTATTCACCCGACAATTTTCATGTGTATGTTATTGGACCCTCTCTCCATTATCCAAATAGGTAAGCAGTGTTACTATAGGAGTTCAGCTGCTAAAGTTCAAAATGGATAAATACTGATGTTATCATAGGAGTTTCTTTGGTTGTTGTAAGTTTGGGACTGTTGCTACCATAAAGATTGTTGAGCAACTTATATGGGTTGCTGGAAATTTAACTTTCCAGGGATGCCAACCTATTTTCATTTTAGTAATATAATCATTAAATATTGCCCTATTAGCTTGCTTCATTGTTATTATATTGATTTTAGTATCGATAAGAAAAGGGTGGTTACAGATTTCAATTAATGCATCTACCTCGAAATATACCAGCCATTTGCTTTGCAAAAGTTTTTTATTCTCTTTTTTTATAATTTGTTTTATTTCTACTGTTACTCATAAACTTTTTGTGGTTGTGTTTACAATGCTTGTGGAGTTGATTTTAGTTGGTATATAGAGTGATTTGTCCAATTGATGGAAGGTATTCAATAATGTTCTTTTATAGTATTTATTTATCTGCAAAAGGTCATTTCTGAGAATACATTAAACTTGAAAAACTTTGGTTTTCATCATTTAGGATTGATTATATATCGTGCTTTCAATGGATCTCTGGACTTGTCTTTTGACTTGAATGCATAGTTATTTCTCTATTAAGTATCTAGGTCATATTTAGTACTCCTGATTCATTTCAAGCATGTTGTGTCCTACTAATCACCAAAACATTTTTTTCTCAGGAAAAAAAACAAGTGGTCCCAATAGCTCCAGCCTCATTGGGTACAGTGGTGAGTTAAAATTCCCGACTCTTGATGTTGAACTTTTGCATTTGCCAGTGGAGAGTCTTTGTGTTGATCTCTTATGTCAATTAATTTTCTCTCATATTTTTCGTCCCTTTTCTTATGATGGGGAATAAGTCATGTTCTGAATCATATGAAGATCCTTGAATATTAATATTGTCGGACCAATGCAAATTTTATTCTAAAAAATTAAGTTTCAACTTGCTAATTGTTGAGTTTAGGTAAAGCGATCATCATTTGTTTGATGGTTTTCCTTAAACACAAGTTTTTGAACTTTTGTTAAGTTGGACACGAACCTCAGTTTTACTTGTCATATCTATAAAGTTATGTAATTGCTCAACTCCTTTGTTTATGTTTCTTCTCAAACTTCAACTGTTATCACCTCTTTCACTGATGAAAATGGTGATCTATATCTTTGAATAGATTGGTGGACATGAAAAGTGAGAATTTTTTGTGGCCTTCCGAGAGTTTGCTTAGAATCCTACTAGAAAAAAGGTGATTATAATGTTTTACTAATGTTAATGTGATGTGTATTCAAATGATGTATATCCAAGTTGCAGTCTTTTCTAATTTTCATTTGTACGTGTTGATCCACAAACTAATTTGATGAGCACATTTGCAGGTGCTCTTATGAATATAAGATATCACGTGAGTAGCACTTGGGTTCTTATGGCTAAAATGTATCGTTTTGATCAATAAGGTACATACTAATTAAATTTATCTGAAGTGAAGTCAGCTCTATGATGATATTGAGTATTAATAATGATTAAAGGGGGTACGGGATTGGTTAGTTAACTAATTTGCTTAATTTTTTTAACGCAAGTGAGCAACTGAGTGTTTGGCTATTTACTTAAATTAGGTTGAATAGTTTATAAGTTTGGTACCTGCTTATATATTCCAGCAAATAAATAGTTTAAAGTAAGAAACCCAAGATACCCCCTATAGGTGCTAAGTTAATTTGGTTGTAGTTAAATCATTCAGGATACTCATTGTTATAGTTAAATTAAATGCTTATTAAACTTGGGATTATTAAATTAAATGAGTATTTTTGAGTGTATTGCCAAAGCTATATATATGCTTATAGTTTTGTAAATTACTTAAATTAAAAAGGCTGGACCTGCTCATTTCTTTATGCAGAAGTTCAAAAGATAAAATGTATATCAATGTCGTAAGTACTTATTAATTTTAATTGTAGTTAAATCTATGATGACAGATTGTTAGTTACGAGATAGAGGGTGCTTGGGATTGCTAACTTAACATCTCAGCATAATTTAGAAGCAAAAGCAGTTCTAAGTGTTTCGCACTTTGGCTAGAAGGAAATTTTGTGACTTGACCCATATAAGACACTTGGGTATATAGCGATTTTTTAATACTATCAACTGTTCATCTAAGTTTCATAACATTAGATATTAATGAAGGTACGAATTGGATATGTTTTTGATATTTATGTTTGATTTGGCAAAATTGGGTCAGGTGTTTATCATTGCCATCAATTTTTAAAAAGACTAATGGTTGAACGTTCATTACACTTAAAAGAATGTTAGGCTACTGGGATTGCATCATAGGGTGGTCTAATATAATGATATTCATGAGACCAAACTATATTTGTTGTATCAGCAAGCTTCTAGAAGCTGGATGCTCAATGATTAGTTCCATATGAGTTGTGGTAGGAACTGTAGGAATACTACTCTGAAACCCTTTTATGACAACGATATCCATAGACCATTTCCACATCCCATAAACTACCAACAATCAATTTAGGGGTGTTTGTTTTAGCTTATTTTTTCGTCTTACGGGTTTTTGAACTTTTGAAAAGCTAACAAGCTCAAGCTTTTGGGCTTATCAGCTTTGGTTCTTGCCCATCAAGGTATGTTTTCAATTCTTTGTTTGTTTTATTTGTTGCCTTTGTTTTTTATTAGTGGATTTACTTTTTAATAACGGGTTCATCGATCTGTTCCTTACTGCTCATGCAGGTTATGATTATGTCTATATGGTATTGACCACGAAGATATGGTATGCACTTCCCGTCCGTCATGGCATAGTTTATTCTCAAATTCATTCGTTATACTATAATGAGATAATATTATGATTTACATCTAAGCTACCGGAATTGGTCAAACCATGATTCTTAAAAATATTTGCCTGTCGTTGAAGTATTCTTATTGACAAAGTCGCATTATACTGTTCAAATCACACCGGTTAGTAGACTTTAATATGAAATTCCAAGTATCTTTAGTCACCTCTAGGATGATATGGAGTATTAATAACAATTAAAGGGGGTACGGGATAGGTTCGTTAACTAATCTGTTTAACCTTTTTAACGCAAATGAGCACCTGAGTGTTTGGCTATTTACTTAATTAGGTTCAATAAATACTTAAAATTGAACAGGTTGGTACCTGCTTATATACTCAAGCAGAAAAATAGTTTAAAATACGAAATCCCAAACACTCCGTAAAGTGCTTATTGTAGGCAGTTTTATCCGAACACTATAAAAGGCTTAGTCTCTTTTAAGATAAAGCAGTAACTATCAACATGTTTTCATGAGGTGAAAGAATGGCAAGATCTCTTTCTTTCTTTTATCATAGATGTTTTGGGCAAGTCAGAATGCTGGAATTTGTCTTTTTTATCAGTGTGGTAGTTAGTAAGCTAATTTGGTTGTAGTTAAATCATTAAGGATACTCATTGTTATAGTTAAAGGTTGTTTGGTATTGGTTACTACACTTGGGAATATTAAATTAAATGAGCAGTTTTGAGTGTTTAGCCAAAACTACTCATATGCTTATTATCTTATAGTATTGTTAATAAGCACTTAAATTAAATAGGTTGGACTGCTCATTTCTTTAGCATAAGTTTAAAACATCCAATCGCAGGCCACCCGCTAAAGAGCTTATTAATTCGAATATATGGAGACAAGCAGTTTCATCCAAACTCTATAAACTGCTATTTTTAGGGATAGAATATCATGTCGTAAGTACTTATTAATTTTAATTGTAGTTAAATCTTTGAAGTTGGTTACGAGATAGAGGGTGTTTGGGATTGCTAACTTAACATCTCAACATAATTTAGAAGCAAATGAGCAGTTCCAAGTGTTTGGCTAGAAGGAGATTTTGTGAACTTGACACATATGAGACACTTGGTTATATAGCGATTTCTTACTGTTACCAACTATTCATCTAAGTTTCATGACATTCTAATTAATGAAGGTACAAACTGGATATGTTTTTGACATTTATGTTTGATTTGGCGGAATTGGGTCAGCGTGTTTATCATTGGGATCTCTTCTTAAATAGAGCAATCACAGGATTGGTTGAACATTCATTACACTTTGAACAATGTTAGGCTACTAGCATTGCATCATCGAGTGGTCTGATATAATGATAGCCATGAGACCAAGCTGCATTAGATGTAATAGCAACCTTTAGAAGCTGGTTTCTCAATGTTCCGTATAAGTTGCTAGGAACCGTAAGAACAGTCAATTTGGGTGTTTGTTTAAGCTTTTATTTTATTTTTTTTTTATTTTTTTTGTCTCACGGCTTATTGAACTTTTGAAAAGCTAACAAGCTCATTTTTTTGAGCTTATTAGCTTATAATTCTGAAATTAAGAGTTTAAATAAGCCATAGGCTCAAGTATCATGATTAGCTCATAAGGCTTAAAATTTGAGCTTATTGGCTTTTCATAAGTTTAATAAGCCATAGGCTAGATATACGAGTTTAAACAAACATCCACATACCACAGCCCAAAGAAGTTAAGTTGAAGATATTAAGTAGTA
This sequence comes from Artemisia argyi, assembly GCA_030686995.1. Taxonomy (NCBI): domain Eukaryota; kingdom Viridiplantae; phylum Streptophyta; class Magnoliopsida; order Asterales; family Asteraceae; genus Artemisia; species Artemisia argyi. The sequence continues at coordinate 175,745,603 of CM060695.1, forward strand.
AGACGCCTCCAACTATGTCTATTAAGCGATCTCAACTGTAGCAACACAAGGTCTTGACCGTTTTGCTAATTTCAACTGCAATTAACTAAAGCAATATGGGTTTGGGTAAGTCAAGAACCTCCTCCATCAACTGCTCATTAAAATGGTTGACTTCGAAATGAAATTGTCCCATGTCTAAATCGGCATACTTTTTAACAAGCATGCATATGCGTAGGTAAATAAGCATTCAAACCGAAAGGTGTATAGCCAGAATATGCTGAGTAGCACAACAAAAAAGAAGTCACCTACTTATCTTTTCTTTTTCGTAACACATAATTTTAATGAGGCAAGTTTTCGCAAGAAGTAAATACATTTATTTAATATATTTGGGTAATCAATTGACTAACTTTCTAACTTTATTCTATATGAGTTACCCTTTGCACTTTGTTTTGGCATGTTACTGGATTCGGTAGAGGTCATCTTTGCTATTTTAATTGAATTGTATATATATGTTTTCAAATGTACTTGGTGTGTAACTGCATGTTTGTAAAATTTAAGTTAATGTTGATGGTTTTTTTTTACGATCATGTTTATTGCAGGTTGTTGACTAGATGTCTCTATCGATGAATTATTTGAGGAGACTCTACTCGTGCTTGCAACGATGACTAATGAGCTATATGTGTCAAAATACTTGTCTTAGTATTCCTCATGTAGTATCCAAATACTTATGATATTATTTTGTTAATTAGTATTCCGAATACAAAAAATAGTGTCATACAGTCAATGAATATTGGTATTGTGTTGTGTTATTTAAGCTTGATACTAAACAACATATAAGTTTTAGTATTTAAATTATCTGTTATAAAATTAATGTAATACATTTTTTAGTGGCAATTATGAAATACCTAAAAGTTTAGTAAATATAAGTAGTATTATCAGGTCTTCAAAAGATTGAGCAATAATATTTTCTAGCACACAAGAAATGTTATATAATTATATATATAAAGAGATGTTTTATTGTACACATATTTCATATTGAACAATTATCAATAAGGTTATTTCAACAATAAAGCCAATAAAGTGTGTTATATACGGCTCAAGTTTCATAAAGCCTTAAAGTTTAATTTGTTTGACTGTTAAGATTAGGTGTAATGCTAATCAAATTTACTATTATCATATTAGTTGCAAATGAGTTTATTTTTCTTATATCAACTTTTTCAATAAATAAGTGTAATAGTGATCTACCAAATCAACCAATATATTCACCTTCACCAAATCAACACCTTCATCTTCTCTTGTGTGTTTTCATTGGTCATCACATTTCACCAAATCAAATGCAAAGTCACACCACCCCACGTAATGATTATAGTAACTAACAATAGACTACACTAGACCATGATCAAAACGCATGGACATGGTCCTTACTACGGCCGGTCTAATTGTTAAACACTAAATGATATAACACAAAATCAAAAGTTAAAATACTAACAAAAATACTAAATTTCATAAACCATTATCACTTCGTATAGTGTGTTAAAATTTTCAAGGCCTTTACGAGGAATATCGCTTTGGGCCCATCGGATCTGATCTTGATTATTAAGGGAATTGTCCATGAAACGCTTGGATGTATGTTTGAACAAGATTACGTGATATTACATATATTTTTACAAGATTATCATTGTGGTGTTAGACTCAAAACTAAATGCCGAAAAGCCTTTTTACATATGTTTGACGTAGATGTTTCATTGCAGACCCAAATTTAGAAGACCCAAAAATCAATCATAGTGTAATAGTAATCTTTATTTCTTGAATTTTGAACTTATTATTATAAAATAATGTTATTGTATTCTCTAATATTATTATGCTCACAGGCTTTCTAATTGATTTCTTGACATGAAAGTTTATTAAACAAGTAGTCGGAACGTAATCATATATTAATCCTTACCACAAAACAAATCAACTACGTTTCATCATAATTGAGCCACATATGCAACATGTTTATCGATTGCTTATTAATGTAATTCAATTATCGTGCTTTACTTTTTGTTTATTTTAGTGCATAGCATGAAGAACACAAGTCTTGAGGTTCATTTGTTTTGATTCTTCTGTGGATGTTTACAATGCGGTTTAAGCAGTAAATTTGGTTGAGTTCGACAATGATACACTTAAACACGTAACCAAAACATCACGTTATTCTTTTATAACTATTTTAATATTATCCACTGCGAAGTGTGTAGATTCTGCTATAGTTGTTGTATATTGAATTTTAAACATATTTTTATAAGTTTAATCAGCTATTGAGAAAACCGGCCATCGGCCGGGTAGAGACCTAGTAATAATAATAATAATAATAATAATAATAATAATAATAATAATAATAATAATAATAATAATAATAATAATAATAATAATAATAATAATAATAATAATAATAATAATAATAATAAACTTTCATTTATTAAAACATAATAATTTACAGAAAGTTGGAAGAGAGTCTAGACACAAGTTGCGCTCTCACTCCTTTTTGAATACAAAAGCTTAATCTATGAAAGATAAAAATACCACTCTTAACATTATTGGAGTGGCTAGCAGCAATAGATTTAATACGCGAAAGTGTGTCCATGCCCAAAGCCTCCGCATCGAATTCCCCGAAAGTAGAGAAAGCGAATGGTATAAACTTGTACCCATTGTCCTCACATTTTGATGCATACTTCTTTTTTTTCTTCTCCACAGCGGTGTGCAAGGCTACCCCAGGGGCCCATGAAGTCACCCCAGGACCAGCAAAGGGGGATATTCCAGCACATCCAGACATGCATCTTTTCCTTGGAGCCAATTGAATAATAACAAATCTGCAGGTCGTAGCTCCTTCCCATCCTCCGAAAGGAACCCCATAGGAGCCTCTTTACATACCATGATCCCAACCTTAGAACATATATCAATAAAAATATCACGCACTAGATTATGCCTGAACTTCACACCCACTTCACTAGAGCAGTGGACCGCATGATCTCCCCATTTGTCCATACGATATACATTGCAACTCGGACATAGACTACCTTCATAGAACATAGGTATAGTAAGACTATAACACAACACAGAACGGAATTGACGATGGTTCATTCTCTGTCCCAAGCCGTCAATAGGGATGGTGAAAAGAAAATCATGTGCATGTGAGTCACGTATACAACTGAGAATAGCCACCTGTCTTGGACTTAGCGAGTACTTAGAAACAAGATCTTTCTCAATGACACCAAAATAACACTTTGACAAGGTTTTCATCATTTGGGGGGCAGAAGCGCCATTGGTTATAGAGAGAGCGTCTGTTGGATCGTGTACACCTTGAACTTGTGTTGATAATGATACTTTGAGTGATATCACTAAGTATGCGGAATCTACTTAATGATACTTAGAAGATTAATTGTAAGTGAAACAGATTAATGTGTGAACAATGAATATAACAAAACAACTAGCTCCAATATTATTAATAATAATAATACGAGTGATCTGAGATATCACTAGGGTTACACCTTGAAGCTCTAAGAAAACGTATATCTAAGTTATCATCTAGGATCTCCTTTTATAGAACAAGGAGTCCTCTTGTACAAGATAAGTATAATACTAATAGAATAAGATATACACAAAATCTTTTCTATGTTTATCAATACGCGTTTCTCTAACAGCTAACAAGTGAGCAGTGGTAATATTTGTTCTTGCAGTGGTAATGAGTTTCCACTGCAAGTACAATCTTCTTGCAGTTGTAACTTCTTCACTAGCCGTGGTAACTGATAGAATAATTCCCAACAATCCTCCCCTAAACTTATGATTTATGTGTGAATCAATAAGTTTCTTCAAGTATACAATAAACCTGAGGATATGGGAATTCTTCCAAACACTTATCTTGTTTTTCTTAATCCTTTATCAGCTCTTACACTTTGATCTTTAATCTTCTGAATCAAAGCTCTAACCTTCTCATTATCTGCATTCACTCTTAACTTTGACATCAACATAGCAGACAAAGTTGTAGCTTTAAGTGGATATTCCTTCTCAGCAAACATAAACACATCCACTTTATTTGTTGTAGAAACATGATGAACCTCACATTTATCAAAATAAGTCCATGTAGTATTCAAGTTTGATGAATTAAACTTCCAATACTTATCAGTAAGATCTGGTTCATATAATCTTCTCAAGTCAACCCAGAGCTGCATTTCTTTCATATCCTTGAGAGTATCAGCCTTGAATCTTTCATTTACAAGCTTCCAAAGGGTATCAAGATCATCTCTGTCACATGCTTTAAGTAAATCTTCAAACTGAATGAATGATGAAGATTCTCCTCCTAGTCTGATAATTTTCCAAGTGGGAGCAAAATTCTTTGCTGTGTACACTTCCCAATCAATAATTTGATGTTTTGATTGTGAATGATCTGGATAGAAATCTTCTTCTTCAACAATGATAATTTCACTCAGTGGATCTTCTGCACATTTTTCAGATTGAGATTCTTTCTCTTGAGGAGCTTTCATTCTTTTAGTGACATGATCTTCAACTTTTGAAGCTTTCCTTTTATTTAGTTTAAATCTTTCAACTTCTTCAAAATCAATAGGTTTGAAGGTACTATCTTGCCTTTTAACTCTATAGTAGATACCTTCAATTCTTTCATGAGACATACCTTTGAAGTCAGCCATCTTCCAAGTTCCAACATGGCAGCAATATACTTTCATCTCATGAATGATCTGTGCCTTTGTAGGTTGTCTTTGTTTCTTTTGACCTTTTCTGAAGTTTCCAATAATTTCATCCAGTGCTTGTTGATTCTTCATTTGAATGAAATCAATCAACTGAGCTGTTCTTTGTTCTTCAGTTAAAGAGTTGTTAGCAACAAGCTCAATAGCTTTCTTCTTGACAACTGGATCATGCTTAATCATATGCTCAATTTCTTCATCTGACAGCACATATGAAAATTCTGGAGGTTTCTCATACATAATTGTTGGAGAGATACTTGAAATAGGTTCTGCTACAACAGCTTCAAGATTATCCAACCTTGTTGCTTCCATGAAACTAGCAACTTCATCTTCCTTGATCTTTTTAATTCTTTCATACTCTTCAGCTTGTTGTTGTTCAGCTAACTTATGATCATAGTCAATCTGAGCTTGTTCAAACTCAGAAATCTTTCTTGTCACTTGATCTGAAGCAATTTCAATAGCCTTTCCTTTAACTAAGCTTCTTCTGACAGCTTCTTCCTCTGCAGTGGTAATACCTTGACTAGCAGTGGGAATAATTTCACTCACAGTGGTAAGTTGTTGATCAGTGTAAACTTGTTCTACCTCAGTGTAAACTTGTTCTACCTCAGTGGAAATTGGTTGAGCAGTTCCAACTAAATCATCAAAATTAAAACCTGCATCAGTATCCAAGTCTCCAAATCCCAATTTCCTCCCCTCAGGCTCAGCATCATCAACTTTTACTTGATCATCATCAGAATCAGGAAGCTCAGTAAACTCTTTATCCCAATTTTTACTCCTCTCCTTAAGTTCTGCATCTGATTTCCTCCCCTGTTTGGAAGAAGTTCCCAAATCATAACCAGATCCTGTAGAAATACCATCATGAGTGGATGATGGAGAAGAAACCACAACTTGAACATGTCTTTTCTTCTTGAGATCCACAACTTCAGCCTGCAACTTTTGAATCTCAGTCTTCAATTGATTCAACTCTGTGGCATGTTGTACTTTGGTCAGTGCCAGATCTTTCTCCAGAGTTTGAACCTGTTTGGTTAATTTGGTACATAATCCCATCAATTCAGTTAGTGTCACACTGCCTTCATCACTTCCAACTGTGTTACCTGTTGGGAGAGGTGAATCATAAGGCATTGATTCAGGCTCTTCTCTAGTTGGACTAGATTGAAGCCTTGAACCACCACTGCTTGTTCCTAAACCATAAGGATCAGCAACATGCAATGTTGTCATGGAAGGAGTTGGCTGTTTTTGCCTCCTTTCATATGTGTGAGTTATAGCAGGAAAATGTTGAATTTGTGGAACAGAAATAGTGGGTGTGTGATGGGATACAACTGGGATTGTTGCATCTTCACCCTGTAGTTGTGAAATCTTTGCAAGCATGTTTGGTAAAAGAGGATGAGTCATTCCATCCCAAAGATCTGAAGCCTTACTCATGTTTTGAAATACTTTTGGCTTAAGATATGGAGTGTCATAAATCCTATTATGATTATGCAGTTGAAATTCATTTAACACTGCTTGCACAAACCTTGGATACATCAAAAATTTGTATGAACTTGTTACATTGCCTTTCATGTTATTAAATATAAACTTTGAAAAATTGAAAGTCCTATCAGAAACCAACAAACTAAAGGGTAAGCCATGGTTGATCCAAATTGTTCATAAGAAGTTTTCTTAGGACTTAGGCAATGCAACAGAGTGTGTATCAAAAATCTCCAATGGGGGCAAAAACATCCTTTCTTAAAGGTTACTTTTTGATCAGATGTATCATACCCCATCAGACCAATGTAGTGGAATATGTCTGAATTAGGTAATGTGATGATACCATTGAGATCATCTAATTGGAGAATTCTCCTCAAAGATGACTCAGTAACATCAATAGTTACCCCATCAACTGTGGCTCTAAGAGCTTCCACAGGTTCATGTATGTCTCCCTGTTCAAGTGTGATGGACTCCGCAGAGTTCCAAAACTGTTTGATTTGAGAAACAAAGATTGTGGGATTCATAGTTAAGGCATACCTTATATGAGTTGAGTTGAGAAAGTCCACAATCTGATGAAAAGTAGGTCCACTCTTGACGTTTGACTTTTGTAGATAAGCCACTTGGTTGTGTTCATCTGCAAACTTGAGAGTCACCATGATTTTGTGATTTGAGAGATGAAAGTGTTAGTAATCGTGAGTAAAAAGCAAGCCGTATAAAATCAATTTATATTAATAAGGTTTTGAGAAAAACGCGGATGGATAATTATCTATAGAAAGATGTATCTTTTGAAGAAATACAATTTGGTAAGTAGATAATTTCCAAAAAAAAAATTTTAACCCTATTAATAAGGAAAGACATTTATTTTTGGTAACGGCTAGTAAAAATACGATTACTGACACACAGTTGTAACGGCTAGTTCATCAGTGGTAAAATTTACACTTTCAGTGGAAACAATGAACTTGCAGTGGTAAAAATCAACAAAATTTCAAAGAGCAGTGGTAAGTAAAATATGTAAAATGTGCTGCTCTTATCATAGTTTTTAGCAAACTATCAGCTATCAACGGATTTGATAAGTCTTTACCATGAGCCGTTTGCTTATGGACTAGCTGATTCTTATGTGGGTTAGACATGGTGAATCAATAACCATTTGTTGTGTGTCAATATTACACACCTTATTACTCCAATGATATGTAACATCACAAAATAAATCTCATCTTAACTCACAAATATTAACCCAAGTAACTTTTTAACTGAGTTACTATACACAAAATATCTTCTCAAAAGTCAAACCACAGTTACTCCTCAAACCAACCAAAACAGATGGAAGTAAATAATCTTCATTAATTATTGTAACACCTAACCTTGGCTTATTTAACCTCCTCCAAACACAACATCTCAGTCACCAACAATCTTTCAACCCTAATAGTCCACAACAAAATCTCAAAAACCAATTTGCATTCAAAAATCATGTCAGCAAACCCTGAGTCCTCTAATCAACACTCTTCTGTTCCAACAACAGAAGAAGAAGTACCACCATATCCATGGGGACTTGGAGGTTCTGATTTTGAGAAAGAAATAAAGAACCGATGGGATGTGGAAGACAAGAAATGGAATGCATACATAGAGGGTGAATCAAGCCATAATACAAATCCTGCTGAGCTTGTCTCTCCCTTCATCTGGACATCTGATGAAGAATCTTCAGAGGAAGATAATGAAGAACCAATCTTTCTTCCTCCTTCCACACCAGAGAGATCTCAACCAAGATCAAGTATGAGAGATCCATCTCTCCCAACATCATCAAACTTGATGGTGGATCTTCCTGCTCCAGAACCTTGTCTTCTGCATCAAGAACACATTGGACAGAGCAATAAAGCTCAAATCACACATAAGGGAAAGGAGAAGCAGAAGTAAATGATTGATGAATGTTGCCAAGGACCAAAGTTTGTGAGTATTTTCTTGACTTTGGTACTTGTGCATCTTCACAGTCTTCCTTCTCTTCTTTTTCCATTTTCAGCTTCAGCTTCTTCATTGTACTTGTGATAGCCTCAAGTATTATGTAATAATAGATAGAAGCTAGTAGTACACAAGTAGCCAAATGTATTAGGAATGATCTTTGTAATCCAATTGGAACCTTGAATGTAAGCTGTATCTTATGTCTTGAAATGAAAAGATCTTCATAATTAGCATAATATGTAAGACCTTCAGCATTATTTTGTTTGCAATAGAGACTAAATACAGCTCATTAGACCACTTCCTTGGCTATATCTCTTGGTGACTGTAACACACATCTTGCAATTACATGAACATTTGCAGAGCAGACATATATCAAACAACTTGAAACCATATTAGTTCAACTCAGAAAATATCATCAAGTCATTCATAGAAAACATTAATCTTTGACTGTCCCTGCACACATCATAAACAAATTAGTACCTTTTGGGGACCCAAGCCACAAATGACTTGGATCTGCCTCGTGTATCAATATAATTATATCTATCAAAGGTCATTGATACACCATTGGGATTGTTTGTTGTTCCTTTTGGTTTCCATTCCCAACGAGCTGAGGCCTTAACAGCTTTTCCCAATTTTACCCTTTTCTTTTGAACATCAGTGGAAACAATTGGTCTTGCAGTGGTAACTGCATGCCTAGCAGTGGAAACTGCTGGATTAGAAAATTTTGGTCTCCACATTTGGTTCTTGTGATCATTCCTTTCAAAATAAGTCTTTTTCCCTGTTTGGTAAGATTTAACAAAAGAAGTAACAGGGGACTTAGGATAAACTCTGTTATTACTTCTGGCAGTGGTAACTGCTGGTCTAGCAGTGGAAACATGTTTAATGCCAGTGTTAAGCATAACAGACCTGGGAACCATTTTGCTTAGGGGATTTGGGTGAGTCATTTTATTAGAATTTGATCCATTCACCCTTGTAAAAACTTCCCTTCTTCCCATGTGGTAGGTACAGTCTTTAGCTAAATGGTCAAAGCTACCACATATGTGACAAGCCTTATTGTAAAACACAAAGTCACTACCAAACTGTCTAGTTTTAACATGATTCCAACTTCTCATGTTACCTCTAGGAGATTTAGGCCTATCCCTGTACATTTCAGCATACCTAGTAGTAGACCTAGTGAAATTTGACTGTGTTCTAGGCTTCTCTTTAACTTCTTCAGGAATGCTTTTACACTCCTCAACTTTAACATTTTCAGTAACACTAGTTTTAGACTCAACATTCAAACATTCATCTTTAAGAGATGAGTCACTAGCACTATCAAAAGTCTCAACCTCAACCTGAACCTTTTCAGTTTCAACTGGTTTAACAAATTTTGGTCCATAGGTCATGGGTGGATCCTGAAACTCTTCTAAGCCTGTGTGAGCAAGATCAATACCAGGAGGTGCTGGAACACCTCTTAGAGGTGGTGGAACAGTATTGTATCCAAGACCTGATTTAGCTTTGCTCACAATTTGGGCTTCCCAAATTTTGTCAATGCTCTTGGATTGATGGTCTAGAGTTTTCTTAGTAATCTCAATATTCTCACTAGCCTTTTTAACTTTCTCAATCTCTTCCCTAAGAGCTTTATTTACTTCAAGATAAAAATCTAAGTCTCTTTTTAAAACAGCAATATCATCTCTGAACTTAGATTCATTAGCCCTATAATGCTCTATCTGCTTTTCTAAAACACCTAGACCTCTTTTATGATTTGCTAAATTATAATTAGTATGATGTAAATCTAGCATCAGTTCATCATATTGTGTTTTAGAAACCTCTAACTCTTTAGCAGCCTTACAGTTTTTAGAACAAGCATTATCAGTATATACCTCAGAGTCAGAGAAAGCCATGAGTGCATGCTCAGTGGCTAGCATTGCAGATTCTGTATCATCTTCTCCATTCTGACCCATAAAGCTCCAATCAAAGCTTACTCCATCAATAGCCAATAGCACCTTTGGCTCTTCTGTTGTAGGTTCTTTGGCCTTTTCCTTCTTGTACCAAGTTGACTTATTGTCAGATTTCCTTGGTTTTCTGCATTCTCTTGCAAAGTGCCCCTTCTTGTGACAGTTATAGCACTCCACCTTCTTTTTATCAAAACCTACAGTCTCATCTCCACTTATATGAATCTTTCTCCCTGTCTTCTTCCAGAACTTCTTTGATCTTAAGCTGAGCAATGCTACCTGCCATTTGATGTCCATCTCCTCCATATCATCTTCATCAATTTGATCCAAGTCCTCATGATTGAGGATTGAACCACCCACATGGCTGGATATAAAGGCATAGAAAGTAGCATCACTTAGTCCTGCAATCTGCTTCTTTGAGCTCCTAGTGGAAACATTTCCATTACCAGTGGAAACAATCATGTTACCACTGTCATCATCACTGTCACTTTCATCATCAGAACTGTCGTTACCTGATGATGATATGAGTGCAACTCCTGCAGAACTTGTCTTTAACTTGCCAGCTTTCTTAAGTCTTTGTTCAATAACTTTGAAGTTATTGTACACATCATTAAGCTTCATTGTCTCAAGATCTGACTTGTCCTCCCATACAGCAACATTTGTATCAAACTCAGCAGGTAAACTTCTTAAAAATTTAAGATTGAGGTCTTCCTTTTCTACCTCTATTCCAAAAGCAGTCAGCTGAGTTACAATCTTTTGTAGCCTTGTGAATATGCTATCAAGAGATTCATTGCTTGATGAGCCAAAATTCTCATAGGTCTGCTTCAGTAAAGTCTTTTGAGTTTTCTTGGTATAGTCATTACCACCAAATACTTCACATATCTCATCAAAGAGGGTCTTTGCATCCTTGTATTTGGTAAAAGCCTGGACTTGTTCTCTGGGTAGAGCCATCAATAGCAAACCTCTAGCCTTCAAATCATTCTTAAGTTGGTTTCTTTCATCATTTGTAACTGGACCAGCATTTACTTTTGTTACTGGCTTGCCACCAACTGTCTCAACAGTTGTACCAGGTTTGAATGAATTTCCACACGTTATGATCTCCCATAATGTGTAGTCTTGAACCATAAAGAATTGTTCAATCATAAGCCTCCACATCTCAAAGTCATTAATTTTAAGCTTGGGAAGCTTTGCAGCAATGTTAGATTGGCTTGTTTCTGTCTCCATTGTTTCTTTTGAATCTGCCATAGGATCTTCTAAATCAAAATATCAAAGCCTTTCTCTGATACCACTTGTTGGATCGTGTACACCTTGAACTTGTGTTGATAATGATACTTTGAGTGATATCACTAAGTATGCGGAATCTACTTAATGATACTTAGAAGATTAATTGTAAGTGAAACAGATTAATGTGTGAACAATGAATATAACAAAACAACTAGCTCCAATATTATTAATAATAATAATACGAGTGATCTGAGATATCACTAGGGTTACACCTTGAAGCTCTAAGAAAACGTATATCTAAGTTATCATCTAGGATCTCCTTTTATAGAACAAGGAGTCCTCTTGTACAAGATAAGTATAATACTAATAGAATAAGATATACACAAAATCTTTTCTATGTTTATCAATACGCGTTTCTCTAACAGCTAACAAGTGAGCAGTGGTAATATTTGTTCTTGCAGTGGTAATGAGTTTCCACTGCAAGTACAATCTTCTTGCAGTTGTAACTTCTTCACTAGCCGTGGTAACTGATAGAATAATTCCCAACAGCGTCTATGCTACAAGTAAGGTTAAAAGTATCAAGAGCATGCTGAAAAGAAGAACCATAGGAGACAATACCGGTTTTTGTCAGTATCTTGTCTTGTAGAGCACTCATTTGCATGCGAGAGGCAAGAAAAGCATACTGGATAATATCTTCTTCTGAAAGAATACCAAGACCACCCAACTTGATTGGGGGGGGGGGGGTGGCTAGTCACCACTGCCAATCACCAAACCCCCACCCTGAAGCAGTAACAATCTTCTCCAAAGAGGCACGTAACGTCTGATCAAACTGAACCTGAGCCTCCAGTAAATACAAAGGGGAACATGTCCTCAAAGCATAAGATAATTTTGCAACACCAGCACAAGAACGAATAAGAAGGAGCTCACATTAGGGATCATTGAGTTTATGAATTGCCTCAACTAAAGAGATGGTTTTAGAGACCCTTTTCAAAGCCAAATCCCGACAAAAACTATAATCCAAACTAACTGAACCACCAAGAAGTTTGACACCATTGAGTGGCCGAGAGATATTTATAGGAAAAACACCCTCCGCCCTACTTCTAGGATCCTCCACAGGCCAAAAAAGTTCAGTCTTATCAACTTTAAAAAACAAACCACGAGCTGGACCATCCGTCCTGATGATGTCAAGTGCCTTGGCAACCATAAGCGTATCTCCAACAATAGTACCATCATCAAGATACCAAGCCTGAAGGGTAAGTTCACAAGACTGATTAATAAACTGAACCAAAGGGTGTAAAGCTAGGGAAAACAACAAAGGACCTAACGGATCCCCCTGTTGGACCCCTTGACAAGACCAAAGGATAGAGTCATCATAATAAAGCCTAGCAGGTCGGGCATAACAAAACTCAACCCAAGGAGCAATAGATGGGCAACGCGCCCTATCTTCCTGAAGTAGAACACTGCTATCAACAAGATTAAAAGCATTCTTAAAATCCACCAAAAGCATAGAATGCCCAACCTCATTACCCTTAGACTCAACGAGCCTATTCACAGTATGAAGAACAGCCTCACATCCACCAGGAACACCAACACCAAATTGAAAATCCTGTAAGTAAGTATTCATATCGTTACCAATAGATGAAGAAGCCACCTTAGAAACAAGCCTTCGCCATATAGTACCAACAGAACTATGACGTATACCACCACCAGGCTTGACCAAGGGAGTCAAAAGGGCACTAGCAATATACTCCCCCAACATAATCGGGCACTTTCCACTAAGAAATAGATTGACAACACCGGTGATAGATCCTAAAAGATCATCAGCAATAGCGGAAGCAGCCCCACCCAAAATATCCATCAAATGTTGTGCTCTAAGCCCCCACCCAAAATATTATTATTATTATTATTATTATTATTATTATTATTATTATTATTATTATTATTATTATTATTATTATTATTATTATTATTATTATTATTATTATTATTATTATATAAAGTCTAAGGTTTATAAAATTTAGGGGCTCTTAATTAAAATAACAACAATATATATGTTGTTATTTTTAAGATATAAAGTCTAAGGTTTATACAGTTTAGGGGTACTACTAAAAAGTTGGAAATGGTAAGTTTACCTAAATTTAATAATTTATTAAAAATTTAACATCTAAATTTTTATTAATTACTCTTTCATTTTTTTTTTCAAAATTACCACATGTGTTTTTATTCATATTTTTTTCTCGATGAAATTTAGGTGCGCTTGACTAAACAGTTTCAGTTTTGACTTTCCATTGTCTAATGGGATGGCTTCATATTTCTTACGTGGCAAAATCAAGCTCTCTCTCATTGGCCCAATTAGAAAATGCTCAAAGATTTGATTTTTCATTTGTTTGTTCCGCCATTATATAAGAGTTTATATTTCGACAAAAATGTTTAACTTAGAAAAGTTGTATCACTAACTACTTATTTTCCAACTCAATGACTTGGTCCATGCTAATCGACTTGAGCTTCTTCAAAAGGCTAAAGTCAATTAGACTTTGGATAGCGATGAGAACTCAAAATTCTTTCATGAGATGCTTAACAACAAATTCTTCAAATCTGAAATCCATGGTATGTATATAAATGGGTCGTGGATTTTGGGTCCACCCATTAATCATCATCCATATATTTCAATTCAATGAAAACAAAGTCTCAAACACATCCCACGACGGTCCCACCTTCACCAACAATCTATTTAAAACCCTATCCGATCTTGAATTTTTTTTACTTGATTCACCATTCTCAAACGAGGAAATTAAATAAGCGGTTTGGAATTATGGTGGTGATAAAGAGCTCCGTCTCGATGGTTTCACTTTGAAATTCATTAAGCATTATTAGTACTCAATTGGAAAATACTGTGTTGATACTGTTAAAAGTTTTGAAAATGATAGGTTCATTCCTAAAGGTTGTAATTCTTCCTTAATTGCGCTTGTTCTTAAAGTTCAAGACCCGTTACATGTTGCGGATTTTTGACCAATTAGTTCTTCGGTTTACAATTCTAGTGTATTTATTATATGCAATTAGGGCCGGTCCTGAGTTTTCTGATACCCTAAACGAGTCGATTAAGAAATGCCTTTGTAAACAAACAACGAAATATTGAAGAAGCAGAAAACGTCATGAATGTAGATTGATAAATTTAAATCATATGCATAATAGAAAAACATATGTATTATTATAAATTTTCAGTTCCTTAAAAATAAAATAGCTTTCAAATACATTTGTCAAAAGATTAAACACAACTGTTAACTTAGAATGTGCATAGCGAAGAAAAAAATAATAATAAAAAATTAAAAAGTCTTTCATCATTAACAAAGACACATAAAAATAAAAATTTGATAAAATCCATAATACAACTTCCACGATATAGATGCTTCATAATTGCATCACTTGAATAACAATAATTTTCTTTTATTTTCATACGAAAATACCAATTTAACCCTTGAAAAGTACAATAATGCCATTAAAAATCAAGCATTTTTCTCATTTTGTGTCTCATCTCATACTTTAATATGTGATAACATCATGACAATAAAATTGTTAATTAAACAAAAAAACTTAAAATAACAAGCATCTCATCTCATCTTCTTTAACTTGATATCCATTTTGTTATATTTTATATAAAGTAAACTCCAAAATACATCATGTGGTTTACCTTTTTTCATACCATACATCCCTTGCCGATAACTTGGCACACATACATCACTTCGTTTATAAACGTTAACCACCATACATCCATGAGGACGAGCAGGGCAATTTTTTTGCCGTTATCTTTTAACTTGGTTCTAACAGAAAGTAAAATATTTGCACCGTTAGTCCTCAAGAATGTATAATGTATAATGTTTGTTATTATTATAATATTTATTTATTTATTTATTTATTTATCTATTTAATGTATTTTATATTATATATATATATATATATATGTATATATATATATATATATATATATATATATATATATATATATATATATATACATATATATATATATATATATATGTATATATATATATATATATGTATATATATATATATATGTATATATATATATATATATGTATATATATATATATATATATATATATATATATATATATATATATATATATATATATATATATATATATATATATATATATATATATATATTATTTGGGAGATGATTTGCACACTCCAAATTCTTATTGGGACACTCCAGTTTACAAGTGGTTAAAGCAGTATGTTAATAATGTACAAGTATCTAATGCATTTATTGGAGTGTCCCAATCAATATGAAATGTGTGCAAATCAATTCCCATATTATTTATATGGTTTTTTGTCTGTTATTATTATTATTATTATTATTGGTTCTACAAAATCCAACACAAATACCATTTATCTTTATTTTATTCAAAAAATAGAAACTCAAATCCAAACACATCCCAGCCTTCATATTCTTCAACCTCATGATTCTATCAAGTATAAACAAGTTCATTTTGAAAAACAAAGTAGTTGATACTTGATAGAATAATGAGGTTTGAGAGGCGAGGTGGTGTTTGGATTTGGGTTTTTTATTGTTTGAAAGAGGGCAAGTAAAAAATCTCGATATTAACAAGCTTACTTTAAACAATAGATTACTCAAATTCAAACACCTCCTCACCTCATATTCATATTTTTTCAATCTTATCCTCCTATTAACTATCAACCACTTCATTTTTAAAAAGTAATTGGTTGATACTCGATAAAAGAATAAGTTTGAAGAATACGAAGATTGTGTGATGAGGTGTTTGAATTTGGGTTTTCTATTGTTTGAAGCAAATAATAATAATAATAATAATAATAATAATAATAATAATAATAATAATAATAATAGGAAGTATGCGTCCAAATGTGAGGACAACGGATACAAGTTCATTCCATTTGCTTTTTCTATATTTGGGGAATTCGATACGGAGGCTTTGTACACACTTTTACTTATTAAGACTATTTCTATTAGCTATTCAAATAATGTTAAGATTAGTGTATTTATCTTTCATAAAGTGGGTTTTGTATTCAGAAATGAGTGGCATAGCTTGTTTCTAGATTCCAATATAATTTTACATAAAATTTTATAATATTAATAATAATATATTATTATTAAAAAAATATATAATAATAATAAAAATAATAAATAAATGAAAATATAAAATATAAAAATAATACAATAAAGATAAAAAATAAAAATAAAAGTGTAAAAAAATAAGAATAAATAAATAAATTAATTAATTAAATTAATTTAGATTAAAAATAATAATAATAATAACAAACACTGAGAAATAATGATGCAAATATTTTCCCTTATGTTAGAACCAAGTTAAAAGATAACAACAAAATATTGCACCATTCATCCTCATGGATGCATGGTGGTTAACGTTTATTAACGGAGAGATGTGTATATCTCAATTTATCGGCGAGGGATGTTTGGTGTGAGAATGGGTAAAAACATGGATGTATTTTCGATTTTACTTTTTTATTTATAAAAAAATTGTACATTTCTATGTTTAGTTGATGTTTTTTTATGATATTTTGCGATATTATACTATATTGTGATATTTACACGATATTAGCGAAGTAAAACCAGCCACAATTGCCCAATTGATGAAGTAAAAATACCCAATTGATAGAAGTGAAACTAGCCAATTGATATTTACATGTGTATTGGACTGAGAGAAACAACACTGATCAACTTTTTAGCAAACATGCGACCTAATCCGCAAAATGTTCATCAAGAACCGTCCATCCAAAATCCATCACAGTCACATTTTCCATGAAAGATGAACCTTCCAAACTATAATGAAGGATACGTCTTTCAAACCATCTCGTAACTCAAAGCTCAATACTAGATACCTTAATTCTTGGAAACATATATAGACATTGACAGAACTTAGAAGGGACCGAGGGGGCTGTGACCCCCCAAAATTTTTGACCCTATGTACATTTTATACCATGTTATATATGATTTTAGTCATTTTTAATACAAAAATTTCAGCATAATGTATATCATCCCTTAAAAGAAATAATTTTCAAGTTGGCCCTCCAGCCAGGGACGAAACCAGGGGGTGTCCCGGGGGGTCCCGCGACACCCATGAATTTTTGTCTCGTAGTGTTAATTTTGTTATAAAACCTCTATTTTTCTATAAATGCACCCGGTTCCAAAAAGTTATGCATGTAGTCTTGTTTGATTTCTCATAATTGCACCCGATGACTTTGTCTTCTGGTTCCGTCCCTGCCTCCAGCAACAACGTTCAAGTTCCTGTATATAGTGCAATCGACTCGTAGTAAGCAAAGTCAACCTCATCATCAAACACCACGTTCCATAGCCTTAGCTTTCTCAATTTCGAAGATTTTGATATAATCCGATAGTACTTAGTTGTAGGAAATTTGTTCACGATGTTGTGAATTTCTTTCACAAAATTTGTTCTTATGTGTTTTTTGGACCCTGTTGTGAACGTGTTTTTACAAAATTGGTTCTTGTGATAAAATTTTCGTTACAATAATATACAAAGGGGAAAAATAGCCAAACAAACAATAAAATTGTATGTTTCAAAATTAGTTTTGCTGAATTTGTTTTGGCCGGAAAAATAGATAAATGGTGTCTAATGGAGGTTTGACTAGTCAAATAAAGGTTTAAAAGTTAGTGGCCACACAGAACTGCATTGATATTTTGAGCAGTGACGAAACGATACCCATGAATTTTTGTGACGTAGTGTTAATTTTGTTAAAAAACTTCGATTTTTCTTAAGTGCACCTGGTCTCTAAAAATTATGTTTGCAGTATTGTTTAGGTTTTTCTAAGTGCACCTGGTCATTTTATGTCCTGGTTCCGTCCCTGATTTTGATTACTCAAATTATTAAATTGGTAATGTTACATAGTTTTTAACATCTTCGTTGTTCATTGGTAATGATAAATAAGTTTCTTTACTGAAATTAACGTGTTAGCAACGTTTAAGGGACAGTACTTATAGACTTCCTGGTGCATGCTCACTTAAAATATATAACAACAGAAACTAAATTGATTTATTGATAATTGCAACAACACACCATCTTACATCCGAAGAAAATACCATAAAACTATATAAACACTGGAACCAAATTTGATAAAAGAAACTATATACTGTAATTATTAATCTTAGAGATGTCTTTAAGGAAATGAAGCAAGTTCCTGTGAAACATCATACATTGTAGGCCTTATCTCGGGGTCTGAATTAACACATTTTATTGCTAGAACCAAGATCGATGTCACAACTTCTTTGATTTCCAGGAGTGGAACTGGTAGACGATGATCCAGTAAATCTTTAAGGTCAACCTTGTTGATTGATGAAGATGTTAAAGAAGTTACTAATTCACCTGGATGCTCTCCTTTGATGACCTCTAACACTAGAACCCCGAAGCTATACACATCACACTTTTCAGTTACTTTCATCGTGTAAGCAAATTCTGCAACAACAGAAAAAAAAGTTATGAGTATAAAATGAGTCATGTTTTAAAGGTCATAACAACTTAGTTTGTGTATATTATGATTGACAACATAATAAATTTACCTGGTGCAAGGTATCCATATGTTCCTGCGACATTACTCCAATTCGACGAGTCTTTGTTCAGAATCTTGGACGTGCCAAAATCCGAAACGCATGCTTCATACTCAGAATCAAGCAAGATATTTTTGCTTGATATGTCACGATGAACGATAGGGGGTGAACAATCATGGTGCATATACGATAAAGCATGTGCAACACCTTTGATTATGTTCACCCTCTTCTTCCAATCCAAATAATGTGCGTTTTCATTGCTCAAAATATCAGCTAAGCTACCTCCTTCAAGATACTCGTAAACCAAAAACGAGATTTTAGCATGTGAACAGTAGCCATGTAGTTTCACGATGTTACGGTGTCGTATCCTTGTCAAGGCTCTGGTCTCGTTTAGAAAATCATCGCGATTGATCACTTCAGCCGACGAATGAAGTCTCTTTACAGCAACTATGTCGCCTGAAGCCAAGCTCGCTTTGTACACACTTCCACATCCTCCCTTTCCGATGCAGTATGACTCGTTAAATTCCTCAGTTACCTTTAGGATTTCGAGGTAAGTCTCCTTTCCGTCAAAAGTTGAAATTGAGAAAAAATCTGGAGACAGTTTCTCTTCGTCCACAACTTGCGCCGATGACATCTTTTTCGATCTCCACTTAGAGAAAGCTAAAGTTCCCATAAGACCTCCAAGTAGAAGTGCTCCGAGAAGTGGAAGAGAAATCACGAGTGCTAGTTTGCGGGGTCTGTTGTTCAAGGTATGCCTTTCTGAAGCACATGGCTTCAATCCGCTAACATTTCCACACAAATCTTTGTTCCCCTGCAATGCTTCTATTGATACATTCATAAAAACTTTGCTCTTGGGAATTGGACCTTCTAGTTGATTATATGATAGATCAATGGTCGGCAGGGCATTCATTGATTCGAATGTCTTTGGAATAGAACCAGAAATATTATTGTGTGAAAGATTGAGCATCACCAAACTATTAAGACTAGAAATTGCTGAAGGGATCTCACCACCGAGTGAATTTCGACTTAGATCAAGATATGATAGCTGAGGCAATTTACCTATCCGAGCTGGGATTTCATGAGTAAGTTCGTTGTGACTCAAATTCAGGTTGAAGAGTTTTGAGCAGTCCCCGATTGAAGATGGAATAGGCCCATTTAACTTATTCATGGACAGATCAAGGGCCAACAGTTCAGATAGCAGTCCTAGATCTGGAGGTACGAGACCAGAAAGGCGATTGTTGCTCAAGGAAAGGGTCACTAGGCTAGTCATCTTTCCAAATTCACTTGGTATCTGCCCAACCAAATTGTTGGAAGAAAGGTCAAGTACGTGTAACTGAGTCAAGTTTCCAAGAGATGGAGGTATGCTACCGTTGATTCGGTTCCCTACCATCTCTATACTCGTTAACTTCGTGCACTTACTCCAGTTGTCCAAGATCTCCCCATAAAGCTTGTTGTCATTCAGGCTGATGTAATCGAGGTGTGGATAGATACCAAAGCTCTCGGAGATATCTCCTGTGAGCTGGTTTCCATCTAACCGTACTCGCATCAAGCTTGAACAGTTGTATAAACTAGTCGGAATTCGACCTATTAGATTATTACTGACAGCTCCTAGCTTCTCCAATTTACCGCCATTGCAGATTCCGTCAGGCAAAGTACCTGAAAAGCTGTTGATGCTAATCTCTATCATTTGAAGCAACTTCAGTTTTCCTAACTCTTGTGGAATAGGACCTGAAAGTTGATTCCTCAAGAGATTCAAATATTCTAAACTTTTTAAGTTACCAAAAGATTTTGGCATCGAACCATTGAGTTGATTCTGGCTCAACTCCAGAATAGAAAGGGATACCAAGTTTCCTAACTCTTTTGGAATGGGACCAGAAAGCTTGTTTCCATAGAGCCGAAGTAGATAAAGGGATCTGAGTTCACCTAAAGATCGTGGTATCTGACCAGTTAGATTGTTCACTTGTAGCTCCAGCCGTTCTAGTGACATCAAGGTACCAATTTCCGGTGGAATTTTTCCGGTGAAATGATTAGAAGAGAAATCAAGATAAACTAGTTTTGAAAGGTGACCAATGTCAGATGGGATGATACCAGAAAAGTTGTTGAACATAAGATCGAAATACATAAGATTTGGAAACGAATTGAATGAGAAATAATTAAGTGTACCATTCAAACCAGACGACGAAAGGTTCAGTCTGTTTATGCTACCATTTTCATTGCATGAAAGTCCATACCAGTTACATGGAGACACTGTTTTTTTATCATTTGCCCATGAAGGTAAGAGAGTGTTATTATCTTGGCTATGGAGAGTTGCTTTCCATTTTAAGAGAGCATCAACTTCATCTGAAGAACATGAAGCAAAATATAGGGTAGTTGAGAATATCGTAACAAGTAAGAATATCGTTGAAGGAAATAAGGGCTTAGAGATTGTTACGGATGCCATATGTGCTTTGTGTTCATGTGGGTTGGAGTAAGGTTGGCTGCAATATATATACAAAGTATGTGGCTTAGAGCATTGTACATAAATGGAATATAGAATAAGTTTTTCTTAATTTGTTACGATGCTTTCACAAATAAAAGTAAAAACAAAGAATATTTTTTTTTTTGACCCATAAAATGTCTCAAATAACTTTATCGTTTATGATGTCTATTGTCATTTCAAATTCGAAACGTTGTAAATAGTATAAATGTAATATTAAAAGAGTGTGATGTACATGCGGAATCGAGGAATAAACAATGTTGGATGAAAAATATGTTGTTTATGCTTATAATTTAAAGGGTATTTTAGCAAATTCGTATAGCAAATTCACACTTGTACACATAGACATATTCACGTGTGCCTTGCGTCATTAATTTCATAATTTGGATATATATTTGTGGTGGATTAAGATTCTCTCAAATTGTGTATAAAAAACTTGAGTCAAGTTATGTCATTACGAGGTTCTTGGCCAAGTTAGCAACACCCAAAAAACAATTAGAACTTGTTTTTTCAACTCTCCTTGCTCAAAAAACTTTCTCTTGGTCAAATGTTAACACATTTACATTTAAATTCTAGAGTTAGGATCAAATGAGAATAAAAGTTAAAATGAGAAGGATAAGAAGAAACTACAACCACACATTTCAGATGGGCCTACAAAAGTAGATGCATCGCCCCTTAATATTCTCATTTTTATTTAAAATGTGTGGCTAAAAATCTTTCTTATTTTTCTCATTTTAGTTTTTCTTCTTACTAGATCCATTCCTTAAATTCCATTCGTGATCATATCAAGCTGAATTGAGATCCTCAGTTAATATAAACAATTATATAAAGCTTTTTGTGAGAATGAAAATATATGTGAGTCATCATTATAAATATATACTAAAGATGGTTTTTGAACGGGCTAATTAACGTTTTTTTTAGGGCTCCGTTATTTGCAACATGATTGGCCCATTAATATGAAAACAGTGAATCATTAGGCCCAAAGGTCATGTAGTACAATGTGTGTTTCTCGCTTATTGGATGAAACGTGTTGCCTAAATTACTATTCAACATCGTTTTCACGTAATAACAAACGTAATACTCCCAAAGATGTCATTAAGGATTCATAAGCAACCTAATTCGTATACTATGAAACCTCAGCCACACAAGTGTAACTTACATAAGTACTTTCCCATGCTTTACCTGTACAAGAAACTTCTTGATTGTACTTCATTCTTATTTAACTTTTACCATAAAACATCACAAATCTGCTAAACCAAAAGGCACAAAAAAAGCGAAGAAAAGAAGACCAAAAAATTCAAGTTAAAGAAGCATTCTGTTGGATCTTTGCAAAGTAAGTGTGTTTCATATAACGGTTACTGATTATTACTTTTTATTTTGAGGTATTTCATCCTGTTTTCCTTCGAATTGATCAAGTTAATACTTTGTTCAATCAAAATTGTATATGGTAAATTTTAGTAGCAATTTGTGACTAAAATTTATTGTGATCCTTTTACAGGTCCAATCTGTATCAGTGGCGGAAAATTGCATATGGGAAGTTGGTGATTCTAAGTCGGTTGGCGGATTGCTGCCTCATACGATAACAATCACTCGAATGGAATTTTCGTACGATGACTTTCAGTTTAAAATTTTTAGATATAAATTCTATCTTTGTTATTGATAAGGCGAAAAATGATCCGTTTTTAGGGGGTCATTTAAGCTGGAATTTGAATTTATTTGATCAAATAATGCCCTTGTTCCTTTTGTGATTTTAGGTACTTTGGGAGTGAATTCTGGAAAAGGAAGCATTTTGGACGTTTTTGGAGCTTAAAAGTGAAGAAAACGACAAAGTCTTAATTTTCTTTGCTGGGAACAGTACCTGACGGCGTCAAGAGCAAAAATGGTGACGGTCCAGTGGAAACGTGACGGCGTCAAATCAAGGCCATCAAGAGTAAAAGTGGTGACAGCCCAGAACAGCAATACACATGACGGCGTCAGATCTAGATCTAGGCAGTCTGAGAATATTTTGGCGGCGGGTTGACGGCGTTAGAAGTTTTTTCTTGACGCCGTCATCTTAGAAAATCTATATATAGTCTTTGTAATTTTCATTCTAAGAAGGGGAGAATTTTAGGGTCGACTTGAATAAACCCTAGCTCGTTTTTAACAGTATTTTCAAGAGTTTTCACCCCTTGAAACCCTTCATGTTCAATTGAGATAAGTATCCTTTTAATTCATTCAATATGTCTATGTGTTGTTTGAATATATCTTACGCTTGTCTTGATTTTAACATGCTAGGCTAGATCTTTTGTGTGTTTGCTTAGATGTAATGAAACCTAGATGTTGATTATGGGTTGATTGCTTGTTTATAGTTGTAATGGATGAATGATTTCGATGTTAGGCTTAAGAAAACTGGCAGACTTCCATAGTGTAACTTGCTTGAACGTCTTAAGAAACATGAACCAATGCGTACTAAGGTTTTTATGGTTGTATTTAATGCATGAGCGAATTCTAGTGATCCCATGTTAGGAGCTTCTTGCAGGCTCGACATAGGAGTGAAGTAGGAGCTTATAGAGATGGGGAAGTACGTACGCCACCCCATGATTGGTATTAAGGAATATAACCCGTCATCCATACAACTGTAACAAACAATTAACCTGTAAAAGATATCTAGGGAGTAGTAAAATCTAATTAAACACAATTCTCCCATCTATTGTTCATACTATATTAGTAATTAGCTTTATTTTCATTTTTGTTATTTTATTTTGATTGCATCCTTAGTTATTGGGTTAGTTGATTTGCAACTAATTCCGCTCATTCCTTCAAAAACCGAGATTTTACTTGCTTTTATAAAAATATAAAAATACAAAAAGAATCATCCCTCACCTCTAGACTTAATTTTTAGGCTTTCTAATCCTAGCGACACTATTCCTGAGTTGAACGATCAATCCCCCGGTACTTGTCACTATACTATACTACAACGATCAGGTACACTGCCTGGTGGGGGTTGTAAGCTTCTCGAGATCCCTCGAGAGGTAAAGCCTGGTGCAATTCCCACGCATCAAGTTTTTGGCGCCGCAGCCCGGGGAATAGTTATTGTCTAGGTTAGGATTTCTTTTTATTAGGTCTACTTGCTAGATTCCTTTCTAGTAAGATTTTATTTTTAATTTTTAGGTTTTCTTTAGTCTATCTTTTTCTTTGTGCCTTTGTTTGTAAATTAAATTTATTGACTATTCCGTTGGCCATTATGGAGAATGTGAATCCACCAAGTCCGACACTAGAGTTTTACCATAAAAATATAATTACACCAGTTTTGATATACCAAGATGGACGAATGAAATGAGGCGGACAGGATCTTATATTGATTTTATTGAGTACCTTGAGAAAAGAGGCCAAGTGCATAAGACTTTCGAAGAATTCACCTTAGGAGCTCCATTAACCCCACAAAATGCCTTACTTAGTGAAACCTATGCACCATATGAGCCTTCACCTAGGATAGTTTCGTATGAGCCACCTAGCTGCATGTCATGGTTAGGCATTACCATAATACAGGATGAACACATAGGTGACCTTGATCTGATGGAGGATTTAGCCGAACATGATCACATTGATAAAAAAGACATAGGTTTTATGATCGATGATGATGAATCTCAAGAAATACATGATGAATCTTTTGGGCAATTTGAATATAGCAGTCAGAATATTGAGGATGATCCTTATGATTCGGATATAGAAGTTGAGATGCCTAGAGAAGCACTTGAGATACTTGGGAAAATGTTAGGGTTAGATTATAATAAAACACATGTTGAGGATATAGGTGATCTTGACACAAGGAATGATGAAGTAGAAAATCTAAGCCCACCAAGTACCCCACAAGTCCTAGCATCATTTGAGGCACACACACCGCCCGTGACTTACCCGGAATAAGTAGACAAAACTTTAGGAATTCTGATAGAGGTAGAACCCTTGGACCAGGCACCACTTGAGGATATAGGTTTGAATACTTGTAGTGATAACCTTACTCCTAGTTCTACGGAATTTCCTAGTGTTGATGAACCGGAAACTCAATCTTTACACACCTTTCCATCCTTAGATATATTTCTAGGAGACAAAAGAGGAACCGACCCACCAATCAACCAATATTATCCGGGTAGTTTTAGGATGAAGGAAGCCATTCACTCACCCCCTTCACCTCACGTGGCATATTTCCACCCTAAGGGTGTGTATCGCTACTTTTACCCGCACTTAATCCTAAGTGTAGGGAAAACCTCCCCTATTTCCGTTAAATAAGGGTAGAGTCAGGCTCGTGACTCGAACAAAAACAAACGCTTATTGGGAGGCAACCCAAGCTTTATTTATTTATTTGTTTGTTTGTTTGTTTGTTTGATTTTATTTGTTTCCGTATGCATGCTTTATTTTTATTATTGGTAGATCATGTTTCAAAACT
Source organism: Artemisia argyi (assembly GCA_030686995.1). Lineage (NCBI taxonomy): Eukaryota > Viridiplantae > Streptophyta > Magnoliopsida > Asterales > Asteraceae > Artemisia > Artemisia argyi. The sequence goes on from CM060695.1 coordinate 175,771,377, forward strand.
TAAATGGTGAAAATACTTTATTTTGTCGTTTGGCTTTGTCTTAACTTCATCCAAAGGTATTTTGCAAAAGATAAGTGTAAGGGAAACCCCAAATATGTTTTTGAGAAACAAAATTGATCATGATTCTACACAATATTAAATGGACATGTATATTTGTATTTGTTAGAGTCAAATGCTTGTATGGAGTCATAATGATGTTTTGCAGGATTTTCCAGGAAGTAGGACATAAGTTTTCCAGAAATTTTCCGGAAACTTAACATAAGAATTTCTGCAGGTCACTTCTGACGGCGTCAGGAAGAAACTCCTGAAGGCGTCACGTGTAAAAATCTGGAAATTTTGCTAGTTTTGTTTTTCTAACGGAGTCTTAAAGTTTTTATTGAATCTTTAGTTTTATAAACTCCAGGGAATCTGTAAACATTCATTCCACAAGCATTATATCTTACATTGTTTTCTAGGATTTATTAGTATATATAGATTGCCGCCGATTTTACACGAGGTTGCCTTGTTTGTTTTCTCAGGTTTAACAGGTTATGTATGACAAGAAGATGATTTATATTTCTGGAAGGGAAGCTTTGATGGTTCATTTTCTTGGAGGAAGATCTAACCTTGTTACCACACTATCCATACCGAGCGAAACAGGGGAGTATTTGATTTCATTCTTTTACCTGTTTTACTTTTACAATCTTTAATTGTACATTGGGGACAATGTTCATCCTAAGTGTAAGGGGAGGGTAAAATGATGATACCTTATAGTATACACTTTCACTAGAGTTTGTTTGTTTGATGGTAGGTGTGTAATAAAACTAAGAGAAATACATGTTAGTGTAATTTTAGCGCCAAATTTAAAATCTTTTACAACATTTAAGAGTGAAACTTTAGACTAGCACAAAACCGTACTATTCAGAAAAAATTTCCACCCAAATATGTGAGGTTCGCCTTTAGATTTGATAGGAAAAGCATTTACTATTAGTGCTTATGAGTGTACCGGTAGCATTTAGATTCTAGAACTTGCGTTAGTGATGCATCCCGAGACCGCTAGTGAGACTACATTCGTGTAGTAGGATTTACTACATGATAAGAGGCATTAGGATCACCCTTGTGTTAAACCCGTATCATAATTACTTGACCATTTAAGTCATCTTACTTGGCTAGTAAAGTCAATTAATTTTTCCCACACCTTAGCATTGTACTCATTTTTAGTACAAGAAACCCCTAGTACAACCCTCCGAGCCTATCTTTTCGTTTCTAACTTTAAGCGTCTTACTTAAAGGAAGAGTTTGTTACACCCCACTTAAATGTACACCCAAATCGCCTTAGCCTTCCGTGTACGCACTCATCTTTGGTGCATTATTGTTATTTGCTTAAACCCTTAGTTAATTATCTAATTGATTACATGGTTGCTGATACGTGGGAATCGCACCAGGCTTTACCTCTCAAGGGATCTTGAGAAGCTTACAACCCCCACCAGGCAGTGTACCTGATCGTTGTAGTATAGTATAGTGACAAGTACCGGGGGATTGATCGTTCAGCTAGGAATAGTGTCGCTAGGATTAGAAAACCTAAATACTAGTTCTAAAGGTGAGGGATGATTCTTTTTGTATTTTTATATTTTTTAGAAAGCAAATAAAAATCTCGGGTTTGAAGGATTTGGGCGAAATTAGTTGCTAGTCAACTAACCCAATACTAAAGATGCAATCAAAATAAAATACTAGAAATGAAAATAAACTAAATTAACTAAGGTTGTGAGCAATAAGTGGAGAAAATGTGTTTACTTAGATTTCACTACTCCCTAGACATCTTTTACATGTTAATTACTTGTTATAGTTGCGTGGATGACGGATTGTATTCCTTAATACCATTCATGGGGTGGCGCACTTAACTCCCCAATCCTATGAGCTCTTATCTCCTCCTATGCCATGCCCAGCACAACCATAGGGATTATAAACAGTGGCTCATGCATTAAATACAAACAATAAAAACCTAGTGCACATCAGTTCATGTTTCCTAAGACGTTCAAGCATGTTACCATTTGGAGATCTGCCAGTTTTCTTAAGCCTAACATCGAATTCATTCATCCAATACAATTATAAACAAGTAATCAACACATAATTAACATCTAGGTTTCATTAGATCCAAGCAAACACAAGATAGATCTAGCCTAGCATGATGGAATTAAGACAAGAACAAGATATAGACAACCAAAAGAATACTTATCTCAATTACACATGAAAGGTATCAAGGGCTTAGAACCCTTGAAAAACCTGTAAAATTCGCACCAAGTTCGTACTTAGGGTTTCTCCAAAACTTCTCTCTTTTAATGTGTGAAAATTAGAAAAATATATATAGGAAATAGGGTCTGACGGCGTCAAGACAAATCTTGTGACGCCATCACCTCGCCGCCAAAATATTTCTCGGACTGCCTTGATCTACTTTTGACGCCGTCATGTGTTATGCATTTCCAGGCCGTCATGAATTTTACTCTTGACGCCCTACTTCGTGACGCCGTCAAATCTGTACTGGGTCGTCATGGAAATTACTCTTGACGCCGTCAGAAATTCCTTCTTGACGCCGTCACCTACTGTTCCCAGCAAGGAAAATTAAGACTTTGGCGTTTTCTTCACTTTTATGCTCCAAAAACGTCCGAATTGCTTCTTTTTCCAGATTTCTCTCCCAAAGTACCTAAAATCACAAAAGGAACGATTTAGGGCAATATTTGATCAAATAAATTCAATTCCGGGCTTAAATGACCCCCTAAAAGTGGTTCATTTTTCGCCTCATCATATACCCTTACACTTGAGATTTGCTTGTCCTCAAGCAAATGCGCTTTTATTCTACTCAAAATACAAGTTAGGGGTCATTTAACACTAATATAAAAGTAATTACAACAAATAATCGTTCCACTAAAGACCAATAGACAAGCACGGAGGTCATACACTAGCACCTCACAAATAGTGTTTAGATACTCACATCTCTCGGGTGTAATAAAGTATAAATTACAATATGGAAACGGAAGATATCTCTCACTACCTGTCATAGCAAAATAGATTACCATAGGCTTGGGAAAGGATCAAACCTCCACCACATGGCGTAAGCACCTAGGATAAACTATCAAAGAGGTCTTTTAAAGGGTTGTAACGTTAGGTGTAGGGATATGAAATACACGGTTTTGTTGGATAAAGGAAGTTTTACTGGTGGCGAGTTAACAATCTTGGTTGATTATAAGTACAATGTGGCGTTGCTAAGCCAAGACTCGACTCGACTTAAGCTAATAAAGGAAAAATAACAAAAACATAAAATGAACATAGAATAAAAAGGGATGGTAGTCCGTATGTTTTTTTTCTTTTTCTTTTTTTCTATTTTTTTTTTCTTTTTCTTGTTTTTTCGATTTTTTTTTTTTTTTTTTTTTTTTTTTTTTTTTTTTTTTTTTTTTTTTTGCATACACTCTTACCCTACCATCCAAAATAATACATCATAGGGAATAAATATTTCCCTTACACTTGAATTTTTACATACTTTAAAATAAACTAATCTAATGACTCGAATTAAGAAAATCAAAACACTTGGAGTACTTTTAAGATTAACGTACATATGGGGGTAATATATGATGTTCTTCCCCATTACTCCATAAAATAAGTACTTTACCCATGAGTCGCAATCGTCCCAAAATAATATGTACAAGGATATGACTCGACTTAGCAACCATGTAATCAATTAGATAGTTAACTTAGGGTTTAACAAATAACAATAATGCACTAAAGATGAGTGCATACACGGAAGGCTAAGGCGATTTGGGTGCACATTTAAGTGGGGTGTAACAAATTCTTCCTTTAAGTAAAATGCTTAAAGTTAGAAACGAAAAGGTAGGCTCGGAGGGGTGTACTAGGGGTTTCGTGTACTAAAAATGAGTACAACGCTAAGGGTGTGGGAAAAATTAGTTGACTTAACTAGCCAAGTAATATAACTTAAATGGTCAAGTAATTATGATACGGGTTTAACACAAGGGTGATCCTAATGCCTCTTATCATGTAGTAAATCCTACTACACGAATGTAGTCTCACTAGCGGTCTCGGGATGCATCATTAACGCAAGTTCTAGAATCTAAATGCTACCGGTACACTCATAAGCACTAATAGTAAATGCTTTTCCTATCAAATTTAAAGACGAACCTCACATATTTGGGTGGAAAATTTTTCTGAATTGTACGGTTATGTGCTAGTCATATAATCTCCTATCCATGAGACGCTTGCTATGGCTAAAGTTTCACTCCTAAATGTTGTAAAAAATTTTAAATTTGGCGCTAAAATTGCACTAACAAGTATTTCTCATAGTTTTATTACACATCTACCATTAAACAAAACAAACTCAAGCGAAAGTGCATATGTAAGGTATCATCATTTTACCCTCCCCTTACACTTAAGATGAACATTGTCCCCAATGTTCAAGTAAAGAATGTAAAAATTAAAAAAGTAAAAAGAATGAAATCAAATACTCCCCTGATTCGCTCGGTATGGATAATAAGGTGGCCAGGTTAAATCTTCCTCCAAGAAAATGAACAATCAAAGCTTCCCTTCCAGAATATAAATCATCTTCTTGTCATACATAACCTGTAAATCTGAGAAAATAGACAAGAACAACCTCGCGTAAAATTGGCGGCATCCTATATAAGTTACTAAATCCTAGAAAACTAGATAAGATATAATGCTTGTGGAATGAAGTTTGCAGATTTCCTGGAGATTATAAAACTTAATAATTCATAAAAACCATAAGACTCTGTTATTAAAACAAAACCGGTAAAATTTCCAGATTTTTAAACGTGACGCCGTCAAGAGTTAACTCGTGACGCCGTCAGAAGTGACCTACAGAAATTCTTATGTTAAGTTTCCGGAAAATTTCTGGAAAAACTTGGTCTTACTTCCTGGAAAATCCTGCAAAACTTCATTATGACTCAATACAAGCATTTGACTCTAACAAATACGAATATACATGTTCATTTAATATTGTGGAGAATCATGATCGGTTTGTTTCTTAAAAACATATTTGGGGTTTCCCCTTACACTTATCTTTTGTAAAAATACTTTTAGGTGGAGTTAAGACTAGGCCAAAACAACAAAGTAAAGTATTTCCACTATTTAATTGAAAAACATGATCTACCAACAATAAAAATAAAGCATGCATACGGAAGCAAATAACAAACAAACAAAATAAAATCACACAAAACATGGGTTACCTCCCAAGAAGCGCTTGTTTTTGTTCGAGTCACGAGCCTGACTCTACCCTTACTTAACGGAAATAGGGGAAGTTTTCCCTACACTTAGGATTAAGTTCGGGTGGAAGTAGCGATACACACCCTTAGGGTGGAAATATGCCTTGTGAGGAACGTGTGGTGGATGAATTATATGCTCAAAGGGGTGTGCTCCTATCATCATAACCTTAACAAGTTCAATCGGATTAATGGGTGGATTAAGATTTTCTCCTAGAAAGGGATCATTTTCAATCAACTTTAAGAGATTACTAGTTGGGGATCCATCTTGACCTAATAAACCCAGTTTAAACCCATAATGTTTCTTATGATCAATCATGAATGCGTGATGTAAGTATGTAAGGTCATGTTCCACTCCTATGTCAGCTTCCTCTCTACAAGGCTTAGACTCCACTACCTTTATCCTAAGACTACCCGGACTATATGGTTTGATGGGTGGATCGGAACCTATTTCAATTCCTAAATTTTCATCCAAGGATGGAAGATTAGGTAACGGTTTTGGTTGAGGCTCCGGTTCATCAAAACTAGGAACTTCCCTAGAACTAAGAGTAAGGTTATCATTATAAATATTCAAACCTATATCCTCTAGTTGTGTTTGGTTCAAATGTTCTACCTCTTCTGGGGTTCCTATAGTCTCTTCTACTTTTTCCGGGTAAGTCAAGGGAGGTGTGTGTGCCTCAAGTGATGATGGGAGTTGTGGGGTACTTTGTAGGTTTGTGTTATTTACCTCATCCTTCCTTGTGTCAAGATCACCTATATCCTCAACATGTGTTTCATTATTATCTAACCCTAACATTTTCCCAAGTATCTCACGTACTTCTTTAGGCATCTCAACTTCTATGTCCGAATCATATGGATCATCCTCAATATTCTGACTGCTATATACAAATTGCCCAAGAGATTCATCATCTGTTTCTTGAGATTCATCATCATCGATCATAGGACCTAGGTCTTTTTGATCAATGTGATCATGTTCGGCTAAATCCTCCATCACATCAAGGTCACCTATGTGTTCAGCTTGTACTATGGCATTACATGACAACCACTTAGGTATCTCAACACTAATATATTCATCCCCAAACAAACTTGTTTCATGATCCTGGAAATTTATATTCAATTGACTTGTACTAACGTTTGTTGGGTTGTCTACCCTATAATAATATTGGGCACAATCTTCTATGGTAACCCATGCTTCTTCAGCACTTAATTCCCTAAAGTCCCCATTGGCAAAATCCTCAATGCGCATTTGGTCATAATGGCCAACACGATAGTAAAAGGTTCGGGTTAGGGATGCTAAAGCGAAACTATGATGAGGGAATTTCTAGAGTAAATTTCTAAAACGAGTCCATGCATCATATATGGGTTCATCTCGATATTGTTTGAAATTCGAGATGTCAATAGGGTAGAATGGCCTTTGTGGTTGGTGGTATGGTGGATTCGCGTACTCCATAATGGTGAACGGAAGAGTCAATGGAAATTACGAACAAACACACAAAGAAAAGATAGACTAAAGAAATCCTAAAAATAAAAATAAAATCTTACTAGAAAGGAATCTAGCAAGTAGACCTAATAAAAAGAGATTCTAACCTAGACAATAACTATTCCCCGGGCTGCGGCGCCAAAAACTTGAAACGTGGGAATCGCACCAGGCTTTACCTCTCAAGGGATCTTGAGAAGCTTACAACCCCCACCAGGCAGTGTACCTGATCGTTGTAGTATAGTATAGTTGTTGGGCCATATACAATCATGTATATGTGATTTGATACAACAAAACTACATATGCTTCAATGAAGATAATAGAAGGACTTAATATGCATAATGGAGATTCTACAAGCTGATGGAGTATATACTTATGTTTATTAAAGATATCAGAAGATCTTGCATAGAAGATTACAGAAGATATTGGTTACTTGTAGGATAAGTTTGTAACCCTAGCATCTCTATTATATAAAGAGATGACAGGCACGTAGTTTAAAAAAAAATCAGAACTATACACAATAACATACACGTCCCATATATTAGTTAGTTCATAGCTTCAAGGTTGTAAAACCCTATCACTATTAAGAGTGATCGTATTAATAATATTGAGGCTTAGTTTGATATTATTACTGTGTTCTGCTATTATTATTGTTCGTGTTTTTCTTAGCCTTATTGAGTAGATTCCGCATACTCATTAAAGTTACAAGTAGAATTCCACTTAGTAGTTTTGTATTTATACAAGATTGCTAAACCCTTTATAAGTTAAAGGTTAAAGATCAATACAACTGTCTACGGATCGTCTACGTATTTGGAACCTACATGTGGTATCAGTCGCCAGGGGGAACTTCTACATAAGAAGAACGATTACTGATCTAGTGAAGTTTGTAGTGATGGCCACTTTTTACACATCATCCAGTAATCCAAACAAGAAGGTAAAATTCTATGTTAACTGTCATGCTTCTTATCAAACTTTGCTTAAAGATCTTGAACTTGAAAAAGAAAATCATAGAACAGCTAGGGCTGAGAAACTAGAATATTTATATACTCTAGAAGAAGTAGAAGCTAAATTTCTTAAAGAGAATGAAGAAGCTTGGACAGATAAGTACAACCAACTAGAGTATCAATTAAAATTAAGTGATTGGAAGTTAGGTTGTAAGATATCAGAAGTTGAAAAGCTCACCAAGGAAAGGGATGATCTTTTACAAAAACTTGCTTGTTGGAATGAATCTAGTCACTCTAGTGAATCTGTGAAAAGTGAAAGTTTAGGTGAGAAGAATGATACACTCGAATCACCTACACAAACTGATACGATTGATAAAGTAGTTCCTGAAGGTTTTTCAAAGGTTAAAAAGAAAAAGAGTTTGAAGTCTGTGAAGATTGCTGAACCTTTAGAAAGCAAACCTGTTAAAAGTCACGAAAAGTCTAATAAAAACCCGAGGAAAAACAACAATCGTCCTAGAGGTAATCAAAGAAACTGGCATGGGATGATAACTCAAAAACTAGGGAAGAATTTTGAGTTTCAGAATAAAGCTTGCTATGTTTGTGGAAGTTTTAATCACCTGCAGTATACATGTAAACACAAGAAACCAGTCATTGATCAAAAGCAGGTATGGAACAACTCAAGGAGGATTAACCATAGGAATTTTTCAAGTAATTCTCAATATCCTCAACAAAGGAAGTTTTTTAACCCATCAGCAGTACTTACTAAACAAGGATTGAAACATATTGCTAGGCCTAAAGTGACAAGATCAGTACTTTCTCAAAGTACTGATCGGTTATCTCAACGTACTGCTAGGCCAAAAGAAAGTACTGCTAGGCCAAAAGAAAATACTGCTAGGCCGAACTCAGAGGTTAATGTTGTTAAGGCTTCAGCGAGATGGGTTTAGAAACCTAAACAAGAAGAATTAGATGTTTCTGACAAGAAGAATTCATTAAAGACCTTAACACGATATGATTATGTTGATGCTTATGGAAGATTCAAGTCTATTCTGGCTTGGGACTTCAAAAAGAATTAATTCTTAATGTATTGTGTGCATAGCAATTCATCGCAAGTGGGTAATTGAGAATTGCTATGGTGTATGGTGTTCGTGAACATGCAGGTTTATGGATTTACAGATTCTTGCTATGATGATTGTGATGTTTGTTTAAGGGGAAGACAGCAGGTATGATGAATCTTGTGGTACTAAACAAAGAATATTAGGGTTATTCACAAACCCTAGTTTGATGTCAGAAACAAGGAATGGCAGCTAGTAGCGATCAAGTATAAAGCAGAAGAAGATTAGGGTTTCTAAAAACCCTAAATAAGTTGTGACGCATGGAGATAGATGGTGACAAAGAACTTCATTATTGTGTACAAGGTTACCTCGTACTAACATTTATTACAGGAATATCGTATGGGACAAGTAGGCCAAAAGAAAGTACTGCTAGGCCAAAAGAAAGTACTGATCGGTTATCTCAACGTACTGCTAGGCCAAAAGAAAGTACTGCTAGGCCAAAAGAAAATAATGCTAGGCCGAACTCAGAGGTTAATGTTGTTAAGGCTTCAGCGAGATGGGTTTAGAAACCTAAACAAGAAGAATTAGATGTTTCTGACAAGAAGAATTCATCAAAGACCTTAACACGATATGATTATGTTGATGCTTATGGAAGATTCAAGTCTATTCTGGCTTGGGACTTCAAAAAGAATTAATTCTTAATGTATTGTGTGCATAGCAATTCATCGCAAGTGGGTAATTGAGAATTGCTATGGTGTATGGTGTTCGTGAACATGCAGGTTTATGGATTTACAGATTCTTGCTATGATGATTGTGATGTTTGTTTAAGGGGAAGACAGCAGGTATGATGAATCTTGTGGTACTAAACAAAGAATATTAGGGTTATTCACAAACCCTAGTTTGATGTCAGAAACAAGGAATGGCAGCTAGTAGCGATCAAGTATAAAGCAGAAGAAGATTAGGGTTTCTAAAAACCCTAAATAAGTTGTGACGCATGGAGATAGATGGTGACAAAGAACTTCATTATTGTGTACAAGGTTACCTCGTACTAACATTTATTACAGGAATATCGTATGGGACAAGTAGGCCAAAAGAAAGTACTGCTAGGCCAAAAGAAAGTACTGATCGGTTATCTCAACGTACTGCTAGGCCAAAAGAAAGTACTGCTAGGCCAAAAGAAAATAATGCTAGGCCGAACTCAGAGGTTAATGTTGTTAAGACTTCAGCGAGATGGGTTTAGAAACCTAAACAAGAAGAATTAGATGTTTCTGACAAGAAGAATTCATCAAAGACCTTAACACGATATGATTATGTTGATGCTTATGGAAGATTCAAGTCTATTCTGGCTTGGGACTTCAAAAAGAATTAATTCTTAATGTATTGTGTGCATAGCAATTCATCGCAAGTGGGTAATTGAGAATTGCTATGGTGTATGGTGTTCGTGAACATGCAGGTTTATGGATTTACAGATTCTTGCTATGATGATTGTGATGTTTGTTTAAGGGGAAGACATCAGGTATGATGAATCTTGTGGTACTAAACAAAGAATATTAGGGTTATTCACAAACCCTAGTTTGATGTCAGAAACAAGGAATGGCAGCTAGTAGCGATCAAGTATAAAGCAGAAGAAGATTAGGGTTTCTAAAAACCCTAAATAAGTTGTGACGCATGGAGATAGATGGTGACAAAGAACTTCATTATTGTGTACAAGGTTACCTCGTACTAACATTTATTACAGGAATATCGTATGGGACAAGGTTTGCGTCAAGAGACTGTTGCTCATTGACTTCTAATAAGGTACTACAGTAGTTTTGAGCATGGGATTGAGGTTACTGAAGTTGACTTGTGAACTTTTTAAGATTATAGTGTTTTCTGATTTGATGAACTAAGTATGAAAGTTAAGTTTGAAGGTTGCTACACGCTGATGGGCAAGAGAACTTTGTGTCACGTATGGTGTCTAGGGTTTTTCAAAACCCTAATTGGTGACTCTTGAATAACGAATCAGGTTCTTTACTGTTATTGTCCATCATCTGTCGATCGATTCTAATAGGGACTCAGATCTGTACGATTTTACTGGTTTGAAAGTGTGGTTAATGACACTGATGGTAAAGTTATGTTTTGAAGGGTACACTTTACATGTGAGGTTACTGGTGATAGAGACGCAACATAATAAAGATTGATGAATTTGCTTGTCGTCTTCTGCATGGTGGTGAGATACAAGAATTGTTTTGTCAGTGCATTAATTGAGAAGCAAATCATGAGAACCTCGTACTGACTTTACTAGTACTTACTGATTTGTCTATTCTTCATTTAATTGGTCATGGTTAGTTTGTCACATGATGGTTCCATCTGATTGCTTTATTCATTCAAGGTAAAGAGTCCAGTAGTATTATTTTAAGATAGATCATGGGACGGTGGCTAATAGATTAGTGCAAAGAATTTGTAACCTCGTATTATTATGTGGGTCTGACATTAAGAGTCGGTGGAGCAAGTGCATGCAATTATTATTCTTTATCATTCACATGGGTTAAAGATCATGAAAGTACTGCTCAATTGTTTTTAAAGTACTGCCCTTTTATTCAAAGTACTACTGCTACGTTTGGAATTGAGTACTGCTCGTAGATATTCAAAGTACTATTTCAGTGAATGAAGGTACTGCTTGTATTTCAAAGTACTGCTATGTGCTATGAGGAGTAAGGAAAAGTCGTGATGTGATTAATTAGAGATTAGTTAGTTGGGACGTTATTGGGTAACACATGGTATGATTTCTCGGGGAAGTGTATAAAAGTTTCTTATCTTCACAGGTTCCCTATTCGATGATTACAAAAAGGGGAAGAAGTTAACATGAAGATTATTTGCAGCTTATTTATGTGTGTTTGTTTCATTCATGGAGATGATTACATCTCAACTTCTCTATTTAAGGGGAAGTTCATACACGACTTTGTTTATTTTGTCATCATTAAAGACAAAATAAATACAAGAATGAAACAATAAGAATGAAGATTATCATCATTGAAGATTGCTGAATTCATGAAGATAGTTTTGTAATATCAAATAGGGGAAGATTGTTGGGCCATATACAATCATGTATATGTGATTTGATACAACAAAACTACGTATGCTTCAATGAAGATAATAGAAGGACTTAATATGCATAATGGAGATTCTACAAGCTGATGGAGTATATACTTATGTTTATTAAAGATATCAGAAGATCTTGCATAGAAGATTACAGAAGATATTGGTTACTTGTAGGATAAGTTTGTAACCCTAGCATCTCTATTATATAAAGAGATGATAGGCACGTAGTTTAAAAAAAAATCAGCACTATACACAATAACATACACGTCCCATATATTAGTTAGTTCATAGCTTCAAGGTTGTAAAACCCTATCACTATTAAGAGTGATCGTATTAATAATATTGAGGCTTAGTTTGATATTATTACTGTGTTCTGCTATTATTATTGTTCGTGTTTTTCTTAGCCTTATTGAGTAGATTCCGCATACTCATTAAAGTTACAAGTAGAATTCCACTTAGTAGTTTTGTATTTATACAAGATTGCTAAACCCTTTATAAGTTAAAGGTTAAAGATCAATACAACTGTCTACGGATCGTCTACGTATTTGGAACCTACTTGTTGGATCGATATACTCTGACCAAACTACTTTGTAGCTTGTAAAGGTTTAACAATATTGAGTAAACTCAACACTATTAATATTGAAACACTGTTTGACCTTGTAAAGTATGCGGAATCTACTTAACACAAAGCTTAAGAAGAACTTTTATATTAACCAAACTTTGAACCTGCTTTGTTACACAGATTCACTAACAATCCCTAACTATTTAACTTTGATCGACTTCTAAACATATCTTAAGACTTGTAAAACTTATATCGACCAATACCTCTTAAGGCTCTTTATATAGATAACCTTAAGTCGGTTTACAACATGTAATCCTTGAACGACAAGTAATTATCCCTAACTAATTCTAGAATATTCGTTTAATATTACACATTAATCCTTAACTAATATTGCATATCAGTCCTTGTTTCCTTCGAAGTACTTTAAACATTCTTCAATAACAGCAGTACTTTGACTTTATTCATCAGCAGTACTTTGACTTTATTCTTCATGTAGCAGTACTTTGACATCCAGAAGTACTTTGATATTTCATATCCCAACAATCCTCCCCTAACTTGAACTCTACTTGCTTGATTTCAAGTTTCTTTGTTTATCTTTAATCTTCAAATCTTTAATTATACATTGAGGTTGTTTCTTTACACCTTTTCTTCTATCTGTCATCTGTCAAAGTACTCTTCATCAGCATCATATCTTCCATAACATCTTCTCAGCAACTCAGCAACATTTTGGTACAAAGATCATCAAATCTTAAAAGTTTCATACTATTCTCATCACTTCCAGGTGTGTTAACTCCTGTGAGAGGTGAATCATTGAAAATTATAATTTTTAGCAAATCATCAGCTATCAACGGATTTGGTATGTCTTTACCATAAGCCGTTTGCTATGGACTAGCCAACTCTTGATCACTTGGATGTATGGTGAGTTGATAACCTAGTTTTTGGTAAACTATCAACCATCAACGGATTTGATTATCACATCAGAGCCGTACCCTCATGATGAGTCAAACTCTTTCTTGTTTGTTAAACATGGTGAGTTGATTACCATTTGTTGTGTAGTATAAATACTAACACTATATGTTTCTTTTCAAATCCTTTTTCCTTTTCATTTAAACATCAAAAACATTTATTTTTATTTTAAAGAACTTATACTGGTTTATATCAGCAAGCAGTACTTTGATAAAGTACTTTTTGTTTTTGCAGTACTTTGAAAAATACTTTAATTTTCCAAAACAAATCATACCAGTATTATGCAATATTACTCTTCAGACTTGACCCATCTGATAAATAGCTTGATAACATCCAAAGCTACTTTAGATTCATCTTCAAGTTCCATTCCATGATCCAGCATTCTAAGCATTATATCTCTGATCAATGGATATCTCCTTTCAGCTAACATGTGAATCATGGTACCATCTTCTATCTCTAGTGTATGAACTCCTGATGACTCAAAGAATCTCCATCTTGTTATTTCCCAATTCTCTTGATCATTCCAGATAGGATCAACACTTGTTTCTTCAGTATCCCAGATGGTAAATAAGTCTCCAAGTAGAACTAATCCCACTTCTGAAGCTTCATTCTCTGTATAATAAGTCTGCACTTGCACATACAAGTCATAAAGATCTGCCCTTGTGATACAGTGCAACAAATCCCATAACATATAGAATGTTGTGAAGCTTTCATCTTCTCTGTGGATCATAAAATAATTTCCCTCTTTAGATTCAACCACAGAAAATGAGATTATCTTAAACTTCTTTCCAGAATCATCAATATTTTGGTTCTCAAAATCAACAACTCTTAAATAATTTCTGAGTTCATCAACTGTATCTTCATGAATTAACTTCAGCCTTTTTGTTAGTTGATCATCTTCAGCTAATTTCTTTCTTTTCAATCTCCTTTGCTCAGCTTCTTCCTTTCTGATATCTTCTAATTTCTTCTTCCTATCAACTTCCATGGGTACAAAACTTTCTATCTCTCTTCTTATATCTTCTTGTACTTTGTCCCATAAAGCTTTTATTTCTGGATACCTTTGTTTATGTAAATTCTTGTATCCCCTCTTTCTTAAAAATTGCATCATCCAATTCCTTTCCTGAGCTTTTGTCATTGGCTTCTTTGTAATTGGCCTGCTAACTTCTTCCAAATACTCAGCATCATATTCAGCTTGTTGCTTTCTAGCAAGCTCTAAATCATCTGCAGTCTCTAATTCTCTAATCTGAGCAATAGATAATTTCTTCTTCTTCTTCTTAGTATCTTTCTGAACCATTATTCCTTTCCCTTTATCTTTTGGATCTAGTTTCTCTGATTCAGAAGTACTTTCATCATCCTTTTGTGCAGGCTCAGATATATGTATTCCTCCAGTAGGTCTTCTTAAATTCATCATAACCTGAGCAATTGTTGCATCATCACTAGCAGTATGCACTCTTTCTTCTTCTTGCTGTATAAAAGTAGAAGGACCAGCTTCATCTTCATGATACTTTGTAGAAGGACCAGCAATATCTTGTTCATCAGTACCTTGCACAACAGTATGTTCAACAAAAGTACTTTGAGCATTATTTCCTTCTAAATCAATTTCCTCTGTATCTCCACTTTTTACATTTTCATGCTCAACTTCAAGATTAACTTGCTCTGTGTCACCACTTTTTCTTTCAGTACTGTTTTGAGCAACATTTTCATCTTGATCATTCTTGTTCTCTGAAAATTGAACCATATTATCATCAAATCTATCCAAATTATCATCCTGATTCCTCCCCAATTTGATAGATGATGATCTCCTAGGCTTCCTCTTAGACTTAGACTTCTTCTTTTTAGATTGTGGCTTCTGAGACTGCTTCTTTTCTTTCACATAAAGCCTAAAATTCTGAACAAGAGGCCAGACAAATTTCTTCAATCTTCTGAACTTCTTTCTTTACCTTTTAATTTCTGCAGCTTGAGAAGTAACAGTGGACTTCAGCTTCTCCCATTCCTTAGCCAAATCAAAATTACTCTCAGTACCTTGAAATCCCTCATCTCCTCCAAATGTTTGAAACCTACCTGTGGAAGTATAATCATTGGGATTAGGTACTGGAGAATCCTCTGAAGCAGTACCTTGAGGATCAGTACTTTGTGGAGAAGTACCTTGAGGCGAAACAGGTTTATCCAAAGAGGCTGTAACTGAGGGAGTCCTTTCACCTGAAACAACATGCTGAGGAGAAACAATAGGTGGTGTGGGGTATGTACTGAAGCAGAATGCTCAGCAGAATCAGATTGAGCAGCATTATCAGAATGTGCAGAACCACTATTGTCTTCTTCATCCCTAACAGCTTGAGCTACCTCTAACATATAAGCATTAAGAGGTGTATTCCTACCCAAAAAATTAACTCCCTTATGAGACATAAAAGTGAAAACTTTAGGTGGCATCCTAATAGTGGGTACATAATCCTGAGGTTTGGGTACACCATCTAGTGGATTTTCTAAAAGCAATTAAACAAACCTAGGATACATTAGAAAAGGTTTGCCAGCCTTAATATGAGTAAGCATACCTTCAAAGATCATGTATGAGAAATTGAAAGGCTGATTGGTAATAAGACCAACAGCTATCCAGAATATGAAGTGGCCTGATTCAAGAAAATAAAGACCTCCCAAACAGGTTCTTGGCCTGGCTTGCCCAAGAAAACAGACTTCTTTTGATGACAAGAGAAGGACTGCTCAAAAGGCAAAGCAAAGCTATGAGGGAAAGGGTAAAAGGCCTATGTAGTAGGATGTGGAGCTTGGTAGTAGATTGATGGAGTCTTGTGTTTTTGTTGTGTTTGTTGTGTCTGTTTCTGGTACTTGAAAATAAGAGTAATGTTGTACTTCTGAATGGTAGTTGTAAGAATTATGAATAAAATCCTTTCTTCTGAATGATACATGTAGCCTCCCCTTAAATAATGACTAACTAATAACTTCTTATGCCTCCCCTCAAAAATAGCTTACATATTAATCGTGCCAATACTCACAACTAAGAAAGTAAATCTTGAAACATCAAAGCCCTTTGTGAGTAAATCTGCTACATTATCATCAGTATGAACTTTAACCACATTGATAAGCCTTTGTTCATAGCAATCTCTTATGAAGTGATGTCTAATCTGAATGTGCTTGGTCTTGGAATGATAGACTGGATTCTTAACAATACAGATGGTACTCTCATTATCAATGTTGATAGGAGTATTCTTGAAATTGAATCCATAGTCCAACAGCTGATTCTGCAACCAAAGTACTTGTGCACAACAGCTTGCAGCAGCTACATACTCTGCTTCTGTGGAAGAAGTTGCTACAATTGTTTGCTTTTTACATTGCCATGATACTAATCTGCTTCCAAGATACTGGCATCCTCCAGTTGTAGACCTTCTGTCATAGTTATCTCCAGCATAATCACTATCTGAGAAGGCACGGAGATGGAAAGGTGAATCCCTAGGATACCATAATCCTAGCTTAGGTTGTTGCCTAAGATACCTGAAAATCCTCTTGACAACATTCAAATGAGATACTTTTGGATTAACCTGATGTCTTGCACATAAGCTCACAGCAAAAGTAATATCAGGTCTTGATGCAAATAAATACATAAGACAACCAATCATAGACCTGTATAGTGTGAAATCAACATCTTCTTCATCTTCATCTTTTCCCAAAGGTTTGTTAGTATCCACTGGTGTAGATGTAGGCCGAACAGTTGTAAAAGTGAATCTCTTAAGAATATCTGCAACATACTTATCTTGACAAATATAGATCCCACTGCTTGACTGTTGCACTTGAAGGCCTAAGAAAAATGTTAATTCTCCCATGGAACTCATCTGAAACTCTTTCTGTATAAGATCTTCAAATTCCTTCACCATAGATTGCTTGGTAGCACCTAAAATAATATCATCTACATATACTTGAACAAGCATAATATCCTTCTTATCTCTCTTGATAAACAAAGTTTTGTCAATAGCTCCTCTTCTATAACAATGTTGCAATAGAAAGTTGGAAAGCCTTTCATACCAAGCTCTTGGAGCTTGATGAAGACCATAAAGAGCTTTTATTACCTTGTAAACTTTGTTTGGGTGTGCAGGATCTTCAAAACCAGGAGGCTGTTTGACATAAACTACTTCTGTGATTTTGCCATAAAGAAAAGCACTTTTAACATCCATCTGATATACAGGGAATCCCATATAAGATGCAAAAGCCAAAAATAGCCTGATGGCTTCAAGCCTTGCCACTGGAGCAAAAACTTCATCATAGTCTACTCCTTCTTCCTGTCTATATCCTTGAGCCACTAACCTTGCCTTGTTCTTAATAACATTCCCTCTTTCATCTCTTTTAACTCTGAAAACCCATTTAGTTCTAATAAGTTTCTTTCCATCAGGTAAATCACATAATACCCAAACTTTTTAAAGTTTAAACTGTAGAAGCTCTTCTTGCATAGCTTCCACCCAACTTTCCTTGGCTAATGCTTGTTTGATATTCTTGGGCTCTTCCTGAGATAGAAAACAAGCAAATAGACACAACTTCTGATCCTTGTGATTCACCCTGTTTTGCTTATAGATAAAACTAAGTAAAGAAGTATGTTGTTGAGACATATTCTTAACCTTAGTCCTTGTGAGTACCCCTGATAATGAGGGTCCAATAATATTGGTAACATGATGAGTTTTATGAATTCTGAGAGTAGGAGTTGGTGAAACTTCAAGATTATCTTCCAAATTAGTTATATCAGGATCTTCAGTAGAATCTGAGAAAATGCCTTCTTGATCCAATTCATCATCAGTGTCTTCTAGAGTAATTGTGTTTGGATCAGCAGTATCTTCTAAGTCAGGCATATTAGGATCATGAACAGCATCAGTATTTATCCAATTTGAAGTATTCAATGGTTGAAAAGTACTTTCGAATGGATAGGCAGTACTTTGGGGAAAAGTACTGGCTGTTTCTTTTGCCTTCTTCTTTTCTGGTTCATAAGCTCTCCTTTGTTCATCATCATACAAATTAGCCATTGTTTCTTGAAAAAGCATCCTAGAAAGTTCATCTTGAATGGCTTGATCTTCTGCAGATACTGGTATTTGTGGTGGAACAGTACTTTGAGGATCAACAGTACTGTTAGGTTGAGAAGTACCTTTCTTCTCATCATAGGCATTATCTTTTGGCTCATCTTCAGATCTTAAATTGACATCATGAACAATGTACTGTGCTTCTTCTTCAGTGGGAGCAACTTGATTTTCTTCCCTTACAGGTACATAATTCATTGATGAAGACATTAAATAAAGATCAAACATCTAATTAGGACCTTTACCTTTAGAATTCTCTTGTTCTTCCAAAAAATCAACATGAAGACATTCTTGAACCTTCTTGGTAGCCCTATTGTACACTCTGAATCCTTTGCTATTTGTACAATATCCCAATAAATATCCTTCATCTGACTTCCCATCAAATTTGCCCAAATTATCAGCAGTATTAAAGATGGTTAGGAGACATCCAAAAGGTTTCATAAACTTGATACTTGGCTTCTTTCCCATGAGTAACTCATAAGGTGTCTTCATTTGAGGTTTAGTCACTGATACTCTATTCAATATATAGCAAGCAGCACTCACAGCTTCAGCCCAGAATGGAACAGGTAGTTGAGAGTCTGCAAGCATCATTCTTGTTGCTTCTATAAGAGTTCTATTCTTTCTTTCTGCAACTCCATTCTGTTGAGGAGTTCTAGCAATACTGAACTCTCTTTTAATTCCTTTCTTGGCACAAAATTCATCCATAAGCTGATTTTTAAACTCAGTCCCATTATCACATCTAATGCCTCTAACCTTGAGTCTTAACTGATTTTCAAGTGCTAAAATTAGATCATGAATAGCATCAAAAGTTTCATCTTTAAAGCATAAGAAAAAGACCCAACTAAATCTGCTACAGTCATCTATTATAACCAAACAGTACTTCTTCTTGTTCAGACTGACAACTGAAACAGGTCCAAACAGATCCATGTGCAGCAATTCCAAAGGCTCTCTAATAGTCTTCTCATCAATCTTCTTACAAGAGGCCTTGTGCTGTTTACCCTTCTTACAAGCAAGACATGTGTGATCATTCTTGAATGTTGTAGAAGGTAAACCTCTAACTAAATTACCTCTGACCAGCTTATTGATATTCTTGAAATTAACATGTCCCAGTCTTCTGTGCCATTGATGTGCTTCCTCCATAGATGCTCTTGTAATCAAACATGTTGCTCTTTCAGCAGAATTTACATTCTTCAAGTCTATGCTGTACACATCATTAGTTCTTGGTGCTCTCAGTAACACCAAGTTTCTATCTTCTAACTTGAAATCAGGAGAAAGTATAAGACATTCTGTGTCAAAGAATAACACAGGGTACTTCTTATCACAAATCTGAGAGACTGACAAAAGATTGAATTTTAGCTCCTTCACATATCTAACATCTTCAAAATCAATGTTTCCTGCTTTGATAGTTCCTTTGCCAGTTATTCTTCCTCCATCAGGATCATTCCCAAATGCAACTTTTCCTCCATAATAAGCTTTAAAATCTGACAAGAGCTCATTTTCTCCTGTCATACTGCCAGAGCAACCACTATCTACAATAAGATAATCTTTAAGCTCCTCCTCTGGGTTGCCCTGCATTTACATGAAAAGGTTAGTTATTTTTAGGAACCCAAGCCATTACTGACTTGTGTTCCCCTTGTGGAGTGACATACTCAAAATTTTTGAGTATGTAATCACCACTATCTTTGAAAGCATGATCAAGCATTAAGGTTTTTGTTTCAAAAACTGTTGATTTTTCAAGATCACTTGTCCCCTTTTCACCCTTAACTTCTGAAAGTACTGGTTTTTCCCCAGCAGTACTTTCTTTCTTAACCCATTTAGTTGTAACCTTAGGAGTTGGGTTCTGTGTCCTAGCATCTTTTCTTGTGTTGTAAGGCTTTCTAGGGCTGTAATGATTGTGCCTCCTAGATCTTACATTAGACTTTTTGCTAGAAACATTAGGGATCTTTCTGTCAGTACTTTGTGAAGGTACTAAGGGTTTGGAGTATGGCCTTTTCTGATGAGGGTACCTATAGCCTTTTGAGAAATTACTATGGTTGATCCTATTTGTATAGTTCCAAACTGGTTTGTTATCCCTTGGCTTATTCTCCCTATAACTTGGTTGAGCAGTTCTAGTCTTTGGATATTTACTTAAGTAGTCTGAATGATAATCACAGTCTTTAATCAAATGATGAGGACTGTAACAAACATAACAGACCTTTGGACCAATATCCCCAAATCCCCTTCTATAAGTGTTTCTAAAATTAGCAGTATTTTGAAAGAATTTTCTTTGAGATACTGCTGAGTGATCAGTAGTACTTCGAAAAGAGTTTGAAGGTACTGCTTGTTTTGAAAACTTGGTTTCTTCTACCTTAGGTGCTTCAACTGATTTTTCTAAAGTTTCAGGATTAAATTTACTTTTAAGCTTTTTCCTAAACTCTAGATTATCTACACCATAACAATCAACATCTTTTCTAGGTGGTTGAAAGCTACCTGGGGGGTGAGGAACTGCATTATAACCCTTTTCTTTCTGAAATACAGGAGGTGTTGGACTAGGGGATTCCTCATCACTAGAAGTGTTTTCATCTAGACTTATGAACTCTTCATCACTAGTGGAGGTATCAACTGTAAGATTTAATTCCTTGCTCATAAATGGAATACCTTCATTACTATCATAACCTACGCCTGTCTTAATATTTGATGTTCTTTGCTTTTCAACAAATTGAACATGTGACACACCTGCCTCATTCCATACAACAAGCTTTTTTAACAACTTATCCCTTTCAGCAGTCACTTTTTCTAGTTCAGACACCTTGCAACCTAGTTTCCATTCATTCAACTTAACTAGGTAATCTTTTTGTTTATATGTTTCAAGCCATGCTACTTCATTGTTTTCATGTGTAAGGATTTTGGCCTCCATTGACTCTAAAGTTAATTGATATCCAGTTATCTCAGCCCTAGCCTTTTGAAATTTATTTCTTTCAGCCACATATTCACTAAGTAACTTTTGATACATATCATTACACTTAGAGCATACCTCAGGTTTGGTAGATTGACTTGGTGAAGCAGCTACCATAGCAAGCTAAACTGGTGCTTCTTCAAACTCCATGCTCCAATCAAAGCTTCCTAACTCATCTCTTGACTCCAAAGCAGCATATCCAAGCTCTTCATCAAATGCTGTGCTCCAATCTTCCATTGCAACCATTGAATAGGTTACTGGTTCATCATCAAACTCATTGGACCAATCAATCTCTGACAGATTCTCTTGAGCAACCAAAGCTTTTGGTTTTGGTTCAGTAATTGGAATCTCTTTTCTTTCAGGCTTGGGTGGTTCAATCATCTTGTTTGCTTGATACTTTGCAAATTTGCACTCCCTTGCAAAGTGACCAGTCCTTTGACAGTTGAAACATTCAATCGTGGACTTGTCAAATGTTATGCCTTGTTTAGCTCTGAAGTTGATGCCTTTTCCTGTCTTGTTCACATACTTCTTAATACTTGCAGTGAGCATAGCAACTTGCCATCTGATATCAATTTCTTCCAAGGCATCATCATCTATTTGCAATACATCTTCTTGATAGGTGACTGGCAGAGATGCTTGTTGAGCAAATAATGAACACAGAACTTCATCTGAGGTGGGGGTTAGTGATTGTGATGAATTGGTGGTGACCATTGTTGTGCATGGAACCTGTGTTTCAGTCACAGTACTTTGAACGGGGTAAGCAGTACCTTTGTTAGAAGTACTGCTTCTCTTTTCAGAGGAGACAAAAAGCAATGTTCTGTTGTGTGCTTGAACCTGTAGTACCATTCATCTCATGCTCATACACCTTCAGATTATTGTAAAGATCATCAAAGTCCATAGTATCCAGCCCTGATTGTCCTCTGATCATAGTAGCAACTACATGCCATGCTGATGGCAAGCTCCTTAGAAACTTTAAATTAGCATCTTCAACTGATGCCTCAGCATCATATAGTTCTAGCATACTCAAAAGATGTTGAAATCTTTCATAAGCAGAATCAAGACCTTCTCTTTCACCAACAGTGAAAGTTTCAAATTGTTGCTTCAGCAAATTCCTATGCATCTTCTTGGAAGCATCATTACCTCCAAACTTCTTCTTTATTGCAGCCCATAGTTGTTTGGCATCTTTGGCATCATGAAACTTTAATAGATGACCATCAGGAATAGCAGAAAGCAGTATGTTGAGAGCTTTGTCTTGATTTCTTTTGGTAGCAGCAGGTACAATTATTTTTGGTGGTGTTGGTTGTCCAGGTACCTCTACTGGTTCTTCGATTTGCATGTTACCATTGACAATCACATCCCACAAAGCATGGTCTGTGATGGCAATGTACTACCTCATCTTCATGGCCCATAAGTTATATTCTCCCTTCTTAACAATAGGGATTCTAACAGCAGTGATTGAGGGAGCAGGTGCAGCATCTGTCGACATCTTGAAGGGTTTGTAGTGAAATCGGTTTTAAGGTTTTAAAGGTTTGTCTTCTTAATCAGAGTTTCCAACACAAGCTCTGATACCACTTGTTGGATCGATATACCCTGACCAAACTACTTTGTAGCTTGTAAAGGTTTAACAATATTGAGTAAACTCAACACTATTAATATTGAAACACTGTTTGACCTTGTAAAGTATGCGGAATCTACTTAACACAAAGCTTAAGAAGAACTTTTATATTAACCAAACTTTGAACCTGCTTTGTTACACAGATTCACTAACAATCCCTAACTATTTAACTTTGATCGACTTCTAAACGTATCTTAAGATTTGTAAAACTTATATCGACCAATACCTCTTAAGGCTCTTTATATAGATAACCTTAAGTCGGTTTACAACATGTAATCCTTGAATGACAAGTAATTATCCCTAACTAATTCTAGAATATTCGTTTAATATTACACATTAATCCTTAACTAATATTGCATATCAGTCCTTGTTTCCTTCGAAGTACTTTAAACATTCTTCAATAACAACAGTACTTTGACTTTATTCATCAGCAGTACTTTGACTTTATTCTTCATGCAGCAGTACTTTGACTTTATTCTTCATGCAGCAGTACTTTGACTTCATTCATCAGCAGTACTTTGACTAATGATGTGTACAACATAGACTTGAAGAATGTAAATTCTGCTGAAAGAGCAACATGTTTGATTGCAAGAGCATCTATGGAGGAAGCACATCAATGGCACAGAAGACTGGGACATGTTAATTTCAAGAATATCAATAAGCTGGTCAGAGGTAATTTAGTTAGAGGTTTACCTTCTAAAACATTCAAGAATGATCACACATGTCTTGCTTGTAAGAAGGGTAAACAGCACAAGGCCTCTTGTAAGAAGATTGATGAGAAGACTATTAGAGAGCCTTTGGAATTGCTGCACATGGATCTGTTTGGACCTGTTTCAGTTGTCAGTCTGAACTAGAAGAAGTACTGTTTGGTTATAACAGATGACTGTAGCAGATTTAGTTGGGTCTTTTTCTTATGCTTTAAAGATGAAACTTTTGATGCTATTCATGATCTAAATTATAGCACTTGAAAATCAGTTAAGACTCAAGGTTAGAGGCATTAGATGTGATAATGGGACTGAGTTTAAGAATCAGCTTATGGATGAATTTTGTGCCAAGAAAGGAATTAAAAGAGAGTTCAGTATTGCTAGAACTCCTCAACAGAATGGAGTTGCAGAAAGAAAGAATAGAACTCTTATAGAAGCAGCAAGAACGATGCTTGCAGACTCTCAACTACCTGTTCCATTCTGGGCTGAAGCTGTAAGTGCTGCTTGCTATATATTGAATAGAGTATCAGTGACGAAACCTCAAATGAAGATACCTTATGAGTTACTCATGGGAAAGAAGCCAAGTATCAAGTTTATGAAACCTTTTGGATGTCCCCTAACCATCTTAAATACTGCTGATAATTTGGGCAAATTTGATGGGAAGTCAGATGAAGGATATTTATTGGGATATTGTACAAATAGCAAAGGATTCAGAGTGTACAATAGGGCTACCAAGAAGGTTCAAGAATGTCTTCATGTTGATTTTTTGGAAGAACAAGAGAATTCTAAAGGTAAAGGTCCTGATTGGATGTTTGATCTTGATTTAATGTCTTCATCAATGAATTATGTACCTGTAAGGGAAGAAAATCAAGTTGCTCCCACTGAAGAAGAAGCACAGTACATTGTTCATGATGTCAATTTAAGATCTGAAGATGAGCCAAAAGATAATGCCAATGATGAGAAGAAAGGTACTTCTCAACCTAACAGTACTGTTGATCCTCAAAGTACTGTTCCACCACAAATATCAGTATCTGCAGAAGATCAAACCATTCAAGATGAACTTTCTAGGATGCTTTTTCAAGAAACAATGGCTAATTTGTATAATGATGAACAAAGGAGAGCTTATGAAGCAGAAAAGAAGAAGGCAAAAGAAACAGCCAGTACTTTACCTCAAAGTACTGTCAATTCATTTGAAAGTACTTTTCAACCATTGAATATTTCAAATTAGATAAATACTGATGCTGTTCATGATCCTAATATGCCTAACTTAGAAGATACTGCTGATCCAAACACAATTACTTTAGAAGACACTGATGATGAATTGGATCAAGAAGGCATTTTCTCAGATTCTAATGAAGATCCTGATATAACTAATTTGGAAGATAATCTTGAAGTTTCACCAACTCCTACTCTCAGAATTCATAAAACTCATCCTGTTACCAATATTATTGGACCCTCATCATCAGGGGTACTCACAAGGACTAAGGCTAAGAATATGTCTCAACAACATACTTCTTTACATAGTTTTATCTATAAGCAAAACAGGGTGAATCACAAGGATAAGAAGTTGTGTCTATTTGCTTGTTTTCTATCTCAGGAAGAGCCCAAGAATATCAAACAAGCATTAGCCAAGGAAAGTTGGGTGGAAGCTATGCAAGAAGAGCTTCTACAGTTTAAACTTCAAAAAGTTTGGGTATTATGTGATTTACCTGATGGAAAGAAACTTATTGGAACTAAATGGGTTTTCAGAGTTAAAAGAGATGAAAGAGGGAATGTTATTAAGAACAAGGCAAGGTTAGTGGCTCAAGGATATAGACAGGAAGAATGAGTAGACTATGATGAAGTTTTTGCTCCAGCGGCAAGGCTTGAAGCCGTCAGGCTATTTTTGGCTTTTGCATCTTATATGGGATTCCCTGTATATCAGATGGATGTGAAAAGTGCTTTTCTTTATGGCAAAATCATAGAAGAAGTTTATGTCAAACAGCCTCCTGGTTTTGAAGATCTTGCACACCCAAACAAAGTTTACAAGGTAATAAAAGCTCTTTATGGTCTTCATCAAGCTCCAAGAGCTTGGTATGAAAGGCTTTCCAACTTTCTATTGCAACATGGTTATAGAAGAGGAGCTATTGACAAGACTTTTGTTGGGATATGAAATATCAAAGTACTTCTGGATGTCAAAGTACTGCTGCATGAAGAATAAAGTCAACGTACTTGATTGAGCCAAAAGCAGTCAACTAAATTCAACTACGGATGTGGTCAAACAAGTCAAACTCCTAAGGCTCAATGCTCCGTGGAAGTATAGGGTTTCCCCGGGTCGTTATGTCCCGACGAGATGTGGATGGTATCAAAAACGGGTTTGTGATCGGGTGAATTTGGACAGGGAAAGGTATAAGTGAGTTGTGATGATTACACTACTGGAATATGAAGGAAAACAGCTTAAATACACTATATTAACAATACTGGAAAGTCAGGAAAACCAGAAACGTTTAAAACTTAAAACGCGTACGTTCACGTTTAAATAAAACGTAAGCGTACGAAATAAAAAGTAAAAACGGAAATCTGAAAACACCCAGGGGGTGAAAATGACTTTTTTACAAACCTAAGGGTAAAAGAAAATTTTTAGAAAATTAAAATAAATTTTAACCCTAATTAATTATTTAATATTAATTAAATACTAATTATTACTAATTATTAATAATTAAAACACTTAAATTTAATTTAATACTAATTAAATACTAGAAAAATGAAAATAAAATTTCTAAAATTATAAAATAACTAAAAATAAGTTTTAAAACTAAAAATATATGTTTTTGTCTTTTTGTGATTTTTCTATTAATTAATTACTAATTATCTAATTAGCTATTTTAAATTAAGAAAATTACTAAATGAACAGTAAAAATTCTAAGAAAATTTCTAAAATTATTTTACAACATATAAAAGCTATAAAAAATATAAAAACAAGGTTTTGATTAATAAAAACTAATTATGCTATTTTAAACTAATTATTAATTAATAATTAATAAAACTAAAATTAATTCTAATAAATACTAAATGAAAAGATAAAAATCTGAAAAAATTATGAAAAATACTTTAACCTAAAAGGAAATCATTAAAAATATAAAAACAGAAATTACTTAATAAAAATCTAAAAATGAAAATTAAAATTAAATTAAATTAAATAGAAACTATCACTTAATTTTATATTTGTTTTTCTTGATTTTTATTTTACAAACCTATTAAATACTTAAAAACAAACACTTTTTGTAAAAACAAACTTTTTATAAACTTAAAATAAGCTGAAATGAAAGCTAAAAGCTCAACAGTTGACTTTGTTTGACTTTGGGAGAAAATGAGCGCAAATGAGCTTAGGTGGGACCCACAAGGATTGATTCTGGTCTAAACAAGTTAAGTGCACATGTATGAGCAAGTAGAAACCAAAAAGTGCCACAGAATAAGCTATTAAGCCACAAATAAGCACTTATAAACTAGGGTGAACTCAGAAAATGGGACAAGTTAGTAAGGCCAATTCAGGTGGGGTCCACTGAGATTGAGGTCAAACAGATGGTCAATAAATGGAGCCTGGTAGGAGGGGGTTGGGAGGAACAAGATTCATGGCCTGGGGCCCACTGAGGTGGTAGGAAAACCACCACAAAGTGGTGGTGTTGGGGGGCTGAGCTGCTGCACAGGGCAGCTTGTTGCCGTGCAAGTCACTTTGGTGCCTTATGGGGCCCACTAATTAAATCTCAAAAATCAAAGAACAATAAGATCTTAAAACTGAGGTGGGAGACTACTTATCCTAAAAAGATCAAAGCCTAGAACCTAATCCTAAATTCTAAACAATTCCCACAGATTTTGGAAAAATCTAAGTTCATGCCATTTGACTTTTTTATGAATTTTGGACTTTTGACTTTTATGAAATTCTGATTGATCCTACATACTAAATAAGTTATATTAAGATGAAAGGGAACTAAAATAAGCTAAATTACCTAAAAATGAACTGATATGAAGATATTTGGGTTCTAACTCCATAACAGTTGACTGTTATGGGGTATGACATGGGATTTTGACTATTTCACTAGTAAGACACTAATATTACATTACTTACTACTCTAATATTACCCTAGAAATATGACCAAACTAAATGTGACCCCTGAGACTCATCATAGCTCAGTATAGCAGACAATACCAAACACTCCCTTATGAATCTGTATTGGAGATTTTCAAAGCAAGTGATGGAATTGAACCTTGAAACTGATTTAGCATGGCATAGTGTGATGTAAGAAACTGTATAAAGCACAAAATTACCAATTACAACAACAAATACTCATGAATGATGAAGATGTTATTTTAGGCAGTTAAGGACTAAATAGAGCATAAGGTAATCAAATGGACCAGAGAACAAATAAACACATCTAATCAACTTAAATACACTTAAATAAACATTAAACATCAAGAACAAGCAAATTTAAGTACTACTACAGTGAATATCAAAAATTACAAATATAGCTTACAATGGATTCCAAGGCATAACAGGATAACCAGGACCTCATAAACTATCATTTACACTCCCCATGGAGTTCTAATACCAAAGGCCATCCAAAAGCTACCTTGCTCCAGCTTTCTTTATCATTATTTATTTATTTTTGATTTTTCACTCTATTTTTATTGTATTTTTCTTATTTTTATCTAAACTGAGTTAAACCTATTCTAAAGCTTTGAAATCTTTTAAAAACTTCTAAATTAACTCAAAGAAACTGAATAGAACAAGATTTAACAAGTTTTAACAAGTTTAAGTAAATTTGTCAAATTTACATTAAAAATGCTAAAATGGGATTTATAAAAGAAAACTTGTATTTAAGATTACAATAAGTTCAAATTACATTGAGAATACTGAATACAACAATTTTAAAATTAAAATTACAACTGAGACATAAACTAAACTAGGTACGATTATCTAATTTTACACTACTCCTAATTACTTTTCTCCTCTGCTCCTTGCTTCACTTTTATACATCATTTGAGCTCTATGGGCCCCACTGGTCACATCCCACCAGGAATATCATCAATTGGATTGTCATGTCTCATTCCTCAATTTTGGCGGGAAATTGGTATTTCGACCAATTGGGTCTGATTAGGGTAGCCTAGGAGGGGGGTGGCATTAATTGGTGTTGGGGTGTGGAATGTAGCAGGGATAAGGGTGGTGGTTGTCAGAGGTGCAAGAGGGGGGGGGGGGAAACCAGTGGTTTTGGTTGTGTGGTGAGGATGGTGGTATTTGGGAGGGAAGGTAAGAGCTGGGTGGTTTTGGTTTTGTTTTGACTGGGGTCAAACATGGGAGTGGACTGGGCTAGTATTATTTTGGGCCTGGTGGACTTGGGTTTTGTTTGGTTTTGGGTAAAGTAGTAAGGGTCCGGATGGTTTGTAGAAATTTAAATACAAGGACCATTTTTGCTTTTTGCCGAATCATGAGGGGCCAAAACTGCCATTCTCCAAATTATAATCCCAAGGGACATTTTTGCCATATTTCAATTGTACAAGGGTTTTTTTGAATTTTATTTTTCACTTTTAAAATTCCCGGGGGCAATTGTGACAAGTTACCAAACTTCGGGGACCAAACATGTAATTTTCTAAAAATTTCACCCAAGGACCATTATTGTCAACTTTTTATTTTTCAAAGACTTTTGTTGACTTTTCAATTCAAAAATATTTCCCAGGGACCAAATCTGTCAATTTCCAAAACTCCAGGGACCTTTTATGCCAATTTTGGATTTTGAGGGGTAAAAGTGTAATTTTCTCAAACTTTTTCTCCCAAGGACTTATTTTGATAAATTTTGACTTTTCTTTGCCTTGGGTTGACTTTTCTTTCGTTTAAAACCTTTAGGGACTAGTTTTGTCAATTTTTGAAACTAGAGGGACTGAAACTGCCAATTATGCAAACTTTGTTCGTTTTTCATTTGTTTTTAAACATTTTGCATATAAAACGTATAAAACACAATTTTGGAATATTTTTAGTATTTTGATGCATTACTGAGTGTTTTTGGACGTTTTGGCATATGATGAGTATTTACACACTCATCAGTACTGCTGAAGGAAAAAGTCAAAGTACTGCTGTTATTGAAGAATGTTTAAAGTACTTCGAAGGAAACAAGGATTGATATGCAATATTAGATAAGGATTAATGTGTAATATTAAACGAATATTCTAGAATTAGTTAAGGATAATTACTTGTCGTTCAAGGATTACATGTTGTAAACCGACTTAAGGTTATCTATATAAAGAGCCTTAAGAGGTATTGGTCGATATAAGTTTTACAAGTTAGATACGTTTAGAAGTCGATCAAAGTTAAATAGTTAGGGATTGTTAGTGAATCTGTGTAACAAAGCAGGTTCTACGTTTGGTTAATATAAAAGTTCTTCTTAAGCTTTGTGTTAGTAGATTCCGCATACTTTACAAGGTCAAACAGTGTTTCAATATTAATAGTGTTGAGGTTACTCAATATTGTTAAATCCTTACAAGCTACAAAGTAGTTTGGTCAGAGTATATCGATCCAACAAGTGGTATCAGAGATTGTGTTGGAAACTCTGATTAAGAAGACAAACCTTTAAAACCGATTTCACTACAAACCCTTCAAGATGTCGACAGATGCTGCACCTGCTCCCTCAATCACTGCTGTTAGAATCCCCATTGTTAAGAAGGGAGAATATAACTTATGTGCCATGAAGATAAGGCAGTACATTGCCATCACAGACCATGCTTTGTGGGATGTGATTGTCATTGGTAACATGCAAATCGAAGAACCACTAGAGGTACCTGGACAACCAACACCACCAAAAATAACTATACCTGCTGCTACCAAAAGAAATCAAGACAAAGCTCTCAGCATACTGCTTTCTGCTATTCCTGATGGTCACCTATTAAAGTTTCATGCTGCCAAAGATGCCAAACAACTATGGGCTGCAATAAAAAAGAAGTTTGGAGGTAATGATGTGTGACACCCCAAAAATTTACAACGCAGCGGAATACCAATTTGGGTGTCACTTCATAGTTCATAAAAACAAGTTACATAAAACGACCTCAAAAGAGACGTTTAATAAAATGTCACATTCGATTTGATAAATCAGAGTACAAAGGTCCCAACAATTTTTATTTAAAACTTAAGTTACAAGAGTTAAAATATGACTCATATGTATATTATAAAGATAAAAAGTTATCGAATGTGTAGAAAACAAGTCTTTCAATATTTGATATTCACGCGACTCCGATTGCTCCCAATGCTCACCTAGCCAAATACCTGAGAAAATACATGCTAAAAAGTCAACAATAATGTTGAGTGAATCCATAGAGTTTAAATAAGTAATAAGTTGAATACAAGATAATTCCGTTTAAATACAATGGGCTACGTTGTTATACGCCCATAAATAAGTTGACATGTAACAAATACAAGTCGAGAAATAAGATTTATAGTATTGAGCTCATGAAACCGAACCTTGACCTAGTTTAATAGTGCCCCGAAAAGGTAAGATTTGCCATTTACCACGTAATCTCTCAATATTATGTGACCGTTGATGTATGAGCGCTACTCACCCGGCCAGGCCCGCCAGGCCAAATATGCATATTCATAATACTAGCGTTTCCTACGGAATTAACGGTTCATGATGGGGACTTAATTGGCAAGAAATACTCAATGTCTATAATCATGTAATCGGGTCAAGCATACGAAAAACTACTTGTATTCAGTTTGTAAAACTAGCATGTATCCCCCTCGCGAGGTTTATAAAACATTAAACGAGTAAAGGCGAGGCTATGAACTCACCTTGGAAGGTAGCGACGTAAGTAACACAACAGTGCCAGAAAGTATGGCAGAACGGTATAAGGAAGTATAGCACAACGATAAGGAATCAGCACGACCTAAGAAAAATATAATAGTCGCGTCTTAGATATTTAACAAGAAAGTACCAAATAAATTTTATGAAAGAATTTATATACTTTTGACATTGTACATATTTTTGTAAGTTCACAAAAGTATAAAAGTTTAGTTTTTATGAAAAATAGTAACAAGCCAAGCCCTATAGATGAATCATTCAAGGGTCGAGTTCACGTCCTTTTTATTTCCGTAAATATTATGTTTAAAGGCTTATTTAGTCTATTCTTCAAAGAGTGGGTCTTCCACTTTGGTTTATGTCTATGTGGTCAAATGGCTCCTATTAATACTTATTGGTCGTGTTTCGGTTTTTAGATATATAGTTGTCCCGACTTGGTCAATACATTATTTCAATCCCATAACTATTTTGACTTGTTTCTTATGTCCCAAACGATGTATCATCTATTTTTAGTGGTCTATAGTCTTAAATATATCATATCACTAATGAAATTACAAGTTCAAATTCCTAGTTCAACGCAGAAAGTTTGGCAGCTCACAGCAGTCCCACGAAAATGACCATAAGTAGAGTTCTACAACCCCGATTGAGGTGAGGTTTTCGGCTATGTTTAAGTCTAGATGTTTCCTACATTTCATAAAACTGGGCCGACCTCCAGAAATAAACAGAACTATGAGCTTTTTCTAAATGAAATCTGGTGTGCAGATTTTGACACCTTTCGCCATTTTGGCTCTAATTTACTCATCGGGATGAGTTATAAGATGCGCCACCCGGCGAAACGACCACAAGACATAGCTCTATCACCCTATCTAATTACCTCAGTTCCATAGCTTACTGAGTTGTGCAGACTATTCCATATTTGGGGCTGATTCAGAATTCAGATTGATACAACCTACTTGGGCTTGTTATTGCTTATTTTTATGATTAAAACTTTATGTACAATGCCAAATACTTATAAAATCACTATTACATTATAGAAAAACATAAAATTTACAGTAGTCTATTATAACCAAAATGAATAAAAACAAAGTAAATAAGTATATCTTACAAGGTGATGATGAAAATAACAATACAAGGACAACTACAAATTAACCCTTAATCCTTCTAGTCTTTAATCCTTTTCTTGAGTCTTTTCACCACTTGATTCTAACCCTTGTTAATCATCCAAGAATGACCTTAACTTCAGCCTCTAACACTTTGTATATCTCCTAATCTAACCATGGAATCACCAAAACAATACTTGGACTTTGTAGAGTTCACTTAGGCCTTCATTTTTGTAGTATAAATTGTAGTGTAAATTTTAATGGATAATGGTGATGAGTAATTGTTATTGTACGGCAAGAGAGGGGTCAAGACAGATTTTAGAGAGTAATTTGCATGTCTTTGTGAGAAGATATTGATATTAGTTGAGATGGTGTAAGACATATGAGTTTAGGATGAGACATGTGGCTTATAACATGCATACTACTCTTTCACCAAGCCACATGGCTTGGTGTATCTTCCATGAACGACACCTCATGGTGAGGTGATAAGGGTATGTATTGTTTATGATAAATATTGGTTTACTAGGTGTAGTTTGGTCCCGGTAATTACTAACGTTAAGCCCTTAAGTCACAAAACTTAAAATCGGGTAACTTAAAAATATAATACTTATAAAAATGTTGGAATTTATCAAATACTCCAACTAAGTATATTAGATGAGTGATAAGTTTAATGAAGTGCGTATATATTATTAAAAACTAATAACGTAAGTTCAAATATGCGTAATACGTATAAAGTACAAAGTCTACGTAAAATGATAAAATGGCAATAACTCAGATAAAATATGACTATTAGTGAAAATAAAATGTCTAGAACACGTAGACTCATCATAGTATTTTTGTTGGTCGCGAGGAAAGTTTCACGATTAAACTTTTGTAATTAATAAAGTAATATCCATAAATGATAAAAGTAATTTTATTTATTATAAAAGTAATAATAATTAAAATTTAAATAGTTAAATATAGACAGAGGTGAACAAAAATGTTCAGAGTGTAATAATTCGAATTAGAGTAAATTATGACTTTTAAAATAGGATTGTAAGAAAACAATGGTGCATAGAAAGTGTTGACTGGACATAGTCTAGTCGCGGTTGAATTAATTAGACGTGTCACGACTTACGCGGATAACTTCCGATGAGGTTAATTATTTAAAACTAGAATAGTTTAATATTAAAATTAATGACATGAAATTTGAAATATCACAGCACGTACCCCTTAACAGAGCGACGTCCCGACGCTCAATTCGTCTTAATCACCTGACAGTTCACTTGAGAAAAGATACGGATACTTGTAGGGATTGAAGTTTAGAATAACTAACGACGTGGTTTGATTCTCGTCGTCTAAGGAGAATTTTAAACTTCTTCATTCTTAATAAAAATGGTGTTCATAATAGAGATAAAATAGGTTCAAGAATCACTTTTGGTCGTTTTAAAGATTTTTAGGATGGATGCATGTATAAAAGCCATGTTGAAACTCGGGTTTATGGTTGTGATTGTAGAAGGTCTATTTTCAAATCTTTGGGAATAATTAGTTAAAACGAAGGTTAAATCAGTCATATCCTTAAGACGTGATTAAAATATGATGTATAAAACATGTAATTTGAAAGATAGGGCATGATGTCATTATAAATATAAGTTATGGTTTTTACAAATGAGGGTAGTTAGAACTGACTCTTCAACTTAAGAAGGTCATTTTGGTAATTAAAAACTTGTGAAATATTTGTAAAATTTTCATAAAGACGCATAAAAATTTTATAGAAGCCCATGGAGGTGCTTAATGCATTTTGTGCTCGGGATTTTTGACAAAGTAACAAGATAGCAACGAAGATAGAACAAGTGATAGAAATCACCTAATGTGTAAGGAATGGTATGAGGGAACGAATAGAATGTCGTGAGGGTCCTTAAAGGAAAGGATAGAATAAAAGTGTTGGCGATAAGACAACAGGAGACCAGGAATTTATCAAGTCGTCAATTCGTGAAAGAGGATAAAAGAAAATTACTATTAGCTTATCAAGCTCGCGGCGGTCGATACAAAATTGGAAAAATCCACTTAACAAATTACGAGTTGAGAGGAGTTCATAGCCCAAAAAAAATGATTCGTACACACGCTATGGTGGATACACATAAGCCCACTCATTCATAACTCGTCACTTACATAAAGAGGCGTCCCAATCCATGTAACCGAAGATTTATGACTTTATGGTTCAGCGGTTTATAATTTCTTTATTCAAATGAAGAAGCGTTCCAATTCATTCCAATAAAAAAAATTATAAATCATCCTACTTAAGTATGTCCGTCACAAAACAAAATACACAACAAGATCAAGTGTTACAATAAATAAAATGATGCCTAATTAACGACATGATTCATCAAAATCATAAGAAGAAGTAACGAGAATAACAATATGACATTAGTCAATCGCATTCCCAAAGGTAAGTGTCAAAGGATAGCACGATCCGAGATGACAAGTTAAGGTCGTACTCCCATCAATTGGAAGATTTCAAAACAATGGAAAATGAAAACAACATACGTGATTCAAAGGCATAAGGTGAATGTTCACACTCAGAGTTGAACAATAAAATAATTAGTAGAATTGACAAAGTACACCGAATGTCAATATCATCAAAAGAAAATAAAGTAAAGTAGTAAAACGTTTTGGAGATCACCGCATTGTTCATAAAAGGTTGAAGTAAACGAATAATTTAGTTTATAGATGATGGTAAAGTAGTTTGTAAAAGAGTGGAAAGCATTGTATTAAAATTTTAGCGAAAATGGTTTAAAAGATTGTAGTAAACTAGTTTTACAAGGTAATTTACCAAATAATTTGTAAAGGGGTGATAAAATAGTCAATTCTGAACTAGTCAGAGCTAAAATAGTGGTGCATCATGTTATTAGTTTGTAAGGTAGTAGTGGGGTAATTTATTGACATGGTGCTATAGAGACTGAGTGTAAAGAGTCGGATAAAACGTTTATAATAAATATCCTTATACAAATAAAAAGTAACGCTCTTGTAAATAGGTATAAATAGTCAAGAGAAAATCAAGTGTATATAGATAGTCTTCTATATAATTTGTATCAATTTGAAAAAGGGTGTAGAAATGCTCAGGAAACATAAGTTTACGGGGAGTAAAGAAATCAAGAGGAATTGATAAATTGTAACGAGTTTCGCCATTAGATGTAATGATAGTATATAAGGTTATGAAAGAGTTTATAGACCATTGTAATCACCTACAATGTCTGACAAATAAAAGAAACCATTGTGCAACTCACAATGTTAATGAAGTAAATAAGACCATTGTGTACTCACAATGTCTTGAAAAAGTTTCATAGATTACAAGAATGTAAGAGTAGGCATGAGAGAGCAAAATCATGACTAGGGGATATATTCATTAGTCATATAATAGAAGTATTGATGCAAAATGGAGCATATAAGTTACCTGGGAGCAAGCGTGAGCGGATATCGAACAATGGTGAAAGACTTAAAAAATTTTTTGAAAATCAGTTATAGTTTAGGTTTTGAAAACGACCTAATTCGCTATAACTAATGCTCTGATGCCATTCTGTGACACCCCAAAAATTTACAACGCAGCGGAATACCAATTTGGGTGTCACTTCATAGTTCATAAAAACAAGTTATATAAAACGACCTCAAAAGAGACGTTTAATAAAATGTCACATTCGATTTGATAAATCAGAGTACAAAGGTCCCAATAATTTTTATTTAAAACTTAAGTTACAAGAGTTAAAATATGACTCATATGTATATTATAAAGATAAAAAGTTATCGAATGTGTAGAAAACAAGTCTTTCAATATTTGATATCCACGCGACTCCGATTGCTCCCAATGCTCACCTAGCCAAATACCTGAGGAAATACATGCTAAAAAGTCAACAATAATGTTGAGTGAATCCATATAGTTTAAATAAGTAATAAGTTGAATAGAAGATAATTCCGTTTAAATACAATGGGCTACGTTGTTATACGCCCATAAATAAGTTGACATGTAACAAATACAAGTCGAGAAATAAGATTTATAGTATTAAGCTCATGAAACCGAACCTTGACCTAGTTTAATAGTGCCCCGAAAAGGTAAGATTTGCCATTTACCACGTAATCTCTCAATATTATGTGACCGTTGATGTATGAGCGCTACTCACCCGGCCAGGCCCGCCAGGCCAAATATGCATATTCATAATACTAGCGTTTCCTACGGAATTAACGGTTCATGATGGGGACTTAATTGGCAAGAAATACTCAATGTCTATAATCATGTAATCGGGTCAAGCATACGAAAAACTACTTGTATTCAGTTTGTAAAACTAGCATGTATCCCCCTCGCGAGGTTTATAAAACATTAAATGAGTAAAGGCGAGGCTATGAACTCACCTTGGAAGGTAGCAACGTAAGTAACACAACAGTGCCAGAAAGTATGGCAGAACGGTATAAGGAAGTATAGCACAACGATAAGGAATCAGCACGACCTAAGAAAAATATAATAGTCGCGTCTTAGATATTTAACAAGAAAGTACCAAATAAATTTTATGAAAGAATTTATATACTTTTGACATTGTACATATTTTTGTAAGTTCACAAAAGTATAAAAGTTTAGTTTTTATGAAAAATAGTAACAAGCCAAGCCCTATAGATGAATCATTCAAGGGTCGAGTTCACGTCCTTTTTATTTCCGTAAATATTATGTTTAAAGGCTTATTTAGTCTATTCTTCAAAGAGTGGGTCTTCCACTTTGGTTTATGTCTATGTGGTCAAATGGCTCCTATTAATACTTATTGGTCGTGTTTCGGTTTTTAGATATATAGTTGTCCCGACTTGGTCAATACATTATTTCAATCCCATAACTATTTTGACTTGTTTCTTATGTCCCAAACGATGTATCATCTATTTTTAGTGGTCTATAGTCTTAAATATATCATATCACTAATGAAATTACAAGTTCAAATTCCTAGTTCAACGCAGAAAGTTTGGCAGCTCACAGCAGTCCCACGAAAATGACCATAAGTAGAGTTCTACAACCCCGATTGAGGTGAGGTTTTCGGCTATGTTTAAGTCTAGATGTTTCCTACATTTCATAAAACTGGGCCGACCTCCAGAAATAAACAAAACTATGAGCTTTTTCTAAATGAAATCTGGTGTGCAGATTTTGACACCTTTCGCCATTTTGGCTCTAATTTACTCATCGGGATGAGTTATAAGATGTGCCACCCGGCGAAACGACCACAAGACATAGCTCTATCACCCTATCTAATTACCTCAGTTCCATAGCTTACTGAGTTGTGCAGACTATTCCATATTTGGGGCTGATTCAGAATTCAGATTCATACAACCTACTTGAGCTTGTTATAGCTTATTTTTATGATTAAAACTTTATGTACAATGCCAAATACTTATAAAATCACTATTACATTATAGAAAAACATAAAATTTACAGTAGTCTATTATAACCAAAATGAATAAAAACAAAGTAAATAAGTATATCTTACAAGGTGATGATGAAAATAACAATACAATGACAACTACAAATCAACCCTTAATCCTTCTAGTCTTTAATCATTTTCTTGAGTCTTTTCACCACTTGATTCTAACCCTTGTTAATCATCCAAGAATGACCTTAACTTCAGCCTCTAACACTTTGTATATCTCCTAATCTAACCATGGAATCACCAAAACAATACTTGGACTTTGTAGAGTTCACTTAGGCCTTCATTTTTGTAGTATAAATTGTAGTGTAAATTTTAATGGATAATGGTGATGAGTAATTGTTATTGTACGGCAAGAGAGGGGTCAAGACAGATTTTAGAGAGTAATTTGCATGTCTTTGTGAGAAGATATTGATATTAGTTGAGATGGTGTAAGACATATGAGTTTAGGAAGAGACATGTGGCTTATAACATGCATACTACTCTTTCACCAAGCCACATGGCTTGGTGTATCTTCCATGAACGACACCTCATGGTGAGGTGATAAGGGTATGTATTGTTTATGATAAATATTGGTTTACTAGGTGTAGTTTGGTCCCGGTAATTACTAATGTTAAGCCCTTAAGTCACGAAACTTAAAATCGGGTAACTTAAAAATATAATACTTATAAAAATGTTGGAATTTATCAAATACTCCAACTTAGTATATTAGATGAGTGATAAGTTTAATGAAGTGCGTATATATTATTAAAAACTAATAACGTAAGTTCAAATATGCGTAATACGTATAAAGTACAAAGTCTACGTAAAATGATAAAATGGCAATAACTCAGATAAAATATGACTATTAGTGAAAATAAAATGTCTAGAACACGTAGACTCATCATAGTGTTTTTGTTGGTCGCGAGGAAAGTTTCACGATTAAACGTTTTTAATTAATAAAGTAATATCCATAAATGATAAAAGTAATTTTATTTGTTATAAAAGTAATAATAATTAAAATTTAAATAGTTAAATATAGAAAGAGGTGAACAAAAATGTTCAGAGTGTAATAATTCGAATTAGAGTAAATTATGACTTTTAAAATAGGATTGTAAGAAAACAATGGTGCATAGAAAGTGTTGACTGGAGATAGTCTAGTCGCGGTTGAATTAATTGGACGTGTCACGACTTACGCGGATAACTTCCGATGAGGTTAATTAGTTAAAACTAGAATAGTTTAATATTAAAATTAATGACATGAAATTTGAAATGTCACATGATGCTTCCAAAGAGATGCATAGGAATTTGCTGAAGCAACAATTTGAAACTTTCACTGTTGGTGAAAGAGAAGGTATTGATTCTGCTTATGAAAGATTTCAACATCTTTTGAGTATGCTAGAACTATATGATGCTGAGGCATCAGTTGAAGATGATAATTTAAAGTTTCTAAGGAGTTTGCCATCAGCATGGCATGTAGTTGCTACTATGATCAGAGGACAATCAGGACTGGATATTATGGACTTTGATGATCTTTACAACAATCTGAAGGTGTATGAGCATGAGATGAATGGTACTACAGGTTCAAGCACACAACAGAACATTGCTTTTGTCTCTTCTGAAAAGAGAAGCAGTACTTCCAACAAAGGTACCGCTTACCCTGTTCAAAGTACTGTGACTGAAACACAGGTTCCATGTGTGGAAAACTAGAAGGGGGGGGGGGGTTGAATAGTTTTACGTCTTTTTAATTTTATTTTGAAAACTTAGTTTAGTTTTAAAACCTTGTTTGCTTTTAAAACTTTGATTCAATCTTATGTGAACTCAAATCTTGAACAATATGAACAAGTATGTCTAAGTATAAACAATAATAATAATGTATGCTAAGTATGTGAAATCAACACATGCATAATATAAACAAT
This sequence comes from Artemisia argyi, assembly GCA_030686995.1. Classification (NCBI taxonomy): domain Eukaryota; kingdom Viridiplantae; phylum Streptophyta; class Magnoliopsida; order Asterales; family Asteraceae; genus Artemisia; species Artemisia argyi. The sequence continues at coordinate 175,811,286 of CM060695.1, forward strand.
TGTAGCTATATACGAGAGATAAGTACGTAATCGTTTATTTTATAATCCTTAGTTGTATTGTGTATGAAAACTATACTTGATCGAAATGATCAATTATATGTATGTAGCCTTTTTAGTTTGATTGTAAAAACTTTATTTTGTGAATAAAACTTTCGTTTGATCTTTAAGTAAAATCAATACTAGCACTATATGAGCAACTATATATATACGTCTACGTCTACAAAAGTAATAATGATATAAGCAAGATAATAAGTAAGGTATGAAAAGATCTAACCGCGAGACAAAGGATTTATAGTGGTTCGGCTACAAGGACACCTTCCTTGCCCTACTCCACTCCTCGAGTCACCTACTCGAGAGTTTTCTTCACTATGTCAACAAGCTCCCTTATGGCGGAGAAAACCTTACACACCTTGGCTTACACAAGTTAATGACACTAAGCTAAATGTCGAGTTCTAATCGTAGCTAGAACCAATCTCACACCAAATATCACACCACGTGATCTTCACACCTTAATCACACCTTCACACCTTTTTCAAGACTTCACACCGTCTTCACACCTTATCAATCTTCACACCTTCTTCACAACTACTTCACGCCAATCTACTACACACCTATCTTCACAACTACTTCACACCAACTATCTTTACTACAATCTACTAGCCAATCACACTATCTATATTCCTAACACAACTATCTACAATCAAATATTCACAACACACTACACAAAGATATATGTAAATATTCTTGATGATGCACCAACAACTTGGATGTGGAGGTCACAACAAGTTGTAATACTTCTTGTCTTGGAGGATAGAAGTATTCTTCTCTTGCACTTGAGAGGATGGAAATTGGATCACTTTGAAACAAAGAATATATATACACTTATGATCAAAGGATGAGAGAATAGAGAAATAGATCTAGATCAGAAAGTTTAGAAGTGCAAAAGGTGAGAAAAATCTGAGGGATGAATCAGTATTTAAAGGGGGGGAAAATACTGTTGTTGAGCGTGGCCGGTCCCCTTAATTGTAGGCCGGTCCCCTTAATGATTAAGGGGGCCGCCTAGTAAAATTAAGGGGGCCGCCCTCCTGAACGTTGGTTTTATTTGTCTTTTTGTGGGGAAGGTTTTTCTGGATTAGATTTGCCATTTTTGGTTGGAAATTTGAATTTATATATTTATAATGAATTAAACATATTCCTTTAATTCCAAAAATGTTTTGTAAAAGATATAAAATGTTTTGTGACATTTTATAAAAAGTCTAGTGTTAAGAAAATTGTTCCTTTGATCATAGAATGCAATAAACACTTTGTTTATTCATACCTTGAGTGATTTGGATGTAAAGACAAATGTTAAGCACTAAAAACTTGTTTACGTCATAAGTTTTAGATTAATGAGTTTATGCTTTGTAATTATCAAAACATAGAGACATTGTTAATATGTTAACAATGTTTTTAGACATTATTAATTTATGTCAACAATCTCCCCCTTTTTGATGATTACAAAACCTTAAACTCTTTAAACCTAAAAATTAATTTTTTAGACAAGTATTAGAGTTTAACATTCACTTCTCCCCCTTTTTGTAAAATCAAAAAGGTTATGCCGACTAGCTTCGTAACTGAAGTTAGACGGGATAAAAGCTCCCCCTTGATGTGTGCTCCCCCTTGTTCGATGGTACCAAGGGATCGAGAAATGGAATGCTCGCAAGAAAAATATTAGAAGCACAAGCATATATAGAAGAATATGCAATATACAAATAACAAGCATAGTAAACAAATATTAAGGATACATAACAATTAATTCAAAGTGATTATGTTAAAAGATCCTAATTTGCCAAAGAGAGCCATCGGACTTGCTTGTAACAAAAGGTTTGTTGATTCGTATTTGAAAGTGAAAATCATAAGCATATGGTATGCTTAGATGGTTGATGATGGAGTGTTTGGAATAAGGATGGTTGAGTTAGGATAAGGTTGTTGGATTAATGGAGGTTGTTGGATTAATGGGGGTATATGTTCGGGTCATGAATGTTGGATAGTTTGGTGGTGGAGAGTTTGTAGCGGAAGAGGTTGATTGAGGTTTTGGATGTTGTTCAAGTGAGGGTATTGGATGTGATCTAGTGAGAAGATATGCAATCCAAGTGTTCATTGAATGCAATGGTTTTTAGGAGAAAGATGCAACAAGGTCAATTGTTGACATGCTTCTCAAGTTGATTTATGTTGTGTGGTGATGAGGGTGATCTAGATGAAGGTGGATCCAAATTGCGTTGAGCAAGATGTAAGGCTAAAAGAGCACTAAGCTCATGGGCTTCTTTTAGCGCCTCAACGAACTTCAAGTGTTCGGAGGAAGGTGATGGTGGTGGAGCATGATAGTTGTCTTGGGTGATGGTTTGAACATGCAACATAGGAATGGCATGTGAAGTTGTAGGATGTGGTGGTGATACTCTTGGTGGTGGAGACATGTTTGAGCTTGGGTAATCATGAAAACATGATATGGGTGGAAGAGATCCTTCATGAGTGGATGGTATTTTTGTTGAATGAGCAACATGTAAAGTGTTGGTAATGAGGTTGGGATTATTGTTTTGGGATTGTGCATGCTCATCATAAGAAGGAGCATTAGTCGAAGCATGAATGGATGATTTGTTGTTAAATGGATCATTTGTGTGAGAGTGAGGTTTAGGTGTTGGTTGATTATGAACAACATCGCTTGAGTTGTGAAAAGATTATGAGGTTTGAGTGTAATGTAGAAGGATATGGGTGAGTAAAGGTTTTTGATATGTAATGTTGGTGAGAAGGAAAGTGAGGTGTTAGGTAAGTGATGTTTAAAAACATAGGAGGAATTTGGTGTTGGATGTTTGACAACGTCATTTGATTTGACGGAATTTTAAAGGAAGTTAGGCTTTCTTCTCCAAACAAGTTTCTTGGTGGTTTTGGTTTAATGGGAGAGGAAATGATGAGATGAGTGGAGATTGAGAGGAATGAGAGTGTTTATAGAGTAGGATTGGTGGGATCAAGGATGGATAAACATTGATGGAAGGTTTAGGATAAAATAGGTTTGTGAATTTTGGGAAGTGTAGGATGAAATGGGCTAAAAAAAATAGAAAAGGGAAACAACACCTTCGACCATCAGATGGCCGGTCCCCTTAATTGGAGGCCGATCCCCTTAATAATTAAGGGGGCCGCCTTATGATTTAAGGGGGCCGCCCATCTCGTGATTCCCAGATTGCCAGAAAAGGGTTTTTGGTAGTGAATTGCAGAAAGGTTGTGTTTTTTGTTTCAAACAAGTCCAACTCTTTGAGGCAATCAAGCATATACTAATTATGTAGGCAATTATGTTGCCAAAGCATGTTAACCAAAGAGATTAAGTAAACAAGCAATTTCATCTAGCATGCAATCATACTCATCAAGCAAGTAAAATATAAGTGCTAGGAAACAATAAGCAACATCAAGTATTTCATAACTACATAACAATGAGGATTAATCCTAATGTGTATCAATGTGCAATAAGTGGGTAGTTATGATAGCATGTATTTCTGGACTTGTTACAAACAAAGTCTTAATGAACAAACCATGGTCCTCTTGATTTGATTTAGTTCACTTATAAGTGTCATTTATATAAATATAGATGACAAATATGAGATCACCATGCATGATTTTAAAAGAGACGTTTTTAGCATTATTCAACAATGTTTGAAAGTAAGTTTTCACTTGGATGTGAGAGTTATTTGAATAAAATAGATTGGGTTTTTACTTCAAAATGTGTGAATGAACGGTAAAGAATATTTTCCCAATCTTTAGTTTTGATCAAAACAAAATTGTGGATATTGATAGTGAAAACATGTTATTTAAAAGTGGGATAGTTATTTGAAAGACCATTTTCCAAAATGTGAGGTTTTTGCATATTTTTAGAGATATTAGATTTTTGACAACAAATATCATAAATCAAATATTTTAAAAAATGTTTATTAAAGATCTCATGCTCAAGAGGATTGGTTATGCCTATTATTATCTCATGCTATCGTTTCTACATATCCTATGATCCTAAAGGAAATGAAGACGATAATTTATATGTTAGATGCGAGAGTGTTGAATGGGGTATAACCTAACATCTATAGTTCCTTTGTTTTCGCACGCTTATCTGACTTAATGCCATAGTCTACGAGAGCTTGTTTCATCCATAGTTTTCTTACGCGAGGGATCTAATCCTACTTCTATATTAATGATTGATCCACTTAACTCATTTCACTTCATCACCATGAGTTTCCTAATAGTGGATATAGAAGATTTCCATTTTCTATTTTGTTCGGCAATGAACAATTTTATCTTATTCCTAGGAAAGTCAACCAATGATGTTTCTAGGTTATAAGAATATAATCAATTAAGTACTAAGCATTAATCTAACTAATCATTTATCTAAGCATGCAAATTATAGTGATGAACTTAAAAGAAACGCGTACCTTTTAGTCTTCAATGGAATATCTTCAAGCACTTCAAGTGACCATGTTGACTTATAGAAGTCATTTGTAGATGAAATTCCAACTTCTTCCAAGATTGACAATTTAGCCACTTGGTCCCCATTGTCTCATTGGTCCAAAGTTGTTTGGACCAAACATATTTAACATTTGGCAAGGATGCATGTATGGTGGTAATATTTCCCAAGGATTGTAACTTGGTTGATAATTCCACATTTGATTTCTAGTGTTATTGTAATATTGTCTATTTAGATTTCTTCTAGGTTGAGATGTTTTAGATCTTGGATGATGATTTTTAGGTTTTCTTGGTGGTGGAGTTTTAGATCTAAATTTAGGTTTAGAGGATCCTAGTTCGGTCTTTAAGAATGGTTTATAAAAAGTTTTTACTTTTTCATCATTCGCAATGGGTATTTTTCTATCTTTTGTAAGTATATACTTAGGATTTGATTCTAATGATTTTTGTTTACTAGATTCACATTCAAACTTTATACTTTTATTTTCACTAGTTGAAACATTAGTTGAAGTTAATCCTAGACCGGTTTTATCTCCCGAAGTTTCTTGAGCACTTAGTATTTTCTTAAGTGGGTTATTACTATTTTTAAACCTGTCAAGTTTGAAATTTTCATCTTTAAGTTTTTCGTTTTCATTTTTAACCTCTAAGCAAGTTTTACATTTTACAAAAACTTCTTTTCCTTTTTCCAAATGTTGTAGTTTAATTTTTAATTTGAGTACTTCATTTTCTAATTGATTATTAATATGTTTTAGTGACTTATTTTTAGCTATAACCTTTTGACCTAATTTACATAACCTATTATATTCACTATCTAGGTCTTTTTCATCTAATGATGAATTTTCATCACCAAAGTATTCGGTTTCGGAACGTACCTCGCTTGATGTCTTAGCCATAAGACACTTTTCTTCATTTGTGGTTTCTTTCTTGTCCTCATCGCTATCACTCCAAGCACCTCCAATAAACGCCTTTTGATTTTGATCTCTTGACATCATTGGACACTTTCCGATGAGATGATTTGGATTGCCACATTTAAAACACTTCCTTTCATTATATGGTTGCCTAATGTATCTTCCTCATCTTTTGAAGAATTTCTTGAAGTCTCGTACTGCCATAGCATACTCTTCATCGTCACTTTTGGAGGTTGAGCATTCTTCGTCACTAGAGTCCTTTTCAGCTTTCAACGCAATTGATTTGCTTTGCTCCCTTTTTCCTTTGACCATCTCGGAGTCTTTCTTTATTATTTCTTCGTAGACCTTTAAGTTACCGATCAATTCGTCAAGTTGTAGAGTTGACAAATTCTTTGATTCTTCAATAGTCGTGACTTTAGCTCGCCATTTTGGATGAAGAGCCCTAAGAAATTTCCTGACAAAATTCTTACTAGAAAAATTCTCATCAAGTGCTTTTAGACTTGTGATAATAGTGTTAAACCTAGCAAAAGCATTATCAATTGATTCCTCTTCCGGAATCATAAATTGCTCATATTGTTGCATAAGTAGATCTATTTTGTTATCCTTGACTTGACTATTACCTTGGTGAGTTATTAGTAAAGAATTCCAAATTTCTTTTGCGGTTTCACACATAAAGATCCTTTCGTATTCTTTACGTGGTAACGCATTGTAAATAACCATTTTTGCATCATTGTTTTTAGAAAGTCTTCTTTTTAAATCATCATTTTGTTTTTCAAAAGATACTATTTCATCTTTATTTGTTTCGGGATTATTTTGAGTAGGTAAAAAATCACCATTAGTAATAACATGCCAAAGATCTAGATCCTTTGATTTCACATAAGTTTCGAATCGATTTTTCCAATATAAAAATCCATCACTTTCAAATAGTGGTGGTCTTTGCATAGATTGCCCTTCTAAATATTTTTCAGATTCCATAGATCGTTACAAGTTTTAAAATACAATATATTTTAAAAATCTTGCTAGACGTGGCTCTGGTACCAATTGTGGAAAACTAGAAGGGGGGGTTGAATAGTTTTACGTCTTTTTAATTTTATTTTGAAAACTTAGTTTAGTTTTCAAACCTTGTTTGCTTTTAAAACTTTGATTCAATCTTATGTGAACTCAAATCTTGAACAATATGAACAAGTATGTCTAAGTATAAACAATAATAATAATGTATGCTAAGTATGTGAAATCAACACATGCATAATATAAACAATTGTAGCTATATACGAGAGATAAGTACGTAATCGTTTATTTTATAATCCTTAGTTGTATTGTGTATGAAAACTATACTTGATCGAAATGATCAATTATATGTATGTAGCCTTTTTAGTTTGATTGTAAAAACTTTATTTTGTGAATAAAACTTTCGTTTGATCTTTAAGTAAAATCAATACTAGCACTATATGAGCAACTATATATATACGTCTACGTCTACAAAAGTAATAACGATATAAGCAAGATAATAAGTAAGGTATGGAAAGATCTAACCGCGAGACAAAGGATTTATAGTGGTTCGGCTACAAGGACACCTTCCTTGCCCTACTCCACTCCTCGAGTCACCTACTCGAGAGTTTTCTTCACTATGTCAACAAGCTCCCTTATGGCGGAGAAAACCTTACACACCTTGGCTTACACAAGTTAACGACACTAAGCTAAATGTCGAGTTCTAATCGTAGCTAGAACCAATCTCACACCAAATATCACACCACGTGATCTTCACACCTTAATCACACCTTCACACCTTTTTCAAGACTTCACACCGTCTTCACACCTTATCAATCTTCACACCTTCTTCACAACTACTTCACACCAATCTACTACACACCTATCTTCACAACTACTTCACACCAACTATCTTTACTACAATCTACTAGCCAATCACACTATCTATATTCCTAACACAACTATCTACAATCAAATATTCACAACACACTACACAAAGATATATGTAAATATTCTTGATGATGCACCAACAACTTGGATGTGGAGGTCACAACAAGTTGTAATACTTCTTGTCTTGGAGGATAGAAGTATTCTTCTCTTGCACTTGAGAGGATGGAAATTGGATCACTTTGAAACAAAGAATATATATACACTTATGATCAAAGGATGAGAGAATAGAGAAATAGATCTAGATCAGAAAGTTTAGAAGTGCAAAAGGTGAGAAAAATCTGAGGGATGAATCAGTATTTAAAGGGGGGGAAAATACTGTTGTGGAGCGTGGCCGGTCCCCTTAATTGTAAGCCGGTCCCCTTAATGATTAAGGGGGCCGCCTAGTAAAATTAAGGGGGCCGCCCTCCTGAACGTTGGGTTTATTTGTCTTTTTGTGGGGAAGGTTTTTTTGGATTAGATTTGCCATTTTTGGTTGGAAATTTGAATTCATATATTTATAATGAATTAAACATATTCCTTTAATTCCAAAAATGTTTTGTAAAAGATATAAAATGTTTTGTGACATTTTATAAAAAGTCTAGTGTTTAAGAAAATTGTTCCTTTGATCATAGAATGCAATAAACACTTTATTTATTCATACCTTGAGTGATTTGGATGTAAAGACAAATGTTAAGCACTAAAAACTTGTTTACGTCATAAGTTTTAGATTAATGAGTTTATGCTTTGTAATTATCAAAACATAGAGACATTGTTAATATGTTAACAATGTTTAGACATTATTAATTTATGTCAACACCATGCACAAAAATGGTCACCACCAATTCATCACAATCACTTACCCCCACCTTAGATGATGTTCTATGTTCATTCTTTGCTCAACAAGCATCTCTGCCAGTCACCTATCAAGAAGATGTATTGCAAATAGATGATGATGCCTTGGAAGAAATTGATATCAAATGGCAAGTTGCTATGCTCACTGCAAGGATCAAGAAGTATGTGAACAAGACAGGAAAAGGCATCAACTTCAGAGCTAAACAAGGAATAACATTTGACAAGTCCAAGATTGAGTGTTTCAACTATCAAAGGACTGGTCACTTTGCAAGGGAGTGCAAGTTTGCAAAGTATCAAGCAAACAAGATGATTGAACCACCCAAGCCTGAGAGAAAAGAGATTCCAATTACTGAACGAAAACCAAAAGCTTTGGTTGCTCAAGAGAATCTGTCAGAGATTGATTGGTCAAATGAGTTTGATGATGAACCTGTAACCTATTCAATGGTTGCATTGGAAGATTGGAGCACAGCATTTGATGAAGAGCCTGGATATGCTGCTTTGGAGTCAAGAGATGAGTTAGGAAGTTTTGATTGGAGCATGGAGTTTGAAGAAGCACCTGTTCAGCTTGCTATGGTAGCTGCTTCACCAAGTTCATCCACTAACTCTGAGGTATGCTCTAAGTGTAATGATATGTATCAAAAGTTACTTACTGAGTATGTAGCTGAAAGAGATAAATTTCAAAAAGCTAGGGCTGAGATAACTGGTTATCAACTAACTTTAGAGTCAATGGAAGCCAAAATTCTTACACATGAAAACAATGAAGTAGCATGGCTTGAAACATATAAACAACAGGATTACCTAGTTAAGTTAAATGAATGGAAACTAGGTTGCAAGGTGTCTGAACTAGAAAAAGTTACTGCTGAAAGGGATAAGTTGTTAGAAAAACTTGCTGTATGGAATGAGGCAGGTGTGTCACATGTTCAATTTGTTGAAAAGCAAAGAACATCTAATATTAAGACAGGCCTAGGTTATGATAGTAATGAAGGTATTCCATTTAAGAGCAAGGAACTAAATCTTACTGTTGATACCTCCACTAGTGATGAAGAGTTCATAAGTCTAGATGAAAACACCTCTAGTGATGAGGAATCCCCTAGTCCAACACCTCCTGTATTTCAGAAAGAAAAGGGTTATAATGCAGTTCCTCACCCACCAGGTAGCTTTCAACCACCTAGAAAAGATGTTGATTGTTATGGTGTAGATAATCTAGAGTTTAGGAAAAAGCTTAAAAGTAAATTTAATCCTAAAACTTTAGAAAGATCTGTTGAAGCTCCTAAGGTAGAAGAGACCAAGTTTTCAAAACAAGCAGTACCTTCAAACTCTTTTCGAAGTACTGCTGATCACTCAGCAGTACCTCAAAGAAAACTTTTTCAAAATAATGCTAATTTTAGAAACACTCATGGAAGGGGATTTGGGGATATTGTTCCAAAGGTCTGTTATGTTTGTTACAGTCCTCATCATTTAATTAAAGACTGTGATTATCATTCAGACTACTTAAGTAAATATCCAAAGACCAGAACTGCACAACCAAGTTATAGGAAGAATAAGCCAAGGGATAACAAACCAGTTTGGAACTATACAAATAGGGTCAACCATAGTAATTTCTCAAAAGACTATAGGTACTCTCATCAGAAAAGGCCATACTCCAAACCCTCAGTACCTTCACAAAGTACTGACAGAAAGATCCCTAATGTTTCTAGCAAAAAGTCTAATGTAAGATCTAGGAGACACAATCATTACAACCCTAGACAGCCTTACAACACAAGAAAAGATGCTAGGACACAGAACCCAACTCCTAAAGTTACAACTAAATGGGTTAAGAAAGAAAGTACTGCTAGGGAAAAACCAGTACTTTCAGAAGTTAAGGGTGAAAAGGGGACAAGTGATCTTGAAAAAACAACAGTTTTGGAATCAAAAACCTTAATTCTTGATCATGCTTTCAAAAACAATGGTGATTACATACTCAAAAATTTTGAGTATGTCACTCCACAAGGGGAACACAAGTCAGTAATGGCTTGGGTTCCTAAAAATAACTAACCTTTTCATGTAAATGCAGGGCAACCCAAAGGAGGAGCTTAAAGATCATCTTATTGTAGATAGTGGTTGCTCTGGCAGTATGACAGGAGAAAAGGAGCTCTTGTCAGATTTTAAAGCTTATTATGGAGGAAAAGTTGCATTTGGGAATGATCCTGATGGAGGAAGAATTACTGGCAAAGGAACTATCAAGGCATGAAACATTGATTTTGAAGATGTTAGATATGTAAAGGAGCTCAAATTCAGTCTTTTGTCAGTCTCTCAGATCTGTGATAAGAAGTACCCTGTGTTATTCTTTGACACAGAATGTCTTATACTTTCTCCTTATTTCAAGTTAGAAGACAGAAACTTGGTGTTACTGAGAGCACCAAGAACTAATGATGTGTACAGCATAGACTTGAAAAATGTAAATTCTGCTGAAAGAGCAACATGTTTGATTGCAAGAGCATCTATGGAGGAAGCACATCAATGGCACAGAAGACTGGGGCATGTTAATTTCAAGAATATCAATAAGCTGGTCAGAGGTAACTTAGTTAGAGGTTTACCTTCTAAGACATTCAAGAATGATCACACATGTCTTGCTTGTAAAAAGGGTAAACAGCACAAGGCCTCTTGTAAAAAGATTGATGAGAAGACTATTAGAGAGCCTTTGGAATTGCTGCACATGGATTTGTTTGGACCTATTTCAGCTGTCAGTCTGAACAAGAAAAAGTACTGTTTGGTTATAACAGATGACTGTAGCAGATTTAGTTGGGTCTTTTTCTTTTGCTTTAAAGATGAAACTTTTGATGCTATTCATGATCTAATTATAGCACTTGAAAATCAATTAAGACTCAAGGTTAGAGGAATTAGATGTGATAATGGGACTGAGTTTAAGAATCAGCATATGGATGAATTTTGTGCCAAGAAAGAAATTAAAAGAGAGTTCAGTATTGCTAGAACTCCTCAACAGAATGGAGTTGCAGAAAGAAAGAATAGAACTCTTATAGAAGCAGCAAGAACGATGCTTGCAGACTCTCAACTACCTGTCCCATTCTGGGCTGAAGCTGTAAGTGCTGCTTGCTATATATTGAATAGAGTATCAGTGACTAAACCTCAAATGAAGACACCTTATGAGTTACTCATGGGAAAGAAGCCAAGTATCAAGTTTAGGAAACCTTTTGGATGTCTCCTAACCATCTTTAATACTGCTGATAATTTGGGCAAATTTGATGGGAAGTCAGACGAAGGATATTTATTGGGATATTGTACAAATAGCAAAGGATTCAGAGTGTACAATAGGGCTACCAAGAAGGATATTTATTGGGATGCTTTTTCAAGAAACAATGGCTAAGTTGTATGATGATGAACAAAGGAGAGCTTATGAAGCAGAAAAGAAAAAGGAAAAAGAAACAGCCAGTACTTTACCCCAAAGTATTGTCAACCCTTTTGAAAGTACTTTTCAGCCATTGAATACTTCAAATTGGATAAATACTGATGTTGTTCATGATTCTAATATGCCTGACTTAGAAGATACTGCTGATCCAAACACAATTACTATAGAAGATACTGATGATGAATTGGATCAAGAAGGCATTTTCTCAGATTCTAATGAAGATCCAGATATAACTAATTCGGAAGATAATCTTAAAGTTCCACCAACTCCAACTCTCAGAATTCATAAAACTCATCCTGCTACCAATATTATTGGACCCTCATCATCAGGGGTGCTCACAAGGACTAAGGCTAAGAATATGTCTCAACAACATACTTCTTTACTTAGTTTTATCTACAAGCAAAACAGGGTGAATCACAAGGATCAGAAGTTGTGTTTATTTGCTTGTTTTCTATCTCAGGAAGAGCCCAAAAATATCAAACAAGCATCAGCCAAGGAAAGTTGGGTGGAAGCTATGCAAGAAGAACTTCTACAGTTTAAACTTCAAGAAGTTTGGGTATTATGTGATTTACCTGATGGAAAGAAACTTATTGGAACTAAATGGGTTTTCAGAGTAAAAAGAGATGAAAGAGGGAATGTTATTAAGAACAAGGCAAGATTAGTGGCTCAAGGATATAGACAGGAAGAAGGAGTAGACTATGATGAAGTTTTTGCTCCTGTGGCAAGGCTTGAAGCCATCAGGCTATTTTTGGCTTTTGCATCTTATATGGGATTCGTTGTATATCAGATGGATGTTAAAAGTGCTTTTCTTTATGGCAAAATCACAGAAGAAGTTTATGTCAAACAGCCTCCTGGTTTTGAAGATCCTGCACACCCAAACAAAGTTTACAAGGTAATAAAAGCTCTTTATGGTCTTCATCAAGCTTCAAGAGCTTGGTATGAAAGGCTTTCCAACTTTCTATTGCAACATGGTTATAGAAGAGGAGCTATTGACAAAACTTTGTTTATCAAGAGAGATAAGAAGGATATTATGCTTGTTCAAGTATATGTAGATGATATTATTTTTGGTGCTACCAAGCAATCTATGGTGAAGGAATTTGAAGATCTTATGCAGAAAGAGTTTCAGATGAGTTCCATGGGAGAATTAACATTCTTCTTAGGCCTTCAAGTGCAACAGTCAAGCAGTGGGATTTATATTTGTCAAGATAAGTATGTTGCAAATATTCTTAAGAGATTTACTTTTACAACTGTTAGGCCTACATCTACACCAGTGGATACTAACAAACCTTTGGGAAAAGATGAAGATGGAGAAGATGTTGATGTCACACTATACAGGTCTATGATTGGTTGTCTTATGTATTTAACTGCATCAAGACCTGATATTACTTTTGCTGTGAGCTTATGTGCAAGACATCAGGTTAATCCAAAAGTATCTCATTTGAATGCTGTCAAGAGGATTTTCAGGTATCTTAGGCAACAACCTAAGCTAGGATTATGGTATCCTAGGGATTCACCTTTCCATCTCCATGCCTTCTCAGATAGTGATTATGCTGGAGATAACTATGATAGAAGGTCTACAACTGGAGGATGTCAGTATCTTGGACGCAGATTAGTGTCATGGCAATGTAAGAAGCAAACAATTGCAGCAACTTCTTCCACAGAAGCAGAGTATGTAGCTGCTGCAAGCTGTTGTGCACAAGTACTTTGGTTGCAGAATCAGCTGTTGGATTATGGATTCAATTTCAAGAATACTCCTATCAACATTGATAATAAGAGTACCATCTGTATTGTTAAGAATCCAGTCTATCATTCCAAGACCAAGCACATTCAGATTAGACGTCACTTCATAAGAGATTGCTATGAACAAAGGCTTATCAATGTGGTTAAAGTTCATACTGATGATAATGTAGCAGATCTACTCACTAAGGGCTTTGATGTTTCAAGATTTACTTTCTTAGTTGTGAGTATTGGCATGATTAATATGTAAGCTATTTTTGAGGGGAGGCATAAGTAGTTATTAGTTAGTCATTATTTGAGGGGAGGCTACTAGTATCATTCCAAAGAAAGGATTTTCTTTATTCATGATTCTTCCAACTACCTTTCAGAGGTACAACCAAAATCTTACTTTCAAGTACATGACACAGAAACAGACACAACAAACACAACAAAACACAAGACTCCATCAACCTACTACCAAGCTCCACACTCTACTCCATCGGCCTTTTACCCTTGCCCTTATAGCTTTGCTTTCCTTTTTGAGCAGTCCTTCTCTTGTCATCAAAATAAGTCTGTTTTCTTGGGCAGGCCAGGCCAAGAACCTGTTTGGGAGGTCTTTCTTTTCTTGGATCAGGCCACTTCATATTCTGGATAGTTGTTTCCAGGGCCTGAGTCAATGAATGTGGAAGCTTTTTAGCCAAAGTTGAACCAGAACCAACTCTCTTTTTGGGCTTTTTGATGGTAGTACTGCCTGCATCAGTTATGGTAGAATTGGCTGCACTCATTGTTGATGAAGCTTCTTGGTGTCCCATCCATTGCACATGAGGAGGAAAATAGTTTGTCCAACCTGGATCTTCAAACTCAGAATCAGAGTAGTACCTTATCTCTGAGTCTGTGGTACCTTCTGAGTCTGAAGAGATGTTCACAATGGGTATGTCACTCATTCTGCTTACTTGTTTGTGTTTAGAGAAGATTTGGTGTTTCCAAAGTATTTGGTGAAGTTGCTTTTATAAGCAAGATGAAGGTTAATGGGCATTTAATGAAGTGTATTGAAGTTCACTTACCCTGGTTGTTTTGGAATTTAATTTGGTACTAGTCTTTAATGAAGTGTTGACTTTCTAAGATATTTTGGTCAAATGAAAAATCTTCAAGATTTTTAGTGGGCAAGTACTTTGGTCAATCTACTGTTTGAGTTTATGGTGGAAAGTACTTCTCCATTCTTTATGGAAAGTACTGCTTGGTGTTATTAAAAGGGTTGGCTGACGTGTCAGATACTGTTCCAACGGTCAGATTTGCGGCTAACAACCTTTCGAAAGATATGGGATATTTACTTCCAAAAATAACGGTAAAGTCATTAATTCACCGTGATTTTTTGTAATTTTATCCGTATATAATCCTCATATCTTTTCCTTTTATTCACCTTACTTGTCCATATAAACTCATACCTACTTTGAATCGATCATCACTTTTCGTACTCTAACCCTAATCATCATGGCTAATCGACTTACCAACACCAAACACAACATGATTGCAAACCTTGAGAAAACCCAAGCAAACCTTGATTTTCATGGAATCATTGATTTTCTCACTGGTACCAACATCTGTTACTCCATCCTTGTCAACCCTGAGATTATTGGACCCTGGATTCAAGCTTTTTGGGATACAGCTCAGTCACATGTTGAAGATGGAGAGGATATCATTACTGCTACAGTTGCTGGGAGAGCTATACGTGTTACAGAAGTTTCAATTAGAGAGGTTTTGCTATTTGATGATGAAGGAGGCTCTGTTTTATTTGGGAAACAAGAAGTTTGGAATACACTCAGAGATATTGGTTATGAAGGTTCTTTGACTAAGCTTACTTTTCAGAAGGCTATGGTTAGTCCTCATTGGAAATTTCTTATTCATGTTTTGCTACATTGTTTGAGTCCAAAGAGTACTGCTTGGGATCAATTCAGTCATTCTATAGCTTCTGCTTTTGTTGGTCTAATTACCAATCAACCTTTTAACTTTTCATACATGATTCTTGAGGGTATGCTTACTCATATTAAGGCTGGCAAACCTTTTCTAATGTATCCTAGGTTTGTTCAATTGCTTTTAGAAAATCCACTAGATGGTGTACCCAAACCTCAGGATTATGTACCTACTATTAGGATGCCGTATAAGGTTTTCACATTTATGTCTCATAAGGGAGTTAATTTTTCGGGTAGGAATACACCTCTTAATGCTTATATATTAGAGGTAGCTCAAGCTGTTAGGAATGAAGAAGACAATAGTGGTTCTGCACATTCTGATAATGCTGCTCAATCTGATTCTGCTGAGCATTCTGCTTCAGTACATACACCTACACCACCTATTGTTTCTCCTCAGCATGTTGTTTCAGGTGAAAGGACTCCCTCAGTTACAGTCTCTTTGGATAAACCTGTTTCTGCTCAAGGTACTTCTCCACAAAGTACTGATCCTCAAGGTACTGCTTCAGAGGATTCTCCAGTACCTAATCTCAATGATTATACTTCCACAGGTGGGTTTCAAACACCTGGAGGAGATGAGGGATTTCAAGGTACTGAGAGTAATTCTGATTTGGCTAAGGAATTGGAGAAGCTGAAGTCAACTGTTACTTCTCAAGCTGCAGAAATCAAAAGGTTAAGAAAGCAGTTCAGAAGATTGAAGAAATTTGTCTGGCCTCTTGTTCAGAATTTTAGGCTTTTTGTGAAAGAAAATAAGCAGTCTCAGAAGCTACAATCTAAACAGAAAAAGTCTAAGTCTAAGAGGAAGCATAGGAAATCATCATCTATCAAATTGGGGAGGAATCAGGATGATAATTTGGATAGATTTGATGATATGGTTCAATTTTCAGATAACAAAAAAGATCAAGATGCAAACGTAGCTCAAATCAGTACTGAAAGAAAAAGTGGTGAGACAGAGCAAATTGATCTTGAAGTTGAGCATGAGAATGTAAAAAGTTGGGATACAGAGCAAATTGATTTAGAAGGAAATAATGCTCAAAGTACTTTTGTTGAAAATACTGTTGTGCAAGGTACTGATGAACAAGATATTGCTGGTCCTTCTACAAAGTATCATAAAGATGAAGCTGGTCCTTCCACTTTTATACAGCAAGAAGAAGAAAGAGTGCATACTGCTAGTGATGATGCCACAATTGCTCAGGTTATGATGAATTTAAGAAGACCTGCTGGAGGAATACATATATCTGAGCCTGCACAAAAAGATGATGAAAGTACTTTTGAATCAAAGAAACTAGATCCAAAAGTTAAAGGGAAAGGAATAATGGTTCAGAAAGATACTAAGAAGAAGAAGAAGAAATTTTCTATTGCTCATATTAGAGAATTAGAGACTGCAGATGATTTAGAGCTTGCTAGAAAGCAACAAGCTGAATATGATGCTGAGTATTTGGAAGAAGTTAGCAGGCCAATTACAAAGAAGCCAATGACCAAAGCTCAGGAAAGGAATTGGATGATGCAATTTTTAAGAAAGAAGGGATACAAGAATTTACATAAACAAAGGTATCCAGAAATAAAAGCTTTATGGGACAAAGTACAAGAAGATATCAGAAGAGAGATAGAAAGTTTTGTACCCATGGAAGTTGATAGAAAGAAGAAATTAGAAGATGTCAGAAAGGAAGAAGCTGAGCAAAGGAGATTGAAAAGGAAGAAATTAGCTGAAGATAATCAACTGACAAAAAGGCTGAAGTTAGTTCATGAAGATACAGTTGATGTACTCAGAAATTATTTAAGAGTTGTTGATTTTGAGAACAAAAAGATTGATGATTCTGGAAAGAAGTCCAAGATAATCTCATTTTCTGTGGTTGAATCTAAAGAGGGAAATTATTTTATGATCCACAGAGAAGATGAAAGCTTCACAACATTTTATATGTTATGGGATTTGTTGCACTGTATCTCAAGGGCAGATCTTTATGACTTATATGTGCAAGTGCAGACTTACTATTCAGAGAATGAAGCTTCAGAAGTGGGATTAGTTTTACTTGGAGACTTATTTACCATCTGGGATACTGAAGAAACAAGTGTTGATTCTCTCTGGAATGATCAAGAGAATTGGGAAATAACAAGATGGAGATTCTTTGAGTCATCAGGAGTTCATACACTTGAGATGGAAGATGGTACCATGATTCATATGTTGGCTGAGAGGAGATATCCATTGATCAGAGAAATAATGCTCAGAATGTTGGATCATGGAATGGAACTTGAAGAGGAATCTGAAGTAGCTTTGGATGTTATCAAGTTATTTATCAGATGGGTTAAGTCTGAAGAGTAATATTGCATAATACTGGTATGATCTGTTTTGTAAAATTAAAGTATTTTTCTAAGTGCTGCAAAAACAAACAGTACTTTATCAAAGTACTGTTTGCTGATATAAACCAGTATAAGTTCTTTAAAATAAAAATAAATGTTTTTGATGTTTAAAAGAAAAGGAAAAAGGATTTGAAAAGAAACACATGGTGTTAGTATTTATACTACACAACAAATGGTTATCAACTCACCATGTTTAACAAACAAGAAAGAGTTTGACTCATCATGAGGGTACGGCTCTGATGTGATAATCAAATCCGTTGATGGTTGATAGTTTACCAAAAACTAGGTTCTCAACTCACCATAAATCCAAGTGATCAAGAGTTGGCTAGTCCATTGCAAACGGCTAATGGTAAAGACATATCAAATCCGTTGATAGCTGATGATTTGCTAAAAATCATAATTTTCAATGATTCACCTCTCATAGGAGTTAACACACCTGGAAGTGATGAGAATAGTATGAAACTTTTAAGATTTGATGATCTTTGTACCTAAATGTTGCTGAGTTGCTGAAAAGATGCTATGGAAGATATGATGCTGATAAAGAGTACTTTGACAGATGACAGATAGAAGAAAAAGAATAAAGAAACAACCTCAATGCATGATTAAAGATTTGAAGATTAAAGATAACAAAGAAACTTGAAATCAAGCAAGTAGAGTTCAAGTTAGGGGAGGATTGTTGGGATATGAAATATCAAAGTACTTCTGGATGTCAAAGTACTGCTGCATGAAGAATAAAGTCAACGTACTGCTGAAGGAAAAAGTCAAAGTACTGCTGTTATTGAAGAATGTTTAATGTACTTCGAAGGAAACAAGGATTTATATGCAATATTAGATAAGGATTAATGTGTAATATTAAACGAATATTCTAGAATTAGTTAAGGATAATTACTTGTCGTTCAAGGATTTCATGTTCTAAACCGACTTAAGGTTATCTATATAAAGAGCCTTAAGAGGTATTGGTCGATATAAGTTTTACAAGTTAGATACGTTTAGAAGTCGATCAAAGTTAAATAGTTAGAGATTGTTAGTGAATCTGTGTAACAAAGCAAGTTCTACGTTTGGTTAATATAAAAGTTCTTCTTTAGCTTTGTGTTAGTAGATTCCGCATACTTTACAAGGTCAAACAGTGTTTCAATATTAATAGTGTTGAGGTTACTCAATATTGTTAAATCCTTACAAGCTACAAAGTAGTTTGGTCAGAGTATATCGATCCAACAACTTTGTTTATCAAGAGAGATAAGAAGGATATTATGCTTGTTCAAGTATATGTAGATGATATTATTTTTGGTGCTACCAAGCAATCTATGGTGAAGGAATTTGAAGATCTTATGCAGAAAGAGTTTCAGATGAGTTCCATGGGAGAATTAACATTTTTCTTAGGCCTTCAAGTGCAACAGTCAAGCAGTGGGATTTATATTTGTCAAGTGCTATGAACAAAGGCTTATCAATGTGGTTAAAGTTCATACTGATGATAATGTAGCAGATTTACTCACAAAAGGCTTTGATGTTTCAAGATTTACTTTCTTAGTTGTGAGTATTGGCATGATTAATATGTAAGCTATTTTTGAGGGGAGGCATAAGAAGTTATTAGTTAGTCATTATTTGAGGGGAGGCTACATGTATCATTCAGAAGAAAGGGTTTTTTTCATAATTCTTACAACTACCATTCAGAAGTACAACACTACTCTTATTTTCAAGTACCAGAAACAGACACAACAAACACAACAAAAACACAAGACTCCATCAATCTACTACCAAGCTCCACATCCTACTACATAGGCCTTTTACCCTTTCCCTCATAGCTTTGCTTTGCCTTTTGAGCAGTCCTTCTCTTGTCATCAAAAGAAGTCTGTTTTCTTGGGCAAGCCAGGCCAAGAACCTGTTTGGGTGGTCTTTCTTTTCTTGAATCAGGCCACTTCATATTCTGGATAGCTGTTGGTATTATTACCAATCAGCCTTTCAATTTCTCATACATGATCTTTGAAGGTATGCTTACTCATATTAAGGCTGGCAAACCTTTTCTAATGTATCCTAGGTTTGTTCAATTGATTTTAGAAAATCCACTAGATGGTGTACCCAAACCTCAGGATTATGTACCCACTATTAGGATGCCACGTAAAGTTTTCACTTTTATGTCTCATAAGGGAGTTAATTTTTCGGGTAGGAATACACCTCTTAATGCTTATATGTTAGAGGTAGCTCAAGCTGTTAGGGATGAAGAAGACAATAGTGGTTCTGCACATTCTGATAATGCTGCTCAATCTGATTCTGCTGAGCTTTCTGCTTCAGTACATACCCCCACACCACCTATTGTTTCTCCTCAGCATGTTGTTTCAGGTGAAAGGACTCCCTCAGTTACAGCCTCTTTGGATAAACCTTTTTCGGCTCAAGGTACTTCTCCACAAAGTACTGATCCTCAAGGTACTGCTTCAGAGGATTCTCCAGTACCTAATCCCAATGATTATACTTCCACAGGTGGGTTTCAAACATCTGGAGGAGATGAGGGATTTCAAGGTACTGAGAGTAATTTTGATTTGGCTAAGGAATTGGAGAAGCTGAAGTCAACTGTTACTTCTCAAGCTGCAGAAATTAAAAGGTTAAGAAAGAAGTTCAGAAGATTGAAGAAATTTGTCTAGCCTCTTGTTCAGAATTTTAGGCTTTATGTGAAAGAAAAGAAGCAGCCTCAGAAGCCACAATCTAAAAAGAAGAAGTCTAAGTCTAAGAGGAAGCCTAGGAGATCATCATCTATCAAATTGGGGAGGAATCAGGATGATAATTTGGATAGATTTGATGATAATATGGTTCAATTTTCAGAGAACAAGAATGATCAAGATGAAAATGTTGCTCAAAACAGTACTGAAAGAAAAAGTGGTGAGATAGAGCAAGTTAATCTTGAAGTTGAGCATGAAAATGTAAAAAGTGGAGATACAGAGGAAATTGATTTAGAAGGAAATAATGCTCAAAGTACTTTTGTTGAACATACTATTGTGCAAGGTACTGATGAACAAGATATTGCTGGTCCTTCTACAAAGTATCATGAAGATGAAGCTGGTCCTTCTACTTTTATACAGCAAGAAGAAGAAAGAGTGCATACTGCTAGTGATGATGCAACAATTGCTCAGGTTATGATGAATTTAAGAAGACCTACTGGAGGAATACATATATCTGAGCCTGCACAAAAGGATGATGAAAGTACTTCTGAATCAAAGAAGCTAGATCCAAAAGATAAAGGGAAAGGAATAATGGTTCAGAAAGATACTAAGAAGAAGAAGAAGAAATTATCTATTGCTCAGATTAGAGAATTAGAGACTGCAGATGATTTAGAGCTTGCTAGAAAGCAACAAGCTGAATATGATGCTGAGTATTTGGAAGAAGTTAGCAGGCCAATTACAAAGAAGCCAATGACAAAAGCTCAGGAAAGGAATTGGATGATGCAATTTTTAAGAAAGAGGGGATACAAGAATTTACATAAACAAAGGTATCCAGAAATAAAAGCTTTATGGGACAAAGTACAAGAAGATATAAGAAGAGAGATAGAAAGTTTTGTACCCATGGAAGTTGATAGAAAGAAGAAATTAGAAGATATCAGAAAGGAAGAAGCCGAGCAAAGGAGATTGAAAAGAAAGAAATTAGCTGAAGATGATCAACTAACAAAAAGGCTGAAGTTAGTTCATGAAGATACAATTGATGAACTCAGAAATTATTTAAGAGTTGTTGATTTTGAGAACAAAAAGATTGATGATTCTGGAAAGAAGTTTAAGATAATCTCATTTTCTGTGGTTGAATCTAAAGAGGGAAATTATTTTATGATCCACAGAGAAGATGAAAGCTTCACAACATTCTATATGTTATGGGATTTGTTGCACTATATCACAAGGGCAGATCTTTATGACTTGTATGTGCAAGTGCAGACTTATTATACAGAGAATGAAGCTTCAGAAGTGGGATTAGTTCTACTTGGAGACTTATTTACCATCTGGGATACTGAAGAAACAAGTGTTGATCCTATCTGGAATGATCAAGAGAATTGGGAAATAACAAGATGGAGATTCTTTGAGTCATCAGGAGTTCATACACTAGAGATATAAGATGGTACCATGATTCACATGTTAGCTAAAAGGAGATATCCATTGATCAGAGATATAATGCTTAGAATGCTGGATCATGGAATGGAACTTGAAGATGAATCTGAAGTAGCTTTGGATGTTATCAAGCTATTTATCAGATGGGTCAAGTCTGAAGAGTAATATTGCATAATACTGGTATGATTTGTTTTGGAAAATTAAAGTATTTTTCAAAGTACTGCAAAAACAAACAGTACTTTATCAAAGTACTGCTTGCTGATATAAACCAGTATAAGTTCTTTAAAATAAAAATAAATGTTTTTGATGTTTAAATGAAAAGGAAAAAGGATTCGAAAAGAAACATATGGTGTTAGTATTTATACTACACAACAAATGGTAATCAACTCACCATGTTTAACAAACAAGAAAGAGTTTGACTCATTATGAGGGTACGGCTCTGATGTGTTAATCAAATTCGTTGATGGTTGATAGTTTACCAAAAACTAGGTTATCAACTCACCATACATCCAAGTGATCAAGAGTTGGCTAGTCCATAGCAAACGGCTTATGGTAAAGACATATCAAATCCGTTGATAGCTGATGATTTGCTAAAAATCATAATTTTCAATGATTCACCTCTCACAGGAGTTAACATACCTGGAAGTGATGAGAATAGTATGAAACTTTTAAGATTTGATGATCTTTGTACCAAAATGTTGCTGAGTTGCTGAGAAGATGTTATGGAAGATATGATGCTGATGAAGAGTACTTTGACAGATGACAGATAGAAGAAAAGGTATAAAGAAACAACCTCAATGTATAATTAAAGATTTGAAGATTAAAGATAAACAAAGAAACTTGAAATCAAGCAAGTAGAGTTCAAGTTAGGGGAGGATTGTTGGGATATGAAATATCAAAGTACTTCTGGATGTCAAAGTACAGCTGCATGAAGAATAAAGTCAAAGTACTGCTGATGAATAAAGTCAAAGTACTGCTGTTATTGAAGAATGTTTAAAGTACTTCGAAGGAAACAAGGACTGATATGCAATATTAGTTAAGGATTAATGTGTAATATTAAACGAATATTCTAGAATTAGTTAGGGATAATTACTTATCGTTCAAGGATTACATGTTGTAAACCGACTTAAGGTTATCTATATAAAGAGCCTTAAGAGGTATTGGTCGATATAAGTTTTACAAGTCTTAAGATACGTTTAGAAGTCGATCAAAGTTAAATAGTTAGGGATTGTTAGTGAATCTGTGTAACAAAGCAGGTTCAAAGTTTGGTTAATATAAAAGTTCTTCTTAAGCTTTGTGTTAAGTAGATTCCGCATACTTTACAAGGTCAAACAGTGTTTCAATATTAATAGTGTTGAGTTTACTCAATATTGTTAAACCTTTACAAGCTACAAAGTAGTTTGGTCAGAGTATATCGATCCAACAATAGTGACAAGTACCGGGGGATTGATCGTTCAGCTAGGAATAGTGTCGCTAGGATTAGAAAACCTAAATACCAGTTCTAAAGGTGAGGGATGATTCTTTTTGTATTTTTATATTTTTTAGAAAGCAAATAAAAATCTCGGGTTTGAAGGATTTGGGCGGAATTAGTTGCTAGTCAACTAACCCAATACTAAAGATGCAATCAAAATAAAATACTAGAAATGAAAATAAACTAAATTAACTAAGGTTGTGAGCAATAAGTGGAGAAAATGTGTTTACTTAGATTTCACTACTCCCTAGACATCTTTTACATGTTAATTACTTGTTATAGTTGCGTGGATGACGGATTGTATTCCTTAATACCATTCATGGGGTGGCGCACTTAACTCCCCAATCCTATGAGCTCTTATCTCCTCCTATGCCATGCCCAGCACAACCATAGGGATTATAAACAGTGGCTCATGCATTAAATACAACCAATAAAAACCTAGTGCACATCAGTTCATGTTTCCTAAGACGTTCAAGCATGTTACCATTTGGAGATCTGCCAGTTTTCTTAAGCCTAACATCGAATTCATTCATCCAATACAATTATAAACAAGTAATCAACACATAATTAACATCTAGGTTTCATTATATCCAAGCAAACACAAGATAGATCTAGCCTAGCATGATGGAATTAAGACAAGAACAAGATATAGACAACCAACACATAGACATATTGATTGAATTAAAAGAATACTTATCTCAATTACACATGAAAGGTATCAAGGGCTTAGAACCCTTGAAAAACCTGTAAAATTCGCACCAAGTTCGTACTTAGGGTTTCTCCAAAACTTCTCTCTTTTAATGTGTGAAAATTAGAAAAATATATATAGGAAATAGGGTCTGACGGCGTCAAGACAAATCTTGTGACGCCGTCACCTCGCCGCCAAAATATTTCTCGGACTGCCTTGATCTACTTTTGACGCCGTCATGTGTTATGCATTTCCAGACCGTCATGAATTTTACTCTTGACGCCCTACTTCGTGACGCCGTCAAATCTGTACTGGGTCGTCATGGAAATTACTCTTGACGCCGTCAGAAATTCCTTCTTGACGCCGTCACCTACTGTTCCCAGCAAGGAAAATTAAGACTTTGGCGTTTTCTTCACTTTTATGCTCCAAAAACGTCCGAATTGCTTCCTTTACCAGATTTCTCTCCCAAAGTACCTAAAATCACAAAAGGAACGATTTAGGGCAATATTTGATCAAATAAATTCAATTCCGGGCTTAAATGACCCCCTAAAAGTGGTTCATTTTTCGCCTCATCAGTTGCTAAGTCGAGTCATATCCTTGTACATATTGTTTTGGGACGATTGGGACTCATGGGTAAAGTACTTATGTTATGGAGTAATGGGGAAGAACATAATATTATTACCCCCATATGTGTGTTTATCATAAAAGTACTCCAAGTATTTTGATTATCTTAATTCGAGTCATTAGATTAATTTCTTGTAAAGTATGTAAAAATTCAATTGTAAGGGGAATGTTCATTCCCTATGATGTATTATTTTGGATGGTAGGGTAAGAGTGTATGAAAAAAAAAAAAAAAAAAAAAAAAAAAAAAAAAAAAAAAAAAAAAAACGGACTACCATCCCATTTCATTCTAAGTTTATTTTGGGTTTTTGTTATTTTTCATTTATTAGCTTAAGTCGAGTCGAGTCTTGGCTTAGCAACGCCATATTGTACATGTAATTGACTAAGATTTTTAACTCGCCACCAGTAAAGATTGCCTATATCCAGCAAAACCGTGTATTCCATATCCCTACACCTAACGTTATAACCCTTTAAAAGACCTCTTTGATAGTTTCTCCTAGGTGCTTACGCCATGTGGTGGAGGTTTGATCCTTTCCCAAGCCTATGGTAATCTATTTTGCTATGTCATGTAGTCAGAGATATTTTTCATTTTCATATTGTGATATATACTTTATTACACCCGAGAGATATGAGTATCTAAACACTATTTGTGAGGTGCTAGTGTATGACCTCCGTGCTTGTCTTTAGTCTTTAGTGGAACGATTATTTGTTGTAATTACTTTTATATTAGTGTTAAATGACCCCTAACTTGTATTTTGATTAGAATAAAAGCGCATTTGCTTGAGGACAAGCAAATCTCAATTGTAAGGGTATATGATAAGGTGAAAAATGATCCGTTTTTAGGGGGTCATTTAAGCCGGAATTTGAATTTATTTGATCAAATGATGCCCTAAATCGTTCCTTTTGTGATTTTAGGTACTTTGGGAGTGAATTCTGGAAAAGGAAGCATTTTGGACGTTTTTGGAGCATAAAAGTGAAGAAAACGGCAAAGTCTTAATTGTCCTTGCTGGAAACAGTACCTGACGATTCTTTGATTAGGACTAATTTAAGTATTTAAAGACTGATTTTGGCAAGTCATCTTCAGGATAAATGACTTGACTCGTTCATCGCTATTGTCACAAATATACAACAATTGTGGTCTTTTTAATTCTTTATATTTTGAAGGTAGAAACTAAGGGCACGTTTGGTAGAGAGAATTTCAGAGAAATGAAATGAAGTAGAGAATAGAAATTCAGAGAATAAAAATCAGTAGAGAATTTTGTTAAATTTTAATGTTTGGTAATAGCAGAGACTTAACCCGAGAAATAAAAAAAAATAATTAAATAACATTTTATCATATGAGACTCACATGTATTTGTTTGTTGATTTTTTTTAAAGAATTTATTTTTTCTAAATAACAATTTTAAAAAATATATATATATAATTTTTAAAATTTTTTTAATTTTTTTTTAAATTTATTTAAAAAAAAAAAACTTATTTTTAATTTTCTTAAATTTATTTTTTATAAAAATAATTAAAAAAAAATTATTTTAAAAAATGTTTTTTCTAAATAACAATTCTATAAAAAAAATATATTTTTTAAATTATTTTTAACAAAGTACACCATTTAAAAAAATTATAATTTGAAGCGATAAAAAAAAAAAAAACTCATTTCTCTAAATTCTCCACCAAAATAATGGAAATAGAGGTTAACCAAATTACACTACCATTTCTCTCCAACTCTCTATCAATTTCCCTTCAATCCTCCACTTTTTCATTTCTCTCTACCAAACAAGAGAATTCAATCCAATTCCATTTATCCTCTTTCTTTTCTCTCTACCAAACACACCCTAAGTGTTTATCGATTTCATATAGATTTGTATATCTCTATAATCCTTTTTTTTCCCTGATAATTTTTACATGTAGTAAGCATCAACATAAAATAAGTTAAGCGAGCCTAGGTGAGAGTAGTACCAGCTTGGGTGACCAACCAGGAAGTCCTCACATGGGGACCACAAGCTCTAATGATATCAACCAGCTACCTTAGAAGCCTGGGCCCAACCATGTGATGTCTTGATCCAACTAAAGGACGTGAGTTCGATTCCGTTCCGCAAGCATGGTTGGGTATTGGGTGGAGGTATTTCACAGGCATCAAACCTTTACTGGGTAGGGTTGATGGGTACCATTATGGTACACAGGGTTGAGGTGTCCCTGCCAATCTACACTTTTGATCCAGCATCAACATAAAATAGTTCCTACAAACTTACAATTATAACAAGTGAATGTTAACACATACTGTAATATCTTTTCTAAAATTGATTTACAGCGATCAATACAAATCTATCTTTACCCAATCCAAAAAATTAAGACTTTCGTTTGCTAGGATGTGAAAAGTATCATTGCGCCTACTTCTTTTTCTTATTTTTGACATTCTGCATTTCTTTTAATAAAGTACAACCTGAATTCACCCATTTCATGTGAATGTATTGAAATTGCTACCTCTTTTGCTTCTCAGAAAACTGACTAAAGGGAAGAAC
Source organism: Artemisia argyi (assembly GCA_030686995.1). NCBI lineage: Eukaryota > Viridiplantae > Streptophyta > Magnoliopsida > Asterales > Asteraceae > Artemisia > Artemisia argyi. The sequence goes on from CM060695.1 coordinate 175,838,264, forward strand.
ATCGAAGATGCTCAAAAGATGAGCAGCTACATTTTGACAAATTGAGTTCCGTAGTGACTACTAGGTTACAAGCTAAGGGAGTTTCTTGCAAGTAAACTACAAGTGTTTTTCAGTTGTTATTATGTCCAATCTAAAACTGTGTCAGTTGATTTTGTAAATGAATTTGGTGTTTCCAAATATATTACTATAATGAGTCAGTTGGCCTTATCTTGGATGTAGCTTCGTACCATTTTATTGTTGTAATGAGAATGTCGCAACAAACTAATCTGAATATTCTCATAAACATAAACACGGCTGCCCCGCAGCGACACGCGGGCTCACTTGCTCGTTTTCATCTAAAAGAAAAGTATTTATCTATTATACTTTGTTTTTATAAGTCAACATGGTAGGCCATGTTAAAAATGACTTAAGAGGATCATGACAAATGAAACTTCATGGCAAGTTGAAAAACATTTAAATAAAGAATTTTATAGAGCAAAATATTAATTCTTTGAATTTGTAACTAAACCTTCTCTAGCTGAAAGTTATATGTCATTCAAACAAAGTGAAGCTATCACAAAGTAAAATAAATATAAACTTAAGGCATGTTTAGCATATGATACGAGATTAGTCGAAAATAATGTTTAATTACTACTATAAAACTAGGCTATTTGAAATATAAGCTTTTTTTGACATACATAAATTATAGAGATACTAAATTTAAAGAATTCGTAATCTTTTAAAATCAAATCGTAATTCATGTATCTTATAAAAGATAATCTCAAGTTTGTAGTTACTACTTCATCTTTATTTACAACTTTACCTAAAGTTTTAATAGCAGTCTTTTCTGAAGATATCATCTGTTCTCGAGTCTCAATTTTATAGAACGGAAGCGGATGGGATGGGAAGTGCAAGTAAGGGATGACATTGTAAAGAAAATGAGTATTGCAATTTGTGTTCTCGAGTTTGCATTTGTAAGTAGAAAGGAAAGGATATGGAAGCTAACAAAATTATCAATATACCCTTGAAACTATATAAACAAAGCGACAATATAAGTATTCAAAGTTACTGAAATTATAATTTTATAGTAACCAACCACAACATATTTTTCTTTTTTTTATAAGGAAAAGTAGATTTATAATTACAAAATCACAAGGAAAGCATTTGTGTAATTGAAAGTATATACGATTGAAAGGAACATTTACTTACGTTGTACGTAAATCAACTTTTATTTACAATTACGTTGTATGTCAATATCTGCATACCTTGTAAATCAATCTTTATATATTTGTAAATTAAATTAGTGTCATTTGATCGATCACAGTTGTATGGAATCCATTTACGTGATAATGATTGAAAAATAAAGATATAATTGTAATTTTACATAAGCCCAGCTTCCATCACAGTTGTATGGAATCCATTTACGTGATAATGATCGATCACAGTTGTATGGAATCCATTTACATGATAATGATCACTACACCAATATCAAAGGTTTGGGACAAGCCAAATGTTTGGGTCGACATTGTCGTCCCAAATGTTGCCCATGGCCCACTATTTTTTCTACCAAAAAGACAGTCAAAGCAAATTGAATATTTGTGCAGAATGGGACGACAATGTCGACCCATTCGGCGTGTATTTGTTTTTTTTAATTTAAAAACTTTTTAAATCAGTTTTTAATTTAAAATTAATATTAAAAGTCGAATGGGACGACAATGTCGACCCATTCGGCGTGTATTTGTTTTTTTTAATTTAAAAACTTTTTAAATCAGTTTTTAATTTAAAATTAATATTAAAACTTTTTTAAAAGCCGAATGGGACGACAATGTCGACCCATTCGGCGTGTATTTGTTTTTTTTAATTAAAAAACTTTTTAAATCAGTTTTTAATTTAAAATTAATTTCCAAACATTTTTAAAAGCCGAATGGGACGACAATGTCGACCCATTTGGCGTGTATTTGTTTTTTTTAATTTAAAAACTTTTTAAATCAGTTTTTAATTTAAAATTAATATTAAAACTTTTTTAAAAGCCGAATGGGACGACAATGTCGACCCATTCGGCGTGTATTTGTTTTTTTTAATTTAAAAACTTTTTAAATCAGTTTTTAATTTAAAATTAATATTAAAACTTTTTTAAAAGCCGAATGGGACGACAATGTCGACCCATTCGGCGTGTATTTGTTTTTTTTAATTTAAAAACTTTTTAAATCAGTTTTTAATTTAAAATCAATATTAAAATTATATGTTAGAGTAAAAATTAATTTTAAAAATTACATAAATTAAAAAATTTACAAAATCAATACTTTACTATTTATCAAAATCAAAAATATTTTTGATGTTAAACTAAAACAAGATAAGCTGAAACTTTGTTGTTGAGCACGAGTTCCATAATTGCTCGGCTCATTCGTTTAACATCTCGTGTACAACCATATCATCTCGGCTCATTCGTTAAACGAAACAGGCGAGTTAATAAACTGCTTTACGCATGGTGAGACATTGTGGTTAACACTTGGCCCATAGTTAGAAGTTGCATCTTTCAAACTAGAACAAGATAAGCTGGAACTTTGTTGTTGAGCACGAGTTCCATAATTGCTCGGCTCATTCGTTTAACATCTTGTGTACAACCATATCATCTCGGCTCATTCGTTAAACGAAACAGGCGAGTTAATAAATTGATTTACGCATGGTGAGACATTGTGGTTAACACTTGGCCCATAGTTAAAAGTTGCATCTTTCAAACTAGAACAAGATAAGCTGGAACTTTGTTGTTGAGCACGAGTTCCATAATTGCTCGGCTCATTCGTTTAACATCTTGTGTACAACCATATCATCTCGGCTCATTCGTTAAACGAAACAGGCGAGTTAATAAACTGCTTTACGCATGGTGAGACATTGTGGTTAACACTTGGCCCATAGTTAGGAGTTGCATCTTTCAAACTAGAACAAGATAAGCTGGAACTTTGTTGTTGAGCACGAGTTCCATAATTGCTCAGCTCATTCGTTTAACATCTCGTGTACAACCATATCATCTCGGCTCATTCGTTAAACGAAACAGGCGAGTTAATAAACTGCTTTACGCATGGTGAGACATTGTGGTTAACACTTGGCCCATAGTTAGGAGTTGCATCTTTCAAACTAGAACAAGATAAGCTGGAACTTTGTTGTTGAGCGCGAGTTCCAGTATTGCTCGACTCATTCGTTTAACATCTCGTGTACAACCATATCATCTCGGCTCATTCGTTAAACGAAACAGGTGAGTTAATAAACTGCTTTACGCATGGTGAGACATTGTGGTTAACACTTGGCCCATAGTTAGGAGTTGCATCTTTCAAACTAGAACAAGATAAGCTGGAACTTTGTTGTTGAGCACAAGTTCCATAATTGCTCGGCTCATTCGTTTAACATCTCGTGTACAACCATATCATCTCGGCTCATTCGTTAAACGAAACAGGCGAGTTAATAAACTGCTTTACGCATGGTGAGACATTGTGGTTAACACTTGGCCCATAGTTAGGAGTTGCATCGTTCAAACTAGAACAAGATAAGCTGGAACTTTGTTGTTGAGCACAAGTTCCATAATTGCTCGGCTCATTCGTTTAACATCTCGTGTACAACCATATCATCTCGGCTCATTCGTTAAACGAACAGGCGAGTTAATAAACTGCTTTACGCATGGTGAGACATTGTGGTTAACACTTGGCCCATAGTTAGGAGTTGCATCTTTCAAACTAGAAAAAGATAAGCTGGAACTTTGTTGTTGAGCACAAGTTCCATAATTGCTCGGCTCATTCGTTTAACATCTCGTGTACAACCATATCATCTCGGCTCATTTGTTAAACGAAACAGGCGAGTTAATAAACTGCTTTACGCATGGTGAGACATTGTGGTTAACACTTGGCCCATAGTTAGGAGTTGCATCTTTCAAACTAGAACAAGATAAGCTGGAACTTTGTTGTTGAGCACGAGTTCCATAATTGCTCGGCTCATTCGTTTAACATCTCGTGTACAACCATATCATCTCGGCTCATTCGTTAAACGAAACAGGCGAGTTAATAAACTGCTTTACGCATGGTAAGACATTGTGGTTAACACTTGGCCCATAGTTAGGAGTTGCATCTTTCAAACTAGAACAAGATAAGCTGGAACTTTGTTGTTGAGCACGAGTTCCATAATTGCTCGGCTCATTCGTTTAACATCTCGTGTACAACCATATCATCTCGGCTCATTCGTTAAACGAAACAGGCGAGTTAATAAACTGCTTTACGCATGGTGAGACATTGTGGTTAACACTTGGCCCATAGTTAGGAGTTGCATCTTTCAAACTAGAACAAGATAAGCTGGAACTTTATTGTTGAGCGCGAGTTCCAGTATTGCTCGGCTCATTCGTTTAACATCTCGTGTACAACCATATCATCTCGGCTCATTCGTTAAACGAAACAGGCGAGTTAATAAACTGCTTTACGCATGGTGAGACATTGTGGTTAACACTTGGCCCATAGTTAGGAGTTGCATCTTTCAAACTAGAACAAGATAAGCTGGAACTTTGTTGTTGAGCACGAGTTCCATAATTGCTCGGCTCATTCGTTTAACATCTTGTGTACAACCATATCATCTCGGCTCATTCGTTAAACGAAACAGGCGAGTTAATAAACTGCTTTACGCATGGTGAGACATTGTGGTTAACACTTGGCCCATAGTTAGGAGTTGCATCTTTCAAACTAGAACAAGATATGCTGGAACTTTGTTGTTGAGCGCGAGTTCCAGTATTGCTCGGCTCATTCGTTTAACATCTCGTGTACAACCATATCATCTTGGCTCATTCGTTAAACGAAACAGGCGAGTTAATAAACTGTTTTACGCATGGTGAGACATTGTGGTTAACACTTGGCCCATAGTTAGGAGTTGCATCTTTCAAACTAGAACAAGATAAGCTGGAACTTTGTTGTTGAGCACGAGTTCCATAATTGCTCGGCTCATTCGTTTAACATCTTGTGTACAACCATATCATCTCGGCTCATTCGTTAAACGAAACAGGCGAGTTAATAAACTGCTTTACGCATGGTGAGACATTGTGGTTAACACTTGGCCCATAGTTAGGAGTTGCATCTTTCAAACTAGAACAAGATAAGCTGGAACTTTGTTGTTGAGCGCGAGTTCCAGTATTGCTCGGCTCATTCGTTTAACATCTCCTGTACAACCATATCATCTCAGCTCATTTGTTAAACGAAACAGGCAAGTTAATAAATTGCTTTACGCATGGTAAGACATTGTGGTTAACACTTGGCTCATTTGTTAAACGAAACAGGCTCGTTTTTGAACGCGATTTAATTTTTATTTATTTAGTATTAATTAAATAATTCAAAACAAGATTACAACATCTATTTAAATAATTTTAATTTATTTAAATATTTTTTTTAATTAATTTAAATCATTATTTATTTATTTAGTATTATTAAATAATAAAAATCATTTTTAATTTATTTAGTATTAATTAAATAATTAAAATCATTTTTAGTATGTAATAGATAAATGAAAAAAAAAAAAAAATCCATAAGGAACGACAATGTCGTTCCTTTGGTTTTGAACAAAATTTTTTGCAAAAGATAAATGAAAAAAAAAGAAAAACAACATAAGGAACGACAATGTCGTTCCAAAATTTTTCACCAAAATTTTCAACAAAATTGAATGTACCCGCGCCGTGAATTAATTTATCCCGCCACAATATTTGGAACGACATTGTCGTTCCAAAATTAAAAAAGCAAAAAAAAAAGAAAAAAACTTACTCCCTTTGGTACGACAATGTCGACCCAAAGGGATTAAAAAAAATCGTGCACCCTTGGGACGACAATGTCGACCCAAAGGGCTCAATAATTGACAAAACCCGGTCGATGAACCATCTGTTCTATCAGAAGCAAATAAAAAAAAACCCATCGCTCCCATTGTTCATCTTCTTCAATTCTACACCAACACAACCAAATTAATACCACATTCGACACCACAATCACCTCAAAACACCAATTACACACTCACCACTGTGCACAATTTGTTTAATTTTTGTTAATTTGTTTTGTGTAAAGGTATGATTTTTTTTGTTAATTTCATTGTCTTAATTTGTTTTGTTTAATGTTGGTTTGATATTTTGTGTCGTGTTTGTGTTGGTGTTAGATGGCAGCAGTACGACCATCACCGTGAAGCGGCGGCAGCAGCACCACCACCACCTTAAAGGTATATATATATATATATATATATATATATATATATATATATATATATATATATATATATATATATATATATAATTTTTTTGTTAATTTAAAGGTATGTTTTTTTTTATTATGTTAAAGTGGTTTGGGACAACAATGTCGTCCTCAAAAGTTATGGACAGTCGGGACAAAGTGTTTTGGACAGCCGGGACAAAGTTATGGACCACCTCTCGCTTGTGTTTTTTTTTATTTTGTTAAAGTGTTTAATTTGGTGATGTAAGATTGTGTATTTAAGATAGTATAGTTTAGAAGTATTAGATGTATTGATGTGCTAACATGAAGTTGGTATTAATTTAGGTTGTTTTTTTTATGTGTATGTTTTTGGTTAGCCAGGACAGCCGGGACATCACCTCTTTTTCTCTTTTCTTCTCTTCCTCTATTTTAGCCGCGAACTAGGTATTTAATTTAATTACTCTTATGATATTGTAATTTTGTTTGTATAATTGTTAAACTTATGTGAATTGTAATTTGGTTTATGAAATGTATGTTTGTGTAGGACCATCGCAAAAGCACCACCTCTCTATCAGCCTTGTACCAACCGTGACATCAGCTAGTATGTTTTCTTTATTTCCATATTTTGTTTTTGTTTATTAGTATGTAATTTAATTAGTAATGTATTTGTTATTGGAATGATATTGTGTTGAAGAAGTTTTATCTAGCGATGATTCGGATGATGAAAATTGTTCTTAATTTGTAATTTGAATGAAACTGTTACTATATGTTTAAAGTTCGTATTTGTTAGTTTAATTTGTATCGTATTTGTCGAATTTAAGTCATAGATGAGTAATTTGGTATTGTATCATATAGCCGAATTGGTATTGCGGATATTGGTTGATTTACAGCTTGTGTAATGGTAGGTTTTTTCCGGAAAATATTCCGGAAAAAACCTGGAAATGCAGGCTGCTGCTGCATTTTTTTTTGCATACTTCACAAAATGGGACGACAATGTCGTCCCAAAATTACAAGAAAAAATCGTTCCAGTTGGCAAAATTTTTAAATATTTAAAACCTTTGGAACGACAATGTCGTTCCAAAGGGTATTTTCCAAATTATTTTTAGTATTTAAATAACTAAAAAACGGAAAATAAATCAAATTTTGGAACGACATTGTCGTTCCAATGGGTATTTTCCAAAATATTGTTAGTATTTAAATAACTAAAAAATGGAAAATAAATCAAATTTTGGAACGACATTGTCGTTCCAATGGGTATTTTCCAAAATATTTTCGTGTATTTAAATAACTAAAAAACGGAAAATAAATCAAATTTTGGAACGACATTGTCGTTCCAATGGGTATTTTCCAAAATATTTTTGTGTATTTACATAAATGATTTGCAAAAAATAAATAGAGATTTGGAACGACAATGTCGTTCCAAAGGAAATATTCATTGTTGACCGGTAAATGGATGTCGTCCCATTGGTTTTAAAAATGTCGTTCCAAACGTTTTTGGGACGAGGAAATTGGTACAACCCGAAAGGGTCGAAATTGTCGACCCAAACCGTTTGGTACGACCCCACTTCAACCTTTGGGTCGACATTGTCGACCAAAATCGATCCCATTTTTGTAGTGGATTGAAAAACGAATTTACCCAAAAAAAAACCCATCGCTTCCCTCCCTCGCCCCTTCCCGTTCCTTCTGAAAAAAACTTAAGAACATCAATATTTTTGATTTCCCTTCACATCCCCTTTCATTCCTTTAATTCGTTGCGATGAGAACATAAGTCTTCCCGTCAATGAAAAATGGCCAAAATCGTATATTTGAAGATCAAAGGTTTGATTAAATGATAAAGAATCACTAGTTATAACGCCTGCGCACGCGCGGGGGTTTTTTTTTAATTTTTTAATCATATATTTTTATTTATTAAAAAAAAATAATTTAATCTTTGTTTTGTTTGATTTATTATATTTAATTATAGTTTTTTTATTATTAAAGATAATTATTTAAAAATTTTAATCCTATTATTAATTGCATCTTATCTATATTTTTTGTATTTATCTTCTACTTTTGTTATGGATAAATATAAAATATTACCTAATAAGAAAATAACTTTTTTTTAAATAAAATTATTACTAAATAAGGTATGTATGCATTTTTTTGATATAAAAAATTCCCAATAGGGGTTTTGTTGTATTATATAAAAGATATGTCAGCCTCTTAATCCAATATCTGGGTAATTAATTAGTGATCACCTTAAAAAATGGCGAGGGATCATCAACGGTGTGCTTGAAATACGATATATAAACATATCAATACAAAAAAATAGCCTGACACTTTTATTTCCACAAATTTTAAAAGCGTGTAAAATTTTATTACTTTATTAACACTTAAGAATGTGTAAAAATTGTTTATATTAATAACTGTGAAAAAATTTTGTAAAGCAATAGATGTTTCTCATTCATAATTGAAAAAAAAAAAAAAAAAAAAAAGTGCACACTTTTAAATGTGAAGAATTAAAAGATTTTTCCACACTTTTATTTGTAGTACCTAAATTCTCCACATTTTAAGGAAGCGTGGAGAATTTGCGTGTTACAAAATAACCTCTACACCTATAAGTGTGGACATTTTTTAGATTTCTCCACACTTAAAAGTGTGAACTTTTTTTTGAAACAAATATAAGTGTGGAAAATCTATTGTTTTACAATTTTTTACTACACTTTTTAAAAGTGTGAACATTAAGTGTGAAAAAATGATTTTTTTTTTTTTTTTTTTTTTTTTTTGTAGTGATAATTTCTACAAAGTTTCTCATATGTGTTTTTATTTTCTTCATGGACGACCCTTTCAGCGTCTTTTAACGCCACAAGTTTCTGGATACGATTACCCTTATAAATTAAAGAAGTAAACAAACTAAAAACCTGAAAATCAAAAAAATGGATCACAAACTCTTGGCTCTAATTAGGTTATCTGCTCTTCTTTGTTTCATCATGTTGATGTCAAGCAATTCGGCAAATGGCACTGATAAGTTTACAACCACCATGTCTCACGGTACGTATGCATATGTCTTCCAATATTTTCATTTTTTTTTTCTTTCTCAATCTAATTATAATCTTTGTGAAGTGCATGTGGCTTCATCGGGCCGAAAGATCCTTCAAGATTATTATGGTTCGCCTGCGCCTTATTGTGCAAGTTCTATTAGTGGGTGTGGGCTATCTCCTCCTCATTAGGTTTTATGTGTGCGGAACACATGCATGCTATTATAAAATTCGTGATATGTTCTCATGATGATTTGGATTTCCAAGAAGTCGAAGTATGTTCGACATCATTATAATTATTAGTATGATCTGTTGTATGGAAACCGTAAAACATTTGAAATTTGAGTTTTCATTTCTTATTGTTACTCAAGTATGTAGTGATGGTCTGATGCTCAATTCTTTATTGTTCCTGTGACGACACATTTCATATTTCTCACTGCAAAAGATCAAATATTTTGAATGTATTTTTCCAATCTTAATGTTTCACACATCACAGAAAATACTAAAACGATCAAATCTGTCCAGAAGCACATAAGATCATATATATGCTTATATCATGAATAAATTGATACGTGGATGCATCCATTAAAAAAATAAAAAATAATAAAAATAAAACAATATTACAATTCCTATTGGATTACCCGCGCATTGCAGCGGAGGAAGAATAGTAATTAAATTTTTCGGCGAACAATGTTTTTAGGTTATATGTTTTCGTCACAATATATTACTCACATTCTTCTGTTTCGGGTTTGGCAACTTTATGTTTCAAGACATGCATAACCACATCGAATGTTACTCGAACATTATTTGTCAATTCCAGTTAAATGTTTTATAAAATACAATAGTTGTGGATTTTGGGGTATCGTTTACTTGAACTTGCCGCTATGAATTTGCCATGCATTTTTCGCTGTCAAAACCTGCATAATCACAACATGGCACGTACCATCTATAATATTAATTAGTTCGACATTATATGAGAAATCCAGTTAACCTATGGGCTTTGTCAACAACAAAATAAGTGACTCTTTCAAAAACAAACTAACCACCATAGTCTTTCAACAAATACGGTTAAGCCACAACGACAAACTGAACACCATACTCTTTCAAAAACAGAAATGTGTTCAATTTGGTTAATGCAAATAGTTGTTGTGTGTAACAACATGATCCCAGCCCGCTCAACTTAGCTAATCCTAAACCATTAGATTAATAATTGAAAATGTTTCCAATTTATTGCTATATACGTACATCTTACAATAGAATCACAAACATATAAAACAAAACTGCCAAATTTAGTATGGATTAGTTAGCTTATGTTCGTAACAATATAATTCATGACGATCAAGTAGACATTTACATGGAATGATGGAAATACCATCAACTAATCTATTTTATGGACTACATTTTCACCTTTCTCTTGATTGATTCACCTACTGCATGATCAATTAGATGATTTATTAACAGTAAAAAATATTGCAGTACTTTCACATTTCGATATCCTAATTTAAGTATTTTTTTGGCTACCAATTTTGCTTTATCTCATTTTTCTAATGTTCTTTAGTTTCTATTTTTCATGTTCATGATGAGGGAAAATGTTGGATAAAACAAAGCACTAACCATCAATTTCAAATCCCCTTAGGCACAAAGAAAGGGTACTGGACCTGTTGCAATGCAATGGTTATATCTTTTGTAGTGATCATGACTGTCTAAGGAACCTTGATTTTACCATTTTTCACGTGATTGTGTATAGCTTAACTCGGTGTCCAAATGACCAAATCTGAGTAGCTCTTCCTGAAATCAACAAATTGAACAACATGCATTTAATCGTTAGGTGACGAATCATAAAGCAACTATCTTTAAATATAATAGAAAATACATACAGTTCAGAAATTTGATCATTGAGATTTTTGACATGATCATTTCAGTTACAATGTGATGTTAGTGTACAAGTTTTACCCAATCGCTAATTGTTGTGGAATAAATTTGCATAACCTCAAACATGGTTGAGTCGGTGATTTAACTCGGGCGCATAATCAATTACTAGCTCCATCTCAAAATATATATCCACTTTTCCTGGGTTATTCCAATTTATATGTCCTCTTTCAACAATACACAACTATTAATGTCTAGCTTTCGGGTTTTACCCTTCAAAAGTGAAAATAATATCTAATGTGAAAGAAAAGAAAATTGGCAACACGTATTTCAATGCATGCATGAAGATCATTTTTGTCAAAATAAAAGTCACTACCACCTTCCAATCAACACTTCAATTCATGACATGTACAACAAAAAGATAAAGACTTGTTCTCTTCTACGAGATATTTTTTAGACCTAATTCCAAAAACACCCCACAAGTAAAAACCCCACTCATTTTATCCACCCTAAAAATTTCAGTTTTCTTCAAATACCTCAGGGGCGACCCTCTCTCAAAAATTCATGAGCAACTCTTACTTAATTATGACACATGTCCCTTTGATTGTCCCCATAATGTACTTTCATAGTACTAGTTACCTAACTAATTTCTTGGGCGACTGGGCCTACATTCTTGGGCGACTTGTTTTTTTTTTTGTCTTTTAGTTAAAAAGTAATCTTTTTATATTATCTAATAGTACATATTTCTTGAGCGACTGGACACCACTCTTGTATATTCTTGAGCGACTAGGTCCCACAATTTTTATATTAATTTAAATTACATATATAACCTCAAACTTTCTTTTGTACTTATAGCTTTAAAACTTGTACATTTAGATTATTATACCCACTCCAGCCACCACCACTTACTTCGGCCACCACCAACAACTCCGATAACCACCACCACCAATATATTCTGGCGACACCCATTTATTCGGGCCAATTTTTTTTTTCTTCAAA